>JAOPSE010000011.1:82743984-83969347 GCA_029449295.1 Zea luxurians
GGTCCAGCTTGCAGGTAATTTTTGAAAAAAGATGGCTTCCTGTTGTCTTCTCCTGCTCCGATCACTCGTTGACCAAAACCTGGTTTCAAGCCTGTGCCTTGGAGGTCGGCATTCCAATTTGTAGGATTCTGAACTTCATTGGGTACACCGAAGGTGCACCCAATGGGTGTAGCCCCCGAGCTTCGAGTAGATTTTAGAAAATAATCTGCTCGAAGGTCTTCAGTAGAGATCATTTGCATTTATTTTCACTCATTTTGGTTGAGGGTTGGCTTTTTTACTCTTGTCTCATGCTTTAGAAATCGGCACTGTCCCGGCTTGGAATGATAATCCATGGGGTGCACCGGAGGTGCACCCAATGGGTGTAGCCCCCGACCTTCAAGTGGATTTTTGAGGATAATTCACTCGAAGGTCTTCTTTTTATGTCCTTTTGCTGAAGATTATCCTTTCTGCTTGTAAAAAAGTTGGCATGATGTCATCCGCGCTATGTCATCAATATTATGCTTCAGAGGTCAGCATGTATTTTGTCTTTTGCAGCCGAGTTCGCAATCCATCCGTATCTTGCTAGGTAGTGTAATTTATATGCTCTGTGACTGATTGGACATTTGATGGACGTTCTCTGTCTAGTCTTCAAGTCGTGTCTGTCGACCATATTTTGCACTCTACTGGCTATATTTGGCTTCCCTCTAACTCTCGTTGATATCTCATTTTTGTCTTGAGGCATTCACTGCGTGCCCTGCACAGATGTGACCATTTTGAAAAATATACTGATAATTCCTGGGCGTCCCCCCCCAATGGGTGTGGGCAAGGGACGGCTTGGTACGCTGAGTGTTTTAGCCGGCTGCTTCTGAGTAGTAATGTGATGGGACGGCGAGTGTAATCATATCCTTTGCGCTGTTGACTGGAGTCCCAATGGGTGTAGTGTTGCATGAAACGGCGTCAGCCGCCTGACGTGTCTCCAGACGGGTGGAAGTGCTTATTGAATGCTTTGCGACTGTTCAGTGACCGCGGTTGGAGGTGAGCGGTTGCCTTTCCCTTCTATAAATAATGCTGTTGCCCCTCTGGTTTTTTCACATCTCTTCGCTGTTCTTTACTGCTTCCTTCTCTTCTCTCCCGTCTGCTTCCGCCATGGGCAAGAGCAACAAGCGCAAGCGCGAACCGACTCCTCCATCGGAGGATTTCGGTGACTCGGAATACTCGGAGGAGGAGTTCTCCTCCGAGTCCGAGGGATCTCCGGCTCCCGTCTCTCCCCCAGCGTCGTCCGATGACTCGGACGACTCCCAGGGGATAGCCGCGGAAGTCTGGACATACATCCGGGCCGTCGAGCGCTCCGGGCTCGAGGGCTCGGATGAGTCGGAGTACTCCTCGGATGAGGAGGACTCGGACGGCGGCGGCGAGGACGAGGACGACGACGACGACGACGGCGACGACGACGACGGTGGCGATGGCGACGGCAGCGGCAGCGGCAGGGGCAGCGGCGACGGCGGCAGGAATGGTGACGGCGGCGGCAGCAGGGGCAGCACCAAAGGCGGCAGCAGCAAGGGCAGCACCAGGGTCGGCGGCAGTGGCAGCAGCAGCAAGGCCAGTGGCTAAACGCCACTGGTCTTTAGATATTAGTATAGTGTAGTTAGAATAATGTAGTAGTAATGTAGAGTAGTATAGCGTAGTATAGTAGTAGTAGTAATGTAATGTAGTAATAGTAGGGAAGCATCAACTCGCAAAGAGTTGATTTGTAAGCTTATTGTCTTCCCTTAATGAAAGAATGACGTTGGCTTCTTCTTGATGACTCGCTTTGCTTGATGATAAAACTGATTCTTTTGAGACAGTAGACGAATAACTTGGACATCATACTGACGCTTCCAGAAGTAGCTGCCGAGTAATCTTGTAGTCTGTATCGACGTTTTAGAAGTAATGCCGAGCGACTGAACGCTATACCAGCGTCTTAGAGGCAATGCCGAGTGATTGAAGGTCGACGTCGGCATCTTAGAAGTAATGCCGAGCGATTGAACATGAGATCAGCGTTTTAGAGGCAACGCCGAGTGATTGAAGGTCGCCGTTGGCATTTTAGAAGTAATGCCGAGCGATTGAACATGAGATCAGTGTTTTAGAGGCAACGCCGAGTGATTGAAGGTCGCCGTCGGCATTTTAGAAGTAATGCCGAGCGATTGAACACGAGATCAGCGTTTTAGAGGCAACGCCGAGTGACTGGATGGTGACGTCGGCACTTTAGAGGTAATGCCGAGCGACTGAATATGAAATCAGCGTTTTAGAGTCAACGCCGAGTGAGAGCAGGTCGACGTCGGCATTTTAGAGGTAATACCGAGCGATTGAACACGAGACCAGCGTTTTAGAGGCAACACCGAGTGATAGCAGGCCGCATGGGCTATTTTGAGGATGATAACCGAGTGATGAGGTGGCCCATCGGCTTTTTGGAAATAATTGCCGAATGACCACGTGGCATGCTGGGGTTTTGGAAATAACCGCCGGGTGATGACTGGGCACTTTTTGAAACGGTATATGGCTCGAGAATATCCCATAAGAGCTGCGCTTTTAGCCGCCTTTGCTTTCCGTGCCCTAGTTCTTGCATTCCCGCTTCCGAATCCTCTCTGCTGCTCGCCTCCACTCTGCTCGCTGGTAGAATCGAGATGGCGCCCAAGAGGAAAACCGCGAGCTCGTCCGCTGTGGTGATTCCTCCAATCGATCCCAACAGCCAGTTGCCTTTTGCAGGTAACCACATGTCCATCATTTCCGAAGCTGAACTCCTCCACCTCGTGTCCATCGGGGTTCTTCCTCCGCGGGAACTCTGTTCTTGGCGGATTTGCCACGGGACTACTGTCCCGACAGAGGATACCCACGAGTCTGTAGTTTACGCTCCTTTTCTTCTCCGCGGCCTTGGCCTTCCCATCTCTCCCTTTTTCCGCGGTCTCCTTGATTTCTACCACATTAACCTGACCCATTTGAACCCTAACTCAATTCTGCAAATCTCCATCTTTGTTCACTTATGCGAAGCCTTTCTTGGCGTGCTGCCGCATTTCGGCTTATGGAAATACCTGTATCATTGTCGCCCTGGGATGGCCGGGGGACAACATCAGTTGGTCGGGGGTGCCAGTTTGGAGATGCGCCGCGGACGGAAGACTGAGTATCTTGAGATTCCCCTTAAGGACAGTATTAAGGGATGGCGTCTAGAGTGGTTCATAGTCGATAATTATGGAAATTCTCTCCCCTCCCGGTCGGGAAGACAGCCAGACGTTCGCACCCCAAGCTGGACCGAGTCTCCCACAGACGAGGAAGTAGCTGAAGCGGGTGTGTTGCTAGCTGAAGTTGGACTGCTGAAAGAGAGAGGTCTAACTGCTGAAGCTGTGGTCGCTGACTTCGTTTTCAAGAACATTCAACCACTGAAAGATAGAGTCTACCCAGCTTATCTGTATCGAGGGCTAGCCGACTCAACTCGGGTTACCAACAGGAGAATCCCTTCTGCAGACTTGGTGAGCCGACTGGAAATGATTCTCAAGGGCAAGGTGTCCAATGTTGGTGCTCCGGTGGCGTACTCGGCCTGGAACTTGCCTCCTGCCAAAGCCTTCACCCTTTTCGTGTCAAATCCACCTGCGACTGATGGCAATTTGGGCCTTAGAGCACGACCCTCTGCTGAAGAAGTCAATGCTTTGGTTGCTTCGCTTGGGGAGATTCCTGATGACGAACAGCAAGTCTATTTTGAGGTGCCCCTGAACCCTAGTGATGCAGATATAAATGCCATGCTTGATCTGCTAACTGAGGATTCTTCCGACGCTGCTCCTGCTGGTACATTAGCAGTAGTGCCCCTCCCAGAGGTTGATACAACTTCGGATGTTCAGAAACCTGTCAGTACTCGCCCGAGGCGCCCTAGCCGAACCAATCAGCCTGAGCCTTCCGCTGATCAGCAAAAGAAGAAAAGAAGACGTATCCGACGAGTATCCAGTTTTGATGAAGACGCTGGTACTTCAGTTCTTGCTGCTGAAGAAACGCCTGCGACTGGACTTACTGGCATTGACCCCAATGGGTGTACCCAAACTGCTACCGATCCTAATGTGGGTGCTCCACCTGTTGCTGATCCCAATGGGTGTGCTGCTTGTGTTGTCGGTGTGGATGACGAGGGGGAGGAGAATGAGGTTCCCTTAACTCGAAAGAACAGTCGGCGGTTCATTGCCAGTGGTGAGAGTAGTGGAGTTCCCTCTCCTGCTTTGTCTGCCCTCATTGGTCTACAAGAACTGTCTCTGGCCAACTTCGATCAAACTCTTGAGGATATGGTTCCAGAGGACTTGTTATCGGAGCCAGTGGATGATGGCGCAATGGAGGCTTGTGCTGACGTGCCCGATGCTGGGTTGAGGTCATCCCGTGCCTCGTCGACCTTAGAGCGCGATCTTGAGGGCCGGGAGACTAACTTGAATCGTCCTGGTCCTATGGAGGTAGATGAGGGCCCATCAATCTTAGAAGTGGTTATTCCAGAGAACTTGGACCTCAAGAGTGGTGCTGTCATATGCCCAGCCCCTGAGGGTGTCACCGGGGATGACTTAGCTCGGGTGGAGAGTGTAAGCCACTACCCAGCCCCCGAGGGTGCTGCCGGGGATGATCCGGCTCAAATGGGCAATGCCAACTATGACCCAGCCCCCGAGGATGCCCGAGCAGGGTCTCCTTCCTGTACCTCCATGGACGTTCACGCGGGATCTCCTCCACACTCTGGCTGCATGGTGGTAACCCAGAATTTGGATCAGGAAATCGCTTTAGAGGGCAGCGCCCCTGCTGACCGAGTGTTGGGCTCTGCTGAGGGTACTGAATTGATCTCCGCTGATTCGTTGCAAACTGCTTCGGGTGGTGGTTTTACGTCTGCTTATCAACTGATTTCTCCTGATTTGGGGATCCCTTCGTTCTTCTCCAATCTTCAGGTACTGTGATGTATTTTAATTTGACTTTTATATTGCCTGAGCTGCTGTCGTCACACTCGTCTGTTTTCCTCATCAGGCTTTGGTGGATGGAATGGCCGGCCAGCTGAGGCTTCAGGGTGCTTCCACCCCAGAGGTAGCTTCATCTCTTGCACGTTGGAACCCAGTGTCGCTTCAACGTTGCGTTTCTGAATTGGAGGCAACCAATGCTGGTTAGTGCTTCTTTGCTTCTCCCTGCCTTCGCTGTGGGCTGCCTTACCTTCTGACCCCATTTTGTTTGATTATCTCCTGCTAGGTATGACTCAGCAGATTTCCACACTTGAAGAAAAACATTCTCGAGATCAGGCTGAATTAGCCCAGCGATGCACTGATTTTGAGGGAAAGTACTCTCAAAGTCAGATTGAGCTGAGTCAGGTCTCCGCTGCCTTAGATGATGCCAATGCACTGAGTTCTTCTCTTCATGCTCAGCTCGACTCTGAAAAGGTATCATACAAAACTGTGCCTTGCCTTGCTGTGCTCCTGTTACATGCTTGGTTTTTGAAGAAGCTGACTTTTGCTCACAGGAAGAAAAGCATATCCTTGCTGCTTCTCGTGACAATCTTGACAGGTTGTATCGTGATTCTAGCAATTCGCTGACTATCCTGGAGAGAAGTCATCGCTTCACCATGGAAGAATTAGACCTCCAACGTCGTAAGCTGCAGGAATCCATGGATGAGGTAACCCGGCTTAAGCAGTTGATATCAGCGAAGGATGCTACTATCAAAGGACTCCGAGCCTCCAAAAAATCCATTGTCCAGGAGTTAGAGAGCGCTCGACTGGCTGCTAAAGCTGCTGAAGAAACTTCTGTTACTCTCAAGGCCCAACGCGACAAAGCCCTGGACAAGGCTATTCGGGCGGGACGAATCTTGATGAGGAGACCCGGCGTGGTTGTTCCTGAAGACATAAGGGCTGACGTGAACGCCGCCCCTGATTCCTCAAGTCGCCCTTCTTCGTCGGTCGCTCCTGAGAAAGACATTGTAAAATAGAAAAACATTCTGCGTGCTCCAAGCGCGCGGTTAGCATGATCGAGTATTTGTTAGAGGACATCAGTTTATCATTCAAATGACATAATTACTCTCTCATTGTATCAGAATTTATTAGTTAATGAGTGGGCAGTAATGACGCATGATGATTATGAAATTTGTTTGCGGGATATGGAAGTCATCCCCTGAATTATATAGGTGCGAGCATGTTGCACCGGTCTTAAGTTGTTGCCAACTTAAGTCGATCGCTCCGTTTGTAGGGCATAGTGGTCACCCTGAGTTAAGTAAGCGTGAGCATGTTGCACCGCCTTAAGTCGTTGCCGACTTAAGTCGATTGCTCCGTTAGCAGGGCTTAGTGGTCACCCTGGTTTAAGTAAGCGTGAGCATGTTGCACCGCCCTAAGTCGTTGCCGACTTAAGTCGATTGCTCCGTTAGCAGGGTATAGTGGTCACCCTGAGTTAAGTAAGCGTGAGCATGTTGCACTGCCCTAAGTCGTTGCCGACTTAAGTTGATTGCTCCGTTAGCAGGGTATAGTGGTCACCCTGAGTTAAGTAAGCGTGAGCATGTTGCACCGCCTTAAGTCGTTGCCGACTTAAGTCGATTGCTCCGTTAGCAGGGCATAGTGGTCACCCTGAGTTAAGTAAGAATGCAAGTCAATCGTAAATGAATTGAGTATCCTTGAAACCTCTTTTTTATTGATGACATATTTCCACTTTACAGAGTACATCATCATCATCCCAGCAGTTTTGAGGTACAGCTAGGGATAAAACTTTCTGAGGTGTTCTATGTTCCAGGAGTTCCCAACTTCTGTGCCATCCATTTGAGTGAGGCGATACGATCCGGGCCGAGTGACTTCTGCTACCACGAAGGGTCCTTCCCATAAGGGTGATAACTTGTGTTGTCCCTCCCCTGTTAGAATTCGGCGGAGGACGAGATCTCCTACTGAGAAGAATCGTTGTCGCACAGCCTTGTCGTGATAGCGCCTTAGAGTCTGCTGATACCTTGCTGATTGGATTACTGCGTTTAGCCGTTCTTCCTCAAGTACATCTATGTCCTCCAGCCTGGTGATCTCAGCTTCTGCTATGCTTTCAAAGATCAGCCTTGGCGCCCCAAACTTGAGATCAGCAGGTAGCACTGCCTCCGACCCATAGACCATGAAGAAAGGAGTGTTTCCATGCAAAGCTCGGCTAGGTTGGGTTCTTAGGCTCCAAACAACATAGGGTAATTCCCTTATCCACTTTCCTGCGAATTTTTCATTCTTATCGAAGACCTTTTTCCTGAGTGCATCCAATATCATCCCGTTGGCTCGCTCAACTTGCCCGTTGGCTCTTGGATGGGCTACAGATGCATACTTGATCTGAATGCTCTTTTGCTCGCAGAAGTCAAAGAATTCTAAACTTGTGAAGTTGGATCCTAAATCAGTTATGATGCTGTTTGGTATCCCGAATCTGAATATTATGTCTTGTATGAATTCCACGGCTTTAGCAGAGGTTAAGGAGGCAATGGGCTTGAATTCTATCCATTTAGTGAACTTGTCAATTGCTACCAATACATGAGTGTATCCCCTTTGAGCTTTCTTGAAAGGTCCAATCATATCCAGTCCCCAGCATGCGAAAGGCCAAGTTACTGGTATGGTCTGCAGTTGCTGTGCTGGCATGTGTTGTTGCCTTGACAAGTATTGGCAGGCTTCGCACCTCTGAACTAACTCGGCTGCATCGTTTTTTGCTGTTGGCCAATAGAATCCTGACCTGAAGACCTTCCCGACTAGTGTTCTGGAGGCTGCATGTATTCCACATTGCCCAGCATGGACTTCCTCCAGAAGTTGCTTCCCAATGGATGGGAGAATGCACTTCATGAAGACGCCTGATGCACCCCTTCTGTACAATATCTCCCCAATAAGTGTATAGTGAGCCGACTGTCTTGCAATGCGTTCTGCCGAATTTTTGTCGTCTGGTTCTTCTTCATTCTTTATATACTTAATGATCGGCCTTCTCCAGTCATCAGGGTCTGACTCGGGTTGATCTATGATGTTGCACTCTTCTGTTTGATCCATTGAGATACTTGGCTGCGGAATTTCTTGCACGAAGACTCCGGGTGGGACCTGAGTTCGACTGGACCCTAGCTTGGACAGTACATCGGCTGCTGTGTTCCGATCTCTTTCTACATGATGAAATTCCAGACCCTCGAATTTATCTTCCAGTTTTCGGACGGCAGTGCAGTATTTTCCCATTGAATCGCTTGAGCAATCCCACTCCTTGTTTATCTGACTGATGACTACCAGAGAGTCTCCGTGTACCATTAATCTTTTGACGCCCAACAATATGGCAATGTTCAATCCATGGATCAAAGCTTCATACTCGGCTGCATTGTTGGAGGCTGGGAATAGCAACTGGAGGGCGTACTTGAGGTGTTCGCCTCCAGGCGCAGTGAAGAGAATCCCTGCTCCTGCTCCCTGCAGCTTCAGTGAGCCATCAAAATACATTCGCCATACTTCTGCAGTCTCCGGGTTGTCTGGTACTTGTTGTTCAGTCTACTCCGATACAAAATCAACCAGTGCTTGAGTTTTGATGGCAGTGCGAGGTCGGAACTCGATGTCATGAGATCCCAGCTCACAAGCCCACTTGGCTATTCGACCGATGGCTTCCTTGTTGTGAAGAATATCCCCTATTGGAAAACTCGTAACTACTATGACTTTGTGGTCGTCAAAGTAGTGACGCAGCTTACGGGCAGTTAGAAGTACTGCGTACAATAACTTCTGAACTTGAGGGTACTTTTTCTTCGAGGGGCCTAGGACTTCACTAATGAAGTAGACAGGATGTTGTACTGGATAGGCATGTCCTTCTTCTACTCGCTCGACTACTAACGCGGTGCTTACCACGTGAGTCGTGCAAGAGATATACAGTAGCAAATCTTCAGCCGGTTGAGTTGTCGTAGCTCGCCGAGGTGGTTTCAGTACTGGTGGTGTTGTCAAGAATTTTTTCAGAGCATCTAGAGCTTCTTGCGCTTCTGAAGTCCATTGAAACTTATCCACCTTCTTGAGTAACTTGTAAAATGGCAGACCTTTTTCTCCCAGCCTGGATATAAATCTGCTTAGAGCTGCCATACATCCAGTAAGTCGCTGAACCTTCTTCTGCGATCGAGGTGCTTCCATCTTCATGATAGCTTCAATCTTATCTGGATTAGCCTCAATTCCCCGGTGGCTGACAATAAACCCGAGCAACTTTCCGGCTGGTACCCCGAAAACACATTTCTCGGGATTAAGCTTCCATCTATACCGCCTCAGACTGTTGAAAACCAGTTGCAAGTCTTCGATGAAGTCTTTTGAGTCCTGTGTTTTGATCACCACATCATCCACGTAGGCTTCCACACGCTTGCCCCAGTGATCGGCTAAGCATGTTTGAATGGCTCTCTGGTAAGTTGCTCCAGCGTTTTTGAGGCCAAACGGCATGTAGGTATAACAGAAAGCACCAAACGGAGTAATGAATGCCGTTTTTTCTTCATCTTCCTTTGCCAGACTAATCTGATGGTATCCAGAATAGCAATCCAGGAAAGACAGCATAGAACATCCAGCGGTGGAGTCCACCACCTGATCTATCCTCGGGAGCCCGAAAGGATCCTTCGGACAGTGTTTGTTGAGATCAGTATAATCAACACACATGCGCCAATCCACTTTATTCTTTTTGAGTACAAGAACAGGGTTGGCTAACCACTCAGGATGTAATACTTCTCTAATGAATCCAGCTGCAACCAAGCGAGCTAGCTCAGTGCGAATGGCCTCTCTCTTGTCAAGCGTGAAACGACGTAATTTTTGCCGAATCGGCCTTGCCTGGGGATAAACCTTCAGTTTGTGCTCGGCCAGTTCTCTTGGGACTCCCGGCATATCCGCAGGTTGCCATGCGAATACATCTCGGTTATCTTGCAGAAACCGGACGAGCGCGCTTTCCTATTTGTCATCCAAGCTGGAGCTGATGATAGCCGTCTTGCGCTCATCAGCGAACCCCAGGTTGATTCTCTTGGTTTCTTCAGTCGGCCGCATAGAGGTCGCGGTCTGAGCTTCGCTCGCTGGTACTGCGAGGTCCTCCTCAGGCTTAGAGTTCGCCAGTGTGGAGGGAGCCGTCGATGGCTTGGCGGTGAGGGCTGCTTGAATAGCCACTCGGAAACACTCTGCGGCGCCTTGGAACTCGGCGCGCACAGTTATGATCCCTTGCGGTCCTGGCATTGTTGGGGACTTGTTCTCAAATGCTTCGGATTAAGAACAAGGCAACATAAAAAGTGTTAAATGATAAAGCCCTTCGTCCTTTGAAACATTATTTCCCTTCGGGATATAATATGTTCCGGACGAAGGTCACAAACAACATATCTTCGTAAGCACAATAAACTATGACGAAGAACTTACATGCAACATAAAAAGTAATATAAACATTTAAATATTATCACAACGTCATTTCTATTTTATTATCATATAAAAATAGAAATGACTTCAGATTACAAGTGTACCTTCGGATTGCAGGAAGGCAAAAGTACAAGGATGACGGAAAGCAAATGCCAAGTCAGCGTGAACAGTACGGGAGTACTGTTCATCTATTTATAGGCGTGGGACGTAGCCCATGCAAAATTACATTCATGTCCATTACATTTGCTAATGACTTATGGGAATCTATTAAGGCCTAAGTAGTCTTTTCATCTTTAAGTCGGTTCCCCTTTCTGCTATCGCGACGAAGCTTTCTGCGCATAGCTTCGGCTGTGCACCATCCTTCGTACAGCTTGGTAATCAGCTTCGTACAGCTTGGGCTTCGTTCTGACCGTACTCCATGTTCATGATCTGAGTCCGAAGATACCTGTTCATATAATTCACTTGGAAAATATTGTCAAATCATGTTTTTGAGGACCTTCGGAGGACGAAGGCCCCCAACAGTAGCCCCTCGCAATATTAATTTGTTAGTGATAAATTCAGATTGCGATATGGACGAAGGCCTTAAGCCGAAGGTCCGAAAAAACACCTTCCCTTTGCTAGAATAGCAAAAGTCACTGAAACCTGGGACCACACAGTTTCCGTCATATCGAGTGTATAAATAGGAGCCCATCACATTTGATTTGGCACGCTCTCTTTGCCATCTGTTTTTCCTGCTTTTAAAACTTTCTGCCCAAAAATATTTGTTTTCTTTCCTAGTTTTAAGCTTCGGAAGCGAGAAGTAGGATCTCCGAAGAGATGTCTGAGGAGAAGAAGGCTGTTGTCGAGATGAAGCTAAGTCTCTCTGAAGAGAAGAACCTGGGCTTTCTTGAGGCAATGTCGAAGACCAATACAGAAAAGATCACCAAAGAGATTTTAGAAGGTTTATCTGAAGATACTGGTGACAACGACAGTTATGATGTAGAAAGCGGCGAGGGAGAGTCTGAAGATCGACCATGGCGGTCAAGTCACTCGGTTTTCGGGAAAACCACTATTAAGCAGAGTCATATTGACAATATGAGGGGGAGATATTTTCGAGATATATCTATTGTGAGGGCTGATGCTGGAGAAAAGACTTCTCCTACCCCCGAGGAAGATGAGGTCGTGATCTTCTGAAGCTTTCTCAAGGCTGGGCTTCGGTTCCCCCTAAGCAGCTTTGTTGTCGAAGTCCTGAAGACATTTCAAATCTACCTTCATCAAATTACTCCCGAAGCTATCATAAGAATGGGAATCTTTGTCTGGGCTGTGAAAAGCCAAGGTTTAGAACCAAATGCTAAAAGCTTTTGCAAAATTCATGAGTTGGTATATGAGACGAAGCCCTGGGGGAAAGAACAATATCACAACAACTTTGGTTGTTACAGCTTCGGTGCCCGCTCCGGGTCAAGCTGCCCTGTGCCAACCTTTCGGAAGAGGTGGCCCGGTGCCTGGATGACAGAATGGTTCTATGTAAAGAATGACTTGACAGCGCAGGAAGATGTTAAGAGTATCATTATGCGCCCCATCTGGCAACGCTTCGGACTCCGAAAGCCGAAGGTTGAAATGGATGAAGCGGCCGAAGAATGCCAAAGAGCCTTCGGCGTAATCTGCTCTTTTATTGGGACAAGGGATCTGGTCCAAGAGCATATTGCCTTCAGGGTGTGGCCACTTGCAGGAAAGTGGGAAATGCCGAAGGAGACCATCAAAGAGTCTGACGAAGGTGGACTAGTCAGACTAAAATACACATTCAAATACGGGGATAAGTTTGTTGAACCTGATGACGACTGGTTAAAAAGCATTGAAACATTAAGTGACGAACTGCTTGGGGTATATTCGAAGGCCGAGAACACTGCATTATCGGCAGCCTTCGGAGGCCGAAAGAAGAAGAGGCTCAACCGGGTATTTGATGCAATCGGGTTTGTCTACCCTGACTATCATTATCCGGTGCCGGGCCGCAAAAGAAAAAATACTTCTCCTGCAACAGAAGTTGCCACAAGTGCTTCTAGTGAGCCAGCGCCGCAAAGAAAAAAGATGAAGGTGCTCACCCACCGGGCACGTTTTATTGAGACGGCCACAGTGCCTGAATTTATCGGTAAAGTCTCCTTGGCCACTGAAAGTACAGAGCCAGCTCCAGTGCCGAAGATCGAAGAAAAAACTGAAGTACCTTCAGCAGAGAAAGCAGAAAAACCGAAAATTGAAGGACCAAAAATATTAGAAATCTTAAGTCCTTCAGCAAGTGTTGAAACAATAAAAAATCAAAAGGGTCCATCGGTAACCCCGAAAAGAAAAAGAATGGTGAACGTGCTAGATGTTTTGGAGACAATTAAGTCTTCAAGCATAACTCCAAAGAAGACTGTTGAACTTTCTGAAGTGTCTACTGAAGCTTTAGTTGCTGAAGCTTCGAAGCAACAACTTGAAGTTGAAGCTGGGACTTCAGAACCCACCAAGGAACAACCTTTGGAAACCGAAGAAAAAATAAAAATGTCAGAGCTAATTTTGGTTGAAGAAATTGACACTGCTGCCCCCGAAGCTCCTTCCACCATATGCGATTACATTGTGCGACATGCTTCGGGGAAGAAATTATCTGAAGAAGAGATTTTTGAAGCCAACCACTATGCCAAAGAATTAAAATATCCGAAGGGGGCACTAGTGTTCAATGGAACAAACGAAGATGACTTCCTATACTGTCTCCCTGACAACAAAGAATTATCTGTCTGTCGGGAGATGGCTAGGAGTATGGGGTTTCCGAAGCTTGAAGCTGGACTATGCGCTATGACGAAGGAGGATCTTGCGGATAGCCTTGCATATAATAGTCTGAAGGTGCGAGAATTGCGCATTTTGGAAACTTTATGATTCGAAATCTATTGTTTTATTCTTATACTAACTTTTTACATATAGGGATTAATACTAAGCAACGCGCTGAGAGCGCAAAAGAGTGCCGAAGAGGAAAGCTATGAAATTGCCTTCAACAACCTTCGAACAGAGGTTATCAAGCTAAGGAACGAAGCCCTGGAAAAGGACAAGATTCTAGTTACATTAGTGGATAAAGTAAAGGAGAACGAAGCTGCGTCCAAAGCCCAAATTGCAGCTCAAAAGCACGAGATTGACGATCTTCGGAAGCAATTGGCCCGGGCGAAAGAAGAACGCATACTTGAAGAAACGAGGCGGGAATGTAGCGACCAATGGGCTAATCATTTGGAAGGAACCGTTGAAGAGCTTCGGTCTTCTAAGAAAAGGTGCTACGAAAAATCCATGGATTGTGTAAAGAAAATAAAAACCAGCTTCGCCAGTGTTGGCGCATTTTCGAGTGAAGAAGATTTTGTGAGAGGTAACCCAGAAGGGCCGATAGAATGGATCTGCCACGAAGCTGAAGCCTTCGAAGAAATTCTAAACAGTCGAGGAGACATTTGCGCCTTCTCGGGTGCCAGGGGGATTGCTTCTATACTGGAGAAAAAAGGCTGCGATCATGTTAAGGTTCTTGCACAATCCGAAGCCAGCTTATCCCCTGAAGATATTAAAGACCCCTCAGCCGAAGCTAGCCAGGCTGGTGGAAAATTTTTCACCGACGTCTGGGACAATGGTGGCCGAGAAATGGCCCGAGAAATCATTCAGAAAAGTGAGAAAGGCATTCACGACGCTAGAGAAGTAGCTAAGGCCGCTGACAAAAGCTCAGAGCCCGAAGGGCAATTAGGTATTAGCTAATGGTTTTTATTGCGTTGTAATTTTTGATTTTAAACTTCGTTCACAATTTGTAATAGCAATGTGGCCGTATCATGTTCTCCTTCAGATCCTACTAAAGCGTCTCCGGGCCCTCACCCGAAAGGAGACAAAGAAATCAAAAAGATGGCTGAAGCTATCATGGATGAAGTTGTTAACCGACTCCTGAACGAAGCTGCTGAAGTTGTTTTGAGAGAAGATTAAGCACTTTTGTAAAGACTTCTTGAAATGAAACATGTGTGACATTTTGTAACCCTGTGATATATTTGCTTTTAATGACTCGATTCTTTACGATGCATGAAACTTTACATACGTACCGTTTTTGAGGCTTCGGCGAAAAAACACCTTCCCTTCTTTTCATGCTTCGTGAAGATAGAAAAACTTTTATGCATCACGACAATGTTCATAGTGCTCTGATGAAGGATATCCAAGCTTCATGAAAATATTCTCCGAAGCTATATTCCAAAGATCAATATCGTATCCCCTTGTGACTTAGCACGATTTTTACTTTCTCAAAGTATCCTTCCGAAGGTTGATACCGTGTCCCCTTCTTTTGCCATATGCAACATGATGTATGATGCTTATGCTATGCAAAATGATGTGATGATGTTATGTTATGTAGATGACATTTGTTCCGAAGATACACACATATCCCCGTAAAACACAAAATATTTTTGTACCAGCGCTGACTTTTCGCTGTAAGCTCTGCATTCCCTTAGGAACGACTTTGGAGCTTCTTCGCCTTTTACTTAGGCGGTATCAGCGTTGACTTTTCGCTGTAAGCTCTGCATTCCCTTAGGAACGACTTTGGAGCTTCTTCGCCCTTTACTTAGGCGGTATCAGCGTTGACTTTTCGCTGTAAGCTCTGCATTCCCTTAGGAACGACTGAAAGTCGCCTAGAGGGGGGGGGTGAATAGGCGAAACCTGAAAATTAAAACTTTATCCCCCAACTAGATCCCTTGATTAGTGGTTAGAACAAGAAATACAAATATAGGAGTATACAAACTAAGTTCTTGCTTGAAAAGAGTATTGCTAAATAATGCGAGAGTGATAAATCAATACAACTAATAAGTTATAGAATAACAAAGCAAGAAGCCTTAGATGAGAAGAGCACTAGGACAAGTTCTTTCTTGCAACGTGTTGCTTCACTAAATGGGAATTTAACTTGAAGCAACACCAAATGATATTAGCAAATAAAGGTGCAAGAAAACTTAGAGCAAGGGAAAATAAACAAATCACAAGCAATAAACACAATGGACACGAGTGATTTGTTTTACCGAGGTTCGGCCCTCGAAGGCCTAGTCCCCGTTGAGGAGTCCACTTAAGGACGGGTCTTTTTCAACCCTTTCCCTCTCTCCCCCGATCACACAAGGATCGGCGAGCTCTTCTTCTTCTCAAGGATCACTCTCGATCCCACAAGGACCACCACAATCTTTGGTGTCTCTTGCTAGCTTTTACAAGCCTCCAAAACTTTGGAGGAAGTTCAATGGGAGTCAAAACTCCACGCGCAAATGAACACAAAGATGAAGCACACACTATCTCTCGATGAATCTCACAAGGCACTAGTTCTAAACTCAAATGAGTAGCTCTCTTTTGCTTGCTCTCTCTTTTGTGGCACTTGTGTTGGTTGTAGTGGTCTAAATCTTGTGTATAGGATGGATCAATGAATATATGTGGTTGGGAGGGCTTGAGTATGTCAACTAGATGACTTGGAATGTTGCTTGGGCTCCCACTCCTTGAAGTGGCCGGTTGGGGTGGTATTTATAGCCACCAACCAAAATCTAGCCGTTGGTGAAGGCTGTCTGTCGTATGGTGCACCAGACAGTCCGGTGCACACCGGACATGTCCGGTGCGACAGCCACGTCACCCGACCGTTAGGGTTCTGACCGTTGGAGCTCTGACTGCTGGGCCCGCCTGGATGTCCGGTGGCGCACCGGACATGTACTGTAGAGTGTCCGGTGCGCCATGACGCGCGTGCCTGACTTCTGTGCGCTCTGGCGCGCATTTAATGCGCCTGCAGGTGACCGTTGGCGCCGAAGTAGCCGTTGCCCTGCTGTCACACCAGACAGTCCGGTGTACACCGGACAGTCCGGTGAATTATAGCGGAGCACCCGAAGTGAATTCCCGAGGCTGCCGAGTTCGCGAGGCCGCTCATCCTTGGAGCACCGGACACTGTCCGGTGTACACCGGACAGTCCGGTGAATTATAGCGCGCCGGCTTCCGAGAATTCCTGAAGCTGAAGAGTTTGAAGTCGGAGTCCTCTGGTGCACCGGACATGTCCGGTGGCACACCGGACAGTCCGGTGCGCCAGACCAGAGGTGCCTTCGGTTGGTTCTTACTCCTTTGTTTGAACCCAATACTTGGTCTTTTTATTGGCTAAGTGTGAATCCTTTGGCACCTGTATAACTTATATACTAGAGCAAACTAGTTAGTCCAATATTTGTGTTGGGCAATTCAACCACCAAAATTAATTAGGAACTGGGTGTAAGCCTAATTCCCTTTCAATCTCCCCCTTTTTGGTGATTGATGCCAACACAAACCAAAGCAAATATAGAAGTGCATAATTGAACTAGTTTGCATAATGTAAGTGCAAAGGTTGCTTGGAGTTGAGCCAATAAAAATACTTACAAGATATGCATGGATTGTTTCTTCATTTTTAACATATTGGACCACGCTTGCACCACATGTTTTGTTTTTGCAAATTCTTTTTGTAAATCCTTTTCAAAGTCCTTTTTGCAACATAGTCAAAGGTAAATGAATAAGATTTTTGCAAAGCATTTTCAAGTTTAAAATTTTCTCCCCTTGTTTCAAATGCTTTTCCTTTGACTAAACAAAACTCCCCCTCAAATAAATTCTCCTCTTAGTGTTCAAGAGGGTTTTAAGATATCAAGTTTTGAAAATACTATTTGCTCCCCCTTTAGAACACAAAGAGATATCAATTTGAAATTTTCCAATTGAAAACCATTAATTTTAAAATTAGGGTGGTGGTGCGGTCCTTTTGCTTTGGGCCAATACTTTCTCCCCCTTTGGCATGAATCGCCAAAAACGGATACTTGGAATGAGACATAGGCCCTTTCTAGCTACTTTTTCCCCCTTTGGCAAATAAAACATATAAGTGAAGATTATACCAAAGATGGAGAGACATTGTGGAGTGATGGCGAAGGGTAGATAATATTGATAGAGTAGAGTGGAAGCTTTGTCTTCGCCGAAGACTCCAATTCCCTTTCAATGTACCTATGACTTGGTTTGAAATTTACTTGAAAACACATTAGTCATAGCATATAAAAGAGATATGATCAAGAGGATATATCAAATTAAGCATGATCATAGTTCTATATAACATAGATTGCTCCCCCTAAATATGTGCGAGAGGAAAACATATTTTTGGCCTCAAATGCCAATTGCACATAATTAGGTTAATGAGAACATATCTATATCATACAGAATGTGAAGTGCATTGTGTCATATTATAAGTGTGATGCTCATGACAGTTTATGCACTTATGAAAGCATGTTGTAAACATTTCAAGCATTTTCCCTTAAGGATTTCAAAGAGGCTTAAGGACCATCCACCTTTGGAACAAAGGCAGCTTATCCTCGTTACAAGGTTAAGCTTTAAGCTCTTTGACAATTAAATCACTTCATCTAGTTTCAACAAAGATGCATTAAAGCATGAATGAATTTTTGAGAAGTTAAACTAGATACGAAGCAGGGATATGCATGGACATGCTTTCTCTTCCTTTTAAACAAGATATGTAAAGAGAGTATAGAAAAGGAAGATTTAGGTACAAGTTTAAATGAAAGGAGATAGTTTTACCTTTTTGTACCTTTACATAGGAACACTCTCTTCATTGTGCTTTGTCCTTAGTCTTAGATGCTTAAGACCTATTCTTAATGACAATATAGGGAAATATTTTGCACAAGAGAGAGTTCTACAACTAGTGATCTTTTCAAGTTATTGTTAGCATATATCAAAATGGATCACAAGTTGCATAAATGTATCATGAATTCTCCTTTTAACTTAGTGCATATCAAGATATCAATTGAAAGTATATACGGCACTAAGAAGCATGATTGTTGATTGAAGTCATTCAATGATCAAACAAATAACAGATGTGATCAAAAGAACAACATACGCATTAGATTATCAATTAAGCTTAGAGTAGGAGAATCCAGCAAATATGCTACTTTAGAGTGAAAGACAAGAATTTTAAAAATAGTAGCATACTTTATGAGAAACTTATTCTCACGCAAGAGACTATATGAAATTAATGAGATAAAGCAATAGTCTCAACAAAATCAAGATATAAGAATAGACTCCCCCTAAAGATATGCATCGAGTATTTGAATTGAATGGATGTATTTACTTTAAAGACAAATAGGGATAAGCATTATACATCTTGATCAAGGCTCATAATTTTTGCAATAAACAACTTAAGCCTAGTATTCTCATAATGAAAGTATTTAGAATACTCATAACCACACCATTGATTGTTTTGTAGACCTTATTATCCAAGTAGGTGTTGTTGTTCTTGATGTCCTCCTCTTTCATTTGAGAGTCCTCCCTTTGTAGTTGTTTCCTTTTCCTTTCAAACTTATTGAAAATACTCAAGAAAGATGTTAATAGCACAAGGGAGTATATAATGAAGGATGATTTCTTTTAGATAGGAAATAAGCACAATTCATCATCCATAGATCACACAGACATGAAGTAAAATCCTTAACATTAGTGCATTTCATTTTAGAAATATGAGTGAGCACCTTTTAAGCATTTTAATAATCATTGGAGATTTTACTTTATCATATTAAATTTAGTTAATCAATACTTGGAAGCAAATCAATATGATAACAAATATAGCAAATGCATGAAATGGATTCTAATGGATAAGTGCATTGATGAGAATGAGATTGAATGCACATCTTAGCCAATTTAAATTCGATAAAGAATCTATTTCTTCACAGAGATATAACTAGAGTAAATAATCATTGATGGGAACTATATTTGATTAAGAAGATGAGTTCCCATACCTTTGCTTTTACCTTTCTTCTTTTGGGTGAAGAACAACCCATGAGGCTTGTGTACTTTCTCTTTTGTAGATATTCATAAGTAAGCTCAAGAGATACGTTGTTAGTAATACAAGAACTAGTTTCCATTTTTGTAACCATTTTTGATAAGGAATGAAAAGCTAGATTACTAAAACATGGAAACTTCATAGCATGAACTAGATTATCCATAGATGATGTTATGCTCAATTTTAATTCATAAAACAAGCATAAATAATCCTTTGAGATTATAGGAATAAATCTAATTCATGATTTGGAAAGCGATAAATGTGAAAGAATCATATCCAATTTGAGCAAGTAGAAATACAACATAAAACATTGGATTGATTTTTCTTTTCATGTTAGATTACACACTTTTAAAGAGAAACTTATTCTCTACAAGTGAGACTACTTGGGTTACTTAGATAAAATCATTAGTCTCACTATTCTAGTTATAGAGAGAATTTTCATTAAATAAGTGTCCTAAGAATTTGAATTCTTTACATGACACCTTTTCTTTTTTAAGAACTTGAAGTATCTCTCTATATCTAGAATCATGGCAATAATAGAATGACTAGCGAAAATCATGCCATGAAATACTTGCAACAATTTAAAGCATGTAGATTGCCATAAGATGGAAATGATGAGTATGCAATCTACCATATGAGAGGAAATTCTTCAAAGAATGGTAATACAAATTTAAAGACATTTGAAGTGCTACATATTTCTATGTGACTACACAAAACACTTAAGAAATGATAACTTGAGACACTTGCACTTAAAAGCATAGAAGTTACCATCCTTTGACTTTCCTCCATGTTGTAAGCCTTGATGTAACTTCTTTTATTTCCTACAACATCAATATCTTTCTCGAGATGATATGGGTTTAAGACATAGTAATTTGAAGAATAACCTCGGATCACTCATGGATATAGATCATTGAAGATTGATAGCTTGAATGGACTCTCTCAAGCACCCCAAGGCTTCATATCATCTCCTTCTCCTACAAATCTTGTCAAGCATATTTTGGTACCCATCGCTTGATGGGTCCATCACGGTTAGTCAACAAAGATCTAGGAACCCAAAAGTCCTTTGTGTTAGCACTAGGTAAACTCATTACCTTTCTAGCACAAGTTGTAATTTTGGGTTGCCTAGTTATATGAGAATCAATTGACAAGTTAGGAGTGGAATTGTTACCAATGGGACAATCCTTGCATTGATGTCCCTTCTTTCGGCATGTGTAGCATAGGCGTTTTTCAAGTTTTGAAGTTTTCTTCTTTCCTTGTTTGTTGCCTGCTACATGGTTAGTAAAAACTTTCTTTTCTAACCCTATGCCTTTTTGTTTTAAATGGGGACAAGATCTAAGCAAGTGTCCCTTCTTGGAGCATTTAAAACAAAGTCTATTATCCTTGTTAATAATCAAGCCATTTTTAATGTAGGGACATGACCTAATCAAGTGCCCCTCTTCAAAGCATTCACTACACCTCTTAATGTGAGGTGTGGCTTGATCATTACCTTGGATGTTACCTTTTGTGGAGGCGTGGTTGAGGCTTTTGGAGGAGGTGTTGAATTTCATCTTTTGTTTCTTCCTCTTGACAATCCTCAACTCCTTGACATTTTCTTCAAGGGATGTAGTGCATGCCTCGGTTGTTCCCGTCTCAAGCTTCTTCACCATGTGGTCACGGTTATCTTGAGAAGGTTGAGCAATGCACTTCCCTTTTAGTTGTGTCAAGCTCATCTTCAGCCTCTCATTTTCTTCCTTGAGCTTTTGATATGAATCATCGTTTGTTCCTGCAAATTCTAGCTCAAAGGAAGATTTGCTTGTCGACGGACAACAAGCATTAGCACATGGTAATATAGTATCAATTTGAATACATGTGCATGAGTGAGGTTGTTGAGATTTTAAGTTTTCTATCACAACCTCATGAGCAATGTTTAATATGATATGATCATCTCTAAGATTTTCATGAGAGCATAGGAGCATATCATATTTATCTTGAAAAGCTAGATTTTCAACCTTTAGCTTTTCTACTTGGTCCATAAGCAAGGTATTCCTATTTACTAATTGAGCGATACAATGTAAAGCATTATCTTGCTCAATTGAAATAGTTTCATACCTTTGGACCAAATCAACATGAGAGCACTTTAGCTCCTCATGTTCTTTAGTCAACTCGTCAAAGCATTGCATCTTCATGGAGAGAATACTTTCTAGCCTTTGACGAGCTTCGCCTTGCTCTCTCGCTCTTTCTAGAAGTTTGAGCATGACTGCCTTATCTTCTTGGCTTAGGCGAGCGTAGAGTTGCATAAAGCTTCTTTCTTCCTCCTCATCCTCATTTGTGCTTCCGCTATCATTTGCATTAGCCACACAACATATGTGGGAATCGAAATGGGAAGACAAACCTCTTGGAGAGGTGGATTCATCGTTTGGTCTCCTCCGTTCATTTTCTTCTTCTTCCTTGCAAGGGTTAGTATCACAAATACCAAAGGAAGTAGAAGCACAAAATGAACTATCATGTTTGGACTCATTAAATTTGCTTTTAATTCTAGTCCAAATATCATGCGCATCATGGATTGATTCATCATAATTCGATATGAAGGCATGATAATCTTCTTTGCTAAGAGAATTACTTAAGATGTCAAAAGCTAGGTAGTTTAAGCGAAAACATCTTTGATCCTCCTCGGAGACAATTTTTCCGTTATAACTAGGAGGGAAGATACTCTTGTCTAAAATTTGTTCTAATTGAGGATCTACCATTCTAAAAGCATTTATTACTCTAGTAGACCATGAATCATAATTAGAACAATCGGAAAGTAATATCTCAAGAGTTACCTCCTTGTTCTCTTGGGTCTTCTTGTTCTTTTGGGATCTTCTACGAGCCATCACTTCGAGTTGTTAGACTCAAGATGAAGTGCCTAGCTTTGATACCAATTGAAAGTCACCTAGAGGGGGGGGGTGAATAGGCGAAACCTGAAAATTAAAACTTTATCCCCCAACTAGATCCCTTGATTAGTGGTTAGAACAAGAAATACAAATATAGGAGTATACAAACTAAGTTCTTGCTTGAAAAGAGTATTGCTAAATAATGCGAGAGTGATAAATCAATACAACTAATAAGTTATAGAATAACAAAGCAAGAAGCCTTAGATGAGAAGAGCACTAGGACAAGTTCTTTCTTGCAACGTGTTGCTTCACTAAATGGGAATTTAACTTGAAGCAACACCAAATGATATTAGCAAATAAAGGTGCAAGAAAACTTAGAGCAAGGGAAAATAAACAAATCACAAGCAATAAACACAATGGACACGAGTGATTTGTTTTACCGAGGTTCGGCCCTCGAAGGCCTAGTCCCCGTTGAGGAGTCCACTTAAGGACGGGTCTTTTTCAACCCTTTCCCTCTCTCCCCCGATCACACAAGGATCGGCGAGCTCTTCTTCTTCTCAAGGATCACTCTCGATCCCACAAGGACCACCACAATCTTTGGTGTCTCTTGCTAGCTTTTACAAGCCTCCAAAACTTTGGAGGAAGTTCAATGGGAGTCAAAACTCCACGCGCAAATGAACACAAAGATGAAGCACACACTATCTCTCGATGAATCTCACAAGGCACTAGTTCTAAACTCAAATGAGTAGCTCTCTTTTGCTTGCTCTCTCTTTTGTGGCACTTGTGTTGGTTGTAGTGGTCTAAATCTTGTGTATAGGATGGATCAATGAATATATGTGGTTGGGAGGGCTTGAGTATGTCAACTAGATGACTTGGAATGTTGCTTGGGCTCCCACTCCTTGAAGTGGCCGGTTGGGGTGGTATTTATAGCCACCAACCAAAATCTAGCCGTTGGTGAAGGCTGTCTGTCGTATGGTGCACCGGACAGTCCGGTGCACACCGGACATGTCTGGTGCGACAGCCACGTCACCCGACCGTTAGGGTTCTGACCGTTGGAGCTCTGACTACTGGGCCCGCCTGGATGTCCGGTGGCGCACCGGACATGTACTGTAGAGTGTCCGGTGCGCCATGACGCGCGTGCCTGACTTCTGTGCGCTCTGGCGCGCATTTAATGCGCCTGCAGGTGACCGTTGGCGCCGAAGTAGCCGTTGCCCTGCTGTCACACCGGACAGTCCGGTGTACACCGGACAGTCCGGTGAATTATAGTGGAGCACCCGAAGTGAATTCCCGAGGCTGCCGAGTTCGCGAGGCCGCTCATCCTTGGAGCACCGGACACTGTCCGGTGTACACCGGACAGTCCGGTGAATTATAGCGCGCCGGCTTCCGAGAATTCCCGAAGCTGAAGAGTTTGAAGTCGGAGTCCTCTGGTGCACCGGACATGTCCGGTGCGCCAGACCAGAGGTGCCTTCGGTTGGTTCTTGCTCCTTTGTTTGAACCCAATACTTGGTCTTTTTATTGGCTAAGTGTGAATCCTTTGGCACCTGTATAACTTATATACTAGAGCAAACTAGTTAGTCCAATATTTGTGTTGGGCAATTCAACCACCAAAATTAATTAGGAACTGGGTGTAAGCCTAATTCCCTTTCAACGACTTTGGAGCTTCTTCGCCCTTTACTTAGGCGGTATCAGCGTTGACTTTTCGCTGTATGCTCTGCATTCCCTTTGGAACGACTTTGGAGCAGAAAACTTACACTGCGTTCCCTTTGGAACGACTTTTTGTGATTTCAGCAAACTTACTCTGCGTTCCTTAGAACGACTTTTTGTTGCTTCGAAGGATTTTCGATAATTCGAAGGTCCTCCTTGTTATCGTAAATTTTTAAGCTTCAGCAACTTAAGCCTGAGAAAATACATTTTCCTTGGAGCAAGCAAAGAAACTTTTACATGAAAACTAAAAAATGTCCTTTATTACACAGCAAATAGAACTGAATGGAAAAAACTGGTAGGATATTTGTCAATAGATGTGCTTCGACTCTGGCACAGTGCTATTGACTGTGCGAGCTTCGGATTGTTCTCTGAGATCCCTTTGGTGTGGAGCATATTGGCTCCCTTCTGGCTATTGGCCTTGTTGCAACGGTGGTGGAGGCGGAGGCTGTTGCCAGGAAGCTTGAGGTTGACTCGCCGAAGCAACAGAAACTGCAGGGTGGTTGCCTATGTATTCTGGGATGTAAGGCGGATGGTACGAAGCAGTATGCATGACCTGCTTCGGCTGAGCTTGTTGCGCTGCAGCTTCGGCTATCTCCTTTTGCTTCTGGATGGTAACATGGCACATCCTGGTGGTATGGCCCTTGTTTTCACCACAGAATAAGCAAAATACTCTCCTTGGTTGATCTCCAAATCTTCCGCCGAAGCCCCTGGCGCCTCTGCCTCTTGGAGCTGGTGGCCGGAAGAAACTTTGCTGTTGCCCCGAAGCCTGTGAGGAGCACTGCGGCCTGTTCTGCTGACTCCCCTTATCATCATTTTGAGTAGAGTTGTGGATGGACCTGACATGCCTCGGATAGAATCTTCCTCCGAAGCCCCTGGTCATTTCAGAAAACCTGAAAGCCTCCTCCCTTCTTTGGCGAAAATCATTGTCGGCACGAATATACTCGTCCATCTTCTGGAGCAATTTCTCCAAAGTTTGAGGAGGCTTCCTAGCAAAGTATTGAGCTGAAGGTCCAGGCCGAAGTCCCTTGATCATGGCCCTCAATGACAATTTTGTTGGGCACCGTTGGTGCCTGCGCCCTCAAACGCAAGAACCTTCTAACATACGCCTGAAGGTATTCTTCATGATCCTGAGTGCATTGGAACAGGGCCTGAGCAGTGACCGGCTTCGTCTGAAACCCTTGGAAGCTGGTTAACAACATGTCCTTCAGTTTTTGCCATGAAGTGATCATTCCTGGTCGAAGGGAGGAATACCAGGTTTGAGCAACACTCCTGACAGCCATAACAAAAGACTTTGCCATGACTGCAGCATTGCCACCATACGAAGATACTGTTGCTTCGTAGCTCATCAAAAACTGCTTCGGGTCTGAATGGCCATCGAATATGGGAAGCTGGGGCGGCTTATAGGACGGAGGCCAAGGTGTAGCCTGCAGCTCAGCGGACAAGGGAGAAGCATCATCGAAAACAAAATTTCCATGATGGAAATTGTCATACCAGTCATCTTCGTTGAAGAAACCCTCCTGATGAAGGTCTTTTTGTTGAGGCCTTCGGTTCTGCTCATCGTGAGTAAGATGGCGAACTTCTTCAGAAGCTTCGTCTATCTGCCTTTGCAGTTCAGCTAGCCTGGCCATCTTTTCCTTCTTCCTCTGCACCTGTTGATGAAGCATCTCCATATCTTTGATCTCTTGGTCTAGCTCATCCTCTTGAGGCGTCGGGCTGACAGCCTTCCTCTTCTGGCTTCGGGCCTCCCGAAGAGAGACAGTCTCCTGATTGTGGTCCAGCGGTTGGAGAGCTGCAGTGCCAGCTGCTGAAGCTTTCTTCGGCGCCATAGCGAAGGTTGATGATCGCCGAGGGCGCTCAAAGACTCAAAGAGTGGAAGTGAGTTCACCGGAGGTGGGCGCCAATGTTGGGGACTTGTTCTCAAATGCTTCGGATTAAGAACAAGGCAACATAAAAAGTGTTAAATGATAAAGCCCTTCGTCCTTTGAAACATTATTTCCCTTCGGGATATAATGTGTTCCGGACGAAGGTCACAAACAACATATCTTCGTAAGCACAATAAACTATGACGAAGAACTTACATGCAACATAAAAAGTAATATAAACATTTAAATATTATCACAACGTCATTTCTATTTTATTATCATATAAAAATAGAAATGACTTCAGATTACAAGTGTACCTTCGGATTGCAGGAAGGCAAAAGTACAAGGATGACAGAAAGCAAATGCCAAGTCAGCGTGAACAGTACGGGAGTACTGTTCATCTATTTATAGGCGTGGGACGTAGCCCATGCAAAATTACATTCATGTCCATTACATTTGCTAATGACTTATGGGAATCTATTAAGGCCTAAGTAGTCTTTTCATCTTTAAGTCGGTTCCCCTTTCTGCTATCGCGACGAAGCTTTCTACGCATAGCTTCGGCTGTGCACCATCCTTCGTACAGCTTGGTAATCAGCTTCGTACAGCTTGGGCTTCGTTCTGACCGTACTCCATGTTCATGATCTGAGTCCGAAGATACCTGTTCATATAATTCACTTGGAAAATATTGTCAAATCATGTTTTTGAGGACCTTCGGAGGACGAAGGCCCCCAACAGGCATCTTCAGTATCATGTATGTGTAATGCGGAATGGCCATGAACTTGGCCAATCCAGGCCTCCCGATGATGGCATTGTACCCGCAGTCGAAGTTCGCCACTTCAAACCTCAGGAACTCGGTTCTGTAGTTCTCCGGAGTTCCGAAGGTGACTGGCATGTAGATGTGGCCCAGCGGGTATTCCCCTTCCGTCGGCACGATGCCGAAGAAAGGAGTGTCCGACTCGTGGAGCTCTTTGAGGTGAACTCCCAAGCCTTGGAGTGTCCGAGGGAAGGTGACGTTGATGCTGCTCCCCCCGTCCACTAACACCTTCTTCACCCGGCTCTCTCGGATCACCGGATCGACGAGAAGCGGGTATTTGCCCGGATGGTCGAAGTTGAGCCATTGATCTGCCCGAGTGAAGGTGATCGGGTGCTCCAACCACCGGTATGGGGCGGGAGGGCTGGTGGTCGCCACCAGTATCTGGCGATCGTTGAGCTTTTGCTGTCTTCTGTTCTCCTGCGATCCGTGTCCGCCGAAGATGACGTTGACCTCCCTGTCAACGCGTGGGAAAGCTCCTCCTCCTCCCTCCTCCTGCCGATGGGGTTGTCGTGGTTCATCTGGTCCTCCCCTCGGCGGAGGAGGAGGTAGAGGTTGGAAAGGTCGGCCGTGTCCGACGGAATGCTTGAAGTCTCGGCAGTTACGAAGAGTGTGGCGCATGTCCTTGTGGTACAGGCACTGGGCGTCGAGGATGTCGTCCAACGTGCGTTCGCCTCCACGAGGTCCTCCTCGGGCGCGAGAGGCAGGTGGTCCGGCAGCGTGCACTTCTTCGCGAGGCCTCTTCTCCCATCGTTTGTCGGGTTGCTGGTTCGTGTCGCGTCGTGGTGCTGCCGGTGCGGGCTTTGCTCCTCCGATGAGGTCCTGGGCTCGCTCGTCGGCGGTGATGTAGAGGTCGGCTTCCCGGAACAGTTCCTCGGAGGTAGTCGGTGCCCTCTGTAGTATGGCTCGGACGAAAACCGAGTCATTGGAGCCTCTGTAGAAGTCCTCAATCACGGCCGCCTCCGTGACCTCAGGGATACGATTTCTCATGGTCTGAAACCTTTTGAGGTACGACTGGAGAGTCTCGTCCCCCCGGCGCTTGATGGATTTGAGGTCCCACGGTTGCGCCGGCTTGTCGGAGAGGGACTGGAAGTTGGCGGTGAAGCGTCGACTGAAGTCGCCCCAGACGTCGATGCAGTGTCGGGGTAGATGTCGCAGCCATTGCAGCGCGTCTTGCCCAAGGACAATGGGTAAGTATGCGGTCATCACGTCTTCGGACGCCCCTGGCAGCTCGAGCAGCGGTGGTGTAGACGGCTAGCCAACCCCATGGATCCTGCTTAGGTTCATATTTGTCAACATTGGATACCTTGAAGTTGGGAGGCCATTGGATGGCCCTAAGGCGTGGAGTGAGGGCGGACACTCCGCACGTGTCCTCCTGTCGTCGGGGACGATGTCTGTCCCGGAGAGGGGAGTTGTGATTGTGATTCCTCGACCGTCCCCGGGTGGTTCCGCTAGTTGAAGCCGTTGCCGACTCAGTCCTGGTGGCTTGGCTCTGAGTCGGGACGCCATGATCCCTGTCATACTCCTCCCGACGGCGAATCTCGTTCTCATGCCGCCGCTCGCGTGAGGCATTGATGGAGCTTCGCGCGTCTCGGTGACTGTTGATGGCGTGTCGTAGATCGTTCAGCGGGTGAGCAAGCGGTAGAAGATGGTTGGCCGCCTGGGTGAACAGTCGTCGGTAGCCATCGGCGTCAGGAGTCCGAGGAAGTCCCTCAGCTATCCGAGCTAGTACCCCTCCGACTTCGCTCGGCGTGTTCATAGCTCGGGCGAAGTCGGGGTTCAGGTTGCGCCCGAAGAATGGATTCTCTCGACGCTGCCTTGCATCTTGCTCAGCCTGTTCCTGAGCTCGTCGGCGATCACGTCGTCGGGAGTTCCTTCGTTCTCTGAAGACGCGTTCTTCCGGAGTTTCTCCTACCTCCGAGACCTCGTCTCGCGAGACAGGCTGTTCCGGATTCCGCTCTCCGGCTGCGTGATGTCGTCGAACGTTCCTGCGTCGGTTCCTTCGTCGACGGGACTCTCGTTGAGGCGGTTCCTCCCCGGGTACAGTCGGCTCATCGTCGGAGACGATAGGCGACTCCGCTCTCCCTGATGAAGAGGACGTCGGGGTACAATGGTGCTGCTGCCGTGGTGACCTTCTTCCCGTTCCCCTTTGAGGCATGAGGGACGGAAAGAGCAACTTGCTTTTCCCTGGTTACCTTCTTTCTTGCGATCTGTGTCCACTCTTTTGTCGGAGAGGTAGGTAGTGGAGTTCTCCGGGTCAGCGAGCCCTCGGCCCCCGGCTTTCCGGAGACGATCTTCATCCGGAGAGTTGGAGGTTGAGCTTCCCCGGTATTTTCGGAGTTCGTTGGGGGAGACTTCTTTTCCGGCGGATCCGCGATACGGTGCAGAATTCCTTCTTCATCCGCTACAAATGAGATTGTTCCGAAGCAGAACACGGATCCGGGACGCAGGGTGATCTTGCTGCAGAAGGTGACGACCATTGAGCTAGCTTGAATTGTCGACACACCCCCTACCTGGCGCGCCAGCTGTCGGTGTTTTGGGTCCGACCGCACACCCGGGGTTGCCCCTCAAGGTGTTTTAGGAGTAGGACGGTGTCGACAACTGTAGCAAAATGGTTCGTGCAGATCGCACGAGGGACAGTGGACAAAGTTTACAGGTTCGGGCCGCTCAGAGATGCGTAACACCCTACGTCCTGGCAAGTATGCTTGATGAATGTGGTTGCAAGAGGGCTCTCTGGATTGAGAATACAGAGAGTCGGCGTGGGTGGCTAAACAAAGTGTCCATCGTTCTGAAGGGGTGCCCCCTAGGCCTTATATACTCGACCGTGGGGCAGTACACGTGGATAAGATAACAACAAGTAGCTAAAAGATAGTGAACCTCTTGAGATTATCCCTACGTAACCCTCGCCGACTTATCCTCGCATGGCTTCGTTGCATGGAGGCTCCAGCGCGGGAGAGTCGGATCTCTGTTGCGGTCATTCGCTCGATGCTGTGGGCCGTCCGGGTTTACACCATCCCGGCCTCATGTCGTTCTGTTTTGCTGGTTGTTTCTCCCCAGGCCCACGAAAGAATGACCTTACGATTTATTGGACCCTTGGGCCTTTCGTGAGGTCCTTTACTCTTTTAGTGGACCCGGAGGATATCCATTCCCCACACTTTTGGAACCTTCGCTAGTCACCGCAGGCAGACCGGCCTATTACATGTGTGTAGTGATTTTGCCATGCTCTACTGCTACAGTGTGTGTTTATGTTACCGGATTTCCACACCGCCAGCCCGCATAATCCCCATCAGGCAGCCAGAACTTGTTTGTGCAGAGGCATGTCCACGATTCTGGATTCGTGTCACAGTGTAGGCGACGCAACGCGAAGCCTCCTGTTTCCCGCCGTAATGCAACGCATGCGAGGGACAGTGCGTATACAGTCGGTCGCTGATATACCGAGGAATTATTTGGAAGAAGGGAATTGAGAAGATCAAAATATCTTATTATTCAAAATTAAATAGTACTCTGTCCGTCTTAAATTAAAATTTATTGTACTTTTTTTACTGAATTTATACAACAATTAATGTATGTGTTCTATATATGTCTAGGTTCATAATCATACATATAAATATAGACTAGGATGAGTGCCCGTGCGTTGCAACGATGACCTATAATACCACGATAATTACGTACAAATAGGTTTATGCCCGTGCGACGCTACGAGGAAACACATGCAATTGTTATCTATGTGGTACCGCAAATCAAACAAAGCATAAAATTTATACACATGACACGACACCACAAATCAAACAACATATCATAACACGAAACTTCTCGTCCTAAATTATATATATACTAGGTACGTGCCCGTGCAATGCCACGGAACGTGATTACAATAATGACGACAAAATCTGTGATTAAACATAGATACATAACAATATAAATACGTAATATTATTATAAATATTTCGACCCAGATATTATTATAAATAACGCATAGAGGAATGTCAGTGTCGCGATAGTGAATCCCTTTGTGTGTTATTTCTTAGACGGCGACGTGGGTAAACCTGGCCCAGATATGCGTGATCAGTAGTAGGCACCGACGACTACAATATGTGCCCCAGAGTAAGCCAAAACTCAGCAGTTAGAATTATATTGCGATATTCTTAACGAAAGAAACCCAGAGCATGTAAGCACTGATGTCTCGCGTAGTTAAGGGAATAAAAACACAAGAAACATCAAATAGATAACCACCATTCAACGTGTGTGGGATTCGTACTCTGATAGATCACAAATTCAACATAATTACCTGAGAAAAGAGGGAGAACAGATAGAAAGGGAGATCGGTGTGGCTCCATTTATAGCTGGTGAGGGCACTGCCGATTTCCACCTTTTATCAATAGAGAAATTTGGGAAGGAAAGAGATTCACACGTTCAAGGAAACAGAGCAGAGTAAAATATAGGAAGGGATCCATCTCGCCTAAAATTTGGTGGTTGTACATCACTCGCACTCGCATTTGTTTGTTGCACGGAGGTAAATAAGGCAAGAAATAATGCACGGAGGGAAACTTGTCTACACAATGTGAGATGTTAGCAGAAAACCGTAGGAAAAACAAAGTAGATCAACCAACAAATCACAGAGCACGACACATAGCATAACGTGAAAACTCCTTCAATGCGAAGGGAAAAACCATGGGCATCAGCCAGACAAAACCTTCACTACATGTGTAGTGTTTACAAAACGTCATCCGTAGACGACGACTTACAAGAGGAGTAAAATGACTACGCGAAACAAACCATAATTAGCCCCCCTGGCGTGCAAGGCTGCTGGCCGATGGGCCAATTTGTGTCGCTACGCTCCAGCCCAAGCCTCCCGCGCGACGGGGCTCCGTTCCGCTCGTCAACATTGTCTCCATATGCAGAATTTGGATCACAAACTCAACATGAGAGACCACGACACACAAATTATTTACTACTATAATACACTACTTTTAATAGTTCCAGTTGTGGTTTTTTGTGCGTCGCGTCCCCACCCGCTCGCTCGTTCTCCACGCTTCGCTATCCAGGAGCGTCCGCTCGCTCTCTAACATCCGCAAACACTATCCTTTGAGCATTACATATCTTTTTGAACTGATTTAGTTGTGCATTATCATTTTATTCAATATTTTGTATGTCGTCGCAACGCACGGGCACCTACGTCATGGTAAAAAGGATTAGATTAGTGTATGGTTGTCGACATATTTGTCTGTCATTACAAAATTCTAAATTGACTCTTTAGAAATAATTTGTGTAATATTGATAATGTTTACCACACGGATTTTACATATTATAGTGATATTTGTCGTTCCGTTTATATATTTCATACAAATTTTTTTACTCCTGTCGCAACGCACATGCATTCACCTAGTAGGGATAAAATGTCTCGTAGTTTCGAAAAATGAGAGACACGTGTAAACTTTAAAAAAAATAGAGTAAAAACTGAGTTGCATCTCTGATTAGGGATAACCATGCAATTCACTAAAATTTAAAAGAAAAGAGAGGAGATAGATTCGTTCCTAGGTATCTTGTCGATATTTTCTAGTGAATAAAGAGCCATATACCATATTTATAATGATGTTAATTAGTTAATACATAATTAAAGCTTGTTTGGATACTCTCTTGTTCACCTCGATCCACATAGATTAAGGCTCTTATTCATCTCAATCCACATAGATTAAGATAATTTATGGTGTAAATTAATTCTATACGTTCACTCGATCCACATAGATTAAGGCTCTTATTCACCTCAATCCACATAGATTAAGATGATTTATGGTGTAAATTAGTTCTATACTGATGGTATTGAGTCGATTTAAATCTATAGAAGTCAAAGTCCACCCTAATCCACTCCCATTCACGTGGAATTAGAATAATGAGTCTGAGAATACTTACAGCTCCTTATCTCCGTTCCCGTGAATAAATGTTGTACGAACCATTTTGAAATTAGATTTATATAAGCTTGTTCGTTGTGAAAGTCAATTTTTTCACATATGCCTTCCCAAGAACAATGGCATGACTTAAATACACAATTACACGAACACACATACTCTAGAAATATTTTACTTCATCCGTCTATAGATCGTGACAATACCCGAACAAAAAAGCTTCCATCCGTTCAATAGAACTGGTGATATAAGAACAATGCAATCAGTACCGAACAAGCGTGAGTTATTCCTTCTGCAGATGTGTCACAATTCTAGCAATGTGGTACTGCAGACAAGTACCAACGTGGATCTATGAATACAATGGCATGAATACCAGAGTAGAGTGATCCAATGCAGGCAATATGGTAAAAACGCCAGCGAAGTAAGAATGCTAGCTAGGTGTCTACTCTGACAGGGTCAACTTCAGGTATCCGCTCTTCTCCATCTCAAGAACGATATCACATCCCCCAATCAGCTCCGATTTGTAGTAGAGCTGGGGGAAGGTAGGCCAGTTGGAGTACGTCTTCAAACCTTGCCTAACTTCCTCGTCAGATAAGATGTCGAAGGACCCAAAGCTGACCCCTTCCTTCTTCAAGGCGTTCACTACCTTCGAACTGAAGCCGCAATGAGGAGCATCTTGAGTTCCCTTCATGAAAAGCATCACCGGTGCAGAGGAAACCAGGGACTTCAATCTGTCCTCCAGGCTTTCCTTTGGAATAACCCCTTTCTCAGACAGAACCTTCTTCAGCTCACCACTCTTGTGCATCTCCCATCACTATGTCTGAGCCGCCAACTAGCTCATCATCCTGAGAGCACTTTCAGCCCCTGTCTAACCTCATCATCTGAAAGGATGTCAAAACTTGAGAAAGGAATATTCTCTTGCTTAAGTATGTGGACCAACTTCCCACTGAACCCACACCTTGGTTCCTCTGGTGTACCTTTGATGAATACCATCACTGGGCTGGAATTAATAAGGCTTTCCAAACGAGCTTTCTGAGCATCAGTAAGCCCGATTGGTTCAGCAACTGCACCACCCTTCTCAGTTGCAAACTCGGGCTGACCTGCTTCTTCATTTTTGCTACCCTGTGGTTTGAGGGGAATATTGTGCTCCTCAAAAACATCCTTCAATTCACCACTGTCATGCATAGCAATAACAATATCACATCCACCAAGAAGCTCAGCTTTGCAGTAGAGTTGAGGAACAGTGGGCCAGTTGGAGAACTTCTTCATACCTTCATGAACATCATTATCTGTAAGGATGTCAAAGCTCCCAAATTTGACCCCTTCTTGCTTCAAAATGTTGACCCCTTTTTGCTATGAGAAGATGTTTTTGTGTTATTATATCATGCTCTTAAACTTGAAATGATATGCAGATGTCCTAATGGCCTCATATGGAGTGGGAATCTTAAACTCATTAAAGTGAATGACAGAAATTACCATAGGTAAGAGTTCTAAGATAAAGATTAGAGTATATTTCAAGTTACCTTCAGAAGACCAAGATGGTGAGCAGTGGCTTTGTTCTTCTGTGTCCTTGCCATCTGCATAGTCAAAAAAATAGACAACATATTTAAGTCATAGCAATAGAAAATTAGAAGATATATGAGATTAAATTTCCAGCTCCATGGTCTACATATTACTCAAAAAATGCAATACCATCAATTCATCACCATGGAACCAGGGTCCACAATTTTGTTTGGAATGATCCAAATTTCATTTTGTTGACCAAAATTTGACTTTTGTATTTTTATATTTTGAATCCAAATCCATTTAAAATCGGACCAAAATTTGTTTTTCAGTTAGTAGAGAAAACTAAAACCCCTTGAAATTCGGTGATTTCGAACCAAAAAAAAAGTAAACCTTGCATGGAACACAACCAAAAAATAGTTTAGATGTTAGCACTGGCTTTTAAAAACCTAATAGCTATCGATCACATCTATAGAAGAGTGGGCGTGACAATTCCACTTGTTGCCTATCAGTCCTGGGTTTAAATCAGCCTACGAGCAGAATTTTGCAGGGTTAAGGCTGTCTAGAAATTCCCTTCCCAGATTCCAACGTTGTCAACGATGGGTATTCCCTTTTTAAGGAAAAGCAATCAAATCCAGCAATGTGATCAGAGGCACAGAACATATAGTATTTGTCGACACTACATATTGATGTGATAAACTAATCAACCCACAAAATAGACTATGATCGTTTCACAGGGATGGAAGCATTTAAAAAGCAGGAAAACCCCCTATAGACTAAACTTCCACACAAACCTCACCAGACACTTAACCATCAAACACAAACAGTACAGAACCCAAGGTTAGCATCCCATCTCTCAAATAAAATAATAACCTCTTAAGACAATCCCAATTTCACAGCCGCACTAACACAACATTCTCCCACAACATCAGACACATACAAGGTGAAACTAATTGTCGGGGACCATAATTAGGGGTACCCTCAAGGCTCCTAAATCTCAGCTAGTAACCCCCATCAGCACAAAGCTGCAAAGGCCTGATGGGTGCGATTAAGTCAAGGATCGGTCCATTCGAGGGACGCGATCACGCCTCGCCCGAGCCTAGCCTCGGGCAAGGGCAGCCGACCCCGGAGGACCTACGTCTCGCCCGAGGCCCCCCTCCAGCAACGGACACACCTTCGGCTCGCCCGAGGCCCAGTCTTCACCAAGAAGCAACCTTGGCCAAATCGTCACACCGACCGACAAAATCGCAGGGGCATTTAATGCAAAGGTGGCCTGACACCTTTATCCTAACGCATGCCCTCCAGTCGACAGAGCCGAAGTGACCGCAGTCACTTCGCCGCTCCACTGACCGGTCTGACAAGAGGACAGCGCCGCCTGCGCCGCTCCGACTGCTGAGCCACTCGACAGAGTGAGGCTGACAGCAGCCAAGTCCGGTCTCAGGCGTCATAGGAAACTCCGCTTCGCCCGACCCCAGGGCTCGGACTTGGGCTCAGCCCCGGAAGACGGCGAACTCCGCTCCGCCCGACCCCAGGGCTCGGACTCGGGCTCAGCCCCGGAAGACGGCGAACTCCGCTCCGCCCGACCCCAGGGCTCGGACTCGGGCTCAGCCCCGGAAGACGGCGAACTCCGCTCCGCCCGACCCCAGGGCTCGGACTTGGGCTCAGCCCCGGAAGATGGCGAACTCCGCTCCGCCCGACCCCAGGGCTCGGACTCGGGCTCAGCCCCGGAAGACGGCGAACTCCGCTCCGCCCGACCCCAGGGCTTGGACTTGGGCTCAGCCCCGGAAGACGGCGAACTCCGCTCCTGCCCGACCCCAGGGCTCGGACTTGGGCTCAGCCCCGGAAGACGGCGAACTCCGCTCCGCCCGACCCCAGTGCTCGGACTCGGGCTCGGCCCCGGAAGATGACGAACTCCGCTTCGCCCGACCCCAGGGCTCGGACTCAGGCTCAGCCCCGAAGGACGACGAACTCCGCCTCGCCCGACCCCAGGACTCGGACTCAACCCTGGCCTAAGCCGACGGTCTCCGCCTCGTCCGACCCCAGGGGCTCGGACTCGACCTCGACCTCGGAAGACAGACTCGACCTCAACCTCGGAGGAGCCTCCACCTCGCCCAACCTAGGGCACGGACCGACCACGTCAACAAGGAAGCGCCATCATTACCCTACCCCGAGCTGACTCAGGCTACGGGGAACAAGACCGGACGTCCCATCTGGCTCGCTCCACCATACGAGTAATGATGGCGCCCCGCATGCCCTGTGACGACGGCGGCTCTCAGCCCCCTTATGGAAGCAAGAGGACATCAGCAAGGACTCGACAGCCCCGACAGCTGTCCTTCCGCCAGGCTCCAGCGCTCCTCCGACGGCCACGACTCCACGCGAACTGGGCGCCAAGAGCTCTCCTGGCTGCCACGATGGCATGTACTTAGGGCGCTAGCTCTCCACCGCTAGACACGTTAACACATTGCTACACTCCCCATTGTACACCTGGATCCTCTCCTTACGCCTATAAAAGGGAGGACCAGGGCCCTCTTACAGAGGGTTGGCCGCGCGGGGAAGGACGGGACGACGCTCGCGCAAGGCCGCTCGCTCCCTCCCGCGTGGACGCTTGTAACCCCCTACTGCAAGCGCACCCGACCTGGGCGCGGGGCTAACACGAAGGCCACGGGTTCCACTCTCCCACGCCTGTCTCCCTCCAGCTGCTTTCTTCCCCCCTTCGCGTTCCGCCTCGCGTCGCCCCATCTGGGCTGGGGCACGCGGCGACAATTCACTCATCGGTCCAGGGACCCCCCGGGTTTCGAAACACCGACAGTTGGCGTGCCAGGTAGGGGCCTGCTGCGTGTTGACGAATAGCTTCCCCAGTCTCCAGCAACCTCTCCAACCCGGGACAGGTGCTCCGTTTCGGGAGTCTTGAGTTCATGTCCCTCGACGGCAGCTATGACATGATACTCCTTCCCCCGCCGCGCGACAGCGACAATGGCGGTCGACAACCCGCTCGCCGGCGGGGAAATCGACGACGCCTTCCCCACGTGGTGGAAGGACGACATTCGGGCTTGTCCCGTCCCCTCCCCCGCCGACGGAGGAGGAGGCGGGGCAACCAAGGCCAAGCAGGAGGCAGCACCTCGTTGGCTGTCGAGCGAGTCGATGGCACCGGCGCCCCAACGGGGAGCGCGTTGGGCATCGACCTCGCGTCTGAGACGAAGACGAGCGCCATCTCCCCGCAACACGCCAACCTCAAGCAAACGGACGACGCCAGCACGCTCGCGAAGGACTTGCTGGGCAGTCACCCTAGTACCTGAGACGACGGTGCAGTCAGTCCCTGACGTGACTTCGTCACCGCCCGTCGACCGAAAGGTACCGACCGATTCCCATCTCGCGTCTTCTGGATTCGGCCTCGACCCGCCAAGCGACTCCGCTTCGGTGGACACTCTCCTAGAGGCGAGTCCAAACCCTCCGGGGTATCGTGTGCGGTCACCCTAGGACCGGCTGACGGCCGTCTCGTCCTACGAGCCCTCGGGGTCCGAGGAAGATGGCGAGCCCGACCTCTGTTGGGATTTATCCGGACTTGGTAACCCTCAGTGCCATGCGGGACTTCATGACCACATGCGACTACTGCCTTTCCGACTGTTCCGACGGTAGCCGCAGCCTTGACGACGAGGACTGCGGCCCAAGTCGTGAATGTTTCCACAGTCGATCTAGGGGGTCCCGGCGAAGGCAACCATCTTGGTATGCCGAAGAACGGTGATCCCCCTAGGCCCATGCCTCGCGTTGACATCCTTCTAGAGCTAGCTGTGGTCCCCGTCCCGGCGGGGGTTACCTGACCCGCAGCTCGCGCAACTCCGCGAGAGGCAGGCCAGGCTCGACGAGGGAGCAGGAACGCTTGCGCCGATCCGCCAGGACATCGGGCAGGAATGGGCGGGCCAACCTCCGGCCGGAGAAGCACGTCATCTCCCCCAGGGCATCCAGCACCGCATCGCCGACGACGTTCAGGGTAAGGCCACCACCGGATTCCAGTGGAGTCGGCCAAAACCTGGCTGCAGCAGCAATACTTCTCCGCGCGATGCCGGAGCCATCAACCACCGAGGGGCGGCGTATCCAGGAAGAGCTCAAGAATCTCCTAGGAGGACGCCGCGGTCCGACGGGCCGAAAGCTCCGCCTCTCGAAGGCAGGGGTACCCCTCGGAACATCGCGCCGCGACTTCCCGATTCATGCGGGAAGACTCGGTCCACACCGGGCGCACGCTCAACACAGCGCCTGCGGCCCCGAGTCGCCTCGGCCACGAGCACCATCATCACAGCCGTCGGGCCCACCTCGACGACAGGGTGCGCCGAGGCTACCACCCCAGGCGTGGGGGACGCTATGGCAGCGGGGAGGATCGGAGTCCTTCGCCCGAACCACCCGGTCCGCAGGCTTTTCAGCCGCGCCATACGATGAGCACCGTTCCCGACCCGGTTCCGAACCCCGACTACTATCACGAAGTACTCGGGGGAGACGAGACCAGAACTGTGGCTCGCGGACTATCGGTTGGCCTGCCAACATGGGCGGAACGGATGATGATAATCTCATCATCCGCAACCTCCCCCTGTTCCTCTCCGACACCGCTCGAGCCTGGCTGGAGCACCTGCCTCCGGGGTAGATCTCCAACTGGGGCGACCTGGTCTAAGCTTTTGCCGGCAATTTCCAAGGCACATACGTGCGCCCTGGGAACTCCTGGGATCTCCGAAGCTGCCGCCAGCAGCCGGGAGAGTCTCTCCGGGACTGACATCCGGCGATTCTCGAAGCAGCGCACCGAGCTGCCCAACGTCACCGATTCGGATGTCATCGGCGCGTTCCTCGCCGGCACCACCTACCGCGACCTGGTGAGCAAGCTGGGTCGCAAGACCCCCACCAGGGCGAGCGAGCTGAATGGACATCGCCACCAAGTTCGCCTCCGGCCAGGAGGCAGGTTGAGGCCATCTTCCGGAAGGACAAGCAGCCCCAGGGCTGCCCACCAGAAGATGCTCCCGAGGCATCAACTCAGCGCGGCACCAAGAAGAAGGGCAAGAAGAAGTCAGCAAGCGAAACGCAACGCCGCCGACGCGGACCTTGTCGCCGCCGCTGAGTACAAGGACCCTCGGAAACCTCCCGGAGGTGCCAACCTCTTCGACAAGATGCTCAAGGAGCCGTGCCCTTATCATCAGGGGCCCGTCAAGCACACCCTTGAGGAGTGTGCCATGCTTCGACGCCACTTTCACAAGGCCGGGCCACCCGCGGAGGGTGGCAAGGCTCTCGACGACTGCTAAGAAGGAGGATCACAAGGCAGGAGAGTTCCCCGAGGTCCGCGACTGCTTCATGATCTACGGCGGGCAAGTGGCAAACGCCTCGGCTCGGCACCGCAAGCAAGAGCGTCGGGAGGTCTGCTCGGTAAAGGTGGCGGCGCCAGTCTACCTAGACTGGTCCGACAAGCCCATCACCTTCGAACCAGGCCGACCATCCCGACCATGTGCCGAGCCCGGGGAAGTACCCACTCGTTGTCGACCCCATCATCGGCAACGTCAGGCTCACCAAGGTCCTCATGGACAGAGGCAGCAGCCTCAACATCATCTACGCCGAGACCCTCGCGCTCCTGCGGATCAATCTGTCCTCGGTCCGGACGGGCGCTGCGCCTTTCCACGGGATCATTCCCAGGAAGCGCGTCCGACCCCTCGGACAACTCGATCTACCCATCTGCTTTTGGACGCCCTCCAACTTTCGAAGGGAGACCCTCACGTTCGAAGTGGTCGGGTTTCGAGGAACCTACCACGCAGTGCTAGGGAGGCCATGCTATGCCAAGTTCATGGCCGTCCCCAACTACACCTACCTCAAGCTCAAGATGTCGGGCCCCAACGGGGTCATCACCGTCGGGCCCACGTACCGACACGCATACGAATGCGACGTGGAGTGCGTGGAGTACGCCGAGGCCCTCGCCGAGTCCGAGGCCCTCATCGCCGACCTGGAGAGCCTCTCTAGGGAGGCGCCAGACGTGAAGCGCCACGCCGGCAACTTCGAGCCGGCGGAGACGGTCAAGTCCGTCCCTCTCGACCGCTGCAACGATGCCTCCAAGCAGATACGGATCGGCTCCGAGCTCGAACCCCAAATAGGAAGCAGTGCTCGTCGACTTTCTCCGCGCAAATGCCGACGTTTTCACGTGGAGTCCCTCGGACATGCCCGGCATACCGAGGGAAGTCGCCGAGCACTCGCTGGATATCCGAGCTGGAGCCCGACCCGTGAAGCAGCCTCTGCGCCGATTCGACGAGGAAAAGCGCAGAGCCATAGGCGAGGAGATCCACAAGCTAATGGCGGCAGGGTTCATCAAAGAGGTATTCCATCCCGAATGGCTTGCCAACCCTGTGCTTGTGAGAAAGAAAGGGGGGAAATGGTGGATGTGTGTAGACTACACTGGTCTAAACAAAGCATGTCCGAAAGTTCCCTACCCTCTGCCTCGCATCGATCAAATCATGGATTCCACTGCTGGGTGCGAAACCCTGTCTTTCCTCGATGCCTACTCAGGGTATCACTAGATTAGGATGAAAGAGTCCGACCAGCTCGCGACTTCTTTCATCACACCCTTCGGCATGTACTGCTATGTTACCATGCCGTTTGGTTTGAGGAATGCGGGTGCGACGTACCAGCGATGCATGAACCATGTGTTCGGACGAACACATTAGCCAAACGGTCGAGGCCTACGTCGATGACATCGTAGTCAAGACGAGGAGGGCCTCCGACCTCCTTTCCGACCTTGAAGTGACATTCCGATGTCTCAAGGCGAAAGGCGTGAAGCTCAATCCCGAAAAGTGTGTCTTCGGGGTCCCCCGAGGCATGCTCTTGGGGTTCATCGTCTCCGAGCGGGGCATCGAGGCCAACCCGGAGAAGATCGCTGCCATCACCAGCATGGGGCCCATCAAGGACTTGAAAGGCGTACAGAGGGTCATGGGATGTCCTCGCGGCTCTGAGCCGTTTCATCTCGCTGCCTCAGCGAAAGAGGCCTGCCTCTATACCGCCTCTTAAGGAAGGCCGAGTGCTTCGCTTGGACTCCTGAGGCTGAGGAAGCCCTCGGGAACCTGAAGGCGCTCCTCACGAACGCGCCCATCTTGGTGCCCCCTGCTGCTGGAGAAGCCCTCTTAATCTACGTCGCCGCGACCACTCAGGTGGTTAGCAGCCGTGATTATGGTCGAGAGACGAGAAGAGGGGCATGCATTGCCCGTCCAGAGGCCAGTCTACTTCATCAGTGAGGTACTGTCCGAAACCAAGATCTGCTACCCACAAATTCAGAAGCTGTTGTACGCAGTGATCCTGACGCGGCGGAAGTTGCGACACTACTTCGAGTCTCATCCAGTGACTGTGTTGTCATCCTTCCCCCTGGGGGAGATCATCCAGTCCCGAGAGGCCTCGGGTAGAATTGCAAAGTGGGCGGTGGAGATCATGGGCGAGACAATCTCGTTCGCCCCTCGGAAGGCCATCAAGTCCCTAGGTCTTGGCGGACTTCGTGGCTGAAGGGGTCGACACCCAGCTCCCGACAGCTCCAATCCAACCGGAGCTCTGGACCATGTTTTTCGACGGGTCGCTGATGAAGACGGGGGCCGGCGCGGGCCTGCTCTTCATCTCGCCCCTCGGGAAGCACCTACGCTACGTGCTACGCCTCCACTTCCCGGCGTCCAACAACGTGGCTGAGTACGAGGCTCTGGTAAACGGGTTGCGAATCACCATCGAGCTAGGGGTCTGATGCCTTGACGCTCGCGGTGACTCGCAGCTCGTCATCGAGCAAGTCATGAAGAACTCCCACTGCCGCGACCCGAAGATGGAAGCCTACTGCGATGAGGTTCGGCGCCTAGGAAGACAAGTTCTACGGGCTCGAGCTCAACCACGTCGCCCGACGCTACAACGAGACTGCGGACGAGCTGGCTAAAATAGCCTCGGGGCGAACAACTGGTTCCCCCGGACGTATTCTCCCGAGACCTGCATCAACCCTCCGTCAAGACCGACGACACGCCCGAGCCCGAGAAGGCCTCGACCCAGCCCGAGGCACCCTCGGCTCAGTCCGAGGTACCCTCGGCTCAGTCCGAGACACCCTCGGCACGGTCCAAGGTACCCTCGGCTCGGCCTGAGGTACCCTCGGCCCCCGAGGGTGAGGCACTGCGCTGTCGAGGGGGAGCAGAGCGAGGTCACGCCTAATCAAAACTGGCAGACCCCGTACCTACAATATCTCAACCGTGGAGAGCTACCCCTCGACCAAGCCGAAGCTCGGCGGTTGGCTGCGGCACGCCAAGTCTTTCGTCTTGCTGGGAGATGGGAAGGAGCTATACCACCGCAGCCCCTCGGGCATCCTCCAGCGATGCATTTCCATCGCCGAAGGTCAGGAGTTCTTACAAGAGATACACTCGGGGGCATGCGACCATCACGCAGCACCCCGAACCCTTGTTGGAAACGCCTTCCGACAAGGATTCTACTGGCCGACGGCGGTGGCCGACGCCACTAGAATTGTCCGCACCTGTGAAGGGTGTCAGTTCTACGCAAGGCAGACCCACCTGCCCGCTCAGGCTCTACAGACCATACCCATCACCTGGCCTGTTTGCTGTGTGGGGTCTGGACCTAGTCGGCCCCTTGCAGAAGGCACCCAGGGGCTACACGCACCTAGCTGGTCAGCCATCGACAAATTCTCCAAGTGGATCGAGGTCCGACCCCTAAACAGCATCAGGTCCGAACAGGCGGTGGCGTTCTTCACCAACATCATCCATCGCTTTGGGGTCCCGAACTCCATCATCATCGACAACGGCACCCAGTTCACCGGCAGAAAAGTTCCTGGACTTCTACGAGGATCACCACATCTGGGTGGACTGGGCCGCCGTGGCTCACCCCATGACGAATGGGCAGGTAGAACGTGCCAATGGCATGATTCTGCAAGGACTCAAGCCTCGGATCTACAACGACCTCAACAAGTTCGGCAAGCGATGGATGAAGGAGCTCCCCTCGGTGGTCTGGAGTCTGAGGACAACGCCGAGCCGAGCCACGGGCTTCACACCGTTCTTTCTAGTCTATGGGGCCGAGGCCATCTTGCCCACTAGACTTAGAATACGGTTCCCCGAGGACGAGGGCCTACGTCGACCAAAGCAATCGAGCTAATCGAGAAGACTCACTGGACCAGCTGGAGGAGGCTCGGGATATGGCCTTACTACACTCGGCGCGGTACCAGTAGTCCCTGCGACGCTACCACGCCCGAGGGGTTCGGTCCCGAGACCTCCAGGTGGGCGACCTGGTGCTTCGGCTGCGACAAGACGCCCGAGGGCGGCATAAGCTCACGCCTCCCTAGGAAGGGCCGTTCGTCGTCGCCAAAATTCTGAAGCCCGGAACACTACAAGCTGGCCAACAGCCAAGGCGAGGTCTACAGCAACGCTTGGAACTTCCAACAGCTACGTCGCTTCTACCCTTAAGATGCTTTCAAATTGTTCGTATACCTCGTTCACACACAAAGTCTGGTCGTCAAGGAAGGGTCAGCCTTGCCTCGGCAAAGCCCGACCCTCCCTCGAGGGCTAGAAGGGGGCAACCCCCTCTGCGTCGAAATTTTCCAAGAAAAAATCTTTCCTGCCAGAATGCCTTTCGTGCTTTTCGACTACTTCGAAAGTGGGTCCTGAAAACGACGGAGTACACGTAAGCAGCCAAGGCTGACCGAGCCGAGGGACTTCTACGCCTCCGGGATACGGATACCTCACTCATCACCTTCTGCGATAAGTAACTCGCGCTCGGATAAGTGATTCCGCGGACCGAACAAGTCTTCACGCTCGAAAGCTCCTCTGCCGGAACTGGTTTTTCGGGCCTTCTCGACTGCGTCGGTGACAGAACCCTATGGATGAGTAAGAGTGCGCGTAAGCGGCAAGGCCGACCGAGCCTGAGGGACTTCTACGCCTCCGGGATACGGATACCTCACTCATCACCTTCTGCGATAAGTAACTCGCGCTCGGATAAGTGATTCCGCGGACCGAACAAGTCTTCACGCTCGAAAGCTCCTCTGCCGGAACGGTTTTTCGGGCCTTCTCGACTGCGTCGGTGACAGAACCCTATGGATGAGTAAGAGTGCGCGTAAGCGGCAAGGCCGACCGAGCCGAGGGATTCCTACGCCTCCGGGATACGGATACCTCACTCATCACCTTCCGTGAAAAGCAACTCTCGCCCGCACAAACAATTCTGTTACCAACAAATAAGTCCGGATACTCGAAACAAGAGGAAAAGGGACACAGCTTTACAACACGACGACGGTATGTTTGGGCCTCGGTGGCCGCAGAAAGCATACACACACTACAAGACAACCCGATCCTGCAGGCTCGACGTCGACAGTTGAAGGGGGCAGCAGCACCCTCGGCGTCAACTACACCTTCGGCGGGGTCTGACCTAGCCTCGGACGGCGACGCGGTCGGAGGATCCCCACTCTGAAGGACGACATCAGCACCACACCCGGGCCATCGCCGCCAGGGTCTTCTCCAGGAATCCGGCTCGAGCAGACGGCTCGGCCGGCCACCCCAAGGCCTCGGCCAGCTGTCTCCCCGAAGACATCAACCCGGCTTGAGGCCTCAGGCAGCTCAACTCCGGCGTCGGTTCCGCCAGCGGACGACCCGGCCAGGCTCCGGCCGACCCAATCTACTTTTCGAAGCCAACTCTGCCTCTGCCCGTGCTGACACCGCTACCTCCGGCTTCGACTCATCGAAGGGCGGCCGAGGGGTTCCTTTAACTAAGCAAGAGAAGCCTCGGACAGCAAGGCCGACCGAGCCGAGGGAATCCTACGCCTCCGGGATACGGATACCTCACTCGTTACCTTCGCACTGGGGCGACTCACTCTTGGTGAAGCGGTTCAGATAACCAACAGGCGAGTCTTAGTGCTCGAAATGAAGAAAAAACACGGCTCCGCGCCGAAGATACATATATGTTCAGGCCTCGACAGCCACAATGAACAAAACACCAGGCACTCGAAGTGCCATTACAAACGGAACTCCGGTTCCACCTCCTGCAGGTACGAACAACCCCACACAATTGGGGGGGGGGCCTGCGGAGCAACAGAAGGCCGACGAACGGCTCGTCGTCGCCCGCCCCAGCAGCGGCGGACGACGACGACTTCTGCTCCAGGAGGGCCGAACAGCAGCAGCGATGACCTCAGGGCGGATGCTAGCTGCCATGAGGCCCTCGCCCATGCCCCCAACTCGAGAGGCAAGGACGGGCAGAAGGCCGTAGAGTTGGAGGTCAGTCCGTGGGCGGCACCGGCTAGCTCGTCGGCGGAGGAACCTCTTCCGGCTGCCGTGGCGGAAGGCGGCAGCCGGGAGTGGCTCCGAAGCCACCCGGCTCAGAGAGCCAGGCACGCGGCAGCTGCCAACGCCACGAACGGCGAATGCCCTTCCTCCCGATCACTGAGGGAAGGAGCTGGCCGCCGCCCGCGCAGGGACCGACCCCAACTCGGCACACTCCCCTCCCCAGCACTGATGATGAAGATCCTTGAAGCTGAGGGAGGGGAAGAGGCCGCAGCCCGGTTCGCTTCTCCCCACCGTCAAGCTGGAGGTCACCGTCTTGGGTGACCACCGGCGAGGGGATGCAGCCGGGCTGCCTGATAAAAATCCTTGAAGCCGAACGATGGCTGAAAGGTACCAACTTCCACGAAGTTGCATTCCTCCGACGATAAGACGGAAGGATTGCGTGCGTCCCCCCATCCGAGGGCTCGGAAGATGGAAAGACACGATGCATGAGGGGAGCGCGAAGACATGGTTGCCCTCCAAGGGGGTCACCCTCCTTTTAAAGGCAACTCTCCCCACTTGCGTTCCTCAGCCGTTGCGGGCTGAGTCTTCTCCAACACACTCCAAGGTCTTCCCCCTACGTGCGCGGGGGCTGGGCCCCACGCGTCATGCAAGCCAGTCCAGGGCAGAAGGAGCCAAACCGCCGCGCGCAGGGCATGCAACTGCCCAGCGGTTACAAGCATTCCTCCACTTTCGCCCTAGACCAACGGGTGAAAGGGTGGACAGCCATGCAGTCGGCATGCAACCGCTGCCAAGTGGGTGCGCCCCTTCGACTCCAATGCGCCCAGCATGGAGGCCCAGGCCCACACGTCATGCAATCGGCGCGCCGGTTGTTACGTGCGAGCAACTGCACCGCCACTCGCGCCACTACCACGCCTCCTCGACTGCGGAGCCAATACCGTGACTCGAGGCAACCCTGCGTGTGACCCAGCAGTGCTAGCCAGGCGCGACGGTCAAATACAGTCAAAAATGGGCCGGACAGTAATGGCGGTGGCAGGCGGGCAGGAGCAGCGGTCACGTCGTCAGCCAAGCTTACGTCCCATCCAGGGGCAGCGAGAGAACCCTCTCTCACAGCGTGAAGACGGCGCGCCCGTGATCCGTTCCTCGAACTAGCCCGCGCACGCGCAACGACCGCCTCGCGAACCACTCGCCCCGTCGCATTAACTCCGCGGCAGGGACAAGGCAGGCGCCTCAGGCGGGAGAAGCAAGCGACGCTTCGCCTTCGCCATAATGACCGCGTCGAAAAAGGTACGCCACGTCGTTCGATTTCGTATCCTTTTCCTTTTCCTCTTTCTCTCTCTTACAACAGGGACCGGGAAAGGGGGATACCCCGAAAAGGATTCCTTCTCCGTGAAGGAAACAGGCCCCGAGCCTCCCTACTGATCAGAGGTTCAAAGGCTGGCCCCTCGGAGGGGTTCAACGGCCGCCTCAGAGTGCTTGGGTTCTGCGCCCACTACTGGTCAGAGGTTCGATGGCCGGCCCCTCGGAAGGGTTCCACGGCCGCCTCAGGCCACTCGGGCTCCGCGCCCACTACTGATCATGGGGTTCATAGGCTGGCCCTCGAAGGGTTCACAGTCGCCTCAGACACAGAGCGAGGGATGACCCTGGGTACGTTCGATACATAACCAAGGCTCGGGCTACGCTCCCGAGGTACCCTAGGACATTTCCGAGACCTAGCGGGAACGATCTTGTAATGGAATCCCATCAGAGGGAGGCATCGAGCCCTCGAACCCCGTCAAAGGGGACCGGGTCCGGCAGATCACCCGCAGGTACTTTTGGAGCGCGCCTCCGGGCCTCTAGCCGACCCCTATCAAATGGGGCACGGGCGTCCGCTCGGATTACCCGCCAGCAGCTCGCCGGAAACACCATGTTCGGCGCCCTCCGAAGGGCAACATGGCGCTTTCCCCCCCCTCCTCCTTGCGGAAAGGCGACGCAGGGGCGTATGTAAAAAAGTCGAGTCTGTCCTTGACCGTCCTCTCGCCCTGTGAAGAGGCTCGGGGGCTGCTCTCGAAAACCCGGCTCCGGCCGACCCGTTGACAGCATCAACATACCAGCCCGAGAACTTGGGACCCGACCGTGCACCCGGGCTACGGTCAGCTCGCATGAGGGAACAACTAGACCAAGCCGAAGTATTGCGAAACGCACTAAGACCTCGAAGGAGTAAAACTCCTCCTCCGAGGCCTCGGGGGCTACACCCGGCGGGTGCACTCGCGTGCACCCACCGGAACAAAATGCAACCAAGGAAAGGCTGGTCCCCTTGCAAAAAAGTGCTGGCAAAAGCCTCCAAGCGAGTATTAACACTCCCTTCGAGGCTCGGGGGCTACTGTCGGGGACCACAATTAGGGGAACCCTCAAGGCTCCTAAATCTCAGCTGGTAACCCCCATCAGCACAAAGCTGCAAAGGCCTGATGGGTGCGATTAAGTCAAGGATCGGTCCATTCGAGGGACGCGATCATGCCTCGCCCGAGCCCTAGCCTCGGGCAAGGGCAGCCGACCCCAGAGGACCTACTGTCTCGCCCGAGGCCCCCCTCCAGCAACGGACACACCTTCGGCTCGCCCGAGGCCCAGTCTTCACCAAGAAGCAACCTTGGCCAAATCGCCACACCGACCGACCAAATCGCAGGGGCATTTAATGCAAAGGTGGCCTGACACCTTTATCCTGACGCACGCCCTCCAGTCGACAGAGCCGAAGTGACCGCAGTCACTTCGCCGCTCCACTGACCGGTCTGATAAGAGGACAGCGCCGCCTGCGCCGCTCTGACTGCTGAGCCACTCGACAGAGTGAGGCTGACAGCAGCCAAGTCCGGTCTCAAGCGTCATAGGAAACTCCACTTCGCCCAACCCCAGGGCTCGGACTTGGGCTCAGCCCCGGAAGACGGCGAACTCCGCTCCGCCCGACCCCAGGGCTCGGACTCGGGCTCAGCCCTGGAAGACGGCGAACTCCGCTCCGCCCGACCCCAGGGCTTGGACTCGGGCTCAGCCTCGGAAGATGGTGAACTCCGCTCCGCCCGACCCTAGGGCTCAGACTTGGGCTCAGCCCCGGAAGACGGCAAACTCCGCTACGCCCGACCCTAGGGCTCGGACTCGGGCTCAGCCTCGGAAGACGGCGAACTCCGCTCCGCCCGACCCCAAGGCTCGGACTCGGGCTCAGCCCCGGAAGACGGCGAACTCCGCTCCTGCCCGACCCTAGGGCTCGGACTTGGGCTCAGCCCCGGAAGACGGCGAACTCCGCTCCGCCCGACCCCAGGGCTCAGACTCGGGCTCGGCCCCAGGAAGACGACGAACTCCGCTTCGCCCGACCCCAGGGCTCGGACTCAGGCTCAGCCCCGAAGGACGACGAACTCCGCCTCGCCCGACCCCTAAGACTCGGACTCAACCCTGGCCTAAGCCGACGGTCTCCGCCTCGTCCGACCCGAGAGCTTAGGACTCGACCTCGACCTCGGAAGACAGAATCGACCTCGACCTCGGAGGAGCCTCCACCTCGCCCAACCTAGGGCACGGACCGACCACGTCAACAGGAAGCTGCCATCATTACCCTACCCCGAGCTGACTCAGGCTACGGGGAACAAGACCGACGTCCCATCTGGCTCGCTCCACCATACGAGTAATGATGGCGCCCCGCATGCCCTGTGACGACGGTGGCTCTCAGCCCCCTTACGGAAGCAAGAGGACGTCAGCAAGGACTCGACAGCCCCGACAGCTGTCCTTCCGCCAGGCTCCAGCGCTCCTCCGACGGCCACGACTCCACGCTGAACTGGGCGCCAAGACCTCTCCGGCTGCCACGATGGCATGTACTTAGGGCGCTAGCTCTCCACCGCTAGACACGTTAGCACATTGCTACACTCCCCATTGTACACCTGGATCCTCTCCTTACGCCTATAAAAGGGAGGACCAGGGCCCTCTTACAGAGGGTTGGCCGCGCGGGGAAGGACGGGACGGCGCTCGCGCAAGGCCGCTCGCTCCCTCCCGCGTGGACGCTTGTAACCCCCTACTGCAAGCACACCCGACCTGGGCGCGGGGCTAACACGAAGGCCGCGGGTTCCACTCTCCCACGCCTGTCTCCCTCCGGCTGCTTTCTTCCCCCCTTCGCGTTCTGCCTCGCGTCGACCCATCTGGGCTGGGGCACGCGGCGAACAATTCACTCGTCGGTCGAGGGACCCCCCGGGTTTCGAAACACCGACACTAATGATAGTTCGAAACCAGAACTGGAAGAAATTTAAAACCTGTAGTATTTCCGGCGTCCCAAACTATGAACTATCTAAGCGACTCAACATCAAAAACCATCATTTTCTTGGGTCAAGAATAAAATCAGACTTTGGATGAATTTCTGGTACTCGTCGTCACTATCCCAAGAAGAATATTCCGCGTCTTCATCTGCTAATGCTACTTCAAGAAAAGAAACAAACACTTCACTCAATATTGAATCGAACTGCAGCTGCAAACCAGAAATGCAAGAAAAAGAAGTACGACTGCGTGCATACGGTGATTGCTGACATACATGCAGCACCTGTCATGTATAACCATTTCCAAATAAGAACAAAGATCACTGCTTCTCAATGTAGCAAGGCTACGACGTGATGCTTCTCAATGTCATAGCATGTGCTGGTACTGAGAACATAAAAGCTCATGTCACCTAGCATGTTGTGTCAGCATTTGAGGCTTGTTACCTGCAACACGAGGTGCATTTGCTGTGGCCTTTGGGGGGTTGAGGCAGCAACAGGCCGACCTGAAAGTTTATCAGGTTTGCCAAGAGATCTCTGGATCAAAGCATGGACATTATCAAATAGTTCAGTCTCAAGGCTTTCCATCGCCCAGGTTTCACTTTCCATAGTTGAGGTTGTTGACTCTCCTGATCTCCTCGTTTCCTCAATGATTCTAGGTAGCCTGGAACCTTGGGCCTTACGAAAGGTGCTTGTTTACAATGGCTAATTCCTCAGTGTTGAGAACCCCTGCATAGACCAGGAAAGATTAAGAGTTGCGATCAATCTGCATAATTAAGGTTTACCAGAGTGTATAACGAGAGGCAATAATTCCAGTAATCGATGGCAGCATAAGTGACTCCGGAACTGCTTACTCTACGAAAGTTGCGGCATGAGAGTGGAGGATCATCTTACTCTGCGAAAGTTGCGGCGGAGGCAGGAACAGCTAGCGGGCGGCGGCGGAGGCAGGTGAACGCACGAGACAGCGGCTGCTTCGGCGATGGTGGAGAAGCCCTGGCGCTGCTTGTGCTTGGCGTTGGCCGTGCATCTGACGAAGACGATTCCCCGACGCTTCACCACCTTGCAGAACTGGCACAGGCGCTTCACCGCCGCACGGACCTTCATCTTCTTCTTTGTTCCCTCGCTCGCCTCAGGGCCTTCTCGTCTTCCTTCCGTCCGATTCGTCTAGCGCAGGAGTGGGATTCTTGGTTAGGGTTCCGTGGGAGCGAGGATTGCGCGAGCGGGGGCATGGTGTAGGAATCTAGACGCCCACTCTTGGCTCTTGCGGACGCGCGGTGGGGGAGGCGGCGAGGTGAAGCGGCGATTTCTCCTGTAAACCCCGTCGCCAGCCTGGGCCCGCAACCAGCGCCGGAGACACGACCGCGGCCGTGAGCGTCCCGGGCGCGGATGGGGACGGGGACGCAGACGGGGACAAGGACGCCGTGGGGGTCTCACTCCCGGACCTCACTGCCGCCATGGGGGTCTCGCTCCCGACGCCGGAGACGGGGGCGCGGTGGAGGTGTACGGCGGGGGCAGACGACGCAGTTATGGGGAGAGGAGGAGGAGGTGGTGGATCCAGGGCGTGGAACCACGGACGCCAGGGCGGGCGTACGATGGATCTGCGGCGCTTTCGGGCGCGGCGGGGGAAGGGGCGCGGTGGAGGGGTGCGGCGGGGGAAGGGGCGCGGTGAGAGGCAGAGGCAAAACCTGCGGGCGTTGATGCAGCGTGGAGGGAGCGCGGAGGGAGACGGCAGAACCGTGCGCCACTGTAAGATTGTGGACGCCTACAATAGCTACTTAATTAGTAGTATATATATATATATATATATATTACATGATCTTAAACAACACAGTGTTTCAAATCACTCATATCATAACCACTAGAAAAATTAAAAATAACCACAACAACTTTCATCAAAAGATAGATACAAGTAGACTTGCCGGTGGGTACCCAACAGTCGTATCATAACCACTACATCTTAGTAGAATATAGAATACAAAAGATTACACATTCATATTTAAAATAGACGTAAATATGGAATACAAATATATGATAATACATCCATTCAATTAATTTTTATGCACCATGATGTATATTTTCTATTGATGTGGCCATTTACTTGACCAATGTCGTATTGACAGGCCACATATGCATGTTTGCTTTACCACCGCAATTGGCAATAGTCATCTAAACACGTCACATAAAAATAACAACAAGCTCTAGCTAGATAGTATAAATTTGGTAAGAAAAGGATGTAAATGAAGCTCAAATCGAACATCATGATAGCATGCACCAGGATTTTTTCTCAGAGAGAAGAATCCTTGCTAAAAAAGAGAGAGAACAGAACGCACATGGAGACATATGCATCATCCTCACCAAATTAGTGCGTCAGAAAATAAAATTATTAGTATGGGGCCAGTGTGATTTTTCATACTGATAAATGATTGCTCTTCAATTGGTGCCTCTCAGTCCAGAAATGGCAGATGGTAAAAAACACACTATGAAAGAACCCAATATTTGTGGTAGATGAGCAGTTGTTTTATGTTTCTTGATCAGAAGGATTTACAATTTTCTAGTGCTTGAGATGGTAGCATCCACTAATAATGCATCATCTTACAATATAATTGGACGACAACAAAATAATTCATAACTACCAATGTTTGACACACCTTGTAAGCACGGCAGTTGGGTTGCATTGCTCAACAAAAAATAAATGATCACCTATCACCGTTCTATTTTCAACTTATACAACAGGTCTACATCATTGGAAAAAAATAAAGGCGCAATGCTTTTACATATCTAGAAAACAGATGGTTGATAATTGATACTTGCATTCATTTTTCCTATGCCAACACCATGAACCCAAGCTGGAACACATGAAGGTGAGTTGGGAGCCACAATGTTGCCTTACCCGCCTTGGCCTACCGCTCTCCCCTTTGTGCCCTTACCACCGAGCCGCTACTGATCCTAGTTAATACAATGTATAAAAATCAAATGGAGGTTAGAGCATATATCTTGAAATTAATAGGATTTGTAAAACAATAACCATAGTTGGATAATTCATAACATGGGAAAAAGTGTTTAGTATAAAACATAGATGTAGAAAACAAAGATGTAGAACTGACAAACATCACTATGATATGCAAAATTTGTGTGGCAAAACAACATCGTAACACTAGTTTTATACCACCATAGTGAAGAGACAACATTTGCTGGTTATGGTTGAAAACTATTTCGTACACTATTGTTGGTGATGACAATGATCAGTGCACCCTATAATGATCACGGCTATGTTGAGGCATATCAAATTCTTCATTTGCCATAGTAATTAGGCCACAAGCAATATGAAATGTAGGAAAACTGTAGTTGGAAGTGCATATATACATAAACACTAAAGCAACAGTATATCTCTTCGTTTACATAGGGACATTACATCAGTTTAGCCATCCATATGTTACATCAAAAGCAAGATATATAACACATTAATTTGGGTTCTTGGTACTATCAGTGAAGACACAAAGTATACGAGCACGATCATGATGGTCTAGTTTCATAAAATAAGCATAATCATATAGGCTAAACTAGAAGAAGCTCAACATATATCCCTTGCAATGTCACTATGAATACAAAAGCACGAAGATCCTTCATGCGGGACTAAGCTTAGGAGCAAACAAATAAGCATCCACTGCATGAACAGACAAAAGCAGAGCATCCTCTATTTCGTAACTAAAAATCATCTTCGCTAGACCTGTGAAGGAAAAAAAGGTCATTATGTAAGATACAGAAAAAATGCGCAACAATTTTTTTTTACAAATGGCAATAGCTTTGACATCTGTTGTGTGCCTTGTATACTTTAGTACTGGTTGTACTGAATGTGGATTCCAACCAAAAAGCTAGACAAGGGGAAACCATTAGTATGGGAAAACAACAGTGTAGAGTCCTAATAATAGTGCATTCCAAACTAACAGAAACATATCAACAGACATCTTACTCCGTTCTCATTGCCTCTGGATGCAAGCTGGCGATTGTCATAAGACCACTTGAGTCCACAAACCTGGAAGATGTGTGAGATTACGAGACACACATGTGGAAACTTGGACAACCACTAACATTTAGAATCTGTTAAGAAAAAATAGAATAATATATATGTAATCTATTGCAGACAAGTGCATGTAACCAATACAGACCACATGCAATAGATTAGTGGATACAGGAAAAAACATCAAAGTTGCAGGCATCATCTTGGAAGGAGCTCACTAATCTGCTAAGTAAGAAATTCTGAAACTTGTATAGTATCATTTCATTGAAAACTTATAAAGGTTTTCTAGGCCTCGGACACAATCTTACGTACTGAATTCTATCAAACAACACAAAATACTCACCATAGTGCCTTCCAAATACGATTATTAAAGTGCCTTTTTGAATTAGATCAATAGTGACGCTAAAGTTCTCCATATGTATATCCTTAACAGTTGGCCCACCATCATTACCGTGATTTACATAAACAGGAGGCATTGCAACGCTAACTGCCTCCATCTCCGCGACATGCAATTGATATTGCACCTATACCACCAATACATAATAAAAGATTAGCATATCAGGAAAGAAGACTTGTGCCTGCAGGTAAAAAACATGTGTATACAACCGATAATTGCATCATGTGGATATCTAAGTGGAGCCATCTGTATAATAGCTTACTTCAGCCTCTGAACCTACTACCAAAAGAGTAGTCTGTCATTCAACCAAAATTAACACAATTGTAGTATATTAAGACTAATTAGGTCATTCTAGTTAGCCAACAATAGTGCCATTTCTCTTTGTAGACCATATTTAGGAGCCCTTTGCTTCAACTTTTTAAGCTAGCTTCATTTTTAAAAATTTGAAATCTTAACTAAAGAGGTACCCACAACAGTAAATTTAGTCATACATGATAAATTTACTGGAAAACATAAGGTTCTTTTGAAAAAAGGCTCATAAAGGGCAAGAGTGCAGCATAGTTAAAAAAGGCTCTACTAAATGCCTTTACATATTGTAAAGGATAAATCTGAATATACCTTATCATCCCGCTTAAGCTGATGCTTCATGCTTGAGCCTGCACCAAACCATCATTTAGTGCTTTGTCCTCGGCAAATGCAAATTAAACCAATTGGAATTTGTAAAGAGCGAGCCACTGCAAATGACACTATTAGCTAATTCTTGTTTCAAACGTTAAATGTGCTTACAAAAGGAAGAAAAGTAGTGAAATCAAGTAGAAAAATAATAAACCTTACTCATCTCCAGGGCAAAGGGGGATATTACTAATAAAGAAGTGTTATGAATTTCTGGTGTTATGAGCTTACATGGAGGCCGCCTGGTTCTGAATTTCTTGTTGCTACCTTTCCACATCTTCACATGCCCACTATATGTTAGCTTGGGACTGTTGTAACACCCTAATTTTGGGGGTATAAAATTTCTTTCTAATTATTACCCAAAATCATGTGTTACTCTTCTTTTTTTCTCACTCTAGGTTTTCTCTCTCTCTCTAGATTCATTCTCCCTTTTTCCTTTTTATTAGGGATAGCTTAAACTAGTGGAGGTTAATTATTTATTTTTGTCAAAACCTTATGAGTCATGACATGTTGCATCACACTGAGTTTAAAATATTCTTTGAAGTGTTGCATAAGTTTGAATTTATTTGAATTTGAAACCTAGTTTGAATTTGGATTTGAAAACCCTATAGAAAAAGAAATAGAAAAGGAATTAGAAAATCCAGGGAAAAAGAAAAGCCATTTCGGCCTAAACCAGCCCACCAGGCCTAGTCCCGCGCCTGAGCCTGCCGCCCCTGACAGGCGGACCCCGCCTGTCGGCGCCAGTCTTCCGCACGCCCTCCCTCTCTCGCTCGCTGCCCAGTGGGGCCGATCTGTCGGCGCCAGTTTCCCCTTGCCCGCGCGCTCTCTCTCTCTCTATCACGCGGGCCCGGTTCGCCAGTCACCGAGCCGTTGCCCTGCGCACCCCTTATCTCTCTCTCTGTGTGTGCCGGGGACCCTCCCTGTCAGTTCCGCCTTCTCCGCGCTCGCCGTGGACCAGCGCGTGCGCACTCGCGCACGTCGCCGGGTTTCTTGGCCACGACTGCCTGTCCATGTGCCCAGCTCCCTTCATAAAGCCCCACCAGTGCCCCGCGCACACCCCTCACCTCATTTCGCGCAGCTTCACCCTCTCTCGCGCTCTGCCCTCACCGCCAGCCGCCGCCGGAGACCCATGCCCGCGTCCTCGGCCATCCAGCTCGTCGGAGACCACTCCAAGCCTCCCCGAGCTCTGCCCTGAGGTGAGACACCTTTGCCCGTGCCCAATTTCCCTTATTGCGCTCTGTGTTCGGCCAATTTCACCATTCGCCGGTGCTTCAGCCGCGGTGGTCCGCCATGCTCGCGCGGTGGCCGGCCGATTTAGCCTGGTCTAGTTCATCGGAGTAGGCCCCTGTGTCACCCCTGCCTCTGCTGAAGTTAGTCCGAGGCCTTAGCGCGCCTTAGGTCCCCTCCCTGTGGCCGGAATGGCTCACCGGAATTTCTCCGGCCCGCCCGAGACCTTCTCACGGCCGTTCTACCTTCTCTACCCATGGATTCATGGCCTCTTCCCTGCCACTGAGTTCGCTGTGGTGCCCTCTTCCCCTCTGCCCAACTCCGGCGACCCCGGAGCCACCCTAGCTCGCTCCTGCCTCAACTCCGGCGACCTCACCGCCGCGGAGAGGAGCGGCGCCGCTTTGCGCTGGTCTGTTCCCTGGTCTGATTTTCCCCCGTTCGATCTTGATCGCTACGGCCCGGACTGCGGGATACCGCTTCGCGCACGCGCGCCTGACGCCCTGGCCCGCCTGTCAGCGCCACCCGCAGTCGCTCATCCTTCTCGGTCTGATTTCCCTCCGTCCGATCTTGATCGAACGGCTCGGACCCCCTCAGAACCCCCTCCGTCCGATCTTGATCGAACGGCTCAGGACCCCTGTAGCCGTCCATTTCCCTCTGGCGCTGGGCCCGCTCGGTCAGCGCGCTCTCCCCCTCTGTCGCTGACACTCCCTGGACCCGCTTGTCAGTGCTCACCTGCCCACGCGCGTGCCCTCGGCCGTGGATCTAATCTCAGCCGTTGGTTTTAGATTTGACGGTTAGCTTCACCCGATACCCCTTCGCGTGGCTGTTTTATTAAAGAGACCCTCAGTTTATTGGAAATCAACCCGCCGTCCCTGGTTTTCGTGCACAGACTACTGTGATCATACAGATTTAGCCCTGAACTTTTAAATATTCACAGAATTAGCCCTAATTTCATATTTTGAATTCCCAAACTTGTTTATTTCATAACTTTTGCATATGAACTCCAAATTTAGTGATTCAAATTGCGAAATGTTCATAGAATTATTCTCTGTCTGAATAAAATGGTTTCATTTACTACCTGCACACTCTAATTTTTAGGATTGAATATGAACTAAGGGTAGATGTATTTTTATAAAATAAATAAAAGGATAACCTTAGAGATTTAAACTTGTTTAAGCTTGTGAGATTAATAATATGTATTACATAAGTTCATCTCTGTTCTAAATGTTAGGTCACAATAAAATAAGTTAATCTAAGATTAAGTACTTGGAAATAACACCTAGGGGAAATAATAACCTATTTTCAAATAAAGTTAATGTATGTTATAGTTTATGTTCATGTTTGGTGTGATGTTCATTTGCACTTTCCAAATGTATTGAATGCATGCTCGCTTTATTTAGACAATGGGCAGTCCGAGGTTCCTGAGTGTGTTGTTGGAGACCTCCCTGAGCAACCACCTGGTGAAGGCAAGTGTCCTCTGACCTATTTTGTCCTACATACTTTATAATTCACTGTCCCACATTACTTTATGAAACCTAAGGATTGACTAGTTTGTATTCACTTATCCTTGTTTACCTTTTGGGTTACCATGGTTAGCATGTTGCTATTGCATTAACTTAATCAATGAACATGATGTGAACATTCATGATATGATACTATTATCCTAATTATGTTGATGAACTTGTGATACACTAGGGGGCTCAAGCCTTTTTCCTGAGCACCTCTCTGTAAGGACCTGTTCGTGGAGTGACCACCCGGGATAACAGTGCAACCATGAGGGTGGAATGGGACGCCCTTAGCTGATTAACTAGATGAACCTGGGGGTGTAGTTGGCTTTGCCGGAGGGCTAGTCAATGGGGGTCGGGGTGTAGTGCTCGCTCTACCAAGGTTGGGGTGCAGAGGTTCTTTCGATTTGGTTTTGTTAGTCACCCACCTTGGGGAGGTGTACTGCGTTTGTACGACTAGCGAAACCTAACGAGCAGCTATGCACCAGGGGAGTCTTTGTAAAGGCTACGTAGTGAAACCTTGCCGACTCACCTTGGTAGTGTTTGAGGGTTTGATCGACCCGAGGCATAAAGGGATCACGACTTGTGGGTAAAGTGAACAACCTCTGCAGAGTGTTAAAAACTGGTATATCAGCCGAGCTCACGGTTAAGAGCAGCCTTGGGATCCTCTTTGATTAGAAGAACTTTGGATACTTTTATGATGATGATTAACAATGATGCTATAAAATCTGATCTTTGGTATTTCCTCGTTTGAGGAAGTACTTTTGGGTAATAACTGGGTCTATTACTAAAAGTTGGCTCTACTAATAACAATAAATACTTGACTAACTTAAAAGCAACTGCTTGACCTCAACTCTACATATAGCTAGTCCACTTTAGCCAAACGGGACATTTGCTGAGTACGTTGATGTGTACTCACCCTTGCTTTACAAACCACCCCACCCCAGGTTGTCCCCACTGTACTCAGTACTCAGGAGGTGATGCTGGCATCATGGAAGATTTCGAGGAGTTTCAGGACTACGATGAGTTCTAGTTCTTTCTTAGTGGCAAACCCCCAGTTAGCTGCCTGTGTAGGCTTAGCATCTACGTTTCATAATTCCGCACTTTGATATTTATGTTGAACAATGGTTATGTATTACTCTGTGGATGTCTTGGACTATCTTGATGTAATAAAGTCCCTTTCCGCTATTTATTTCGAGCATTGTGTGATGATGTCCAATTATGTAATCGCTATGTACGTGAGTTTCTGATCCTGGCACGTACATGGTTCGCATTCGGTTTACCTTCAAAAACCAGGTGTGACATAAGTGGTATCAAAGCCCTTGCTGACTGTAGGATCGCTAACCTAGACTAGAATGGTCGCCCTAAGGACTATAGACCCCTACTCTTACCTTGACCTCAGTGTCTTTTCAAAAGTTGGTCATCTTGACCAACTCTATGTTATTTACTTGTCTCAAAAGTTCTGTCTCACTTTTCTATCTGTTTACTTCCTGGTCTCATAGTTCTACTCTTACTCTTGTGCTTACGATGTCTTTTGTAGATGGCTCGTCTTAGGTGCACTGCACATAAGTCTGTGATCCCCTTTTTGCCTTCTCACCTGGTGGAGCGTCCACTGCAGTCGCACGGTGCCAGGTCAGTCCAGGCACCTGGAGAGACTACATCGTCGCTTGCACGAGGAGTAGGAGTGCCGACGCTAGGAGCAAGGGCAGGACCAGGAGTAGCAGGACTCTTCCACCTTGCCTTAGCAGGACGTGGAGTCTGAGAGGCCGCCTTCCCCTGCACCTCAGCCAGAGATGCCCCCTGCACCTCCATAGGGCATCCTGGCTGCAGGAGGAGACCCTGACGGAGACAGAGACGACGACGAACGCTGATGGCAGTTCGAGCCACGGCACGGAGCTTTTGGAGGAGCCGGAGCCGGAGGGGTGGATCGCTAGACCCATCACTCGTGACGCTACTCGCGGGTGTCACTTCCACGACTGCTCTCGATACCTTGTTGCTGTCGGGCCTTTGACTGACACACTTGGTCCATCGAGTATCGTTGTGTAGTCTACCAGCATCGTCGCAGGGCTATACCCAGACCAGTGGGAGGCTACTTGCTTGGTGCGCCGTCCGGACGATGATCTCAGGGGTACAGAGGCCTTCTCAGAGCATTATTCTATTACTGAGAGGGATACTGCCGAGGCAGCCATGCAAGATGCAGCATGACGAGCACTTTCTCAGTATTGCTCGTTGTTCAGCGGGGTAGCTTTTGGCCTTGACCTGAAGTACTACCCTCGCCGTTCGACCGGCAGTGTTGGAGGTGTGATTGTCTCGCCAGTCGATGAGGGCAATCCTAGGCTGAACAACATGGTCAATCTGGTCGTCATGCTCAACACAGAGTTGGACCATGCCCTTGATGAGTTGGGCAAGGTTCGGGCGAAGGTTGCAAAATTGCGTGCTGAGTGCGCAGCACGCCACTATCTGGATGGTGGTTCTCCCGCCCCTGTTGGGATTCAGCACCCTTACCGTTCACCGCCCCGTGATCGCTTCGACTATGGTACCCCAGACTACAGGACCCGGATAGATTTGGATCCCTAGATCGACTAGAGTCGGAGTCTGTAATAATGCTTAGTTTGGTGTCTTAGCCTAAGTCAGTTTTAGTTAGAGTTAGTTTGGTTATCTTATGTTGGATGCTTGTTATGATGAACATGTACTGAACTTGGATCTTTGTAATGATTGTCATCAAGCTGTGGGTATTCCCTACAACTTGGTGTAGTTATTAATGAAGTAAGTTATTTAGTTGGGTAATCCCTTTATTTCCCCTTTTCCTCTTTATCTGGGAAGCTATCAGTGAAGATGGTCATTTGTTCAGTGTTATGGAGATCTCTTATACATCTTTTCTTATGCTGAAAGACTGTAGAGTTAGACTTGATATATGTGTGTGATTCCTACAGATGTCTGAGAACAGGCGCATAGGTGCGAGGCATGCTCAGTCCTGAACAACATGCACCCCAAGAGGAAGCAGCCCAGCAGCAGCAGTTGCCACCGCCACCACCTGATGACCATTGAGCAGATGTTCTTGATGCAGACTCAAGCAGTCTAGGCGATTGGTCAAACCTTAGCAGCGATGCAATAAGTTCAGTAGCAGCCACCACCGCCTCAGCCTCCAGTGCAAGTCCATATGCCTCAAGTGCCCAGAGACAAGCGGGCAGAATTCGTGAGGGGCCATCCCCCTGTTTTTGCTCATTCTGCTGATCCCATGGACGCCGAAGATTGGCTGCGTACCATGGAGCGTGAATTGCACACTGCCTAGTGCAACGATCGTGAGAAGGTGTTGTATGGTCCTCGACAGCTGAGGGGAGTAGCACAGTCTTGGTGGGAGTCTTACCTCGCCACCCATGCCAACCCTGAAGCCATCACTTGGGAGGAGTTCAGGGACAACTTCTGTCGCTACCATGTGCCCGAGGGACTGATGATACTATGGAAGGAGGAGTTTCTCGCCCTGAGGCAAGACCCCCTGTCCATTAGTGAGTACAGGGATAAGTTTCTGCAGCTGTCGCGTTATGCCCCAGAAGATGTCAACACGGATGCTAAGAGGCAGTACCGCTTCTTGAGAGGATTGGTTGATCCCCTCCACTACCAGCTGATGAACCACACCTTCCCTACCTTCCAGCATTTGAACGACAGAGCAATCATGACAGAAAGGAAGCGTCAGGAGATGGAAGACTAGGAAACGCAAGATTGGTGGACCTCAGGTTGGGAGTAGCAGTCGTCCTCGCTACTCAGGCAACCAATCTTAGCAATTCAAGTCAGGTCAGTAGCACCAGCACCAGCATCAGCATCAGAACCAACCGCAGCAGTACCAGAGGCAGTTTCCTCAGCAGCAGCAGTACCGTCAAAATAACCAGCAAGGAGGAAATCAATACCAGCTGTCAGAGCAACCAGACAGCATGTCTTCCTGCCCCATCAACCAACCAGAACAATCAAGCAGCACCAGCGCAAGGAGGAGGTCAGTGCATGTTTCCACTATGGGGAACAAGGCCATTGGGCAAACCATTGCCCGAAGAAAGCAGCTCAGCAGCAGCCAGCTCCCTAATGTCCCAGTTAGACAGAATGCAATGCAGCAAGGAGGCAACAACCTTGGGTAGCCTCGTGCCCAGTATGGAAAGGTGAACCACTTGGAGGCTGACACAGTCCAGGAGACTCCAGGAGTGGCATTAGGTACGTTTTCAGTCGAGTACCATTCTGCAAATGTCTTATTTGATACTAGAGCAACACATTCTTTTGTGACTGCATCATGGGTAGAATCACATAATATACCTAGTAGCACCCAGGTATCCATCTATGAGGGTTAGTTCAGTTGGTGGAAGAACCCAAACAGATAGATTTTGTCCTAGTGCAAGAGTTCAAATAAGGGGGATAGAGTTCCCTGCTGATTTGATAGTTATGGGTAACCAAGATACAACTATAGATGCCATCCTAGGGATGAATTGGCTAACCAAGTATCAGGCCAACCTTAGTTGTGATAAGAGAACAGTGAAGTTAGTGTCCCCATCAGGAGAGGAAGTGTTAGTAGAGTTGGCCTTGTCAGAACCCAGAAAAGAATGTTGTCACCAAATCACCGCTCACATTGAGGAGATTAAACCATCAGAGGCTATTAGTGTAGTATTAGATTTCCTAGATGTGTTTCCCGAAGAGTTACTAGGTATGCCACCTGAAAGGAAGGTTGAATTCGCCATAGAGCTTATTCCAGGTACCGCCCCTATTTCCAAGAGAGCTTATCGAGTGTCCGGACTAGAGTTGGTGGAACTCAAGAAGTAGATTGATGAGTTGTTAGAGAAAGGCTACATCATACCAAGTACCTCACCTTGGGCAGCCCCAGTGTTATTTGTGGAAAAGAAGGATGGCACGAAGAGGATGTGCATCGACTACAGATCCTTGAATGAAGTTACTATCAAGAATAAGTACCCTCTGCCTTGAATTGAAGACCTATTTGATCAGTTGAGAGGAGCCAGTGTGTTCTCAAAGATAGATCTGAGGTCAGGTTATCCATCAGCTTCAGAATCCGACCTGCAGATATACCGAAGATAGCATTCATCACTAAGTATGGACTGTATGAGTTCACAGGTCATGTCATTTGGTTTGACGAATGCACCAGCTTATTTCATGTACTTGATGAATAGTGTGTTCATGGACTACCTCGACAAGTTCGTGGTGGTATTCATTGATGATATTCTTATATATTCCCAGAATGAGCAAGAGCATGAGGAGCATTTGGGGGAAAGTACTTCGAAGGCTACGAGATTTCCAGTTGTATGCCAAGCTTAGCAAGTGCGAGTTCTGGATCAATGAAGTCCTATTCTTAGGTCATATTATAAACCGAGAGGGATTGGCTGTAGATCCGAAGAAGGTAACAACTATCTTGGACTGGAAAGCACCAAAAGATGTCCGAGGAATCAAGAGTTTCATTGGAATGGCCGGTTATTATCGATGTTTTATTGAAGGTTTCTCCAAGATCGCCAAGCCAATGATAGCCTTGTTGGCAAAGAAGGTTGAATTCAAGTGGACCCCAGCATGCCAGAAGTCCTTTGAGACATTGAAGGAGAAGTTGACAACAGCACCAATACTGATTCTGCCAGATGTTCACAAGCCATTCTTAGTGTATTGCGATGCTTCGTACACCGGACTAGGATGTGTGTTGATGCAGGAAGGGAGAGTAGTGGCCTACTTGTCCCGAGAGTTGAAGATTCATGAGAAGAACTATCCCTACTCATGATCTATAGTTAGCAGCCGTGGTTCATGCATTGAAGACCTGGAGGCATTATCTTTATGGGCAGAAGTGTGATATCTACACGGACCACAAGAGCCTCAAGTACATATTCACTTAGTCAGAGTTAAACATGAGGCAGTGAAGATGGCTAGAGTTGATCAAAGATTATGAGCTGGAGATTCATTATCACCCAAGGCAAAGCAAATGTAGTTGTACATGCTCTTAGCAGGAAGAGCCAAGTCAATATGTTGGTCGCTTCACCCGATGCCATATGAGCTAGCGAAGGAATTCGACAGGTTGAGTCTCGAATTTCTTAACAACACTCAAGGAGTGACAATTGAGTTGGAACCCAATCTAGAGCAAGACATCAGGAAAGGTTAGAAGGATGATGAGAAGATCAACGAGATTCGGCAACTGATCAAAGATGGGAAAGGCAAGGATTTCTGTGAAGATGTAGAAGGAGTGGTATGGTTCAAGGACAGACTGTGTGTTCCCGACATCAAATCGATCTGGGAACTGATCCTCAAGGAAGCCCATGAGACAGCATACTCTATGCACCCTGCTAGTGAGAAGATGTACCAAGACCTGAAGAAAAGATTTTGGTGGTACGGTATGAAAAGGGAGATAGCAGAGTATGTGGTTGTATGTGACAGTTGTTAGAGAATTAAAGCAGAACATCAGAGACCTACAGGTTTGTTGCAACCATTGTAGATTCCTCAGTGGAAATGGGATGAGATCGGAATGGACTTTATAGTTGGTTTGCCCTGCACTCGTACTGGCTATGACTCCATCTGGGTAGTAGTGGACCGTTTGACAAAGTCGGCCCATTTCATACCAGTCAAGACCAATTACAACAGTGCAGTGTTGGCCGAGTTATACATGGCTCGGATTGTGTGCTCGCATGGTGTTCCGAAGAAGATAGTATCAGATAGAGGCACCAAGTTCACCTCTCATTTTTGGCAGCAGTTACATGAAGCTTTGGGCACGCATTTGAAGTTTAGCTCAGCTTATCACCCGCAGACAGATGGCCAGACGGAGAGAACAAATCAGATTCTTGAGGACATGTTGAGGGCTTGTGCTTTGCAAGACAAAATAGGTTGAGACAAGAGATTACCATACGTAGAATTCTCTTACAACAATAGCTACCAAGCCAGCCTGAAGATGTCACCGTTTGAAGCGCTTTATGGAAGGAATTACAGAACTCCACTGCATTGGGACCAACCTGGGGAAAGACAGGTGTTCGGTCCAGATATTTTGCTTGAAGCCGAAGAGAACATCAGAATGGTCCGGGAGATTTTAAAGGCAGCGCAGTCCAGACAGCGAAGCTATGATAACACTAGAAGAAGAGAACTCAGTTTTGAAGTAGGGGATTATGTCTATTTGAAGGTGTCACCCATCAGAGGAACCAAAAGGTTTGGAGTCAAAGGCAAGCTAGCACCTCCTTATATTGGACCGTATTAGATTCAAGCCACACATGGAGAAGTGGCTTATCAACTCAGCTTGCCAGAAAATCTATTCGCGGTGCACGATGTGTTCCATGTGTCTGAGTTGAAGAAATGCTTGAGAGTGCCAGAAGAGCAGTGGTCAGCAGAGGATCTTGAAGTTCAAGAAGATCTGACGTATATTGAGAAGCCAACTCAAATTCTGGAGACAGCAGATTGGGTTACTCGGAGAAGTACCATCAGGATGTGCAAAGTCAAATGGGGTCATCACTCAGAAGAAGAAGCAACCTAGGAAAGAGAGGATGAATTGAAAGTCAAGTACCCTGAGCTCTTTTCTAGCCAGCCTTGAATCTCGAGGGTGAGATTCTTTTAAGGGGGATAGGTCTGTAACACCCTGATTTTGGGGGCATAAAATTTCTTTCTAATTATCACCCAAAATCATGTGTTACTCTTCTTTTTTTCTCACTCTAGTTTTTCTCTCTCTCTAGATTCATTCTCCCTTTTTCCTTTTTATTAGGGATAACTTAAACTAGTGGAGGTTAATTATTTATTTTTGTCAAAACCTTATGAGTCATGACATGTTGCATCATGCTGAGTTTAAAATATTCTTTGAAGTGTTGCACAAGTTTGAATTTATTTGAATTTGAAACCTAGTTTGAATTTGGATTTGAAAACCCTATAGAAAAAGAAATAGAAAAGGAATTAGAAAATCTAGGGAAAAAGAAAAACCATTTCAGCCCAAACCAGCCCACCAGGCCCAGTCCCGCGCGCGAGCCTGCCGCCCCTGATAGGCGGACCCCGCCTGTCGGCGCCAGTCTTTCGCGCGCCCTCCCTCTCTCGCTCGCCGCCCATTGGGGCCGATCTGTCGGAGCCAGTTTCCCCTTGCTCGCTCTCTCTCTCTCTCTCTCTGTCACACGGACCCGGTTCGCCAGTCGTCGAGTCGTTGCCCTGCGCACCCCTTTTCTCTCTCTCTCTCTCTCTCTCTCTCTCTCTCTCTCTGCGCCGGGGACCCTCCCTGTCACTTCCGCCTTCTCCGCGCTCGCCTGTGGACCGGCGCGTGCGCACTCGCGCATGTCGCCGGGTTTCTCGGCCACGACACCCGTCCACGCGCCCAACTCCCTTCATAAAGCCCCACCAGTGCCGCGCGCACACCCCTCACCTCATTTCGCGTAGCTTCACCCTCTCTCGCGCTCTGCCCTCGCCGCCAGCCGCCGCCGGAGACCTGCGCCCTGCGTCCCCGACCATCCAGCTCGCCGGAGACCGCTCCAAGCCTCCCCGAGCCCCGCCCCGAGGTGAGACACCTTTGCCTGTGCCCAATTTCCCTTATTGCGCTCTGTGTTCGGCCAATTTCACCTTCGCCGGTGCTCGACCGTGGCGGTCCGCCGTGCTCGCGCGGTAGCCGACCGATTTAGCCTGGTCTAGTTCATCAGAGTAGGCCCCTGTGTCACCCCTGCCTCTGTTGAAGTTAGCCGAGGCCTTAGCGCGCCTTAGGTCCCCTCCCCATGGCCGGAATGGCTCATCGGAATTTCTCTGGCCTGCCCGAGACCTTCTCACAACCGTTCTACCTTCTCTACCCGTGGATTCATGGCCTCTTCCCCGCCACTGAGTTCGTCGTGGCGCCCTCTTCCCCTCTGCCCAACTCCGGCAACCCCGGAGCCACCCTAGCTGTAACACCCGGATTTTAGGGGTCCAAAACCCGGGCGCTAACATAAACACCAGGTATGCTGGGACCAAGTCTCACACATATGATGTATAGTGGCACAGGATCGAATGTCACATCTTTATATATAACAGGAGTTCTATACAAAATAAATAATTACATTATAAGGAGACAACGGTCCAGCAACCCAAAGTTGACTGGGAGACGACGGCCTAGACCCCTCACGAACTCGTCACAGCATCCTCCAAGCGCATCATCCTGCGGTACCTGCTCTTGACCTGTGGTGTATGTGAGACAGCAAGAGTGAGCTCACATACGTTCATCGCTCAACAAGTTGTGGGGAATAATGTGCATGAACTCGCCAAAGGTGGGAGCTCACGTGAAGTGTAAGGCTTACCAAAGAAGATGGTTAGAGCTGAGCATTGCTTTTAAAGTTGGTCAAAATTTTATTAGCAATTACTAAGTATAAGTAAATACCAACCCAATTAAATAGTAGAACAGAAGTAATAACAACATCACCTGCAATGCAATGCATATGACCAATTGAATTTAGTTCCATAAATTAATCATGTGAGTGTCCGAGCTGCTCATGACCGTGAGCACGGCTAGTATACCAGTTTTACACTCTGCAGAGGTTGCGCATCTTTACCCACAAGTCATGTTACCCATCTGCCAAGAGACGGCCAATCCCATACACCTCTTCCAAGGAGGCGAGGCAGGGTAACACTACGAGGCCTTTACAAAGTTCCACTAGCTTCAGAAAACCCGCTACAGTTTATAGGAAGTTCCAATGCAGGAATCCCTTGCAGGACCGCCATCGCAGCAAAATCCTCCCGAGGGCCTCCCTACACTGACCACTCCCCTACTGCCCTTGCCCCTTTCGGGTAAGGTAGTCTTACACTAGTTTTCCTAATTAATCAGCCAAGGGCGTCCCATTCCACCCTTGTGGTAGCACTGTTTTCCCGGGTGGTTCTCCATGTTCCAATTAACATAATGATCTTATCATGAACAACAAATAACAACTGATAACAAAAGTATAATCATGAATAGTGTAATCTTCATACCCAAAACCACATATAGCACTAGCAAGTACTACCCAGAAAGTTCAGTGGTAAACAAGGTATAAAGATAGACAAACTAGGGTAACCTATTGGGTCCCATCAAAATTAACCTATGCAGATCATTATGATTAATTAGAACATGAGTAGGTGAAAAGAAGTGATCAAGGGCACAACTTGCCTGGGCCTTGAGAATCCAGGTACCAGGATATTTCTTCAGATCCTCGTGACCTCACTGCTAATCGTAGCAATACAAACAAACATTGTATAGGCAAAATTTAACATTACACCAAACATAAGAACAAAATACACATTAATAATATACATATTAAAATAAGATCATAGGAACAGGAATCATTAATTTTGGAGTTATAGATTTTAAGTTATGAATTTTCAAAGGTTTTATGTGTTTAAAATGGATTAAGTGAGAGATTAAATTTCTAATTGTTTTCATGACAAAACAGAGGCTCTAGGTGGTAGAGAATAAAATTACAAAATTTTAGAAAGTGGAATGGATTAATTTGGAGCAAGTATGAATTTTCTATGAATTTATCAAGTTCTAATAATTATTTTCATATTAAAAATCCATTTTCTATTTCATTTATTCAAATTAAATGAGTTCTGGACTGGGCCTCATTTTCTATAAAGCGCAGGGGGTTCGGGGTAAGATGCCACAGACTCATACTACAGTCCCTAATGGACGGCGGGTTGATTCAACGGAACCCGAGGGGCTCTTTAGCAAATCGGTAACGGCGAAGAGGTACCGGGAACCCAGCGCCGCCCGATCAAACACGTGCGCCTCAGATTAGAACTAGGTTTTCCCCAAACCGGTACCGAATCCCAGCCGTTAGATCAAGATGGACGGCTACGATCTGACACACCCAATCGTTATCCCCCCTTCTAATCTCGGACGTTGGCTATCCAATCGACGGCGCTGAAGCCATCTGCGACCTCCGACGAAAAATACACGGCGGCGTGCTCACCCGCGGCGAACACCATCGCCGGTCACAGTCGATTCCACCATCCACGCCCCCATTCACAAATCGAACCCGAGCTACAGCATTACTAGCCCATGGCGGAGCTGTAGGAGAAGTTCTCACCGGCTGTTGAGGAGGTTTGCGAGCTCGCCCACGCTGCGCGGCGGCACGCGGCGGAGCTCCAAGTACGGTGAGGAATTAACTCGCCACCACCGATTCACCTGATCCAATGCATCCGTAGCCTCAACCACCGAACTCGGCCAAAACTCCAGACGCCACGCAAGACACTGGTTTGACCACAAGGTGTGGATTCCGCGGTGGCGGCTGTATCCAACCGCGCGGCGTGCGGTGGCGCAGTAGGTGCCGTTGGAGCAGCGGCGGAATAAAGGGAGGCGTAGATGGGAACGTCGCCGGCCGAGTAATTTATAGCTAGGATTAAGTCCGTGAGGGGGGGGTTTTGGCCGGAGTCGCGCGGAGCCCACGGCGGCGGATTTGCCGCGGTTCTGTTGGGATCCTGAAGGAGACGTTGAAGCTGACAAGATTGGCCCACACCACAGTGGAACGAGAGCACACCAGAGATTATGACAACCCGGGTCCCACCATGGCAGCGACGGAAAGGGCTGGCGCGAGAGTTGGGCTGACATCCGTGCCCCACTGGCAGGTCCCGAGCACACCCAAGTGGCTGACGACTGGGTCCCACCGGTCGGCGCGTGAGTTGATAAGCTGGGCTGGCGCGGTGGTTTTCCCCCTGGTGGGCCGAATTGCGCGAACCAGGCCCAACAGCAGGTTTTATTCTTTTTCTTTTATCTGTTTTCTGTTTTTGTTTTCAACTTCAATTTTAAATATTCAAACCAAATCCAAATTTTATTTTGAATTTCAGATTCCCAAAATCAAACATAATCCCGAAGGAAATTTAGACTTTATGGTTTTGGATTATTTATTTATTTATTTATTTTATAAGTCTATATTCTTGCCTTCCCATTCATTTTCTATTCCTTATTCCAAATTCAAATTTGTACTTCTACTTTAGTTTTCAGATTTTTCAAATGTACCAATTGAAATACAAATGTGAATATAAACCACCTCATTTTAAATATTACTATGTTATTCTCCTTCTCATATTTGTTTCTAACAATAGTTGACTCAATTACAAATTAATTTTTCTTATTTTCCCAAATGTACTATAATATCTATATTTGTTTTTAAAAAAAAATTATACAAATTTTGGGTCTTACACTAGCTCGCGCCTACCTCAACTCCAGCGATCTCACCGCCGCGGAGAGGAGTGGCGCCGCTTCATGCTGGTCTGTTCCCTGGTCTGATTTTCCCCCGTCCGATCTTGATCGCATAGCCCGGACCGCGGGATACCGCTTCGCACACGCGCGCCTGACGCCCTGGCCCGCCTGTCAGCGCCACCCGCCGCTGCTCATCCTTCCCGGTCTGATTTCCCTCCATCCGATCTTGATCGAACGGCTCGGACCACCTTGGACCCCCCTCCGTCCGATCTTGATCGAACGGCTCGGACCCCTGCAGCCGTCCGTTTCCCTCTGGCACTGGGCCCGCTCGGTCAGCGTGCTCTCCCCCTCTATCGCTGACACTCCCTGACCGCTTGTCAGTGCTCGCCCGCCCGCGCGCGCCCTCGGCCGCGGATCTAATCTCAGCCGTTGGTTTTAGATCTGACGGTTAGCTTCACCCGATACCCCTTCGCATGGCTGTTTTATTAAAGAGACCCTCAGTTTATTGGAAATCAACCCGCCATCCCTGGTTTTCGCGCACAGACCCCTGTGATCTTACAGATTTAGCCCTGAACTTTTAAATATTCACAGAATTAGCCCTAATTTTATATTTTGAATTCCCAAACTTGTTTATTTCATAACTTTTGCATATGAACTCCAAATTTAGTAATTCAAATTGCAAAATGTTCATAGAATTATTCTCTATCTGAATAAAATGGTTTCATTTACTGCCTACACACTCTAATTTTTAGGATTGAATATGAACTAAGGTAGATGTATTTTTATAAAATAAATAAAAGGAGAACCTTAGAGATTTAAACTTGTTTAAGCTTGTGAGATTAATAATATGTATTACATAAGTTCATCTCTGTTCTAAATGTTAGGTCACAATAAAATAAGTTAATCTATGATTAAGTACTTGGAAATAACACCTAGGGGAAATAATAACCTATTTTCAAATAAAGTTAATGTATGTTGTAAGGAAAATGGACCCCGGGCCTTTTGGCTAATTGAGTTTTGGTGTTTGATGAACAACACAATCCGTGAACTAATAAGTTTTCTAGTATTTGTGTTTGTAGTTCACAGGATGCGAAGAGAATTGGACCAAGGCAATGAGGATGCAACACCTCAAAAGAAGACATAAAAAGATGCATAGGAGTCCAATACTCAAGAACAAAGAAGCCCGAAGAAATCAGCGAAGAAATCCAAGAAAAGGGCTGTCAGCCAGCGCCTGGTGGCGCACCGGACATTGGGTGTCCGGTGTGCACCGGACTGTCCGGTGAGGTCCCGGACAGTCTGCGCAGAGAGGCCACAGACAGGCGCTCTCTGGCTGTAGCACCGGACTGTCCGGTGTGCACCGGACTGTCCGGTGTGCCAACGGGCAGACGGCAACGGTCGAATCCAACGGTCGGATCCAACGGTCGACTGCTACAGGCGCCAACGGTCGGCTGACGTGGCGGCACCGGACATGCTACAGTGCAGTGTCCGGTGTGCACTGGACTGTCCGGTGCACCCGACGACAGAAAGCTGCTGCTTTCTGTCCAACGGCTAGTTTGGGGTGTGGAGGCTATAAATACCACCCCAACCGGCCATTCTCAAGGGTGAGAGCCCAAGCAACATACCAATACACATAGTGCATATTTCCAAGAGCTCAAACACCCAAGTGCTTAATAGAATCACTCGGTGATTAGCGTAGGTGCTTTGCGAAGTGCTTAGGTTAGTTAGACCGCTTTAGCGCTTGCTCTAGGTGAATCCTAGTTAGTTGAGTGAGTTTTGTAAAACCACACAACCCCTCGGCTCTTGCGTGAGTCGTTGTAATTGTACCGAGTGGGGCGAGAGTCTTGCGAGACCGTGACAACCGCGTTTGTGTCACGGCCGCCACCGTGTACCGGAGGGAACGAGGCCCGCGGCGTTTCGGCCGGAAGCTCGATAGTGGAGACGGCGGGGTGCGTCCGAGAGGAGCCGGAAGCGGAGCACCACTTGCGCGTGGAGAAGGCCCGCGGCTCTCTACGGAGTTACTCGACCGTGGTGCTTGGCCCTCGCGTGGGCTTCCCTTTGCGTAGGGGCACCAACGAGGATTAGTCGGGACCTTGCGTGGTTCCGGATACCTCGGTAAAAATACCGGCGTCATCCACGAGAGTTTGCTTCTCTACTTAGCTCTTTACATTCCGCATTTATATTAAGCATTTAAGTTTCGATCTTGTAGTCATACTTATTTAGTATAGATTGAAACTTAGCCTTTTGCGGTAGAGATAGCAACACTTAGACAAAACCTAGTTTGCACATTCTAGTTTTGATTATTTGCATAGGTTTTGCTCTAGGGATTTAATTGTGGCCTAGTTTAGTAAAAGTTTTAGAAGTCCTAATTCACCCCCCCCCCTCTTAGGCGTCACCCGTTTCCTACAAGTGGTATCAGAGCCAGTTTGGCTCATTTGAAACGCTTTAGCTTCACCGCTAAAAGAGCCGACGCTTTTTAGAGGAAGGGATGGATACCCATAGGCCACCACACTTTAACGGCACTAACTTCCCATATTATAGTGCTAGAATGGCTTGTTACCTAGAGGCCGTTGATCTAGGTGTTTGGAGAGTCACTCGTGACGGGTTGAAACCCCTCAAGAATCCCGAGAAACCCACCACGAGTGAGGAAAAAGAAATTCATTTAAATGCTAGAGCCAAAAATTGCTTGTATGAATCTCTTAGCATGGATATTTTTAATCAAGTATTTACCTTAAAAACTGCTAATGAGATTTGGCTAAAATTGCATGAGCTCCATGACGGCACATCCAATGTCCGTGAGCAAAAACATTGCCTAGTCTTAAATGAGTATAATTCTTTTGCCATGAAAGATGATGAGCTTGTTAGAGACATGTATTCACGTTTGAATCTAATAATCAATGAGCTCAATTCTATTGGCATTAATAAGCTAGGTGATGCGGACATTGTGAGGAAGATTATCTCCCTGCTACCACAACAAAGATATGGGAGCATCATCACCATCCTTCACAACATGGAGGACTTGAGCAACATGACCCCGACCATTGTGATTGGGAAAATCGCGGCCTTTGAGATGTCGCGAAAAATGAGTCGGGGAGAGGAGCCAACTTCCTCAAGACCATATGCTTTTGCATGTGATGAAAGGAAGGGCAAAAAGAAGGCTCCCACTCCAAGTTCCTCAAGCGAAGAAGAGGAAGAAGAAGAAGAAAGTGATGATGATGAAGATAATCAACCGTGCACATCATCCTCCGAGGACGAAGAAACAATCCGACGCGTCGGAAAGGTAATGAGGATGATCCGCAAGATTAATCTAATGGGTGTGCCCCTGCAGGCCGAGGATCTTCTCTTTAACATTGACAGGAAAAAGCAAAGGAAGAGAGGATGCTTCGCATGTGGGGAGAAGGGCCACTTCAGGGACAACTGTCCAAATATGGCCAAACCCAAAAAGGAGAGGAGCAAAGGCAAGGCGCTCACAAGTGTTAGAACTTGGGATGATTCTTCAAGTGAAGATGAACCTACAAGGACGCGCAGCCACCGGTCCTCGTCACGATCATCACCGTCATCACACAAATGTCTTATGGCAAGAGGTAACACAAGCATTCCATCCTCTAGTGATGAAAGTAGTAGTGATGATGAAGGCGAGGGAAAGGCCTCTCTAGAAGAACTTGCGGAAGCGGTTAATTTTTTCCAAGATGTTTGCACTAAGCAAAAGGCTCAACTTAAAACCTTGAAAAATAAGTTGGTTAGCTCTCAAAATGATTATAAAGGTTTGCTAGAAAAATTTGAAACTTTTGCAAACTTAAATAGTGAGCTATCAACTAAAATTGAGCTATTAGAATCTAGTGCTCCATCCACTGCTACCGATGATAGCCTTATTAAAAAGAATGAAAAACTTAAGGCTAAGTTAGCTAGCTCCCAAGAAGCTATTGAAAATTTGCTAGAGAAAATGGAAATTCTTAGCATACACAATAATGAGCTAACTACTAAGCTAGAAAACATTGGTAGCACCCCAGCAGCATCTTTAGTTGAAATACCTGAAATAATTAAGAAAGATGCTTCTACTTCCTGCTTTGATTTAATTGATGATTCTAACCCCTGCAACCAAGTCGTTGTTGAGAATATTGTTGTAGAGACATGTACGGATGAGGTTGCAAAGGAAAATGAACAATTAAAGCAAGAAGTGGCTCGCCTTGGCAAGGCTTTGTATGACAAGAAAGGCAAAGCCAAACAAATCCGACCTCCACAGGATAACACCACTGCGGGAGTGAACAAGCCTGTAGAGGGAGAAACTGTGATTTGTAGGCTATGCCACAAGGAAGGCCACAAGTCTTTCCAATGCAAGGCGATGACCGGGGATAAACAAAGGCAAAAGCTCAAGCAAAAGCCATCAAGCAAAATCTCCAACACCTACATCAAAAAGGTGAACAAAAAGGATGCTACACCATATTTGATCAAGAAGAAAAAGAACGGAAAGGTGATAGCAATCAAGGCCAACAAGCAAACCAACAAAGGAAAGGGGGCCAGACGCATCTGGGTGCCAAAAGAGATAATTTCAACCATGAAAAGCACCAAGAAGGTTTGGATCCCGAAAGGGAAGTGAGTGGACCAAAGGTCTTCGGGAAATTTGGAGACTTGGCAAAATTGGGATGTATATCATGGGGTACATCATATTGGATCAAGTTTATTGCCAAGTGGGTTACTGAAAATTTTGGACCCAAATTTCCCACCCATGACTAAGGTAACTAGTTTTATTGTATTTCTCGTTTCTAGATATGCGTATCTATTTACCTTGTATCTAGTTTACCTTTCCTGCCTAGTATTACATATGTTATGTACTTTTGTTTAAAATCATGCATACTAGGTAAATCACATGGTAGGATTGCTTGCTTTCAATTCATATACTTAAGCAAACCTACATGGTTTAAAAATGTTTATTTAAGCATGGCACATAGCTTCTATACCACTCCATAGTAAATGATGCATCAATTGACAATTTGGATTTCTACAAGTTGTATCATTTAACTTATATGTGCCAAAGTTTGGATTATGGATAATTTGCCCCTCTTGATATCAAATCAAAGTGCATGTCTCCTACAAGTATTCAAAACTTGTATGCACACCTTTAGGGGGAGGTTACTCTATAATCTAACACTTTGAGACTAACACCTTTTCAAGTCTATTTCATGTGATAGTCTCATTGTAAGGAAAATGAAGTCCCCGGAGTAAGACAACAATCTTCCACTGCAAAATCTCCAAGAACTCTCATGTCTCTCAAGCTCGCCATTGATCTTCAATTGGTACCTTTTGAGACTACATTCAGTATCATTTACATGTCTTCTCCAATATTTGATTAGACTATATTTCATATCATATGCTTCCATGTTGCAAAAATGCATAAGTAGTTAACTCATATTCTGTTACCTATGCATAAGGGAAGTTAGTCCTTTCAAATCATGTCTTGCACCTCTAATTTTCACATGCTTTTTCCTAAGTAGAGGATCTCTGTCAAGGGGAGTATTTCTTCATCTCTAAAGGGGGAGAAAAACTCTTTCTAAAAGAGACAACTCATTTAGGGGGAGTAATCTTTTGAGGATTCCTTCTAGTGATATCATTTGATACAATTCTTGATGAGGGCAAGCCTTTATTTTCTTCCTACATGCTTTTAATGTCTTCCTTTTCGGTGGTTGATGCCAAAGGGGGAGAAGTTTAGGGACCAAAGCAATGAAAACTATATCAAACACCAAACACCACAAATTTATATTTCATATCTACAAATGGCTTTTCAAGTGGTTTTGGTTATTTGGTCCAAAAATAGGAAGTAAGTGAATTATGGAGTTAGGGGGAGGCTTAAGTCCATAATATCACATTGTGGGGACAATCATGCATCTTAGCAAGTAGATTGCATATTTTCATTCAAATACTTGTATTATTTGCTTGCTTTGGTTGTGTTGTCATCAATCACCAAAAAGGGGGAGATTGTAAGGAAAATGGACCCCGGGCCTTTTGGCTAATTGAGTTTTGGTGTTTGATGAACAACACAATCCGTGAACTAATAAGTTTTCTAGTATTTGTGTTTGTAGTTCACAGGATGCGAAGAGAATTGGACCAAGGCAATGAGGATGCAACACCTCAAAAGAAGACATAAAAAGATGCATAGGAGTCCAATACTCAAGAACAAAGAAGCCCGAAGAAATCAGCGAAGAAATCCAAGAAAAGGGCTGTCAGCCAGCGCCTGGTGGCGCACCGGACATTGGGTGTCCGGTGTGCACCGGACTGTCCGGTGAGGTCCCGGACAGTCTGCGCAGAGAGGCCACAGACAGGCGCTCTCTGGCTGTAGCACCGGACTGTCCGGTGTGCACCGGACTGTCCGGTGTGCCAACGGGCAGACGGCAACGGTCGAATCCAACGGTCGGATCCAACGGTCGACTGCTACAGGCGCCAACGGTCGGCTGACGTGGCGGCACCGGACATGCTACAGTGCAGTGTCCGGTGTGCACCGGACTGTCCGGTGCACCCGACGACAGAAAGCTGCTGCTTTCTGTCCAACGGCTAGTTTGGGGTGTGGAGGCTATAAATACCACCCCAACCGGCCATTCTCAAGGGTGAGAGCCCAAGCAACATACCAATACACATAGTGCATATTTCCAAGAGCTCAAACACCCAAGTGCTTAATAGAATCACTCGGTGATTAGCGTAGGTGCTTTGCGAAGTGCTTAGGTTAGTTAGACCGCTTTAGCGCTTGCTCTAGGTGAATCCTAGTTAGTTGAGTGAGTTTTGTAAAACCACACAACCCCTCGGCTCTTGCGTGAGTCGTTGTAATTGTACCGAGTGGGGCGAGAGTCTTGCGAGACCGTGACAACCGCGTTTGTGTCACGGCCGCCACCGTGTACCGGAGGGAACGAGGCCCGCGGCGTTTCGGCCGGAAGCTCGATAGTGGAGACGGCGGGGTGCGTCCGAGAGGAGCCGGAAGCGGAGCACCACTTGCGCGTGGAGAAGGCCCGCGGCTCTCTACGGAGTTACTCGACCGTGGTGCTTGGCCCTCGCGTGGGCTTCCCTTTGCGTAGGGGCACCAACGAGGATTAGTCGGGACCTTGCGTGGTTCCGGATACCTCGGTAAAAATACCGGCGTCATCCACGAGAGTTTGCTTCTCTACTTAGCTCTTTACATTCCGCATTTATATTAAGCATTTAAGTTTCGATCTTGTAGTCATACTTATTTAGTATAGATTGAAACTTAGCCTTTTGCGGTAGAGATAGCAACACTTAGACAAAACCTAGTTTGCACATTCTAGTTTTGATTATTTGCATAGGTTTTGCTCTAGGGATTTAATTGTGGCCTAGTTTAGTAAAAGTTTTAGAAGTCCTAATTCACCCCCCCCCCCTCTTAGGCGTCACCCGTTTCCTACATATGTTATAGTTTATGTTCATGTTTGGTGTGATGTTCATTTGCACTTTCCAAATGTATTGAATGCATGCAAGCTTTATTTAGACAATGGGCAGTCCGAGGGTCCTGAGTGTGTTGTTGGAGACCTCCCTGAGCAACCACCTGGTGAAGGCAAGTGTCCTCTTACCTATTTTGTCCTACATACTTTATAATTCACTGTCCCGCATTACTTTAGAAACCTAAGGATTGACTAGTCTGTATTTGTAACGCCCTGAATTTGGGGTAGATTTTTTTTCTTCTTTTTACTCACCAAATTCAGGCGTTACTCTCTTTCCTTTTCTCATTTCGCTCCTTCTTCCCAATTTCAAAGCAATATAGTGATGGGTGTTCGTGTCATGTGTAAACAAAACCTAAGTGTTATGGGTGTTGCATCATGCTGAAGCATTTTTCTTTGTCTGATGTCGTGGTTAGTCGCGTGTTCGTCTCGTCCTGTTTCGGATTTTGGTTCGCGATCGGTTTCCGATTGGTGGTTGTGCGTGTTGTGGGTTTTGACCCGCGGTGTGACCCAACCTGGCCCAGCCCGGCCTGGACTGGCCCAGTCCGGCCCGCGCGCCCCTGGTGCCCCTGCCCCCATGCGCCCCCTGGTCTCTTTCTCTCATTTGATTTCTCCCGCGCAGCAACCTCCCTCTCTCTCTCCCCGTGGTGCCCTAGGGTTTGGAGACGGTGATCACCGGAGTTTGGATCCCTGAGGTGAGTTTCCCCTCCCCTCTCCCTCTCCCTCTCCCTCTCTCTCTCTCCCCTCCCCCTCCCTTTCTTCCTCCCTGTGTGGCCCCTGCCCGCGCGCCCTCCCCTGCCCCCGCTGCGCGCCCCATCCCCGGCGAGCCCTCCCCGCCGCGCGCCCCTCCTCGGCAAGCCCCTCCCCGGCGAGCCCCTCCTCGACGGCCCCGCGCTCTGGCCCCGCGCGCCTCGGCCGCGCCCTGCGCCCCGGCCCCGCGCCCCTGCTCATGCACCTTGGCCGCGCTCGGCTACGCCCTGGCCGCGCGCCTCGGCAGCGCCCTCGCACGCCCGTCCTCGCGCCCTCGGCACGCGCAGCGTGCTCTCGCGCGTGCGACCGTAGTCACGCGGCGTTCAACTCTCGTCATAATCCATTTTAATTTTAGTTTAGTCGATGTGTTGTGTCGCGCGCTTCGTCGCGCGACGGTTCATTCTAAATTCGTCTTTATTAATGTGCTGTGTCGCGCGCTTTGTCACGCGACGATTCATTTTAAGTTTATATTTATTAAGGTGCTGTGTCGCTCGCTTCGTCGCGCGACGATTCGTTTTAAATTCAGTTCTGTTGGCGTAAACCGCCGTGCGTTTTGTCGCGCGACGCTTAACGTTTATCTATAATTAATGCAAGAATCTCGTTGCGCGCTCTGTCGCGCGGCGAGTCGTTTATTTCTTAATTCAATTTAAATGCTTGCGTCATGCATCTCGCCGTGCGACCACTTCCTTTAATTCACCTTTATTTGATTATAATGATTAAATGTGGAACATGACGTTACTTTGTGCTAAACGCAGTGGCCAAATTAATACCCTTCTGTTAAACGAGTAGTTTAATTTATAATTATGTAACGTGATCGCTTCTCGACCGTAGACTCGATCGTCATTTTCTCTTTCTCGCTTAACCGTAATTGCGAGCCCCGCGTTGAACATCTGTTTGATTATTGCATTCCATTGTATGGTGTACTATTCTTTTGTATGAAATGTGTGGAATGTATGTTTGAACTCGTATAGATAACGGTCAGTTGGTGGAGTCCGAAGGAGTTGCAGGTGAAGACCCTGAGCAGCAGTCGGTTGGTGAAGGCAAGTGTCCCTTGACCCATCTTTGTCCTGTACATTCTATAATTAACTTCCCGCATTTACACAGTTATACCTAAGGATTGACTAGCTTTTGTTATCCATGTCCTTGCTTACCTATTTGGGTTGGATTATTATGGTTTAGCTTTATGCTAGTGCTTAACATTAATCAATGAACATGATGAGGTTTATCTATGATACGTTGTTTTCCTTCTTATTTATGATGATACACTTGTGGCATTTAAGGGGGCTCAAGTGGTTTTCTCGAGTGCCTCTCTGTAAGGACCTGTTCGTTGGATGACCGCCCGGGAAAGCAGTGCAACCATGAGGGTGGAGTGGGACGCCCTTAGCTGAATAATTAGAGGAACCTGGGTGTAGTTCGCTTAGCCGTTGTGCCGTTAATGGGGCTTGGTGTATGCGGCTCGCTCTGCCAAGTTTGGTTCGCCCCTTGGGGAGGAGTGCAGTACATTTAGGAAACCTAACAGGCGGCTATAGCCCTGGGGAATCTTTGTAAAGGCTACATAGTGATACCCTGCTGGGTCACCTTGGTAGTGATCAATGGAGAGTCATGATCGCCGGGCAGAAAGGGAATCATGGCTTGTGGGTAAAGTGCGCAACCTCTGCAGAGTGTTTTGAAAACTGATATATTAGTCGTGCTCGTGGTTATGAGCAGCCAAGGGAGCTCCATTGATTAGAGATACTTGATCAGGGATGTTCGGTTTACAGGTGGCAATGAGAATGGTGGTTTTGGCAATTGGCTCTGGTGATGGTAAGTGGTATTCTTTCCGTTTGGAAAGGGTACGTTTGGGTTAATAACGTGGGTTAATTCTAAAACTTGGCTTTCTCTACTAGTAATAATAATCTAACTAACTAAAAGCAACTGCTTGACTTATCCCCCACATAAAGCTAGTCCACTACAGCCAAACAGGACACTTGCTGAGTATGTTGATGTGTACTCACCCTTGCTCTACACACCAAACCCCCCCCTTCCCCAGGTTGTCCGCATTGCAACCACTGCTCAGGAGAAGATGAAGCCTTGGAAGGAGACTTCCAGGAGTTCCAAGATTACGACGAGTTCTAGACGTGGGTTAGCGGCAACCCCCAGTCGGCTGCCTGTGAAGGCCGCGTGTATCTACGTTTCTTTTCCGCACTTTGATTATTGTAAAGACTATGTGGATGTCTCAGACATATGATGTAATCGACTATTTTCCCCTCTTATATTATGATTTGAGCACTGTGTGATGATGTCCAGTTATGTAACTGCTGTGTACGTGAATTGCTGATCCTGGCACGTATAGGTTTGCATTCGGTTTGCCTTCTAAAACCAAGTGTGACATAGGTGGTATCAAAGCCGTGCTGACTGTAGGACCGCTAACCTAGAATAGAATGGTTGTTCTAAGGATTATAGACCCCTATTATCACCTTGACTTTGGTATTTCTTCAAAAGTTGGTCATATCGACCAAACCTATGTTCTACTATATATTATACCTTGCTAAAAATCTTTTTGTTTACTCTAATTCCTCATTTCATTTATGGTTTATTACTTGCTAGTCATACTAGTTCTGTTCTCACTCTTATGCTTACGGTGTCTTTTGTAGATGGCTCATCTTAGACACACTGCACGGAAGTCTGTCATCCCCTTCTTACCCTCTCGTCTCGCGGAGCGTCTGCTTCGCCGTCCAGTGACTGGTCAGTCTAGCCACTTGGAGAGGCTGCACCGCCACCTGCACGAGGAGCAGGAGCGTCGACGACAGGAGCAGGAGCAGCAGGGCTCTTCTTTCTCGCTCCAGCAGGAGATAGAGTATGTGAGGAGCTGCTCCCCTGTGCTCCCACTGGAGGCGCTGATAGTCGCCTAGAGGGGAGGTGAATAGGGCGAAACTGAAATTTACAAAGTTAATCACAACTACAAGCCGGGTTAGCGTTAGAAATGTAATCGAGTCTGAGAGAGAGGGTGAAAAACAAATCGCAAGCAAATAAAGAGTGAGACACAAGGATTTGTTTTACCGAGGTTCGGTTCTTGCAAACCTACTCACCGTTGAGGTGGTCACAAAGACCGGGTCTCTTTCAACCCTTTCCCTCTCTCAAACGGTCACTTAGACCGAGTGAGCTTCTCTTCTCAATCACACGGGACACTAAGTCCCCGCAAGGACCACCACACAATTGGTGTCTCTTGCCTCGGTTACAAGTGAGTGAATCTCAAGAAAGAATGAGAAAGAAACGAAGCAATCCAAGCGCAAGAGCTCAAATGAACATAAGTCACTCTCTCACTAGTCACTATTGATTGGATTTGAACTAGAGACTTGGGAGAGGATTTGATCTCTTTGGTGTGTCTTGTATTGAAAGCTATAGCTCTTGTAATGTGTAGAATGGTGGAAACTTGGATGCCATTGAATGTGGGGTGGTTGGGGTATTTATAGCCCTAACCACCAAAATGTGGCCGTTGGAAGTCTGCTGTCGCATGGCGCACCGGACAGTCCGGTGCGCCACCGGACACTGTCCGGTGCGCCAGCCACGTCAGCCAGCCGTTGGGGTTCGACCGTTGGAGCTCTCACTTGTGGGGCCTCTGAGCTGTCCGGTGGTGCACCGGACAGGTCCTGTAGACTGTCCGGTGCGCCAACTGCGCGTGCTCTGACCTCTGCGCGCGCAGGCGTTAATGCGTTGCAGTCGACCGTTGCGCGCGAAGTAGTCGTTGCTCCGCTGGCACACCGGACAGTCCGGTGCGCCACCGGACACTGTTCGGTGCATACACCGGACGGTCCAGTGAATTATAGCGGAGCGGCCTCCATTTTCCCGAAGGTGAGGAGTTCAGCGTCGAGTTCCCTGGTGCACCGGACACTGTCCGGTGGCACACCGGACAGTCCGGTGCGCCAGACCAGGGCACACTTCGGTTGTCTTTGGCTCTCTTTGTTTGATCCCTTTCTTGGTCTTTTTATTGATCTGTTGTGAACCTTTGGCACCTGTAGAACTTATAGACTAGAGCAAACTAGTTAGTCCAATTATTTGTGTTGGGCAATTCAACCACCAAAATCAATTAGGAAAAGGTGTAAGCCTATTTCCCTTTCAATCTCCCCCTTTTTGGTGATTGATGCCAACACAAACCAAAGCAAATATAGAAGTGTAGAATTTGAACTAGTTTGCATAATGTAAGTGTAAAGGTTGCTTGGATGAAACCAATAAATATTACTTACTAGATGCGCATGGATGTCTTTTCTTCTTATTAACATTTTGGACCACGCTTGCACCACAGGTTTTGTTTTGCAAAATGTTTTGGAAATTCTTTTCAAAGTTCTTTTGCAAAATAGTCAAAGGTAAATGAATAAGATTTTGAGAAGCATTTTTAAGTTTTGAAATTTTCTCCCCCTGTTTCAAATGCTTTTCCTTTGACTAAACAAAACTCCCCCTTAATGAAATCCTCCTCTTAGTGTTCAAGAGGGTTTTAGTTATTAATTTTGAAGAGGGTAAACCAATTTGAAATTATATCAAAATAAGACATCAATTGAAAAACTTCTTTTAAAACCAAATAAAAGACTTCATTTTTGAAATTGGTGGTGGTGCGGTCCTTTTGCTTTGGGCTAATACTCTCTCCCCCTTTGGCATGAATCGCCAAAAACGGATGCTTGAGTGAAATATAAGCCCTTTTAAACTACTCTCTCCCCCTTTGGATGGAAGTAAAGGAGTGAAGATTATACCAAGGTTGGAGAGATGATGCGAAGCGACGGCGAAGGATGAATGATTCGATGGAGCGAAGTGGAAGCCTTGTCTTCGCCGAAGACTCCTTTTCCCTTTCAATCTATGACTTAGCATGAAATGGACTTGAAAGAACACATTAGTCATAGCATATGAAAGAGATGATCAAAGGTATACATATGAGCTATGTATGCAAGACATCAATAAAAATTCCTAGAATCAAGAATATTTAGCTCATGCCTAAGTTTGGTAAAAGTTTGTTCATCCAATGGCTTGGTAAAGATATCGGCTAATTGTTCTTTGGTGCTAACATATGCAATCTCAATATCCCCCTTTTGTTGGTGATCCCTTAGAAAATGATACCGAATGGCTATGTGTTTAGTGCGGCTATGCTCAACGGGATTATCCGCCATGCGGATTGCACTCTCATTATCACATAGAAGAGGAACTTTGGTTAATTTGTAACCATAGTCCCTAAGGGTTTGCCTCATCCATAGCAATTGCGCGCAACAATGGCCTGCGGCAATATACTCGGCTTCGGCGGTTGAAAGAGCCACAGAATTTTGCTTCTTTGAAGCCCAAGACACCAGAGACCTTCCCAAGAACTGGCAAATCCCCAATGTGCTCTTTCTATTAATTTTGCACCCTGCCCAATCGGCATCGGAATAACCAATTAAATCAAATGTGGATCCCCTGGGGTACCAAAGGCCAAACTTAGGAGTATAAACTAAATATCTCAAGATTCGTTTAACGGCCCTAAGGTGAGCTTCCTTAGGATCGGCTTGGAATCTTGCACACATGCATACGGAAAGCATAATATCCGGTCGTGAAGCACATAAATAGAGTAAAGAACCTATCATCGACCGGTATACCTTTTGATCTACGGATTTACCTCCCGTGTCGAGGTCGAGATGCCCATTAGTTCCCATGGGTGTCTTGATGGGCTTGGCGTCCTTCATCCCAAACTTGGTTAGAATGTCTTGAATGTACTTCGTTTAGCTAATGAAGGTGCCCTCTTGGAGTTGCTTCACTTGAAATCCTAAGAAGTACTTCAACTCCCCCATCATTGACATCTCGAATTTTTGTGTCATGATCCTACTAAATTCCTCACATGTAGATTCGTTAGTAGACCCAAATATAATATCATCAACATAAATTTGGCATACAAACAAATCATTTACAAGAGTTTTAGTAAATAAAGTAGAATCGGCCTTTCTGACTTTGAATCCATTAGCAATAAGAAAATCTCTTAGGCATTCATACCATGCTCTTGGGGCTTGCTTGAGCCCATAAAGCGCCTTAGAGAGTCTATAAACATGATTAGGATACTCACTGTCTTCAAAGCCAAGAGGTTGCTCACCATAGACCTCTTCCTTGATTGGTCCATTGAGAAAGGCACTCTTCACGTCCATTTGATAAAGCTTGAAGCCATGGTAAGTAGCATAGGCAAGTAATATACGAATGGACTCAAGCCTAGCTACGGGTGCATAGGTTTCACCGAAGTCCAAACCTTCGACTTGTGAATATCCCTTGGCCACAAGTCGGGCTTTGTTCCTTGTCACCACACCATGCTCGTCTTGTTTGTTGCGGAAGACCCACTTGGTTCCTACAACATTTTGGTTAGGACATGGAACTAAATGCCATACCTCATTCCTCGTGAAGTTGTTGAGCTCCTCTTGCATCGCCATCACCCAATCCGAATCTTGAAGTGCTTCCTCTACCCTGTGTGGCTCAATAGAGGAGACAAAAGAGTAATGCTCACAAAAATGTGCAACACGAGATCTAGTGGTTACCCCCTTATGAATGTCGCCGAGGATGGTGTTCACAGGGTGATCTCGTTGGATTGCTTGGTGGACTCTTGGGTGTGTTGGCCTTGGAACTTGCTCATCCTCCTTGTCTTGTTCATTTGCATCTCCCCCTTGATCATTGTCGTCGTCTTGAGGTGGCTCATCTTCTTGATCTTCCTCTTCATCATCTTGAGCCTCATCATCATCTTGGGTTGGTGGAGATGCTTGCATGAAGGAGGATGGTTGATCTTGTGCTTGAATGAGCTCTTCGAATTCCTTAGGACACACATCCCCAATGGACATGTTCCTTAGCACGATGCACGGAGCCTCTTCATCATCTAATTCATCAAGATAAACTTGCTCTACTTGAGAGCCATTAATCTCATCAAACACAATGTCACAAGAAACTTCAACTAGTCCAGTAGACTTGTTAAAGACTCTATATGCCCTTGTGTTTGAATCATATCCTAGTAAAAAGCCTTCTACAACCTTAGGAGCAAATTTGGAATTTCTACCTTTTTTAACAAGAATGAAACATTGCTACCAAAGACTCTAAAATATGAAACATTGGGCTTTTTACCGGTGAGGAGTTCGTAGGATGTCTTCTTGAGGATTCGGTGTAGATACAACCGGTTGATGGCGTAGCATGCGGTGTTGACCGCCTCAGCCCAAAACCGATCCGAAGTCTTGTACTCATCAAGCATGGTTCTTGCCATGTCCAATAGAGTTCTATTCTTCCTCTCCACTACACCATTTTGTTGTGGTGTGTAGGGAGAAGAGAACTCATGTTTGATGCCCTCCTCCTCAAGGAAGCCTTCAATTTGTGAATTCTTGAACTCCGTCCCAGTGTCGCTTCTAATTTTCTTGATCCTTAAGCCGAACTCATTTTGAGCCCGTCTCAAGAATCCCTTTAAGGTCTCTTGGGTTTAAGATTTTTCCTGTAAAAAGAATACCCAAATGAAGCGAGAATAGTCATCCACAATAACAAGACAGTACTTACTCCCGCCGATGCTTATGTAAGCGATCGGGCCGAATAGGTCCATGTGGAGGAGCTCGAGTGGCCTGTCAATCGTCAAGATGTTCTTATGTGGATGATGAACGCCAACTTGCTTCCCGGCTTGGCATGCGCTACAAATCCTGTCTTTCTCAAAATGAACATTGGTTAGTCCTAAAATGTGTTCACCCTTTAGAAGCTTGTGAAGATTCTTCATTCCAACATGTGCTAGTCGGCGATGCTAGACCCAGCCCATGTTAGCCTTAGCAATTAAGCAAGTGTCGAGTTCAGCTCTATTGAAATCAACTAAGTATAGCTGACCCTCTAACACTCCCTTAAATGCTACTGAATCATCACTTCTTCTAAAGACAGTGACACCTACATCAGTAAATAGATAGTTGTAGCCCATTTTGCATAATTGAGAAACGGAAAGCAAATTGTAATCTAATGAGTCAACAAGAAAAACATTGGAAATGGAATGGTCAGGTGATATAGCAATTTTACCCAATCCTTTGACCAAACCTTGATTTCCATCCTCGAATGTGATAGCTCGTTGGGGATCTTGGTTTTTCTCATAGGAGGAGAACATCTTCTTCTCCCCTGTCATGTGGTTTGTGCACCCGCTATCGATGATCCAACTTGTGCCCCCAGATGCATAAACCTACAAAACAAGTTTAGTTCTTGATTTTAGGTACCCAAACAGTTTTGGGTCCTTTGACATTAGATACAAGAACTTTGGGTACCCAAATACAAGTCTTTGATCCCTTGTGTTTGTCCCCAACATACTTGGCAACTACTTTGCCGGATTTGTTAGTTAAAACATAAGATGCATCAAAAGTCTTAAATGAAATGCTAGGATCATTTGATGCACTAGGAGCTTTCTTCTTAGGCAATTTAGCACGAGTTGATTGCCTAGAACTAGATGTCTCACCCTTATACATAAAAGCATGATTAGGGCCAGAGTGAGACTTCCTAGAATGAATTCTCCTAATCTTATGCTCGGGATAACCGGCAGGGTACAAAATGTAACCCTCGTTATCATGAGGCATGGGAGCCTTGCCCTTAACAAAGTTAGATAATTTTTTAGGAGGGGCATTAAGTTTGACATTGTCTCCCTTTTGGAAGCCAATGCCATCCTTGATGCCAGGGCATCTCCCACTATAAAGCATACTACGAGCTAATTTAAATTTTTTATTTTCAAGTTCATGCTCGGCAATTTTTGCATCTAATTTTGCTATATGATCATTTTGTTGTTTAATTAAGGCCATGTGATCATGAATAGCATCAATGTCAACATCTCTACATCTAGTGCAAATGGAAACATGTTCAATGGTAGATGTAGAGGGTTTGCAAGTTTTTAGTTCAACAATCTTAGCATGTAAAATATCATTTTCACTTCTAAGATCGGAAATGGAAGCATTGCAAACATCTAACTCTTTAGCCTTAGCAATCAATTTTTCATTTTCAAATCTAAGGCTAGCAAGAGAGGCATTTAATTTTTCAATCTTAGCGATAGAAATAGCATGATCATTTCTAAGATTGGCATAAGAATCATCACAAACATTTGAATCAACCTTAGCAACTAATTTAGCATTTTAATTTCTAAGGTTGGCAATAACATCATGGCAAGTGCTTAGCTCACTAGATAATTTTTCACATTTTTCCCTTTCTAGAGCATAAGCATTCTTAACCTTAACATGTTTCTTATTTTCCTTAATTAGGAAGTCCTCTTGGCTATCCAAGAGTTCATCCTTATCATGAATAGCGCTAATCAATTCATTTAGCTTCTCTTTTTGTTCCATGTTAAGGTTGGCAAAAAGGGTAAACAAATTATCCTCCTCATTACTAGAATGGTCTTCATCACTAGAGGATGCATATTTAGTGGAGGATTTAGATTTAACCTTCTTCCTTTTGCCGTCCTTTGCCATGAGGCACTTGTGGCCGACGTTGGCGAAGACAAGTCCCTTGTTGACGGCGATGTTGGCGGTGTCCTCGTCGGAGGAGGAGTCGGTGGAGCTCTCGTCGGAGTCCCACTCGCGGCACACATGGGCACCGCCGCCCTTCTTCTTGTGGTACCTCTTCTTTTCCTTTCTTCTCCCCTTCTTGTCGTCGCCCCTGTCACTGTCACTAGAAATAGGACATTAAGCGATAAAGTGACCGGGCTTACCACACTTGTAGCAAACCTTCTTGGAGCGGGGTTTGTAGTCCTTCCCCCTCCTTTGCTTGAGGATTTGTCGAAACTTTTGATGATTAAAGCCATCTCCTCATTGTCGAGATTTGAGGCGTCGATGGGGAGCCTACTTGGTGTAGACTCTTCCTTCTTCTCCTCTGTTGCCTTGAATGCGACGGGTTGTGCCTTGGGCGTGGAGGAGGTGCCTTGCTCGATGATCTTCTTTGAGCCTTTAATCATTAGCTCAAAGCTCACAAATTTTCCTATAACCTCCTCGGGAGACATTAGCTTGTATCTAGGATCACCTCGAATTAATTGAACTTGTGTAGGGTTAAGAAAAATGAGGGATCTAAGAATAACCATGACCATCTCATGGTCATCCCATTTTGTGCTCCCGAGGTTGCGCACTTGGTTTACCAAGGTCTTCAAGCGGTTGTACATAGCTTGCGGATCCTCCCTTTGGTGAAGCATGAAGCGACCGAGCTCCCCCTCGACCGTTTCTCGCTTGGTGATCTTGGTCACTTCATCTCCTTCGTGTGCGGTTTTGAGCACGTCCCAAACCTCTTTGGCATTCTTTAATCCTTGCACCTTGTTATACTCCTCACGGCTTAGAGATTGGAGGAGTATAGTGGTGGCTTGAGAGTTGAAGTGCTCGATTTGGGCCACCTCGTCCTCATCGTAATCCTTATCCCCTATGGAAGGTACCTGTACTCCAAACTCAACAACATCCCATATACTTTTGTGGAGTGAGGTTAGGTGATATTTCATCAAATCACTCCACCTAGCATAATCTTCACCGTCGAAGGTTGGCGGCTTGCCTAATGGAACAGAAAGTAATGGAGTATGTCTAGGAATGCGAGGGCAGCGTAGGGGGATCTTACTATACTTCTTGCGCTCTTGGCGCTTAGAAGTTACGGACGGCGCGTCGGAGCCGGAGGTCGATGGTGATGAAGAGTCGGTCTCGTAGTAGACCACCTTCCTCATCTTCTTTTTCTTATCGCCACTCTGATGTGACTTGTGTGAAGGGGATTCCTTCTCCTTCCCCTTCCCTTTGTTGCGGGACTCTCCCGATGGAGCCTTCCCGTGGCTTGTAATGGGCTTCTCGCTGGTCCCCATCTCCTTCTTGGCGTGATCTCCCGACATCACTTCGAGCGGTTAGGCTCTAATGAAGCACTGGGCTCTGATACCAATTGAAAGTCGCCTAGAGGGGGGTGAATAGGGCGAAACTGAAATTTACAAAGTTAATCACAACTACAAGCTGGGTTAGCGTTAGAAATGTAATCGAGTCCGAGAGAGAGGGTGAAAAACAAATCGCAAGCAAATAAAGAGTGAGACACAAGGATTTGTTTTACCGAGGTTCGATTCTTGCAAACCTACTCCCCGTTGAGGTGGTCACAAAGACCGGGTCTCTTTCAACCCTTTCCCTCTCTCAAACGGTCACTTAGACCGAGTGAGCTTCTCTTCTCAATCACATGGGACACTAAGTCCCTGCAAGGACCACCACACAATTGGTGTCTCTTGCCTCGGTTACAAGTGAGTGAATCTCAAGAAAGAATGAGAAAGAAAAGAAGCAATCCAAGCGCAAGAGCTCAAATGAACACAAGTCACTCTCTCACTAGTCACTATTGATTGGATTTGAACTAGAGACTTGGGAGAGGATTTGATCTCTTTGGTGTCTTGTATTGAAAGTTATAGCTCTTGTAATGTGTAGAATGTTGGAAACTTGGATGCCATTGAATGTGGGGTGGTTGGGGTATTTATAACCCCAACCACCAAAATGTGGCCGTTAGAAGTCTGCTGTCGCATGGCGCACCGGACAGTCCGGTGCGCCACTGGACACTGTCCGGTGCGCCAGCCACGTCAGCCAGCCGTTGGGGTTCGACCGTTGGAGCTCTAACTTGTGGGGCCTCTGAGCTGTCTGGTGGTGCACCGGACAGGTCCTGTAGACTGTCCGGTGCGCCAACTGCGCGTGTTCTGACCTCTGCGCGCACAGGCGCGCATTTAATGCGTTGCAGTCGACCGTTGCTCGCGAAGTAGTCGTTGCTCCGCTGGCACTCCGGACAGTCCGGTGCGCCATCGGACACTGTCCGGTGCATACACCGGACGGTCCGGTGAATTATAGCGGAGCGGCCTCCATTTTCCCGAAGGTGAGGAGTTCAGCGTCGAGTTCCCTGGTGCACCGGACACTGTCCGGTGGCACACCGGACAGTCCGGTGCGCCAGACCAGGGCACACTTCGGTTGTCTTTGGCTCTCTTTGTTTGAACCTTTTCTTGGTCTTTTTATTGGTCTGTTGTGAACCTTTGGCACCTGTAGATCTTATAGACTAGAGCAAACTAGTTAGTCCAATTATTTGTGTTGGGCAATTCAACCACCAAAATCAATTAGGAAAAGGTGTAAGCCTATTTCCCTTTCAGGCACCCCCTGCACCACCACTGAGCGCCCCAGCCCTTGGAGTAGCTGCTGGAGGAGACCCAGACGACGGAGGCGGCGACGGTAGCTCGAGCTTCAGCACCGACCTTTCCGCCGACCAGGAGCTGGAAGGATGGGTTGCTCGACCCATCACTCGCGACACTGCTCGCGGGTGTCACTTCCACGACGCGCTCGACACCCTGCTACATCAGGCACTCGACCGGCGTATTTGGTCCATCGAGTATCGCTGTGTGGTCTTTCAGCATAGTCGCGGGGTTTACTCGGATCGCTGGGAGGCGACCTGCTTGGTGCACCGTCCGGAGAACAGTCTCCGGGGTGCGGAGATCTGCTCAGAGCACTATTCCATCTCCAAGCGGGACTCAGCTGAGGTGGCCATGCAAGATGTCGCACGACGTGTGCTTTCACACTACTGCTCAGTGCTCGGCGGGGTAGCCGACGGTCTCAACCTGAAGTACTACCCCTGCCATCCATCTGGCAGCACAGGAGGCGTGATTGTCTCACCTGTTGGTGAGGACAATCCTAGATTGAGCAGCACAGTCAACCTAGCCGCCGTGCTAAACACGGAGCTGGACCATGCACTAGACGAGTTGAGTAGGGCTCGTGCTGAGATCGCCCAGCTGCGGGCTGAGCGCGCGGAGCGTCGCCACCTGGATGATGGCTCCCCCGCTCCCGTCGGGACTCAACACCCGTACCGCTCACCTCGGCGTGGACACCAGTCTTATGGCAACCCCGACTGCAAGACCAAGATAAATTTAGAACCATAGATCGTCAGCATCGGATCTTGTGATTAATACGAAAATATATACATAGAAGCTATAGTCTTAGCGTTAGTCTTGCTTTTAGTTAGTCTTAGTTAGACAGGGTAGTTTGCTTATCCTGTGCATTTATGTTTGTCATGATGAACTATGTTGGATTTGGATCTTTGTAATGACTGTCACCAGAGTGTGGGTATCCCCTGCATTTTGGTTTACCTATTATATATTAATGAAATTAGTTGTCTAGTTGGGAAGCCTTTTACTCCACTTTCCTCTTTATCTGAGAAGCAGTGTTGGTCTATGATACGTTGTTTTCCTTCTTATTTATGATGATATACTTGTGGCATTTAAGGGGGCTCGAGTGGTTTTCTCGAGTGCCTCTCCGTAAGGACCTGTTCGTTGAATGACCGCCCGGGAAAGCAGTGCAACCATGAGGGTGGAGTGGGACGCACTTAGCTGAATAATTAGAGGAACCGGGGTGAAGTTCGCTTAGCCGTCGTGCCGTTAATGGGGCTCGGTGTATGTGGCTCGCTCTGCCAAGTTTGGTTCGCCCCTTGGGGAGGAGTGCGGTATATTTAGGAAACCTAACGGGTGGCTACAGCCCCGGGGAATCTTTGTAAAGGCTATGTAGTGATACCCTGCTGGGTCACCTTGGTAGTGATCAATAGAGAGTCATGATCTCCGGGCAGAAAGGGAATCACGGCTTGTGGGTAAAGTGCACAACCTCTGCAGAGTGTTTTGAAAACTGATATATCAGTCGTGTTCGCGGTTATGGGCGGCCAAGGGAGCTCCATTGATTAGAGATACTTGATCAGAGATGTTCGGTTTACAGGTGGCAATGAGAATGGTGGTTTTGGCAATTGGCTCTGGTGATGGTAAGTGGTATTCTTTCCGTTTGAAAAGGGTATGTTTGGGTTAATAACGTGGGTTAATTCTAAAACTTGGCTTTCTCTACTAGTAATAATAATCTGACTAACTAAAAGCAACTGCTTGACTTATCCCCCACATAAAGCTAGTCCACTACAGCCAAACAGGACACTTGCTGAGTATGTTGATGTGTACTCACCCTTGCTCTACACACCAAACCCCCCCCTTCCCCAGGTTGTCCGCATTGCAACCACTGCTCAGGAGAAGATGAAGCCGTGGAAGGAGACTTCTAGGAGTTCCAATATTACGACGAGTTCTAGACGTGGGTTAGCGGCAACCCCCAGTCGGCTGCCTGTGAAGGCCGCGTGTATCTACGTTTCTTTTCCACACTTTGATTATTGTAAAGACTATGTGGATGTCTCAGACATATGATGTAATCGACTATTTTCCCCTCTTATATTATGATTTGAGCACTGTGTGATGATGTCCAGTTATGTAACTGTTGTGTACGTGAATTGCTGATCCTGGCACGTACATGGTTCGCATTCGGTTTGCCTTCTAAAATCGGGTGTGATAGTATTCACTTATCCTTGTTTACCTTTTGGGTTACCATGGTTAGCATGTTGCTATTGCATTAACTTAATCAATGAACATGATGTGAACATTCATGATACGATACTGTTATCCTGATTATGTTGATGAACTTGTGATACTCTAGGGGGCTCAGGCCTTTTTCCTGAGCACCTCTCCGTAAGGACCTGTTCGTGGAGTGACCACCTGGGATAACAGTGCAACCATGAGGGTGGAATGGGACACCCTGTAGGATCTAGGACACCGGCTAGAGGGGGGGTGAATAGACGGTTTTGACCAAAATCAACAATACTAAATAAATTTAATCAATGCAACAAGAGAAATAAATTATCTAGTGTCAATAAGTAAACAATGTATGAAAAACAACTACTGAGATTAAATACTTGAAGAACAATAAGCAAAACACTAATCAATTGCAAGGCAATAAGTAATGCTAGAAAGAATAGACACCGAAATTTATCCCGTGGTATCGGTGATTTGCCGATCACCCCTAATCCACGTTGAGGTGGACTTCAAGCTCTCACTTGCTCCTCTATCAAGACACGACTTGATCTTTGAGCCAAGTGGACAAGAAATCACTCAATACCTCGATTCCACTAATGTCACCTTTGCCGCTCCGGCGAGGTAGGCGCGAACCCCTCACAATCCACACCGCGGCTTCTCCACAATCTTCTTGGAGAGCTCGACGGAGACAATCACCCGAGCCGTCTAGGAGGCGGCAACCTCCAAAAGTAACAAGTCAACGACGCTTGCTCGGTGTGCCACCTAGTGCCTCAAGAATCACCAAATGATGCAAATGCACTAGGAACCCTCAATCTCTCACTAGAATGCAATCTCAAGCAAAGAGTATGAGAGAGTGAGTTGGAGGATCACAAATGAGCTCAATGTGTGCAAGGAATGGCCAAGAGAACTCTCTCACACGAGCTACCCTTCTATTTATAGTCCCCCGCTAAAATCCAACCGTTATGTGCAAAAGGTAGCAGTTCTGCGCACACGCGGACCGTCCGCGCCCTAGGGCCGGACGGTCCGTCGTACATATAACGGCTATAAAGACCATTTGAAAACATGTCAGAGCTGACTCAAAAGGTGGGTCCGGACAGTCCGCCCCTCAAGGCCGGACCGTCCGCGACCTGGCAGAATGAAACACCCTAGCCTCGGATCAAAAGAAGTTAACACGTGCGGACCGTCCGGCTATAAATCCCGGACGGTCCGCGACCTGAGACAGTACTGTCCGGACTGGTCCCCCGGACAGTCCGTAGTACAAATCTATAAAAACACATAGTCCCTGTCCAAAAACGAATTTGACACTTGCGGACCGTCCGCCCCTCACTGGCGGACCGTCCGCCTATAATTCAGGGACTGGCCCGAAGACACCCTCCTCTGTACATGACTGCGGACGGTCCGGCCCTAAGGCCCGGACGGTCCGCAGTGCAATAGAACACAGTGCCAAAACAAATGGTCAGACTTCGGACCCCTCTGGTGGATCGCGGACGGTCCGCCCCTAAGGCCCGGACAGTCCGCGCATCCATGACTTCGCAATTTCAAACAAGCTTTGAAAGAGCTTGTGACTCGCGAAATGAGAAGCGCTGTTAGTCCTCATGCAAATGCAACGACTTGATGCTCTATGAGGCACTAAGTTTTACACAGATCTAAGTCATTGACCCCTCTTAATAGTACGGCTATCTAGCCTACTAATCCGGTCAGGTATCTTCTCTAAACTCCTTAAGACCGGCAAAAATGAAACCTATATAATACCTTTCCCTTCATCTGATCCACAACCAATGCGTATGATTCTTCAACATTTCCTGTTCAATGTGGTCCAACCCTGCATTCTTATTTCTACAAGAATCGTTAGTCCACAAGCAGTTGTCATTAATTACCAAAACATTACCAAAGGGGCCTAGATGATTCACAATCTCCCCCTTTTTGGTAATTGATGACAACACCACATTGTATATTAAAGAGAAGTTTAGTTTCTCCAAATCTCTCTCATACCTAAGGTATAAGATAGATCTTGGAGATGAGTTTTCATAGGACTTATCTTGATTTGAAGTTCTGTCCGAGAGATAGATAAATCCCAATAAAAACTCAGTATGTAAGAAGGGCTCCCCCTAAGTGTGTGCAGGATTATTTGAAGTTGAAGATATAACACACATAATATATTGGAGCTTGATGGAGACTTTCCTACAATCATGGTTATCGAGGCATACAAGAGATGATCCGTAGAGTGAGCGCAGCAATTATAATCACTCCTCGATTAACCACACATAGAGTAATTTGAACTAAAACATAGTTCATCCCACAGAATATTACAGATAATAGTCCACAGACATACGACATAGAGTTAATAGTTCAAATCAGTTCCAAATGCGTAAGTCATAAACTAATGCAAGCGGCATAAAAAGGTAAAATGCATATGCATGGTCTTAATGTCCACATAGAATCACCAACTCCCCCTGAAGGAGACGCCAGACAACTTCTCATCACTCTCACTTGTCTCCCCCTTTGGCATCAATTGCCACAAAGGAGAGGCCTCACTGATCGCTCGGCGGAGGATGCATGTTGTAGTAGTGAGTGCTGAAGGTGTCAAACAGGGAGGAGAACTGGCCAAAATCCTGCTGGAGCTGCTGCTGCCTCTGACTGATCTCATGCATGTTGTCATTTGTAGAGAGATTATCAAATTGACTGGAGAGAGCTCCCATGTTATCCTGAAAACTCTGTTGCATATTATTCAGCCCGGTCATGATGGGATCAGTGACATTAGTGTGAATTTGATCACGAAACTCAGAAAACTCAGAGTTGAGTGCATCCCAGTTACTGTCAAACCGAGACTGCATGTCATCGAAACGGTGATCCACATGTGTCATCAGGCCCTCAAAGCGAGTATCAATATGAGTCTCAAGCCCCTGCTGCATATTGTGAAAATAAGGATCAAAGTATCCTGGAGCAGGCTCCCAATAGTGCTGAGGCTGAGGAGGAGGTGGAGGTGGAGGCATCTGCTCTCCCTCAACATTAGGAGCTGCTCCACCCTCATAGCCAGGGTCTTCCTCATCATCTGGGAAGGGGGTGAGTGGCCTGGTGAGAAACCCTATCTCATTCTTAAAAGGCCTGAATGGGGTGTGAACAATCTCGCATGGGCCCTCGAATCTTGTCTTGGATTTGATGAGAGCCATAATGTAAGGAGCATATGCCAAATTTTGATTCTTATCCATTTTCAAATCATTAAGCTGTCTCATCATGAAAAGAACAATATTCATGACTTCACCATTCATGATGTGCTGGATGATGTTCCAGAACTTATCCCTTATTTTACTCTTATCACCACTCTTGGGAAGAATGATGACTCTGGCAATCTTGTTGATTACAGCAGGATGATGTCTGAGTCCTGCTGTCTCTCCAAATCTCCTGGGTATACCGAGCCTGGCTGGCTCATAAAACTGCATAAAATCCTCAAAATTATCTTCAGTATAAAGATCCAGCCCAGCAGAAATGGTGCCATATAATATAGTTCAGACTGTTGGCAGCGGCAAAGTCAGAAAAAGAAGCAGAATAGCGCTTGAAGCCAGTCATCCAGGTGATAGATTCTTCTTCAATATCAATCTCCGAGGTAGCCAGGAATTGCTTAACAGCCATTTCATTGAAATCTGTGCGTTGCCCCATAAACTGATATAGTCCGCAGGTTTCAAACTTAGGGATCAGACCCTCCATGACTGATTGACTTAGCAAGAAGGACCAATCAATCACCTGATGCTTATGAAAATTAGTATCCACCAGGGTGCCCCAGAAGACATCAAACTGCAGCTGAGTGTGGAAAAACTGGATATTTGTATCAGATGGCAGAGTATACTGGTTCACAGTCCGTCTAGAGCAGTACTCAGCCATAGAAAATCGCCGCTTTGGATAAGTCCATCCTTGGATATCAATGGGATAATCGGAATGAACATGAGGAAAATCTTCAGCATCCATGGATTCAGTGCCCCCAGCTGAGGATTGGGCCTCTGAATCAGTGGTTGGTGTATAGTCATCATCATTTCCACGAGGGCGCTTGGATTTAAAGCGACCTGCAAGTTTCTTGCGGAGACCACCAAAACCGCTGCAACAATGTTACAGACATCCATAGATAAATAATTGATACCAATCACCACTATAAAAAGGAATGGAACTGTAATGCTCTGCCAGGGTCCGGACGGTCCGCGCTAGGGAGCCGGACTGTCCGCGCCAGAGGCCCGGACGGTCCGCGTCCACCAGACGGACGGTCCGCGACCGACCAGGGGCGACTCCAAAGAACCCTAGCCGCCACAAATGTTGAATTTGATGATTTTGCAGACAATACGCATCCAAACAAGTTCAAAATTTTGCATAGCAGTCATATTGAGGAGAACTAACAATCCCACCAATCAGATTTTGAAACCGACTGCTCAATTTTAGATCAGAGAGGAAACCCATATACTCTCAAAAAATGAAGAGATGTGATAAAATTCACAAGATTTGAAGATACCGTGATGAAGACATGTTGATGGAATGTTGCCACAAGCTGCCGGACTGTCCGCTCACAACTTCACTGCACCATCCGCGCACACTCGTCACAGGAGAATATTGGGCGAGTGGAGAGCAAGAGAGGAAGAGTGAATGAGCACAAATGACAAGGCTGCGGCCACTGGTCGATTTTACTGCCCTGTCGCGGACGGTCCGCACTGGGGCGGCGGACGGTCCGCGCCCTGATGATTTCAGACGGTCTGCGAGGCTGCCCGGACAGTCCAGGTCCTGATGCGGCGGACGGTCCGCGGTCCATGGGCGGACGGTCCGCGGCCTGATACTCATTTTTCCAATTGCTGTCCACTTGCTGATTTTGAATTTTGAATCCGACATGGTGCTTATATATGGACATTTCGACCAATCCAAGAGTTAGTATGCATGCATATACATATTATGTAATTGAGTAGTGCAAAGTTTTTGAATTAAACTATCTAGAACAATTAGAAATGAAAAATGCACCAATAATACCAAACAAATAGCATAAAGAGCATATTTAGACCCGAGATGCAAGACGACACATGTGTGATCAACTTCAAGCCACATTTGAGAGATCGATCACATTCATTTCACTTCTTAGAGAACAAAATCTTGTTTCATCCAAAGGCTTTGTAAAAATGTCTGCTAATTGATCATCCGTTCCAATGGAATAAATAGAGATATCTCCCTTGCCAACATGATCCCTTAAGAAGTGATGTCGTATGTCAATATGCTTGGTTCTTGAGTGTTGGACCGGATTGGTAGCCAATTTTACCGCACTCTCATTATCACACATGAGAGGCACATTCTTGAAAGTAATTCCATAATCCAATAAGGTTTGTTTCATCCATAATAGTTGAGCACAACAATTTCCGGCCGATATATATTCTGCCTCGGCGGTAGATAGAGCAACCGAATTTTGTTTCTTAGAAGACCATGAAACAAGAGATCTACCAAGAAATTGACAACAACCGGAGGTGCTTTTTCTATCAACTTTGCACCCCGCATAGTCCGAATCCGAATATCCAATTAATTCAAAGTGAGCACCTTTGGGATACCATAGACCAATATTGGGAGTATACTTCAAATATCTTAGAATTCTTTTAGCGGCCTTCAAGTGAATCTCTCTAGGTGAAGCTTGAAATCGAGCACACATGCATACACTAAACATAACATCGGGCCTAGATGCGGTAATATAAAGTAAACTACCAATTATTGAACAATAAAGTTTTTGATCAACCATAGTACCTCCTTCATCTAAGTCTAGATGACCATTTGTTGCCATTGGAGTCTTGATAGGCTTAGCATTTTCTAATCCAAACTTCTTGAGCATGTCCTTCAAATATTTTGATTGACTTACAAAAATTCCATCTTTCAATTGTTTGATTTGAAGGCCAAGAAAGAAGCTCAATTCTCCTATCATAGACATTTCAAATTATTTTGACATCATTTTTCCGAACTCCTCACAAAATAATTCATTAGTAGATCCAAAAATAATATCATCAACGTAGATTTGACAAACAAATAAGTCTTTGCCAATTCTTTTAGTGAATAGAGTAGTGTCAACCTTCCCAATTTTGAAGTCTTTGGAAAGCAAGAAATCCCTAAGCCTTTCATACCAAGCGCGTGGAGCTTGCTTAAGCCCATAGAGAGCTTTAGAAAGCTTGAACACATGGTTAGGTCTTTTGGGGTCCTCAAAACCGGGAGGTTGTTCAACATACACTAGTTCACTAATCTTACCATTTAGGAAGGCACTCTTTACATCCATTTGGTAGAGCTTGATATTATGTGCACAAGCATAAGCAAGTAGAATCCGGATTGCTTCTAATCTTGCTACGGGAGCAAATGTCTCCCCAAAATCCAATCCTTCAATTTGAGTATATCCTTGTGCAACTAATCTTGCCTTGTTTCTTACTACCACACCATCTTCATTGTGCTTGTTGTGAAACACCCATTTTGTACCAATAACATTGTGGTTCTTTGGTCTCTCAACAAGCTCCCAAACTTCATTTCGAGCGAAGTTATTTAATTCTTCATGCATTGCATTCACCCAATCAACATCAAGTAGAGCTTCATCTACACGGTTAGGTTCCATACAAGATACAAAAGAGAAATGTTCACAAAATGAAGCTATGCGAGAGCGAGTTTGAACACCCTTACTAATATCACCCACAATTTGATCAACCGGGTGATCCTTCACAATGGAATGATGAATTCTTGATACCGTTTGATAATTGCTTGTTGAAGCATTAGAAGGAACCGAAGGTCTTGAAGTACCTTGATCATGAGTATCCATGGTTTCATTGAGTTGTTGGCTTTGGTGATCTTCCTCATTTATAGTTGAGGATGAAGGAATGACAACCACACTATTTTCATCATCATCTTCCTTTGGTTTTATTTCACCAATGGCCATTGTTTTCATTGCATTTATCAATTGAGTTCCCCCAACATCATCAAGATTATTACTCTCATCTTGAGACCCATTTGTTTCATCGAATTCAACATCATATGCTTCCTCAATAATACCATGAGCTTTGTTGAAGACTCTATAAGCCTTACTATTTGATGAATATCCAAGAAGAAAACCCTCATCACATTTCTTCTCAAATTTAGAAAGTCGGCTCCCCTTTCTCAAAATATAACATTTGCAACCGAATACCCTAAAATATGAGATATTTGACTTTCTACCAATAAGCAATTCATATGGAGTTTTCTTCAAGAGCTTGTGACAATATAGTCTATTTGATGAATGACAAGCGGTATTTATTGCCTCGGCCCAATAAGAATCCGATATACTATATTCCGCTAACATGGACCTAGCCATGTCAATAAGAGTTCTATTCTTTCTTTCAACAATACCATTTTGTTCCGGGGTATATTTGGAAGAGAATTCATGTTTGATACCCTTGTCATCACAATATTGATCAATTCTTGCATTTTTGAATTCCGACCCATTATCACTTCTAACCTTTTTGATGTCGAAATCAAATTGATTTTGAGCCAATATAGCAAATGACTTGAATGTTTCAAACACATTGGATTTGTCTCGTAGAAAATAAACCCAAGTAAATCTTGAATAGTCATCCACAATCACAAGACAATAAGAATTACCACCAATACTTACAAAAGATGTGGGCCCAAATAAATCCATGTGAAGTAATTCCAAAGGTCGATGAGTGGACATTTGACTTTTATTTGGATGAGTATTTGCCACTTGCTTACCGGCTTGACAAGAGCTACACAATTTGTTCTTTTCAAACTTCACATCTTTTAAGCCTCGAACTAAGTCATGCTTGGTTAACCGATTGAGTTGCTTCATCCCAACATGACCAAGTCTTCTATGCCATAACCAACCTAGTGAAGCTTTTGAAAATAGGCAAGTTGTGAGCTTTGCCTCATTAGATGAGAAATCAACAAGATAAAGATTTTCATGTCTAAAGCCTTTAAATTTAAGATTGCTACCATCAACACTAGAGATAATAACATCTTCAACTGTGAAATTGCAACAAAATCCTAAATCACATAATTGAGCTACGGAAAGTAAATTAAAATTCAAAGACTCAACCAATAGCACATTTGATATAGAATGATCATTTGAGATAGCAATTTTACCCAAACCTTTAACCTTTCCTTTACGATTATCTCCAAATGTGATACTATCATAATTTGAGCAATCTTCTTCACTCATTTGGGTAAACATTCTCATATCCCCGGTCATGTGTTGAGTACATCCACTATCCAACACCCAATGATTCCCTCCCGCCTTGTAGTTTACCTACAAAAGGAAATCAATCTCTTTTAGGTACCCAAACTTGCTTGGGTCCTCGGATGTTAGTGACCAAGGTCTTTGGCACCCAAATAGCTTTCTTTTTGTTTCCAACAATTGAAGTACCAACAAATTTAGCATGAACACCTTTTGCATTATGAGAAAGAACATAACAATGCTCAAAACAAGTGGAGGATACATTTTTGAACTTGGGACAATTTTTCTTAACATGTCCCTTTTTGTGACACTTGTGACACACTTTGTCACATTCTTTCACAAACAATGTCTTTTGCTTTACAAAAGCATTCTTTCCTTTCTTAGGAACATATCCAAGACCTTCACGGTTAAGAGAGCATCGTTGACTTCCCAATATGAAATCCAATTTAGTCTTACCACCATATGCCTTTTCTAGGTCATGAGTTAGAGCATTTATTCTATCTACTAACACTTCATTCTCAACAATAATTTTTGATTCATCAAGAGCAATGTTATCATTGAGAGAAATTTTGCATTTATCACAAATAGAGTTAGTAGGTAGTGGTTCACTTGTAAGACTATCAAGTAAGTCACAAGTGACTCCAACATCCTTAGTGACCACCTCAACTTCATGCACAATAGATGATTTTTGAGCATCCGCAAGCTTCTCACAATTTTCTTTGAGGTCATTGTGAGAGGTCTTGAGCTCCTCAAAAGACACTTGGAGGTTTTTATACAATTCCTTCAAGGTCTGAAATTTTTCTTTTTCTTTGTGCATGTAGTCATCGGCCTCACCTAACATTCTAACAAGATCATCATATGAATAGCCATCATCATCAATATCATCGATATCATCATCATCTTTTATATCATTCAAATCGGTGATGATTTTTACCTTAGCATCTCCCTTTGCCATGAGACAATGGGGGGATGAGAAGAGGGAGGGAGCTTCCTTGATAGCAATTCCGGCATTAAGCTTAGATGAGGTGTCATCATCATCATTATCCGAGCTATCATCCGAGTCCCATTCAACTAAGTAGGCTTTGCCATCTTTCTTCTTGTTATAGTATTTCTTTTTCTTCTTGTCACTTTCATCTTTGCCCTTCTTCTTCTTGCTTGGGCAATTCATGGCAATGTGACCGGGTTCCCCACACTCAAAACATTTTCTATCATTGAAGGCATTTCTTCTAGATGTTTGACCTCTTCTAGGTTGACCTCTTTTCATCTTCATGAATTTATTGAATTTCCTTACAAATAAAGCCATGTCACCATCACTCTCACTTTCATTTTCTTCATCATTGCTATCTTCTTTTTCAATTGCCTTTGAGGCCTTGGCTTTGAGAGCAATAGATTCATTTTTCACCTTCTTTGCCAAACTTAAGGCATCGGCTTGTGACTTCTTAAATATATCTTGAGTGAGAATTTCTCCCAATACTTCGGTTGGAGAAGTTGTAGATAGATCACTCCTTACTAGCATTGTCACAATAGTCTCATATTTCTCCGGAAGTGATCGAAGGAACTTGTGTGTGAAATCCACATCCGGTACATTAAAACCAAGTCCTTTGAGTTCATTTACTATCTCATTCAACCGATTGAACATATCGGATACACTCTCATCTTCTTTCATAATAAATTGCTCAAACTTCCCTTTGCATACATATAGTTTGGCACTCTTCACAATTGTAGTTCCTTCATGAATTTCCATTAGTTTTATCCAAATCTCATGAGCGGTTGTGAGATTCTTGATACGATTGAACTCATTTATATCAAGAGCATCATAAAAGACATTCATGGCTTGATCATTTGTGAGGATATTCTCATTATCACTAACGGATGGTTCATCTTCCTTCAATACAACAAATCCATCCCTAACAATTGGCCAAATTTTTCCACCCATTGCTCTAAGATGCATTGACATTCTTATTTTCCAATAATCATAATTGTTTCCATCAAAGTGCGGTGGCTTCCCAATGTGCACATTGTTGTTATTAGCCATTTTGTCCCACTCCGGGATGATTAGATCCACAAACAATGGAGTCCTTGGCTCCGATACCACTTGTAGGATCTAGGACACCGGCTAGAGGGGGGTGAATAGACGGTTTTGACCAAAATCAACAATACTAAATAAATTTAATCAATGCAACAAGAGAAATAAATTATCTAGTGTCAATAAGTAAACAATGTATGAAAAACAACTACTGAGATTGAATACTTGAAGAACAATAAGCAAAACACTAATCAATTGCAAGGCAATAAGTAATGCTAGAAAGAATAGACACCGAAATTTATCCCGTGGTATCGGTGATTTGCCGATCACCCCTAATCCACGTTGAGGTGGACTTCAAGCTCTCACTTGCTCCTCTATCAAGACACGACTTGATCTTTGAGCCAAGTGGACAAGAAATCACTCAATACCTCGATTCCACTAATGTCACCTTTGCCGCTCCGGCGAGGTAGGCGCGAACCCCTCACAATCCACACCGCGGCTTCTCCACAATCTTCTTGGAGAGCTCGACGGAGACAATCACCCGAGCCGTCTAGGAGGCGGCAACCTCCAAGAGTAACAAGCCAACGACGCTTGCTCGGTGTGCCACCTAGTGCCTCAAGAATCACCAAATGATGCAAATGCACTAGGAACCCTCAATCTCTCACTAGAATGCAATCTCAAGCAAAGAGTATGAGAGAGTGAGTTGGAGGATCACAAATGAGCTCAATGTGTGCAAGGAATGGCCAAGAGAACTCTCTCACACGAGCTACCCTTCTATTTATAGTCCCCCGCTAAAATCCAACCGTTATGTGCAAAAGGTAGCAGTTCTGCGCACACGCGGACCGTCCGCGCCCTAGGGCCGGACGGTCCGCCGTACATATAACGGCTATAAAGACCATTTGAAAACATGTCAGAGCTGACTCAAAAGGTGGGTCCGGACAGTCCGCCCCTCAAGGCCGGACCGTCCGCGACCTGGCAGAATGAAACACCCTAGCCTCGGATCAAAAGAAGTTAACACGTGCGGACCGTCCGGCTATAAATCCCGGACGGTCCGCGACCTGAGACAGTACTGTCCGGACTGGTCCCCCGGACAGTCCGTAGTACAAATCTATAAAAACACACAGTCCCTGTCTAAAAACGAATTTGACACTTGCGGACCGTCCGCCCCTCACTGGCGGACCGTCCGCCTATAATTCAGGGACTGGCCCGAAGACACCCTCCTCTGGACATGACTGCGGACGATCCGGCCCTAAGGCCCGGACGGTCCGCAGTGCAATAGAACACAGTGCCAAAACAAATGGTCAGACTTCGGACCCCTCTGGTGGATCGCGGACGGTCCGCCCCTAAGGCCCGGACAGTCCGCGCATCCATGACTTCGCAATTTCAAACAAGCTTTGAAAGAGCTTGTGACTCGCGAAATGAGAAGCGTTGTTAGTCCTCATGCAAATGCAACGACTTGATGCTCTATGAGGCACTAAGTTTTACACAGATCTAAGTCATTGACCCCTCTTAATAGTACGGCTATCTAGCCTACTAATCCGGTCAGGTATCTTCTCTAAACTCCTTAAGACCGGCAAAAATGAAACCTATATAATACCTTTCCCTTCATCTGATCCACAACCAATGCGTATGATTCTTCAACATTTCCTGTTCAATGTGGTCCAACCCTGCATTCTTATTTCTACAAGAATCGTTAGTCCACAAGCAGTTGTCATTAATTACCAAAACATTACCAAAGGGGCCTAGATGATTCACACACCCTTAGATGATTAACTAGATGAACCTGGGGGTGTAGTTGGCTTTGCCGGAGGGCCATTAATTAGGGCCGAGGCGTAGTGCTCGCTCTGCCAAGGTTGGGGTGCAGAGGTTCTTTTGATTTGGTTTTGTTAGTCACCCACCTTGGGGAGGTGTACTGCGTTTGTACGACTGGCAAAACTTAACGAGCAGCTATGCACCAGGGGAGTCTTTGTAAAGGCTACTGAAACCTTGCCGACTCACCTTGGTAGTATTTGAGGGTTTGATCGACCCAAGGCATAAAGAGATCACGACTTGTGGGTAAAGTGTACAACCTCTGCAGAGTGTTAAAAACTGGTATATCAGCCGAGCTCACGGTTAAGAGCAGCCTTGGGATCCTCTTTGATTAGAAGAACTTTGGATACTTTTATGATGATGATTAACAATGATGCTATAAAATCTGATCTTTGGTATTTCCTCGTTTGTGGAAGTACTTTTGGGTAATAATCGGGTCTATTACTAAAAGTTGGCTCTACTAATAACAATAAATACTTGACTAACTTAAAAGCAACTGCTTGACCTCAACTCCACATACAGCTAGTCCACTTTAGCCAAACGGGATATTTGCTGAGTACGTTGATGTCTACTCACCCTTGCTTTACAAACCACCCCACCCCAGGTTGTCCCCACTGTACTCAGTACTTAGGAGGTGATGCTGGCATCATGGAAGATTTCGAGGAGTTTTAGGACTACGATGAGTTCTAGTTCTTTCTTAGTGGCAAACCCCCAGTCAGTTGCCTGTGTAGGCTTAGCATCTACGTTTTATAATTCCGCACTTTGATATTTATGTTGAACAATGGTTATGTATTAGACTCTGTGGATGTCTTAGACATCTTGATGTAATAAAGTACCTTTCCTCTATTTATTTCGAGCATTGTGTGATGATGTCCAATTATGTAATCGCTGTGTACGTGAGTTTCTGATCCTGGCACGTACATGGTTCGCATTCGGTTTATCTTCCAAAATCGGGTGTGACAACTGTTGTAGCCACCATATACGGTGCCTGTTGTTGAAGAACTCTACAAAAATGTTCCATCAGTAAACCACGAGATGTAGATTTTTTTATGGGTAGCAGTGAGGTTTAGACATACAGTACCATAGGACTGGTCGTTAACGAACACATGTATGGACTGGCTAGCAGAGTAGATGGTCAACTGCGGTCACTGCCCAGACTTAGAATCGCTCATTCGAGTTGATGGCCATGCTGCATTGAAACATTTAGAGGTCAGCACGCAGAGACTATCTAATTGTCTGGTTCATTAGAGACAGAGTCAAGTGGAGGAGGATATGGGTGAACTGTTACCCGTTAGCATACACCCAAATATAATCCCTATTCCATAGCAAATAAGAGGTTGAGTTATTGGAATACTTCTAAAGATACTTCGTTATGGTAGTTGGATAGGAATGACGCTGCTCAAACTGAATACGTATGCATTGAAATTAAAGTGAGAACACAAATGCACTCACTCCATGAGTAGCTAGTTTGAACTCGATACATTTTTGACAGAATTTGGTTGACCTTCTCGTAGTTCCTGATGGATTGGATTGTGGGGTTGACAGAGATCAGCGCCAGCTCGGTTTGCTTGATGGCCTTGTGCAGGTCCCTCAGGAGACCCATTTCAGCTGCCTCAGCGGACTGGAACATGCCATGGTTTTCAGAGTTTTGGTTACATATAGACCATCACACATCTAGAACAATCTACTGCATCAATTCCAGTACACTTCTCTTCCACTTATTAACTGTGAGTGACATACAGAAACTGAAACAATCATGGCGACCTACCGTATTCGTCGATCGGTGCATTAGCTAGTGGCGATGAACGACCCACCGAAGGTCCTATCGAAGTTGGTGCCTCCATGGTACTAAAGAAACAAAACACATGTTAAACATCACTATCCTTTTATTAGAAATCAAGCATCCTACTCATGTGAATTGACTGACCCATATGGCAGCTTCGCTGGAGCTAGCTAGTGAATTACTATTGTTGTAGCCCTTTGGGCATTTCATCGAGCACCTGGGATGCAGCCTGTAGCACTTGGACAGAGATCGATCAAGTATTTTAAATGCACACCAATATCAAGATAATGATGAAACCCAATGAGGAACAGTCAAAGCTGGGGCCAAGGAACATGATTCCTCTCCTTTACTTGTGAGCGTCTGGCAACAGTGAATCTGAAGCTCCTTCCCACCAAGACGCATCACCATCTCAACCTTGATGACTCTCTTCCTGATCTCCTTGTCCTTATAGATCGGAAAGAAGAGAAGAAAAGGAAAAACCTAGCGCGTGTCAGCAACCCGCAGACCGGGACCCGAATCGTTCCGTACCTTCAGGAGGCGAGCCTAGGAGATCTCGCACTTGTGGAAGCGGCTTTGTAGGAGATGGAGCTCATTGACGAGGTGCTCGCGCTCGATGGAGAGCTCCCTGGTCTGCACGTACTCCCGGTCGTACGCGCGACGCCACACGGGCAGGTAGACCTGGCCCGGAGTGGGCGCTGACATCGCGCGACGATGTGTGGGAGTGGGGGGGCATCGCGAGCAAATAGGGTGCGACATCTCGAGCATTGCATCTTCTCCCGCTAGGGAGTTTAGGGGTTGAAGGGTGAGGATGGCAGGTTGTGTAGCGGTGCTGGAGGCGGCGCGGTGGGGAGGGGTCACCAGGGCACGGCCTCGCCCTGTTGTTGGACTCTGGCGAAGCCGACATGGTGGCGAGCACGGGGGTAGAGGAGGCTATGGTTTGCATGACGAGGAGATGGGTGCATGCACGTTGGGAGGGGGTAGAGGCAGGGGCATAGAGGCGGGGGCGAGGGCGAGGGCAGGGGGCGCGGTTTGGTTGGGGCGGGATACCTGGCAGCGAGCTTGGTGACAGGGTTGGGCGGGGCGCGTCCGCGGATCCCGCCATCTCTGCCGTCGAGGCCGAGGGCAGGGGGCGCGTTTTGGTGTGGGGCAGGATACCCGGTGGCGAGGTTGGTGGCGGGGTTGGTGGGGGCGCGTCCGCGGATCTCGCCATCTGCCGTCGAGTCGCGGGCGAGATGCGAGGAAGATGCGCGCGGGCGGGGGCGAGATGCAGGGAGGAAGACGCGCCCGGGTGAGGGTGAGGTTGGTGGGGGCGCGTGCTCGCGGGCGGGATGCAAGGAAGGAAGACGCGCGCGGGCAAGGGCGGGATGTAGGGAGGAAGACGCGCGCGGGGGCACGGTGAGGCTTTGTGGACGCCCTCGCTCTGCTCATAAGGATTAGTAGAGATATGAAAATAGAGCTAAAACTCGCTCTGCTCATAAGGATTAGTAGAGATATGAAAATAGAGCTATAACGACTGCTTCCTCCAATTTTTTTTATTTATCACATTTTAGTTAAAAATGAACTATCGAGCAACAAATATTAGAGAACAGAGATAATATTATTTTAAAACGGAGGTAGTAAGTTATTTTGGCCCCCTTCAATCCCCTCCATTACCCTCTCCCAAACAAGGCTCGGGCGCTCGGCCATCGTCGTTTTAGCATGAGGGGGACGAATCAAGTCAGCTAGGAGACGGAACTGGGCTATTACGCTGACCCTACTACTTTCAAATTACCAATACGAACAGCCTGCTGCCTTTACTACATTGCTCTTTTCAAACCAGACACCTCTGACCTGACGAACCAAACGTACAGTGCCAAAGGAAGGCACACCCAACAGACGGAACATCCACACGTACAGTTCACTTCAAACTGACTGCATGCTGGAGGCCGTCGCAGCCCAGCCTTCACGTATCATCGCTGGAAGACGCCAGGCAGCAAACAGCTCAAAAGGCGCCACGGCATATCATACGCACATATAGCCACATCTCCAACAAACCATCATCACCAGACCAGGGGAAAGGAGGGGAGGCTACCTACTGCTACCCACCCAAAGGTCCGACCTGCTACACATCATCTCTCGTGCCCAACACAACCACCTAATCACCTATTCCTCACTCCATAACATAACAATGGACCATCAATGATCGTCATGAGGAACATCATGTGCATCAACAAACTTTATGCAAACCCAAGACCCGAATTTAGAGCAGTCAATCGAACAGACTTTTGCGCATGGTGTGGTGATGAAGCCTCCCGCAGTCACTGGTACTCCACAGAAAGATGGTGACAAACTAAACACCATCAGGGGTTGTACGGCCTGCCAATGCTTTCATCCGTAAGTTAAACAAAAGTAAGAAAAAATGCATACAGCAGTCGCCTTCCTACATACTGCAATCAACACAGCTAAACAAAATCAGCGTTCAAGCTGCCACTAATGTACATGCTAGTACTGTCTGGGCCAGCCAGAGGGCTCCTAGCAAAAGTGCGGTGTACCAAGGGACGGTGTCAGCAACAAGCCTAGTCTTATTAGGCGGGTACACCACGAAACCTACAAGTTACTGCCTTCATCAGCGGGTGAATCGACATACAAAACCTACTTAAACTACAGGGGTTCCCTAAGCCAGACAAGGTAAGCATGTACAATCTTATGGTGCTATTGTCGCGTCAAATAGACAGTTATTGCCTACTCGACAGAACTTCTGAACCTGCAAATCAAAACAAGGTAAACCACATTACACAAACCTTAGGAAAATAGTAGAAACATTGTAGAACAAGCTCAAGTAATCTACTTGGGGAAAATATTCCATAGAACATTAGCAACGGTCTAATAGTTCAACAATTCAGAAATGATGCCGTTTTTTTTTTCCTTCAGCTCCATCAGTGGAGTTTGGAGCTGTTCTGGTAAACCATTTGGCAAAACAGCTCCACATACAGAGCTCTTTAGAACATGTTCTCAGAACCCGATACAGGGTCCACCAGGCGGAGGTGAAGCCAGATAAAGCCAATATTTCCGCCTCCACATATCCTTCCTGGGAGCATAATCTAAGGGGGTCCTTGGATGAAGCTGTTTGGTTGTTACCCCCATTTGGCACAAAACTACTCGAAACGGCTTCAGGAGCTGGTGAAGAAGGCGTGCCAAACAGGGCCTAAGATGTACAAAAAAAAAACAACAGAAAACTTTGTTCCATTTGAGTTTAGCTAATTATGCCATCTCCACAAATGACAAATCACTGGCATATCCAACATCGCTGAAAGGTCTGCAGTATCTTATTTGACCATAGAAGGGATCAGCCAGCTCCCAGTTAATGTGACATTTGGGGCAACATGCAATTGATGCAATTTGTTATGCTCTGAAATGTAATTTCTAACTACTTAGAAGAATCTTTGTCAACTGCACTAGGATTTGAGGACATGGCTTCCCAAAAAAAATTACTAGCAAATCTAAAAATTGTGGAGATTTTTTTTTTTTGAAAAAGTAACTGTAATAGCTAACAGAACATTAGTGGAACATTCTCACTAAATAGGCCATGGCATCATGATTTAGTTTAATATTCACAAAAAATGGGAAGGATCTGAAAGGTTCTCAAAAAGAAAATTATGTTCCTCCTTTCGTGCAAACAGTAAGAACCTGTCCTATAGACGCCTCAAAACCCCAAACAAAGAATGGGAATGACCATCCATGTGCCCAAAAACTTCCTTACAAGTAAACCACAGACTCGAGTTTTCACTTCTGAAGGATTTCATTTAAAAACATACACAAACCAAGTCTTCTGTTACACAGCATAATTGGGAACTATTGGTTAACATATTATTGTTTTTATTGCACAGCATAATTAGAACTGTCTTTTAACATATTATTTTCCCCCTCTCCCTCTTTAAAAGTACTGTATTTGCCCATCCAGCAATGTAGACTACAGGAACAACCAATGGTCCAATCGTAAAAAATAGATCAACTACCATAGAAGCATATAAAGGATCTCCAAAATAATGCCAGATCAACAAAATATCAGCTTATACAGGAATAAATAGAGCCCCTGTATGGTTCTCTAGAATGAGGGTATGTTTAATGATATAGTGGATTACTCACATTTCTCGTACTTTCGTATGATATAATGAGTTAGCTGGTACTACTACCAAGGTTATGGGTGGGGGTACACTAAGTCAATGAGTTGTCCATGAGGAGACACTCTAGCCAATTCAAAGTTCAAAAGCCAAGCCCGCAATACACTGATACAGGATGGGAGGAAATCATGGCTGTATTATTTTTTTCCTATAATAGGATGAACCCGAATTTCATTACTAATGCAACAAAATTACAGCGTGAACAAATGTCGCAGGCATTACATACCATTTAACACCAGCCACACAATGTTTCTCGTCTACCAAACAAGAACGGTATCTAGCAGAAACGTTAACATCAGGGCTGACCAGAACGGAGGCGCCCAAGGCCCCATGGCACTGGTCTCAAAAGAAAAAGGCGTGCATCTGTCACCATAACCACAACAAAAATAGCACAGACAGGTTAGTAGTGCCAAGAAGGCACCCATGGTGCTTGCTCAAGTGCTACCACAAATTACTAACAGAAGACATAAAACTTGCCAAATGGAAAATGAACAGGTTAAGCATTGTCTTGAACTAGTAGAACACACAATCTATGGGCAAAGGCCTTACAGCCAAACATATCATTCGCAACTGATCAGTCAGTCAGGCTCGCCTTCATGGTGTTTACAACTTACAAGGCTCTGAGACCATGTCAACAAATCAGGGTAGGCGTAAAAACAAGATGTCTGAAACAGATCCTATTTTCATTGCTTAGCCATGAAATACAGATCACCTTCTAAAATAGAGGTCCCCTTGCCACCTGAGGAAACTATCAAAAAACCTAATAAAGAAAAATCATGTTTATAGGAAATTTCCGTAAATCAGGTGGAAACCTAATAAATAGACTAAACTCATTTTGAGCAAAAGAAATTATCCCTATCAGCATCCAATTAGACTTTGCTGGTACACAAGTCAGATCTCTAATATCTTATATAACCGGATAATCAGGCACAACTATACAAGCACTGGTAAAAAAAAGAATACAAAATGGTGGTTAACCATACTGCAACTAGAAGTTCACACATATCTGCTTTCAATATTCTTTGAAATGAGTGTATTTGTATGGAGTTATATATGTTCAACCATAAAGATACAAATGTTCATATTCAAACTTACCTATATCTCAAGATGAATTGCCAGCATCAGATCCATCTGAAGAGGAGCTATCACTGTCTGAGCCTGCCAAAAGAATTTTACATGATCAGACTAGTAGGTTCTTTAAGTAGCAGTTATGAACTAAATAGCAACAAGGGAAGTTGAGAGAAGTATTACCACTAGAAGATGATCCTGAGCCACTGCTGGAGCTGCTTGAATTGCTTGAACTACTCGCGTTCTGTCTATTCTCACCATTTTGTTCTGGTGCAGATGCTGGCAGTTGCTCGCCTTCCAGCGAATCTATTTGTGATAAAATTCAAAACTGATTACCTTATTTGTAATGTGCTAAGATAAAGCAGAAAATAGGGATAACCTTTCACAACTTGTTTTGGAGATTTTTCACCAAAAGGTTCTTGGGGGACTTGGGTCTGCAAAGCACAAAACAGTAGTTTTAAGAATATATTGATTATAAATAGTTTTGCTTAAAATAATGGTAGTAATGATAAAAATGACAGAGTGCTCATACTGGTTGTGGTTGTTGTATAGGGTGCTGTGCACGCAACTCTGCATCTTGTCGGGCAAGCATCGCTCGCTCGGCCTTTCTCTTTTGCTTGCTCAGGTTCTTCTTGTAGTTGGACACAAACCTGTCAAGCTCCCAAAGTGTCTCAGCATCCATGCTATCAATTTCAACCTCAATCTCATCATCATGTTGCATAACTGATAAGTTCTTGTTCTTAATGACTTGCACAACAGCATCAAGCTTCACCGGCGGCAAATTCTGGAGGTTCTCACTAAGCTTACGCTTCTCATCTATTGTCATGTCCCTCTTATTTGGATCCTTTGCCCTTGGTTTCTTCATTGACGGAGTTCGGGTATAAGTGGGAGTATGACTGATCGGTCTTGAATTGGTGTCCAATGCCACATGGTGTCTCATTGAATCTGACCTCTCTAGGAAGCGCAGGTCAATTGGTGGAGGTGGAAACTTCTTCGGCAATGGAGGACACGATGCGAGGTAGTTAACCTCAGCCTCAATCTCAGGCCACTGTGCCTCAAAGATTCCTAACAACTGCTCCGCCATGAAATGCACATCCTGACCCTTGGGATTATATGTCATCGCATTATGGAAAGTAAGTCGGACATCCTCAGCAAACTCCTTAGGGTTCCTGTACTGCCCACGGCTCAGCCTCCCCCTTATTGTGCCAAGATCCATTGGGTGCTTGATAATAGTAAAATAATCATGCAAACCAAGTGAGACTGGATCAACAGGCTTGTTGAACACCCACCCAAACTTGTGCTTCATTAAGCGGCTCAGAAGTGATGAGGACTTCTTGAACGCATGAGAGTACAGGCGCCGCTCGGCATCAAAGTCTACGCCACGAGATTCTAGGGACCTATGTTTCTTCTTGTGGTGCTTGGGTTTCTTGCGCACATGTGAATCTGAGGGAGGAATCCTATCCTTGGCAAGCAAGAACTCTGAATTTTGGTACAATTGATTGGCCTTCGGCGTCCGTTTCTCCTTCTCAATGGCTTCATTATGAACAACTGACACGGTTAGTGGTCTGTGGTGCAGTAGCGAGCGGGCAGGAGTAATGGCAGCTGCAATCTGAGTAGGCATGGGCACAGCCATATCACCAGCTGAGAACTGGTGCTGCACATACCCAGCATCCACCACATGCTGCTGTGTTGGCAGCAAAGGCACGGGCTCAGAAGCCTCCTGCTGCGCTAGGGCCTCGGCAGCCTCCTTCAGTCGCTTGGAGAGCACACGGATCTGGTCGAGCTCTCCCGCCAGCCGACGCCGCAGCTCACTCCTTACCCTGCGTTTCCGTGCTTTCTCAGCTTTCACAGCCGCGGCGGCCGCCCGGTCGTCGCCGTGGCCATTAGGAATACCGCCGCCGACCCGGTTCAGCCCAGACGAGGGATCCCCAGAGGCGGCGCCACGTTCCCCAGACGGCGCCCGGGTGGGAGCCGAGGCCGGCGCTGCCGGATCGGACAGCGCCGCAGCGTCCACCGCCTCCGTGCGGCGGATGGAGCGGCGAATCGAGGATAAGGTTTCGGAAAGGGGATTCGGAGCCGGGGAAGGAACAGAAACGGGGTCAGCCGCTGGTTCTGGAGGAGGAGGTTTAGGGTTTTTGCGGGGGTGCTTACGGGTGTAGACCTTGATCTCAGCGGCCCAGCGCGACCTGGCCGGAACGGCGGGAGCAGGCGGCGCCTCCACGGCGGGGGCAGGGCCTGGCGCCGTCTCCTCCCCACTGGTGCCATCTCCGGGAGGGTCAGAAGCCATGCATAAACCCTAGATTCGTGGCCCAGAAGAGGCGAGGGACGGCACGGAATTGGGGAATTCAGGAGGGTTTTTGCGTGCAAGCCCTAGGGGAAAAAATTATGTTGTGCTTCGCGGCTCCGATTTGATATTTTCCTGCGGCTATGGCGGCGGAGCGTGGCTGGGGAAGGTGCTTTTGGTGGCGGCGTCCGACGCGTCTCTGCTTTTGTGGGGGAGGACTGCTGCTGAGCCGACGAGCGTCGCAGGAGCAAGTGAGGGCGCTCGTGTGGCTGGTGCCAGTGCCCAGGGCACCATCCCCTCTCACCTCGGGTACGGGGATACGGTGGATTTCCGTATTCGCGGCAGGGATAGGGATGTAAATATTTCGCGGGTATGGATATACGGTATACATATTTATTACGAGAAATTTGTAATTTTGTTATTCTCAATTTTGGTTGTCTGTTATTATATTATCTCGTGTTTATGATCGGTGGGACTATCTGTGTCTATAATTTGTGGGTCCGATGGTATACTGGCAAATGCCACAAATCATAATGGCAAAATTGTCAATGTCTCTATTTATTACCCAATAGACATATGACATGTGAGTTCCAGTTTTCATAACCCCTAAGCCTGCTTCCCATGCGGTCATACAATGCCTTAACCTCAGCCATGACCTGGCCCTTCAACCTTCCGTGCCCAGTTCCACACGGCCACACCAGAACCACCCGGACACAGACTCGTTAACCCTAGTCGCCACCACTTTAGGCTTTGTTCGGTTATCCTTATTATACATGGATTGGATAGAATTGGAAAAAAAAATAGAAGAACTTTAACTTGCTTGGGATTTAAACCCACCCAATCCCACTCAATCCACATGGATTGAGAGCTAACCGAACAAGCCCTTAGATGTGTCGCCACAGCACTGCGCCCTCGGTCGACTGTTTGATCGACCGATGCTGCCTTATATGGTTGCGCCCTCTGTCGAGCAGCCACCATCCAGTGCACTGACCTCAGTAAGTTGAGTGACTGTCGTCCCGCTGCCCGCGCCCTCCATCGAGCGACTGTCGTTGCCTCGTCGTCTGTCGAGCGACTGTCAGCCACCCACTTCAGGTCGTCATCCGCCTTATCGCTGGTAAATTTTTGTTTCAATTTGGACAAATTTTATGGATTTTGACAGATTGCTGAAATGGTTGTTTGTATTTGGAGTGGTCGAGCGAGTACGGATACGCGGTGGTACGATATGAATATAGATTTGTACTCACGAGCATAAATAGGTATATGTTGGGTTTTATCTCGCGGGTATGGGAACATGAACCAAATATCTGTGATCTACTCGTCGGATTGCCACCCGTAGTCTCGCCCTTCCACTCGACTCCACTCTCACCTTGTTTTGCTCCTGCTTTATATTTCAGAATTATAAGGCGTTATTTGTTTACCCTTTAGATTATATAATCTAGCTTAAATAAGTTGAGAGCCAAACAAACAACATAGATTAATTGATGGAGTATGTAATCTAGATATCTAGATTATAATAATTTGTAAGTAGGTCATCAATAGATACTTATATAATTCATAAGCTAGATTATATAATCCTAGAGGGAAACAAACAAGGCCTAAGTAATTTACATATATTTGTTTCAACTCTTAGAAATCACATAACATAATACTCTCTCTCTCTCCTAAAATATTGTTCTTTGTAAGACTTTTTTTGTCCACATTCGAATAAATGATAATGAATATAGACATGCATCTAAACTTCATTTATAGATTAATTAATAAATGTGTGTTTAGCCTAAAACAAATTATATTTTGAGATGGAGAGAGTAATTTTTTTAATAAATTAAAAATTACAAAGTGCACGAGGAACTGGAACTGGAGTAATTTTTTAATGGTTATATTTTGGGAAGCGTCTTCACGCGGCTGCTCGCGTTCTTCTCGTCGACCCTCCCACCGACGTCGTCGACCCTCCCGGCGACGTCGTCGACCCTACTGCTTTGATCCACGTCCTCTACTAGTATGTTTGATTAATATGCATCATCTGATTTAATCTCATACTTCCGTTCATCTGTTATGGTAGACGTGTGCTGCATTTTTATAATTATGCTGTTAGCTAATCTGTTAGGTTACTTGTTGTGGAACAGACACCTATACTATTTATTGTTGGCCATAATTTATATTCGGAACGTAATCTGGAATATGTCTAATTTTTCAACAGGTATGGAGTGTTGCATGTGTGCTAATTTTTCAACACACTTGTATGGGTGATATTGCATGTATTGAATTTGAATTAAGCCATGGAATTGTGCTCGTACGCAATTACATGGATTGTTGTTCTGCATGTGTTGCTTGAGACGAAACATGACTGGTGCCGATTAAAACGAGGTTTTGGGAGGTCCTATTAATTAAAGATGTTGTGTAAGATGTTTCTTTACGAACGATCATAGGTGCTTCTCTGTGTTCAGGGTCGTGCCCTACTCATCGTCCATCAAAATCCATTGGGCGAGCCTCAAGAACCGGCTTATATATATGTTGATGTGCCCTTCCTCCTACTTTTTTAGAGTGCCCTACTCCTCGCTCGTCCATCAAAGTCCTATCAGCAGAAGGGTTCCAACAGCGATTCTCGTCTCTCTTCCACTGAAAACCGCTGAGGAACTTTTTAGAGTGGAACAAGCAGATAGGAAGATCTGCTCGAGTTTGTTTAGCGCAGAGTTGAGATGGTTCAGACAGCCACACGTATTTTATGCTTTGAAAGCACTTGGAGCTGAAATTGAGAGACAAGTAGCATCCGGGTCCCAATGGGAAGTCTATGATAGCAAAGAGTTTCCCTCGGCCCAATTATCAGACAGCCCAGGCGCTAGGAGGCCGGTCTAGAAGGGGCCAGTGCGGGCCACATTGGGACATTTTGCCTTATAAAAAAATGTAGATTGAGTTCTTTTTTTGGGCAACAGTTTTACTTATACATTAGATCTAAAAATTAGATCAGTATAGAGCTTTTTTGTGGATTTCGTGGAAAAAAATCTTTATGGCGCTTTGGAGAGCACTCTGTATATATGTAATCTTAATGATTAAGGTCATGTTTATGCAAGATTGGTATGGTAATCTCGTTTCAACATCTTTGCTCATTATTTACAAGCCTAGTTTTGATTCTAGATTTTATTTGCTAATCTCAAATGTTACTCTTGATTGATTTGGCTCACCTAGATCACTGCTAAGGCATCAAGTTAGTGACCGACAAATTTTAATTACATGATCTTTTTTGTTTCTTGGTTAATTACAAAATTAGGGCTTGATCAATTTCTCTTGATCGAGAAGTCCGATGAACGTTATTCTAGTTGGGTTAGTTGCGTAATTTTATCTAGTTTAATCTGTTAAAATTTTAGTGCAATAGGAGTTAGAGATTTTAAACAATCTTGTTTTTACTAACAAAATAGAGTTATGTCCACCTTTTAGAAACATGAATTAATTTAGTTTTTTTAATTAGATGGAGGTGTTATAATTATTTTTGAGCTTCCACAATCATTCATCCTCATATTGATTATCCTTGTGTCCTACTAGACGCACACATGGGATACTCCAACTAAGAATAACGATTGTTTCCATGCAAAAGGGGCCTGCATGTGGACTTGAAGGTATCTAGAGTAGTAGGTGAGTCACTTTGAACATCAGTTGTTAAATTCAATTCTAACCAGTTTATTTGGGGGAGTTGACAATGTTAGAAAAGAGGGTCACGAATCTCCCGCTTTTAGTTGGTGTATATAAGACAACCAAATGAAGGTAGATCCATTTTTTCTTTTTAGGAAGAGTATATGTGCTAAGCCTGTTCTTTAAGAAGAGCCAAAAAACAAAAGATTGTCAAATCCATTTACAAGGGCTAGTTTGGAAACCCCATTTTCCCAAGGGATTTCAATTTTCCCAAAGAAAATTAGCTCATTTTCCTTGGAAAATAGGAATCCTTTGGGAAAATGGAGTTCCCAAAGTAACCCTTAAACAACAAAAAGTTTGGGCCAAATGATCAATCTTATCGGGTTGCATGTATATGGGCACCATAATGGGTTTCGAAAAGTCACCTTAAGGCACGTAGATTCTAAGAAACTATTTAAGAATGCCTTCATGACAAATAATTGCTTGCCACAATCTTGCAAAACAGTTAGTGTGTCATTAGCATACTAGATGATTGAAAAGTCTTGAATATCTAATATGGGGATTTGTAGCTTCAAAGGGTTCAAATTTTTTTGGCCTTTTGAGAATTGACTCAAGGAGATCAGTTGCTAGAACAAAACTAAAAACAAAAGTGGATCCCCTTATCTCACTCCTCTTCTATAGGGAAAACTTTTCCATGACACTCCAGTTAGTGTCATTGACGATGCTCTCGACTTAGTTTTTTTTCTCATCCATGAAAGCCATGTTTCCCTAAACCCTAATGCACTCACGATATGTATCATAACATTATGGTTTATTTTATCAAAAGCCTTTTCCAATTCCAATTTTATGATTATCAATTTTGTTTTTGACCGATGACACATGTGTAAATAGTCAAATGACCAAACAAGACAATCTTAGATTGTTCTTGTCTTTAGAAAGCCATATCGATTTCTGTGCACCATAGCCAACCTTTTGTAGTCTGTTTCCAATAGTTTGGTTCCAATTTTTATTGAGGAGTTTAGAAGACAAATTGGTCTGAAATCGTTAACACTTTCAGGTACATCATTTTTAGGAACTAATGTTATGAGAGACCCATTTCTCTAGTCCTTTAATGCGGCACTTTCGTGTGTCATTTCCCCCCTTCATGTGCTATGTGTCGTCTCCCCCACAACATGGAATAGCCAAAATAGACTCCGGCGTATGTGATACATATCCTACTCACATCCATATTCAAAAGGTGTTCTACTATTATTCTGTGTACTTATCTACGCGCATATAGACAAAGTATTTATCCCTTCATTTATTGTCTATAAAGAGACGTTCGTCCGCATCAACTCAGAGGCAAAGCAGCAAGCGCAAACCTTGGGGCCCAGGGTGACCTTGACGGCGTCGGCGAGGTCGCCTCCCGGTACATGGTCACTTGGAGATGGAACAAGATATGGCTAGGAGGCTCGGCGATGACATTAGCGGGCGCGACACGACTCCCACCATGTCGGCGATGTTCATGGGTGGCAACCTTGTCGGTGGGACTACACCTCACCAGCGAGCTTGTTCACATGCTCAAGAACATCGACACCCTTTGGTTGTAGGAATTGAAAACAACCACCGACCACACCGCACACATAGTTGTTGAGCTTTTTCCATCAAGTGTGTGTATATGTCATGGTGAAGAATGCAAGGAGTTGAGCACCATATATGCCACCTAGCAAAGCTAGACGGCCCACCCCTAGGCGCGGACGATCCACGATTAGATCATATCAGATGGTTTAATCCCTCTTTTCGTGCGTGTGTATCCATTTAAACCCGCAAATTCTATTGGGGAACGTCTAGAAACGGGTCTAGACCTCCACCTATATATATGAAGGGGTATGGCCGATTGCGCGCACCAACAATAAAACCAAATCAATCTATCGTTCGTCCCTTTACGTTTTGTCCTAGGAGTACCAGTAATTGAAAGGGAAATGTGCCCTTGGGCCATTTCTAAGTATTTTGGTGATTGAGTGCCAACACAAGTGCTTAAGTGTTAATCTATGCCAATTGATGGACAAAGTGCAAATCAAGAGGAAAGGTATGTTTCTAAGACTTAGTACATTGTTTTGGAGACTAATGTATTGTGTCTAGGTGCTAGAAACAGGAAAAGATCAATTTGGAAAAGACTTGGCTATGCAGCCAAGACTCTGCGCAGTCTGGGTGCACTAGACTGTCCGGTGGTGCACCGGACAGTGTCCGGTGGTGCACTGGATAGTGTCCGGTGCGCCAGGCTGGCGACTGTCAACTGGCTGCTCTCGGGAAGCGATTAACGGCGTACGGCTATAAATCACCGGACTGTCCGGTGGTGCACCGGACTGTCCGGTGAGCCATTCACAGGCGAAGTCGTCGCTCTCGGGAAGTGATCAACGGCGTACGGCTATAAATCACCGGACTGTTCGGTGGTGCACCGGACTGTCCGGTGAGCCATTCACAGGCGAAGTCGTCGCTCTCGGGAAGCGATTAACGGCGTACGGCTATAAATCACCGGACTGTCCAGTGGTGCACCGGACTGTCCGGTGAGCCAACGGTCAGCCGGGCCAACGGTCGGCCGCGTAATCCGCGCGCGACGCGTGGCCGAGCCAACGGTCAGAAGGGGGCATCGGACTGTGTGCACCAGACAGTGTCCGGTGCGCCAACGGCTCTGGATCTTGAACGGTCGGCTGCGCCACAGAAGGAAAGAAATCCGCACCGGACTGTCCGGTGCACCAGGCGACAGAAGGCAAGAATTGCCTTCCTGGAATGCTCTCAACGGCTCCTAGCTGCCTTGGGGCTATAAAAGGGGCCCCTAGGCGCATGGAGGAGAACACCAAGCACTCTCTAAGCATTCCTAAGCACCAAGACTTCAATTCCGCGCATTTGATTCTTTGTGATAGCAACTAGAGCTCCATTTGAGTAGAGAACTCTTTGAGTTGTGTTGAGAGCTCGTGTTGTGACTTGTGTGCGTGTGTTGCTCTGATTTTGTGTCTCGTGTGCGTTGCTCATCCCATCCTTACTTCCGTGCTTCTTTGTGAACATCTTTGTAAGGGCGAGAGGCTCCAAGTTGTGGAGATTCCTCGCAAGCGGGATATAGTAAAGTGAAAACAAAACACTGTGGTATTCAAGTGGGTCTTTGGACCGCTTGAAAGGGGTTGAGTGCAACCCTCATCCGTTGGGATGCCACAACGTGGAGTAGGCAAGTGTTGGACTTGGCCGAACCACGGGATAAACCACTGTGCTATCTCTATGTTGATCTTCTTGTGGTTATCGTGTTGTGCAAGAACTCTTCTATAGCCACTTGGCTTTATTGTGCTAACTCTTAATCAAGTGTTGTGGATTAAGTTTCAAGTTTTTACAGGATCACCTATTCACCCCCCCTCTAGGTGCTCTCAATTGGTATCAGAGCTGTTCTCTTCACGAAGGGACTAATCGCCCAAAGAGATGGATCCTAAGGGCAAGGGGATGGTGGTCAATGATAAGGAGAAGGAGTCCTTCATCAACGAGCCGAAAGATGACAAACCTACCGACTCGGGCTCGGGCCACAAAAGAGAAGACGGGAAGAAGAAGAAAACGAAGCGCATCAAGGAGATCGTCTACTACGACGACAGCGATGAGTCCTCTTCTTCCCAAAAGGACGACGACAACGACTACGAGAAAAAGAAGACGGTTAATTCAAACTTTTCTTTCGATTATTCTCGTATTCCGCATAGTTCAAATGCACATTTGCTTTCCATTCCTCTTGGCAAACCTCCACACTTTGATGGGGAGGACTATGGATTTTGGAGTCACAAAATGCGTAGTCACTTGTTCTCTCTCCATCCGAGTATATGGGAGATAGTAGAAAATGGAATGCAATTTGATAGCACGGATAGTCCTTTGTTTATCAATGAACAAATCCATAAAAATGCACAAGCTACTACTGTCCTTTTAGCATCTCTGTGCAGGGAAGAATACAATAAGGTGAGCGGCTTGGACAATGCCAAGCAGATCTAGGACACCCTCAAGATATCACATGAGGGAAATGACGTCACCATGCTCACCAAGATGGAGTTGGTGGAGGGCGAACTTGGGAGATTCGCAATGATCAGGGGAGAGGAGCCAACCCAAATGTACAACCGGCTCAAGACCCTCATCAACAAAATAAGAAGCTATGGAAGCACACGATGGATGGACCACGACGTCGTCCGCCTAATGCTAAGGTCTTTTACTGTCCTTGATCCACATCTTGTAAACAATATTCGTGAGAATCCCAGGTACACAAAGATGTCGCCCGAAGAAGTGCTTGGGAAGTTTGTAAGCAGGCGGATGGTGATCAAGGAGGCAAGATACGTCAACGATGCATTGAATGGCCCAATCCATGAGCCTCAAGTCATTGCTCTCAAGGCATCGAGTAGCAAGGAGGCGCTACCTAGCAAGGTGGCACAAGTTGAGGCGGCGGGGCTAAATGAGGAAGAGATGGCCCTCATCATCAAGCGCTTCAAGACGGCGCTAAAGGGATGCAAGGAGCATCCCAAAAAGAACAAGACAAAGGGAAAGCGCTCTTGCTTCAAGTGCGGTAATGTTGAGGGCTTGTTCTCAAATGCTATGAATCAAGAACAAGACAACATGAAAGTGTTAAATGTCGAACTCCTTCGCCCTTAAAAACGTTATACCCCTTCGGGTATAACGAATCTCGGACGAAGGTTACAGAAGAAAGGACCTTCGTTAGGTTGACAAATGATTATAACAGAGCAACTAAATAAAATGTGGAAGTAATAATACTAGTATAATCATCGATGTATTTCCATTATTAAATATACAAAAATGAATTACAAATGTACCTTCAGATTGATGAAGAGTAAAGGTACAAAGGTGATGCGAAAAAGCATATGCCAAGTCAGCGTGAACAGTACGGGAGTACTGTTCACCTATTTATAGACACGGGTCGCAACCCGTGTAAAGTTACATAGATGCCCTTTACATTTATCAATAACTACAGTAATTCTTCGAGGTCCAATTTGGCTTTTCATCTTTAAGTCGGTTCTTCTTTTCTGTTGTTCTACCGAAGCCTTTCTGCATATAGCTTCGTGATCGCCTTATCCTTCGTCATGATCATTTTTCGTTCCAGTCAAGCTTCGTCTTAACCATGCTCTTGTATATTCGCGGCCTGACTCCGAAGGTGCCTGCTCTGAAGGTGCCTGTTCACATATTACACTTGGAAAATATTATCAGACTCTACTTTTGAGGACCTTCGGGAGCCGAAGGCCCCCAACAGTAGCCCCTCGCAATGTCAATTTATTGTAAAAATAAATTCATATTGCGACATGGACGAAGGCTTTAAGCCGAAGGTCCGAAAAAACACCTTCCTCTTGCTAGAATAGCAACAGTCATTGACAAGCGGGGCCCTCCAGTTTTCGACATACTGGGTGTATAAATACAAGCTCACCGCGAGTTATTTGGCACGCCCTTTTGCCACCTGCTTTTTCTCACCCAGGTATTAGCCTACGCACCCAGCTTTCAGCCTGCGCCCGTCAGCATTTGCTCGGTCTTAGATTTTTAAGCTTCGGTTTCAAGTCTAGTTTGCCAGCATTTCGCGAAAATGTCTGAGGATAAGACAGTTGCTGGTACTTCGAAGCTAAGCCTTTCGGAGGAAATGCACTTGGGTTTTCTTGAGTCAATGTCGAAGACCAATACGGAAAAGATTGTCAAGGAAGCTTTGGAGGGTTTATCTGAAGATACTGGCGACAGTGATAGTTATGATGTGGATAGTGGTGGGGAGGACTCCGAAGATCGCCCGTGGCGACCTAGTCACTCAAACTTCGAAAAATCAACTATAAAGCAGAGTCACCTTGAAAATATGAGGGGGAGATATTTTCGAGATATATCCATCGTGAGGGCAGATGACGGAGAAAAAACTACGCCGACCCCCGAAGATGATGAGGTCGTGATCTTCCGAAGCTTTTTAAAGGCTGGGCTGCGATTCCCTCTGAGCAGGTTTGTGGTAGAAGTTCTGAAAATATATCAAATTTACCTTCATCAACTTACCCCCGAGGCAGTGATAAGATTGGGAATCTTCGTCTGGGCGGTGAGGAGCCAAGGCCTGGAGCCAAGTGCAAAAAGCTTTTGCAATATACACGAGCTAGTGTATGAGACGAAACCCTGGGGTAAGGAGCAATATCATAATAATTTTGGTTGCTATAGCTTCGGCGCCCGCTCTGGGTCAAGCTGTCCCGTGCCAACCTTTCGGAAGAGGTGGCCCGGGGAATGGATGAAGGAATGGTTCTATGTGAAGAACGATTTGAAGGTTCGGGAAGATATCAAAGATATCATCATGCGCCCTATTTGGCAGCGCTTCGGACTTCGGAAACCAAAAGTGGAAATGGATGAAGCAGCTGAGGAATGTCAGAGAGCCTTCGGGTGGTCTGCTCTTTTATTGGGACCAGGGATTTAATGCAAGAGCACATTGCCTTCAGGGTGTGGCCACTTGTAGATGACTGGGAAATGCTGAAGGAGACTGTTAAAGAAACTGACGAGGGTGGACTAATCAGGCTGAAATATACATTCAAGTATGGAGATAAATTTGTTGAACCGGATGATGATTGGCTGAAAAGCATTGAGAATGTAAGTGATGAATTGCTTGGGGCATACTCGAAGGCTGAAAACACTGCATTATCAGCGGCCTTCGGAGGCCGAAAAAAGAAGAGACTCAACCGAGTATTTGATGCAATTGGATTTATCTATCCCGACTACTATTATCCAATGCGAGGTCAAAAGAGAAAAAATACTTCTGCTGCAAAGGACACTGCTTCGACTGCTCCCGGGGAACCAACGCCGAAGAGGAAGAAGGTAAAAGTGTCCACACACCCTCCACGCTGTATTGAGTCGGCTACAGTGCCCGAGTTTATTGGCGAGGCCTCTTCGGCCACCGAAGCCAGAGAACCAACTGCAGCGCCAGAGACCGAAAAAATGGCCGAAGCACCAGTAATGAGAAAAGAGAAATCTGAAGAAAGAAAAACACTGGATGTTATAAGTCCTTCGTCAAAAGTTGAGACAGCTAAAAGCCAGAAGGGGCCAGCAGCGACCCCGAAAAGGAAAAGGATGGTTAATGTGCTGGATGTTTTGGAGACAATTAAATCTTCAAGCACAACTCCAAAGAAAACTGTTGAAGAGTCTACTGAAGCCTTTGCTGCCGAAACTTCAAAGCAGCAGTTTGAAACTGAAACTGGGCCTTCGGAATCCGCCAAGATACAACCTTTGAAGGCAAGTTTAGAAACTGAAAAAGCAAAAATAGCAGAGCCGATTCTTACTGAGGAAATTGGCACTGCCACCCCCGAAGCATCTTCCAAAATACATGATTATATTGTGCGACATGCTTCGGGGAAAAAACTATCTGAAGAAGAGATTTTTGAAGCCAATCACTATGCCCGAGAACTGAAGTATCCGAGGGGGGCCGTAGTGTTCAATGGGACAAACGAAGATGATTTCCTGTATTGTCTCCTAGAGAATAAAGAATTATCCGTGTGCCGGGAGATGGCTAGAAGCACGGGGTTCCCGAAACTCGAAGCTGACCTTTGCGCCATGACGAAAGAGGATCTTGCGGATAGCCTGGCGTACAATAGTCTGAAGGTACAAAAATTGTGAATTTTGAAGTTTATGAATTTTGAATTAGTTTTTTGCTCTTATGTTAAATCATTCATTCTTTCGAATAGGGCTTGATACTCAGCAATGCCTTGAGGGCTCAGAAGAATGCCGAAGATGAGAGCTGCACCATTGCTCTCAACAACCTTCGAACAGAGGTTATCAGGCTAAGAAACGAAGCCTTGGAGAAGGACAAAATTCTGCTTACATTAGTGGAGAAAATGAAGGAAGACGAAGCTAACTCTAAAACTCAAGCCGAAGCTCAAAAGCGTGAAATTAAAGATCTTCGTAAACAACTAGCCCGAGCCAAAGAAGAACGCACTCTTGAAGAAACAAGACGAGAATTAAGCGATCAATGGGCAGATCATTTGGAAGTTAATGTTAAAGAGCTTCGTGCTTCTCAGAGAAGATGCTATGTTAAATCCATAGAGTGCGTTAAAAAGATAAAATCCAGCTTTGCCAATGTTGGAGCATTCTCTAGCGAAGAGAATTTCTCAAGGGGCAATCCCGAAGGTTTGATGGAGTGGATCAGTAACGAAGCTGAGGCCTTCGAAGAAATCCTAAATAGCCGTGGAGACATATGCGCTTTTTCGGGTGCTAGAGGAATTGCTACTGTTTTGGAGAAGAGAGGTTGTGAGCATGTAAAATCTTTAGCGCAATCCGAAGCTACTTTGTCCTCCGAGGACATTAAAGACCCCTCAGCCGAAGCAAGCATGATCGGCGGAAAATTTTTTACCAATATCTGGGACAACGGCGGCCGAGAAATGGCGCAAGAAATTATTCAAAAGAGCGAAAAAGGCATCCATGATGCTAGAAAAGTAGCGGCGGCTGCCGAAAAAAGTACAGAGGCTGAGGGGCAAATAGGTATTAATTAGTGATTTTTATTATGTTGTAATTTTTGATTCCAGACTTTGTTCACGGTTTGTAATAGTAATATAGCCGTATCTTCTCTTCGCTCAGAACCTGCTGAGGCATCTCCGGGCCCCCACCCGAAGGGGGACGATGAAATTAGAAAAATGGCCGAAGCCATTATGGACAAGGTTGTCGACCAGCTACTGAACGAAGCTGTAGAAATAGTTCTTAAAGAGGATTAAATGCTACTGTAAAAACATTTGGAACGTAACGTATGTAATATATTGTAACTTTGAATGTAATATATAATCCATGTACAATTTTAATTCTTTACGATGCATGAAATCTTGCATACATACCATTTTTTGAGCCTTCGGCGAAAAAACACCTTCCCTTCTTTTCATGCTTCGTGAAGAAAATCTTATTTTCACAAGCTTCGTGAAATATTCTCCGACGCTATAGAAAAGTTTTTTGTTGCCTCTCTAATGAAGCTACATTTCTTCTCAACTTGTCTTGTGTTTTAGTACGATTTTCTCTTTTCTAAAATATTCTCCAAAGATCAAGACTGTACCCCCTTCTTGTTTCACATGCAATATGCTGTATGATGCTGATGTTATGCAAAATGATGTGATGATGTTATGTTATGCAAAATGACATTTGTGCCACAGATACATATCTCTGTAATAGAGCACACACACTTTTTATATCAGCGTTGACTTTTCGCTGTAAGCCTCCCTTAGGAGCTTCTTCGCCTTTTACTTTCAGCGGAATCAGCGTTTATTTTTCGCTGTAAGCCTCCCTTAGGAGCTTCTTCGCCTTTTACTTTCAGCGGAATCAGCGTTTATTTTTCGTTGTAAGCCTCCCTTAGGAGCTTCTTCGCCTTTTACTTTCGGTGGAATCAGCGCTGACTTTTCGCTGTAAGCTCAGAAAACTTACTCTGCGCTCCTTTAGGAACGACTTTTCACTGTTTCGAACAATTTGCACTGTGTCCATTATAAAAAACTTTTAACAATACAACAGTCCTTCATGCCACCATAAATTCGTATGCTTCGGCAACAATTTGCACTTTTCATGGAGAAAGTGTTACAAGAAGTTGAAAAATGATAAACGACACCTAAACTTCCCATAATTGTTCCTTATTAACAAAAAAGTAATACTGAATGTAAAAATGCGAAAAAGTGCTGTTTTGGTAGGATATTTATCAATATATGTGCTTCGACTCTGGCACAGTGCTATTGACTGTGCGAGCTTCGGATTCTTCTCTGAAGTCCCTCTGGGGGTGAGAGTGCTGGCTCCCTTCTGGCTGCGAAGCTCGTTGTATTGGTGGTGGCGGTGGAAGCTGTTCCCAGGAAGCTTGGGGTTGGCTTGCCGAAGCAACAGAGGCTGCAGGGTGATTGCCTACATATTCTAGAATGTAAGGCGAATGGTACGAGGAAGTATGCATGACCTGCTTCGGCTGATTCTGTTGTGCAGCAGCTTCTGCTAACTCCTTTTGCTTCTGGATGGTAATGTGACACATCCTGGTGGTGTGGCCCTTACCTTCACCACAGAATAGGTAGTATATTTTTCTTGGTTGATCCCCAAATCTTCCCCCGAAGCCCCTGGCGCTGGCGGTCGGAAGGAGCTTTGCTGTTGACCCGAAGCTTGCGAGGAGCACTGTGGCCTTTGCTGTTGACTCGCTTTGTCGTCATTTTGAGTAGAATTGTGAATTGACCTGACGTGCCTTGGATAAAATCTTCCTCCGAAGCCCCTAGTCATTTCAGAGAACCTGAGAGCTTCCTCCCTTCTTTGGCGAAAATCATTGTCAGCTCGAATATACTCGTCCATCTTCTGGAGCAGCTTCTCCAGTGTCTGAGGAGGCTTCCTGGCAAAGTACTGAGCTGCAGGTCCTGGTCGAAGCCCCTTGATCATGGCCTCAATGAAAATTTCATTGGGCACTGTTGGTGCCTGCGCTCTCAGACGCAGGAACCTTCGGACATATGCCTGAAGGTATTCTTCGTGATCCTGGGTGCACTGGAATAAAGCTTGAGCAGTGACTGGCTTCGTCTGAAACCCTTGGAAGCTGGTTATCAGCATATCCTTCAACTTTTGCCATGAGGTGATTGTCCCTGGCCTAAGGGAAGAGTACCAAGTTTGTGCAACGCTCCTGACAACCATGACGAAGGACTTTGCCATGACCGCCGTGTTGCCACCGTACGAAGATATGGTTGCCTCATAGCTCATCAAGAATTGTTTCGGGTCTGAATGACCGTCATACATGGGGAGCTGAGGCTGCTTGTAAGATTGTGGCCAAGGAACAGCCTGCAGTTCTGTTGACAAGGGAGAAGCATCATCAAAAGCAAAATTTCCATGATGGAAATCTTCATACCAGTCATCCTCGTTGTAGAAACCCTATTGATGAAGCTCTCTGCGCGGGGGCCTTTGATTCTGGTCATCTTGAGCGAGATGTCAAAGCTCTTCAGAGGCTTCATCTATCTGCTTTTGAAGATCAGCTAGACGAGCCATCTTCTCCTTCTTCCGTTGAACCTGTTGATGGAGCATCTCCATTTTTTGTATTTCTTGGTCCAAGTCGTCTTCCGGAGGCATTGGGCTGATGGTCTTCCTCTTCTGGCTTCGGGCCTCCCTAAGAGAGACGACATCCTGGTTGGGGTCCAGTGGCTACAGAGTGGCAGCCCCTGTTGTTGAAGCTTTTTTCGGCGACATGACGAAGGTGACGCTTGCCGAAGGTTTTCAAAACCCAAAAAGTGGAAGTGAGTTGACCGGAGGTGGGCGCCAATGTTGAGGGCTTGTTCTCAAATGCTATGAATCAAGAACAAGACAACATGAAAGTGTTAAATGTCGAACTCCTTCGCCCTTAAAAATGTTATACCCCTTCGGGTATAACGAATCTCGGATGAAGGTTACAGAAGAAAGGACCTTCGTTAGGTTGACAAATGATTATAACAGAGCAACTAAATAAAATGTGGAAGTAATAATACCAGTATAATCATCGATGTATTTCCATTATTAAATATACAAAAATGAATTACAAATGTACCTTCAGATTGATGAAGAGTAAAGGTACAAAGGTGATGCGAAAAAGCATATGCCAAGTCAGCGTGAACAGTACGGGAGTACTGTTCACCTATTTATAGACACGGGTCGCAACCCGTGTAAAGTTACATAGATGCCCTTTACATTTATTAATAACTACAGTAATTCTTCGAGGTCCAATTTGGCTTTTCATCTTTAAGTCGGTTCTTCTTTTCTGTTGTTCTACCGAAGCCTTTCTGCATATAGCTTCGTGATCGCCTTATCCTTCGTCATGATCGTTTTTCATTCCAGTCAAGCTTCGTCTTAACCATGCTCTTGTATATTCGCGGCCTGACTCCGAAGGTGCCTGCTCCGAAGGTGCCTGTTCACATATTACACTTGGAAAATATTATCAGACTCTACTTTTGAGGACCTTCGGGAGCCGAAGGCCCCCAACAGGTAAGATTGGTCATTTTATCGCTAATTTTCCCGATAATGATAGTGACCAGGAACAAGATAAGAAGAGGGAAAAGAAGAAGGCTTACAAGAAGGTTAAGGGCAAGGCACACCTTGGCAAGGAGTGGGACTCGGATTGCTCGTCGTCCGACTCCGACAACGAAGGACTCGCCGCATCAACCTTCAACAAATCATCCCTCTTCCCCAACGAGCGTCACACATGCCTCATGGCGAAGGAGAAGAAGGTATGTACTCGAAAGTCTACTTATGCTTCTTCTAGCAATGATGAATCTAGTGATGATGATGAAATAGATTACTCTAGTTTGTTCAAGGGCTTAGATAGAACTAAAATTGATAAGATTAATGAATTAATTGATGCTTTGAATGATAAGAATAGATTGTTAGAAAAGCAAGATGATCTTTTGTATGAAGAACATGATAAATTTGTAGAGGCACAAAAATCTCTTGCTTTAGAAGTTAAACGGAATGAAATGCTTTCTTGTGAACTATCTACTTGCCATGAGACAATTTCTAGTTTAAAAAGTGTTAATGATGATTTAGATGCTAAACTAGAAGTAGCAAATAGATCTAACTCTTGTGTAGAACATGTTGTGATTTGCAATAGGTGTAAAGATTTTAATGTTGATGCTTGTAGTGAACACCTAGTTTCTATTGCAAAGTTAACTGATGAAGTGGCTAGTCTTAATGCCCAACTTAAGACTAGCAATAGTGAATTTGACAAACTAAAATTTGCAAGGGATGCCTAAACTATTGGTAGACACCCCTCAATTAAGGATGGGCTTGGCTTTAAGAGAGAAGCCAAGAACTTAACAAGTCATAAGGCTCCCATTCCCGCCAAGGAGAAAGGGAAGGCTCCTATGACTAATAGTAGTCACAAGAATCATGCTTTCATTTTTGGTGATAAGAGATATTCTAGAAATGTTCATTATGATAGGAGTCATAATGCTTATGATTCAAATGCCATGTTTGCTTCAAGTTCTTCCTATGTGCATGATAGAGATATGCCTAGGAGAAATGTCATTCATCATGTGCCTAGGAGAAATGTTGCTAATGTTCCTAGGAAAATTAATAAACCTTCTACAATTTATCATGCTTGCAATGCTTCCTTTGCAATTTGTAGAAAGGATAGAAAGGTGATTGCTAGGAAATTAGGGGCAAAATGCAAGGGAGATAAAACTTGCATTTGGGTCCCTAAAGATATTGTCACTAACCTTGTAGGACCCAACAAGAGTTGGGTACCTAAGACCCAAGCCTAAATTTGCCTTGCAGGTTTATGCATCCGGGGGATCAAGCTGGATTATCGACAGCGGATGCACAAACCACATGACGGGGGAGAAGAAGATGTTCACCTCCTACGTCAAGAATAAAGATTCCCAAGACTCAATCATATTCGATGACGGGAATCAAGGCAAGGTGAAAGGGTTAGGAAAAATAGCTATTTCATCCGAGCACTCCATTTCCAATGTGTTTTTAGTTGAGTCGCTTGGATATAACTTGTTGTCTGTGAGTCAGCTTTGTAATATGGGATATAACTGCTTATTCACAAATGTAGATGTGTCTGTCTTTAGAAGGAGTGATGGTTCATTAGCTTTTAAGGGTGTATTAGACGGCAAACTCTATTTAGTTGATTTTGCAAAAGAGGAGGCCGGTCTAGATGCATGCTTAATTGCTAAGACTAGCATGGGCTGGCTGTGGCATCGCCGCTTAGCACATGTGGGGATGAAGAACCTTCACAAACTTCTAAAGGGAGAACACGTAATAGGTCTAACAAATGTGCATTTCGAAAAAGATAGACCTTGTGCAGCTTGTCAAGCAGGTAAACAGGTGGGAAGCTCTCATCATACCAAAAATGTGATGACCACATCAAGACCTCTGGAGTTGCTTCATATGGACCTCTTCGGACCCGTTGCCTATCTAAACATAGGAGGAAGTAAGTATGGTCTTGTTATAGTTGATGATTTTTCCCGCTTCACTTGGGTATTCTTCTTGCAGGATAAATCTGAAACCCAAGGGACCCTCAAGCGCTTCCTAAGGAGAGCTCAAAATGAGTTTGAGCTCAAGGTGCAGAAGATAAGGAGTGACAACGGGTCCGAGTTCAAGAACCTTCAAGTGGAGGAGTACCTTGAGGAGGAAGGGATCAAGCATGAGTTCTCTGCTCCCTACACACCACAGCAAAACGTGTGGTAGAGAGGAAGAACAGGACGCTCATTGACATGGCGAGGACAATGCTTGGAGAATTCAAGACGCCCGAGCGATTTTGGTCGGAAGCCGTGAACACGGCTTGTCACGCCATAAACCGGGTGTACCTTCATCGCCTCCTCAAGAAGACTTCGTATGAGCTTCTAACCGGTAACAAACCCAATGTGTCTTACTTTCGTCTATTTGGGAGCAAATGTTATATTCTAGTAAAGAAAGGTAGAAATTCTAAGTTCGCTCCCAAAGCTGTAGAAGGGTTTTTGTTAGGTTATGACTCAAATACAAAGGCGTATAGGGTCTTCAACAAATCATCGGGTTTGGTTGAAGTCTCTAGTGACGTTGTATTTGATGAGACTAATGGCTCTCCAAGAGAGCAAGTTGTTGATCTTGATGATGTAGATGAAGAAGACATTCCAACGGCCGCAATACGCACCATGGCGATTGGAGAAGTACGGCCACAGGAACAAAAGGAGCAAGATCAACCCTCTTCCTCAACAATGGTGCATCCCCCAACTCAAGATGATGAACAGGTTCATCAAGAGGAGGTGTGTGATCAAGGGGGAGCACAAGATGATCATGTGATGGGAAGAAGCACAACCGACACCTCCAACCCAAGTTCGAGCGATGATTCAAAGGAATCATCCCGTCGACCAAATTTTGGGTGACATTAGCAAGGGAGTAACCACTCGTTCTAGATTAGTTAATTTTTGTGAGCATTACTCCTTTGTCTCTTCTATTGAGCCTTTCAGGGTAGAAGAGGCCTTGCTAGATCCGGACTGGGTGTTGGCCATGCAAGAAGAGCTCAACAATTTCAAGAGAAATGAAGTTTGGACACTGGTGCCTCGTCCCAAGCAAAATGTTGTGGGAACCAAGTGGGTGTTCCGCAACAAACAAGACGAGCACGGGGTGGTGACAAGGAACAAGGCTCGACTTGTGGCAAAAGGTTATGCCCAAGTCGCAGGTTTGGACTTTGAGGAGACTTTTGCTCCTGTGGCTAGGCTAGAGTCCATTCGTATTTTGCTAGCATATGCTGCTCACCATTCTTTCAGGTTGTTCCAAATGGATGTGAAGAGCGCTTTCCTCAACGGGCCAATCAAGGAGGAGGTGTACGTGGAGCAACCCCCTGGCTTCGAGGATGAACGGTACCCCGACCACGTATGTAAGCTCTCTAAGGCGCTCTATGGAAGCAAGCCCCAAGAGCATGGTATGAATGCCTTAGAGACTTTTTAATTGCTAATGCTTTCAAGGTTGGGAAAGCCGATCCAACTTTATTCACTAAGACTTGTGATGGTGACTTATTTGTGTGCCAAATTTATGTCGATGACATAATATTTGGTTCTACTAACCAAAAGTCTTGTGAAGAGTTTAGCAGGGTGATGACTCAAAAGTTTGAGATGTCGATGATGGGCGAATTGAACTACTTCCTTGGGTTCCAAGTGAAGCAACTCAAGGACGGCACCTTCATCTCCCAAACGAAGTACACGCAAGACTTGCTAAAGCGGTTTGGGACGAAGGACGCCAAGCCCGCAAAGACTCCGATGGGAACTGACGGACACATCGACCTCAACAAAGGAGGTAAGTCCATTGATCAAAAAGCATACCGGTCCATGATAGGTTCTTTGCTTTATTTATGCGCTAGTAGACCAGATATTATGCTTAGTGTATGCATATGTGCTAGATTTCAATCCGATCCAAGGGAGTGTCACTTAGTGGCCGTGAAGCGAATTCTTAGATATTTAGTCGCTACGCCTTGCTTCAGGATCTGGTATCCAAAGGGGTCTACCTTTGACTTAATTGGATATTCAGACTCCGATTATGCTGGATGAAAGGTCGATAAGAAGAGTACATCAGGGACGTGCCAATTCTTAGGAAGGTCCCTGGTGTCGTGGAGCTCTAAGAAACAAACCTCCGTTGCCCTATCCACCGCTGAGGCCGAGTATGTTGCCGCAGGACAGTGTTGCGCGCAACTACTTTAGATGAGGCAAACCCTCCGGGACTTTGGCTACAATCTGAGCAAAGTCCCACTCCTATGTGACAATGAGAGTGCTATCCGCATAGCGGACAATCCTATTGAGCACAGCCGCACAAAGCACATTGACATCCGACATCACTTTTTGAGAGACCACCAGCAAAAGGGAGATATCGAAGTGTTTTATATTAGCACCGAGAACCAGCTAGCCGATATCTTTACCAAGTCTTTAGATGAGAAGACCTTTTGCAGGCTGCATAGTGAGCTAAATGTCTTAGATTCGCGAAACTTGGATTGATTTATAGCATACATGTGTTTATGCCTTTGATCATGTTCCTTACGCATTTTGTTGTTTATTTATGGTGCTCAAGTTGTACAAACACTCCCCGGACCTCAAAAGTCCATGTGTGATTGATGCACATATTTAGGGGGAGATGTGCTACAACTTGACCCTTTGAGACTAACCATGTGTTTTGAGCTTGCTTGATTTAGCCTCAAAGGTGGATTGAAAGGGAAAGGTAGACTTGGACCATGCAAGACTTCCACTGCACTCCGATGAGAGGGTAACTTACTCCAAGTCCATCTCAATATCCTTATTGCCTTTGTACTCTTATTTGAAGATTTTGGTGAGGCAATGGGGTTCTAGGGCCAAGATTGATCCCGTTTTGGTGCTTGATGCCAAAGGGGGAGAAAATAAGGCCAAAGCAATAAATGGTTCAGCTACCACTTGAGAATTTTGAAAATAGTAGAATAGAGCTTTTGGTTTGTCAAAACTCCCTTGTTGTCTCTTTTGTCAAAAGTTGGCTTCTTGTGGGGAGAATAGTTGATTATGGGAAAAAGGGGGAGTTTTTGAAATCTTTGATCAATTTCTCTTGGAACAACTCTCTTTATGTCTCAACAAGTGTGTTTGACTTAGAGATAGGAAATTGAGGTTGATTTGCAAAAAAACAAAACCAAGTGGTGGTAAAGAATGATCCAAATATGCCAAATTTGAATCAAAACAAATTTGTGTTTTCATTTGCATTGATGTTGCACTTCTTTAGTTGCTTTTTGTTGTGTTGGAATAAATCACCAAAAAGGGGGAGATTGAAAGGGAAATGTGCCCTTGGGCCATTTCTAAGTATTTTGGTGATTGAGTGCCAACACAAGTGCTTAAGTGTTAATCTATGCCAATTGATGGACAAAGTGCAAATCAAGAGGAAAGGTATGTTTCTAAGACTTAGTACATTGTTTTGAAGACTAATGTATTGTGTCTAGGTGCTAGAAATAGGAAAAGATCAATTTGGAAAAGACTTGGCTATGCAGCCAAGACTCTGCGCAGTCTGTCCGGTGTGCCAGGCTGGCGACTGTCAACTGGCTGCTCTCGGGAAGCGATTAACGGCGTACGGCTATAAATCACCGGACTGTCCGGTGAGCCATTCACAGGCGAAGTCGTCGCTCTCGGGAAGCGATCAACGGCGTACGGCTATAAATCACCGGACTGTCCGGTGAGCCATTCACAGGCGAAGTCGTCGCTCTCGGGAAGCGATTAACGGCGTATGGCTATAAATCACCGGACTGTCCGGTGGTGCACCAGACTGTCCGGTGAGCCAACAGTCAGCCGGGCCAACGGTCGGACGCGTAATCCGCGCGCGACGCGTGGCCGAGCCAACGGTCAGAAGGGGGCACCGGACTGTCCGGTGCGCCAACGGCTCTGGATCTTCAACGGTCGGCTGCGCCACAGAAGGAAAGAAATCCGCACCGGACTGTCTGGTGCGCCAGGCGACAGAAGGCAAGAATTGCCTTCCTGGAATGCTCTCAACGGCTCCTAGTTGCCTTGGGGCTATAAAAGGGGCCCCTAGGCACATGGAGGAGAACACCAAGCACTCTCTAAGCATTCCTAAGCACCAAGACTTCAATTCCGCACATTTGATTCTTTGTGATAGCAACTAGAGCTCCATTTGAGTAGAGAACTCTTTGAGTTGTGTTGAGAGCTCGTGTTGTGACTTGTGTGCATGTGTTGCTCTGATTTTGTGTCTCGTGTGCGTTGCTCATCCCATCCTTACTTCCGTGTTTCTTTGTGAACATCTTTGTAAGGGCGAGAGGCTCCAAGTTGTGGAGATTCCTCGCAAGCGGGATATAGTAAAGTAAAAGCAAAACACTGTGGTATTCAAGTGGGTCTTTGGACCGCTTGAAAGGGGTTGAGTGCAACTCTCGTCCGTTGGGACGCCACAACTTGGAGTAGGCAAGTGTTGGACTTGGCCGAACCACGAGATAAACCACTGTGCTATCTCTGTGTTGATCTTCTTGTGGTTATCGTGTTGTGCAAGAACTCTTCTCTAGCCACTTGGCTTTATTGTGCTAACTCTTAATCAAGTGTTGTGGATTAAGTTTCAAGTTTTTATAGGATCATCTATTCACCCCCCCTCTAGGTGCTCTCAGTAATGTAACCTCCTCCATCTCCATCTTCACCTGTCTTCGACTCTACATCGTCTGGAGGCGTCTTGGATGGCCTACAGAGCCTAAGACAACCCTAGGATCTCACCTCCCTGATGGGATCCCTCTCGAGGGGCAAGATCTAGGTGTTGTTGGCGACCGCCGCCGATTGCACACGTGGACCGTCTGACTCGGGGTCCCGAACCATCTTGCCCTAGGTCACAGACCGTGTGTGCTACCGCAAAGAGCACCACCACTAGTACATCTCTCAGTAATTGGTGCTAGATCGACGCCAACACACTTTTTAGAAACTTCGCTAGGAACAGATTTATCATGTCAGGGTCATAATTAGTTGTGACCTGACATAGATCAACCCCATGTGGATGGCTCCATGGATAACTCTAACATCTCCCTTAGTAAAATCATCGAGCCGACTATGGAGAGTCTATCGGCTAAAGATCAACATGAATTTGAGGAGCACAAGAAGAAGCTGATCAAGGAGGTTGAGGCAAAATACTTGTCCAGTTTCAAGGTGGACAGACATTAGAAAGTCGTCCGACAATGGGAGACTGACCTGGCATTGCTTCGACCTATTGCGACTACCCCCAATGTGAGTAACACGAATGACATCCAAGCTCTTTGATCTTACATAGATGAACTATAGGAACAAATGCAACAAGTATTTGGGGGTATGCAAGAGGATTACAGGAGGTTAGCACGTGTGTTTGATAAATCAGTTGTTACTAATTTCCCATCGCATGATGTTGAGACTAAAGAAAACACACAAGATGCTTCGACTGTAAATGGGAATGCCTAATCCTAGCCACTTTATGGGATACCGATGACCTCCTACACTAGATAGGTACATCCTCCACCACCCGTGTGGGGGCAAGCCCACATGAAAGGGAAATGGGTTTAAAACATTTCCTATAATTGATTTTGGTGTTTGACGTCCATCACAAACCACATAGACTAACTATTTTGCCTAGTTATCATTTTTCTTAGGTGCATAAAGTTCAACATAAACCAGCAAAGAAATTAAGTTGGGGACTTAATAAAGTTTGGAGCAAAACTAGCAATGGTGCTACCAGTGGCGCACCGGACATTGTCCGGTGCCCAGGCCAAGCACCTCGCAAACTGATCGCACCTCGCAAACTGACCACTCTCGTGTTTCTCAGGGAGGCACTCCACTATAATTCACTGGACTATCCGGTGTGCACCAGACATGTCCGGTGAGCCAACGGAGTAACGGTCAACTGCGCCAACGATCGACTGCGTGAACAGTAAAAAGTGCATAGTGCAGAAGTTAGAAGTTAGAGCTGCGAAGTCAGAACGCACCGAACATGTCCAGTGTGACACCAGACTGTCCGGTGTAGCAAGAGGACAAAGGACTTCAACGGTCAACCGCTCCAAACCCCAACGGTCTGCTGATGTGGCAGGCACCAGACAGTGAACAGTGTCATGTCCGGTGCACCACCGGACTGTCCGGTGTGCCCATCGGCATCAACGGCTGGAATAGTGGTTGGGGCTATAAATACCCCCCAACCACCACCATTCAAGAGAATCCAAGCCTCCTACACTTCTCATTCAATACAAAAGCAAAGGTAAACACTCCAAAGGCACAATCAAAGCATTCAATCCACTCCAAGCTCAAAAATCAACTCAATTGCTTAGAGACTTAAGAGAGGATCATTTGTGTTCTTTTGTTGCTCTTGTTGCTTGGATTGCTTTTTCCTTCTCATTCTTATTCTTCTAAGTGCTTTGTAAAGCTAGCAAGAGACACCTAAGTGTGTGGTGATCCTTGCGGGGTCTTAGTGACCCAAGTGATTAAGGAGAAGCCTCGATCAGTCTATGTGATCGATTGAGAGAGGGAAAGGGTTGGAATAGACCCAGCCTTTGTGGCCTCCTCAACAGGGACTAGGTTCTTTGGAACCGAACCTCGATAAACAAATCGCCGTGTTCATTTGCATTGACCCTCACTCGATTTGTTTCCTCTCTTTCCTCTCTCCCAAAAGTTCCCTTGCTCATATTAATTTGAGTTGACTCCCAAAGTTATCCGCATTGATTGAGCAACTCTTGGCAAGGAGAACTATCTTTTGTACTCTGAATTATTTCTAACACTAACCCCGAGCATAGTGCACGTTCAAAGTTTATAATTTTCAGGTTTCGCCTATTCACCCCCATCTTGGCGACTTTCACCACACCGGTGCTTGCCTAGCTCAATTTGATTTCGGTCCTAAAACATGATCTCCACCAAACCCAAAGAATCGTTCAATCATTTGAAGTTGCTCTATGTGTGCGGCCACATTGATGGGACACCGATTTCTAGAATGCTAATTGATAGAGGAGCAACCATAATTTTAATGCCTTACTCATTGTACAGAAATCTAGGCAAGAAGAATAGCGAGCTGATCAAGACCAACATGACACTCAGTGGTGTTGGAAGCAATAGACCAATCACATCAAAGGGTGTTGCATCCGTTGAATTAACCATCGAGACAAAGACCCTCGCCGTTGCATTCTTCGTCACCGAAGTAGAAGAAAATTATACTATTATTTTAGGCAGAGATTGGATTTAGAAAATTATACTATTATTTTAGTGAACAATAGAGGAATTTAGGGATTTAGATAAGCTAGGTCAGAGGTTTACATTGGTTGATCCTTGGAGGAAGTTGACATAGGAGAAGGAAGCATTCCAATGCCGACTTTTGTAAACAAGAGCTTGGAATCCGATCCTAGGAATAAAATGATCAGGTTTTTAAAAGAATACTCTGATTTTTTTCTTGGAGTTATACTTAAATGTCTGGCCGAAGATACGAGCCAGTCGAGCATCAGTTGCCTATTAAAACCAGGTTTCATGCCATTCAAGCAAAAGCCAAGACCATTTGGTCCCAACAAACATCCTAGGATCAAAGACAAAATTCACCGGATTTTAGAAGTTAACTTTATTAGGCCTTGTAGATATGATGATTGAGTCTGTAATATTGTGCCGGTGGAGAAGAAAGATTTTGGTAAGCTCAAAGTATGCATTGATTTCCATAATCTGAACAGAGTAACTCCCAAAGATGAGTATCCTATGCCTGTAGCCGATATTGTAATTAATATTGCATCAAGAAATCAAGTCATTAGTTTTCTTGAAGGGAATGTCAGATATATTCACTTTATGACCGAAGAAAATACATCCAAAATGGCCTCTAAATGTCTAGGCTTTATTGGTTTGTTCGAGTGGGTTGTTATGACATTTAGGTTAAAGAATGCCAGTGCCACTTATCAAAGGGCTATGAATTTAATCTTCCATGAGTTGTTGGGAAACATTGTGGAAGTATACATAGCTGATATAGTAGTCAAATTGGATGCATTTGATTGTCATCTAGCTGATTTGCGCAAAGCCTTTGATAAGATACGTATGTATGGGCTAAAAATGAACCCGCACAAATGTGCCTTTGGACTATTGGCTAGGAAATTCTTAGGAATTTTCATTCATGAATATAACATAGAAGATCCCAACCAAATAAGAGCTATTCGGAACATAGGGGCTCCTACTAGTAAGCTTGAAATGCAAATGTTTCTCAGCAAAGTAAATTATTTACAAAGATTCATTTCTAATCTCACCGGGAAGATTGATGCTTTTACTCATATTTTTTGGCTCAAGGATAATGTCGATTTCACTTGGGGGCAGAGCAGCAACATTCTTTTGATCTTATTAAGGATTACTTTTCTTCGGTTCCAGTGCTGAAAGCGCCAAAGAGTGGTTCCCATTTTAGATTGTACATCGCAGATGAAGATAAGGTCACTGGAGCTGTTCTTACTCAAGAGAGCGAAGGAAAGGAGTATGCCATAACTTATTTAAGCCGGAGATTGGTGGATGCTGAAACAAAGTACACACTTATTGAGAAATTATGTCTATGCCTGTTTTATGCTTGCATCAAACTTAGATATTATCTTCTGTCTAGCTTTTTCACAGTTTTGTGTCAAACCGATGTAATCAAACATATGCTACAAAACCCAATCATGAGTGGTAGAATTTGTAAATGGGTCTATGCACTTATAGAATATGACTTGACCTATGAATCTCTAACATTCATGAAAGGACAGGTCGTAGCTAATTTTATTGTAGACCATCGAATTGATGATACTCCTAAGCTAGATATGTCATATCTCACTATTACTACCTAGACTCTGTATTTTGGTGGATCGATTTGCAATGAAGGACAAGGGATTGACATCACACTTGTTTCACCAAGAAATGCCACATTTGATTTCTCTAGCTGATTAAAACCTCATTGCACTAATAATCAAGTCGAATACGGTCTCTCTTGTTCGGTTTAGAACTTTGAATTATATGGGAGTAACACATGTAAAAGTATTCAGTGATTCTCAGTTGGTTGTCCAATAAATTTTAGGAAAGTATCAATGCTTAGACAGTGTGCTAAATGATTACCTTAAGAGATGTTGAGACATAGTAAGCTCTTTTGACGAATTTGACATTCGACATATATCCAAAGCTGAGACTTCTAGAGCAAATAGCATATCGCAAGAAGCCTCAGGTTATCGGATAACTAGAGGGAAATTTCATATTTTTGAAAATTCGTTAAACAGATATGCGCTGAGTTCCTTTGTCATGGACCGATCGGCCCCAACGGCCAGACTGTCCACTAGTCCATGATAGCATCTGATCATCCGGTCCTGAGCCACGGACTGTGCGATGCCAGTAGCGGCATCACCCAAATCAATTTGGTTAATAACACAGCTGATACGATTGATTGGAGGTAGCCTTTAATTACATACCCGCTAAACCCAAATGTTAGGACACATAGGGGCGTTCGGTGGATGGCTTTTAAATATGTTCTTATTAATGATGAACTACATTACCGAACTTCTAGCAATATTTGCTTAAGTGCTTGGGCCCTGATGATGCTACATTAGTTATGGCCGAATTACATGAAGGCATTTGTGGTACTCATCAATTGGCTCCTAAAATGAAGTGGCTTTTGCGAAGATCTAGTTTCTATTGGACTAACATGATAGCTGATTGTTTTAAGTATTACAAAGGTTACCAAGTATGTCAAAAGTTTGGTGATCTACAATCGTGCCCGCCACCGAACTGCACCCTATTATTAAACCTTGGCCTTTCAGGGGATGTGGATTGGACTTTGTTGGAGAGATTCACCGGTCATCATCTAAAGGGCATAGATTTGTGCTAGTTGCCACATACTACTTCACCAAATGGATAGAAGTCGTTGCTCTGAAAACATGACACAACGTGAGGTAATTGAGTTTGTGGTTGAATATGTTATTCATAGATTCGACATTCCCTAGACCTTGACCACTGATCAGGGGACTTCTTTCATGTCAAAGAAGGTATGTGAGTTTACTGAATTATATAAGATTAAGTTGCTCAATTCTTCTCCATATTACGCTTAGGCTAATAGTCAGGCCGAGTCGAGTAATAGGACTTTGATCGGCCTTATTGAAAGGAAGATAGCTGATCATCCTAGGCATTGGCACAAGGTGTTATCTGAGGCTTTGTGGGCTCATAGAATATCTAAACACCATGATACTGAGGTGTCTCCCTTTGAGCTTGTGTATGGATAGGAAGTTGCTTTACCTGTGGAGATAAGCTTAAATGCTATTAGATTTGCTAGGCAAAATGATCCAGTCGTTGGTGACTATCACGATTTAATGATGAACAACATTAATGAAGTGACCGACAAGAGGATGCTGGCTTTGAGGGAGATCGAGAAGGACAAGATCATAGTTGCTAAGGCCTATAACAAGAAGTTGAAGGCTAAGTCATTCTAAGTTGGAGTTCTGATCTGGAAAACGGTCTTTCCACCAAGGAGCAAGGATCAGAAGTTTGGCGTGTGGTCCCCAAGTCGGGAAGGGCCATACAAAGTTATACAAGTAATATCTGGCAATGCGTATATATTGCAGACTCTGTAGGGTGATAAGCTACCTAAGACATTGAATGGTCGTTTCCTAAAACGATATCATACAAGTGAATGGCAAGATGATTAGAAAACCGACGTTTGCACATCAGTTTGCTAATGCCTTATACTAGGTGCTTTTGGTTCGCTCGACTTCCTTAAAAGGCAGGGGTATGTGTTGAGCACCGTATGTGCCACCTAGCGAGGTCAGATGGTCCGGTTCTGTGGCCGGACAGTCCGAATCACGGACGTCTGTCCCTAGGTGCTGACAGTCCTCGATTAGATCAGTGGTTTAACCCCTCTTTTCGTGCGTGTTTAATCCATCTAAACCCGCAGATTCTATTGTTGAATGTCTAGGAATGGGTCCAGACCTCCCCCTATATATATAAAGGGGTAAAGCCGATTGCGCGCACCAACAATCGAACCAAATCAATATATCATTCGTTCCTTCACTTTTTGTCCGAGGAGTAGCAGTAATGTAGCCTTCTCCGTCTCCATCTTCACCTCTCATTGACTCTACGTCGTTTAGAGGCATCTTGGCTGGCCTACCGACACCAAGACAACTCTAGGATCTCACCTCCCAGATAGGGTCCCTACCAGGGCGCGAGATTCAGGTGCTGTTGGTGATCGCCGTCACCCCTACATACACGCGGACGGTCTGGCTCAACGCAGGGAAGATCCGCTCCTACTGTAGGGTCATAGACCGTCCGACCCTAGGCCATGGACTGTCCACGCCTCCGTAGAGAGCACCGGCACGGGTATATCTCTGTGTGATCGGCTCCAACACAAGGAGAGAGAGGACCCACATATTACGAGTGCATGATAGATGCGAGTTTTTTTGTCCTGTCTCATGTCTTTGGAATAAATGTCACCTCCGTTTTCACACGTCAAAATGGTAGCTTATGCTAATCAAATTCTATCAATGTTTTATTAGTGTTACTAGAAAAGGAAGCGCCCTATCGGGCGCTGGACACTTCATACATCAGGGGAGTAAATTAAACTATCATATATGTTTCCTCTACTGCGGTTCTACCAAACCATCATTACTTATGATATCCAAGATGGTGGTGATAGCACATCATATATGTTTCATCTACTGTATTTCTACTAAACAATCATGAAATATTTGGTGTATTTTTAGTCAGTTGTCTAGTCTGAGTGCATCGGTTAATGAGGTATGCTGTCACACATTATGTTAGAGAATGTCCAAAGGGTTAGCTAAAAACTCTCACATTTATCAAAGTTTCTCATCCATGACAAGTGCCACATCTTTCTCTGCCCTATATTATTTGATTTGAAAAATACTTCCTGAATGCATCCTAAGTTCTTAACATAAAGTAGGAAACATGGTCACTTTCTTGGACGTTTTTCTAAGGTAAAGCATTCAAATCCTACAAGCTTGGCACTTCATAGCTATCTTTATTTAAGGTGTAAGTTGCATACATGAAAGGGAAATGTGCCCTTGGGCAATTTCTATTATGTTTTGGTGATTAAGTGCCCAACACATTTAATTGAGTTCTTATGCGCTAAATGAAGAGAGAAGTGCAAATCAAAGAGAAGGTATGTTTCTAAACTTAGTATATTTGTTTTTGTATACTAATATAGTTATCTAAGTGTTAGAAACAGTGAAAAGAAGAAAAGAAAAGGGTTGCAAAAGAATGCCTGTGTGCAGCCAAGACTCAGCTTAGTCTGGCACATCGGACTGTCCGATGCGCCAGGCTGGCCTCCGGTGAACAGGCCGCTCTCGGGTAAGTTTGGCGGCGTACGGCTATAATTCACCGGTCTGTCTGGTGGTGCACCGGACTGTCCGGTGAGCCAACGGTCGCCAGCGCAACGGTCGGCCGCGCAATCCGCGGGCGACGCGTGGCCCGCACCAACGGTCGGCAGGGGGCACCGAACTGTTCGGTGTGTGTCCAGTGCGCCAACTGGCCCGACGGTGCAACGGTCGTCTGCACCAGAAAAGGAAGGAGATCCGCACCGGACCATCTACAGTGACTGTCCGGTGGCGCACCGGACTGTCCGGTGCGCCACCCGATAGAACGCAAGGATAGCCTTCCTTGTTGGCCTCCAACGGCTCCTAGCTGCCTTGGGGCTATAAAAGGACCCCTAGGCGCATGGAGGAGTCACCCAAGCTTACAAGAAACATTCTAAGACTCCAAGACTCCAACTTCACACATTTGATTCTTTGAGATAGTGACTTGAGCTCCATTTGAGTTGTGAACTCCGTGGGTTGTGTTTTGAGCTCAAGTTGTGACTTGTGTGCGTGATTGTGCTATGATTTGAGTCTTGTGTGTGTTGCTCTCCCCTCCCTTACTTCTGTGCTTCTTTTGTGATCATCATTGTAAGGGCGAGAGGCTCCAAGTTGTGGAGATTCCTCGCAAATGGGGGAAAGACTAAGAAAGGAAAAACCGTGGTATTCAAGTTGATCATCGGATCACTTGAAAGGGTTGAGTGCAACCCTCGTCCATTGGGACGCCACAACGTAGAAGTAGGCAAGTGTTACTTGGCCGAACCACGGGATAAAAATCACGTGTCTCTTGTGTGCTTTCTCTTTGACTGTCTATGTTCACAAAAGCTCGTTTCAAGCTACTTAGCCTTTCTAACTTTAATAACTAAGTTTTGTGGCTATTAGTGTTGAATTTTATAGGATCACCTATTCACCCCCCTCTAGGTGCTCTCAATACATCTGATTTATGTTTATTGAGAGTACAATGTACTGCAGCCAACTTAACTTAATATCAAGGAACTATGTAATGCACGCAAGTAGTAGAACATTAATGAAACTTTTGTACTGATAATAAGGGGAGAATGCAAGATAGAAACTGAGAACTGAATAAGATAGTACAGACTTACCAACAAATGGAGACAAGGTATTCTCATTGTAAATATGGTGAGTTGCATGCAGATATTTGTAGTGGCTTTATGTCATGCAACTCTCTGTGCATCCAGTAAATTCCAAACTCCACAAAAATGAGATACATAGCCATATAACAAAGGTGCATAGAAAACCCCATTTTGCTGATATTACAGTAACATCGGGTCCATCCCGTTGTCTATCATATATTCATAAAGTATGAAGAGCATAGTGACTTTTCTCATCTGAACTGGAGCATGCTATTGACAATTTCAGTAGTTCGCTTAAGATCGGAGAATGTGGGTTTGGGCGTGTGTACAAAGGTACCCTCCAGAACATGACGTTGGCAATAAAGGCATTGAAATATGATGGTTTACAGGGGCAATCATAGTTTAAGCAAGAGGTAGGCCAACTCTACCCATTCTGAAATCTAACTGTCTTTGTCAACTATTTAAAAAATTTTGAAAACACATTTGCCCATGAATGAAATAATGTATGGTGTTTTTGAACTCCTACTGCAGGTTGCTATCCTGATTAGAGTCCATCCTAAGAAAAACTAATTTTCGCAGATGATGCACACTATAGTGTATGCTCTACTATTACACGCATACAAACTGTAACGATTGCATATATATGAGCACCTAGTGGCTGTGGAAACCTTCCAACTGACCTTGTTCTCGAAGGGATGAAGATATTTGATGTATGACACCTGCTCTTTAGCAATCTAAGACGTATGCTGATTCGAAGTCAGCACCTCGTCCCATTTGATCGGTTTATGTAAACCTGCTGCTCTGGTTTGTGCACACTTTAGGGAAGTCGCTGGTTAGTACAAAGCAAAGGTAGATAGCAGTTGCACTTAGTGGACAACAAGATGAGAGTATTACCTAGCCATAAGGGTGGTCGCTTCAGGAATGTCAGGATTGATGTACCATTTGCACGTGAGCTTCTAGACAGGCATAAACCATCTACAAATCATCGACGTATTAGTGGACTATTCACACTTTTCTAGCAGGAACTTTGAGATTGCAGCCTGTTCTAATAACAGAATCTACCACATGCTCGCGAAAGTAACCAGAGCACACAATCGAAGTTGTTATCTAAATGTTCTGACTATGGCATGTTGTTTTGCGAAAAAATCGCAAATTAGCTGCTTCTCCAAAGTAAAAAAAGAAACAAAGAGAAAAGGAGATGGGAGAATGAAGATGAGGAAATGGGATACCACTGCATAGGAAAATGACTCTGTTTAAGGCTGTATTAAGAGGAAAAATGCTCTATTACAACATCACAAAAAATCTCTAAAAGTTCCTTCCCTCCTATCATGTTTAGAAAGCTTTGTTTGATTTGCTCTATTCCAATCCTAACTTTACTAGTCTCAACTGAATGAATTATTTCTTTTCTTTATGTAGTTTTGTGAAGAGGTGATAAAGAAGAGGAAGGCAAGAAGGAGACGCCTTCTAACTTTTGCATCGTTCCAAAGGTAACCTTAGTGATTTCATTTGTTGAATGTTTCTTGCATGTTGCCAGTTGCTCCATTGCTATCTATCAGCTGTGGCTTATCAACAATCAGTTCTTGGTCAGAGTATGATTCTATCAGATTCATACACAACACATATCCAACTCACAAGTAAAATTGATTTTCTACTCCCTGTGGTAACTCCACCTTGCAGCACATGCCAAACCTGTGATCAAAACAAAAAGCCCCCAACTAACCTGTAAAACACGTTGTCTCTCTAAAATAAAAAATCGCAAAAATTTCCCCCTTCCCGTTTTTGCGCTTCACATTTCCTTTGCTGCATTAGTTCCTCCACTTTGCAACACATACCAAAGGACGCAGGCATGGCAGATACAAGAACACCCAGGAAACGTAGGAAGAATACAACATAGGAAAACAAACATGTTGCACGGAGGCAGTCCGCACGTGCTAGGTACCGAACAACATCAGGACTGACCGAGAGAACTCTATGAGGAAGCACCAACGACAGCGAGGAAACCAGACGTGAAAGAAGACGACGTTCAAAAATGAGGTGGGTACGGTCGTACAGGTAAGTCGAGAAATACGAGGAAGGACCGAAGGAGTCACCAAAAAAGCGAGAGAGTACTAATTTTATGATAGTCGAGAGGAAAAGTATGCCAGCCTCCATGCTCCGGCACTACTCGGACGTGCGCTCGCTGTAGTGACGTATGTTGCCGTCTTCGATGAGGAAAGGTGTCGGCAACCTAAAAATGCAACTCCTAGATCCATGCACTCAACGACTGCAGTTGGGGCCGCGGCAAGTATGGGGCCACCAAAGCAGCGATAGGCTGACGCTGGACTTCAAATATGCCCTCGCCGTCATGGAACACCGGTCGCCACCAGTACCCATGCCGCAGAAGTCGATGTCGCCGTCAGTCCACCTCTGGCCCGCGTGGTACCGTGCTCCACGTGACACCCCAAATGTGCCAGGCAGCGACTGAGTGTGGGGCCGCGTGAAGGATGGGGCCATCACAGCAGCCAGAGGCCGACACCAGCCCGACCCTCGAACGCGCCATCGCTGGTCGTCGTGGGCGCCCATGCCACAGGAGTCACAGTCGTCAGTTGAATTGTGGGCCTTTGCGGTGCCAGGTTCCACATGATGTGCCGACACCCCAGATCTGCTTGGCCCTTGAATACGTCGTCGCCAGGCGAAGACGTCATAGTCGTTGGTCATGCCACGACGCGTGGGGCCGCACGGTACCAGACCCGCTGGCACTATGACACAGCAGCACACGGGCACGCGTCACGACCTCACAGCGAGCGGACTGGCACACGCGTCGCGTTGCGATCAGAAGAAAACCCGCCAAACGCGGGCGTGCGAGCAAACGACTTCAGGTTTTAATACTTTAGATTCATTGTATCTTATGGCGTACATATCATTGGCATCAAATATTCGGTCCGTATCACATTGAATCTTACTCTATATTGTGTATACTATCATATTCACCATACCTAATTTTTTTGTCTTCCATGGCTCGATATGAGGTCGGTGGGAATATGTGCTCTCAGTGTCAAATATGAACATGATAAGAAATTTGATTATATTCTTGTTGATTGCACATGTGAGGAAACATATGAACTTTATTAGATTAGTCTGGTTTCTATACACAATTTTGAAACTGTAGTTAGGGAGATTGGTTGTTTGTAAATAATTCATGAGATATTGAGACCGATGATAATATATGTGTTTTGATGATAATATGTGTTTGTTACCATGTAATAGTTGTACACTATTGTTTTATATCGTCACAAAGCATGGGCATTTAACTAGCTAGTAGATTCTAAAGGCAGAGTGCACCTTGATGATAAGCTAAGATTAAATCATAAAAATCATTAGATGTACTGGCAATCATTTTTTGATGAACTCATTATTAAACCAATTAGGCCCTAGGGATTTTCCTGAGGGTAATCTTTTTTATGACACCATTTGTTTCCTCTGTTCTAAAGGGTTCTTTAAGGTAAGATAAAAGGGTTCTTTGAGGTAAGATAAGTCATCTGAAGGAAGAAGCAGGTCTATAAGGTTAAAGTGCATTTGATACACATTTGAAGTGCCTAGTCTTTCATTAGTTGTTGTAAAGAGGACGTCTTCTTTCTCATGGCGAGAAAAACAGGGTTGCCATCTTAATTCTTTAGATAATAGATTAAGTTTTTTCCTATATGCTTAATTATTGCATTTGCAAAAAAAGGTTCCTTCATATCCTAGTTTGACCCATTCATTTATCTCTCTATGTTTCCAATAAGCCTTGTATGGTTTTAGTAGAGAAAGGAGCTTGTCATTTTGTCTTTCCTTGAAATTCGATTTTGATAAAGACATATCTACGATTTTTTCAAGTACTTCTAGAAAAGACATGTTCAACTTGACATTTGAAATATTTAAATCTAGACATGAAAGATGGATTGCCATGATTTGGGTATTCTTCTAAGATTTTTGCACCTAGTAGGCAGGTGCTTGGATTTTTCATGCTAAGTGGTAGGTATTGACCATCCATGCTAAACTACATACAATTTCTCATGCTCCATCCAATAATTCTCAACATGAAAGAGCTTTCCTTTTGGGATACTAGTTCCAATGAAAATTACATATGGTGCTTTGTTATTTTAGTGTATAGTAATTTGAAGTAAAAAACCTACCAAGCCTTTCCATTAAAGGAGGAGTTTTTTACCGATTCATGTTTACTTCTTTCCTTGTGGTGTTGATTCTACCAAGCCAAGAGTACTAATGGCCTAAAAAACTTCCACTTGGTCTATTCCTATTTTCAGATTTACACACAAGGTTGAATTCTCAACTATCATCCAATCTTGATCTTGTGGCAATTGTATTTCTTTGAACCAGTCAAAAAAAATCTCTTGCATTCATGTGAATAGGGTCGATACATCTATGTTTGTAAGTATTAAATTTTCTATTATGCAAATAAGTTAAAGACAAAGACAGAGAAAATTCACATTGACTTTCAATAATTTTTTATCTCATATAGAATCCCATTTTTATCTAAATTTAACCCACACATGTTCCAACAAAGTATTTTCTAATCTATAATAGAATTATATGGATTCATGATGTCAAACGTAATCTTGAATGCAGTTAACAACAACACTAAACATGCCAACAAAAAACGTTTTCCAAAGGTAGTTGGAAAATACTAGTCTCTCAGCCCATCAAGCATTGCATTATTACATATCTAGAAAAACTTGTCTAACATGAAGGTTTCAATAGCAACAAGTTTGTGACTCAAGATAAAAAATGATAGAAGATATAATACTAGTGACCACAAATAATTTTGAGCAGTTTTTAGCATGAGGAAAAACACATGGTTGAGCATTCTCTTTGCATCGGCATTTCATAAGCATCATCTTTAACCTAGCATCTTATGCATTACATTTTAATTGCAATTTAGAGATCACATGAACCTAAAGATTTAACTCTAGTTTGGTCTATTTTTGTAAACTTGCCTGCTTATGTTGTGTGTATCGACTTTCTTGTGTGACTAATAACTCTAAAAATTATAAGAACAACTTATGTTGAAACTTCTTATACATGTTTTGAAGGAAAAGTACGATTTAAGAAAAAATGCAATCTTACATGCTTTGCTTGTTGTCTAATTATGGTTTAATTAAATAAAGATTTATTACAACACATCAACATTTGTGAAAGGGCCTCTAGCTGAGTTGGTTAGGTCGTTTGAGTAGCACTCCTTAGGTCCTGAATTCGACTCCCCATGAGAGCAGATTTTAGGTTATGGTTAAAAATCCCCTCATCTATCCCATGCCAAAGCACAGGTCTAAGGTCTAGCCCCAGTCATGGTCGTGTTCTCACGAGGGCTACGACGCCGTTATGTATGTGTGGGACAAAGCTTCGAGTATTTTCTTGACCTACGTGAGAATGTATTTTTAATATAATGCCCAAAGGCTACAACGATGATGGAAAAATGCTCATGGATGCTACAAGCAGTAGTGAAAGTGAAGGCACTAGAAGTTGGGGTTTGTGAAACCCTAAAAGCCATAGATGGCGTAATTTATAACTTATAGAGGCATATGAAGCATCGAGCAAAGGTATAGGTAGAAGCTAAAGCGGTCCACAAAATCTGAAGCGTAAGTCTGGTGGTTTTTTATTGAGTTGTGAATAGTAGAAGGTCGAGTCCATGGACTCGGGGCTACAAGCTAATGTAGATAACTGAACTATTAAAGAGAACAACTTAGAGCATATACTTTAAGTGTCAGCGAGCAATATTCAATGATCAGAGAGCAACATACTCGAGTTGATAACTTTGCCAAGTTAGACTTGGGGACTACTATTAAGGATATGTATTAGGGGTACTCGAGATGATCCAACAAAGAAGACATTGAATTATGGGACTGACGGACTTGGACACCCGAGGACTCGGCCAACATGGCAGAACATGATCTGCCTGCATGATATAGATAAGCAAAGATGATGATTCGTGATAAGGGCGATATTTTTTGTCAACATAGAAGGTCCCAACTTATAAGGGAATCCACATGTAAAGATAGAGATAAGTCACCTTGTTTTTAGGAGGGGGTCGGTTAGGTTGATCTCCATCCTTATCTAGCTAGTGGCTTGATAGACTTTCTATAATAAACCACACCTCCTTGGACTATAAAAGGGGATAGTAGCGCCCATCCAAAACAGATCATTCAATCATATTGAATAGATAATAGACACCACAACACACGTGACATAGGCTACTATATCGCATTGAGAGCCCAAACCTGTTTGAATCCTCGTGTCCTTTGTGCATTCATCTTTAGTTCTCGGTCTGGTCATATGCCCTATAAATTCATTGCTAAAATTTTCTTGACATGTAGATTATCATATCATATTGCATAAGCAATAGCTAACAACATACACGATGTATGGTATCATCTTACATTCAGGTTCTAAACCTATCTAAATCTTTGTGTCTCCTTATGCCTTTACCTTCAGTTCTCGATCTCGCGATCCACCCTATAAAGTCACCGCCAAAAAATGCTTCACACTAGTGTTTCTATGTTTTCATACTTGAGCTTACATTCCTTAAAAGGATGATCTGCACCACACAAACACTTGTTATTTACTTCTGTTCCTCATATAATTCATTCTTACTTCGCTAAGATGGTACAAGTCAAGACGATGATGCATTTCTCATATAATTTACGTGTTTTAGGAAATGTTTGTCCACTAATTAAGCAACATATATACATTTATGATCTAAAACTTGACCAAGATGATGAAAGTGATTGTATGGATATCAATGGGTTAGATCATGACAAGACAGGCGATGTCTTGAATGGTGTATCTTGTCGACCGATTAAGGGACATGCATCTGTGGTAGCAAGACATGAAAATGATTGTACAAACCACATGTCATATATGTTATGGATGGCAATTTAACCCACAAACCCGAAACCCGATGGGTACCCGACCCGACGGGTGCGAGTATGGGTGAAGATTTTGACCTGCGGGTGCAACCCGCACCCGACCCAAAGTTTTGTGGGTGTGGGTTTCAATTTCAACTTGCGGGTGACCAGCACTAGATCCAAAATTTTGCTCATTCTTTAGTTTGTGAAAAATGTTTAAGATACAATAGATTATTTTCAATAAGTAACTAGGCTAATGGTTCATGAAATGTTTTGTTGTTGCTCAACATGAGAAAGCTTAAAATTTGTAGAGATAACTAAACTATTGTCGGTACATAATTGCTTATAGTTGAATTATTGTCGAAACCCACCTGAAACCCAACTGATTCGGGTGCGGGTTTGGAATCAGACCCGCGGGTGCGATCATGGGCGGGTTTGGATAGACATCACGTGTGCAGTCGCGGGAGGGTTTTTGCTCCACCCGACCCATGCCATCCCTAATATATGAGTGTCACAAGCCAAGTATAGTTGTGACAGGATTTCCCATGGATTTGGTGCAAGGGTTGTGACATGGGATAGATGGGATGCCAATACTCCAATACCCTTTCAAACCGTTTGTGTGTGATTGTTTTGACAAACTTTTGAATGGTTCAAGCATCAAGACATCTATTATATGCTGATGGGTCGTATGGGTGATATTCCTTACTTTTGGTGGGGTTAATATGTACCCTCTATAGACTTTCCTTTTCAAATGGTATAATCTTTGTGCTCCTAGATATAAACTACATTTGATTACGAGGACACATGGAAGAGCAAGATCTAATATGCAAATGTTGCTTACATTTTATTTTGAACCATGCTATATATGCTCGTCACATGCATAGTGTTAGTTCACTTTTATATTTTGATCCAATCATCTATATCCTCTCTCATATTATCTACGTATCACAACTATTCCTATCTAAGTTCTCATGTATACATGGTTTCTTATATAAGAACCATTTTCCTGCCTCTCCTTAATTTCAATACTACTTCGAATTTTACTTACTTACCTTACCTCACTATCGGACACAACTGCTTTACCGAGTGCTTCAGGCACTCGACAAAGCCAGGAAAACACTCGGAAAACTCTTTGTCGAGTGTGACTCTCGGCAAAGAAGTCTCAGTGAACTGTACATTGATGACGACTTCTTTGCCGAGTACTTTTTTTAGGCACACAGCAAAAGCTTTGCCAAGTGCTACCTAGTACTCATTAAAGAAAATTCGCCATCATGGGCCAAGTGTTAGGCTCCTTTGTCGAGGTCTGTTGGACTAGCGTTCGACAAAGAAGGCTCCAGTAGGTCCCTTTGCCTGGCCCTTTGCTGAGTGCTCTAGGAGGCACTCGGCAAAGGCTTCCTCTTTCCCGAGTGCCTGCTGGACTAGCGCTCGACAAAGGAAGCACTAGTGGGCCCCTTTGCCAGTCCCTTTGCCGTGTGCAGGCACTCGGCAAAGGGTGCTTCTTTGCCGAGTGCTAGGACCACAACACTCGACAAAGAAGCTTTGCCAGTTTCCAGGCGTGCCTTCTTTGCCGAGTGCTATGGTCATGGCACTCGGTAAAGTACCTCTTTGTCGAGTGTTACACTCGGCAAAGTGACCAAAAAAACCCTTTTTTATTTGTTTTTATTCTTACATCCAAACAAACAAAAGATATATATCATTGACATCACATATATCATAGAATCAACACATGTATCACAAACACCATATATCTCACAAATGTTACCACATCAAACAAGTTTCACAAACATAAGTCTCCAACACTCACAAACATAAGTCTCAAGTATCTCACAAAGTATTACCAACATCAACAAGTTCAGACCAAGTTATCTCACAATGTATTAACAACACCAACAAACATAAGATCATGTGCACAAAGTATCTCAGCGAGGTGGGCAGTTGGACTGGTTCGACAATAGGATGGGTGATCCATGAGGGTTGTTTGATGCCGTCAATTGTCTCTGCATAGATAAGAGATTGCATGTGTGAGACCAGATGAATATATATCATGCATGACTAAAATTTTGATACAAGAGTATGGAACTGAGCAGGATCAGCTGGAGGGAACAATAGAGGTGGTGGAGCAAAACCTTGTGCGGCGCCAAGGCTCTGCATGTACTAGAACATCTCTGCCATCCTATGCTGATCCGCCAAGCGAGCCACCCCCTCCGCCTCCCTCTCCGCCCTCATCCTCGCCTCCATCTCCATATGTTCCCTCCTCTCTTCTTCTAGCTGGGCCTGTAATATTTGACGCCAATGTTATAATAATGCAAAGAGAAGGTATATAACTCAATCAATGATGAGGCACAGAAGCACTAACCTAGAGTTCTTGGATGTGATGCTATGAGTTGTCCTGCCGAGGTCGTATGGCTGGGCTCTCGCTCGTGCTCCTTTCTCGTGCCTGAGACAGAATGGGACTAGAGGATCAGTCGATTGCCCCGTCGGCAATCTAGTATCGCCCATGCCTCTTGCTTTCTCTGACCCTCATGAGGACATCTCCATCGATGTCCTTGGTCCTTGGATCGTAATCTGGCCCATGGACCTGCTGTGCCATGGCAGTGTACTCACTGAGGCGACTATAGACAGCGGGGTTACTATACACCTCGGGTCTGTCCTCCAGGTTGTAGGTGATGTCGTATGTTGCCTTACCATTATGGGCCATAGCATACACCGAGAAGATGGAGCAAGGCTGGCCACTATGTGACACCAACTACAAGAAAACTAATGAGATGGTTAGAAATCATGCCTAATCGAATGTTATACTAAATTAAAGAGAGAGTGTACACATGCTTCTGCGTATTTGCCGAGGTTGCGACTACTTTGGTTGTGAGAGGGACCTTGCATCATCAAATTCCATTCCTGGCTACCATTGTGATCCTCGTCCCACTCGTTTGAGCACCACCTTTGCACCATCTGCTCCTAGCACTCAGGATGCACGGCACCAATAAGGAATCATCGACCAAAAAACAAGTACACAACATATCAAAAGATAAAATTAAGCATATTTAATATCAATATTAACGTTCTGTATTTACCTACAAGTATTGGTGTGGAGTCAATGACATGGTCCGGGTGTCCTTCTTGCTCGCCTTCTGCCTAAGGATGGGCTATAGATGAGAGCACCTAGAGGGGGGGATGAATAGGTGATCCTGTAAAAACTTGCAACTTAAAGCCACAAAACTTGATTAAGAGTTAGTAGACTAAATAGAGAGCTCTTGTGAACACAAGTATCACAGAAAAGCAATCACAAAAGACACGCGAGTTATCCCGTTGTTGGGGGCCTTCGTCCTCCGAAGGTCCTCAAAAACATGATTTGACAATGTCTTCCAAGTGGATTATGTGAACAGGTATCTTCGGTCTCAGAATTATAAAGCACGGTCAGGACGAAGCTTGAACCAGACGAAGGGCGAGCTGATTACCAAGCTCTACGAAGGTGCGCAGCCGAAGCTGTGTGCATGGAAGCTTCGTCACGATAGCGGAAAGGGGAACCGACTTAAAGATGAAAAGACTACGTGGGCCTCGACAGATTTCCATAAGTCATTAACAAATGTAATGGACATGGATGTAATTTTACGTGGGCTGCGTCCCGCGTCTATAAATAGATGAACAGTACTCCCGTACTGTTCACGCTGACTTGGCATTCGCTTTTGCGTCACGCTTGTACTTTCTGCCTTCTCTCAGGACCGAAGGTACATTTGTAATTTGAAATCATTTCTATTTTTCTATGTTAATAAAATAGAAATGATTCTATGATGATGTCTAAATTATATTTCATGCTTTATATAAATCCTTCGTCATTACTTGTTATATTTACGAAGGTATGTCTCTTATGACCTTCGTCCGAATCTCATTATTCCCGAAGGGGCATAATGTCTCGAAGGACGAAGGAGTTTAACATTTAAAACTTTTTATGTTGCCTTGTTCTTAACCCCGAAGCGTTTGAGAACAAGTCCCCAACATTGGCGCCCACCTCCGGTGAACTCACTTCCACTTCGAGCTTTTTTGAACACCTTCGGAAGCTATAGACCTTCGCTATGGCGCCGAAGAAAGCTTCAGCGATTGGGGCTTCAGCACTGCAACCGCTGGACCACAACCAGGACACCGTCTCTCTTCGGGAGGCCCGAAGCCAGAAGAGAAAGGCCGTAAGCCCGACGCTTCAGGAGGAAGAGCTAGACCAAGAAATCAGGGATATGGAGATCCTACATCAACAAGTGCAAAGGAAGAAGGAGAAGATGGCCCGGCTAGCTGAGTTGCAACGGCAGATAGACGAAGCCTCTGAGGAAGTCCGCCACCTCACCCATGATGAGCAAAACAGAAGGCCTCAGCAGAAAGACCTTCGTCAGGAGGGCTTCGTCAACGAAGATGACTGGTATGACAATTTCCATCAGGGAAATTTTGTTTTCGATGATGCTTCTCCTTTGTCCGCTGAGCTGCAGGCTACACCTTGGCCTCCATCTTATAAGCCACCTCAGCTTCCCATGTTCGACGGCCACTCAGACCCGAAGCAGTTCCTGATGAGCTACGAAGCAACAGTGTCTTCGTATGGGGGCAATGCTGCAGTCATGGCGAAGTCTTTCGTTATGGCCGTCAGGAGTGTTGCTCAGACCTGGTATTCCTCTCTTCGGCCAGGAACGATCACTTCATGGCAAAAGCTGAAGGATATGTTACTGACCAGCTTTCAAGGATTTCAGACGAAGCCAGTCACAGCTCAAGCCTTGTTCTAGTGCATTCAGGATCATGAAGAATACCTTCAGGCTTATGTCCGAAGGTTCTTACGTTTGAGGGCGCAGGCACCAACGGTGCCCAATGAAATTGTTATCGAAGCCATGATCAAGGGGCTTCGTCCTGGGCCTGCAGCTCAATACTTTGCTAGAAAGCCGCCTCAGACCCTGGAGAAACTGCTCCAAAAGATGGATGAGTACATTCGTGCTGACAATGACTTTCGCCAAAGAAGGGAGGAGGCCTTCAGATTTTCTGAAATGACCAGGGGCTTCGGAGGAAGATACTACCCGAGGCATGTCCGGTCCATCCACAGCTCCACTCAGAATGATGATAAGGGGAGCCAGCAGAGCAGACCGCAGTGCTCCTCGCAGGCTTCGGGGCAACAACAAGCTTTCTTCCGGCCACCAGCTCCGAGAGGCAGAGGCGCCAGGGGCTTCGGCGGAAGATTCGGAGATCAGCCAAGGAAATTGTTTTGCTTGTTCTGTGGAGAAGGCAAGGGCCATACCACCAGGACGTGCCATATTACAATCCAGAAGCAAAAGGAGATAGCCGAAGCTACATCTCAACAAGTTCAGCCGAAGCAGGTCATGCATACTGCTTCGTATCATCCGCCTTACATCCCACAATACATAGACAACCACCCTGCAGCTTCTGTAGCTTCGGCAAGTCAACCTCAAGCTTCCTGGCAACAGCCCCCGCCTCCACCTCCATTGCAACAGGGTCAACAGCCAGAAGGGAGTCAATATGCTCCACATCAAAGGGATTTCAGAGAACAATCCGAAGCTCGCACAGTCAACAGCACTGTGCCAGAGTCGAAGCACATTTATTGACACATATCCTACCTTTGATAGCAGTCTTTTCCATTCAGTTCTATTCTCTGTAGCAAAAAACATTGATCGTTTCCATGTAATAATTTCGCTGTCTCCCACGAGGAAAATCTATTTTCTCCACAGGATTAAGTTGATGAAGTTTTTATGTTAACAAGGAGGACCTTCGAAATATTAAAAATCCTTCGGTTTAACAGAAAGTCGTTCTAAGGAACGCAGAGTAAGTTCATGAAGTCATAAAAAGCCGTTCCAAAGGGAGCGCAGTGTAAGTTTTCTGCTCAAAAGTCGTTCCTAAAGGAATGCAGAGCTTACAGCGAAAAGTCAACGCTGATACCGTCTAAGTAAAAGACGAAGAAGCTCCTAAGGGAGGCTTACAGCGAAAAGTCAACGCTGATACCGTCTAAGTAAAAGACGAAGAAGCTCCAAAGACGTTCCTAAGGGAATGCAGAGCTTACGAATAAATTTTGTGTGTATCTTCGGAACAAAGGTCATTTGCATAACATAACATCATCACATCATCTTGCATAGCATAAGCATCATACATCATATTGCATTTTGCAAGAGAAGGGTACACAGTATCGACCTTCGGAAGAATGCTTTGAGAAAGCAATATCGAAATTGTATAAATTCGGAATACAGCTTCGGAGAATATTTTTACGAAGCATGGACAAGCTTCATCAGAGCAATATCGAAATTGTATAGCTTCGGAGAATGCTTTCACGAAGCATGGATGTGACTTATCAGAACAGTTTTAACGGAGAATATTTTCTTCACGAAGCATGAAAAGAAGGGAAGGTGTTTTTTCGCCGAAGGCTCAAAAATGGTATGTATGTAGAGTTTCATGCATCGTAAAGAATTGAATAATGAAAAGAAACTTGTATGTTACATTCAAATGTACAAAATGTTACATAGATCACACTTTAAATGTTTTTTCTAAATAGCATCTAGTCTTCTCTTAATACCGCTTCGGCGGCTTCATTTAGAAGCTGATCAACAACTTTGTCCATGATGGCTTCGGCCATTTGTTTAATTTCATCATCACCTTTTGTGTGCGGGTCGGCAGTCGATTCAGCAGCTTCTGAGGCAAAAGAATATTTCTTCATTACTATTACAAACCGTGAGCAAAGTTTGAAATAAAAATTACAACACAACAAGAGCGACTAATTGGTACCTAATTGCCTTTCGGGCTCTGTACTCCTTTCGGCAGCTTCTGCCACTTTCCTAGCATCATGAATGCCTTTTTCGCTCCTTTGGATGATTTCTTGCGCCATTCCTCGGCCGCCGTCGTTCCAGATATCAGTAAAAAATTTGCCACCCACCACGCTTGCTTCGGCCGAGGGGTCCTTGATGTCTTCGGAAGATAAGGTAGCTTCGGACTGAGCTAAAAATTTCACATGCTCGCAACCTTTTTTCTCTAAGACAGAAGCAATTCCTCTGGCGCCCGAAAAAGCGCAGATATCGCCACGACTGCTCAGGATCTCCTCGAAGGCCTCTGCTTCGTGACTAATCCATTCCAGTGGACCTTCGGGATTGCCTCGAGAGAAATTCTCTTCGCTGGAAAAGGCGCCCACGCTGGCGAAGCTGGTTTTAATTTTATTCACGCATTCTATAGATTTAATATAACATTTCCTCTGAGATGCACGAAGTTCTTTAACTCTTGACTCCAATTTGTTGACCATATGATCACTGAGTTCCCGTTTTGTTTCCTCAAGCACGCGCTCCTCTCTAGCTCTAGCTAGCTGTTTCTGAAGATCTTTAATTTCGCGCTTTTGGGCTTCGGCCTGGGTTTTTGAAGCAGCTTCGTCCTTCTTTACTTTGTCTACCAGCGTAAGCAGAATTTTATCCTTTTCCAGAGCCTCGTTTCTCAGTTTGATAACTTCGGAGCGCAAATTGTTGAACGCAATCTCATAACTCTCATCTTCGGCACTCTTTTGTGCTCTCAATGCGTTGCTCAGGATTAAACCCTATAAAAAAAAGAGAGTCTATATAAGAATAAAGGAATGGATTACGTATTGTAAAAATTTTTCAAAAAGCCTAATTCCCAAACCTTCAGGCTATTATATGCAAGACTATCAGCAAGATCTTCCTTCGTCATAGCGCATAACCCAGCTTCGAGCTTCGGGAAGCCTATACTCCTGGCCATCTCTCGGCAGACAGATAGTTCTTTATTATCAGGTAGGCAGTATAGGAAGTCATCTTCATTTGTCCCATTGAATATTACTGCCCCCTTCGGATATTTTAGCTCTTTCGCATAATGGTTGGCTTCATAAGTTTCTTCTGCAGATAGTTTCTTCCCCGAAGCGTGTCGTATAATGTAATCGCATACGCTGGCAGGAGCTTCGGGGATGGCAGTGTCAATTTCTCCAACTACAACTGGTTCTGATATTTTTATTGCTTCGGCTTCTAAAGGTTGCTCCTTGTAGGGCTCTGAAGGCCCAGCTTCAGCTTCAGCTTGTTGCGTTGAAGCTTCAGTAGAAGCTTCAGCAACTTCAACACTCTTTTTTGGAGTTGTGCTTGAAGACTTAATTGTCTCCAAGACATCTAGTACGTTTACCATTCTTTTCCTTTTTGGGGTCACCGATGGCCCTTTTTGGTTTTTTATTGCTTCGACATTTACCGAAGGACTTAAGATTTCAGACATTTTTGGCTCGTCAATCTTCGGCTTTTCTACTGCTGAAGGCGCTTCAGTCTTCTCTTCCATCTTCGGCACTGGAGCTGGTTCTGTAGCTTCAGAGGCCAAAGAAGCTTCACCAATGAATTCTGGCACTGTGGCCGGCTCAATAAAGCGTGTCCGATGGGTGAGCACCTTCATCTTTTTTCTTTGAGGCGCTGGCTCACTAGGGGCACTTGTGGTAGCTTCTGTCGCAGGAGAAGTATTTTTCCTTTTGCGACCCAATACCGGATAGTGATAGTCGGGGTACATAAACCCGACTGCGTCAAACACACGGTTGAGTCTTTTCTTCTTTCGGCCTCCGAAGGCTGCTGATAGCGCAGTATTTTCGGCCTTCGAATATGCCCCAAGTAGTTCATCACTTAAAGTTTCAATGCTCTTTAGCCAGTCATCATCAGGTTCAACAAATTTATCTGCATATTTGAATGTGTATTTCAGTCTAACTAGTCCGCCTTCGTCGGACTCTTTAATGGTTTCCTTCGGCATTTCCCACTTTTCTGTAAGTGGCCATACCCTGAAGGCAATGTGCTCTTGGACCAAGTCCCTTGTCCCAATGAAAGAGCAGACTATGCCGAAGGCTCTTTGGCATTCCTCGGCTGTTTCGTCCATTTCAACCTTCGGCCTTCGAAGTCCGAAGCGTTGCCAGATGGGGCACATAATAATACTCCTAACATTTTCTTGCGCTGATAAGTTATTCTTCACATAAAACCACTCTGTCATCCAGGCTCCGGGCCATCTCTTCCGAAAGGTCGGCACAGGGCAGCTCGACCCGGAGCGGGCACCAAAGCTATAGCACCCAAAATTGTTGTGATATTGTTCTTTTCCCCAGGGCTTCGTTTCATATAACAATTCGTGAATATTGCAGAAGCTTTTAGCGTTTGGTTCCAAACCTTGGCTTCTCACAGCCCAGACAAAAATCCCCATTCTTATGATAGCTTCGGGAGTAAGTTGATGAAGGTAGACTTGGAATGTTTTCAGTACCTCAACAACAAAGTTGCTCAGGGGGAATCGAAGCCCAGCCTTGAGAAAGCTTCGGAAGATTACAACTTCATCTTCTTCGGGAGTTGGAGAAGTCTTTTCTCCAGCGTCAGCTCTCACAATAGATACATCTCGAAAATACCTCCCCCTCATATTATCAATATGGCTCTGCTTGATAGTGGTTTTCCCGAAAACCGTGTGACTTGGCCGCCATGGACGATCTTCGGCCTCTTCCTCACCACTCTCTACATCATAGCTGTCGCTGTCACCAGTATCTTCGGACAAACCTTCGAGAATCTCCTTGGTGATTTTCTCTGTATTGGTCTCTGCCATCGCTATCAGGAACCCCAGATTCTTCTCCTCCTCGAGACTCAGCTTCGTCTCAGCAGGGATCTTCTTGCCTTCAGACATCTTCGGAAACGCTAAAAAATTGTTCCCGAGGCCGAAGCTTCAAAATCAAAAAGACCAGCAAATCTTAGCGCACAAGAGCTAAAAATTTTAGTGGGCCGAAGCAGATGGCAAGTGTGCATACCAAATGAGTTTGCGGTGCGATCTTATTTATACGCCCAGGGCGTCGACAATTGAAAGGCCCCGCTTGTCAGTGAATGTTGCTATTCTAGCAAAGGGAAGGTGTTTTTTCGGACCTTCGGCTCAAGGCCTTCGTCCATATCGCAATCTGAATTTATTATTGACAAATTAATATTGCGAGGGGCTACTGTTGGGGGCCTTCGTCCTCCGAAGGTCCTCAAAAACATGATTTGACAATGTCTTCCAAGTGGATTATGTGAACAGGTATCTTCGGTCTCAGAATTATAAAGCACGGTCAGGACGAAGCTTGAACCAGACGAAGGGCGAGCTGATTACCAAGCTCTACGAAGGTGCGCAGCCGAAGCTGTGTGCATGGAAGCTTCGTCACGATAGCGGAAAGGGGAACCGACTTAAAGATGAAAAGACTACGTGGGCCTCGACAGATTTTCATAAGTCATTAACAAATGTAATGGACATGGATGTAATTTTACGTGGGCTGCGTCCCGCGTCTATAAATAGATGAACAGTACTCCCGTACTGTTCACGCTGACTTGGCATTCGCTTTTGCGTCACGCTTGTACTTTCTGCCTTCTCTCAGGACCGAAGGTACATTTGTAATTTGAAATCATTTCTATTTTTCTATGTTAATAAAATAGAAATGATTCTATGATGATGTCTAAATTATATTTCATGCTTTATATAAATCCTTCGTCATTACTTGTTATATTTACGAAGGTATGTCTCTTATGACCTTCGTCCGAATCTCATTATTCCCGAAGGGGCATAATGTCTCGAAGGACGAAGGAGTTTAACATTTAAAACTTTTTATGTTGCCTTGTTCTTAACCCCGAAGCGTTTGAGAACAAGTCCCCAACACCCGTGGTTCGACAAGTACAACACTTGTCTACCTCCACGTTGTGGCGTCCCAATGGACGAGGGTCGCACTCAACCCCTTTCAAGCGGTCCAAAGACCCACTTCAATACCACGGTGTTTCTCTTTGTTTCACTATATCCCGTTCGCGAGGAATCTCCACAACTTGGAGCCTCTCGCCCTTACAATTTGATGATCACAAAGAAGCACATAAGTAAGGGTGGGAAAAGAAACACACACAAGACTCAAAGCAAGAGCACAAACACACACACTAGCCAACAACTTGAGCTCTAAGTTCACACACGGAGTTCTAAACTCAAAAGGAGCTCAAATTGCTATCACAACGAATCGAATGCGCTAGAATGAAGTCTTGGTGCTTAGGGATGATCAAAGAATGCTTGGTGTACTCCTCCATGCGCCTAGGGGTCCCTTTTATAGCCCCAAGGCAGCTAGGAGCCGTTGGAAGCAATCCAAGAAGGCAATTCTTGCCTTCTGTCGGGTGGCGCACCGGACAGTCTAGTGCACCACCGGACAGACACTATTCACAGTTCGGTCCAGATTGCTTTCCAAAATTGCACAGCCGACCGTTGAAGATTTGGAGCCGTTGGTGCACCGGACACTGTCCGGTGCACACCGGACATTCCTATGCCCCCATCCGACCGTTGGCTCGGCCACGCATCACGCGCGGATTGCGCGGCCGACCGTTGGTGCAGTCGACCGTTGTCGCAGTCGACCGTTGGCTCACCACATAGTCCGGTGCACCACCGGACAGTCTGGTGAATTTTAGCCGTACGCTGTTGACTGTTTCCCGAGAGCGGCAACTTCGCCGCAGACGACTCACCGGACAGTCCGGTGCATCACCGGACAGTCCGGTGATTTATAGCCGTACGCCGCCGTTGAGACACGAGAGCAGGCTGTTTATCTGGACTGGTCCTGACACACCGGACCCTGTCCGGTGCACCCAGACCAAGCAGCCTTTTAGCTGAACACAGCCAACTTATCTCCAAAGCGATTTCTCCTGTTTCTAGCACTTAGACACAATACATTAGTCTTCAAAACAATGTACTAAGTCTAGAAACATACCTTTAATCTTGATTTGCACTTCTTGAGTCTTTGGCACAAATATCACTCAAAGCATTTGTGTGGAGCACTTAATCACCAAAATCTTATAGAAATGGCCCAAGGGCACATTTCCCTTTCAATCTCCCCCTTTTTGGTGATTTATGCCAATACAACAAAAAGCAACTAACGAAGTGCAACATCAATGCAAATGAGAACAAAAATTCAAATTTGGCATATTTGGATCATTCTTTGCCACCACTTGGTTTGTTTTTGCAAATCAAACTCTGTTCCCTATCTCTAAGTCAAATTCACTTGTTGAGGCATAGAGAGAGGTATTATTCCAAGAGAAATTGATCAAAGATTCAAAAAACTCCCCCTTTTTCCCATAATCAAACATTCTCCCCACAAGAAACCAACTTTTGACAATAAGAGACAATAAGAGTATTTCGGCAAAACAAAAGCTCTAACTCTACTATTTTCAAAATTCTCAAGTGGTAGCTGATCCATTTCTTGCTTTGGCCTTAATTTCTCCCCCTTTGGCATTAAGCACCAAAACGGGATCATTATTGGCCCTTAAACCCCATTGCCTCACCAAAATCTTCAATTAAGAGTAAAAAGGCAATAAGAGCACGGAAATGATCTTGGAGTAAATTACCCTCTCATCGGAGTGCAGTGGAAGTCTTGCATGGTCCAAGTTCACCTTTTCCCTTTCAATCCTCCTTTGAGACTAATTTAAGAAAACTCAAGCACACGGTTAGTCTCAAAGGGTCAAGTTGTAGCATTTCTCCCCCTGAGTATGTGCATCATTTACACATGGACTTGTGAGGTCCGGGGATCCCTTGCACAACTTGAGCACCAAAAATAAGCAATAAAATGCATAATGGAACATGATCAAGGGCATAAAACACATGTATACTCTATATCAATCCAAGTTACGCGAATCTAAGTCATTTAGCTCACTACGCAGCCTGCAAAAGGTCTTCTCATCTAAAGGCTTGGTAAAGATATCGGCTAGCTGGTTCTCGGTGCTAACATAAAACACTTCGATATCTCCCTTTTGCTGGTGGTCTCTTAAAAAGTGATGCCGGATGTCTATGTGCTTTGTGCGGCTGTGTTCAACAGGATTGTCCGCCATGCGGATAACACTCTCATTGTCACATAGGAGTGGGACTTTGCTCAGATTGTAGCCAAAGTCTCGGAGGGTTTGCCTCATCCAAAGTAGTTGTGTGCAACACTGTCCTGCGGCAACGTACTCGGCCTCAGCGATGGATAGGGCAACGGAGGTTTGTTTCTTAGAACTCCAGGACACCAGGGACCTTCCTAGGAATTGGCACGTCCCTGATGTACTCTTCCTATCAACCTTACATCTAGCATAGTCGGAGTCTGAGTATCCAATTAAGTCAAAGGTAGACCCCTTTGGATACCAGATCCCGAAGCAAGGTGTAGCAACTAAATATCTAAGAATTCGCTTAACGGCCACAAGGTGACACTCCCTTGGGTCGGATTGAAATCTAGCACACATGCATACGCTAAGCATAATATCTGGTCTACTAGCACATAAATAAAGTAAAGACCCTATCATAGACCGGTATGCCTTTTGATCAACGGACTTACCTCCTTTATTGAGGTCAACATGTCCGTCGGTTCCCATTGGAGTCTTTGCGGGCTTAGCGTCCTTCATCCCAAACTGCTTGAGCAAGTCTTGCGTGTACTTCGTTTGAGAGATGAAGGTGTCGTCCTTGAGTTGCTTCACTTGGAACCCAAGGAAGTAGTTCAACTCGCCCATCATTGACATCTCGAATTTCTGAGTCATCACCCTGCTAAACTCTTCACAAGACTTTTGGTTAGTAGAACCAAATATTATGTCATCGACATAAATTTGGCACATAAAAAGATCACCATCACAAGTCTTAGTAAAAAGAGTTGGATCGGCTTTCCCAACCTTGAAAGCATTAGCAATTAGAAAATCTCTAAGGCATTCATACCATGCTCTTGGGGCTTGCTTAAGTCCATAGAGCGCCTTAGAGAGCTTACACACGTGGTTGGGGTACCGTTCATCCTCAAAGCCAGGGGTTGCTCCACGTATACCTCCTCCTTGATTGGCCCATTGAGGAAAGCGCTCTTCACATCCATTTGAAATAACCTGAAAGCATGGTGAGCGACATAGGCTAACAAAATACGAATCGACTCTAGCCTAGCCACAGGAGCAAAAGCCTCCTCAAAGTCCAAACCTGTGACTTGGGCATAACCTTTTGCCACAAGTCGAGCCTTGTTCCTTGTCACCACCCCGTGCTCGTCCTGTTTGTTGTGGAACACCCACTTGGTTCCCACAACGTTTTGCTTGGGACGCGGCACCAGTGTCCAAACTTCATTTCGCTTGAAGTTGTTGAGCTCTCCTGCATGGCCAACACCCAGTCCGGATCTAGCAAGGCCTCTTCTACCCTAAAAGGCTCAATAGAAGAGACAAAAGAGTAATGCTCACAAAAATTAGCTAATCTAGAGCGAGTGGTTACTCCCTTGCTAATGTCACCCAAAATCTAGTCGACGGGATGATTCCTTTGAATCATCGCTTGAACTTGAGTTGGAGGGGCCTGTGGTACTTCTTCCTCCTCATCTTCGACATCCTGTGCTCCCCCATGATCACACGCCTCTTCTTGAGGGACATGTTCGTCATCTTGAGTTGGGGGTGCACCGTTGTTGAGGAAGAAGGTTGATCTTGCTCCTTGTGTTCCTGTGGTCGCACGTCTCCAATTGCCATGGTACAAATTGCGTCCGTTGGAACATCATCCTCATCTACATCATCAAGATCAACTTGCTCTCTTGGAGTGCCATTAGTCTCATCAAATACAACATCGCTAGAGACTTCAACCAAACCCGATGATTTGTTGAAGACTCTATACGCCTTTGTATTTGAGTCATAACCTAACAAAAACCCTTCTACAACTTTGGGAGCAAATTTTGAATTCCTACCTTTCTTCACCAGAATGTAGCATTACTCCCAAAAACTCGAAAATATGAAACGTTGGGTTTGTTACCGGTTAGAAGTTCGTACGATGTCTTCTTGAGGAGGCGATGAAGGTAGACTTGGTTTATGGCGTGGCAAGATGTGTTCACAGCTTCCGACCAAAACCGCTCGGGCATCTTGAATTCTCCAAGCATCGTCCTCGCCATGTCTATAAGCGTCCTGTTCTTCCTCTCTACCACACCGTTTTGCTGTGGTGTGTAGGGAGCGGAGAACTCGTGCTTGATTCCTTCCTCCTCAAGAAACTCCTCCACTTGAAGGTTCTTGAACTCGGACCCGTTGTCGCTTCTAATCTTTTTCACCTTGAGCTCAAATTCGTTTTGAGCTCGCCTTAGAAAGCGGTTGAGGGTCCCTTGGGTTTCTGATTTATCCTGCAAAAAGAATACCCAAGTGAAGCGGGAAAAATCTTCAACAACAACAAGACCGTACTTACTTCCCCCGATGCTAAGGTAGGCGACGGGTCCGAAGAGGTCCATATGCAGTAGCTCTAGAGGTCTTGATGTAGTCATCACATTCTTGTTGTGATGAGCGCTTCCCACTTGTTTACCTGCTTGACAAGCTGCACAAGGTCTATCTTTTTTGAAATACACATTTGTTAGACCTAACACATGTTCTCCCTTTAGAAGTTTGTGAAGGTTCTTCATCCCAACATGTGCTAGACGATGATGCCACAGCCAGCTCATGCTAGTCTTAGCAATTAAGCATGCATCTAGACCGGCCTCCTCCTTCGAAAAATCAACTAAATAGAGTTTGCCGTCTAGTACACCCTTAAAGGCTAATGAAACATCACTCCTTTTGAAGACAGACACATCTACATTTGTAAATAAGCAATTGTAACCCATATTACATAATTGACTAACGGACAACAAGTTATACCCGAGCGATTCTACTAAAAACACATTAGAAATGGAATGCTCGGATGAAATAGCTATCTTTCCTAGTCCTTTAACCTTGCCTTGATTCCCGTCATCGAATATGATTGAGTCTTGGGAATCTTTGTTCTTGACGTAGGAGGTGAACATCTTCTTCTCCCCCGTCATGTGGTTTGTGCATCTGCTGTCGATAATCCAGCTTGAGCCCCTGGATGCATAAACCTGTAAGGCAAATTAGGCTTGGGTTTTAGGTACCCAACTCTTGTTGGGTCCTACAAGGTTAGTTATAATAGCCTTAGGGATCCAAATGCAAGTCTTGTCTCCCTTGCATTTGGCCCCCACCTTTTTTGCAGTCACTTTTTCATTTTTATATGAAAGAACAAATTTAGCATTGCAAGCATGAAAGACAGTGGTAGATCCATTATACTTTCCTAGGAGCATGAGACACAAAATTCCTCCTAGATCTACCATTAAAGTTTGAACTTGAAGCAATCATGGCATGAGAGTCAAAAGCATTATAACTCCTATTATAATGAACATTTCTAGAATATTTCCTATCATGATACAAGAAAGCATGATTCTTTGAACACTATTAGTCATAGGGGCCTTCCCTTTGTCCTTGGCAGAGATGGGAGCCCTTTGACTTGTTAAGTTCTTGGCTTCCCTTCGAAAGCCAAGCCCATCCTTAATTGAGGGATGTCTACCTACCATGTAGGCATCCCTTGCAAATTTTAGTTTATCAAAATCATTTTTTCTAGTCTTAAGTTGGGCATTAAGACTAGCTACTTCATCATTTAATTTAGAGATAGAAATGAAATGTTCACTACAAGCATCAACATTAAAATCTTTACACCTAGTGCAAATCACAACATGTTCAACACAAGAACTAGATTTATTTGCTACTTCTAGCTTAGCATTTAAATCATCATTAATACTTCTTAAGCTAGCCAAAGTCTCATGACAAGTAGATAATTCACATGAAAGCATTTCATTCCTTTTAACTTCTAAAGCAAGAGACTTTTGCACACTTACAAATTTATCATGCTCTTCATATAAAAGATCCTCTTGCTTTTCTAAAAGTTTATCCTTTTCATTTAGAGCATCAATTAATTCATTGATCTTTTCTACTTTTGCTCTATCTAATCCTTTAAACAAGTTAGTGTAATCAATTTCATCATCACTAGAGTCCTCATCACTAGAAGTAGAGTACTTAGGAGTTTCTCTAGTGATTACTGTAACACTCTGGGTTCCACAAACAACCCGGAATGCTACTGAACTACACTTCCGACGTCCATATATAAAATTTCGGCAGCATCCCCTTTGCAAGATTGCATAAAAGAGGGGGCAACAGAGTATAAACATATATCAAGACTAAAACATACTAAGTATTATTAATCGGCTAGCAAGGAAAGATGAACATACGACCTGAACTGAATTAACCAGTGCGCACGACCATATAAAAAATAAACAAACTTCCTTTGACAATAAGTTTCTAATTAAATCATGGCTGCGCCTGGGCAGCGTTATTATGAGAGTGAAAGTGGACGTGCTGCTACTCCCCTTATTCCCAACATGTATCAAGTACCTGCATTGAGTAATGCAAGAGTGAGATGACACATCTCAGCAAGTAAAATAATATCAAACAGTTTAACCACATAAGAACATTGTTTTACCACCACTTGATTCCACAACCTTCTTATTACGAAGGTGCAGCACGTATACAACGTACAACACACCTAGTTATCACACCTCGCAGGTAGAAACCACAATAGTAACATAGTAATGTCACACTTCATATATTCCTCATGAGTGCAAATGTCTGCAAATGCAAGGATGACTTCTGCCTTCATACCTCTAAGGATATGAAGCCGCATCGTACCCCTCCTCGGGCAACGTACAATGCTAAAAATGTACCGGTACGGTCGGACCATAAGATCACGACATAACTTCAAAATGCAAGATGGATGATGCGATGTGCATGTCATGCCTACAACACTTCATATAACATGATTCAAAAAGACACTTCAACTTCATCCAAGATGGGAATCAACCACATATATCATTACCAAATTATGATCATCCACAATATTAGACAATTGAGAATTAATACTTCCAAACAAATAAACTTCATCATAGGATTCAATGATTAACATAATTAAAACTTATGCATACTCAATGACAGGGAATAGGATGCAAACCGAACGGTAGCAACCATCACTGTATTTACTTGCCTTTACTGGAAGTTCGGGAAAATCCCTAAGTACGATCCGGAAGTCCACCACCTGTTTTTGACACCCAACTTAGTACACCAATTTCACATAATTAGGCTCATAAGCGACGCCGCACCTATGCACAAACTCAAACCCCGCTGCGGGTTATATCTCTCCCTACACCCACCAAACTGCAGCGGCGCTGCTTAATAATTTCATAACTTTAAAATTATGACAGTAGTGGTAACAAACAAAAACTCCAGAGGCATCTACATAAAATTCCCCACAAGTTTTGTATACAATTTATAATTAAATTCCAATATCTAATTATCCCAAAACAGTCCACAAGATGAACCCTGTAATCTGTTTTTCTTTGTCTTTTGGACAGCGACATACCCGGATTCAAACAGCGATATCTTTTAAAATATAATTCCAAATCAAGCGCATAAGTACTCATTGGAAAGATAAGACAAATCCCTACATGATTATCATACTGGTTAACACTAATTACCCACGAAAAATTCCCAGAAACTGTTAATACCACTGCTGTTCACCCACCTGAAAAATCTGTTTTTTTGGACAGCAACATACCCGGTTTCAAACGGTGATAACTTTTAATTTATAACTCCAAATTGAGCGCATAAATACTCGTTGGAAATGTATGCCAAAGTTCTACATGATTCCCAAACAGATTCCCCTTAATTCTCCACGAAAAATGCCCAGAAATCACTAATTCTGCTGTTATTCGTCCACCCCCTTAAAATTCTGGACAGCCCTTCTACCAAATCGCACACGCAACATCTAAACAATTGGATTGCCGCATAAAATGAACAAGAGATAAACACAAAAATCACCTTGGTTTCTCCCCCTTTTCTTCCTCCCTTCCTCCCTCCACCGAAAACCGTTGAAGATTTGCACCACGCGACGGAGATCCGAGCGGCAACGAATGGCACCATAGGAGGAGGAGATGGGGGGGGGGGGCGGCTAGGGTTTGATGTGTGGCTGCAAGTGCTTGAGAAAGGAGGAGATGGGAGGGGGGGGGTGGCCAAGAGGGTAGGGGAATGGGGGGGCGGCTGCACAAAGAAGGGGGGGGGGGGGGTTAGGGGGAGGGCAGCTAGGGTTATGGGGGTTAGTGGGCCGAAACAAGATTTGCGGCCCAACACGCCCACGCGACGGCTCCCGACCCCGATGCAAGCGCCTAACCAAAGAAATTCTACTGCTCTACTGGTGAATGTTTTTCCTCAAATTTCAAACTCCCAAAACGCAACCACCGAAAGAGAGAAAAAAACAAAAAGAATACCCTCCAACTTCTCTTCTTTGCAAACCGGGTGTCACACTCTACCCCCCTTAAAAAGAATTCGACCTCAAATTCCGACGCTTCTATCAGAACAACAAAAGAAAGATTAATGAATCAACAAAACTCACACATAAGGAAAAGTTCGAGTACTTCTGCCGCATCAGCTCCTCAAGCTCCTAGGATTCTAAGATACGCAGCAGACGACACTCTAGAGTCTGCTCTTGCTACACAGGAATCGGCTCTAGCTCGATTTGATGGTCTGGATTCCACAAATACTTCCTCAACATAAAAGACATGATATACTTGGTGTACTCTGATCACAGATTCCGACAATTACATGTGCTAAGCCCAGCTGCCAACTCGGCCAAGATAGTAGACGGTCCTATATACCTCGGACCAAGCTTTCCTGTCACCAAATCAATCATTGACATATGCAAGTACTTCAAGGAATGTATATATGAATGCAAGGCATATAATGTTCCTATAGCCTAAACCAAACTTAGCCAAACAAGAGCAACTTCAAGAGAGCAACTTAATGCTTGCATATTTCTAGATAGCAGCACAGCGGTTAATTGTTTTGCTCCTAACTCACAAAATATGCATCGAAAATTAGTAAACTAGGACTTTATGGAAAACTTATAAAGTCCACTATACCCTTGGTATTATCATCACAACAAGATTTGACACTTAGAAAGGTCAAACAATGCTAAACGTAAATTCTGTCCAGACTTGGACATAATTCAACTACTCAATTCAAAAATCCATAATTGGAGTCTCAATCATCCAATTCAGGTGCTCCCAGACTTTTTAGAAAGCTAGTAGAATTGTCTATAATTCATTTATAAACATATCAAGTTAATTCAATGCATATTAAGGTCAAAAGACACGAGAAAGGCTCTGCTGTCCAAATTTGGACAGATTCAGAGATCACACTTAAAACAGCTATAACTTAACTTATTGATCTCCAAAAAAAATTAATCCAAAATTTGTTGAAACGATTAAGAAAAGTACTACAACTTCTTTATAATTTATAATAAGTTATTCGAAGTTTAAATTGGGCGAACAAGGTCAGCTTCGAAATCTGTACAGAATCTGCACAGATTTCAAGACTGGACTTGAGAAAATCATAACTCCCAAACTACTAGACCTATGGTCATGAAATTTTTACACAAGTAAGATAAAGAAGTTGGCTACAACTTTTATATATAACATCTCTACAGAAAAGATGGTTTACTTCCTTGAACTAGCTGCATAACTAAAACTGGTCATGCAGTCCCAATAGCAAGCAATAGATTTTATCAGGTTCATTACTCTTCTAAGATTAAGCGTTCATTGAAAGACTAATAACTTTAGGTTCTTCATTATGAGACACCTAGAACAAATATAAGTATAGAAGCAATATGATAACTTTTTAAATCATTTAAGCCTAATCTCACATCATGCAAACAAGAATCAATTTAAGCATGTTATGTCTGCCCACATATTCATCCAAGCACATTCTATACATGATATCATAACTCCCTGCAGCTAACAAAATTTTGCAAATATAAACTCATTGAAAAGATTATAACATTCCCTAGAACTTTTATTATAATGAGTGTCTCAGAATTGGTTTCCAAACAGATAAAACAATGCAACTCTTTTATTTCAAAACTGATAAGATTGAAACAATGGACAACTAAAATTCAAAAACCTATAACTCCTGCTATACTCAACTTAAACTACAACGAACACGCGTTGGAAAAGTTTTGAAAATTGTCCACGACTTTTGCAATAAAGTTGCACCCAAATTTATCCTTATAGCCCTCAACTCTGCATGACCTACAGCTAAACTCAGCCTGAGATACTGCACATTAGAGATTCGACTTATATACGGGCAACCACCTCTCCAAATCTATTTAACAGACAATTACAAGTAAATACCCATTAAAAAGGTACTGAAAAGACCTACAAGTTTTGCTTAAAGAGAATTCGCAAATTTGTGCTCTGCAACTATCAAAGCGCGGTCGATTTATTGGTGATTATAACGACACCTAAAGTTCAGACACAACAGTGCAACAACTTCAGAGCAACCTAACTCCAATTATATGCAATGAGAATTAGAAACCCATACTCTTTGAAAAGATCACGAAATTACTAAAACTTTCATAATCCACAAAGACCAAATTATACCGTCTTCAATGTCTACTCTTCCGTACAAAATTAAAGACTCACTCTGCTAGAGACACCAACAAAGATGTTTTAAAAAACCCATATCTCTCAAATGTTTAGACCAAACATGGTGATTAAGCATCCTATGGAAAGATGAAGAAACATACTACAAAACATTCTAGATAAGTGAAGCCTGATTCAGCCTCCAACTAATTTAAAATGCCTCCCGAAACCAAACAACACATTATCAACGATAAAAAAACAATATAAAATGAAACCCAAGTCATTGGCAGGTGCAATCAACACTAGGATTTTCCACTACCAAACTGGGATGCAACTCCACAAAGTCTTTAAATAACACTCGACCAAATAGGTTAGAACACTAAGCACAACAATCAATGAATTCAACAACCTCGTTTGTTAATGCCACTAAGGTCAAACATCCATGTATCGACAATGTATGAAACACCTGACATACCCGTCTCCATCACTATAAAACATGGTTGTTATTACACTAGAATCCAACTGCTAGAAATCTCCAAAACTATTCTGTTGACGTGAAGCAAATGGTGCTCATGTCATATAACATCTTTTTCTCCTCTCACAAGAGATAAAATTTGCAATACTCATAAAGCAATGGAGGGATAACAACAAGAAAAACTAATGTACATCTTGACACAGACTCATGCAAAAGCTTCATAAATATTACTTTCAACACTAAAATAATAACACGATACTATGCTCAACAGGAGTAATTGGACTTCAATAAGATAATCCACCTAACCAAACTACTTTGATTAACCTCACATACAACAATACCTCCTATTATTGCACTTGAACAATTTGTACCTAGTGATGTCATAGGATGAATTCAAAGTAGTAGACATACATGATCTATCAAACCATCACTCATATAAAAAAATCTCCATCTAATGCAACAACCACATCATTATAGAGATAGATGACTAACAAACATAAGCAACTTCCAGTTAAACATTGACTTTGTTTAAGATAAAGCGGTCCAAATAATAATTCCATAACCATGCATAGAGAACTGATCATATATAAAAAAACTACCACATATCATCGGCGATTAAAAACAATATAAAACGGGTTGTCCATATCGTCCACATGACTAGCCTCCAACAAATAAAAATTATGCATAACCTTTTTGGCTATAGAAACAAACCATAGAAGGAAAACATGCATGCCTCTTCAACTATAATATAGACATAAAATCCACTTGAAATCACCCTATTTATTATTAAAGATAAGGTTGCACACAATAAGAAAACCTATCATGTAAACATGGTTGAACTTATCTATCCACGTCATCTTGCAAATTCACTTGAGTTCTTCCAGTCTCAAGATTTCATAGACAGTACAATATTGCCTTTGCTCTATGGAGACAAACCTATTGTACTCTAAGATCAAGTTGGCAAGTAGCCACACTAGCCAAAAAAAAGGTGAGGTGTAAAGTACTGCACCCATGGAAATATTACATTGATAAGTTGGGTTGTAACCCAACAGTCAATCAAACTCAACAACACCATAAAACTACATTGTATAGTGTTTTCACACTACACCAAGTCGGATTAGATCCTCTATACACAAGCTCAATAAACAATCGGTCCAACAAGTACTAGAACCCAAGAATCCTTTTGGGAAAAAACATCCACAGTCAAGCATATAGAAATATATGATGGTAATAGCTCAGAGATTAGTAAACATTGCATCCCAAAAAAACATCATGACGATATGTATATAAAACAAGTACATTAGTAGCTTCACTTGCATAATAATTTCAATAACAACCACATCAAGAAACCAATATTAAATAGAAGTAACATTTCATATCAAGCATTACGTCGTTAACGACATACCCCATCAAACCATAAAGGGATTTGGAGTAAGGAAATTCTAGTCATCTATACAATAAAATACTAATATGAAAGATATATGAACCCATACCCTTCCTATATGTGCAAGTGTGTCAAATTTATCTTCAAATTGCGTAGAATCTAAAGCCTATCCTCTGATACCAACTGTAACACTCCGGGTTCCACAAACAACCCGGAATGCTACTGAACTATACTTCCGACGTCCATATATAAAATTTCAGCAGCATCCCCTTTGCAAGATTGCATAAAAGAGGGGGCAACAGAGTATAAACATATATCAAGACTAAAACATACTAAGTATTATTAATCGGCTAGCAAGGAAGGATGAACATACGACCTGAACTGAATTAACCAGTGTGCACGACCATATAAAAAATAAACAAACTTCCTTTGACAATAAGTTTCTAATTAAATCATGGCTGCGCCTGGGCAGCGTTATTGTGAGAGTGAAAGTGGACATGCTGCTACTCCCCTTATTCCCAACATGTATCAAGTACCTGCATTGAGTAATGCAAGAGTGAGATGACACATCTCAGCAAGTAAAATAATATCAAACAGTTTAACCACATAAGAACATTGTTTTACCACCACTTGATACCACAACCTTCTTATTACGAAGGTGCAGCACGTATACAACGTACAACACACCTAGTTATCACACCTCGCAGGTAAAAACCACAATAGTAACATAGTAATGTCACACTTCATATATTCCTCATGAGTGCAAATGTCTGCAAATGCAAGGATGACTTCTGCCTTCATACCTCTAAGGATATGAAGCCACATCGTACCCCTCCTCGGACAACGTATGATGCTAAAAATGTACCGGTACGGTCGGACCATAAGATCACGACATAACTTCAAAATGCAAGATGGATGATGCGATGTGCATGTCATGCCTACAACACTTCATATAACATGATTCAAAAAGATACTTCAACTTCATCCAAGATGGAAATCAACCACATATATCATTACCAAATTATGATCATCTAGAATATTAGACAATTGAGAATTAATACTTCCACACAAATAAACTTCATCATAGGATTCAATGATTAACATAATTAAAACTTATGCATACTCAATGACAGGGAATAGGATGCAAACCGAACGGTAGCAACCATCACTGTATTTACTTGACTTTACCAGAAGTTCGGGCAAATCCCTAAGTACGATCCGGAAGTCCACCACCTGTTTTTGACACCCAACTTAGTACACCAATTTCACATAATCAGGCTCATAAGCGACGCCGCACTTACGCACAAACTCAAACCCCGCTGCGGGTTATATCTCTCCGTACACCCACCAAACTGCAGCGGCGCTGCTTAATAATTTCATAACTTTAAAATTATGACAGAAGTGGTAACAAACAAAAACTCCAGAGGCATCTACATAAAATTCCCCACAAGTTTTGTATACAATTTATAATTAAATTCCAATATCTAATTAGCCCAAAACAGTCCACAAGATGAACCCTGTAATCTGTTTTTCTTTGTCTTTTGGACAACGACATACCCGGATTCAAACAGCGATATCTTTTAAAATATAATTCCAAATCAAGCGCATAAGTACTCATTGGAAAGATAAGACAAATACCTACATGATTATCATACTGGTTAACACTAATTACCCACGAAAAATTCCCAGAAACTGTTAATACCACTGCTGTTCACCCACCTGAAAAATCTGTTTTTTTGGACAACAACATACCCGGTTTCAAACGGTGATAACTTTTAATTTATAACTCCAAATTGAGAGCATAAATACTCGTTGGAAAGGTATGCCAAAGTTCTACATGATTCCCAAACAGATTCCCCTTAATTCTCCACGAAAAATGCCCAGAAATCACTAATTCTGCTGCTGTTCGTCCACCCCCTTAAAATTCTGGACAGCCCTTCTACCAAATCGCACACGCAACATCTAAACAATTGGATTGCCGCATAAAATGAACAAGAGATAAACACAAAAATCACCTTGGTTTCTCCCTCTTTTCTTCCTCCCTTCCTCCCTCCACCGAAAACCGTTGAAGATTTGGACCACGCGACGGAGATCCGAGCGGCAACGAATGACACCATGGGAGGAGGAGATGGGGGGCTAGGGTTTGATGTGTGGCTGCAAGTGCTTGAGAAAGGAGGAGATGGGAGGGGGCGGCCAAGAGGGTAGGGGAATGGGGGGGGGCGGCTGCACAAAGAAGGGGGGGTTAGGGGGAGGGCGGCTAGGGTTATGGGGGTTAGTGGGCCGAAACAAGATTTGCGGCCCAACACGCCCACGCGATGGCTCCCGACCCCGATGCAAGCGCCTAACCAATGAAATTCTACTGCCCTACTAGTGAATGTTTTTCCTCAAATTCCAAATTCCCAAAACACAACCACCGAAAGAGAGAAAAAAACAAAAAGAATACCCTCCAACTTCTCTTCTTTGCAAACCGGGTGTCACAATTACCTTCTTTTCCTTTGCCATTAGACAAGTATGGCGCTCGTTGGGGAAGAGCGACGACTTGTTGAAGGCCGAGGCGGCGAGTCCTTCGTCGTCGGAGTCGGACGACGAATAATCTGAGTCCCACTCTTTGCCGAGGTGTGCCTCGCCCTTCGCCTTCTTGTAGGCCTTCTTCTTTTCCCTCTTCCCGCCTTTCTCTTGTTCCTGGTCATTAGTGTTGTCGGGACAATTTGCTATAAAATGACCATACTTACCACATTTAAAGCAGGAGCGTTTCCCCTTCGCTTTGCTCTTGTTGGGATGCTCCTTTCTTCCTTTTAGCGCCGTCTTGAAGCGCTTGATGATGAGGGCCATTTCTTCCTCGTTAAGCCCGGCCGCCTCAACTTGCGCCACCTTGCTAGGTAGCGCCTCCCTGCTACTTGTTGCTTTGAGAGCAACGGTTTGAGGCTCGTGGATCGGCATTGGGCCATTTAGTGCCTCATCAACATATCTGCCTCCTTGATCATCATTCGCCCGCTTACAAACTTCCCAAGTATTTCTTCGGGCGTCATCTTGGTATACCTAGGATTTTCACGAATAGAGTTTACAAGATGAGGATCAAGGACAGTGAAGGACCTTAGCATTAGCCGGATGACGTCGTGGTCCGTCCATCTCGTGGTTCCATAGCTCCTTATTTTGTTGACCAAGGTCTTGAGCCTGTTGTATGTTTGGGTTGGCTCCTCCCCCCTGATCATTGCAAATCTTCCCAGTTCGCCCTCCACCAACTCCATCTTGGTGAGCATGGTGACATCATTTCCCTCATGCGAGATCCTGAGGGTGTCCCAAATCTGCTTGGCGTTATCCAAGCCGCTCACCTTATGGTACTCTTCCCTGCACAAGGATGCTAATAGAACAGTGGTAGCTTGTGCATTTTTGTGAATTTGTTCATTGATAAACATGGGATTATCCGAACTATCAAAATGCATTCCATTCTCTACTATCTCCCATATACTTGGATGAAGAGAGAACAAGTGACTACGCATTTTGTGACTCCAAAATCCGTAGTCCTCTCCATCAAAGTGTAGAGGTTTACCAAGAGGAATGGAAAGCAAATGAGCATTCGAATTATGCGGAATACGAGAATAATCAAAAGAAAAGTTTGAGTTGACCGTTTTCTTTTTCTTGTCGTAGTCGTCGTCGTCTCTTTGGGAAGAAGAAGACTCGTCGCTGTCGTAGTAGACTATCTTCTTGATATGCCTCTTCTTCTTCCCATCTTTCTTTTTGTGACTCAAGCCAGAGTCGGTGGGCTTATCGTCTCTTGGCTCGTTGAAGGCGGACTCCTTCTCCTTATCGTTGACCACCATCCCCTTTCCCTTAGGATCCATCTCTTCGGGCGATTAGTCCCTTTCGTAAAGAGAACGGCTTTGATACCAATTGAGAGCACCTAGAGGGGGGGGGGTGAATAGGTGATCCTGTAAAAACTTGAAACTTAAAGACACAAAACTTGATTAAGAGTTAGTAGACTAAATAGCGAGCTCTTGTGAACACAAGTATCACAGAAAAGCAATCACAAAAGACACGCGAGTTATCCCGTGGTTCGACAAGTACAACACTTGTCTACCTCCACGTTGTGGCGTCCCAATGGACGAGGGTCGCACTCAACCCCTTTCAAGCGGTCCAAAGACCCACTTGAATACCATGGTGTTTCTCTTTGTTTCACTATATCCCGTTCGCGAGGAATCTCGACAACTTGGAGCCTCTCGCCCTTACAATTTGATGATCACAAAGAAGCACGGAAGTAAGGGTGGGAAAAGCAACACACACAAGACTCAAAGCAAGAGCACAAACACGCACACTAGCCAACAACTTGAGATCTAAGTTCACACACGGAGTTCTCAACTCAAAAGGAGCTCAAATTGCTATCACAATGAATCGAATGCGCTAGAATGAAGTCTTGGTGCTTAGGGATGATCAAAAAATGCTTGGTGTACTCCTCCATGCGCCTAGGGGTCCCTTTTATAGCCCCAAGGCAGATAGGAGCCGTTGGAAGCAATCCAGGAAGGCAATTCTTGCCTTCTGTCGGGTGGCGCACCGGACAGTCCGTTGCACCACCGAACAGGCACTATTCACAGTTCGGTCCAGATTGCTTTCCTAAATTGGTGCAACCGACCGTTGAAGATTTGGAGCCATTGGCGCACCGGACACTGTCCGGTGCACACCGGACAGTCCTGTGCCCCCATTCGACCGTTGGCTCGGCCACGCATCACGCGCGGATTGTGCGGCCGACCGTTGGCGCAGTCGACCGTTGGCTCACCGGACAGTCCGTTGCACCACCGGATAGTCCGGTGCACCACCAGACAGTCCGGTGAATTTTAGTCGTACGCTGTTGACTGTTTCCCGAGAGTGGCGACTTCGCCGTAAACGACTCACCGGACAGTCCGGTGCACCACTGGACAGTCCGGTGATTTATAGTCGTACTCCGCCGTCGAGACCCGAGAGCAGGCTGTTTATCTGGACTGGTCCTGGCACACCGGACCCTGTCCGGTGCACCACCGGACAGTCCGGTGCACCCAGACCGAGCAGCCTTTTAGCTGAATACAACCAACTTATCTCCAAAGCGGTTTCTCCTGTTTCTAGCACTTAGACACAATACATTAGTCTTCAAAACAATGTACTAAGTCTAGAAACATACCTTTAATCTTGATTTGCACTTCTTGAGTCTTTGGCACAAATATCACTCAAAGAATTTGTGTGGAGCACTTAATCACCAAAATCTTATAGAAATGGCCCAAGGGCACATTTCCCTTTCAATAGTAAGTGACGATGGCCTAGATGCACTGAAAGGGAAATGGCCTCAAACATTTCCTATAAATCGATTTTGGTGTTTGACGACCATCACAAACTTTACGGACTAACTAGTTTGTTTAAAGTGATCATTCCGTAGGTGCATAAGTTCATCTACAACTATACTAAGTCGACTGTCCGGAATACCGTAGATTATTCTGGATAGGAGAAGATTTTTGTAAAAACACCGTTGTGCGAACTGTCCGGGCCCTTGCGGCAGACCGTCCGTGACATCAGGGTGTGCCAGGACAGGAACACTGCAAAAACATATGATAACACTGTGGACCGTCCGATGGAGAATCGAGCACCGTCCGAGACCAAGTGTGGACCGTCCGGTCGGTAAAGAACTAGAAAACTCGAAGGTGACGGATTCGGTAAAATGAATTTTAGCATCCTCGTGGACCGTCCAGGGTGCCACCCAGACCGTCTGTGACTGCAGTACCTGACATCTGACGATGCATTAAATGCACTATAGCCATTGAGATAACCGTTACTGCTGACCATTGCGTTTGCAGCCGTTGATATGCAGGGGCGGACCATCCGGGCAGAGGGCACGGACCGTCCGCAGTCGGCAGGAAGGAAGCAACGACTAGGAAGTGGTTGGGGGCTATAAATACAACCCCAACCACCTCCATTTTTTACATCCAAGCACTCCACTCCTTCACATTCAATACAAGAGCTAGCAATCCACTCCAAGACGCACTCAAAGCTTTCAATCTCTCAAAGTTTCACAATTTAGACAAGTGGTCATTAGTGACTTGAGAGAGTGACCCGTGTGTTAATTGTCGCTCTTGTTGCTTGGTTTTCGCAATCATGCTTTCTTCATCTCTTTCGCATTCTTCTAAGTGAATTGTAAAGCAAGCAAGAGACATCTAATTGTGTGGTGATCCTTGCGGGGTCTTAGTGACCCGTGAGATTAAGAAGAAGCACTCAACCAGTCTGAGTGACCAATTGAGAGAGAGAAAGGGTTGAAATAGACCCGACCTTTGTGGCCTCCTCAACAGGGACTAGGTTCTTTGGAACCAAACCTCGGTAATACAAATCATCGTGTCACTTGTTCTTCATTTGATTTGTTTTCCCCTCTCTCTAACGTTCCCTTGCTCATAGTGATTTGAGTTTGCTCCCAAACATTATCCGCATCATTTGAGCAACTCGTGGCAAGAGGAACAATCTTTCGAACTTGAATTTAATTCTAACGCTAACCCCGACCTTTAGTGTGTGCTCAAGTTTTAAATTTCATGTTTCGCCTATTCACCCCATCTATGTGACTTTCAATTGGTATCAGAGCCAGTGCTTCATTAAGAGTCTAACCAACTCAAATTGATGTCTATAGATCACGCCAAGAGGGATATGATGACCGGCGACAAGCCCGCAAGCTTGGGGAGGACCCTTTCAAGGGAGTCTGGCAACAAACACAAGGAGGAATCCTCTTCCTCCATCAAGTCCCATCGGAGAGGTGATAAGAAGAAGATGAAGAAAGTGGTCTACTATGAGACCGACTCTTCGTCACCCTCCACCTCCGCCTCCGAGTCGTCGATTACTTCTAAGCGCCATGAGCGCAAGAAGTATAGTAAGATGCCCCTACGCTATCACCGTATTTTAAAGCACGCTCCATTACTTTCCATACCCTTAGGCCAACCACCATATTTTGATGGTGAAGATTATTGTATGTGGAGTGATAAAATGAGGCACCATCTAACCTCACTCCATGAAAGTATTTGGGATATTGTTGAGTATGGAGCGCAGGTACCTAAGGTGGGGGACAAAGACTACGACTCGGACGAGGCCGCCCAAATTAGGCACTTTAACTCCCAAGCCACGTCAATACTCCTCGCCTCCTTGTGTCGAGAGGAGTATAACAAGGTGCAAGGATTAAAGAGTGCCAAAGAAATTTGGGACGTCCTCAAAACCGCGCACGAAGGGGATGAGGTGACCAAGATCACCAAACGCGAAATGATCGAGGAAGAACTCGGTCAATTCGTCCTCAACAAAGGGGAAGAGCCGCAAGCCATGTACAATCGGCTCAAGACGATGGTGAATCAAGTGTGCAACCTTGGGAGCACAAAATGGGATGACCATGAAATGGTCAAGGTTATTCTTAGATCCCTCATATTTCGTAATCCTACTCAAGTTCAATTAATACATGGGGATCCTAGATACAAACAGATGTCTCCCGAGGAAGTGATTGGCAAGTTTGTGAGCTTTGAACTTATGATCAAAGACTCCAAACATATTGTCAACTTGGAGCAAGGCGCCACCTCTACACCCGAGGTGCAACCCGTCGCATTCAAAGCGACGGAAGAGAATAAGGAGGAGTCTACACCAAGTAGGCTTCCAATCGACGCCTCCAAGCTTGACAACGAGGAGATGGTGCTCATCATCAAGAGCTTCTGCCAAATCCTCAAGCAAAGGAAGGGGAAGGACTACAAGTCCCGCTCCAAGAGGGTGTGCTACAGGTGTGGTAAGTCCGGTCACTTTATTGCTAAATGTCTAATCTCTAGTGAAAGTGACAGGGACGAAGACAAGAAGGGGAAGAAGAAGGAGAAGAAGAGGTACTACAAGAAGAAGGGTGGCGATGCCCACATATGCCGAGAATGGGACTCCGACGAGAGCTCCACCGACTCCTCCTTCGACGAGGACGTCGCCAACATCGTCGTCAACAAGGGCCTCCTCTTCCCCAACGTTGGCCACAAATGTCTCATGGCTAAGGACGAGAAGAAGAAGAAGGTACACTCTAGAGCCACCCCCAAATATACAACATCTAGTGACGAGGGTAGCTCTAATGATAATGAAGATAATTTAATGTCTCTCTTTGCCAACCTTAGCATGGACCAAAAGAAAAAATTAAATGAATCAATAGAAGCCATTAATGAAAAGAATGATCTCTTGGAAATCCAAGAGGACTTCCTCATTAAAGAAAACAAAAAATTTGTTAAGTTGAAAAATGCTTATGCTTAGGAAGTAGAAAAATGTGAAAACTTAACTAAGGAGCTTAGCATGATTCAATTTCTAGTCTTAGAACTGAAAATGCTAGCTTAGTTTCTAAGATTAAAGAATTGAATGTTTGCAATGATTCCATTTCCTGTCTTAGAGATGAGAATGCTATATTAAATGCTAAGGTAGAAGAATTGAATGCTTGCAAACCCTCTACATCTACTGTTGAGCATGTTTCCATTTGCACTAGATGTAGAGATGTTAACATTGAAGCTATGGATGATCACCTTGCAATGATTAAACAACAAAATAATCACATAGCTAAATTAACTACTAAAATTGCCGAGCATGAACTAGATAATGAAAATTTTAAATTTGCTCGTAGTATGCTTTATAATGGGAGACGCCCTGGCATTATGGATGGCATTGGATTCCAACATGGGAATCAATCCAATGTCAAACTTAATGCCCCTAAAAGATTATCTAATTTTGTTAAGGGTAAGGCTCCCATGGTTCAGGATAGTGAGGATTACATTTTATATCCTGCAAACTATCCCGAACATAAAATTAGGAAGATTCATGCTAGAAAGTCTAACAATATTTCTCATCATGCTTTTATATATAAAAATGAGACTTCTAGATCCAGGCATACAACTCATGTTAAAATGGCTAAAAAGAAAATTCCTACTGCATCAAATGAGCATAATGTTTCATTTAAGACTTTTGATGCATCATATGTTTTAACTAACAAATCAGGCAAAATAGTTGCCAAATATGTTGGGGGCAAACACAAGAGTCCAAAGACTTGTGTTTGGGTACCCAAGGTGCTTGTTTCTAATATGAAAGGACCCAAGACTGTTTGGTTACCTAAGAACAAGGCCTAAAATTGTTTTGTAGGTTTATGCATCCGGTGGTTCAAGTTGGATAATCGATAGCGGGTGCACAAACCACATGATAGGGGAGAAGAGAATGTTCTCCTCCTATGAAAAAATGAAGATCCCCAACGAGCTATCACATTCGGGGATGGAAATCAAGGATTGGTCAAAGGTTTGGGTAAAATTGCTATATCACCTGACCATTCTATTTCCAATGTTTTTCTTGTAGATTCTTTAGATTACAATTTGCTTTCTGTTTCTCAATTATGCAAAATGGGCTACAACTGTCTATTTACTGATGTAGGTGTTACTGTCTTTAGAAGAAGTGATGGTTCAATAGCATTTAAAGGAGTGTTAGATGATCAGCTATATTTAGTTGATTTTAATGATAACAAAGCTGAACTGGACACTTGTTTAATTGCTAAGACTAATATGGTGTAACACCCCGGGATCCATAAACACCCCAGAATGCTACTAAACTACACATCTAACATTCATATCTAAAATTTCGACAGCATTTCCTTTGAAAATTGCATAAACGGGGAAGCAACAAAGTATAAATAAATATCATGATAAGAAAACATAACAGACATTAATGATCTGCTAGCAATGGGAAGACAACCATAATGACATGAACTGAATTAACCAGTGCACACGACTAGTTAAAAACAAACATCCTTTGACAAGAAGTTTCTAATTAAATCATGACTGCGCCTGGGCAGCGTTATTATGAGAGTGAAGGTGGATGTGCTGCTACTTCCCACTCCCCTTGATGAGCAACAAGCACCTGCATTGAGTAATGCAAGAGTGAGATGAAACATCTCAGCAAGCTAATTGTTTTGATGAGATATTTAAACCACAAATTGAATTAATCAACATTTTAAAAGAATCACAATCAAGATCAGAAATACTTGTAGATATAGAACTCAGTAGTCCCAATATAACCAATACCATCTCATTTCCCCGAAAAACCACAATAGGTTGTATAACACTTCCCTGCATCAACAATACCTACAAATATAACTTCAATGTATGCATAGGAATGCAATGTGTAGGTCCTCTATCTTCATACCTCTAAGGGTATAAAACCACATCATCTGCAAATATCACTTCAATATATGCATATGAATGCAATGCATATGTCCTCTGCCTTCATACCTCTAAGGGTATGAAGCCACATCGTACCCCTCCTCGGGCAACGTACGATGCTAAGTTGTACCGGTACGGTTGGACCATAGGTCACGACAAAACTTTAGATGCAAATGAGTCATGCAATGTATATGGCATACTGCATTTATCAATAAATTTCACTTCCTTTAGATACAATACAAACCTCAAATAATACTTTATCTGCCTTCAGATACAATGCAAACCTCAAATAATACTTCGTCTGCCTTTAGATACAATGCAAACCTCAAATAAGACTTCATCTGCCTTCAGGGGTGTGAATTAATCTCAAGGGTCATACTTGAACCATAATCATCATCAATATATGATAGAGCATCAATATAATACAATCAAGCAAAACATCATCATAGAGTTCAATTATGAAAGAATCCAATAATTCTGAATATTAGAGTGTAGGTGATAGAAATAACAGGTCAAAACGGTAGCAACCACCGCTACATTCACTTGCCTTCATCGAAGAAGAAAAATGTACTAGGCATGATCTGGAGTGTAGCCACCTACTAGCGGGCATAAGACTTAGTACAAATATTTCACAAACATTTGCCAAAAATCAACAAAACACTGCTACACTTGAAACCAAGACCCAGTGGAAAGACTCCCATCTTGAACCACATGCCATACAGTAGCAACGCTGTTTGTTAATTTTGTATCTTTAAAATTAAAACAGTGGTGATATCAAACAAATACTCTAGGAGTATCTACACAGAATGCTCTACAACTTCGGTATTTAATGGATAATTAATTTCTGCCATCTATAAGTTCTAAAATATCTGACAAGATAACTGATTGAATCTATTTTAGACAGCAGCATAGTTAACTTCAAAATTCGATATCTCCTAAAGTACTAAACCAAAAATTATGAAATTCTTCTGTCAGTAAGAACTTTTATCCCTCTACAAAAGTCTCCATAGTTGGAAGAGCCAATTCAGCCATTTACTAGATGAAACCCACCAGTGAACAGACCCGCTCATTTTTGTCAGGCAAACAGGAACAGCTACAGTAAAACAAACATAACTGGAGTTTCACAAATCATATGAATGCACTCTTTAACAATCTAGAAATATTATGAAATTATCTACAAAATCTTTTACCAACCCACAGTTTAATTCTGTTGATAAAATTGCCTAACTCTTAAGAGAACATATTCTGCACAGAATTATGAGACTGAAAAACTAATATAATCAAACTGCAATAACTTTCTGTTCTGATGTCCGATTGAGTTGTTCTTCACGGCCATGGAAAGATCTACAAATTATCTACGACTCATATATAGACTGTTTATTTTTTTGAGGCCACTAAGACCACAGATAACTGGCATGAACAGAAACTGTCGAATCTGCCATTCTACAGAAATTAAATTCGAGATCAAAACCTAACCCCACATCTAACCCAACCTCTAATCCTTCAATCCACATGATCCACAACCTCCAAAAGCACATAATTATAGGGAGGAACAAGGATCCCATCCTTACCTAGGGTTTCCCCAAGAAAATCTGCAAGAGATGGGGGTAGAACATATCCTTGATCCTCTCTTCCTCTTCAATCCATCTTGCTCCTCCTCTTCTCGATCCTTGCTGCGTGGGGGAGATCTAGAGGAAGGAGGAAGCAGTGGAGGGCGACTGCAAAGGGGAAGGGGGAGGGGTGGCCAAGTGTGGGGAAAGGGGGGTTTGGCGGCCAAGAAAATGGAAAGGGGGGGGGCAACCACTAGGGTTTTGTGAGAGAAAGAAACGACGCCTCAGATGTCTCCTGACTTTGCATCCAACGCCCCACAACCCTTTCCCTCATCCACGCACCAAAGATCAACTTTTGGTCAACATTTTTTTTTGGGATATTACACTCTACCCCCCTTAAAAAGAATTCGTCCTCAAATTCGACCACTCCAAGCAAAACATCCAAGGTACGTCATATAGCACTACCATTCGAAACATGGGTCCATTATTGGTCTTAATTAACACAATAACTTCTACCTTGGACTAATTGTCTAAGGAAACTACACAACCTGACATCAAGCATGAAACAACATGCAATGAAGCTCAAAGCAAGTCATAGATGCAATAAACACTACAATTTCACACCATCGAATTTGGATGCAACTATACATCAACATCAATGTCTTAAGACAACACTCTTTTATGAAGGGGTAATATGCACTAAGCACAACCCTTACCAACTTCAACAATTGATTTTAATTAAATGGTGAAACATCCACACCCGACGAATGTATAAGAAGATCAAACACCTCACCTCAAAGCACCACAAAACAAGTAGTTCTATTGAAACAAAACTCCTAATCTTCCTAAACCTTATTCTTGACATCATGAAAAGATAATCATGTAATCTAACATTCTTTGCACCCCACAAAAGGGAGAAAATCTACAGAACTAATGGAGCAATAAAGCCAACAAGAAGCCAATAACATTCTGCGCGGCACATTTCAACGAAGAAATGCCAAAAGCTCCACAAAGAGCACTGACAACACAACAACACAATACTTGGTTAACCAATGTCACTATACTTCATCCAACAACTCAACTAAGACAAATATCCAAACTAGTAAGGTTAGCCTACACATAATATAAGTATTCATCTACTGTAGTTCATAAACTTACATTTCATTCTATCATACGATGCACTCAAAGTACCAGACATACAAGGTCAATAATAACCCCGTAATCCTTCACACATTTGACAAACATCTCAAGCTGATGTAAAAACCACATCATTTAGGAATAGGTGACTAACCACACACAACAAACTCTAGGCTAGGCACTGGCTTCATTCAAACCAATAGATAGGTGGTCCAACAATGGCTCCACAAGTATGCATCGGAGAGAGAACCATCTTATCCTCAACGTATTAATACTTAATCAATGGATCCAAAAAATCAAAGATTTATTCTACAACTAGCATGACTAACATGCAACCACTTTAAACCACATCTAGGCTTTGTGGCTACTAAAACACACAATAGAAGAGAGACATGTAAGCCATTCTAGATAGATAAAGACTTCCCCCAAAATTCATATAAAAGTACCAATATTCATTTCTTTCAGAACTGGTTTCTCGACATAAACAATCATTCTTTACAAAGATAGTTGGAACTATCCACCAACCGCTCAACAACTTAAATTCAAATTGATGGTTACCTTGTAACCCAAAACACGCAATTCACACTCCTCTTAGAAACATCCTCAATTAAGCATATATAACAATATTATTGTAATAAAACTCAACCATGAAAAACATGGTGAAAACAACATAGACATACTTGTATATCACAAGCATAATAACAACTTCAATCTCACAAAAGACCAGCGATATCAATCGCATTGATTTAGAGATAAATTATATCAGGAATTAAGTCATAAACAACTTACCACATCACTGTAAAGGAATAGGGAGGGGTGAAATTATTGTCATCTGCACTTCAAAGACACTAATATATATCAAAGATATTTGAACCTATACCCTTCCTATATGTGCAAATGTGTCAAATTTATCTTCAAATTGCCAAGAATCTAAAGCCTATGCTTTGACACCAACTGTAACACCCCGGGATCCACAAACACCCCAGAATGCTACTAAACTACACAACTAACATTCATATATAAAATTTCGACAGCATCTCCTTTGAAAATTGCATAAACGGGGAAGCAACAAAGTATAAATAGATATCATGATAAGAAAACATAATAGACATTAATAATCTGCTAACAATGGGAAGACAACCATAACGATATGAACTGAATTAACCAGTGCGCACGATTAGTTAAAAACAAACATCCTTTGACAATAAGTTTCTAATTAAATCATGACTGCACCTGGGCAGCGTTATTATGAGAGTGAATGTGGATGTGCTGTTACTTCCCACTCCCCTTGATGAGCAACAAGCACCTGCATTGTGTAATGCAAGAGTGAGATGAAACATCTCAGCAAGCTAATTGTTTTGACGAGATATTTAAACCATAAATTGAATTAATCAACATTTTAAAAGAATCACAATCAAGATCAGAAATACTTGTAGATATAGAACTCAGTAGTCCCAATATAACCAATACCATCTCATTTCCCCGAACAACCATAATAGGTTGTATAACACTTCCCTGCATCAACAATACCTGCAAATATCACTTCAATGTATGCATAAGAATGCAATTTGTAGGTCCTCTATCTTCATACCTCTGAGGGTATAAAACCACATCATCTGCAAATATCACTTCAATGTATGCATATGAATGCAATGCATATGTCTTCTGCCTTCATACCTGTAAGGGTATGAAGCCGCATCGTACCACTCCTCTAGCAACGAACGATGCTAAGTTGTACCGGTACGGTCGGACCATAGGTCACGACAAAACTTCAGATGCAAATGAGTCATGCAATGTATATGGCATGCTGCATTTATCAATAAATTTCACTTCCTTTAGATACAATACAAACCTCAAATAATACTTTATCTACCTTCAGATACAATGCAAACCTCAAATAATACTTTGTCTGCCTTTAGATACAATGCAAACCTCAAATAAGACTTCATCTGCCTTCAGGGGTGTGAATTAATCTCATGGGTCATACTTGAACCATAATCATCATCAATATATGATAGAGCATCAATATAATACAATCAATCAAAACATCATCATAGAGTTCAATTATGAAAGAATCCAATAATTCTGGATATTAGAGTGTAGGTGATAGAAATAACAGGTCAAAACGGTAGCAACCACCGCTACATTCACTTGCCTTCATCGAAGAAGAAAAATGTACTAGGCATGATCTGGAGTGTAGCCACCTGCTAGCAGGCATAAGACTTAGTACAAATATTTCATAAACATTTGCCAACAATCAACAAAACACTGCTACACTTGAAACCAAGACCCAGTGGAAAGACTCCCATCCTGAACCACATGCCATATAGCAGCAGCACTGTTTGTTAATTTTGTATCTTTAAAATTAAAACAGTGGTGATATCAAACAAATACTCTAGGAGTATCTACACAAAATACTCTACAACTTTGGTATTCAATGGATAATTAAATTCTGCCATATATAAGTTCTAAAACATCTGACAAGATAACTGACTGAATCTATTTTAGACAGCAGTATAGTTAACTTCAAAATTCGATATCTCCCAAACTACTGAACCAAAAATTATGAAATTCTGCTGTCACTAAGAACTTTTATCCCTCTACAAAAGTCTCCGTAGTTGGAAGAGCCAATTCGGCCATTTACTAGATGAAACCCACCAGTGAATAGACCCGCTCATTTTTGTCAGGCAAACAGGAACAGCCACAGTAAAACAAACATAACTGGAGTTTCACAAATCATATGAATGCACTCTTTAATAATCTGGAAAGCTTATGAAATTATCTACAACTTCTTTTACCAACCCACAGTTCAATTCTGTTGATAAAATTGCCTAACTCTTAAGAGAACAGATTCTGCACAGAATTATGAGACTGAAAAACTTCTATAATCAAATTGCAATAACTTTCTGTTCTGATGTTCGATTGAGGTGTTCTTCACAGCCACGGAAAGATCTACAAATTATCTACGACTCATATATAGACTTCTTATTTTTTTGAGGCCACTAAGACCACAGAAAGCTAGCATGAACAGAAACTGTCGAATCTGCCATTCTGCAGAAATTAAATTCGAGATCAAAACCTAACCCCACATCTAATCCAACCTCTAATCCTTCAATACACATGATCCACAACCTCCAAAAGCACATAATTATAGGGAGGAACAAGGATCCCATCCTTACCTAGGGTTTCCCCAAGAAAATCTGCAAGAGATGGGGGTAGAACATCTCCTTGATCCTCTCTTCCTCTCCAATCCATCTTGCTCCTCCTCTTCTCGATCCTTGCTGCGTGGGGGGAGATCTAGAGGGAGGAGGAAGCAGTGGAGGGCGGCTGCAAAGGGGAAGGGGGAGGGGTGGCCAAGTGTGGGGAAAGGGGGGTTTGGTGTCCAAGTAAAGGGAAAAAGGGGGGCGACCACTAGGGTTTTGTGAGAGAAAGAAACGACGCCTCAGATGTCTTCTGACTTTGCATCCAACGGCCCACAACCCTTTTCCTCATCCACGCACCGAATATCAACTTTTTGTCAACATTTTTTTGGGATATTACATATGGGCTGGCTCTGGCATCGCCGACTAGCTCATGTTGGAATGAAGAATCTTCATAAGCTTCTAAAGGGAGAGCACATTTTAGGACTAACAAATATTCATTTTGAGAAAGACAGGGTTTGTAGCGCATGCCAAGCAGGAAAGCAAGTTGGAGTCCATCATCCACACAAGAACATAATGACGACTGACAGGCCACTCGAGTTACTGATCCATATGGATCTATTCGTCCCGATAGCTTACATAAGCATCAGCGAGAGTAAGTACTGTCTAGTTATTGTGGATGATTATTCTCGCTTCACTTGGGTGTTCTTTTTGCAGGAAAAATCACAAACCCAAGAGACATTAAAAGGATTCTTAAGACGGGCTCAAAATGAGTTCGGATTAAGGATCAAAAAGATAAGAAGCGACAATGGGACGGAGTTCAAAAATTCTCAAATTGAAGGATTTCTTGAGGAAGAGGGCATCAAGCATGAGTTCTCTTCTCCCTACACACCTCAACAAAATGGTGTAGTGGAAAGGAAGAATAGAACTCTACTGGACATGGCAAGAACCATGCTTGGTGAATACAAGACACCGGATCAGTTTTGGGCCGAGGTGATTAACACCGCCTGCTACTCCATAAACCGGTTATATCTTCACCGAATCCTCAAGAAGACATCATATGAACTCCTCACCGGTAAAAAGCCCAATGTTTCATATTTTAGAGTCTTTGGGAGTAAATGCTTTATTCTTGTTAAGAGAGGTAGAAAATCTAAATTTGCTCCTAAAGCTGTAGAAGGCATTTTACTTGGTTATGACTCAAACATAAGGGCATATAGAATATTCAACAAATCCACTGAATTGTTTGAGGTTTCTTGTGACATCGTGTTTGATGAGACTAATGGCTCCCAAGTGGAGCAAGTTGATCTTGATGAACTAGATGATGAAGAGGCTCCATGTGTCACGCTAAGGAACATGTCCATTGGGGATGTGTGTCCTAAGGAATCCGAGGAGCCTCCACAAGCACAAGATCAACCATCATCTTCCAACTAAGCATCTCCACCAACTCAAGATAAGGAACAGGCACAAGAAGATGAAGATCAAGATGATGAGCCACCTCAAGAGGAGGACAATTGATCAAGGGGGAGATAAAGATGATCAAGACAAGGAAGATGATCAAGAGATTAGGGATCAACGACCGCCACACCCAAGAGTCCACTAAGCAATTCAACAAGATCACCCCGTCAACTCCATTCTTGGTGACATTCATAAGGGGGTAACCACTAGATCTCGAGTTGCACATTTTTGTGAACATTACTCTTTTGTTTCCTCTATTGAGCCATACAGGGTAGTGGATGCATTAAGAGATTCAGATTGGGTGATGGCTATGCAAGAGGAGCTCAATAACTTCATGAGAAATGAGGTACGACATTTAGTTCCACGTCCTAATCAAAATGTTGTAGGTACCAAATGGGTATTCCACAACAAGCAAGATGAGCATGGTGTGGTGACAAGAAACAAAGCCCGACTTGTGGCCAAAGGATATTCACAAGTCGAAGGTTTGGATTTCGATGAAACTTATGCACCCGTAGCTAGGCTTGAGTCAATTTGTATATTACTTGCCTATGCTACTTATCATGGCTTCAAGCTTCATCAAATGGATGTGAAGAGTGCTTTCCTTAACGGACCTATCAAGGAAGAGGTCTATGTTGAGCAACCTCCCGGCTTTGAAGATAGTGAGTACCCTAACCATGTGTATAAACTCTTAAAGGCGCTTTATGGAATCAAGCAAGCCCCAAGAGCATGGTATGAATGCCTGCGATATTTTCTTATCACTAATGGCTTCAAAGTCGGAAAAACCGATCCTACTCTCTTTACTAAAACTGTTGCAAAAGACTTGTTTATATGCCAAATTTATATTGATGATAATATATTTGGGTCTACTAACAAGTCAACTTGTGAAGAGTTTAGTAGGATCATGATTCAAAAATTCGAGATGTCAATGATGGGGGAGTTGAAGTACTTCCTTGGATTTCAAATCAAGCAACTCCAAGATGGCACCTTCATCAGCCAAACAAAGTACACTCAAGACATACTTAAGAAGTTCAGAATGAAGGATGGCAAACCCATCAAGAAACCTATGGGAACTAATGGGCATCTCAACCTTGACACGGGAGGTAAATCCATAGATCAAAAGGTATACCGGTCAATGATAAGATCTTTACTCTATTTATGTGCATCTCGATCGGACAATATGCCATCTGTATGCATGTGTGCAAGATTTCAGGCAAATCCTAAGGAAGTTCACCTTAGGGCGTGAAAAGAATCATGCGATATTTAGTTTACACTTCTAAGTTTGGGCTTTGGTATCCCAAGGGATCCACATTTGATTTGATAGGATATTTCGATGCCGATTGGGCAGGGTGCAAAATTGATAGGAAGAGCACATCAGGGACTTGTTAGTTTTTGGGAAGATCCCTAGTGTCATGGGCTTCAAAGAAACAAAATTCAGTAGCTCTTTCCACCGCCGAAGCCGACTACATTGCCGCAGGCCACTGTTGTGCGCAATTACTTTGGATGAGGCAAACCCTTAGGGACTATGGCTACAAATTGAGCAAAGTTTCTCTCATATGTGATAATGAGAATGCAATCCGCATGGCGGATCCCGTTGAACACAGCCGCACTAAGCACATAGATATTCAGTATCACTTTCTGAGGGATCACCAACAAAAGGGAGATATCGAAATTGCTTATGACAACATCCACAATCAATTAGCCGATATCTTTACCAAGCCACTATATGAGAAAACCTTTAGTAAACTTAGGAATGAACTAAATATACTTGATTCTCGGAATTTTGATTGAAACATTACACACGTAGCTATCTTATATACCTTTGATCATATCTCTTTCATTTGGTACAATTGCATATTTCTTATTCTTCTTGTGTCAAGGCTAAGACTAAAATGTTTCCATGAGTATCTCTTGTATTAGTCTTAGATTGAAAGGGAAATGGAGTACTCGGCAAAGACAACGCTTCCACTCAACTCTAACGGTATTGTTTACCCTTTGCTGGTATTCCGCAAACTCTCAATGGTGTGATGTAACACCCCGGGTTCCACAAACAACCCAGAATGCTACTGAACTACACTTCCGACGTCCCTATATAAAATTTCGGCAGCATCCCCTTTGCAAAATTGCATAAACGAGGGGGCAACAGTGTATAAACATATATCATGACAAAAACATACTAAGTACTATTAATCGGCTAGCAAAGAGAAGTTAAACATACGACATGAACTGAATTAACTAGTGCGCACGACTAGTTAAAAAAACAAACTTCCTTTGACAATAAATTTCTAATTAAATCATGGCTGCACCTCGGCAGCGCTATTGTGAGAGTGAAAGTGGACGTGCTGCTACTCCCCTCATTCCCAACATGTATCAAGTACCTGCATTGAGTAATGCAAGAGTGAGATGACACATCTCAGCAAGTAAAATAATATCAAACTGTTTAACCACATATGAACATTGTTTTACCACCACTTGATTCCACAACCTTCTTATTAAGAAGGTGCAGCACGTATACAACGTACAACACACCTAGTCACCACACCTCGCAGGTAGAAACCACAATAGTAACATAGTAATGTCACACTTCATATATATACATATATATATACCTCATGAGTGCAAATGTCTGCAAATGCAAGGATGACTTCTGCCTTCATACCTCTAAGGATATGAAGCCGCAACGTACCCCTCCTCGGGCAACGTACGATGCTAAAAATGTACCTGTACGGTCGGACCATAAGATCACGACATAACTTCAAAATGCAAGATGGATGATGCGATATGCATGTCATGCCTACAACACTTCATATAACATGATTCAAAAAGACACTTCAACTTCGTCCAGATGGGAATCAACCACATATATCATTACCACATTATGATCATCCATAATATTAGACAATTGAGAATTAATACTTCCAAACAAATAAACTTCATCATAGAATTCAATGATTAACATAATTAAAACTTATGCATACTCAATGACAGGCAATAGGATGCAAACCAAACGGTAGCAAACACCACTGTATTTACTTGCCTTTACCGGAAGTTCGGGCAAATCCCTAAGTACGATCCGGAAGTCCACCACCTGTTTTTGACACCCAACTTAGTACACCAATTTCACATAATCAGGCTCATAAGCGACGCCGCACCTACGCACAAACTCAAACCCCACCGCGGGTTACATCTCTCCCTACACCCACCAAACTGCAGCGGCGCTGTTTAATAATTTCATAACTTTAAAATTATGATAGCAGTGGTAACAAACAAAAACTCCAGAGGCATCTACATAAAATCCCCCACAAGTTTTGTATACAATTTATAATTAAATTTCAATATCTAATTAGCCCAAAACAGTCCACAAGATGAACCCTGTAATCTGTTTTTTTTTGTTTTTTGGACAGCGACATACCCGGATTCAAACAGCGATATCTTTTAAAATATAATTCCAAATCAAGCGCATAAGTACTCATTGGAAAGATAAGACAAATCCCTACATGATTATCATACTAGTTAACACTAATTACCCACGAAAAATTTCCAGAAACTGCTAATACCACTGCTGTTCACCCACCTGAAAAATCTGTTTTTTTTTTGGACAACAACATAACCGGATTCAAACAACGATATCTCCTAAATTATAACTCCGAATCGAGCGCATAAGTACTTGTTGGAAAGATAACATAAAGCCCTACATGATTCTCATACTGATTACCACTAATTACTCCCGAAAAATCCCCAGAAACTGCTAATACTGCTGTTGTTCATCCCCCTAAAAATCTGTTTTTTTGGACAGCCACATACCCGGTTTCAAACGGTGATAACTTTTAATTTATAACTCCAAATTGAGCGCATAAATACTCGTTGGAAAGGTATGCCAAAGATCTACATGATTCCAAAACTGATTCCCCTTAATTCTCCACGAAAAATGCCCAGAAATCACTAATTCTGCTGCTGTTCGTCCACCTGAAAAATCTGTTTTTTTTGGACAGCAACATACCCGGATTCAAACAACGATATCTCCTAAATTATAACTCCGAATCGAGCGCATAAGTACTCGTTGGAAAGGTATGACAAAGCTCTACATGATTATCCCACTGATTCCCACTAATTAGTCCACGAAAATTCCCAGGAATCCCTAGAACTACTGCTGTTCACCCACTCACAAAATTCCTGGACAGCACCTCTTCCGATTCGCAAAGATAAACGCATAATCCAATTGATTGCAGCACAAAAACAACAAAAGTTAATCACAAATTCACCTTGGGTTCTTCCCTTCCTCCTTCCTTCTTCCTCCCTCCAAACTCCAATTGAGATCGCAGCCACACGACGGAGAACCACGTGGGAGGGCTGCACCTTGGAGGAGGGGGAGAAATGGGGGGGGCGGCTAGGGTTTTGGATGGTGAGGGCTGCAAAGGTTTGAGGAGGAAGAAGATGGGAGAGGGGGGGCGTCCAAGAGAAAGGAGAGGGGAAGGGGCGGCTGCAACATCCCAAGGGGGAAAAAGGGGGGGGGGCGGCGGCTAGGGTTAGGGGAGGGTTAGTGGGCCGGATTGCGATTCACGGCCCAACTCGCTTGCACGACAGCTCCCGACCAACCACTCTACTGCTATACTGGTGAATGTTTTCCACAAATTCTAAATCCCCAAAGCGTGACACCCGAATAAGAGAAAAAACAAACAAAAAGAATAACCTCCAACTTCTCTTCTTTGCAAACCAGGTATCACACTCTACCCCCCTTAAAAAGAATTCGACCTCGAATTCAGACGCTTCTATCGGAACGACAAGGAAAGATCAGCGACAATAAAAACTCACCCCATAACGAAAAGTTTGGGGTACTTCTGCCGTATCAGCTCCTCGAGCTTCAAGGATTCTAGGATACGCAACAGACGACACTCTAGAGTCAGGTCTTGCTACACGGGAATCGACTCTAGCTCGATTTATTGATCTGGATTCCGCAAATACTTTCGCAACATAGAGACATGGAACACATGGTGTACTCTGATCATAGACTCCAATAATTTCATGTGCTAAGCCAAGCTGCCAACTCGGGCTAAGATAGTAGACGGTCCTATATAACTCGGACAAAGCTTTCCTGACACCAAATCAACATTGACACATGCAAGTACTTCAATGAATATATATATGTGAATGCAATACATACTGTGCTCCAATAGCCTAATCCAAACCTATCCAAACAAGAATAACTTCAAAAGATCAATTTAATGCTTGCATATTTCTAGACAACAACACAACGGTTAATTGTTTTGCTCATAACTCACAAAATATGCATCCAACAGTAGTAAACTAGGACTTTATGGAAAGCTTACAAAGTCCACTATACCCTTGGTATTATCATCACCACAATATTTGACACTTAGAAAGGACAAACAATGCGAAACGTAAATTTTGTCCAAACATGGACATAATTCAACTACTCACATCAAGAATCCATAATTGGAGTCTCAGTCATCCAATTTAGGCGCTCCTAGACTTTTTGAAAGCGAGTAAAATTGTCTATATTTTATTTATAAACATATCAGGTTAATTCAATGCATATCAAGGTCAAAAGACATAAGAAAGGCTTTGCTGTCCAAATTTGGACAGATTCAAAGATTCCACTTAAAACAGTTGTAGCTTAACTTATAGGTCACCAAAAAGGGTGATCCAATATTTGTTGGAAAGATTAAGGAAAGTACTACCACTTCTTTATAATTTATAAGAACTGATTCGAAGTTTAACTTGGGCAAACAAGGTCAGTTTCGAAGTTTGTACAGAATCTGGACATATTCCAAGACTAGACTTGAGAAAATCATAACTCCCAAACTACTAGACCTATGGTCATGAAATTTTACACAAGTAAGATAAAGAAGTTGGCTACAACTTTTATGTATAACATCTCTACAGAAAAGATGGTTTACTTCATTGAACTAGCTGCATAACTAAAACTGGTCATGCAGTCCCAATAGCAAGCAATAGATTTTATCAGGTTCATTACTCTTCTAAGATTAAGCGTTCATTGAAAGACTAATAACTTTAGGTTCTTCATTACGAGACACCTAGAACAAATATAAGTATCGAAGCAATATGATAACTTTTTAAATCCTTTAAGCCTAATCTCACATCATGCAAACAAGAATCAATTTAAGCATGTTATGTCTGCCCACATATTCATCCAAGCACATTCTATACATGATATCATAACTCCCTGCAGCTAACAAAATTTTGCAAATATAAACTCATTGAAAAGATTATAACATTCCCTAGAACTTTTATTATAATGAATGTCTCGGAATTGGTTTCCAAACCGAAAAAACAATACAACTCTTTTGTTTCAAAACTGATAAGATTGAAACAATGGACAACTAAAATTCAAAAACCTATAACTCCTGCTATACTCAACTTAAACTACAACGAACACGTGTTGGAAAAGTTTTGAAAATTGTCCACGACTTATGCAATTAAGTTGCACCCCAAATTTATCCTTATAGCCCTCAACTCTGCATGACCTACAGCTAAACTCAGCCTGAGATACTGCACATTAGAGATTCGACTTATATCCGGGCAACCACCTCTCCAAATCTATTTAACAGACAGTTACAAGTAAATACCCATTAAAAAGGTACTGAAAAGACCTACAAGTTTTGCTTAAAGAGAATTCGCAAATTTGTGCTCTGCAACTATCAAGACGCGGTCGATTTATTGGTGATTATAACGACGCCTAAAGTTCAGACACAACAGTGCAACAACTTCAGAGCAACCTAACTCCAATTATATGCAATGAGAATTAGAAACCCATACTCTTTGAAAAAATCATGAAATTACTAAAACTTTCATAATCCACAAAGACCAAATTATACCGTCTTCAATGTCTACTCTTCCGTACAAAATTAAAGACTCACTCTGCTAGAGACACCAACAAAGATGTTTTAAGAAACCCATATCTCTCAATGTTTAGACCAAACATGGTGATTAAGCATCCTATGGAAAGATGAAGAAACATACTACAAAACATTCTAGATAAGTGAAGCCTGATTCAGCCTCCAACTAATTTAAAATGCCTCCCGAAACCAACAACACATTATCAACAATAAAAAAAACAATATAAAATGAAACCCAAGACATTGGCAGGTGCCATCAACACTAGGATTTTCCACTACCAAACTGGGATGCAACTCCACAAAGTCTTTAAATAACACTCTACCAAATAGGTTAGAACACTAAGCACAACAATCAATGAATTCAACAACCTCGTTTGTTAATGCCACCAAGGTCAAACATCCATGTATCGACAATGTATGAAACACCTGACATACCCGTCTCCAGCACTATAAAACATGGTTGTTATTACACTAGAATCCAACTACTAGAAATCTCCAAAACTATTCTGTTGACGTGAAGCAAATGGTGCTCATGTCATATAACATCTTTTTCTCCTCTCAAAAGAGATAAAATTTGCAATACTCATAAAGCAATGGAGGGATAACAACAAGAAAAAACTAATGTACTTCTTGACACAAACTCATGCAAAAGCTTCATAAATATTACTTTCAACACTAAATTAATAACACGATTCTATGCTCAACAGGAGTAATTGGACTTCAATAAGATAATCCACCTAACCAAACTACTTTGATTAACCTCACATACAACAATACCTCCTATTATTGCACTTGAACAATTTGTACCTAGTGATGTCATAGGATGAATTCAAAGTAGTATACATACATGATCTATCAAACCATCATTCATATAAAAAAAATCTCCATCTAATGCAACAACCACATCATTATAGAGATAGATGACTAACAAACATAAGCAACTTCCAGTTAAACATTGACTTTGTTTAAGATAAAGCGGTCCAAATAATAATTCCACAAGCATGCATAGAGAACTGATCATATATAAAAAAACTACCATATATCATCGGCGATTAAAAACAATATAAAACGGGTTGTCCATATCGTCCACATGACTAGCCTCCAACAAATAAAAATTATGCATAACCTTTTTGGCTATAGAAACAAACCATAGAAGGAAAACATGCATGCCTCTTCAACTATAATATAGACATAAAATCCACTTGAAATCACCCTATTTATTATTAAAGATAATATTGCACACAATAAGAAAACCTATCATGTAAACATGGTTGAACTTATCTATCCACGTCATCTTACAAATTCACTTGAGTTCTACGAGTCTCAAGATTTCATAGACAGTACAACATTGCCTTTGCTCTATGGAGACAAACCTATTGTACTCTAAGATCAAGTTGGCAAGTAGCCACACTAGCCCAAAAAAATGTGAGGTGTAAAGCACTGCACCCATGGAAATATTACATTGATAAGTTGGGTTGTAACCCAACAGTCAATCAAACTCAACAACACCATAAAACTACATTGTATAGTGTTTTCACACTACACCAAGTCGGATTAGATCTTCTATACACAAGCTCAATAAATAATCGGTCCTACAAGTACTAGAACCCAAGGATCCTTTTGGAAAAAAAACATCCACAGTCAAGCATACAGAAATGTATGGTAGTAATAGCTCAGAGATTAGTAAACATTGCATCAAAAAAAAACATCATGACGATATGTATATAAAACAAGTACATTATTAGCTTCACTTGCATAATAACTTCAATAACAACCACATCAAGAAACCAATATTAAATAGAAGTAACATATCATATCAAACATTAAGTCGTTAACGACATACCCCATCAAACCATAAAGGGATTTGGAATAAGAACATTCTAGTCATCTATACAATAAAATACTAATATGAAAGATATACGAACCCATACCCTTCCTATATGTGCAAGTGTGTCAAATTTATCTTCAAATTGCGTAGAATCTAAAGCCTATGCTCTGATACCAACTGTAACACCCCGGGTTCCACAAACAACCCAGAATGCTACTGAACTACACTTCCGACGTCCCTATATAAAATTTCGGCAGCATCCCCTTTGCAAAATTGCATAAACGAGGGGGCAACAGTGTATAAACATATATCATGACAAAAACATACTAAGTACTATTAATCGGCTAGCAAAGAGAAGTTAAACATACGACATGAACTGAATTAACTAGTGCGCACGACTAGTTAAAAAAACAAACTTCCTTTGACAATAAATTTCTAATTAAATCATGGCTGCACCTCGGCAGCGCTATTGTGAGAGTGAAAGTGGACGTGCTGCTACTCCCCTCATTCCCAACATGTATCAAGTACCTGCATTGAGTAATGCAAGAGTGAGATGACACATCTCAGCAAGTAAAATAATATCAAACTGTTTAACCACATATGAACATTGTTTTACCACCACTTGATTCCACAACCTTCTTATTAAGAAGGTGCAGCACGTATACAACGTACAACACACCTAGTCACCACACCTCGCAGGTAGAAACCACAATAGTAACATAGTAATGTCACACTTCATATATATACATATATATATACCTCATGAGTGCAAATGTCTGCAAATGCAAGGATGACTTCTGCCTTCATACCTCTAAGGATATGAAGCCGCAACGTACCCCTCCTCGGGCAACGTACGATGCTAAAAATGTACCGGTACGGTCGGACCATAAGATCACGACATAACTTCAAAATGCAAGATGGATGATGCGATATGCATGTCATGCCTACAACACTTCATATAACATGATTCAAAAAGACACTTCAACTTCGTCCAGATGGGAATCAACCACATATATCATTACCACATTATGATCATCCATAATATTAGACAATTGAGAATTAATACTTCCAAACAAATAAACTTCATCATAGAATTCAATGATTAACATAATTAAAACTTATGCATACTCAATGACAGGCAATAGGATGCAAACCAAACGGTAGCAAACACCACTGTATTTACTTGCCTTTACCGGAAGTTCGGGCAAATCCCTAAGTACGATCCGGAAGTCCACCACCTGTTTTTGACACCCAACTTAGTACACCAATTTCACATAATCAGGCTCATAAGCGACGCCGCACCTACGCACAAACTCAAACCCCACCGCGGGTTACATCTCTCCCTACACCCACCAAACTGCAGCGGCGCTGTTTAATAATTTCATAACTTTAAAATTATGATAGCAGTGGTAACAAACAAAAACTCCAGAGGCATCTACATAAAATCCCCCACAAGTTTTGTATACAATTTATAATTAAATTTCAATATCTAATTAGCCCAAAACAGTCCACAAGATGAACCCTGTAATCTGTTTTTTTTTTTGTTTTTTGGACAGCGACATACCCGGATTCAAACAGCGATATCTTTTAAAATATAATTCCAAATCAAGCGCATAAGTACTCATTGGAAAGATAAGACAAATCCCTACATGATTATCATACTAGTTAACACTAATTACCCACGAAAAATTTCCAGAAACTGCTAATACCACTGCTGTTCACCCACCTGAAAAATCTGTTTTTTTTTGGACAACAACATAACCGGATTCAAACAACGATATCTCCTAAATTATAACTCCGAATCGAGCGCATAAGTACTTGTTGGAAAGATAACATAAAGCCCTACATGATTCTCATACTGATTACCACTAATTACTCCCGAAAAATCCCCAGAAACTGCTAATACTGCTGTTGTTCATCCCCCTAAAAATCTGTTTTTTTGGACAGCCACATACCCGGTTTCAAACGGTGATAACTTTTAATTTATAACTCCAAATTGAGCGCATAAATACTCGTTGGAAAGGTATGCCAAAGATCTACATGATTCCAAAACTGATTCCCCTTAATTCTCCACGAAAAATGCCCAGAAATCACTAATTCTGGTGCTGTTCGTCCACCTGAAAAATCTGTTTTTTTTGGACAGCAACATACCCGGATTCAAACAACGATATCTCCTAAATTATAACTCCGAATCGAGCGCATAAGTACTCGTTGGAAAGGTATGACAAAGCTCTACATGATTATCCCACTGATTCCCACTAATTAGTCCACGAAAATTCCCAGAAATCCCTAGAACTACTGCTGTTCACCCACTCACAAAATTCCTGGACAGCACCTCTTCCGATTCGCAAAGATAAACGCATAATCCAATTGATTGCAGCACAAAAACAACAATAGTTAATCACAAATTCACCTTGGGTTCTTCCCTTCCTCCTTCCTTCTTCCTCCCTCCAAACTCCAATTGAGATCGCAGCCACACGACGGAGAACCACGCGGGAGGGCTGCACCTTGGAGGAGGGGGAGAAATGGGGGGGCGGCTAGGGTTTTGGATGGTGAGGGCTGCAAAGGTTTGAGGAGGAAGAAGATGGGAGAGGGGGGGCGTCCAAGAGAAAGGAGAGGGGAAGGGGCGGCTGCAACATCCCAAGGGGGAAAAATGGGGGGGGGGCGGCGGCTAGGGTTAGGGGAGGGTTAGTGGGCCGGATTGCGATTCACGGCCCAACTCGCTTGCACGACAGCTCCCGACCAACCACTCTACTGCTATACTGGTGAATGTTTTCCACAAATTCTAAATCCCCAAAGCGTGACACCCGAATAAGAGAAAAAACAAACAAAAAGAATAACCTCCAACTTCTCTTCTTTGCAAACCAGGTATCACATGTGACCTTTCACTCGTATTTATTTCACCATTTGGGTGGTAATGTTAGGCCCCAAAGGGGGAGAAAATGCAAAAAGGGCTCTCAAGTTCTCTGTTTTTGGCGCTTAATGCCAAAGGGGGAGAAAATATTAAGCCCAAAGCAAAAGGACTGCATCACCATTTCAAAAATTTTCGAAATGATTTTTTTAATTGGTATCTAATTTTCAATTAATTTGTGAAAGTAAAATTTCAAATTGGTATATATTTCAAAATCCTCTTGAAAGCTAAGAGGAGAATTTCATTCAGGGGGAGCTTTTATTTAGTCAAAAGAAAAACATTTGAAATAGGGGGACAAATTTCAAATCTTAAAAATACTTCTTGCAATCTTATTCCTATCCCTTTGACTATTTGCAAAAGATTTTGAAAGGATTTTTCCAAAAGATTTGCAAAAACAAATAAGTGGTGCAAATGTGGCCCAAAATGTTAAATAAAAGAAAACGCAATCCATATACACTTAGTGATACTTTCAATTGGTTTAACTCCAAGTAACCTATGCACATTCTTCATACAAACTAGTTACATTTCTACACTTCTTATTCGCTTTGGTTTGTGTTGGCATCAATCACCAAAAAGGGGGAGATTGAAAGGGAAATGGTCTCAAACATTATCTATAAATCGATTTTGGTGTTTGACGACCATCACAAACTATACGGACTAACTAGTTTGTTTAAAGTGATCATTCCGCAGGTGCATAAGTTTATCTACAACTATACTAAGTCGACTGTCTGGAATATCGTAGATTATTCCGGACAGGAGAAGATTTTTGGAAAAACACCGATGTGCGGACCGTCCGGGCCCTTGTGGCGGACCGTCCGCGACATCAGGGTGTGCCACAAACAGGAACACTGCAAAAACATACGATAACACTACGGACCGTCTGATGGAGAAGCGAGCACCGTCCAAGACCAAGCGCGGACCGTCCGGTCGGTAAAGAATTAAAAAACCCGAAGGTGACGGGTTCGGTAAAATGAATTTTAGCGTCCTCGCGGACCGTCTGGGGTGCACGACCGGACCGTCCGTGACTGCGGTACCTGACATCTGACGACGCATTAAATGCATTGTAGCCGTTGAGATAGCCGTTACTGTTGACCGTTGCGTTTGCAGCCGTTGATATGCAGGGGCGGACCGTCCGGGCAGAGGGCGTGGACCGTCCGCGGTCGGCTGGAAGGAAGCAACGGCTAGAAAGTGGTTGGGGGCTATAAATACAACCCCAACCACCTCCATTCTTTACATCCAAGCACTCCACTCCTTCACATTCAATACAAGAGCTAGCAATCCACTCCAAGACACACTCAAAGCTTTCAACCTCTCAAAGTTTCACAATTTAGACAAGTGATCATTAGTGACTTGAGAGAGTGACCCGTGTGTTATTTGTCGCTCTTGTTGCTTGGTTTTTGCAATCATGCTTTCTTCATCTCTTTCTCATCCTTCTAAGTGAATTGTAAAGCAAGCAAGAGACACATAATTGTGTGGTGATCCTTGTGGGTCTTAGTGACCCGTGAGATTAAGAAGAAGCACTCAACCGGTCTGAGTTTCTGATTGAGAGAGGGAAAGGGTTGAAATAGACCCGGCCTTTGTGGCCTCCTCAACGGGGACTAGGTTCTTTGGAACCAAACCTCGGGAAAACAAATCATCGTGTCACTTGTTCTTCATTTGATTTATTTTCCCCTCTCTAATGTTCCCTTGCTCATAGTGATTTGAGTTTGCTCCCAAACATTATCCGCATCATTTGAGCAACTCGTGGCAAGAGGAACAATCTTTCGAACTTGAATTTAATTCTAACGCTAACCCCGACCTTTAGTGTGTGCTCAAGTTTATAAATTTTAGGTTTCGCCTATTCACCCCCCCTCTAGGTGACTTTCATGTGCGCCTCGTAGTGCATGTCCACGATGATCTTCTTATAGCTCGTGGTAGCCGCCACATCCGCCTTGGCCTCGTATATAGCCTCGCATATGAAGAAATCCTACATACAAAGACGATGTATCTATACATTATTTCAAGGATGTGCAATGAATGCGACATATTCAACAATATAGTGCAAGGAAGACTTACCCAAGACTCTTACTTCCCCCACTCTGACTTGTTGTTGAATTGTCTATCGTCTCGATCCACTGCATCGGGGCAACAACGTAGTGGTCGAAGAAATAGGTCGGGCCTGTCATTCCTACATACTTAACAAATCAAGGAAAGTGTTCTCTGCATAGAAGGCCGAGGATGCCATTGGGGTTGCGGGCGTGACCCCTTGCATTCTCCAAAACCTTCTAAGACATGTCCAAGTAATTAAGAAAAAGTATTGGTTTTTATTTTAAATTTGAACATATAATATGAAGAAGCAACGACAACATCTAAAGTTATATACCTTTCCCCATTGGGTCGAATAAGCGGGCGCCTATCATGAAGTATCGGCCGTTGAGGGAGACTCGCGGGACCTCGCAAGTAGACGTGTGTCGAACCTGAGGCGCTAGACCCAGAGGCGTCCTGTTGAGCGTCGTTGTCGTCCTGCTGCGCCACAACGACAACGGCCTGCTGCTCCACCTGCTGTTGTACGATGTCATCCTGCTACGCCTCCTCCTCTGCCCTACTACTGCTCCTCCTCCCCCTCCTCGTCCCACTGTCCACCATCTTTGTCCAACCACCTGCAATTAAAAGTAAGTAAATAAGAACATATAAAAAATATGTATTTAGAAACAGATGCGAAATACATAAAATATAGCATTACATCGATTAAAAATAATCTGCATATGTGTCCGAGTTAGCCGTCATAAGTCTTATCATCACTATCAACCATTTCATAGTCAACACCATCTAAGGTGCAAGTTCGTCATTGTCATTGCCCTCAAGCATTTCTAAGTCATTCTCATTTTGTGGCTCATCATCCTCCTCATCAACAACCATTTCAATATCTATTTCCATTTCGATTGCTTTGATTAAGTCTATCTCAAATCGTTCTTCTAGCCCATCTTTTTGAAATAACTCTCCATCATATGAGTCAGGGTCTAAGTTATAATCTTCATCGTTTGGAACAAATAATTTATTGTGCGGTGATACCTTATACACAACATCCCAACTCTTAAGATGTTCTTTTGTTTGGCACACATATGGGAGATAATACACTTGTGTGGCCTGTTGGGTCACAATATAGACATTGTCTCTTGGTAAGGTGGAATCCTGTCAATTTTTAGCACCATGCTCATAAAACATGAATGTGAACTTGTGATCTAGTTGTTTTAAAGTTGTATAAAACACAAACAAAGTTAGAAAATCATAAAACTTGTTGACATGTCATGATATCATATGTATAGGTTGTTATAAAAATCTGACAATGTTTTGTGAAAGTTGTCATGCACTATGTGTAGAAACCTATCTGGTCTCCATGGAAGTTTTATGATTTCATGTGAAGGACGATATGTGAGTGTAACAAACCAAGTATAGTTGCGACAAGATATCGCATGGATTTGGTGCGAGGGTTGTGACATGGGGTAGAAGGGATGCCAATACTCAGATACCCTTTCAAACCGTTTGTGTGTGATCGTTTTGACAAACTTTGTAATGGTTGAAGCATCGAGACATCTCTTATATGCCGATGGGTCGTATGGGCGATATCCCTTGCTTTTGGTGGGGGTTAATATGTACCATCTATAAACTTTTCTTTTCAAAAGGTACAATCTTTATGCTTCTAGATATAAACTAGATTTGATTACATGTACTCATGGAAGAGCAAGATCTAATATGCAAATGTTGCTTACATTTTATTTTGAAACATGCTATGCTCGTCACATGCATAGTGTTAGTTCACTTTTATATTTGATCCAATCATCTATCTCATCTCTCATATTATCTACATATCACAACTATTCTGATCTAAGTTCTCGTGTAAACATGGTTTCTTGTATAAGAACCATTTTCATATCTCTCCTTAATTTCAATACTACTTCAAATTTTGCTTACTTACCTTAATTAATGGCATGGAAACCACCCATTCTTAGGGCAACCCCAACTACGAAACTAGATGATTTCTATGTTCTTTTAGCAGGATGTGAACTAAATAAAAAGATGACGTGACACCGCAATTAAAGAAGAGAGAGAGAGATGAGAAAATGATCTCTTAGATAAGAAACAATGTCTATGTGGAAAATGAGATATAAAGTGATATGATAAGTAGATGATGAAGATAGAATATGTATGGTTGGTCAAAAACTATTCTTTAGAAACAATCCATTAAAAATAGGGAAAATTATTTGTGGCACACGACAAAGAGTGGTTTCAATTATAGGACAATGGATATAGCACTATTTATCAGAAACACACAGAGAAATGTTGGTTATTATTAACGGCACACTGAAGCGATTAAAATTTTCATTTCAGTAAAAATCTTGTAGACAAAGTTTTGCTAGAAATGTAATTTTTAATCGATGTCACGTGCCCCTGATAATATCCAACGGTTCTCGATGTATTCCTGGTAAATAGTGTTATTTCCGGTGTTCCACAACTGAAACCACTCTTTATTAGTGTGCCACGAACTATTTTTTGTTAAAAATATAGTCTCCATGTGTAACTGCCCCATAATATTTTAATAAGTATATAAACTACCCATAGTTTCTATGTTTGAACTGAGCATCTTCAACAATAACTTAAATTAGTTTCATATCTTGAAATATAGGGATCAATCCATAAAAAACAGCTTGAAACAGGATCATGTCTTATAAATTTCTATTAAAATATATAGAGCACGTCATCATGAAGTGACCCAAATATACACCCTGAATTGGTGCCCTATACTATTGTCTACATAATTTTTAACCTTTTTTTTGCTACCAATATAATTTATTTCTTAAAATACATGATTTAAAGTTTAACCGTTGAAGCTTAGTTTATTTTAAGTGTCCTAAACACTTCAAAAATATATACTCACTCCATCCCAAAATAGTATTCGTTTTAGCTCTTAATTTTTTTGTCTACATTCAATCGAATACAGACCCATATATAGAATATACCAATTATTTTATGAATTCACTAAAAAAGTTAAAACGAATTTTATTTTGAAACGGAGGGACTAATATTTTAATTTTTTGACACTATTTTAAGGCATCTTGTTGGAGTACCGTCTAGATACGTAGTCAAGCAAAGTTTGGATGATTGGTCAAGTTTAAATCTACTAGAGAATTACAAGGAGATAACACCAAATATATATAAAAAACTGAAGAGCAGCCAGATCTTCATGCTAGATCACACGATATCGTCCAAATTGACCAGAGAGCAGTGGACAAAAATTAAAACATGAGATAGCATGGCACCAAATAGAGGCCAGATCTAACACCTCGTGTGCTCCCCTTGTTTGGTGCTGCAGGCATTGAAAACTGGCACAGTATGCCTCGAAAATGTACGACTTCCACTGACGACCCACCTGCAACGTGTTGCAGTTGTCACGTACTCACATCCCCCCAACCGGGAGACCAAGAGCACCGCATAAAATACCGCCTCCGTAAAAAGCAAATCTCACTTCTCAAACAATGTTAAGGTTAACAAAAATATATAAAAAGTACTAATATTTATGATTTCTAATAGATATCGCTTGATTAATCATAATATATGTATATCTATAATAAATATACTTAAATATATATAAATATTGATAATCTTTTTTATAAATCTAATCAAACCCGACGATGAAGCGAGGGAGTATTTTTTTTCCAAGTCTGATTTCCACACGCCTAGCATATGGGGTTACCTGTTAGGCATGCCCCTGATTTCCAGCACCATTTTACTCGATCTGATCTACACGGCCAGTAGTATTAATTTAAGTTGAAGTGCAGTACGTGTACGACCCACCGAAAACATCAAGCAACAAAATCAACAGAAGAAGCTAGCTAGCAAACATCGGTATATATAATATATAAAAAGGTTAATGCTTAATCCCCGTGAACAAACGATGCACCCATGTGGCACATGCACGCAGAAAACGACGAAATGAAATGGGCACATGCATGCTGATGCTAGTGACGGAGACTACGACTCCAGCTTTAGGGCGGGGGCTTCGGGACTTTGGGGGATTTTCTATAGCTGCTGACTTAGAGCAACTCTAAGACCGTCTCGCAGTTCATCAATGCAATATAGCACCAAAAACACTATTTTATATTGTTTGTTACTCAATGGTACGTTCGTTTGGCTTTAATTCGAAACAATTTCTACGGTTTCTACAGTGTTTTGTTGTCTCTGTGTATTGCAGCTACAGCAGTCCAAATAGCCAGCTTTAATCCGAAGCGAACAGTAGACTGCATTGTTCGTAGAGTAGAGTTTAAATATAGAGATAGGGATGATTAAGCTGTTGTAGATAGCCTAATTAAGAGCCTAGTTATAATCTTAGCTAAATTTAGACTTTTATGAGGACTTTAAAAATAGAAAGCTTCTTAAACGGGGGATCAACCAACAGACTTTTCAAATCTCGTCCTCATTCCTCCCCCAATCCATCTGTCCGCCCAACCAAATCATAGGAAAAACAAGCGAAACTGATCATCTTGGCTTCTTAGCTCTTCGTCCACCGCCACCCCCGTCTCCGCCTCCACGCGGGGGTGCCTCTGCGTCACCGCAACCGTAACACGCCGGGACCTCCTCATCCTCGTCCCCTCGCTAGTCACGGCGTCCACCGTCCTCTAGTCCCTTACCCTCGCCGCTTCTGTTGCGGCAGGCGATGACAAGTCGGCTCCACCGCCGCCAGCTTAGACGCAAGCGCCCGCCTCGCCTCCGCCTCCAGCGGACGAGCCGACGTTGTCGAGGGTATATGACGCCACGGTCATCAGGGAGCCCTAGCCGAGGGGAAGGAAGCGTGGCGGACGGTGTGGGAGAAGCTGATGGTGGCACGGCTACGGTGGAAACGAGATCGAGATGCTCCTCCTCCTCTTGATGTTGTTTAGCTTGTCTTTATTGCCATGTCCACACGCAAACATTCGACACTGTAATTGTTTGCCCAGAAGCGCAACAGCACGCGGGAGGGTAGGGGAGCGTGCGCGAAGCGCGACAGCGAAAGGCGGGAGGGGAGAGATGGTGAGTGCCATAGCCTCGGCAAAGATATCGAGCGGAGGGGAGCAGATGATGAGCAAGATAAAGAGGTGTTGACACCTTTTTGGAGGCGTCAATCACTCAAAAGAACCAGTGGCGGTGCTCTCTGGTCAGGCGCGGACGGTCCGCTACACAGAGCCGGACGGTCCGCGACCTGGCGCGAGGCGGCGGTGCTCTTTGGTCAGGCGCGGACGGTCCGCGGCATAGGGCCGAACGGTCCGCGACCTGGCGCAGGAGCACGGTTCCCTGCCTGACGGCCGGATAGTCCACACGTGCGCAGGGGCGGCGGAGGATCGCCGGCGGCGCCTGGATCTCGCTCCCGGGAGGGACCCCGTCGGGGAGGAGAGATCCTAGGTGGTGTCTAGGCTCGGGTAGACCGACCTAGACTCCTCTAATCGACGTAGAGTCGAGGAGAGGCGGAGAATTTAGGGATTGGAATACTAAACTAGGGCTAAACTAGAACTAGACTAGAACTACTCCTAATGCATAAGGTAAAAACGAGTAATAAACTGGATTTGATCGATTGTTGGGGGTTCAATTGGCCGTAGCCCTTCATCTATATAAAGGGGGAGGTCTGGATCCGCTTCAAACTGATTTCCGAGTCAATCACGTGGTTTTAGGTAACTAATCCCGCGAGAAACTTGGAACCCTAACTGATTCTGCGCACGCGCGGACCGTCCGCGCCACCACCGCGGACAGTCCAGACCGCGGACCGTCCGGCCTCAGGGCCGGACCGTCCGCGAGACACATTTGGTGTCCAACATATGCCCCCCTGCCTTTTGGTGGAGGTTGACGAACCAAAAGCATATGAACTAAACCTGATGTAAGTCACCGACTTTTTAATAATGAGATTATTTAATAAAGCACCAATATATAAAGGCCGTTTCAGATTTTATCTTTCTCGGCCATGACCGTTTGATCACTGAATCAAAAGGAATAGAATGGAGGTGCCCCCAGTATGGATAGACAAAGGGACTATACATGTACCATGGATTCAGCATCGTACCATTCCATGTTTGAACAGGATAATATACCGATGATGAGTAAACGGGTGGAAAGTACCCTGGTCTCATAGGATAAATAGGCGATGCTCGTTGTGTCGCCTTTCGGGCCGTTTTGTTTACCCGTTTCGTTTCAGCAGGTGACCGAGGTTTCTTCGTTGACCGATCACGTAGAACGGTCTTCTCGCTATTATTCTTGGAGAGCAATTGATCAACATTAGAGTCAGCTTTGATCAGCCGACCATTTGTGCTTTGCCGTTGTGTCTCCTTCCCTTTTAAGGTTTTGTGTGGAGGCTGACACCTTTGGGCATAGGCGGATTGTCCGGCAGAGGTAGCCGAACCGTCTGTCTGAGCACCGGACCGTCCGCACGTAGGTGCCATACTGTCTGTGGTGTTCAGGCCAGGCTGTCGTGCTTGGCTCATTAATTGTGCCTGCCCCCCGGTGCCTCCAGACTTTTTAGCCTTATCGTCCGGAGCCTTTTGAGCAATCTCCTTTTGTGATATATTCGACGTGCGAGGACTACCAATGATGATGTCTTTGCTTTTGCCTTTATTGGCCATTTCGGGCCGAACTAAGATCTTTTTGCATGTGATATCTATTGTATTAACAGGAAATGGCTGTGTGTCCACTTGCATCTCCTGAAAAGCCAACCGACCTTCATTTATGGCCGATTGTACCTGTCGACGAAAAACATTACAGTCATTGGTGGCATGAGAAAAAGAATTATGCCACTTACAATAAGCACGTCTCTTTAATTCATCTATATGAGGGATAGTATGAGTTAATTTAATGTTGCCATTTTAAGTAGCTCATCAAATATCTTATCACATTTGGCAACATTAAAGGTAAATTTAATCTCTTCTTGCTGATTTTTTTGAACCGGTTGTAAGGAAGAACATGTTGAAGATTTGGCCTTTGTTGGCCAAATAAACTCAGCGGTATATACATCTGCGGATTCATCATCTGAATTATCACGCTCTATCAGATGTATAGTACGGGCGGCCGATTTTGATGTCTCTTTAAATTGGCTTTCACAGGCTAAAGCTCGCTGATGTAGCTGGGCTATCGAAAAGAACTGGGTCCCATCTAATTTGTCTCTTAAGTAGGATAGCAACCCATTAAAAGCTAACCCTGCTAGCTCTTTGTGTGCGACATGGATCTGAAAGCATCGGTTTCTAGTGTCCCGAAACCTCCGGATATAGTCATTAACCGATTCTTCGCGTCCTTGGCGGACTGAAGCTAAGTCAGCTAGCCCTAATTCATATTCCCCGGTAAAGAAAAGTTCATGAAATTTACTTTCTAACTCATTCCAGGAATTAATGGAATTAGGAGGCAGGGCGGCGTACCATGCAAAAGCGGTACCAGTAAGGGATAAAGAAAATAACCGAACACGAAATGCTTCTCCATCGGCTAATTCGCCTAGGTGTGCTAGGAACTGGCCTATGTGTTCGTGTGTGCTTCTCCCATTCTCACCAGAAAACTTAGAAAATTCTGGTATCCTTGCCCCTTGTGGATATGGGACAGTGTCAAACCGGTGATTATACGGCTTTTGGTATGATTGCCCTACTCTGGCTACACTAACTCCGAACTTATCTCGAAATAGTTTAGTCATCTCTTCCCTAATTTTTTCTATTGCACCCGGTGGCAGACCACCGGATCCTAGGCTATGGGGCTCATTTGGTCGGGCATTAGTATACCGACCTTCTTGCCGTGACCGATCGATAGTGTTGATCGGTCTGTGATTATATGGTGCGTTATAGTTTAAATATGCAGAGGGCGAAACATACTGCTGCTATGGTGTGTAATAATTTGGTGCATGGTGTGCAACAACAGGTTCTGCGTATGCGTATCCAGCTTGTCCGGTGGTAAATCCAAACTGACCGGTTGCGTTCGCCATTATCGGGACGCCATGTGGTAGTCCTGGTGCGGGCCCAGACTGTCCGGCAGGGAAAGCCGGACGGTCCACGTAAGGGCCGGACGGTCCGGGCAGAAGCTCGGACGGTCCGACCGCGTCTAGGGTCACCGATCTGCCAAGCAAGGACGACGGTGGTCCTAGGGCAGCCCCAAACTGTCCAGCAGAGCAAGCCGGACGGTCTGCATATGGGCCGGACGGTCCGAGTAGAAGCTCGGACGGTTCGACCGTGTTCAGGGGCGTCGATCTGCCAAGCAGGGATGGCGGTGGTGGTACTTGCCCTGTATACGAGTTCATCGGCATTACCATATAAGGGCTGGGGCTGCAAATCCCCATTTGTTGCCGATGTATTAGACATAGATATCCTGTTACTAGTCTCATATGATGGAAAACTAGGAGCAACAGACTTCTCCAGCGTACGCGTTAATTTTCTAATTGACTCTTCTAACCCTACAATCTGTTGTTTCATTTGATCCTGCTGCTGATCTACATAATATTTAATAGATTGGATATCATCGGGTTTACTTACATTGGGGACTTGAAGCGAAGACAGAAGAGATGCAATGTCAGTCTCTCCATGTTTGATAACCTTCTGGTGGCGATCCACCATGTATTGCGACAAGAATTTCTCATTCGCTTGGCGCATGTAGTCCTCGTATTGCTGTTGCTCATCAGCTGTTAGATTTTCGACAGCCATCTTCAGGATATTATCTGGGGAGATATCGGTGTGATCTTTAGAACCAGCCATTTGAGGGCCTGATTTTTAGTAGATCTAAACACCTGTCCCCAGCGGAGTCGCCAAAAAGTATGTTGACACCTTTTTGGAGGCGTCAATCACTCAAAAGAACCAGTGGCGGTACTCTCTGGTCAGGCGCGGACGGTCTGCGGCACAGAGCCGGACGGTCCGCGACCTGGTGCGAGGCGGCGGTGCTCTCTGGTCAGGCGCGGATGGTCAGCGGCACAGGGTCGGACGGTCCGCGACCTGGCGCAGGAGCACGGGTTCCCTGCCTGACGGCCGGACGGTCCGCGCCCTAGGGCCGGACGGTCCGCGCGTGCGCAGGGGCGGCGGAGGATCGCCGGCGGCGCCTGGATCTCGCTCCCGGGAGGGACCCCGTCGGGGAGGAGAGATCCTAGGTGGTGTCTAGGCTCGGGTAGACCGACCTAGACTCCTCTAATCGACGTAGAGTCGAGGAGAGGCGGAGAATTTAGGGATTGGAATACTAAACTAGGGCTAAACTAGAACTAGACTAGAACTACTCCTAATGCATTAGGTAAAAACGAGTAATAAACTGGATTTGATCGATTGTTGGGGGTTCAATTGGCCGTAGCCCTTCATCTATATAAAGGGGGAGGTCTGGATCCGCTTCAAACTGATTTTCGAGTCAATCACGTGGTTTTAGGTAACTAATCCCGCGAGAAACTAGGAACCCTAACTGATTCTGCGCACGCGCGGACCGTCCGCGCCACCACCGCGGATAGTCCAGACCGCGGACCATCCGGCCTCAGGGCCGGACCGTCCGCGAGACACATTTGGTGTCCAACATATGCCCCCTGCTTTTTGGTGGAGGTTGACGAACCAAAAGCATATGAACTAAACCTGATGTAAGTCACCGGCTTTTCAATAATGAGATTATTTAATAAAGCACCAATATATAAAGGCCGTTTCAGATTTTATCTTTCTCGGCCATGACCGTTTGATCACTGAATCAAAAGGAATAGAATGGAGGTGCCCCCCAGTATGGATAGACAAAGGGACTATACATGTACCATGGATTCAGCATCGTACCATTCCATGTTTGAACAGGATAATATACCGATGATGAGTAAACGGGTGGAAAGTACCCTGGTCTCATAGGATAAATAGGCGATGCTCGTTGTGTCGCCTTTCGGGCCGTTTTGTTTACCCGTTTCGTTTTAGCAGGTGACCGAGGTTTCTTCGTTGATCGATCACGTAGAACGGTCTTCTCGCTATTATTCTTAGAGAGCAATTGATCAACATTAGAGTCAGCTTTGATCAGCCGACCATTTGTGCTTTGCCGTTGTGTCTCCTTCCCTTTTAAGGTTTTGTGTGGAGGCTGACACCTTTGGGCATAGGCGGATTGTCCGGCAGAGGTAACCGAACCGTCTGTCAGAGCACCGGACCGTCCGCACGTAGGTGCCATACCGTCTGTGGTGTTCAGGCCAGGCTGTCGTGCTTGGCTCATTAATTGTGCCTGCCCCCCGGTGCCTCCAGACTTTTTAGCCTTATCGTTCGGAGTCTTTTGAGCAATCTCCTTTTGTGATATATTCGACGTGCGAGGACTACCAATGATGATGTCTTTGCTTTTGCCTTTATCGGCCATTTCGGGCCGAACTAAGATCTTTTTGCATGCAATATCTATTGTATTAATAGGAAATGGCTGTGTGTCCACTTGCATCTCCTGAAAAGCCAACCGGCCTTCATTTATGGCCGATTGTACCTGTCGACGAAAAACATTACAGTCATTGGTGGCATGAGAAAAAGAATTATGCCACTTACAATAAGCACGTCTCTTTAATTCATCTATAGGAGGGATAGTATGAGTTAATTTAATGTTGCCATTTTTAAGTAGCTCATCAAATATCTTATCACATTTGGCAACATTAAAGGTAAATTTAATCTCTTCTTGCCGATTTTTTTGAACCGGTTGTAAGGAAGAACATGCTGAAGATTTGGCCTTTGTTGGCCAAATAAACTCAGCGGTATATACATCTGCGGATTCATCATCTGAATTATCACGCTCTATCAGATGTATAGTACGGGCGGCCGATTTTGATGTCTCTTTAAATCGGCTTTCATAGGCTAAAGCCCGCTGATGTAGCTGGGCTATCGAAAAGAACTGGGTCCCATCTAATTTGTCTCTTAAGTAGGATAGCAACCCATTAAAAGCTAACCCTGCTAGCTCTTTGTCTGCGACATGGATCCGAAAGCATCGGTTTCTAGTGTCCCGGAACCTCCGGATATAGTCATTAACCGATTCTTCGCGTCCTTGGCGGACTTAAGCTAAGTCAGCTAGCCCTAATTCATATTCCCCGGTAAAGAAATGTTCATGAAATTTACTTTCTAACTCATTCCAGGAATTAATGGAATTAGGAGGCAGGGCGGCGTACCATGCAAAAGCGGTACCAGTAAGGGATAAAGAAAATAACCGAACACGAAATGCTTCTCCATCGGCCAATTTGCCTAGGTGTGCTAGGAACTGGCCTATGTGTTCGTGTGTGCTTCTCCCATTCTCACCAGAAAACTTAGAAAATTCTGGTATCCTTGCCCCTTGTGGATATGGGACAGTGTCAAACCGGTGATTATACGGCTTTTGGTATGATTGCCCTACTCTGGCTACACTAACTCCGAACTTATCTCGAAATAGTTCAGTCATCTCTTCCCTAATTTTTTCTATTGCACCCGGTGGCAGACCACCGGATCCTAGGCTATGGGGCTCATTTGGTCGGGCATTAGTATACCGACCTTCTTGCCGTGACCGATCGATAGTGTTGATCGGTCTGTGATTATATGGTGCGGTATAGTTTAAATATGCAGAGGGCGAAACATACTGCTGCTGTGGTGTGTAATAATTTGGTGCATGGTGTGCAACAACAGGTTCAGCGTATGCGTATCCAGCTTGTCCGGTGGTAAATCCGAACTGACCGGTTGCGTTTGCCATTATCGGGACGCCATGTGGTAGTCCTGGTGCGGGCCCGGACTGTCCGGCAGGGAAAGCCGGACGGTCCGCGTAAGGGCCGGACGGTCCGACCGCGTCTAGGGTCACCGATCTGCCAAGCAGGGACGACGGTGGTCCTAGGGCGGCCCCAGACTGTCCAGCAGAGCAAGCCGGACAGTCTGCATATGGGCCGGACGGTCCGGGCAGAAGCTCGGACGGTCCGACCGTGTTCAGGGGCGCCGATCTGCCAAGCAGGGATGGCGGTGGTGGTACTTGCCCTGTATACGAGTTCATCGGCATTATCATATAATGGCTGGGGCTGCAAATCCCCATTTGTTGCCGATGTATTAGACATAGATATCCTGTTACTAGTCTCATATGATGGAAAACTAGGAGCAACAGACTTCTCCAGCGTACGCGTTAATTTTCTAATTGACTCTTCTAACCCTACAATCTGTTGTTTCATTTGATCCTGCTGTTGATCTACATAATATTTAATAGATTGGATATCATCGGGTTTACTTACGTTGGGGACTTGAAGCGAAGACAGAAGAGATGCAATGTCAGTCTCTCCATGTTTGATAACCTTCTGGTGGCGATCCACCATGTATTGCGACAAGAATTTCTCCTTCGCTTGGCGCATGTAGTCCTCGTATTGCTGTTGCTCATCGGCTGTTAGATTTTCGACAGCCGTCTTCAGGATATTATCTAGGGAGATATCGGTGTGATCTTTAGAACTGGCCATTTGAGGGCCTGATTTTTAGTAGATCTAAACACCTGTCCCCAGCGGAGTCGCCAAAAAGTATGTTGACACCTTTTTGGAGGCGTCAATCACTTAAAAGAACCAGTGGCGGTGCTCTCTAGTCAGGCGCGAACGGTCCGCGGCACAGAGCCGGATGGTCCGCGACCTGGCGCGAGGCGGCGGTGCTCTCTGGTCAGGCGTGGATGGTCCGCGGCACATGGCCGGACGGTCCGCGACCTGGCGCAGGAGCACGGGTTCCCTGCCTGACGGCCGGACGGTCCGCGCCCTAGGGCCGGACGGTCCGCACGTGCGCAGGGGCGGCGGAGGATCGCCGGCGGCGCCTGGATCTCGCTCCCGGGAGGGACCCCGTCGGGGAGGAGAGATCCTAGGTGGTGTCTAGGCTCGGGTAGACCGACCTAGACTCCTCTAATCGATGTAGAGTCGAGGAGAGGCGGAGAATTTGGGGATTGGAATACTAAACTAGGGCCAAACTAGAACTAGACTAGAACTACTCCTAATGCATAAGTTAAAAACGAGTAATAAACTGGATTTGATCGATTGTTGGGGGTTCAATCGGCCGTAGCCCTTCATCTATATAAAGGGAAGGTCTGGATCCGCTTCAAACTGATTTCCGAGTCAATCCCGTAGTTTTAGGTAACCAATCCCGCGAGAAAATAGGAACCATAACTGATTCTGCGCACGCGCGAACCGTCCGCGCCACCACCGCGGACAGTCCGGACCGCGGACCGTCTGGCCTCAGGGCCGGACCGTCCGCGAGACACATTTGGTGTCCAACAAGAGGCAAAGATGGAAGTGAGTCTGTTGGAACGGGCTTTCATCGTGATTTTCTTTTCTTTTATCGAGTGCACCATTTTAGAGATCGAGCCTGTTGGAGTTGCTTTTAGAAGGGGTGGATGCATGGATCGGGGAGACCGCGCTAGATCAAAAGATCATCAATTCATCAACGACGGTGTTGCATTGGTGGTCGAGATAGGCTAGCCGGCCGCATGGTGGTGTAAGCATGGGGGAGCAGCTAGCCGAGGAGGTCTTGCATGGTGACGGCGGTACGATGGACTGCTGTTGTGGTGTTCTGCGCGAAATAAGTACTCTAGGCGGAGGTGGTAGAGACGAGAGAGTCCGTGCCGGATATGAAGGAGTTCAAAGGAACTCTGGACGGCGCGCGATGGAGGGCGGTATCGGGTGCGCTACAACCATATGCACGATGCATGTGTGGTGGCGGAACATACTAAAAAATGAGATTGGTAATTCGTGCAATCGAAGTTACTACCACTGCTAGTTTGTCCTGCAGGACACGACGTACGGTAGTAATTGGTCAGTGACCTTCAGTTATTCCGAGAGTCAGTGTCCATGCATGGGAGCGTGTCGGAACTCGGAAGAAATGGCAGAATTTGTGGTAGCATGCAATGATGCTGGTGTTGGTGCCTGTGTGTGGTGGTGTCAGGACAGGCATTTCTCGTACAGATCAAACCTTCACTTCCAAGGCTTGGAAGTCAGAGAAGTTTGCACAGGCCAGCAGGGGTAAAAGTACACACATCTCTTTCTTTCCACACATGCTCCCCAAGCCTATCCCCCATGTCATTTTATCATTCCCCTCAATCCGTTCAATTCCCAGGCCAGTTTCCTCTCTTGCCCATCCTCTTGCTATAGCAATGTCTAGTAGACTATATATCTCCCCAGGTTACTTATCCCGTCCCTTGTCACAAATTACACTCCATAAATAATATACTTTATAATACAGAATAGTGTTTTGCATGACTATATGCACGAGGTGCTACCGGTAGCCTATGGCTATTAATTAAGCTCTATTCAAAAATGGCTATTAATTAAGCTCTATTGAATAGAGGAACAAAAGAGATGGTTTTGATACAAAACCGGCTTCAAGCTAGTCAACAGCGACAAGAGTTATGACGTACGTACGACACAAGAAATAGCGAAAGGAAACGACAGAAGCTACATATTCTCTGAAACAATAGTAAGATGACTTACTACTGATTAACATGCGAAATCATATGCAATTCCCACGGAAATTCGTTCTTCACGATACAGATTCAAGTAAACACGGAAGAAGAAAAGCTAAATCACTCGAAGAGTCGAGACCATCATCTAAACAAGCTGCGTGCAATTATTAGAACGGCGCCGGACGGGCACCACCGGCGGCGCCTGGGTTCCATCCGTAGGCCGGCTCTGGCGGCATCTGCACGTCGCCGAGCAGGTTCGGTGGCAGTCCCTGGAAGAGGGCCGGATCCACAGAGCCGGCGGCGAGCTGCGCGGCCGCGAGGACACCGTCGACCTGCGGCGCTTGATGGGCAGCGAGCAAGTCGTCCTCCTCCAGCGGCAGCCTCTCGTACACCGCGTTGGCGAAGGACGCGGCCATTACCACGACGGGCCCAGCCGCCGTGAGCGCGCCGACGACGCTGCCCCCGACCACCTGGCCCTGGCCGCCGGCGAGGTAGACGGTGAGCCCCGTGGCCTCGGGCGGCGCGGGCGGCGGGAGGAAGGAGCCGGAGAGGGAGAGGATCTCGAACCGGCCGTGCAGCGCGACCACCGCGCCCTGCGAGGCCGGCTGCCGCAGGGTGACGTTGGTCACGGTGCCCGCGCCGCTGAGCACGCACACCCCGCGCTGCCTGCGCCGCGCGAAGGCCGTGACGCTCTCCGAGATGTCGCAGCCGCCGGCCACCTCCATGACGTGCGTCCGCAGCGTGTTGGCGCTGTCCCGGGTGATGATGATGGGCGGCTTCGGCTTGTTCTTGGACCCCGCCGGCCGGCCTCTCGGGCGGCGCGGGGTGGCATCCCCGCCCTCGGGCCCACCAGACGGGGGAACCAGCGCCAGCTCGCCGCCGCCGCTCCCGTTGCTGTTTCCACTGTTCTCGTCATTGTTCTCGTGGTCGCCCTGCGTGCCGCGGTCGCCGAACAGCCCTGGCGCGCCGCCGCCGTGGTCGTCCTCGGTCTTGAGCTGCAGCTGCTGCTGCTGGTGGTGCTGCTGCTGCTGGAGATGGTGGTGGAAGTCGCGGGTGTTGAATGGCGGAGGGAGGTAATGACCGTGTATGGATGCCGTGACCGGATCCATAATCTTGACCTCGGTCGATCTCACAAGCTTGCTTGCTAGGTTATTCTTTTTCCTCCCTCCCTCTTCCTCAATCGCCCTAGATCTTTCTCTTTTTTTTCTTGCAAGATCTTTTTTATTTCGGAGGCCGGCCTCAACTCAATCTTATCTGCTTACAGATCGCTCAAGTGGTGGCCTGCAGGGGACAGCAACGAAACCTACGAGATGGAACAGTAGCAACGAAAGCAACGAGGCCCGGGAGGAGCAGATGGAACAGTTAGCGAATTATCGGGGCAGGAACAGGGAAGCTAGAACTAGGAGAGGAGAGAGCTGCAGATGAGTGCATGGCTGTGGTGTCTGAGACTGCGATGGATTGGAAAGGAGACCATGGATCGGATGGAAAGAAGGACAGCGTCCTGCTCCTGCCCCCCCTTCTTTTCTGGCTCAGCTCGCTCTCTCTCTCTCACCACGCTTTGCCGCTCGATTAGAAGAATGATAGGAGGAGGAGAGGGACGCCAGCACCGCTACAGCCCTGTAGCAAACAAAGGAAGGAGGGAGGAGGAGGAGGAGGCAAGACCCTTCTCATGTCAACTACCAGCTGATTCTAGGGCATCTGACTAAACTAGCTAGGCTCCTATAGCTACCTCCTTTTCCCTCCTACTCTTCTTTAGGTCGGCATCCGCGTTCCTCTCCCCCCCTTTTTCCGGTAGATGCACGCCAACAGGCGGCATCAGCCAAGCGCGCATCTTAATTACTAGCTCTCACAGACAGGCTGGTTCTGGGGAGTCGTGCGACCGCTAAACTAATTAATTAATTAATCGTGCATGATCAGAACGCAGCTGCTGCTGCCTGCTGCTACAGTATATCATATCCCCTCCCTCGATGTGGCCACCCACGGCCACGCCCACGCCCTCGCCCAAAAGACTCGCCCTCCCATTGGTCCTCGTTTCGCTGTCCCATTGGTCCGACCTTGAAAGGTAAGGCCACTTAAAATTATGCCGACCACTACTAGTTTGTTTTGTTAATCCGGCCGGCCGTCGCCCCGGGTTAGCGCGTAGCTAACCGCTGATTAATCAATAATGGGGTGCTAGCTCTCTCCTGCCTCCAAAGCCAGCGAGAGTGGGAGAGCTCCGCAATCTATGTGTCGTTACGCTAGTACTCCCTCCAGTGCAGTAAAGGTAGTCGTTTAGGACATGATTGTGCATACCAAGGAGTGATTAATTATCATAGAGTTTTCCCTGTTTGCCCCTATTAAATAGGGATATGGGTGCATTAACGTCACTAAAACAATCAGGCTTGATTGGTTGCTGCAGCAGCTCCAAGGCATTCTAGACTGGAGGTCTCAAGTTCGATTCCTCTTAAATGCATCTTTTTTTGTGCAATTACTAGGGGCAACAACGTCCAAATCCCAGACCCACGCGCGCTATGACTTCTTTTTGTGCACGCTCGGTCACGCGCAGGATGACTTCTTTTACTGCACCGGAGGGAGTACTAGTATTTTAGTAGTACATCGTTTGTTGATGTGTGTAAGTATAGCGATTAGCGTTGAGATCGACGACTCTTAGTACTAGTTTAGGAGTCATAAAATCAGAGGGGATTGTAGGCCCCTCATTATTTAATTTTAAATAAGAAGAGAATTTTAGCCCTCCAAACCCATCCGGTATTTAAACTCCCAAATTAACCCTTACCTTACGAAATAAAGGTAGGGCTTCGGTATGTATCGACTATCGAGTATGGCTTGGTGGGCACTCTTGATGTTACAAACCACGGCTAGTACTCATACATGTAAGATATGATTAATTAGGAAGTGTTTCCATGCACCTCCTACATTACTACAGTAGACCACGTAACTTCCTTGCATTTATATGGAATCACTACCAGAATCGATAGCTTTGCCAAGTGCCTGCCTGAAAAACACTTGGCACAGGCTTTGCCGAGTGTCACACTCGACAAAGAGGACTCGGCACACAGTACATCGGCAAAACCTTCTTTGTCGAGTACTTTCTCTCGGACACTTGGCACAGACTTTGTCGAGTGCCAGGAAGTACTCGGCAAAGAAAAGCCGCCGTCACGGCGCCGGGGTGACGGAGACGGCAACTTTGCCGAGTGTCCCAGGTGACACTCAGCAAAGGAGTTACCTTTGCAGAGTGACTCCTAATACACTCGGCAAAAAAGTTACCTTTGCCGAGTGTCTACCGTCCAACACTCGGCAAAGAATCTGTCAGCGGGTCCCCATGTCAGGTTCTTTGCCGAGTGTCAGGGCCACTACACTGGGCAAAGAACCTATACCGGTGCCCAGGTTTTCGTTCTTTGCCGAGTGCTATGGCCTTGCCGAGTTCTTTGCCGAGGTATACGTCATCCGGGTTGTAGGTGACGTCGGACGTCGCCCTGCCCTTATGGGCCATAGCATAGGCCGAGAAGATGGAGCAAGGCCGGCCACCATGTGACGCCGACTACAAGAAAACCAACGAGATTGTTAGAAATAATATCTAATCTAGTGCTATATACCTAAATAAAAAAGAGGGCTTACCCGTGTTTCTGCATATTGGCCTAGGCTCCGGCTGCCTTGGTGGTGGAAGGGACCTTGCATCATCATATGCCGTTCTCGGCTAGCGTTGTGCGCCTCGTCCCACTCAGGCGAGCACCACCTATCCACCATCTGCTCCCAGCACAGAGGATGTGTGGCGCACCAATATGGAATCATCTACAAAGTAAACACGTAAAGTGCATATGAGAAGATAAAATAAAATTCATGCATGGAATACTGGTACCAAACATGCATGACTTTACCTGCAGGTACTGGTCCCTGGTCAACGACATGGTTCGGGCTTGCTGCTTGGTCACCTCTCCCCAAGGACGGAGCCGTGGTAGCTGACGATGGCCTGGATACGGGCCTCATAGTGCATGTCCACGACGAGCTTCTTATAGCTCGTGGTGGCCACCACATCCACCCTTGCCTCGTATCCAGCCTCGCATTTGAAGAAATCCTGCATAGAAAAACAATATATCCATACATTATTTCAAGAATTTGCAACGAATGTGACATATTTTACATTATACTAAGACTTACCCACAACTCTTGCTTCACCCGCTCCGCCTTGTTATTGAATTCCCAGCCGTCCCGGTCTACTGCATCGGGGGCGACGGCGTAGTGGTCGAAGGTGTAGGCTGGGCCCATCACTCCGGTGTACTCAACCAGTCCAGAGAAGTGTTCCCTGCACAGCAGGCCGAGGATGCCATTGGGGAGGCGACGATGACCTGTAGCATAATCCACAACTGTCCAAGACCTGTCGAAGTGATAAATAAAAAGTATTAGTTTATATTATGATTTTGAACACATAATATGAACAAGAATGAAGAACATAAAGTTACATGCCTCTCCCCATCCGGCCGAATCAGCGACCGTCTGTCCCGAAGTATGGGACGCTGAGGGAGAGTCGCGGGATAGCGCAGGTAGATGCTCCTCGAACCTGAGGCGCCAGAACCTGAGGCGGTCTGCTGAGCTTCGTCGTCGTCCTGCTGCTGGTCGTCGTCGTCCTACTGCGTCGCCTGCTGCTGGACAAGGCCGTCCTATTGCGCCGCCTGCTGTGTCTCGTCCTGCTCTGCCTCGTCCGCCGTCCTGCTCCTCCTCCCCCTCCTCCTCCTCAGCCAACCGCCCACCATATTTGTCCAAAAACCTGCAATTAAGAGTAAACAAATAAGCACATATAAAAAGATGTATTTAAAAACAGGTGCGAAATAAAAAGTCATATAGCATTACATCGATTAAAAATAATCTTCATATGTGTTAGGGTTAGCCGGATCATAACTCTCATCATCACTATCAACCATTTCATAGTCAACACCATCGGAAGGCGCAAGTTCGTCATTAATGTCATTGCCTTTAAGGATTGCTAAGTCATTATCATTTTGCACCTCATCCTCCTCCTCATCAACAACCATTTCAATATCTATGTCCATTCCGATAGCTTCGGTTATGTCTATCTCAAATCACCCTTCTAGCCAATCTTCTTGGAAGAACTCTCCATCATATGTGTCCAGGTCTAAGTTATAATCTTCATTGTTAGGAACAGGTAATCTCCCGTGCGACGATACCTTATACACAACATCCCAACCCTTAAGATGTTCTTTCGTTTGGCACACATATGGGAGATAATACACTTGTGTGGCCTGTTGGGCCACGATATAGACATCATCTCCTGGTAAGGTGGAATCTTGTCAAATTTTGGCTATCCCAAGATTAGAATGTGCCCGTCTCGTCACTTGAGGGTCAAACCAATGACATTTGAATATCACTGGAGTAAGAGGTTTGGATCCATAAAAATTGAGCTCATATATTTCTTTGATTCGTCCAAAATAATCGACATCGTCAAGGCCGGGCGTAAAGACTCCAGAACACGTTGTTTTCTGATTGGGCCGACTTTGGTCGTAGTTTGTTATGCGAAAACGGTATCCATTGACGTCATACCTAGAATATTTCTTGACCCTATAAGCAAAGTCGTTGGCTACTTGTCTCAACTCGGCACTCATAGACGGATCTCTTTGGCCCTGCAAGTATTCGCAAGTTAAAAGACGCTAAATTGAGTTCATAGACGGATCTTTTTGACAAACTAAGCATGTACCTTATGTTTGAACCAGGAAATGAAATCGGGCAATCCATTTCTCACACCCTTTCTAAGAAGAATGTCATATTCCTGTGGAGTGGGGTCCCTTGATCGACGCCAGAATTCATGAAGAAATTGTTCCATGTATGGCGTCACCTCTTCAAGGTTGGTTAATACATATAGCATGATATGTCGCCACTCTTCATGTGTCAGGGTCTTGGTGGTCGAGCCACTTGCGCTTCCGAGTTGGCCTCGAAATATGCTAAGGTTCGATTCATTGCCATCATTGTAACGAGGGGGTGGATTATGCACGCTCGGCAGTTTATCACCATAATAAGTTGTTGTGAAGTTTGACACCTCCTTTAGAATGTATGCCTCTGCATCTCGATTGGATAGCACCAACGACCCTGCACGCCCCCATTCATGCCTCATAGGGGAGATGAAGAATCAAATGCTGCATTGGATTGAAGAAGCCGGGTGGAAATATCTTCTCAAGCTTACATAGAAACATGGGTGCCAATCTTTCCAAGTCTGCAACCACGGTCCGAGATAACTCTTTTACACAAAGCTGACGGAAGAAATAGCTCAACTCTGAAAGTGCTAGCCAGACATGCTCAGGGACATAGCCTCGAACAATCGCAGGAAGAATCCGTTCAATCTATATGTGGAAGTCATGACTCTTCATCCCTAACACTCGCATAGTAGATAAGTTCACCCCCTACTCAGGTTAGCTGCATACCCATCAGGGAACATCAACATCTTGATCCACTGAAGTACTTCCTCTGGGCCCTGCTTAGGACGAAATCGGCCTTAGGCCTTCTCCATGTCTTTCCACCACTTGGCGGCTTCATCTCTTGGTTTGGTCTATCACATAACACTGCCAGATCCACTCTTGCCTTTACGTTATCCTTTGACTTATCAGGAATGTCCATAATTGTTGCCCGAAGTGTCTCGGCAACATTCTTTTCAGTGTGCATCATGTCAATGTTGTGTGGAAGGAGCAGGTCGTCATAATAGGGGAGCCGAGTCAAGCCAGACTTATGTGTCCACATATGCTGCTCACCATATCCCATAAAACCACCTTCTGTATTAGCCACGAGCCATATCTGTTGACGAATTTCGGCACCAGTCATCGTTGCAGGTGGGCGGTCTATCACTACGACACCTTTTGTGAAGTTCTTGATGTCTAGGCGAAATGGATGGTTAGGAGGGAGAAATTGTCGATGTTTATTGAAGGACGAATATTTGCCACCCTTTTTCAACCAAATGAACCTGAGAGCTTCCTTGCAAACTGGTAATGGGAACTTACCGTGAACACACTAGGCGCAGAATAGCCCATACACCGGTAAGTCATGCATAGAGTACTGGTACCAAACATGCATTCTGAAGTTTGTCTTTGTAGCTCGATCATACGTCCATACCCCTTCCTCCTAGGCACGTACCAATTCATCGATCAAAGGCTCCATGTACACGCCCATTTTATTCCCCGGGTGTTCGAGAATTATCAACGACACAAATATATTCTGCCTTTGAAAGCACACACTGGGGGGGATTGGTTGGGATAACAAACACGGGCCAACATGTGTACAAGGCAGCACTCATTCCATAGGGATTGAACCTATCTGTGGCCAATGCAACACGTACATTACGAGCCTCTTCGCCTTTCTCATGGTGAATGGCATCAAAGTGTTTCCATGCTTCACCATCGAATGCGCGCACCATCTTGTCAGGATTGTATCGTTTTCCATTTTTGTGCCATGTCATCTGTTTCGTGGATTCCTCTGTCATGTACAGACGCTGGATCCTCGGTATAAACAGAAGGTGTCGTAGGATTGTCAAGGGGATGTCGAGCTGCCTCTTCTGTCCATCACCAGAGTCTACCTCCATGTACCTAGATGATTTACACTTGGGACAGTACTTTTCCTCCGCGTATTCTTTCCTAAATAGCACGTAGCCCTTCGGACAAGCATGAATCTGCTCATACGTCATCTTGAGTGCACGTAGGAGTTTCTGTGCCTCGTACATGCTCTTTGACAGAATGTGATCATCCGGAAGCAGGCTCCTAATAACCGTCAACAAGCCATCGAATGCGTCTCTACTCATGCTGTACTGCGACTTGAACGCCATTACACGCCCAATGGCATCCAGTTGAGAAACCTTTGTCTGGCCGTGAAGGGACTTCTGTGCCGCGTCAAACATGTCGTAGAATGCCTTTGCAGTCGGCTCTGGCTCGTCATCCATACATCCTCCCATGTACTGTGCCCCTTGATAGTTGTTCAACATATCCGCTACCCCTGCATCGGCATCATAATCCTCGACGCGTTGTCTCAGCGCCTCCTCTCTCGTACGATGCGCTTCACCATGAAAGATCCACCGAGTATAGCCCGACGTAAATCCATTCTTCCAAATATGTTCTACCATGGCCTTCTTTGGTTTTCTTTTTCGGTTGGCACATTTTCTGCACGGGCATGAGACTAGACTCACTCCTTTAGTAGCTTTGCCATATGCCCGTTCCATGAAATTATCGGTCTTTCTAATCCATTCAGGGGTGACATAGTTCCTTCCTCTATGGCCCGTGTACATCCACTCACGGTCCTCCATCCTCTAACATAAGCCTATCAATAGAAAATTTTGGCAGCACCTCCCCTGCACGGGGAAGTTTCGAAATCCTGCAAATAAAAGTATCAGCACGATGGCTGACATGCACGCATAATTCAACGACACGATGGCCGACAATCACATATATATATATTCAATCCATCAGATATAACACAACAAGACTACATATTAACCTAATCATACACATATATAAATTTGACTCAATATTAAACCTAATCATTTCATATAAATCACCTTGGAGATTTGGTCGCGGGCGTGACGACAGGTCGTGGGTGAGACGACGGGGCGCGGGGGTTGGAGGTCAGCCACGTGCACTTTGCCGACGTGGAGAGTGGCAGAGGCCACGGCGGGCGAGGGCGCGGCGGCATGGGGGCAGCGGCAGTTGAGGCGCGGCGGCGTGGAGGGCGCACTGGCGGGCGGGCGAGGGCGCGGCGGGCATGCGAGGTCGAGGGCGCGGGCGCGGTGGCCGAGGGCAGGGAGGGCGCGCGTGTGTGCCAAGGGCGTGGAGTGCGCGCACGGCGTGGAAGGCGTGGTGGCGGGCGGGCGAGGGCGCGGCGGCGCGGCGGGCTGGCGAGGGCGAGGGGCGCGGGCGCGGCGGCAGGGCGAGGGTGAGGGCACGGCGGCGGGCGAGGGCGTGATGGCTCAGCATCTAGGGCAGCGGGGGCAGCGCGTGAGAGTGAGAGTGAGAGAATGAGGAAGAAAAGGTTTACCATTGGTAAGTACGAGTTCTTTGCCGAGTGCCTATGATCTGGCACTCAGTAAAGATTTTTTTAATTTTAAAATGCACTTTGCCGAGTGCCCCCGATTCGGCACTCGGCAAAGACCTCTTTGCGAGTGTCCCACTAGCGACACTCGGAAAAGATTATTTCACTATACTTTGCCGAGTGTCAACCAGCTGACACTCGGCAAAGTACATTTTTATTTTTTTATTTTTCCACACAAACTTTTTGTGGTATGTTCCTACACTATGTAGACCTACATGTACCATTTTGAAACAATTGTAAAAGTGTTTTCTATAGCTAGTATATTTAGTTCGTTTATTTGAATTTCTTCGAAAAATTCACATTTGAACTGCAAGTCACTCGAAACATAGAAAACCGTGCATGCAAAAATGATATCCATGCTATTTAGCATAAGTTACGACCGATTTCAGGAGCGGACCAGAAACTTCGAGCACCATGCTCACTAAACATGGTCGTGAACTTGCCATCTAGCTGTTTAAAAATTGTATAAAACACAAACAAAGTCAAAAAATCATGAAACTTGTCCACGTGTCATGATATCATATGTAGAGGCTATGATAAAAATTAAGAATGTTTGGAGAAAGTTGTGAGATACTATATGTAGAAACCTAGTAGAACTACACATGAAATCATATAGTTTCAATGTAGTTTTTCTAGGTTTCTACACATAGTGTCTCACAACTTTCTCCAAACATTCTCAATTTTTTATCACAGCCTCTACATATGATATCATGACACGTGGACAAGTTTCATGATTTTTTGAATTTGTTTGTGTTTTATACAATTTTTAAATAGCTAGATGGCAAGTTCACGACCATGTTTAGTGATCATGGTGCTCGAAGTTTCCGGTCCACTCTTGAAATCGGTCGTAACTTGTGCTAAATAGCATGGATATCATTTTTGCATGCATGGTTTTCCAAGTTTCGAGTGACTTGTAGTTCAAATGTGAATTTTCCGAAGAAATTCAAATAAACGAACTAAATATACTAGCTATAGAAAACACTTTTATAATTGTCCCAAAATGGTACATGTAGGTCTACATAGTGTAGGAACATACCACAAAAAGTTTGGTTGGGAAAATAAAAAAAATAAAAATGTACTTTGCCGAGTGTCCAGAAATGACACTCGGCAAAGAAGCCTTTGCCGAGTGTCAGCTAGTTTGACACTCGGCAAAGAAGCTTCTTTGCCGAGTGCCAACGCTAGGCCCTCGGCAAAGGTTAACGGTCGTCAGCTCTGGATGGCCCTGACGGCCCTTTGCCGAGAGCCGCCTTCGCCGAGTGTGCGGCACTCGACAAAGGCTTCTTTGCCGAGTGTATTCCTGTGCCGAGAGTCCTATGCTCGGTAAACGAGCTCGTTACCGAGAACAGGACTTTACCGAGTGCGGCGCTCGGCAAAGGGTTCTTTGCCGAGTGTCCGACAAAAAGCACTTGGCAAAGCGTCGAGCACTCGTCAAAGGCCCGGATTCCGGACGTGAATATAAATAGCCTCTATCATGTGTTACATGAAAAGATCCACCGTAATTGATTCGATCTCTATCTATAAACCATAAGTGATTTGACCAGCCATACAACAATTCTAAATATACAATCAGAGACTAGGTCAAACGCATGTACATATACTTTAAATTCCAATACTCCCCTCCCCGTCAATCATAATTTGGATAAGTCAAGATTGTACCATCATCGGAGACTTGGTCATCATTCGAGTGTTGGTCATCACTGGAGAGTTGGTCATCTAGTTCGTCTCGCAGAGTTGGTCGATGGAGTTGGTCATCAGAGTGTTGGTCATCAGAGAGTTGGTCATCATGCGAGAGTTGGTCATCACCAGAGAGTTGGTCATCCGGTCCGTCTCACAGAGTTGGTCAGAGGAGTTCACCATCTTTAAAGGGTCTATTTAGGGTGCCCGGTTCCCAAGTACTCGAGAGCAGCCCTTGAGCCTTCGTGTAACACCTTGGATTTGCACGGAAGCTTTCGCAGTGGACCAAATTCTTGGGTGCGCGCAAGTGTATCTGCTAGATGTAGCCCCCGTGTAATTCATGTGGATTGCTTGGGGCAAGGGGTTCACTCGATATTTGAGCAGTTTATGGGCAGACCCTTCCTGCGATGGCCGTCACGCGCTGAGCATGAATCCATGTTTGCTTGGCTTTTATTGATGACCAAAATCTTGGGTGCGTGCAAGCGCTGCTCGATCTAGCCCTCGAGCAATCCATGTGGATTGCTTGGGGGGTTTATCCAGTACTCGAGCAGTTTAGGGGCGGACCCTTCCTGCAATGGTCGTCACACGCTGAGCGTGAGTCCGCTTAGTGCCGGAGCTGAGCGTATGTAACACCCAAAATCCTATTTTGGGAGTCATTGATGAATCTTAAAATAAAAAAAGAATTTAAAATGTCTCCTAACATGTGTCCCTCGTTTTTTTATCTTCTCCTAATATTTGTTGGGAATACACAAAAAAATTGTCAGAGGTATAAATCCTAAAAACTTTTAAAACAAGAATTTAAATTGAAACCCAGAAAAGAAAACCTAATCTATTTGTTAACTTGGAATATTCCTCCCATAATCTATACAGTTAGAAATACTATTCCAAATACCCAAGTCACTTTTATTAGAAAATATATTACCCTCTCTCAAAAAGAAGTAATCAACAAATAATCATTTGAAGTAATTTTTATGATCACACACTCAAAAATGATATTTCCCTAAAATCAATAAAATGAATTACTATCTATTATTCGATTTGGGACATTTAATTAAAGGAGTATAATAAAAAAGGTAAATAAATAACCAAATATATTTTACTGCATGTGTTTGGACATAAATCTGGTTTGAAAGTTGAACTCAATTTTGAATTTGAATATCTAGAAAAAATACTAAAATAAAATAGAACAGGAAAAAGAAAATGGGAAAAACTAATCTGGGCCGCGACCCTCATTTCTGGCCCATCTCCACATCTCATCCCGTGCAGTCCACTCAATTCCCTCCCCCTTTTCTTTTTCCACCGCGACACTATCAGGTGGCCCCTGGTGTCAGCCGTGCGCCCAGCTCCCTTCGCCCCGCACTAGCCCAGTCATGTTGCCAGCACTGCCTCTCACTTGCGCGCCGATAGATGGGCCCATGTGCCAGTCTCCTCCTCTCTTGTCTCTCCTGCTGTTTCGCTTACAGGTGGACCCTGCTCACTAGGGTCGTCCTCTTCCTGAAACCAGATGCCGGGAGTAGCACAACAAAACCCCGTGCATGCGGGCGCCGATCATGCGGGGGGCATTGGCGTCAGCTTCTCCTCCCTTTCGCCCAATAAAAAGTCCCCGGTCGCTCCTTCCCCCATCCCTGTCGCTCAAGCCAAAATGCCATAGCACCGATAATTTGGGAGGGAACAATCGAAGCTTGCCGGGAGAGAGAAAGTGATCCGCCGCGCGTGTCGATCCGAGTTTGGGGGACTTATCAACCTTGGGGATTGACTGTGGGAGTGTTCTGGGGGTGCTCGAGACTTCCCCATCACCAAGGCTTGCCGCACAACGCTGGATTGCTCGCCGGGGCCTAGGAGCTACGTGGCACCGCGAAACACCATTGTCGGCCCACTGCTCAACCCGACTGCCAGTAAGTAGCTCGTGACCATGTTCGCCAAGTTATTCCTATTCGTAAAGCACCATCAGATCTCGTTGCGAGGCACTGGAACTCAGAATCGGGTTGGGGCTGCTCCGGTTATGGCGTTGCCGTGCCGGTCCTGTTCGCCGCTGCCGCGACTCGTCGGTGCCATGGCTGGCCGCAGTCTGGGGAAGAAGGTGGGTCTCCTGCCATTAGATCTGGGTGGAGCGGTTCAGATTAGGAGATGGGTACCGTTTTGCCTTGGTTAGATCATAACCGTTGACGCGAAATCGGACGGGTCCGTATTGATCTCGGTCAAATAAAATCCATACCGTTATTGTTAATCGGAGGGGCGCGATTGAGAGATGGGTCAGGACCTAATCTCAACCGCGGGTGTGTGATCGAACAGCTGATCCTCGCTAGTACCCCTTCGGCTGTGCAAATATTCAAAAGAGCCTCTTGATTTATTCCAAATTAAACCCGCGGTCCTATTCCTATGAAAAGAAATTGCAGTCGAGCTCAGATATTTATAAGATAAGCCGTAGACTTCCATAGTTTTGTGACAGCAGTCCAGCAGTCATGGGAAATTCAGGATTAATTTAGAAAAAAAGATTTTTAGTACAAAAATAAACATAGAAACTTGTGTAATTCATATTAAATTCATTCTAACTCCTTTTTAATCTGTTCCAGTGCCAATAATTTTGTATTAATATTGTCTATCAACCAGTAACTCTGTTTAACCATGAAACTTGGATTAAAATTGTTCACTTGAATTATTTTATACTAGGCACTTAATGACTTTGGAAATCCATAACATCTACGTTTTATCTCCGATTTGATCCATTCAAATTGTGTTAGCTTCATAAAAATATTCTCTATGCAGTAACAATATTAATTATACCATTACACATACTTTTATAATTAGATATTTATTTATCCTTTGTCTACTGGAGTAACTCTGCTAATCTAGGTTAATCTCTCCATAAATATAATCTGGTAAAAAGGTAATCCCTAATCAAGATATGATCTAGGTTAAAGTTCGATTAATTATTTAGAATATATTTTTTATATACTATATATTAATCAAATTATAATATAGTAGGTCTTCGGAAAATCATAACATTCTAACCGTAGCTCTAAATTTAGTGGTTCTCGAACCCACGCTCTCGTAGCATCGCGTAGAATATTATTATGCAGTTTGATTTTATGTTTCGTGTGATGTTAATTTTGCCTATACATGTTTGTCTGTATTGCTATGTTTAGCAGTGAGGACACGTGTCACCTGAAGATCATCCTGGTACCTGGAATCTCAAGTCCCAGGCAAGTTGTGCTCTTGATCACTTCTTATTACCCAGTCATGTTCTAATTAATCATAATGATCTGCATAGGTTAATTTTGATGGGATCCAATAGGTTACCCCAGTTTTGGTTATCTTTATACCTTGTTTTACCACTGAAATATTTTTGGGTAGTACTTGCTATTGCTGTATGTGGTTTTGGGTATAGAGATACATTATTCATGATTACACTTTTGTTATCTTTTTATTATTACCGTTCATGTTAAGATCATTATGTTAATGGGAACATGGAGCGACCACCCGGGAAAACAGTGCTACCACAAGGGTAGTATGGGATGCCCTTGGCTGATTAACTAGGAAAGCTAGTGGATGACTAACTTACCCGAAAGGGGTAAGGGTAGTAGGGGAGTGGTCAGTGTAGGGAGGTCCTTGGGTTGATTTTGCTGTGATGGCGGTCAGGCGAGGGATTCCTGCACTGGAGCTTCCTATAAACTGTAGCGGGTTTTCTGAAGCTAGTGGAACTTTGTAAAGGCCTCGTAGTGTTACCTTGCCTCGCCTCCTCGGTAGAGGTGTATGGGATTGGCCGTCTCTTGGCAGATGGGTAACATGACTTGTGGGTAAAGATGCGCAACCTCTTTAGAGTGTAAAACTGGTATACTAGCCGTGCTCACGATTATGAGCAGCTCGGACCCTCACATGATTAATTTATGGAACTAAATTCAATTTGTCATATGCATTGCATTGTAGGTGTTGTTATTATTTTGTTCTACTACTTAATTGGGTCGGTATTTACTTACATTTAGTAATTGCTAATAAAATTTTGACTAACTTTAAAAGCAATGCTCAGCTCTAACCATCCTCTTTAATAAGCCTTACACTTCACGTGAGCTCCCACCTTTGGCGAGTTCATGCACATTATTCCCCACAACTTGTTGAGCTATGAACGTATGTGAGCTCACTCTTGCTGTCTCACACCCCCACAGGTCAAGAACAGGTACCATAGGATGGGGCACATGGAGGATGCTGTGACGAGTTCGTGAGAGGTCTAGGCCGTCGTCTCCTAGTCAACTTTAGGTTGCTGGACCATTGTGTCCTTATAATGTAATTATTTATTTATTTTGTACAGAACTCCTATTATATAGTAAAAATGTGACATTCGATCCTGTGCCATGATTCATCATATGTGTGAGACTTGGTCCCAGCACACCTGGTGATTATGTTCGCGCTCAGGTCTTGGTGCCCCGAAACCCGGGTGTGACAGCGTAGTCTTGGGTGGTGATCCTTTGGGCGAGTCGTCTTCCAAGGGCTTGATCCTTGATATGCATGCATCCCCCTCGAAAGGTCTTTCGAGGTCTCTTTGAGGAGAGGGTCGTCTTCCACCAACCTAGTCGGCGTGAGGAAGGAGGCCGTCGAGCTATGAATGAGTTATCAAAGTGAGATCCGACCACTCTCCGGTAGCGTTACGTCTCAGTGAGTGGTCCCACTTAGGGGCTCGACCCGCTGGGGGCATCTTATTGAGTCCTTCCTTATTCGATTTTGTATCGGCCCTTTAGTCGGTCTGGCTGACCAAAGAGGGGCCCCCATCCCTTGCCTCCCACACTTCCAAGGTTTTGTAGAGTAGGAAGGGAAGGGAAGAGGCATGCATACCTGTTCGTTGCCGGAGAAGGACACGACGAAGACCTGGGCATATGGAGGAGACATAGGTAGTATACCGCTAGATACATATAGGGAGAGAGCACACAAATTGAGAAAGAAGCCTAGCCAGAGCAGCTCCAAACCGAGAGGCACCTGCACTAGGCGTCAGTCCGAGAAAGGCGACAGAATGCGAGTGCCTTCCTAGCCCTGGACCCGCCGAGGCGACACAACACCACCACCAACTCCGTAGCATATGCCTACTGCTGTCACGCTATGGGCCTTAGTTGTCCAATATCTCAGGGACTCTTCATAGCCAAGGTAGCCTAAGCGTGGTAGGCGCCACCATGTCCTCCTCGGCAGCACACATGGAGAATGGCTAGGAGCAAGACCGACTCGCCCCGTACCCACATCGATGAGTGTTGGTCGGCTCACGGCTGCAACCATGGGTGGGGCCAGTAGGTTGGGGAGGATGAACATGGCGAAGGCTGGGAAGACGAATGGGATGTCTAACGACAGCGAAAACGATGGTGCACGCATGCTGTGAAACATCCTCGTGGACGTGCAATAGTCACTGCACGGGTCGGTGTCGGGGTTGGTGTCAGATGAATATGGGGAGGTGGTGCGGAGGTGGAGCCATGAGGGGAGAGAGAAAAGAAGCAGGATGGCGAATGAGGTGGCGACAATTGAGGCGAGAACCATCATTATCGTGCGGAGGTATAGATGTCCAAATGAGCTGTGTCTGGCGGGCCAGCCCGAGGCACGACCCATTTAATAGTGCCTGGGCCAGCCCGGCATGAGCGACGTGCCATGCTTGGGTCGTAGCCTCCACCCATAGTGCTGGCCTGGCCCGGCACGATTATATTTTTTTATTTTACAAAAAATCATATGTACATATGCATAATTTATATTCAATATTTAAAAACCTGATCATGATGTTCTACTGGTTAGATGGCTTTACCTAGTGTCTCCCGCCCTTCTTCCATTAGGGCGTTGATTCGAACCCCACCTCCTGTATCGCTTTTTAACATTTTACACTGATTTAACCAAATGGCCCGATAGGCTAACGGGCCGGCCCGGCACGGTTAGCAGGCCCGTGGGCGTGGAGGTTAGTTGCACGGAGGGGACGGGCGTGCAGCAGGTTAATTTGAAATAGATGTGAGGGGTTATTTGTAAAAGATGAGGCAAAATGCCTGTTGAAACTGTTGCTGTAATATTATAATATAGCAGAGATAGAGATAGAGAATAGATAGAGATATTGTTGGGGGCCTTCCTCTTTGGAAGGTCCTCAAAAAATATAATTAACCATTTGCTTTCAGCATAATATAAGCTATTACAGGGAGCTTTGTCTTCAGGATGGAAGTCTTTCCCCCGCGATGAAGGCATACGAGATGAAGATATGATCTAAAGATGATAAGAATAAACGCCGAAGCTATTGCCAGAGTAACAACTTCGGCTTATAATGGTGATGAAGACTGATGATGATGCTGGCTGAAAGGGAAAAAGACTATTTAGTCCTAAATGATTTATGTTATGGTCATAAGTAAATGTCACGGGCATAAATGTACTTTTAACCGAGCTGCGTCCCATGCCTATAAATAGATGAATAGTAGCACCGTACTGTTCACGCTGAATTGTAATCACTCTCACATCAACACCTTCGAGCAAGCCGAAGGTATCGATGTAATGTAAACTTTGTTAATATTCATGTATATATTATAAAATATAAATGTGAATGAACCAGTGAATTATATTCTTTGTCCTTATGTATTTTTATTTACCCACAAAATCATGAAGGCATGTCCTTCATGACCTTCGTCCGATGATCATTAAATCTGAGAGGAGGAAATGCTTCATAGGACGAAGGTCCCTAATGCTTAACAATTGTGTTGCTTTGTTCTTGATTCGCATCATTTGAGAACAAGTGACCAACATTGGCGCCCACCTCCGGTGAACTCACTTCCACAACCTTCGGCAAGCGTTCGCCTTCGTCATGCCACCGAAGAAGGCAACAGCGCCAGGGGCTGCCCTACAGCCACTGGACACCAATCAAGAGACGCTCTCACTGAGAGAAGCTAGGAGCTAGAAAAGGAAGGCTACCAGCCCAACACCACAGGAAGAGGAGTTGGACTAGGAAATCAGAGACCTGGAAGCTATACATCAGCAAGTGTTGGAGACTTGTTCTCAAATGCTATGAATCAAGAACAAGGCAACACGAAAATAGGTTAATTGTTAATGTCCTTCGTCCTTCAAAACATTATCTCCTCAAGGATATAATGATCTTCGGACGAAGGATATGAAGGTCATACCTTCATCATCACAGTATGTATTAGTGGTAGATGAAACATGCAAAACATAAGAGAGAACATGAACAATTATATGATATAATCATGTACATTTCTTATTATAAGATTATGAATGAATAAGAACAATATTGAATTACATTTGTACCTTCGGCTTGATAGAAAATGAAAGTACAAGCGTGACGCAAGACCGAGTACAAGTCAGCGTGAACAGTACGGGGGCACTATTCATCTATTTATAGGCACAGGACGCAGCCTGTGTAAAATTACACTCATGCCCTTTACATTTACTATTGACTTTAGGATAATCCATTGAGGTCCATATGGCCTTTTCCCCTTTAAGTCGGTTCCTTTTTCTGCCGTTATGCCGAAGCTCCCTTGCGCGTGGCTTCGGGGCTGTGTCATCCTTCATATTGTTCGTGCTTCTCACATTGTATATGGTTTTGATCCGAGTCCGAAGGTACCTGTTCATATATTACACTTGGGAAATATTGTCAAATCATGTTTTTGAGGACCTTCGGAAGACGAAGGCCCCCAATAGTAGCCCCTCGCAGTATTAATTTGTTAAGATAACAAATACAGACTGCGATATGGAGGAAAGCTTTTGAGCCGAAGGTCCGAAAAAGCACCTTCCCTTTGCTAGAATAGCAACATTCAATGACAGATGGGCCCCTCCAATTTATACCGTGTAAGGAAAATGGACCCCAGGCCTTTTGGCTAATTGAGTTTTGGTGTTTGATGATTAACAAAACCTATGGACTAATATGTTTGCTAGTGTTTATAATTATAGTTCACAGGATGCGAAGAAAACTGGACCAAGGCAATGAGGATGCAACACCTCAAAAGAAGACATAAAAAGATGCATAGGAGTCCAATACTCAAGAACAAAAGAAGCCTGAAGAAATCAGCGAAGGAACCCAAGAAGCGGGCTGTCAGCCAGCGCTTGGTGGCGCACCGGACAGCGCTGTCCGGTGTGCACCGGACTATCCGGTGGAGCACCGGACAGTCTGCGCAGAGAGGCCACAGACAGACGCTCTCTGGCTGTAGCACCGGTCTGTCCGGTGGAGCACCGGACAGTCGGCACTGGACTGTCCGGTGCGCACCGGACAGACGGCAACGGTCGGATCCAACGGCCGACTGCTACAGGCGCCAACGGTCGGCTGACGTGGCGTGCACCGGACACTGCATAGTGGCTGTCCGGTGGTGCATCAGACTGTCCGGTGCACCCGTCGACAGAAAGTTGCTGCTTTCTGTCCAACGGCTAGTTTGGGGCTTGGAGGCTATAAATACCACCCCAACCGGCCATTCTCAAGTGTGGAAGCCCAAGCAACATACCAAGGCATATAGTGCACATTTCCAAGAGCTCAAACACCCAAGTGCTTAATAGAATCACTCGGTGATTAGCGTAGGTGCTTTGCGAAGTGCTTAGGTTAGTTAGACCGCTTTAGCGCTTGCTCTAGGTGAACCCTAGTTAGTTGAGTGAGTTTTGTAAAACCACACAACCCCTCGGCTCTTGCGTGAGTCGTTGTAATTGTACCGAGTGGGGGGAGAGTCTTGCGAGACCGTGACAACCACGTTTGTGTCACGGCCGCCACCGTGTACCGGAGGGAACGAGGCCCGCAGCGTTTTTGGCTGGAAGCTCGATAGTGGAGACGGCGGGGAGCGTCCGAGAGGAGCCGGAAGCGGATCACCACTTGCACGTGGAGAAGGCCCGCGACTCTCTACAGAGTTACTCGACCATGGTGCTTGGCCCTCGCGTGGGCTTCCCTTTATGTAAGGGCACCAACGAGGATTAGTCGAAACCTTGCGTGGTTCCGGATACCTCGTTAAAAATATCGGCGTCATCCACAAGAGTTTTCTTCTCTACTTTGCTCTTTAAGTTTCCGCATTTATATTAAGCATTTAATTTCAATTGTGTATTCATACTTATTTAGTGTAGATTGAAACTTAGCCTTTGCGGTAGAGATAGCAACACTTAGACAAAACCTAGTTTGCACCTTCTAGTTTGATTACTTGCATAGGTTTTGCTCTAGGGATTTAGTTGTGGCCTAGTTTAGTAAAAGTTTTAGAAGTCCTAATTCACCCCCTCTTAGGCGTCACCCGTTTCCTACAAGTGGTATCGGAGCCCGGTTTGGCTCATTTGAAACGCTTTAGCTTCATCGCTAAAAGAGCCGACGCTTTTTAGAGGAAGGGATGGATACCCATAGGCCACCACACTTCGATGGCACTAACTTCCCATATTATAGTGCTAGAATGGCTTGTTACCTAGAGGCTGTTGATCTAGGTGTTTGGAGAGTCACTCGTGACGGGATGAAACCCCTCAAGAATTCCGAGAAACCCACCACGAGTGAGGAAAAAGAAATTCATTTAAATGCTAGAGCCAAAAATTGCTTGTATGAATCTCTTAGCATGGATATTTTTAATCAAGTATTTACCTTGAAAACTGCTAATGAGATTTGGCTAAAATTGCATGAGCTCCATGACGGCACATCCAATGTTCGTGAGCAAAAACATTGCCTAGTCTTAAATGAGTATAATTCTTTTGCTATGAAAGATGATGAGCTTGTTAGAGACATGTATTCTCGTTTGAATCTAATTATCAATGAGCTCAATTCTATTGGCATTAATAAGCTAGGTGATGCGGACATTGTGAGGAAGATTATCTCCCTGCTACCACAACAAAGATATGGGAGCATCATCACCATCCTTCATAACATGGAGGACTTGAGCAACATGACCCCGACCATTGTGATTGGGAAAATCGTAGCTTTTGAGATGTCGCGAAAAATGAGTCAGGGAGAGGAGCCAACTTCCACAAGACCATATGCTTTTGCATGTGATGAAAGGAAGGGCAAAAAGAAGGCTCCCACTCCAAGTTCCTCAAGCGAAGAAGAGGAAGAAGAAGAAAGTGATGATGAAGATAATCAACCATGCACATCATCCTCCGAGGACGAAGAAACAATCCGACGCGTCAGAAAGGTAACGAGGATGATCCGCAAGATTAATCTAATGGGTGTGCCCCTGCAGGTCGAGGATCTTCTCTTTAACATTGATAGGAAAAAGCAAAGGAAGAGAGGATGCTTCGCATGTGGGGAGAAGGGCCACTTCAGGTACAACTGTCCAAATATGGCCAAACCCAAAAAGGAGAGGAGCAAAGGCAAGGCACTAACAAGTGTTAGAACTTGGGATGATTCTTCAAGTGATGATGAACCTCCAAGGACGCACAACCACCGATCCTCGTCACACTCATCATGGTCATCACACAAATGCCTTATGGCAAGAGGTAACAAAAGCATTCCATCCTCTAGTGATAAAGTAGTAGTGATGATGAAGGTGATGGAAAGCCCTCTCTAGATGAGCTTGCGGAAGCCGTAGAATTTTTCCAGGATGTTTTCACTAAGCAAAAAGCTCAACTTAAAACTTTGAAAAATAAGTTGGTTAGCTCTCAAAATGATTGCAAAGGTTTGCTAGAAAAATTTAAAACTTTTGCAAACTTAAATAGTGAGCTATCAACTAAAATTGAGCTATTAGAATCTAGTGCTCCATCCACCGCTACCGATGATGGTCTCATTAAAAAGAATGAAAAACTTAAGGCTAAGTTAGCTAGCTTCCAAGAAGCTATTGAAAATTTGCTAGAGAAAATGGAAATTCTTAGCATACATAATAATGAGCTAACTACTAAGCTAGAAAACATTGGTAGCACCCCAGCAGCATCTTTAGTTGAAATACCTGAAATAATTAAAAATGATGCTTCTACTTCCTGCTTTGATTTAATTGATGATTCTAACCCCTGCAACCAAGTCGTTGTTGAGAATATTGTTGTAGAGACATGTTCGGATGAGGTTGCAAAGGAAAATGAACAATTAAAGCAAGAAGTGGCTCGCCTTGGCAAGGCTTTGTATGACAAGAAAGGCAAAGCCAAACAAATCCGACCTCCTCAGGATAACACCACTGCGGGAGTGAACAAGCCTATGGAGGGAGAAACTGTGATTTGTAGGCTATGCCATATGGAAGGCCATAAATCTTTCCAATGCAAGGCGATGACCGGGGATAAACAAAGGCAAAAGCTCAAGCAAAAGCCAACAAGCAAAATCTCCAAAACCTACATCAAAGAGGTGAACAAAAAGGATGCTACACCATATTTGATTAAGAAGAAAAAGAATGGAAAGGTGATAGCAATCAAGGCCAACAAGCAAGCCAACAAAGGAAAAGGGGCCAAACACATCTTGGTGCCAAAGGAAATAATTTCAACCATGAAAAGCACCAAGAAGGTTTGGATCCCGAAAGGGAAGTGAGTGGACCGAAGGTCCTCGGGAAATTTGGAGACTTGGCAAAGTTGGGATGTATATCATGGGATACATCATATTGGATCAAGTTTATTACCAAGTGGGTTAGTGAGAATTTTGGACCCAAATTTCCCACCCATGACTAAGGTAACCAGTTTTATTGTATTTCTTGTCTTTAGATATGCGTATCTATTTACCTTTTTATCTAGTTTACCTTTCTTGCCTAGTATTACATTTGTTATTTACTTTTGTTTAAAATCATGCATACTAGGTAAATCACATGGTAGGATTGCTTGCTTTCAATTCATATACTTAAGCAAACCTACATGGTTTAAAATGTCTAGTTAAAAGCATGGCACATAGCTTTTTATCACTCCATAGTAAATGATACATCAATTGAAAATTTTGATTTCTACAAGTTGTATCATTTAACTTATATATGCCAAAGTTTGGATTATGGATAATTTGCCCCTCTTGATATCAAATCAAAGTGCATGTCTCCTACAAGTATTCAAAACTTGTATGCACACCTTTAGGGGGATGTTACTCTATAATCTAACACTTTGAGACTAACACCTTTTCAAGTCTATTTCATGTGATAGTCTCATTGTAAGGAAAATGAGGTCCCCGGAGAAAGACAACAATCTTCCACTGCAAAATCTCCAAGAACTCTCATGTCTCTCAAGCTCGCCATTGAATTTCAGTCGGTATCTTTTGAGACTACATCTAGTATCATTTACATGTCTTCTCTAAAATTTGATTAGACTATATTTCATATCATATGCTTCCATGTTGCTAAAAATGCATAAGTGGTTAACTCATATTCAGTTACCTATGCATAAGGGAAGTTAGTCTTTTCAAATCATGTCTTGCACCTCTAATTTTCACATGCTTTTTCCTAAGTAGAGGATCTCATTTAGGGAGAGTAATCCTTTCAACTAGTATCATTCATGTCGTTTATTTTAATATCCTTCAAGTGGTATCATTTGATGAAATTCTTGATGAGGGCAAGCTTTTATTTACTTCCTACATGCTTTTAATGTCTTCCTTTTTCAGTGGTTGATGCTAAAGGGGGAGAAGTTTAGGGACCAAAGCAATGAAAGCTATATCAAACACCAAACACCACAAATTTAAAATTTTATAACTACAAATGGTTTTTCAAGTGGTTTTGGTTATTTGGTCCAAAAATAGGAAGTAAGTGAATTATGGAGTTAGGGGGAGGCTTAAGTCCATAATATCACATTGTGGGGACAATCATGCATCTTAGCAAGTAGATTGCATATTTTCATTCAAATACTTGTATTATTTGCTTGCTTTGGTTGTGTTGTCATCAATCACCAAAAAGGGGGAGATTGTAAGGAAAATGGACCCCAGGCCTTTTGGCTAACTTAGTTTTGGTGTTTGATGATTAACACAACCTGTGGACTAATATGTTTGCTAGTGTTTATAATTATAGTTCACAGGATGCGAAGAGAATTGGACCAAGGCAATGAGGATGCAACACCTCAAAAGAAGACATAAAAAGATGCATAGGAGTCCAATACTCAAGAACAAAAGAAGCCCGAAGAAATCAGCGAAGGAACCCAAGAAGCGGGCTGTCAGCCAGCGCCTGGTGGCGCACCGGACAGCGCTGTCCGGTGTGCATCGGACTATCTGGTGGAGCACCGGACAGTCTGCGCAGAGAGGCCACAGACAGGCGCTCTCTGGCTGTAGCACCGGTCTATCCGGTGGAGCACCGGACAGTCGGCACCAGACTGTCCGGTGTGCACCGGACAGACAGCAACGGTCGGATCCAACGATCGACTGCTACAGGCGCCAATGGTCGGCTGACGTGGCGTGCACCGGACACTGCACAGTGGCTGTCCGGTGGTGCACCGGACTGTCCGGTGGTGCACCGGACTGTCCGGTGCACCCGTCGACAGAAAGTTGCTGCTTTCTGTCCAACGACTAGTTTGGGGCTTGGAGGCTATAAATACCACCCCAACCGGCCATTCTCAAGTGTGGGAGCCCAAGCAACATAACAAGGCATATAGTGCACATTTCCAAGAGCTCAAACACCCAAGTGCTTAATAGAATCACTCGGTGATTAGCGTAGGTGCTTTGCGAAGTGCTTAGGTTAGTTAGACCGCTTTAGCGCTTGCTCTAGGTGAACCCTAGTTAGTTGAGTGAGTTTTGTAAAACCACACAACCCCTCGGCTCTTGCGTGAGTCGTTGTAATTGTACCGAGTGGGGCGAGAGTCTTGCGAGACCGTGACAACCGCGTTTGTGTCACGGACGCCACCGTGTACCGGAGGGAACGAGGCCCGCGGCGTTTTTGGCCGGAAGCTCGATAGTGGAGACGGCGGGGAGCGTCCGAGAGGAGCCGAAAGTGGAGCACCACTTGCACGTGGAGAAGGCCCGTGGCTCTCTATAGAGTTACTCGACCGTGGTGCTTGGCCCTCACGTGGGCTTCGTAGGGGCACCAACGAGGATTAGTCGGAACCTTGCGTGGTTCTGGATACCTCGGTAAAAATACCGGCATCATCCACGAGAGTTTGCTTCTCTACTTTGCTCTTTAAGTTTCCGCATTTATATTAAGCATTTAAGTTTCAATCGTGTATTCATACTTATTTAGTGTAGATTGAAACTTAGCCTTTGCGGTAGAGATAGCAACACTTAGACAAAACCTAGTTTGCACCTTCTAGTTTGATTACTTGCATAGGTTTTGCTCTAGGGATTTAGTTGTGGCCTAGTTTAGTAAAAGTTTTAGAAGTCCTAATTCACCCCCCTCTTAGGCGTCACCCGTTTCCTACATACCGCACCGGGCGTATAAATAGGGGCTCACACCAGCTGTATTTGATGCGCTGTTTCTGCCATTTGCATTATTTTCTCAATCTTATAGCTTTTGCTCACTAGCACTTACTAGGTTTTCAATCTTTCTGAGCTTCGGTTTAAAAGGCGTGTTTTCACCACATCTGGAGGAAAAATGATGTCTCAGGAGAAGAAAGCTGTTGCGGAGACAAAGCTAACTGAAGAGGCGAAACTGTTTGAGGAGAAGAAGGCTGTGAATCCTTACATTGCTGGATTTGTTGAATTGATGGCGAAAACAAACACAGAAAAAATTACTAAGGAGATACTAGAAGGTTTGTCTGAAGACATTGGTGACTAGTGATAGTTACAATGTGGAGAGTGGAGGTGAAGATTCTGAAGATCGGCCCTGGCGACCAAGCCATACAATCTTTGGAAAATCAATGATTAAACAGAGTCATCTTGATAATATGAGAGGAAGGTACTTTTGGGATATGTCTATTGTGAGGGCTGGCGGGGACAACAATGTCTCTGCCCCTGAGGAAGACGAAGTTGTGATTTACCGAAGCTTCCTCAAAGCTGGACTTCGGTTCCCACTGAGCAGGTTTGTGGTTGAAGTGTTAAAGATATATCAGATTTACCTTCATCAGATCACTCCTGAAGCTATTATTAGAATGGGGATTTTTGTCTGGGCTGTAAGGAGCCAAGGGCTGGAGCCAAGCGCAAAATGCTTTTGCAGTAAGCATAAGCTTTTGTATGAGACGAAGGCCATGGGAAAGAATAATATCATAACAACTTTGGTTGTTATGGATTTATCGCTCGCCCCAACGCAAGCTACCCAGTGCCAACATTTCGTAAAAGGTGGCCCGGAGCTTGTATGGAGGAATGGTTTTACGTGAAGAATGATTTGAAGACACGGGAAGATATTAAGGAAGTCATTATGCGTCCCATTTGGTTTTGCTTCAGCCTTCGAAAACCGAAGATAGAAATTGATGAAACGGTCGAAACATGTCAGAGGGCCTTCTGTTAGAATTATAGGCATTTTCCGTATCATTTTAATTCCATAAATTAATATTATGATGATGACATATAAAAGATAATTAATCATGACATCAAATATATCCATAACAATATGGATCATGAGAACATAAAGCATATGAATTATATATATCATATAAATACGATAAACATGTAAACTGACTGAACAATTGAAAATAAACAGATAGAAATATAAACAGCATGACTATAAAATTAAAACAGACAGATCTATCATATTATAATAAGATAGAACAGATAAGATAAAATCATTCCTACATATGAAACAACATAGATGAATATATGAAACATATATAATCTCCAGAACACAAAACAGTAAGTAAATAAACTGATCATACCCTCCCATGTGCTCTGATGATCCAGATCCTTGGCCAGCTTCTTTTGTCATGTTGGAGATGTTTTGGGCAGTCGCGTAGACGCTCCCCAAAAACCTAATTGCCGATCCCCCGCGCAAGGTCTCGAACGGCACCGGCTTCGGAGGCACCTGCCCTCTCGCTTCTCTGTGCGCGCAGAGTCACGAGATGGAAATACCCTCACTCGGTGGCTGGAATGTGACTCTGAAAGTGTTTTCTCATGTGTACCGAGTGACAGGGGTGCTCCTCTATTTAACCTCTCACAGAGGGAAGCTGAAGGAGAAAGGTCTTGCCGAGTCACGCCAAGAGTCGGCCTGCTCTCACCGAGTCATGCCATGAGTCGGCCAGCTCTCGCTGAGTCACGCCATGAGTCGGTCAGCTGAAGGAGAAGGGTCACTCGGCTGACGAAGAGACAGGCAACTGAAAGGTTAACGTGGTTAGTGAGTGCTAAAAATTAACACAACCACACCATGCCCCCTGCCTGCCTACCTGCCTCGCCTCGCCACGCCACGCCACGCCCCACCAGGCCCAGCCCGGCCGGCGGCGGCGCGCGCGCGCGCGTGTGGCACGCCCTTGTCCATTTCTTGACTTCTCAAGTTAGGTAGAATAAATCCCACCATATAAGTCAAGCCAAAAGACCCTTGGACTTCCAATGTGGTACTATTGGTATTCTCCACCATTACACACCATAGAGTTTATTCAATAAATGGGCCAAGCCCATAAAAGATCCAACAATCCCCACCAAACTCTAGGGTTTGTAATGATGAAGTATCAGAATCACAATTCTTTTATATACCAGTGTTTCGATGGAGACTGTTAAGTTGAACATCCATCTAGAATAAGAGTTTCACTCATTCACAACTGAACAATGGACTAAGCCTTGAATTGACAGTTTTGTGCGAAATAAGATTCACTCAAATCCTTTGCTGATACTAGGCTGCAAAAGGGTATTCCCGCTGTTTAGAAGCATATAAGTCACACTTCAGTGCGTTTCATGAGTATTTAGGGATTACCCAAGTCCCATAGACTGTGACCAGCAGTCTGACTCATATAGGTGTATTTCTCAAAAGATGTTCTGTAGGACAACATCTCACCTTTATAAGACTCTTGGAATACATTAAGGTAAAATACCATCCTGCCTTACAGATAGGAAAGATGTGCATCAGAAATGAGTTAAAGAAGGGATCTTTCCTCACAATCTACTCCTAGCTTGTTTCTCCACTCTACTTCACGGGATCTCCGATCACATAGAGCAGGTTACCACTAGAGTAGATTTCACATGGGTCTCATACCCATTTCTCTCGATGCACTTTCTATCACATTGCGTGATAGACCCTTAGTGAATTGATCTGCCAGATTATTAGATGTGTGGACATAATCCACTGTAATAACTCCGGAGTTTTTCAGCTTTCTGACAGATTTCAATCTCCTCTTAACATGCCTTGTAGACTTCATGTTATTCCTAGAACTGTTAACCTTTGTAATCACCGTTTGTTTGTCACAGTTCATGGAAATAGCCGGTATCGGTTTTTCAACTACCGGTAAATCCAATAGGAAATCACGAAGCCACTCGGCCTCAGCCCCAGCAGTGTCTAATGCTGCGAGTTCTGCTTCCATTGTAGACTTCGTTAAGATAGTCTGCTTGCAAGACTTCCAGGAAACAGCGCCACCTCCAAACAGAAACACATATCCGCTTGTGGCATAAAGCTCATCAGCATCAGAAATCCAGTTGGCATCACAATAGCCTTCCAGCACTTTTGGGTTTCCGGTATAATGAATACCGTATGTCATAGTACCTTTCAAATATCGCAACACTCTCTCAAGAGCACGCCAGTGATCATCTCCTGGTTTAGACACAAACCGACTCAGCTTACTCACATCATAAGAGATGTCTGGCCTTGTTGCGCTTGCAAGATACATGAGTGAGCCAATGATCTGGGAGTATGTCAATTGATCCCTTGCTATTCTTCGATTCTTTCTCAATAGCACACTAGGATCATAAGGTGTTGGAGCAGGATCACAGTCACTAAAACCAAAGCGACTCAATACCTTTTCCACATAATGGGATTGTAACAAAGTTACCCCACCATCAGCTTCTCTAACAAGCTTGATGTTTAGAATGACATCAGCTTCTCCCAAATCTTTCATTTCGAAATTACTCGATAGAAGACTTTTAACTTCCTCAATCACATTGAGATTTGATCCAAAGATCAATATGTCATCAACATAAAGGCACAACATAACAGACTCACCCCCACCATACCGATAATACACACACGTGTCAGATTCATTTACAGCAAAGCCAGCGGCTGTAAGAGTATTATCAAACTTTTCATGCCATTGCTTAGGTGCTTGTTTTAGGCCATACAATGATTTTATCAACCTGCACACCTTGTTCTCTTGACTATCCGCAATGAACCCTTCTGGCTGATCCATGTAGATCTCCTCATCCAACTCTCCATTAAGGAAAGCTGTCTTAACATCCATCTGATGAATGATAAGACCATAAGAGGCTGCCACGGCTATTAATGTGCGAATTGTAGTCAATCGAGCCACTGGTGAGTAGGTATCAAAGAAATCTTCACCCTCCTTTTGGGTATATCCTTTGGCCACAAGCCTTGCCTTGTACCTCTCAATTGTACCATCAGGCCTAAGCTTTTTCTTGAAGATCCATTTGCAACCTATAGGTTGACAACCATAAGGACGATCAACGACCTCCCAAGTTCCATTAGACATAATAGATTCCATCTCACTCCTTACTGCTTCCTTCCATAAGTCAGCATCAGGAGAGGAATATGCCTCACTAATGGTAGTTGGTGTGTCTTCCACAAGGTACACTATAAAGTCATTACCAAAGGATTTTGCAACCCTCTGTCTCTTGCTCTTTCGAGTGACTATAGTGTCATCCTCCTTAGGGATGTGTATGTCAGAATCCTCGGCATGATCTATAGGAATCGACAGTTCGTGCTCATGGGGAATTATAGTCTCATGACTTGTATCACTAGGTGTATTCTTCAAGGGAAACTCATTCTCAAAAAATGTTGCGTCTCTTGATTCCATGATAGTATCAACATACATATCAGGCACATCAGATTTTATAATTAAGAACCTATACCCAGTGCTGTGAAAAGAGTACCCAAGGAATACACAATCAACAGTTTTAGGCCCAAGTTTACGCTTTTTGTTGATTGGCACATTCACCTTAGCCAAGCAACCCCAAGTGCGCAAATATGAGAGATTTAATCTTCTCTTTTCCCATTCCTCAAATGGTGTGATCTCTTTGTTCTTTGTTGGAACTCTATTTAGGACATGACATGCTATCAAAATCGCCTCACCCCACCATGCCTTGGATAATCCCGCTGTACTCAACATGGCATTCACCAAATCTGTTAGAGTGCGGTTTTTCTTTTCAGCAATCCCATTGGATTGTGGTGAGAATGGTGGTGTCCTCTCATGAATAATACCATGTTCCACGCAAAACTCATCGAACACATTAGAGAAATATTCTCCACCTCGATCAGACCTTAGCCGTTTTATTTTCCTCTCAAGTTGGTTCTCAACTTCAGCTTTATAGGTCTTAAAATAATTGAACGCTTCATCTTTTGTTTTTAAGAGATACACATAGCAAAATCTAGTGGAGTCATCTATAAAAGTGAGAAAGTATCTTTTACCACCTTTGGTCAAAATTCCATTCATCTCGCACAGATCAGAATGAACAAGTTCTAGAGGTGCCAAACTCCTCGCTTCATCAGCCTTGTGAGGCTTGCGAGGTTGTTTTGATTCACCACACACATGGCACTTAGACTTTTTGACCAAGTTAAATTTAGGAATTAGATTTATATTTGCTAACCGCATAAGACAGCCAAAGCTTGCATGACAAAAACGTGAATGCCATAAATCCGAGTCATCAGAAAAATGAACAGAATTCACGAGTTTATTACACACATCATGCAGTGATAAGCGGAACAAGCCTCCGCAGTCATATCCTTTACCAACAAAAGTACCATGTTTCGACACAACACATTTATTTGACTCAAGAACAACTTTGTAGCCATCTCGACATAGCATAGAAGCACTAACGAGATTCTTCTTGATAGAGGGCACATGCTGCACGTTCTTCAATGGCACTGTCTTTCCCGAAGTAAACTTCAGAATGACCGTACCAACACCAAGAACGTGAGCACACGACCCATTTCCCATTAACAAGGCGCCAGACCTCCCGACCTGGTAGGAGGAGAACATAGAGGCATCAGCACACACATGAATGTTTGCACCACTATCCATCCACCACTCAGGTGAATTACAAACTGAAAGAACAAATGGTAAAAAATTACCATACCCAGATGTTCCATCTCTAGTTTCAGTGGTTACAACATTAGCTGATTTCTTGTCTTGTGTGAACTTGCGATCAGGGCACTCTCTAGCCCAATGTTGATCACTGCCACAGACAAAGCATCCTCCCTTTCCCTTATTGTTGTTGTTCTTCTTTTTAAACTGTGCTGTTTGAACAGGTTTATTTGTATTCTCTTGTTTGTTCTGGTTTTTCTTCTTGTTAAACTTGCGGAAGTTTCTCTTCTACACCACATTAGCAGTAGAGGTCTCAACACCTTTTCCACTGTCCTTTGTTCTAGCTCTTTCCTCAACATCAAGAGTACCAATGAGCTCTTCCACATTGAACTCTTGCCTCTTATGTTTGAGAGAGGTAGCAAAGTCCTTCCAAGAAGGTGGCAACTTGGCGATAATATCGCCAGCCACAAACTTGTCAGGTAAAGGACAAGGAAAAAGTTCGAGTTCCTTAGCTAGTGCCTGAAACTCATGAGCCTGTTCCACTACAGATCGGTTCTCAACCATCTTGTAGTCATACAGCTGCTCCATGAGATACAGCTCGCTACCAGTGTCAGTTACTCCAAACTTTCCAACAAGAGCATCCCACAGCTCTTTCCCCGTGGGAAGGATGATATAGCTTTTCTGGAATTTTGTGTCAAGTGCGCTAATCACTGCACCTCAGAAGAGGTTGTCTTCAGCCTTAAACTTAGCCTCATCCTCAGGAGGTAAGTTGGCAGGCTTGCCCTCAGCGGCATGAAAACAAGACATTGCAGTAAGCCACAATTCCATCTTAGCTTTCCAAATCAAGAAGTTTTTACCATCAAAAGGATCAGGCTTTAGCACAGCAGCAAAACCTCTGACAGAAAAATGCCTAACATTAGGTTTTTGGATTGTTAGAATTATAGGCATTTTCCGTATCATTTTAATTCCATAAATTAATATTATGATGATGACATATAAAAGATAATTAATCATGACATCAAATATATCCATAACAATATGGATCATGAGAACATAAAGCATATGAATTATATATATCATATAAATACGATAAACATGTAAACTGACTGAACAATTGAAAATAAACAGATAGAAATATAAACAACATGACTGTAAAATTAAAACAGACAGATCTATTATATTATAATAAGACAGAACATATAAGATAAAATCATTCCTACATATGAAACAGCATAGATGAATATATGAAACATATATAATCTCCAGAACACAAAATAGTAAGTAAATAAACTGATCATACCCTCCCATGCGCTCTGATGATCCAGATCCTTGGCCAGCTTCTTTTGTCATGTTGGAGATATTTTGGGCAGTCGCGTAGACGCTCCCCAAAAACCTAATTGCCGATCCCCCGTGCAAGGTCTCGAACGGCACCGGCTTCGGAGGCACCTGCCCTCTCGCTTCTCTGTGCGCGCAGAGTCACGAGATGGAAATACCCTCACTCGGCGGCTGAAATGTGACTCTGAAAGTGTTTTCTCGTGTGTACCGAGTGACAGGGGTGCTCCTCTATTTAACCTCTCGCAGAGGGAAGCTGAAGGAGAAAGGTCTCGCCGAGTCACGCCAAGAGTCGGCCAGCTCTCACCGAGTCACGCCATGAGTCGGCCAGCTCTCGCCGAGTCACGCTATGAGTCGGTCAGCTGAAGGAGAAGGGTCACTCGGCTGACGAAGAGACAGGCAACTGAAAGGTTAACGCGGTTAGTGAGTGCTAAAAATTAACACAACCACACCCCGCCCGCTCGCCTGCCTGCCTGCCTGCCTCGCCACGCCACGCCACGCCCGGCCCGGCCCGGCCCGACCGGTGGCGGCGACGCGCGCGCGCTCGTGTGGCACGCCCTTGTCCATTTCTTGACTTCTCATGTTAGGTAGAATAAATCCCACCATATAAGTCAAGCCAAAAGACCCTTGGACTTCCAATGTGGTACTATTGGTATTCTCCACCATTACACACCATAGAGTTTATTCAATAAATGGGCCAAGCCTATAAAAGATCCAACACCTTCAACATTGTTTGCTCCTTTATTGGGACAAGGGACTTAATGGAAGAACATATAGCATTCAGGGTATGGCCATTTGTAGAAAGCTAGGAAATGTCGAAGGAGACCATCACTAAGTCTAATGAAGGTGATTTGGTCCAGCTGAGATATACATTCAGGTTTGGGGATAATTTGATGAACCAAACGATGACTGGCTGAAGTGCATCGAAGCTACAAGTGATGAATTGCTTGGAGCATATTCCAAGACAGAAGACAATGCCTTGTCCTCAGCCTTCGAAGGTTGAAATAAGAAAAGGTTGAACAGGGTATTCGATGCCATTGGCTTCGTATACCCTGATTATTGCTACCCGTTGCGAGGGCAAGGGGTAAAAAGAAAGGTTAGTGCTTCTGGAAAAGTTGCCTCTTCGGCCATCACAGCTGGGCCAAAGGGCAAGAAGATGAAGGTTCTGACCCACCGGCCTCGTTACATCGAACCAGCCGTGATACCCGAATTTGGCGAAGGGGCCTCTTCGGCTGCCAAAGGAAAATGGACTATTCCTCCTGCGCAGAGAACTGAAGAGCTGGCTCCAATGTCGAAGGTACCTTCGGTTGAGCTAGTTGAAACAAAGGCCGATAAAGATGAAGATGTAGGGTCAAAAGTTGAAAAAATGCCAGAGATTTTTAGCCCTTCAACAGAAGTAACAGCTTTGAAGACACAAAAAGGTTCTGCCACAACTCCTAAGAGGAGGAGAATGGCAAGTGTGCTAGATGTCGTATTGGAAACAACAAAGACCGTGAGTTGTACCCCTTCAAGAAAGATTGCCGAAGCTTCAAAAGCACAACTCAAAGCTGAAACAAAACATGTAGAAGTTGAAGCTACAACAATTCATGCTGAAGCCAAAGCTGGGCCTTCAGTGTCCCCTGAGATAGAACATGCCGTGATTGAAGAAAAGGCGACAGAGCAAATTGCGTTTGAAAAGGTCAAGACTCTTGCTCCCGAAGCCTCAAAGGAAAATATTGACTGCATTATTCGTCATGCTTCGGGAAAGAGACTTTCTTAAGAAGAAAAAACTAGAAGCACTACACTATGCCCAAAAATTAAAATACCCGAAGGGGGCATTTGTGTTTAATGGTAGCGGAGAAGAAGATTTTTTGTATTGCCTCCCGGACAATAAAGAGATATTCGTCTGCCGGGAGATAGGTAGAAGCATTGGATTCCCGACGATGGAAGATGGCCTTTCGATCTTATCGAAGGATGAGCTTGCTGACAGCTTGGCGTATAATAGCATAAAGGTACAAAAGCTAATTTTGTATTTGAAAAACGAGATATTTTATTTACTTTATTTAATTCTGTCTTCCTTTTGTAGGGCTTAATTCTTAGCAATGCACTAAGGCCTCAGAAAAACATTGAAGATGAAGGATACACAATGGCTCTGAACAACCTTCGTTCAGAGGTAATTGAATTAAGGAACGAAGGTCTTGAAAAAGACAAAATCTTGATTTCATTGGTAAACAAAGCGAAAGAAGATGAAGCTAGTTTCAAGGCTCAGGCCAAAATCCAAAAGAATGAAATCGAAGAGCTTTGGAAACAGTTGGCAGAAGCTAAAGAAAAATGCGCTGTCGTAGAAGCTAATCGAGAGAGCAGCGAATATTGGAAAAATTATTTAGAGAAAACAGTTGAAGAACTTTGTGCGTCCAAGGAAAGATGCTTTGAAAAATCTTTGGGCCGCGTGGAGAAAATAAAGGCTAGCTTCGCCAATGTGGGCGCCTATTCTAACGAAGATAACTTCATATGAGGCGACCCTGAAGGAGTTATCGAGTGGATAAGTGGAGAGGCCGAAGCTTTTGAAGAAATCTTAAGTGGTCGCGGGGATGTCTGCGCATTTTCCGATGCTAGGGAATTTCAGCCATCCTGGAGAAGGCGGGATGCGACCATGTCAAAACCCTGGCCCAGGCCGAAGCTGCCTTCTCTGTGGATGATACAAAGGATCCCTCAGCTGAAGCAAGTTTAATGGGCGGGAAATTTTACAATGACATCTGGGTAAATGGTGGGCGAGAGATGGCTCACGAGATTATGAAGAAAAGCGAAAAAGACATCCATGACGCCCGAGTGCAAGCAAAACAAGCTGAAGAAGCTGCGGAGCGCGAGAGACGCATAGGTATTGCTTCGCGGCATCTAGCTTCGTTTTTTGTTTTTGTTGCTTCAGACCGATAATTTTTTTACTGTAGCTGAACTATCTCCACCACAGGAATCGTTTGACCCCTTGGCCGACCCAGAGACGAAGAAAGCACTAGAGATCATCAATATGGCCAAATCTATTGTTGACGAAGTCGTCAATAAATTGCTGAAAGAGATTGCAGAGAAGGTCCTAAAGGAAGACTAGTAGTTATTGTAAAAACATTTTTAGATGGTCAATGTAGCTTTGTTGTAAAAAGACTGTAATATTCAATATGTATATCTTTGAATCTATTATGTAAATTATTTGTAATTCACTTCTTTGCGATGCATGAAACTTTTATGTACATACCGTTTTTGAGCCTTTGGCGAAAAAACACCTTCCCTTCTTTTCATACTTCATAAAGAAAAAAACCCATGCTTCGTAGGAACATCCATGCTTCATAAAGACAAGGGATCCCTTCTTTTGCAACAGAGTTGATGAAGCTGTATGCTTTGTGCCTTAGCACATTTTTCACTTTTATAAAGCATTCTCCGAAGATCGACTTCATATTCAATTCGTGTCATTGGTGCGATATGATGTATGATGTGATGCTATGCGAGATGATGTGATGATATGATGCAAAGAATGATGCTAATGATGAAGACACACACCCACACACCCACGCTGAAACACACAATCTCTGCGTCCCCTTAGGAACGATCTCTTTGCCATTTATTTTTCGGCTTCACCGCTTATTTTTCCGTGTAATTCTGCATCCCCTTAGGAACGTCTTTTGAACTTCTTCGCCTTCTATTTCGGCGGTATAATTTCTGCATCCCCTTAGGTACGTCTTTTGAACTTCTTTGCCTTATATTTCGGCGGTAATTGGCGTTGCATTCCCTTAGGAATGACTTTTGAGCAGAAAACTTACACTGCGCTCCCTTAGGAACGACTTTTTGTAGCTTCGGCAAAACTTACGCTGCTCCTTTAGGAACGACTTTTTGTAGTTTCGGCGATTTTTAGCTCTGCATTCCCTTAGGAACGACTTTTTGAACTTCGGCAGTTTTTGAGCTTCACAAGTCTGTGAAGAAGATATATTTCATTCTGATATAAACTAAACTATTACAAGGAATTAAAACTAGATTTACATTGATTGTTCCTTATTGAAAAACAAAATGACATAAAGTATAAATGTATTTTAGGGGTAGGATATTGCTCAATAAATGTGCTTGGATTCTAGCACAGTACTGTTGACTGTGCGAGCTTTGGATTCCTCCCTAAAATCCCGTTGCTGCTGGGTGTGCTGGAGCCCTTCTGACTGCTGGTTTTGGGAGTAGGTCGGTTGTAGTGGTGGTGGGGGTGGGAGTTGTGGCCAAGAAGCCTGTGAATGGCTAGCTGAAGCGACAAAAGCTGCAGGATGATTGCCCACATACTCTGGTATGTAGGGGGAATGGCACAAAGCAGTGTGCAAGACCTGCTTCAGCTGATTCTGCCGAGCTTCAGCTTCTGCGATTTCCTTTTGCTTCTGAATAGTGATTTGGCACATTCTTGTAGTATGGCCCTTGTCCTCACCACAGAATAAGTAGTAGATCTTCCTCAGCTGATCCCCAAACCTTCCTCCGAAGCCCCTAGCGCCTCTGCCCCTTGGAGCTGGTGGCTTGAAAGAACTCTACTGTTGCCCCGAAGATTGTGAAGTGTATTGTGACCTCTGAGGCTAGCTCCCTTTGTCGTCGTTCTGACTGGAGCTGTGGATCGACCTGACATGCCTTGGGTAGATTCATCCTCCAAATCCCCTGGTCATCTTAGAGAATCTGTATGCTTCCTCCCTTCTTTGGCGGAAGTCGTTATCAGCCCGAATGTATTCATCCATCTTCTGGAGCAGCTTCTCCAGAGTCTGTGGAGGCTTTTTGGTGAAATACTGAGTAGTAGGTCCTGACCGAAGACCCTTGATCATGGCCTCAATGACAATCTCATTGGGCACTGTAGGCGCTTGTGCCCTCAGTCGCAAGAACCTTCGGACATATGCCTGAAGGTATTCTTTATGGTCTTGCGTGCACTGGAACAGAGCCTGAGCTGTGACTGGCTTCGTTTGAAAGCCTTGGAAACTGGTAACCAGCATATCCTTGAGCTTCTGCCATGATGTGATAGTCCCTGGCTGAAGAGAAGAATACCATGTTTGGGCTACATTCTGGACGGCCATGACGAAGGACTTCGCCATGACTGTGGTATTGCCCCCGTACGAAGATATAGTTGCTTCCTAACTCATCAAAAACTTCTTTGGATCTGAGTGCCCATCATACATGGGAAGCTGGGGTGACTTGTATGATGGGGGCCATGGAGTAGCCTACAGTTCTGCTGCCAAAGGAGAAGCATCATCAAAAATAAAGGTATCATGACTAAAATCATCATACCATCCATCTTCGTTGAATAAGCCCTCTTGACGAAGCTCCCTGTGCTGGGGCCTTCGATCTTGTTCATCTTGAGCAATATTACGCACTTCTTCGGTAGCTTCATCGATCTTCCTTTGAAGAACGGCCAGCCTAGCCATCTTCTCCTTCTTCCTTTGTACTTGTTGATGGATGATTTCCATGTCCCTGATCTCTTGGTCCAACTCCTCCTAGAGTGTTGGGCTGGTGGCCTTCCTCTTCTGGCTTCGAGCCTCTAGGAGAGAGATAGTTTCCTGGTTTGGGTCTAGTGGCTGCAATGCAATAGCCCCTGGCGCTGAAGCTTTCTTCGGCGGCATGACGAAGGTCAGGGCTTGCCGAAGGTGGTCGGATGAGTTCACCAGAGGTGGGCGCCAATGTTAGAGACTTGTTCTCAAATGCTTTGAATCAAGAACAAGGCAACACGAAAATAGGTTAATTGTTAATGTCCTTCGTCCTTCAAAACATTATCTCCTCAAGGATATAATGATCTTCGGACGAAGGATATGAAGGTCATACCTTCATCATCACAGTATGTATTAATGGCAGATGAAACATGCAAAACATAAGAGAGAACATGAACAATTATATGATATAATCACGTACATTTCTTATTATAAGATTATGAATGAATAAGAATAATATTGAATTACATTTGTACCTTCAGCTTGACAGAAAATGAAAGTACAAGCGTGATGCAAGATCGAGTACAAGTCAGCGTGAACAGTACGGGGGCACTGTTCATCTATTTATAGGCACATGACGCAGCCTGTGTAAAATTACACTCATGCCCTTTACATTTACTATTGACTTTAGGATAACCCATTGAGGTCCATATGGCCTTTTCCCCTTTATGTCGGTTCCTTTTTCTGCCGTTATGCCGAAGCTCCCTTGCGTGTGGCTTCGAGGCTGCGTCATCCTTCATATTGTTCGTGCTTCTCACATTGTATATGGTTTTGATCCGAGTTCGAACGTACCTATTCATATATTACACTTGGGAAATATTGTCAAATCATGTTTTGAGGACCTTCGGAAGATGAAGGCCCCCAACAGCAAGTATGGAGGAAAAAGAGAGAAGATGCTTCGGCTAGCCAAACTTCAGAGGAAGATCGACGAAGCCGCTGAAGAAATGCGCCACATCACGCAGGATGATCAAGGACGAGGGCCTCAACATAGAGAGCTTTGTCAAGAAAGTCCAACCAACGATGATGGATGGTATGATGACCTTTACCATGGTAACTTTGCTTTTGACGATACTTCTCCCCTAGCAGCAGAGTTGCAGGCTACCCCATGGCCACCTTCATATAAACAGCAACAACTCCCCATGTATGATGGCATTCTGACCCGAAGCATTTCCTCATGAGCTACGAAGCAACCATATCATCATATGGTGGCAACACTACTGTCATGGCAGTCAGAAGTGTGGCTCAAACTTGGTATTCTTCTCTTTGGCTGGGAACAATCACATCGTGGCAGAAGCTGAAGGATATGCTAGTCACCAGCTTCTAGGGCTTCCAGACGAAGCCAGTGACTGCTCAAGCTCTATTCCAATGCACGCAAGACCATGAGGAGTACTTGCAGGCATACGTCTAAAGATTCTTGTGACTCAGAGCCCAGGCGCCAACGGTGCCTAATGAGATCGTCAACGAAGCCATGATTAAGGAGCTCCGACCAGGACCAACAACACAATATTTTGCAAGGAAGCCACCACAAACCCTGGAGAAGCTTCTCCAGAAGATGGATGAGTATATCTGAGATGACAATGATTTTCGCCAGAGAAGGGAGGAAGCTTACAGGTATTCTGAGATGACTAGGGGCTTCAGAGGAAGAATCCACCCGAGGCATGTCAAAACAATTCAAAATCCCAACACAAATGATGATAGGGCAAATCACACCCAAAGCAGCTAGCAAAGCTCACAATCTTCGGGAATGCAGAAAACTTCCTACAGACCACCAGCCCCAAGAGGCAGAGGGGGGAGAAGCTTCAGAGGAAGGTTTAGCACTCAGCCCAGGAGATTGTTCTGCTTATTCTGTGGAGAGGATAAGGGACACACAACAAGGATGTGCCAAGTCACGATCTAAAAGTATAAGGAAATCACTGAAGTTGAAGCACGACGGAATCAGCCGAAGCAGGTCTTGCACACTACTTCATGCTATTCGCCATATATCCTTGAATATGTGGGTAACTAGCAACCCGCAACCTCAGTTGCTTCGACAAGTCATTCACAAGCTGCATGGGCTCAATAACCACCACCACCACCACTGACGCCTACTTTGGTTCCTAATCAGTAGCCAGAAGGGCATCGCCAGGCGCAACAACAGTGCGATAATCAGGAGGAGTCCGAAGCTCGCACAGTCAATAGCACTGTGCCCGAATCAAGACACATCTACTGAAAGCAGCGCAGGGCTTTGACCAGAAAGTTTCCTAATTCAATGTATTTTTACTTTTTTGCCTTTATATTTCCCTTTCAAAAGACAATATAAGGAGGTTTAACCTTCAGTCTGATGTAATAAATCTGTGGTTACACCATCGAGTGTAACAGGAAAGGGTGAAGAAGCTCCAAAGTCATTCCTAAGGGGATGCAGATCTAAAATACCACCTAAATAAAGGGTGAAGAAGCTCTAAAGTCGTTCCTAAGGGGATACAGAGCTTAGCTCCAAAGTCGTTCCTAAGGGAATGCAGAGCTGAAATACCACCTAAATAAAAGGTGAAGAAGCTCCAAAGTTGTTCCTAAGGGGATGCAGAGCTTAGCTCTAAAGTCATTCCTAAGGGAATGCAGAGCTGAAATACCACCTAAGTAAAAGGTGAAGAAACCCCAAAGTCGTTCCTAAGGGGATGCAGAGTCTTATCTTTTATGTTTTGTGTGTTAACATCATCTGCATCATTCCATCACATCATATTGCATCATAACATCGCATCATACATCACTTTGCATTGATACATACACTGGAAAAACAAGGAAAATTGCCCCTTTAGCTTTGACAAAAAATTAATCAGAATAGCCTTCGACAATGGTATTCTTATGTAACGTCTTTGGCAAGAACTACATACTCACTTTGGAAAAGAAGGGGGATTTCTTTCTGAAGCGTGAAAAGAAGGGAAGGTGTTTTTTTTGCCGCATGCTCAAAAACGTATGTACGAAGGTTCCACACATCACAAAGAAATATATTACAATAATATACATGCAAATTTTTCATAAGTGTTTCTTACAAAACCAAAAGCCATGTACAAGGACAAAAATACACAGCTTCAGTCTTCTTTCAGGACTTTGTCGGCAGCTTCATTCAACAGCTTGTCGACAGCTTCGTCAGTAGCCTTATTAGCAATTTTAATTATATCGAGCGCCTCCTTCACAGATGAATCAGTTTCAGGATCATATGGCTCTGGAGGGGGAGACAACTCAGCTGCATTAGAACACAAACATCTGTCAATACTAAAGCTCCAAAAATTTATGAAGCTGAGTTATAAAGGGTATACCTATAAGTCTGGCCAGCTCAGCAGCTTCCTCGACTCTTTTGCCCTCTTCTAAGGCACCATGAAATTCTTTCTCATTCTTTTTAATGACCTCATCAGCAATTTCTCATCCGCCCTTCAGGCATACTTCAGAATAAAACTTCCCACCCAAGGTAGTAGCTTTAGCTGATTGGTTTCTAACATCGTCAGCCGAGAAGGCAAAATCTGGCTAAGCTACAGCCTTAGCATGATCACAACCAACCTTCTCCAAAATGGACACAGCCCCACGGGCACTGGCAAAAGCACAGAAGTCTCCTCTGTCACTAAGAATTTCCTCGAAGGCTTCGGCCTCACCGCTAATCCATTGGATAACTCCATTGGGGGGGGCGTCTCCACGAATGAATTTTTGCTCCGAGGAAAATGCACCAACTCTAGAAAAGTTGTTCTTCAGATTTTTAGCACATTCCATAGCCATATCGTAGCATTTTTTCCTTAGCAGCACGAAGCTTATCAACATTTTTCTGTGCTCTTGATCTTTCAATTTCACATATTTCATATTTTACTACTTCAACATTAAAATTCTTAGTTGCTTCGGCAACTTTCTTCTTTAACTCTTGCATGTCGGCTTCATGGGCTTCAGCTTGAGCAGACAGCTTGGCTTCGCTGGCTTTCAGTTTCTCAACTAATGATAGCAAAATCTCATATTTTGCGAGAGCTTCGTTTCTCAGGGTTATAACCTCCAATCGGAGGTTTCCAAGTGCTATCGGACAACTCTCATCCTCTGCATCCTTTTGAGCCTTTAAAGCCTTGCTTAGAATTAAGCCCTAGCAAACGAAGAGTGAACAAATAACGATGATAAGAATTACCACAAAAATAGTTTACCATAACAAAAATTACAAAATGACAAGCTAAAGTATACAAACATTCAAGCTATTGTAGGCGAGACAATCTACAACTGATCCTTCGTCATCGTAGACAAGTCAAGCTCAAGCTTTGGATACCCCATGTTATCCATCATTTCACGCCAAACATTGACCTCTTTACTGTCTGGTAGACAGTAGAGGAAGTCATCTTTGTTATCTCCTCCGTATACCAGGGATCCCTATGGGTATTTCAGCTCCTTAGCATAATATTGTGTTTCGGCAACTTGCTGTGTCGATAGCTGTTTTTCCGAAGCATGTCGAACAATATAATTTAAATCACCCTGGGAAGGTGCTTAAGGAGTAGGTGTTGTGGGTTTTTCTAGAAGGCTTTCTCCCACTAGTTTTTCTGGCGCAGCTTCTGAAGGTCCCGCTTCACCATGAGCAGAAGAAATGATTGTAGTTACCACTTCTCTAGCATCTTCAATTCTTCCACCAGAAGCTTCGGCAGAAGTAGGAGGTGGTGTTTTCACGGATTCCAGAACAACATCCAAAATGCTATCCATCTTCCTCTTCCTCGGAGTTGTTGTTGCAGTAGCTGATAGCTTTGGCAACGCTGTCACCAGCACCTTTGGCTGCTCTGTTGCCTTCTCTGATTCTGGCTCTTTGACCAGATCTACGCTAGCTTCAATAGGCATCACAAGAGCTATCTCTGTGGCTAGGGGACAGTTTCTGTTCTTTCAATTAGCTTCGACACATCAACCATCCCAATGGGTTTCGGTCTACGTGTCAAGACCTTAACTTTCTTCACCTTCAGCGCACCAGAAGATGTTGAAGCAACGACTTTCCTTTTTCTCCCTTCCCTTTGGACGGGAAAGCAGTAATCCAGGTAAACAAACTCAATAACATAGAACACCCTATTCAGCCTCTTTTTCCCGCGAGCGCCGAAGGCAGCTGTCATAGCTTCGTCTTCTGCCCTCGAGTACGCTCCAAGTAGTTCATCACTCGTTGCCTCTATAGCATCTAGCCAATCATCATTTGGCTCATCAAATTGGCTTCTGTACCGAAAAGTATACTTGAGATAAACCAAGCCACTCTGGCTGGAACCAACAGCGGCTTCCTTCGGCATTTCCCATTCGTTTGCAAGAGGCCATACTTTATAAGCAATGTGCTCTTGAACTAAATTTCTCGTGCCAATGTAGGTGCATATGGTGTTGAAAGAAATTTGGCACGCATGCACTTCATTCCCAAGTGAGATGGATGACCTTCTAATGCCAAAACGTGATCATATAGGACGTTGGATAACGCCTCTCACATCCTCCCTCTGATTTAGGTTATTCTTCACGTAAAACCATTCCTTCATCCAAGAACCTAGCCACTTCTTCCGAAATGTAGGCATAGGGTAATTTGCCTTAGAGCGAGGCACGAAGCCGTAGCAGCCGAAGTTGTTATGATATTGTTATTTTTCGGTCGCCTTCGTCTAGTAAGATAGCTCATGAATGTTGTAGAAGCATCTGGCATCCGGCGCCAGTCCCTGACTTCTCATGGCCCATATAAAAACCCCCACTCTGAGAAGAGCTTCGAGGGTAAGCTGATGAAGGTATATCTCGAATGTCTTCAAAACTTCGACCAGCATTTTGTGGAGCGGAAAGCAAAGCCCAACTTTCATGAAGCTCCTGAAGACCACCACTTCATCACCTTCAGGAAGGGAAGCTCCTGAAGACCACCACTTCATCACCTTTAGGAAGGGGAACAATGTTTTCTCCCCCAACCCTCACTATGGATACATCATGAAAATATTTGCCTTTCATCGCTTCAATTTGCCCTTGTCTGATAGTTGACTTCCCAAAAACAATGTGGCTTGGCCTCCACGACCGATCTTCAGCATCTTCGTTCTCTCTCAACATCGAAGTTCTCGCTGTTGCTTGAATCACCAGATAGCTCAGCTAACATTTCATTAATGATCTTTTCTACGTTGGTCCTTTCCATGACTTCGTAGAAGCCAGCGAGTGTGGGATCCACACTTTTCTTATCCTCAGCCATTTCGGAAATGATCACTACAGAAAGCCGAAGCTCAAAAACAATTGCGTTCACATAACAGGAAAGCTAAAACGGCAACCACAGCACGAAAGCTAGACGGCACGAAAAATATATACAACACAACCTTCTATATATATATATACTCAGAGCCCCATAGTTCGGTGGGTCCCACGGTTCAGAATGATTCGCTATTCTAGCGAAGGGAAGGTGTTTTTTCAGACCTTCGCTTAAATGCCTTCGTTCACGTCGCAGTGTAAATTTGTTACAGAGGAACAAATTAATACTGCGAGGGGCTACTATTGGGGACCATCCTCTTCCGAAGGTCCTCAAAAAACATAATTAACCATTTGCTTTCAGCATAATATAAGCTATTACAGGGAGCTTCATCTTCAGGATGGATGTCTTTCCCCCATGATGAAGGCATATGAGATGAAGATATGATCTAAAGATGATGAGAATAAACACCGAAGCTATTGCCAGGGTGACAACTTTGGCTTATAATGGTGATGAAGACTGATGATGATGTTGGCCGAAAGGGAAAAGACTTCTTAGTCCTTAATGATTTATGTTACGGTCATAAGTAAATGTCAGGGACATAAATGTACTTTTACCTAGGCTGTGCCCGTGCGTATAAATAGATGAACAATAGCAACATACTGTTCACGCTGAATTATAATCACTCTCGCACCAATACCTTCGAGCAAGCCAAAGGTATCGATGTAATGTAAACTTTGTTAATATTCATGTATATATTATGAAATATAAATGTGAATGAACCAGTGAGTTATATTCTTCGTCGTTATGTATTCTTATTTACCCACAAAATCTTGAAGGCATGTCCTTCATAACCTTCGTCCGATGATCATTAAATCCGAGAAGAGGCAATGCTTCGGAGGACGAAGATCCTTAATGCTTAACAATTGTGTCGCCTTGTTCTTGATTCGTAGCATTTGAGAACAAGTGACCAACATATATTATGATATATATATATATATATATATATATATATATATAGAAAAACCACCAAAATTAATTAGGAAGCGTTCCCACCTCCTACAGTAGACCACGTAACTTCCTTGCATTTATATGCAATAAAAATAGCCCCTATCATGGGTTAACTGAAAAGATCCACCGTGATTAATTTCATCTCTATCTATAAACCATAATTGATTTGACCAGCCATACATACAACAAATCTAAATATACAATCAGTGACCAGGTCAATCGCATGTACATATACTTTAATTTCCAATACTCTCCACCGATCATAATTTGGATGAGTCAAGATTGTACCAAAATTCCTCTAATCTTTTTCCTGCTAACACTACTACAATTTGGCTCTACACAAGTGGTACGCCTTTTCCATCCCAGACGGTTCGGATCGAAAAATGTCCCAGGCTATTCGGACTAGCGGTCCAAAAGAAAGAAATGGTTGTGGTGCTCGATTCGTATCACAAACGGTCCGACAGAAGAAACGCTTGTGGTGCACGATTCGTATCACTGGTGGTTCTCAATCAGACCCGATTGTGATTTCATTACTGAACTAATTGTGTATATATACCTAATAGTTTTTAACAAGTAGCTATAAGGTACATAAGTACGTACCTGATATTTTTTAGCTAGTGAAAGCTCCAAAATACGATTATTGTTAGTACAAACCACCCTGTATGTAAATGAATTTAAATAGCACACATAGTGTCGTGGTTTTGGAAACCGTGGGACAATAAGATTTGTGTTCAGTAGGGGTGCTAACGTGGACTCACTCTTAATGGTGAATCACTAGGACTCGAACGATGAACTTGGGACTGGGGCTTATACTGGTTCAGGCCAGAGCCCTAGTCCAGTGTAGTATTGATCGTAATATTGCGGTAGAATGTGTTACATTTTGTGTGCTTGTGTGGTCGTGTGGGAAGAGGGGGCCAAACCCTTTTATATCTCATAGGTAGGACCTTACAATGGGACTTGTATTCTACTAGAGAGAGAAAGAGATAGAGAGGGAGAGAGATATCTGATCCCCGGGTTGAGCGTGGTGGGTCCTTCGTAGGGTCGTGTGTAGCAGTACTCCCGGCATGGCATCTTCCTTTTCCACTGCTCTGGCTATTGTAGTGAGTCCATCATTGACGTCTTCATAAAGGGTTCCACAAATTAGTCTCAAAGTGCAGCCGTACGGGGCGTGGCTTCCCCTATCATCATGGGCCCTTCGTCACCTGCTGGTATGGCGTGCTATCCCATCCTTTCGATGTATGGGTCGCTATAGAGACCCTGATGCCCATTTGGTGTGTTGTGCGCGTACCCGAATATGGCTTGATGGTGATGCGCCCTGTCGTAGCTAATGTGGATCAGTAGAGCTAGACTTAGATCTTTGCCTCGTCGGGTTGCTCAATGGAGAATTGGTGGGCCAGAGCTGATTGGCGGAGAGTTGGTCATCGGAGACTTGGTCATCACCGGAGAGTCAGTCATCATCGGAGAGTTGGTCATCATTCGAGTGTTGATCATCACTAGAGAGTTGGTCATCATCTGAGGGTTGGTCATCACCGGAGAGTTGGTCATCATCGGAGAGTTGGTCATCATCCAAGAGTTGGTCATCCGGTCCGTCTCCCAGAGTTGGTCATCATTCGAGAGAGTTGGTCATCACTAGAGAGTTGTTCATCCAGTCTACCTCGTAGAATTGGTCGATGGAGTTGGTCATCGAAGAGTTGGTCATCATCCGAGAGTTGGTCATCACCAGAGAGTTGGTCATCATCAGAGAGTTGGCCATCATCCGTGAGTGGTCCATCTGGCAGAGTTGGTCAGCGCAGATGGTCATTAGAGAGTTGGTCATCATCCGAGAGTTGGTCATCCGGTCTGTCTCACATAGTTGGTTGGCAGAGTTCACTGTTTCTAAAGGGCCTATTTCGGGTACCAGGTTCCCAAGTACACGAGAGCAGCCTCCGAGCCTTCGTGTAACACCTTGGAGTTGCACGGAGGCTTTTGCAGAGGACCAAATTCTTGGGTGCGTGTAAGCGTGTAAAACCCAACTTTGGAAATTAAAAGAGGAATAAAATTTATGTGTACTGCTGTGAGCACCTAGAGGGGGGGGGTGAATAGGTGATCCTGAAAAACTTGAAACTTAAGTCACAAAAACTTGGTTAAGCGTTAGCACAATAATCGCCAAGTGGCTAGAGAGGAGTCTCAACAAAACACAATAACCACAAAGATATCAATCACAGAGATGGCACGGTGGTTATCCCGTGGTTCGGCCAAGACCAACGCTTGCCTACTCCACGTTGTGGCGTCCCAACGGACGAGGGTTGCAATCAACCCCTCTCAAGCGGTCCAAAGACCCACTTGAATACCACGGTGTTTTGCTTTGCTTTTCTTAATCCCGTTCGCGATGAATCTCCACAACTTGGAGCCTCTCGCCCTTACACTTGAAGTTCACAAAGAAGCACGGAATAAGGGAGGGATGAGCAACGCACACAAGACACAAAATCAGAATGTCAACACGCACACAAGTCGCAACAAGAGCTCGCAACACAACCCAATGAGTTCACAACTCAACTGGAGCTCTAGATGCTATCACGAAGAAACAAATGCGTGGAATCGAAGTCTCGATGCTTAGGAATGCTTTGAGTATGCTTGGTGTACTCCTCCATGCGCCTAGGGGTCCCTTTTATAGCCCCAAGGCAGCTAGGAGCCGTTGAGAGCATTCTAGGAAGGCTGATCTTGCCTTCTGTCGCCTGGCGCACCGGACAGTCCGGTGCACCACCGGACACTGTCCGGTGCAGATATCCTTCCTTATTTGGCGAAGCTAACCGTTGGGATTTGAGAGCCGTTGGCGCACCGGACACTGTCCGGTGCACACCGGACAGTCCGGCGCCTCCTTCTAGCCGTTGGCTCGGCCACGTGTCCCGCGCAGATCTCGCGGCCGACCGTTGGCCCGGTCGACCATTGGCTCACCGGACAGTCCGGTGAATTTTAGCCGTATGCCGTTAATCATCTCCCGAGAGCGACGAGTTCGCTTGTGAACGGCTCACCGGACAGTCCGGTGAATTATAGCCGTACACCGCCATCGAAGTCCCGAGAGCAGCTTGGTCGCCAGAGCCAGCCTGGCGCACCGGACACTGTCCGGTGCACCCAGACCGAGTTGACTTTGGCTGAACAGAGCCATCTCATTTCCAATTCAATTTTTCCTGTTTCCAGCACTTAGACACAATACATTAGTCCATAAAACAATGTACTAAGTCTAGAAACATACCTTTTGACATGATTTGCACTCTTTGCCCACCACTTTGCATAGATTAACACAAAAGCACTTGCGTTGGCACTCAATCACCAAAATACTTAGAAATGGCCCAAGGGCACATTTCCCTTTCAATCTCCCCCTTTTTGGTGATTTATGCCAACACAACATAAAGCAACTAGAACAAGTGCAATATCAATGCAAATGAAAACCCAGAGTTGTTTTGAATCAAATTGGGCATATATGGATCACTCTTTGCCACCACTTGGTTTGTTTTTGCAAATCAAACTCAATTTCCTATCTCTAAGTGAAATTCACTTGTAGAGACATAAAGAGAGGTATTCCAAAAGAAATTGATCAAGGATTTCAAAAACTCCCCCTTTTTTCCATAATCAATACTTCTCCCCACAAGAGGCCACTTTTGACAAAAGAGACAATAAGAGAGTTTTGACAAACCAAAAGTTCTATTCTACTATTTTCAAAATTTCTCAAGTGGTAGCTGATCCATCTATTGCTTTGGCCTTTATTTTCTCCCCCTTTGGCATCAAGCACCGAAACGGGATCAATCTTGGTCCTTAAACCCCATAGCCTCACCAAAATCTTCAATTAAGAACACAAAGGCAATAAGAGTACATGAGATGAACTTGGAATAAGTTACCCTCTCATCGGAGTGCAGTGGAAGTCTTTCATGGTCAAAGTACACCTTTTCCCTTTCAAACTTCATTTGAGACTAAATTAAGCAAACTCAAGCACACGGTTAGTCTCAAAGGGTCAAGTTGTAACACAACTCCCCCTAAATATGTGCATCACTTGCACAAGGACTTGTGAGGTCCAGGGAGTGATTGTACAACTTGAGCACCACAGAGAGCAACAAAATGCATAATGGAACATGATCAAAGGCATAAACACATGTATGCTATAAATCAATCCAAGTTCCACGAATCTAAGACATTTAGCTCACTACGCAGCCTGCAAAAGGTCTTCTCATCTAGAGGCCTGGTAAAGATATCGGCTAGCTGGTTCTCGGTGCTAACATAAAACACTTCGATATCTCCCTTTTGCTGGTGGTCTCTCAAAAAGTGATGACGGATGTTAATGTGCTTTGTGCGGCTGTGCTCAACAGGATTTTCCGCTATGCGGATAGCACTCTCATTATCACATAGGAGTGGGACTTTGCTCAGATTGTAGCCAAAGTCCCGGAGGGTTTGCCTCATTCAAAGTAGTTGCGCGCAACACTGACCTGCGGCAACGTACTCGGCCTCAGCGGTGGATAGGGCAACGGAAGTTTGTTTCTTAGAGTTCCACGACACCAGGGACCTTCCTAAGAATTGGCACGTCCCCGATGTACTCTTCCTATTGACCTTACATCCAGCATAGTCGAAATCTGAGTATCCAATCAAGTCAAAGTTAGACCCCTTTGGATACCAGATCCCGAAGCAAGGCGTAGCGACAAAATATCTAAGAATTCGCTTCACAGCCACTAAGTGACACTCCCTTGGATCGGATTGAAATCTAGCACACATGCATACACTAAGCATAATATCCGGTCTACTAGCACACAAATAAAGTAAAGACCCTATCATAGACCGGTATGCCTTTTGATCAACGGACTTATCTCTTTTGTTGAGGTCGGTGTGTCCGTCGGTTCCCATCGAAGTCTTTGCGGGCTTGGCGTCCTTCATCCCAAACCGCTTTAGCAAGTCTTGCGTGTACTTTGTTTGGGAGATGAAAGTGCCGTCCTTGAGTTGCTTCACTTGGAACCCAAGGAAGTAGTTCAACTCGCCCATCATCGACATCTCGAATTTCTGCGTCATCACCCTGCTAAACTCTTCACAAGACTATTGATTAGTAGAACCAAATATTATGTCATCGACATAAATTTGGCACACAAAAAGATCACCATCACAAGTCTTAGTGAAAAGAGTTGGATTGGCTTTCCCAACCTTGAAAGCATTAGCAATTAAAAAGTCTCTAAGGCATTCATACCATGCTCTTGGGGCTTGCTTAAGTCCATAGAGCGCCTTAGAGAGCTTACACACGTGGTCGGTGTACCGTTCATCCTCGAAGCCAGGGGGTTGCTCCACGTACACCTCCTCCTTGATTGGCCCATTGAGGAAAGCGCTCTTCACATCCATTTGGAACAACCTGAAAGAATGGTGAGCGGCATATGCTAGCAAAATACGAATTGATTCTAGCCTAGCCACAGGAGCAAAAGTCTCCTCAAAGTCCAAACCTGCGACTTGGGCATAACCTTTTGCCACAAGTCAAGCCTTGATCCTCGTCACCACCCCGTGCTCGTCCTGTTTGTTGCGGAACACCCACTTGGTTCCCACAACGTTTTGCTTGGGACGAGGCACCAGTGTCCAAACTTCATTACGCTTGAAGTTGTTTAGCTCCTCCTCCATGGCCAACACCCAGTCCGGATCTAGCAAGGCCTCTTATCTACCCTGAAAGGCTCAATAGAAGAGACAAAGGAGTAATGCTCACAAAAATTAACTAATCTCGAACGAGTAGTTACTCCCTTGCTAATATCACCCAATATTTGGTCGACGGGATATCCCTTTGAATCGTCGCTCGAACTTGGGTTGGAGGTGCCGGTTGTGCTTCTTCCTCTTCAACTTGGACATCCTGTGCTCCCCCTTGATCACATGCCTCCACTTGAGGTACCTGTTCGTCATCTTGGGTTGGAGGATGCACCATTGTTGAGGAAGAAGGTTGATCTTGCTCCAATTGTTCCTGTGGTCGCACATCGCCAATCGCCATGGTGCGCATTGCGGCCGTTGGAACGTCTTCTTCATCTTCATCATCAAGATCAACAACTTGCTCTCTTGGAGAGCCATTAGTCTCATCAAATACAATGTCGCTAGAGACTTCAACTAAACCCGATGATTTGTTGAAGACCCTATATGCCTTTGTATTTGAATCATAAGCTAATAAAAACCCTTCTACAGCTTTGGGAGCAAATTTACAAGTTCTACCTTTCTTCACAAGAATATAACACTTGCTCCCAAATACACGAAAATAAGACACATTGGGTTTGTTACCAGTTAGTAGCTCATACGAAGTCTTCTTGAGGAGGCGGTGAAGGTAGACCCGGTTGATGGCGTGGCAAGCCGTGTTCACGGCTTCCGACTAAAAGCGCTCGGGGGTCTTGAACTCTCCAAGCATAGTCCTCGCCATATCGATGAGCGTCCTGTTCTTCCTCTCTACCACACCATTTTGTTGTGGTGTGTAGGGAGCGGAGAACTCGTGCTTGATCCCCTCCTCCTCAAGGAACTCCTCCACTTGAAGGTTCTTGAACTTGGACCCGTTGTCGCTCCTTATCTTCTTCACCTTGAGCTCAAACTCATTTTGAGCTCTCTTGAGGAAGCGCTTGAGGGTTCCTTGGGTTTCAGATTTATCCTGCAAAAAGAATACCCAAGTGAAGCGGGAAAAATCATCAACTATAACAAGACCATACTTACTTCCTCCTATACTTAGATAGGCGACGGGTCCGAAGAGGTCCATATGAAGCATCTCCAAAGGTCTTAATGTGGTCATGACATTTTTGGTGTGATGAGAGCCTCCCACCTGTTTGCCTGCTTGACAAGCTGCACAAGGTCTATCTTTTTCGAAATATACATTAGTTAGACCTATCACGTGTTCTCCCTTTAGAAGCTTATGGAGGTTCTTCATCCCCACATGTGCTAAGCGGCGATGCCACAGCCAGCCCATGCAAGTCTTAGCAATTAAGCATGCATCTATAGACCGGCCTCTTCTTTTGCAAAATCAACCAAATAAAGTTTGCCGTCTAGTACACCCTTAAAAGCTAGTGAACCATCACATCTTCTAAAGACAGACACATCTACATTTGTGAATAGACAATTATATCCCATATTGTATAATTGACTAACAGATAACAGATTATATCCAAGAGACTCAACTAAAAACACATTAGATATAGAGTGCTCAGATGAAATAGCAATTTTACCTAACCCTTTTACCTTGCCTTGGTTCCCATCACCGAATATTATTGAATCTTGGGAATCCTTGTTTTTGACGTAGGAGGTGAACATCTTCTTCTCTCCCGTCATATGGTTTGTGCATTCGCTGTCGATAATCCAGCTTGAACCCCCGGATGCATAAACCTGCAAGGCAAATTTAGGCTTGGGTCTTAGGTACCCAACTCTTGTTGGGTCCTACAAGGTTAGTCACAATTGTCTTAGGGACCCAAATGCAAGTCTTGTCTCCCTTGCATTTGGCCCCTAACTTCCTAGCAATCACCTTCTTATTTTTTCTACAAATGGCAAATGAAGCATTGCAAACATGATATATTGTAGAAGGTTCATTAACTTTTCTAGGAACATTAACAACATTTCTCCTAGGCATATTATGAACAACATTTCTCCTAGCAACATTTCTATCATGCATAACATGGGAACTAGAAGCAGTCATAGCATGAAAATCAAAAGCATTACAACTCCTATAAGCATTTCTAGACTGTCTCCTATCATGGTACATAAAAGCATGGTTCTTTTTAGCACTACTAGCCATAGGGGCCTTCCCTTTCTCCTTGGCGGAGATAGGAGCCTTATGGCTTTTTAAGTCCTTGGCTTGCCTCTTGAAGCCAAGTCCATCCTTAATCGAGGGGTGTCTACCAATCGTGTAGGCATCCCTTGCAAATTTTAGCTTGTCAAATTCATTCTTGCTAGTCTTAAGTTGGGCATTAAGACTAGCCAATTCATCATTCAATTTGGAAATTGAAACTAAGTGATCACTACAAGCATCAACATCGAAATCTTTACACCTCTTACAGATTGTAACATGTTCTACACAAGAGTTAGATTTACTAGCTACTTCTAGTTTAGCATTTAAATCATCATTAACACCTTTTAAAGTAGCAATGGTTTCATGACAAGTAGATAGTTCATAAGAAAGCATTTCATTTCTTTTAACTTCTAAAGCATGAGATTTTTGTGCCTCTACAAATTTATCATGTTCTTCATACAACAAATCCTCTTGCTTTTCTAGTAACCTATTCTTGTCATTCAAGGCATCAATTAACTCATTAATTTTGCCAATTTTAATTCTATCTAAACCTTTAAATAAACTAGAATAGTCTATTTCATCGTCGTCACTAGAATCATCATCACTAGAAGAATCATAAGTAGTACTGTCTCGAGTACATACCTTCTCCTTCGCCAAGAGGCATGTGTGACGCTCGTTGGGGAAGAGGGATGACTTGTTGAAGGCGGTGGCGGCGAGTCGTTCATTGTCGGAGTCGGAGGAGGAGCAATCCGAATCCCACTCCTTTCTGATATGTGCCTCGCCCTTGGCCTTCTTGTAATGTTTCTTCTTTTCCCTTTTGTTCCCTTTTTCCTGGTCACTTTCATTATCGGGACAGTTAGCAATGAAATGACCAATCTTACCACATTTGAAGCATGAGCGCTTCCCCTTTGTCTTGGTCTTGCTTGGCTGTCCCTTGCGACCCTTTAGCGCCGTCTTGAAGCGCTTGATGATGAGGGCCATCTCTTCATCATTGAGCCCGGCCGCCTCAACTTGCGCCACCTTGCTAGGTAGTGCCTCCTTGCTCCTCGTTGCCTTGAGAGCAATGGGTTGAGGCTCATGGATTGGACCATTCAACGCGTCGTCCACGTATTTCGCCTCCTTGATCATCATTCGCCCGCTTACGAACTTCTCAAGGACTTCTTTGAGCGACATCTTGGTGTACCTAGGATTTTCACGAATATTGTTCACCAAATGTGGATCAAGTACAGTAAAGGACCTTAGCATTAGGCGGACGATGTCGTGGTCCGTCCATCGCGTGCTTCCGTAGCTCCTTATTTTGTTGATGAGGGTCTTGAGCCGGTTGTATGTTTGGGTTGGCTCCTCGCCCCTTATCATCGCGAATCTTCCAAGCTCGCCCTCCACCAACTCCATCTTGGTGAGCAAGGTGACGTCGTTCCCCTCATGAGAGATCTTGAGGGTGTCCCAGATCTGCTTGGCATTGTCCAAGCCGCTCACTTTATGGTACTCGTCCCTGCACAAGGAGGCTAACAACACAGTAGTAGCTTGTGCATTTTTATGAATCTGTTCATTAATAAATATAGGACTATCCGAGCTATCAAACTTCATTCCGTTCTCAACAATCTCCCATATGCTTGGATGGAGAGAGAACAAGTGACTACGCATTTTGTGGCTCCAAAATCCGTAGTCCTCCCCATCAAAGTGTGGAGGCTTGCCGAGAGGAATGGAAAGTAAATGTGAATTTGAGCTATGCGGAATACGCGAATAATCGAAAGAAAAGTTTGAGTTAACTGTCTTTCGTTTCTTGTAGTCTTAGTCGTCGTTGTCCTTTTGGGAAGAAGTAGACTCGTCGCTGTCGTCGTAGTAGACGATCTCCTTGATGCGCCTTGTCTTCTTCTTCTTCCCATCTTTGCGTTTGTGGCCCGAGCCCGAGTCGGTAGGCTTGTCATCCTTCGGCTCATTGATGAAGGACTCCTTCTCCTTATCGTTGATCACAATTCCCTTCCCCTTAGGATCCATCTCTTCGGGCGATTAGTCCCTTCGTGAAGAGAACGGCTCTGATACCAATTGAGAGCACCTAGAGGGGGGGGGGGTGAATAGGTGATCCTGAAAAACTTGAAACTTAAGCCACAAAAACTTGGTTAAGCGTTAGCACAATAATCGCCAAGTGGCTAGAGAGGAGTCTCAACAAAACACAATAACCACAAAGATGTCAATCACAGAGATGGCACGGTGGTTATCCTGTGGTTCGGCCAAGACCAACGCTTGCCTACTCCATGTTGTGGCGTCCCAACGGACGAGGGTTGCAATCAACCCCTCTCAAGCGGTCCAAAGACCCACTTGAATACCACGGTGTTTTGCTTTGCTTTTCTTAATCCCGTTCGCGAGGAATCTCCACAACTTGGAGCCTCTCGCCCTTACACTTGAAGTTCACAAAGAAGCACGGAATAAGGGAGGGATGAGCAACGCACACAAGACACAAAATCAGAATGTCAACACGCACACAAGTCGCAACAAGAGCTCGCAACACAACCCAATGAGTTCACAACTCAACTGGAGCTCTAGATGCTATCACGAAGAAACAAATGCGTGGAATCAAAGTCTCGGAGCTTAGGAATGCTTTGAGTATGCTTGGTGTACTCCTCCATGTGCCTAGGGGTCCCTTTTATAGCCCCAAGGCAGCTAGGAGCCGTTGAGAGCATTCTAGGAAGGCTGATCTTGCCTTCTGTCGCCTGGCGCACCGGACAGTCCGGTGCACCACCGGACACTGTCCGGTGCGGATATCCTTCCTTATTTGGCGAAGCCGACCGTTGGGATTTGAGAGCCGTTGGCGCACCAGACACTGTCCGGTGCACACCGGACAGTCCGGTGCCTTCTAGCCATTGGCTCGGCCACGTGTCCCGCTCAGATCGCGCGGCCGACCGTTGGCCTGGTCGACCGTTGGCTCACCGGACAGTCCGGTGCACCACCGGACAGTCCGGTGAATTTTAGCCATACGCCGTTAATCATCTCCCGAGAGCGACGAGTTCGCCTGTGAACGGCTAACCGGACAGTCCGGTGCACCACCGGACAGTCCGGTGCACCACTGGACAGTCCGGTGAATTATAGCCGTACACCGCCGTCGAAGTCCCGAGAGCAGCTTGGTCGCCAGAGCCAGCCTGGCGCACCGGACACTGTCCGGTGCACCCAGACCGAGCTGACTTTGGCTGAACAGAGCCATCTCATTTCCAATTCAATTTTTCCTGTTTCCAGCACTTAGACACAATACATTAGTCCATAAAACAATGTACTAAGTCTAGAAACATACCTTTTGACATGATTTGCACTTTGCCCACCACTTTGCATAGATTAACACAAAAGCACTTGCGTTGGCACTCAATCACCAAAATACTTAGAAATGGCCCAATGGCACATTTCCCTTTCAACTGCCTTCTCTTTTATAAGAAATATTAGGAGACATGTTTAAAATAAATGATAGCTCAATAAAATGTGCATCATGCTGAAGTTTTTGTAATGTTGCATTTGTACTTTAAATTATGAGACAAGTTTAAATTGAAAATAAGAATTTGAAAATGGAATTAGGAAAGGAAAGAAAAGAAATGGAATAAGGGAATGCTAAGGTAATATAAATAGGATATATATATATATATAAATTTAAAATACTATTTCATACTTAAATTTTGTGCACTTAATTTATATATATATTAAAAATACTATTTCAAACACGTGAACCACGGGCACTGGGACATCCATGGAGCACTCTGGTGCTGCGCCATGACCCCTAGATGCTTCGACAGCCGCTAATTTTTCTGTTGGTGTCGCTGCGCTAGCGGAATTTCTCGTCGTACCTCATCGCCGTCGCTGGGGTCACTATGTAACGTGGACCGGCTTCAACTCGTGATCTGAGCGGGTAATAGCCCTTCCCTACTGTTCATAGTATCCTACACTTCGTCTAGCATGGTTCGGTTTGAGTCCTGGGCGCCGGGATGACCATTGGGATGATGCTCCGACGATGCGCCATCGCGTGGGTCGTGGGCTCCGCCGTGAGCTGCCGAAGGTGTTAGTGGGCGGGATCGTAACCGTTGATCTCGATGGCAACGGTCAGGATTAGAACTGTGTTACAGTTCGCATTAGGTTGATTTGGGGCGTAGATCATGGATCAGATGGATCTGGGCTGATCTCTGGGGATCGATGATCTCAACCGTTAGTGTTAGATCTGCCGGGTGTTGTGCGATCTGTGCTATGCAAAACATGGGTCGTTGGATCTAGATCCAAAAGCCCATATAGCGTACCCATTCGTTATAAGTGAGATAAGATCCTGGCGCTTGGCGTGTGATCGCACGGCCGAGATAGGCGCGTACCCCTTCGCGACGCCAGATTTACTAAAGAGTCCCCAGGAAATTATAAAATAAACCTGCAGTCCATCACGTGAGTAGTCTGGGTCAGGGAACTTTTGCAAGAAAAACCTTGAGCTTCGCTGTATTAACGCGCGCAGTCCAGGGATTAGTAAAACAGGGAAAAAGAAATTAGAAAATATATTTTTAACTCGAAAATAATTCTAGAAACTTGTGAAATTCACATTTAATTCATTTTAGCTCGAAATTGATCCATTCCAGTTGCAATAATTTTGTTTTAATATTGTCTATCACCTAGTACCTCTGTTTAGCCATGAAAATTGGATTAAAATTATGCACTTGAATTATTCTATCCCAAGTACTAAATAACTGCAGAAATTCGTAACTTAATAACCGTAACTCCGAATTTAGTGATTCTTGTTCCGACGATCTCGTTATGATGCGTAGAATATTATCATGCATTCTGTTATGTTGTTTGATGTGATGTTAATTTCTGCCATACCATGTCTGTTTTGTATTGTTGCGAGTAGACGAGCCAGCCACAGAGGATCTAGGGTTCAGCAGGTGGAGACTGTTGAGCAGGACCTCGTTGAAGGCAAGTTGTGCCGTTGATCACTTCTTTTTATCCAATCATGTTCTTATTAATCATAATGATCTGCATAGGTTAATTTTGATGGGACCCAATAGGTTACCCTAGTTTGACTATCTTTATACATTGTTTTACCACTGAATTTTTAGGTAGTACCTGATATTGTTTTATGTGGTTTTTGGGTATGGAGATACACATTATTCATGTTCATACTTTTATTATCAGTTTGTTATTTACTGTTTATGATAAGATCATTATGTTAATTGGAACATAGAGAACCACCCGAGAAAACAGTGCTACCACAAGGGTGGTATGGGACGCCCTTAGCTGACTAATTAGGAAAGCTAGTGGATGACTACCTTACCTGAAAGGGGCAAGAGCAGTAGGGGAGTGGTCAGTGTAGGGAGGTCCTTGGGTTGATTTTGCTGCGATGGCGGTCAGGCGAGAGATCCCTACATTGGAGCTTCCTAGAAACTGTAGCGGGTTTTCTAAAGCTAGTGGAACTTTGTAAAGGCTTCATAGTGTTACCCTGCCTCGCTTTCTTGGTAGAGGTGCATGGGAAGTCGTGATCCTTTGGCAGATGGGTAACATGACTTGTGGGTAAAGATGTGCAACCTCTGCAGAGTGTAAAACTGGTATATCAGCCGTGCTCACGGTCATGAGCGGCTCGGACACTCACATGATTAATTTATGGAATTAAATTTAGTTTGTCATTTGCATCGTATTGGGATTCATTATTACTTTGATTTACTATTACTATGGTTTGGTATTTACTTACATTTAGTAACTGCTAAAATTTTTTTGACCAACTTATAAAAGCAATGCTCAGCTTTAACCCTTATTTATTGATCAGCCTTACACTTCACATGAGCTCCCACCTTTGGTGAGTTCATGCACGTTATTCTCCACAACTTGTTGAGCTATGATCTTTTGTGAGCTCACTCTTGCGATATATAAATCCCCCACAGGTGAAGAGCAGGTGGTCGAAGAGGAGCCGCCCTACAATGAAGCATATGAGTTGATCTAGGTGGTGTCTCTCAGTCAGCTTTGTGGCGCCAGGGAAATAATATTTAGTTTGTTTTATTATTATCATTTATTTTTCTAAGACTTCCGCTATGTAATAATGACATTTATGATATTTATGACATTTATCTCTATACACTTTGTCATTATATGTGATGTTCTTCCTTGGCACACATATGAGACGCACCCGACTTTATCCTTTAAATACGGGTGTGACAAAGTGCATCTGCTAGATGTTGCCCCAAGTAATCCATGTGGATTCCTAGGGGGGTTCACTCGGTATTCGAGCATTTTATGGGCGGACCCTTCCTATGATTGTCGTCACGCGCTAAGCATGAGTCTAGGTTTGCTCGACTCTTATTGATGACCAAAATCTCAGGTGCGCGCAAGCACTGCTCTATGTAGCCCCTGAGCGATCTATGTAGTATGCTTGGGGGTTTATCCGGTACTCAAGCAGTTTAGGGGCCGACCCTTCTTGTGATGGTCGTCAAGCGTGGAGCGTGAGTCCGCTTAGTGCTGGAGCTGAGCGTAGTCTTGGGTGGTGACCCTCCGAGCGGGTCGTCTTCTAAGGGCTTGATCCTTGATATGCATGCATCCCCCTCGGAAGCTCTTTTGAGGTCTCTTTGAGGAGAGGGTCATCTTCCACCAACCTAGTCGGCGCGAGGAAGGAGGCCGTCGAGCTACGAACGGGTTATCATAGTGAGATCCAACCACCCTCTAGTAGCGTTAGGTCTCAGTGAGTGGTCCCACATGCGGGCTCGACCCGCTAGGGGCATCTCATTGACTCCTTTCTTATTCGATCTTGTATTGGCCCTTTGGTCGGTTTGGCTGACCAAAGAGGGGCCCCATGGCTACCCTGTTAGCTAGGTTACCATAGAAGAATGTGAGGTACAACCTTGGATGTGTGCACGAGCAAATGACCTATCAGCTGGTCACCTAGCTTGCGGCTCACTAGGATCTTGCTCGGTCCACCCCTCGCTCTATGTGAGAAGTTGGGGGTGAGTTTCGTTTTTTTACCTGGTCGATATGAGGTAGTTACTGTGGCAGCACTATAAAAGAGGTGGCCATCATGACGTCGTTCGGCGTGGGTGGCTTGATGGGACACAAAATGACCCATTCACTGTGGAGCTACATCACGGGAGGTTAGGGTTTCGGAGAAGAGCTTGGATGATAGGGAGAGGGAGGGAGAGAAAGGAGAGGGATAAACTCCCAAGCAATCTACGTGGATGAGAGAGAGAGAGGCGATTGGCGGTGCGATGGGAGGCAGAGACACGAGGGGGCGACGTGAGGAGAGGGACGTAGGGTGTGGGGCGTGGGAGAAGATTACGACACCCAGCCAGTGGTATCGGTTTGCTAGGGAATTGAATGAAGCCGTATTTGATAATAGGATATTCATTACAGACTACACCAAAACAAACGGTTGTATGGGTATCAGTTTACAGGCATAATTGGATGGTGTTACATTTGGTCTAAACAAATGGCTGCTAAGATCTATTTTCACATCCATCGTTTCCCATCTTTTTTGGTATGTCTCTCATTTGTGTGTCAATTCCCTTTCGCCCTTCTCGCTTGCACATAGGGGCAAATGTAGATCCACTTATCTCGCATCTAGTATTCTCATTTTTTGGCAACAATGATAGATTGCATCCTTCTCCAACGTGTTGTGGATTACAATTTGGAGCTATAAAATCTATGTTGGTGCTGCACTACTCAAGTTGTAAGCAACGAGCGAGTGTGTGGCTTCGTTAACCCTAAAACACTAGTAAAAGTGTAAACATCATGACAAATTTCTAGTGATTATTTTTTATTGGTTGCTCTATGATAAAAGTTTTTCTTCATGAATCAAACCACTTCAACATGACAAAAAGTTTGGGACACGGTGTAATAAATAGATACAGTTTTTTAACCAATCAAAATTCATCACAGGATGGTTCTTTATGATGAATGCCACTCCTACCATGAATATGGTGAATTTGTACAAGTTTAGTGTGAAGCTACTTCTCTTAGTACATCTTTTTAGAGTGACAATCTGAGTCCTAGGTGAATACGGTGAAATCACACAAGTTCATTGTGAAGCTATTTCTCTCAGTACATCTTTTGAGATCGCTGCAATGTGATTTGCTGAATTGAAGGTTGTTGGCAAATCGACACTATGTCGTGATAATTGTGGTAATCGCCTACCATTCAAGGTTTCAAAGAAAAGTAATCAAGGGGATCAATAGGTGCTTTGTAGGCACTATGAAAAGGTACAAGCACGCGAAGGTAGTTGTTTGCCTCCGGCATCCCACCTGGCCCATGCTCCACATCAACAATGATGTAGTTGCGGCCATAGAGGGCGGTGAGTTCAGCGAGGGTAGAGGAGAAGGAGAAACAAAGCTTAGAGGGTGTCTCCAGTAGCAAGGCAAGATTTGAGGGAGGGTGTGGGAGAAAGGAGTTCAGATGGCGTGGAGGAGACCATGAGGGAGGAGCACCACCCACCACAAGGAGGCGGTTCCGCGGTGGGAGGGACGATGAATCCAAGATCCACCTCTATTGCTCTATGGTGGGAGGCTGGCAAGCAGGTCGCAGTGGACTGGAGGATAATAGACTCTGCTTAGAGGAAAATTTGATGAGAAGTTCTAGTTTGAAGAGGACATGCTTTGTCATGCACTGAAGCTGATCGTGTGTGGTGCGGATGATTATGATATCTTGGATGAATCATCGTGTTCTAGATTTTTTTGGTTTTGTATTTTGTTACTGACTGCTTCAGCTGTCTCCTGTGATTCTCAATTTGCATAACTCATTGAGGAGCATCAGGTCTTTAAAAGAATGTAAGACAAGAATGGAAAGGCCTATTTTCGGTGTTGATTCCAAACCAAACCATTAGTTTTTACCATAGTACCATAATTGCTTTTAGGTAAAGTCGACTCTTTCACTTGCTTATTCTTTGCGTACTCGAGTGTGTATTTCTTGAAATAACCTGGGCTTGAAATATTTTCTGGAGGGATTCTGAGCCTAGAGATTTTAGAAGCTGAGGTTAGTAACATCAGCATTCACTTTCTAGGTAGGAAGACGTGCGAACCTATATTTTCTTTGAAATTTCTTGATCAAATATTGTTTAAACTACTCAAATTTCTATCTTTATTATGTTTTCTATCCTTCTATTTCCTTTTCTTGTCATGGTGATAACCCAACTATTGGAAAAACACAGCCGGAAACCATCCTTCCGAAGCTTACCACCAGGAAAGGACAGGTCAGAGCGCATATCAGTGGTTGGTAGCTTGGAGCCCGTATAATCAAGTCCCTCTTTTCTTTCAGTATGGTTGTGTATATTCTGTCATTTTCATAGTAATATTTGGACTAAGACTAGGTGCTTTGCACTCAAAACGTTATCAAAGCAGCACCGAAGCATTCTAGACCCAAAAATATTAGCAACCATAAAAAATATAATGTCACAATAGCATATAGATACCCGCGATCCGATCTGCACGTTATCCACAAACCGATAGACTCACGCTCCAATAACGGGAAGCAACCAAAAAATAAAACAACAAAAGGAAGCTGAGGCCCCGTAGGGGGCAGATTTTGGCAGACCATTCACGAGCATGTCGTGCGCCCGCGCCCAGGCCAGATGAGGCGAGACGAGGTGAGGCGAGTGTGCGCGTGTGGTTCTCCACACTCTCTCCCCTCATCTATAACTTGGTAAGTGAGTGTAACCTCCATATTTAAACTAGTTCCACTACGTTTGAAGTAGCAATATTAGACTATTTATTCCACCATTCCCTTGCCATGCCCATACATGGGTGTTGGGGCAAAGGCGAAGACGCCACCCTTCGCTCGATGCCTTCGCCGGACTCACTACAACAACGGAGACGAGACGACTGGCAGACTCTACCCTTCGTCCCACGCATCGGAAGACGAAGGCCTATGGCGAAGTCGTCCCATCCCGCGACCTCATCCAACATGGAGGCCCACGTGTGATCCGGCCCATTATAGCAGGCCCTGCGTGGCCGCTGCGCATTACGGGCCTAATTTGTAAAGGCTTCCCTGTAATTACAGTCTCTAACCCTGCTTTATGGGAATATTCCGGGGATAACCTGGGCGCCTGAGGGCACATGTGTCCGTAACCCAAGACGCTGGGCACTCAGGCACCTATAAATACCCCCGTACAGTGCCCTTGAGAGGCGGGATTCAACAGAGCTATTGCCATCTCAAGTTGAAACCTTGCTTACACTGTTTTTGCTCCCCCGTTGGATTAACTTGCCTAGGAGAGCAAGTTCCAACATTTGGCGCCCACCGTTCGTGCTACGAAAACACCACCCGCGATGGCACCCAAGAGAACCACCTCGAAGGCTAACGAGGCTGCGAAGGCAGCGCTGCTAGCCGAGAAAAAGGGCAAGGCCCTTGTCGATACCACCCCCCAAGAGCCCTGCGAAGACGACGCAAATAGCAAGAGGCAGCGCAACGAACAACCCAGTACAAAAGGCAGCCTCCGCACCTACAGCTCTGGAGGACAACCGCAGCTTCCCTCAGGGTTCGCTCCACCAGAGGGCGCGGACGCCACCGAGGACGGCGAAGTCATCGGCGTTTTAGCCGAAGAGCAGCTACAGCTGCGCGCCTTGCGCATCAAGAACCGCAACCTCCAGAAGCAAAAAGAGATCCTCGAGGCTAAGCGCCAACGTGCGTCTGCACAAGCCAAGGTGCGACAGATGATACGCGACAAAGAGCAGAAGGCGCAGGAGCTTGAACAAGAAATCACGCTCATGCAGAGCGAAGGCCAATTCGGCCTGCAACACGACCCACCCCTCCAACAGTGCGCACAAATCGAAGACCCGTTCATCCCTCAGCGCGGACACGCCATCCCTCACGCCACGGCATTCCAAGGCGTCAACTACCTTGATGAGCGAAGTCCCCTGGCACCTCATCTGCAAGTGACGCCATGGCCCGCCAACTTCAGGGCAGGGACCTATCCCAAGTATAACGGCAGCACTGACCTAGCACAGTACATAATGAGCTATCAAGTCGCCGTTGCATCATCAGGAGGGGATGACGCCACGATGGCCAAGTCATTCATCATTGCTCTCGAAGGCCCAGCCCTCACCTGGTACACCAGGTTGCCCCCATTGTCCATCGACTCCTGGAGAAGTCTCCGGGACAAACTCTTGCTCAACTTCCAAGGGTACCGCCTAGACACCGACGCCTTGGTTGAACTCTCACTCTGCAAGCAGCTAGAAAGAGAGACTCTACGGGAGTATTACCGCAAGTTTCTGACCCTCAAATCACAACTGCCTTCGGTCGATGACCAGATCGCCATCCACTATGCCATTAGCGGCCTTCGGGCTGGCGTCCTTTACAGCCACTACATCAGGGATCTGCCAGGAACCTCCAGGAGCTGTATCAGCTGTTCGAAAAATACGCCAGATCCGAAGAGCTCCACCAGCGCAAAGTCGAGTCTCAAAGGAAACCCATAGACCCTCCGCAATCCAGCCGCACATGGACAAGGCCCTCGCAGGTAGACTCCGGCTGGGACGACCGCAATCAGCAGCAGGTGCACAACATCGCCAACCAGCACCCCACTGGCGAGGCCCCTCGCCGCCAGGAGTATCCCCCCAGGGCCGTGGAAACGGAACTCGCGGTCGGGGCCGAGGGCGTGCACAGCAGCCATGCAGATTTTACTGCCTGTTCCACGGCGAAGACTGCACGCATCCTACAAGAGACCGCCCAGAGACGAAGGCCACTAGAGACAGGATGGCACGGGCGCAACCAGCCTACAACCCTAGAGTTGTCGCGCACACATATCAGCAACCCCCTCAGCCATACAACCACGGCCCCGCTCCGCTTCCACCGCACCACGCATACCAACACCACCAGGAAGTACAAATCGTACCTCCCCCACCCCCACCTCCAAACCATCAATAGCAAAACATCCACCACCGCAATCACCCCCAAGCCCCAAAGCAAGAGGACTTCGCCGATCAGCCGTATCGCGGAGTCATTCATATGATCACTGGGGGTCTAGCGCCGACTTCGACACAAAGCGGTAGAAGAGGGACCATTACCGTAGCATCAACCACGTCGCCATCACCGGTCCGGTCGTGCAGACAAAGTGGTCCCACGTACCATTGACCTTCGACGCCCGAGACGTCGATCTGCGCAGCGCCCCCCACATCGATGCCATGGTTATCAACTGCAGCGTGGCAGGCTGGGACTTGCACAAAGTCTTAGTCGACAATGGCAGCCAGGCGGATATCATTTTCCTCCATGCCTTCGATCGCATGGGCATAAGCCACAGCCTGCTCAAGCCATCGGACAACCCCCTGTACGGCTTCGGCGGCAAGGGCACCTTTCCCGTCGGCAAAATAGAGTTACCTCTCTCCTTCGGTGTAGCACCCAATGCCCGAAGTGAGCAAGTCACGTTCGACATCGTCGACATGGTGTACCCGTACAACGCCATAATGGGCTGGGGCTCCATCAACAAGTTTGAGGCAGCTATCCACGGACTGTACCTGTGCATGAAGATCCTATGTCCTCAAGGCGCCATCACAGTCTACGGCAACCAACAGGTTGCGCGTAACATAGAAAGAGACTTTGTCCTCGGACAAAGAAACGTACATTGCCTCATGGCCCAGCGCGAGGTCCCTGGATCTGCCAGTCTAACCGCCAAAGAACATGAAAAAGCACAGTTGTAGAGCAACGATGGGACCAAGACTGTCCCCCTCGACCGGGCAACACCCAAGCAGACGGTTACCATCAGTGAAGACCTCACTTCGCATGACGAGGAGAGACTCCTCCGCTGTCTGTCCAAGAATAAAGACGTCTTCGCCTGGTCCGCCCTCGACCTAGTCGGAGTCAGTCGTTCCATCATCGAGCACAACTTAGGAATCGACCCTTCGGTGAGGCCGAAGAAACAGCGGCTGCGCAAGATGTTCGATGAGAAGACAGAAGCCGCCAAGGCTGAGGTGCATTGCCTGCTTGAGGCCAAATTCATCGAGCCAATCACCTACCCCACATGGCTCGCCAACGTAGTGATGGTGCTGAAGAAGAGCGACAAATGGCGGATGTGCATCGATTTCACCAGTCTTAACAAGGCCTGCCCCAAGGATAACTTCCCGCTGCCTCGAATCGACAAAATCGTCGATAGTGCAGCCGGGTGCGAAGTCATGTCACTCCTTGACTGCTTCTCCGGCTACCACCAAATATACATGAAGGAGGAGGACAAGGCAAGCACCAGCTTCATAACACCCTTCGGCACGTATTGCTTCATCAGAATGCCGGAGGGACTTAAGAACGCCGGGTCCACTTTCTCCCGACTCAACAAAACGGTGCTTGAGAGCCAAGTCGGCAGAAATATATTCACATATGTGGACGACATCGTCGTCGCCAGCAGAAGCAAGGAAGACCACCTGGCTGACCTCACCAAAACGTTTACGAACATGCGGGACGCACGACTTCGCCTGAACCCCGAAAAGTGTGTCTTCGGCGTTCACCAGGGGTAAATCTTGGGCTACCTGGTGTCACACCGCGGAATTGAGGCCAATCCAACCAAGATCCAGGCCATCATCAATATGACGCCCCCGCAGTCAGCTAGAGAAGTACAACGACTGACAGGCAGGTTGGCCGCCCTCAACAGATTCATCTCCAAGTCCGCGGAGCGAAGCCTCCCTTTCCTTAAAACACTCCGCGGCGCAAAAGACTTCGCATGGGGACTAGAGCAGGCGGCGGCCTTCGCTTCATTAAAGCAGTACCTGTCGGAATTGGCAATTCTTACAAGCCCCGACCCCTCGCTACCCCTATTGCTCTATGTCGCGGCTTTGCCACACGCGGTCAGTGCAACACTGGTTTAAGAACAGACCAGAGAGGGCACGATCAGGCAATGTCCAGTTTATTACGTCTCTGAAGTGCTCACAACATCAAAATGTAATATGACGAAACTGGAAAAGATCGCCTATGCAGTCGTGATGGCCTCGCGCAAATTGCGCCATTATTTCGAGGCATTCAAGGTCCGGGTCACCTCAGATAGAGGACTCGGCGAACTGTTTAGAAACCCGGAGGCATCAGTAGGATTGCCAAATGGGCAGCCGAACTCTCCGGCTACCACATCACATTTGAACCCAGGATAGCCATCAAATCACAAGTCCTGGCAGACTTCGTCGTCGACTGGACTGGGCCAATAAGATAGCTGGACCCGTCCATAGAAAAAGTGTGGACAATCCATTGCGACGGCGCATGGTGCCATGCGGGGGCAGGCGCCACTGCGGTCATTACCTCACCCACCGGGATCAAGCACAGATACGCAGCGCGCCTCAGCTTCGCTTTGGAGTATGATAGGTGCACCGACAACATAGCAGAATACGAGGCTGTCATCCTCGGCCTTCGCAAGCTAAGGGCACTCGGTGTCACCACCTGCATCATCAGAATGGACTCCAAGGTAGTCGCCGGCCAGGTCGAAAAAGACTATGCAGCGAAGGACCCCGCACTCATGCAGTACCTCGTGGCCATCCGTAGCCTCGAAAGACAATTCAAGGGTTTTACGTTGCAGCATGTGGACCGAGCCAAGAATGAGGAGGCCAACGCATTGGCCAAGGCAGCCGCCAGGGGCGAGGCCCTGCCCTCCGACGTGTTCTACCATGTAATCGGCACGCCAGCCGTCCGCAGCCCAGAGGGGCTCCAAATAACCAACGACAGCGAGGGCCACCGCATAGTCAACCTCATCATGACCGAAGACTGGCAGGCACCAATAACCCTGTTCCTACAGGGGTACTATCATCCAACCGACATCAATGAGGCCAAGCGCCTCAAACACCGCAGCCGGGACTTCGCGCTGGTCGAAGGCCAACTTTACAAGAAGGGGGTCAGTCAACCGATGCTTAAGTGTGTCACCGAGACCGAAGGCGCCCAAATTCTGCGCGAAGTCCACAGCGGGACTTGCGGATCTCACGCAGGGCCTAGGGCCCTAGCTGCAAAGGTGATTAGTCAAGGTTTCTACTGGCCCGCCATGATTTGCGCCGCAAATCGGGTCACAAGATCCTGCGAAGCCTGCCAGAAATTTTCTCCATGCTCGGGAAGCCCTTCGCAATTCACGAAGCTAATCGCCCACACATGGCCCCTTCAGCGCTGGGGCCTGGACATTGTCAGGCCCCTGCCCATGGCTCAGGGAAACCTCAAGTTTACCTTCATCGCCGTCGAGTATTTTACCAAATGGATTGAAGCGAGGGCTGTATCCACGATAACATCAAAGACTGCACAGAAATTCTTCTGGCAAAATATTGTTTGCCGCTTCGGAGTCCCGTCCGAACTCACAGTCGACAATGGCAAGCAATTTGACAGCCAAGACTTCAAGGATTTCTGCTTCTCCATCAGCACCAAGCTTGCCTTCGCCTCAGTATACCACCCACAATCCAACGAAGTCGTGGAACGCGCCAACGGTAAAATTTTCATAGCCGTCAAGAAAATGCTCCTCGACGACAAAAAAGGCAAGTGGCCAGACCTGTTACCTGAAGTGGTCTGGGCGCTGAACACGACTGAGTGCAGGGCGACTAGGTTCACCCCTTTTCGCCTTCTATACGGATCGGAGGCTATGACTCCGCAAGAAATAAAACATGGGTCACCACGGACAGTCACGTCAGCCGTCCCCGACGTAGATGAGCCTACTTCGATGGACCTCATCGACGGAGACCGCGTCTTCGCCCTACAGGCTCTAAACAAATACCAAGCGCAAACAAAAGCATGGCGCGACCACATGGTCATCCCGAGGGAATTCAGCGAAGGAGACCTTGTACTTGTCCGGACAGCTCGGACAGAGTCCCGAGGCAAATTGGAGCCAAAGTGGGAGGGCCCCTTCATCGTCAAGACGAAGGCGTCCCCCAGCGCGTACAGGCTCACAACGCCATCCGGCGAAGACTTAGAACATTCTTGGAACATTGATAATCTTCGCAAATTTTTTGTTTAACTCCTCAGGGCTACTTCGCCCTTGTAATCCGCAAAACAGTTCTATACCGGCCCGCACTCTTTTCCTCCTGGGGGTGCGGTTTTTAACGAGGCGGAGCCATGTAATATACACGCGAAAAATCCCCCACAAAAATTACGTCGAAAAAGACCGCATCAACGGTCTTCGGCATTCGACCAACACAAAAGTCACCGCGAAGGGCAGCGCTGGCTACCTTCGCGTGCGACAGTCCGCGCAAAAGTCGCCTAAGGGTGCAGCCGGACTAGCACAACAAGTGCGAAAAATCGGAGACCATCCGTGTAAAAGTCGCCTAAGGGTGCAGCCGGACTAGCACAACAAGTGCGAAAAATCGAAGACCATCCGTGCAAAAGTCACCTAAGGGTGCAGCCGGACTAGCACAACAAGTGCAAAAAATCGAAGACTATCCGTGCAAAAGTCGCCTAAGGGTGCAGCCGGACTAGCACAACAAGTGCGAAAAGTTGAAGTCTTCTTCAAAAGACTATCCGTGCAAAAGTCGCCTAAGGGTGCAGCCGGACTAGCACAACAAGTGCGCAAAATCGAAGTCTTCTTCAGAAGACCATCCGTGCAAAAGTCGCCTAAGGATGCGACCGGACTAGCACAACGAGTGCAAAAAATTCGAAGGCGCAGTACATCAGTGCAAAAGCCTACAAGCGCAGCCGGACCAACATAATAAACGTGCTAGACCAAGTGCGCAACGCCCCATGAACATAGCCAGATGCGCGAAGGCCCACAGCCTCATCATACAAACCATAGTTACACGCGTACAGAGAGGGCATCACACCTTACATTGGTTCAACCTTCGGAATAATTCCCATCTCCCTATAGTTAAAAAGCATTATCCTTAGCTCCTCGCCCTCAAAAAGACTTCGCAACTCCCCCTCACCTATACTCGCCCCAACCGGCAAGGATAACAATTCCTGCCTGCCAGCCCCGCCCACACGAAGCCGTCCACCATCCAATTCACTCACTCTACGCTTCGCCACCGCCCTTCGCCGCCTACGTCCAACACTCGGACCAGGCAAAACTTCGACATCCGTAACACGCGGAGTAGCCTCCGCCTCAGCCACATCCAAGGCCGCAAAATAATCCAAGCCCTCATCCGAAGACTCTTCCATCCATACAACCGAACTCCCAGAGTCATCAAACTCAGAAAACTTAGATGTAGACTCATCCGATTCATTTCCAGCGACCACGGTCGAAGCCGCCACAAAATTAGTAGTAGCGGTTGCGTGCGTAGGCCCAAAATCCTGAACCTGCGCAGCAACCAAGGTTCAGTAACATAGACAAAATTCCCTAACTACCCCACACCCACTAAGCCATCTGCGAAGACCCAGCCGCCGCCACGGGATCTTCCGTTGCTGGCTCCGCCGCTGCCTTCGGGGGATCCTCCGCCATCGGCACGGTGGCTGGCGGCGCACCTCCACCAGACACAGTAGACATAGGGGCAGCATGGGAACCTTCACTGGTCTCCAGGAGCGGCGCCGGGTCAACCTCAGCCTCGGCCACCACCGGGTTGACCTCTGCTTCGGGCAATGCGCTGTTCAAATGTCCAAAGTCATCCACGTCCTCAGTACGCGCCATCTACAACACAGCACACCGATTCAGCACACCCGCGTATACCCACATTCAACAACACAAAACAAAACACAAACTTTACCTGATCCCTCGCCCGGTCAGCCTGTTCCCTAACCGCCTCCCGACCGTGGGGGCCCCACATCCGGTCGAAGAGGGCCCCCGCGGCGTCCTTCACCACAGGGTCTTCGACCTTAAAAATTTCGCGCCCGAAGTCTTCATCGGATCAGTCGAAGCCCTCATAGTGACTACACCCCTCGTGGGACAGCGCATTCACGGCCCCCTCGTAGGTGACGAGGGAGGCAAAGGACATGAAGCCCTCCACGATGGTCGGGAGCGCTAACAATTCCTCTTGCAGCCACTCGAGGAAGCGAAGGCCCGCCTCTCGGTCGGGCACCTCGACGTCAGCAGTCTGCGCACCCAGCTCACGGTATGAGTCCACGAGCTGTTTGCGCGTCCGCTCAACTTCCGCGCGAGTAGAGGCCTCGACCCTCTCCATGCGGGCCTGCAGAGCGTTGAACCGTGCCTCCCATTCCTCGGCGCGCTGGCTGGCGAGGCTCTCCTCCGCCCTCGCCAACTTGGCCTCCGCCTGCGCCGTTTGCTCCTTGGTGATGGCCTGGTTGGCCTCCCTCCTTTCCTCCACCAGTTGGCGCCGGAGGTCCGTCCTCTCGCCCTCCAGGGCGGCCACCCTCTCCGCCAGCCTGCGACTTTTGCTCTCCGCAGCCGATTTTTCCCGGACGGCGTCCGCGTGCTGCGCTCGAAGTCTCTCGACTTCGGCAGCCACGTCCGCCGTAAGGGCGCCCGACGCCACGCGATCGGTGAAGTCGGCCGCCTAACAGACATGCATGAGACCGCAATCACCATGAAAGCGGCACACAACGAAGTCTACCTCGACTCACTTGATTCAGCTGCTGCGTCAGCTGCAGCGACGCCTCCCGCAGCCAGCGGGACACAGTGCCCGCTTCGTCCTTGATGGCAGTAGCTGCCGAGACCTCGCCGCCAGCGCTGAAAGCGCCACCCTTCACCCCAAAAACCGCGGTAGCCGCCGTGGCCGCCACCGCAGGCGAGACAGCAACAAGTTGCCCTTCGCCCGACCCTGCAACGTAACATCGGTCAAAAAAAAACTTACCAACGAGATAGTCGTCCACGCTAATATTTGTGCCGAAGTCGGCAACGCGTTTCCCCGGCGAAGGCTGCTCCCGAACCTTCGCAGCTCCTTCCGGGGCGGACTTGGTCCCGCCAGCGCCGGCCGCCTTCGCGCTCTCTGGCAACTTGCTAGACCCAGGCGCGGCCGGCTTCGCAAGCAGCGAAGGCTGGCTCCCGCTGGGGACGGCAGCCTTCGCACTCCCCCGCGCTCTCTTCGGCCTACCCTTAGGGAGCCTGACGACAGCCCGGCGCTTCTGCGCAGCATCCTGGCGATCCTTGTTCATCACCGCCGCTGTTTTTTTCCCCGGCGGTTGGCAACGTCTACTCTAGGATAACCGCCATATGGCAAACCATTCAACTCAAAAACCCTGTTCAGGCGGTCGTTGGATCCACGTATGTCCCAGCTCCGCTGGGCCTCCATCCTCGGCACGTAGCGACCAACAATTCGCACCGCCCCATCCTCTGCCTCACGCATAACCACGGCAGGATCCCGCCCTCGCACATCCAAAGCCAAAAGCGGACTTCGCACTTTCCGCCCACCCAGGGAGGGCATCTCGCGATGGCATACTTCGCCCAGCGTCCATCCATGCGCCAGGGGCCACACCCCATACCCTATGAATTCCTCAACCAGATCACGCCCGCTACTCCTATGGGCAGCGATCCGAAGGGCCCTTTCACTCTCATCACCCTCTGCCACTTCAAATGGCGGGTACGCCTCATAATAATGAGAACACATGATGGCAGCAGGGAGCCCAGGGTGATCTTCAACTTCAGCCTCCAAAACATAGAACCAGTAGTCCCACCAGTTGCCCCACTTATTTCGGGCACAAGGGACCAGCTCCACAACCTCCATCGAAGTCTTCCCGAACTTCGGTGTGAAAGTGCACGATCCGAATTGTGCAATCTTATGTCCAATTCTTCTCTTCTGCCAGTGCAGACAATAGTGCTTGGCGAAGACTTACACCGAGGGCTGTCCGCCATACGACGTTGTTGCCCAGACATACTTCGCTAATGCCACCACGGTGTTCGATGTCACCTAATGAACCTGGACCCCGAACTTCTGCAGAACCTCCGACACAAAACGATGTGCAGGTAGACGAAGGCCGGCAATGAAAAATGCCTCAAACACAACCAATTCACCCTCGGGCTCGGGAATCTCCTCTACCCCCGGCACACGCCCGACCCCGCCGCCAAAATACCCCAACCGTTACATATCTTGCATGTGGCCCGACGATATCAGCGAAACACCGAATTCCACCGTATCACCCGGTCGCAATTCTGCCGCCGCCACACCGCCCGAGAGATCCTCGGAAGGCGTCTCGGCCGTCGGCGTGGTCGCAGCAGACGAGGAGGAAGACGGCATTGGCTATGTACCGTCGACGGCGGCGCGCAGTCTGCTTCACGCGGGCCAGTTCTCCGGCGAACAGGAGCAAGGAGGGCAGACGAGCAGGCGAGCAGTTTGAAAAAGGGAGGTTAGGGTTTTAGCGGCGCGCAGAAAGGTAAATTTCAATCCGCGCCGCCCCACCCCCTTTTTATACACAGGGCGTGACGCTTCGGGAAACTCGCAATCCAACAGTGCGGTGTCAATCAACGGTCATGTCAAAAACCCCCGTGGAACCACTTCGAGCGAGGGCAGCGTCTCCACCATCTAGCGAAGCCTTCGGCACCAGATGACTTAGTCGAACTGGTCCCTCGGAGGGCAAATGTTGGGGCGAAGGCGAAGACACCACCCTTCGCTCGATGCCTTCGCCGGACTCACTACAACAACGGAGACGAGACGACTGGCAGACTCTACCCTTCGTCCCACGCATCGGAAGACGAAGGCCTACGGTGAAGTCGTCCCATCCCGCGACCTCATCCAACATGGAGGCCCACGTGTGATCTGGCCCATTATAGCAGGCCCTGCGTGGCCGCTGCGCATTACAGGCCTAATTTGTAAAGGCTTCCCTGTAATTACAGTCTGTAACCCTGCTTTATGGGAATATTCCGGGGATAACCTGGGCGCCTGAGGGCACATGTGTCCTTAACCCAAGACGCTGGGCACTCAGGCACCTATAAATACCCCCGTATAGTGCCCTTGAGAGGCGGGATTCAACAGAGCTATTGACATCTCAAGTTGAAACCTTGCTTACACTGTTTTTGCTCCCCCGTTGGATTAACTTGCCCAGGAGAGCAAGTTCCAACAATGGGCTTTTGAGAATTTTCTAGGATTTAGTTGAATTTCATAATTGGGCCTAGCCCATAAATCCAACATTTGGTGGTCAACCCTTTCCACATATCACACAGCTCTAGCATTTTCGAAGTTAAATATCCTCCTCATACAACAGCTACGAAAAAATGTGTTCTACCACTCATAATATGATGTGAAAAGCACATAATTAAATATATATGCTACTTGGACCTATAGAGAAAGCAATCCGAAAGAACAAAAGAAAAAGAAGTACATGCTAATCTAGAAAGCTTACAAAAGATCTACAACATTCCCAATGCTTGCACAGTGATGATAAGTACACCACACCAAACACTTTTGTCTGCACCCTCCTAAAGTTACCAGCAATCCATACACATGAATACTAAAACATAACAAAACACTTTTGTCTGCACCCTCCTAAAGTTACGGCAATCCATACACATGAATACTAAAACATAACAAGTATCCACCAAAAAGGACTACTAAAAAAATAGTGTAGACTGTACAGCTTAAATATGATAGATGTAAGAGGTAGATAGTCTACTGACAGCCATGTAAAGCAGTAATCTTATGTTGCTTGGAAGCTGATGGACCATTTAAACCCTTCTATATCTCTTCTTTCCTTTAGTTAAACCACCATTCTGCGTACCAACTGAAGCAGTCTTCAGTTGCTGGAAAGCTGATGGACCATTTAAACCCTTTGGAGAGCGTCCACCTGATTGCAATGTGGCATGCATTTCTAGCCTTGTTCTATGTAGAAGAGAGAGGATGTGATATTGAAGGGCCCGAAATAGAGGGTGACATTAGTATTTGATCCTAATAAGAAAATTAAATAACAGAAATGCCAACCAGAAGGTAACCTAGGCTGGTCAGGGCCATACAACACATTAGAAGTCAGAAGGAACCGAGGACTTGGGATTCCCCTGCCACTGCTGATCAGATGCCGCCTCTGCACACTAATTACCTCCAAGTGTACAAGTTCAACAATTACAACCTCACAGTCACAATGCTCATTATGTTAGCAATCAAACAGGCAGCGGGCAAATGTGTTATTGAAATGAACACCAGCACAAGCAAGGTCTGCCTTGCATCATTTGCAGAAAGTAAAAATACTGCTGCAATAGGAAACTAAGTAATTTGTTAACCCTTGAATGCTTATTCACCGGATGACACTTCCCCACGTCGTTTGCAGAGAAAAATTAAATAGAAGATCCTTTCATATGGCGTAACAAAATTGCCAATGTGAAAGAGAGCATGTTCACAGAATTCGATGCAATGATGCAAAAAAAACTCCATACCAACACAACGACCACTAATTTATGGTAGCTTATAAAGGGGTGGGGATGTGTGTTTGTGTCGCTGACTATTGGGGAAAATGCGTATCCACTTTGTTTTGTGAAGTTGTTTGCCTAGAACAGGTGCTATTTCCAGAAACAAAATACAGGTAGTCATCGTTTGTAGCGAGTTTTTTAACGGCAAATTCAGCTTAACACTCAACTCTGATGAAGAGTACATTTACCCTTGCATCTTATTCGTTGCATGCAGTGTTATACCATCTAATTGATTTGGTGCCTTTGTTCCTTCCTGCGTAGATAGCTTTTGATAGAGTTCGCAGAAGGCTGCTCGTCACTGATTCCTTTTGGGAGGTTAGTTCCTTGTCATGCTTTTACACTTCTCCCTCGTGGTTTGTAGACGGTTGTGACTTCTCTTGCTACACACACTGCGCTCAGATTATGTCAGTGATATACTTGCTTTCAGTGGCATAATATTTTGTTTATGTTGTTCTACACGCTGCACATAGGGTGTGTTGGTGTTGTGCTTCTGTCGTTCCGATGCATTATTGTGTTTTCCTTGAAATGGTGGAGTCAAAACTGTGAAGTGTATTGAACTCAAATCCCACGTGTGGCTTCTTTTGGGTACCTTCACATAACTATTTTTAATTAAGTGAACTCCGTTATCCACATGTTGATCACATTTCCTTGGCTTCCTACTCGGATATTTCAGGAACTTGAGTTTTTTGATGCTTATGTGCAGTTAGGTGCTAGGTGGTAGCCTCCGATTTAGGTTCGCTGCCTGTTGCCCAGCCTGCTTAGAGTTTTGTAGTTTTTGGTATGATCTAAATATTTTGTAAATAAATTCTGAATTGTATTCTCGCGTATTTTCTAGGGTTTGTTACTTAGCGTTTTTTTACATGTTCTTGCTTCGTGAATTTTATGCGTATGTGGCTAATTGTTTGCCTAAGTTTGCTATATGTTTTAGTATGTATATGATACATTTAACCATTGATTCAGTTTCCTTGTGTTTGTTTGAAAGGCGTATGGTACATGTTTTTTTATGTGAGGGTCTCTCTATTACAGTTCACATGCGCGCTATTTGAAAGGGAAATAGGGTCAAACCTTTTCCTAAATGAATTTTGGTGGTTGAATTGCCCAACACAAATAATTAGACCAACTAGTTTGCTCTAGATTATGAGTTCTACAGGTGCCAAAGGTTCAACAGAAACCAATACAAAGTCAAAGAAAGGGTTCAAATAAAAAGAGCAAAAGACAACCGAAGGCTGCCCTGGTCTGGCACACTGGACTGTCCGGTGTGCCATCGGACAGTGTCCGGTGCACCAGGGTGAATCCACTCTGAACTTGCTAGCTTCGGGAATTTGGGGAGCCTCTCCTCTATAATTCACCGGACTGTCTGGTGTGCCAGCGGGGCAACGGGTATCTGCGCCAACGGTCGTCTGTAAAAGTGAACAGTAAACATGAACAGTGCAACTGCGCGCGCAGAAGTCAAAGCAGGCGCCAGAAGGCGCACCGGACAGTGAACAATGACTGTCCGGTGGACCACTGGACTGTCCGGTGGCCCCACAAGTCAGAGCTCCAACGGTCGAACCCTAACGTTTGGGTGACGTGTCTAGCGCATCGGACAGTGTCCGATGGCGCACCGGACTGTCCGGTGCGCCATACGACGGCAGCCATCCCCAACAGCCACTTTGGTGGTTGGGGCTATAAAAACCCCCCAACCACCACACTTCAAGGTATCCAAGTTTTCAGCCAACACATTCAATACAAGAGCTATAGCATTCAATACAAGACACAATTAGAGTGAATCAAAATCTCTCCAAGTCCCAATTCCACTCAAAACAATAGTGACTACAAGAGAGAGTTTTGCCGTGTTCATTTGAGCTCTTGTGCTTGGATCGCTTTTCTTCTTCCTCTTTCTTGTTCCCAACTCAATTGTAATCAAGGCAAGAGACACCAATTGTGTGGTGGTCCTTGTGGGGACTTAGTGTCCTGATTTATTGAGAAGAGAAGCTCACTCGGTCTAGGTGACCGTTTGAGAGAGGGAAAGGGTTGAAAGAGACCCGGTCTTTGTGACCACCTCAACGGGGAGTAGGTTTGCAAGAACCAAACCTCGGTAAAACAAATCACCATGTCACACTATTCATTTGCTTGTGATTTGTTTTTGCCCTCTCTTTCAGACTCGATTATATTTCTAACGCTAACCCTGGCTTGTAGTTGTGCTTAAAGTTTATAAATTTCAGATTTCGCCTATTCACCACCCTCTAGGCGACTTTCAATTGGTATCAGAACCCGGTACGTCATTAGAGCCTAACCGCTCGAAAGTGATGTCGGGAGAGCACGCCAAGAAGGAGATGATGATCGACGAGAAGCCCGCCACAAGCCACGGGAAGGCTCCATTGAGAGAGTCCCGCAACAAGAAGGAGGAATCACCTCCTCACAAGTCGCATCGGAGTGGCGACAAGAAAAAGAAGATAAAGAAAGTGGTCTACTACAAGACCGATTCTTCGTTGCCATCCACCTCCAGCTCTGACGCGCCGTTCGTCCCTTCTAAGCGCCATGAGCGCAAGAAGTTTAGTAAGATCCCCCTTCACTATCCTCGCATTTCCAAACGTACTCCTTTACTTTCCGTCCCATTAGGCAAACCACCTATGTTTGATGGTGAAGATTATAATATGTGGAGTGATAAAATGAGGCACCATCTAACCTTACTCCACACTAGCATTTGGGATGTTGTTGAGATTGGAGTACAGGTACCATCGCCGGGGGATGAAGATTATGATTCGGACGAGGTTGCCCAAATCCGGCACTTCAACTCCCAAGCCACTACTATACTCCTCGCCTCTCTAAGTCGAGAGGAGTATAATCAGGTGCAAGGGTTGAAGAGCGCCAAGGAAATTTAGGACATGCTCAAAACTGCGCACGAAGGAGATGAGGTGACCAAGATCACCAAGAGGGAGACGATCGAGGGGGAGCTCGGTCGTTTCATGCTCAACCAAGGAGAGGATTCGCAAGCCATGTACAACCGGCTAAAGACCTTGGTGAACCAAGTGCGCAACCTCGGGAGCACCAAATGGGATGACCATGAAATGGTCAATGTTATTCTAAGATCACTAGTTTTTCTTAACCCTACTCAAGTTCAATTAATTCGTGGTGATCCTTGATATAAACTAATGTCTCTCGAGGAAGTAAAAGGAAAATTTGTGAGCTTTGAATTGATGATCAAAGGCTCCAAGAAAATCATCGAGCAAGGCGCCTCCTCCGTACCCGAGGTACAACCCATTGCATTCAAGGCAACGGAGGAGAAGAAAGAAGAGTCTACATCAAGTAGACTTCCCATCGACGCCTCCAAGCTCGACAATGAGGAGATGACGCTCATCATCAAGAGCTTCCGCCAAATCCTCAAGCAAAGGAGGGGGAAGGATTACAAGCCCCGCTCCATGAAAGTTTGCTACAAGTGTGGTAAGCCCAGTCACTTTATTGCAAAATGTCCTATTTCTAGTGACAGTGACAGGGGCGACGACAAGAGGGGGAAGAAGAAGGAGAAGAAGAGGTACTACAAGAAGAAGGGTGGCGATGCCCATGTTTGCCGGGAGTGGGACTCCGACGAGAGCTCCACCGGCTCCTCCTCCGACGAGGACGCCGCCAACATCACCATCAACAAGGGCCTCCTCTTCCCCAACATCGGCCACAAGTGCCTCATGGCAAAGGACGGCAAGAAGAAGGTAAAATCTAGATCCTCGACTAAGTATGCAACTTCTAGTGATGAGGATAATTCTAGTGATGATGAGGATAACTTGCTTACTCTTTTTGCTAATCATAACATGTAACAAAAAGAGAAATTGAATGAATTGATTAGTGCTATTCATGAGAAGGATGAACTCTTGGATAGCCAAGAGGACTTCCTTATCAAGGAAAACAAAAAGCATGTTAAGGTTAAAAATGCTTATGCTCTAGAGGTAGAAAAATGTGAAAAATTAACTAATGAGCTAAGCACTTGCCATGACACCATTTCTAACCTTAGAGTTGATAATGCCAATTTGATTACTAAGGTTGAGAAATCAAATGTATGTGATGATTCAATTTCTAATCTTAGAAATGATAATGCTAGTTTAATTGCTAAGATTGATAAGTTGAATGCCTCTCTTGCTAGCCTTAAGATTGAGAATGAACAATTAATTGCTAAGGCTAAAGAACTAAATGTTTGCAATGTTGCTATTTCCAATCTTAGAAATGAAAATGCCATGTTACATACTAAGATTGATGAACTAAATGTTTGCAAACCCTCTACTTCTAGTGTTGATCATGTTACTATTTGTACTAGATGTAGAGATATTATGTTGATGCTATTCATGATCACCTTGCTATGATTAAACAACAAAATGATCATATAGCTAAACTAGATGCTAAAATTGCCGAGCATGAATTAGAGAATGAAAAATTTAAATTTGCTCGTAACATGCTTTATAGTGGGAGACGCCCTGGCATTAAGGATGGCATTGGCTTCCAACAGGGAGACAATGTCAAGCTTAATGCCCCTCCTAAAAAATTGTCTAATTTCGTTAAGGGCAAGGCTCCCATGCCTCAGGATAACGAGGGCTATATTTTATATCCTGCTGGTTATCCTGAGGATAAGATTAGGAGAATTCATGCTAAGAAGACTCATTCTATTTCTCATCATGCTTTTATTTATAAGAATGAGGCTTCTAGCTCTAGGCATTCTACCCATGTTAAAATGCCTAAAAAGAAATCTCCTAGTGCATCAAATGAACCTAACATTTCATTTAAAACTTTTGATGCTTCATATGTGCTTACTAACAAATCAGGCAAAGTAGTTGCCAAATATGTTGGGGGCAAACACAAGGGCTCCAAGACTTGTGTTTGGGTACCCATGGTGCTTGTTTCTAATGTGAAAGGACCCAAGACCGTTTGGGTACCTAAGAACAAGGCCTAAATTTGTTTTGTAGGTTTATGCATCCGGGGCTCAAGTTGGATTATTGATAGCGGGTGCACAAACCACATGACTGGGGAGAAAAGGATGTTCTCCTCCTATGAGAAAAACCAAGATCCCCAAAGAGCTATCACATTCAGGGATGGAAATCAAGGTTTGGTCAAAGGACTTGGTAAAATTGCTATATCTCCTGACCATTCTATTTCTAATACTTTTCTTGTAGATTCATTAGATTACAATTTGCTTTTTGTTTCTCAATTATGCAAAATGGGCTACAATTGTCTTTTTACGGATGTAGGTGTTACTGTCTTTAGAAGAAGTGATGATTCAATAGATTTTAGGGGAGTGTTAGAGGGTCAGCTATACTTAGTTGATTTCAATAGAGCTGAACTCGACACTTGCCTAATTGCTAAGACTAACATGGGTTGGCTCTGGCATCGCCGACTAGCCCACGTTGGAATGAAGAATCTTCACAAGCTTCTAAAGGGAGAGCACATTTTGGGACTAACAAATGTTCATTTTGAGAAAGACAGGATTTGTAGCGCATGTCAAGCAGGGAAGCAAGTTGGTGTTCATCATCCACACAAGAACATCATGATGACTGACAAGCCACTTGAGCTACTCCACATGGACCTATTCAGTCTGATAGCTTACATAAGCATCGGTGGGAGTAAGTACTGTCTAGTTATTGTGGATGATTATTCTCGCTTCACTTGGGTGTTCTTTTTGCAGGAAAAATCTCAAACCTAAGAGACCTTAAAGGGATTCTTGAGACGGGCTCAAAATGAGTTCGGCTTAAGGATCAAAAAAATTAGAAGCGACAATGGAATGGAGTTCAAGAACTCACAAGTCGAAGGCTTCCTTGAGGAGGAGGGCATCAAGCATGAGTTCTCTTCTCCATACACACCACAACAAAATGGTGTAGTGGAGAGAAAGAATAGAACTCTACTTGACATGGCGAGGACCATGCTTGATGAGTACAAGACATCGGATCGGTTTTGGGTGGAGGCGATTAACACCGCTTGCTACTCCATCAACCGATTATATCTTCACTGAATCCTCAAGAAGACATCATATGAACTCATCACCGGTAAAAAGCCCAATGTTTCATATTTTATAGACTTTGGTAGCAAATATTTTATTCTTGTTAAAAGAGGAAGAAAATCTAAATTTGCTCCTAAGGCTATAGAAGGCTTTTTACTTGGTTATGACTCAAACACAAGGGCATATAGAGTCTTTAACAAGTCCACTGGACTAGTTGAAGTTTCTTGTGACATTGTGTTTGATGAGACTAACGGCTCTCAAGTAGAGCAAGTTGATCTTGATGAGCTAGATGATGAAGAGGCTCCATGCATCGCGCTAAGGAACATGTCCATTGGGGATGTGTGTCCTAAGGAATCCGAAGAGCCTCCACAAGCACAAGATCAACCATCTTCTTCCATGCAAGCATCTCCACCAACCCAAGATGAGGATCAAGCTCAAGATGATGAAAGTGAAGATCAAGAAGATGAGCCACCTCAAGAGGAGGACACTGATCAAGGGGGAGATGCCAATAATCAAGACAAGGAAGATAAACAAGATCCAAGACCGCCACACCCAAGAGTCCACCAAGCGATTCAAAGAGATCACCCCGTGAACACCATCCTCGGCTATATTCATAAGGGGATATCAACTCGATCTCGAGTCGCTCATTTTTGTGAACATTACTCTTTTGTTTCCTCTATTGAGCCACACAGGGTAGAGGATGCACTTAAAGATTTGGATTGGGTGCTGGCGATGCAAGAGGAGCTCAACAACTTCACGAGGAATGAGGTATGGCATTTTGTTCTACGTCCTAACCAAAATGTTGTAGGAACCAAGTGGGTCTTCTGCAAGCAAGATGAGCATGGTGTGGTGACAAGGAACAAGGCACGACTTGTGGCCAAGGGATATTCACAAGTCGAAGGTTTGGATTTTGGTGAAACCTATGCACCCGTAGCTAGGCTTGAGTCAATTCGCATATTACTTGCCTATGCTACTTACCATGGCTTTAAGCTTTATCAAATGGACGTGAAAAGTGCCTACCTCAATGGACCAATCAAGGAAAGGTCTATGTTGAGCAACCTCCAGGCTTTGAAGATAGTGAGTATCCTAACCATGTGTATAAACTCTCTAAGGCGCTTTATGGGCTCAAGCAAGCCCCAAGAGCATGGTATGAATGCCTAAGAGATTTTCTTATCACTAATGGCTTCAAAGTTGGCAAAGCCGATCCTACTCTCTTTACTAAAACAATTGAAAATGATTTGTTTGTATGCCAAATTTATGTTGATGATATCATATTTGGGTCTACTAACAAATCTATTTGTGAAGAGTTTAGTAGGATCATGATTCAAAAATTCGAGATGTCTATGTTGGGGAGTTGAAGTATTTTCTAGGATTTCAAGTCAAGCAACTCCAAGAGGGCACCTTCATCAGCCAAACAAAGTACATTCAAGACATACCCACCAAGTTTGGAATGAAGGATGCCAAGTCCAACAAGACACCCATGGGAACCAATGGGCATCTCGACCTCGACACGGGAGGTAAATCCGTAGATCAAAAGGTATACCAGTCGATGATAGGATCTTTACTCTATTTATGTGCATCTCGACCGGACATTATGCTTTTCGTATGCATGTGTGCAAGGTTCCAAGCTGATCCTAAGGAAATTCACCTTAGGGCCGTGAAGCGAATCTTGAGATATTTAGTTCATACACCCAAGTTTGGTCTTTGGTACCCCAAGGGATCCTCATTTGATTTATTAGGATATTCCGATGCTGATTGGGCAGGGTGTAAAATTGATAGGAAGAGCACACCAGGGACTTGTCAGTTTCTGGGGAGATCCCTAGTGTCTTGGGCTTCAAAGAAACAAAACTCAGTAGCTCTTTCTACCGCCGAAGCCGAGTACATTGCCGCAGGCCATTATTGTGTGCAATTGCTTTGGATGAGGCAAACCCTTAGGGACTATGGCTACAAATTTAGCAAAGTCCCTCTCCTATGTGATAATGAGAGTGCAATCCGCATGACGGATAATCCCGTTGAACACTGCCGCACTAAGCACATAGCCATTCGGTATTACTTTTTGAGAGATCACCAACAAAGGGGGGATATCGAGATAGCTTATATTAACACTAAAGAACAATTAGCCGATATCTTTACCAAACCACTAGATGAGAAAACCTTTACCAAACTTAGGAATGGGCTAAATATTCTTGATTCTAGGAATTTTGATTGATTCTTTCCACACATAGCTCATTTATATGCCTTTGATCATATCTCTTTTATGTCTATGACTAATGTGTTTTCAAGAGTATTCTCATGCTTAGTCATAGAATTGAAAGGGAAATGGAGTATTCGGCAAAGACGACGCTTCCACTCAACTCCATCGGTATTATCTACTCTTTGCTGGTATTTCGTATAGTTCTCCACTTTGGTATAATCTTCACTCATATCTATTTGTTTGCCATTGGGGAGAAAGTAAAAAGGGCTTGTATTTCACTCATAAAGTATCCGTTTTTGGCGATTAATGACAAAGGGGGAGAAAGTATTAGCCCAAAGCAAAAGGACCGCACCACCACCGAATTTTAAAAATGAAGTTTTCAAATTGGTATCTTGTTGTGTTAAAAAGGGGGAGAAAGTACTAGTATCTTCAAAAATTTGTAAAACCCTCTTGAACACTAAGAGGAGAATTTCATTGAGGGGGAGTTTTGTTTTAGTCAAAGGAAAAGCATTTGAAACAGTGTGAGAAAATTTCAAATTTTGAAAATGCTTCTTTCAATCTTATTCATGTACCTTTGACTATTTGCAAAAGGTTTTTGAAAAGAATTTTACAAAGAATTTGCAAAAACAAAACTCGTGGTGCAATCGTGGTCCAAAATTTTAAGTAAGAAGAAAACCATCCATGCATATCTAGTAGAAGTAATTATTGGTTTCATTCCAAGCAACCTTTGCACTTAACTTATGCAAACTAGTTCAATTCTGCACTTTTATATTTGCTTTGGTTTGTGTTGGCATCAATCACCAAAAAGGGGGAGATTGAAAGGGAAATAGGGTTAAACCTTTTCCTAAATGAATTTTGGTGGTTGAATTGCCTAACACAAATAATTGGACTAACTAGTTTGCTTTAGATTATGAGTTCTACAGGTGCCAAAGGTTCAACACAAACCAATACAAAGTCAAAGAAAGGGTTCAAATAAAAAGAGCAAAAGACAACCGAAGGCTGCCCTGATCTGGCGCACCGGACAATGTCCGGTGCACCAGGGTGAAACCACTCTGAACTTGCTAGCTTCAGGAATTTGGGGAGCCTCCCCGCTATAATTCACCGGACTGTCCGGTGTAACACCGGACTGTCCGGTGTGCCAGCAGAGCAACGACTATCTGCGCCAACGGTCATCTGTAAAAGTGAACAGTAAACGTGAATAGTGCAACTGCGCGCGCAGAAGTCAGAGCAGGCGCCAGAAGGAGCACCGAACAGTGAACAGTGACTGTCCGGTGGCCCCACAAGTCAGAGCTCCAATGGTCGAACCCTAACGTTTGGGTGACGTGTCTGGCGCACCGGACAGTGTCCAGTGGCGCACCGGACTGTCCGGTGCGCCATACGACAGCAGTCATCCCCAACGCCCACTTTGGTGGTTGGGGCTATAAATACCCCCAACCACCACACTTCAAGGTATCCAAGTTTTCAGCCAACACATTCAATACAAGAGCTATAGCATTCAATACAAGATACAATTAGAGTGAATCAAAATCTCTCCAAGTCCCAATTCCACTCAAAACAATAGTGACTAGAAGAGAGAGTTTTGTCGTGTTCATTTGAGCTCTTGCGCTTGGATTGCTTTTCTTCTTCCTCTTTCTTGTTCCCAACTCAATTGTAATCAAGGCAAGAGACACCAATTGTGTGGTGGTCCTTGTGGGGACTTAGTGTCCCGATTGATTGAGAAGAGAAGCTCACTCGGTCTAGGTGACCGTTTGAGAGAGGGAAAGGGTTGAAAGAGACCCGGTCTTTGTGACCACCTCAACGGGGAGTAGGTTTGCAAGAACCGAACCTCGGTAAAACAAATCACCATGTCACACTCTTCATTTGCTCGTGATTTGTTTTCGCCCTCTCTTTCGGACTCGATTATATTTCTAACGCTAACCCCGACTTGTAGTTGTACTTAAAGTTTATAAATTTCAGATTTTGCCTATTCACCCCCTGTTGGGGGCTTGTTCTCAAATGCTATGAATCAAGAACAAGACAACACGAAGATGTTAAGTGTTAAATATCCTTCGTCCGCTGGAGCATTATTTCCTCAAGGGTTTAATGAACTTCAGACGAAGGATATAAACATAATATAACGAAAGTTACAAAGGGAAAAACCTTCGTTAAGTTGATAAATAAATAAACAGAATAAACATATATATAAAATGTGCAAGTAATAATACCAGCATTATCATCAATACATTTCCATTATTATTAAATTCATGAAAACGAATTACAAATGTACCTTCAGACTGATGTAAGGAAAGGTACAAATCGTGATGCGAAAAGACGTGTGCCAAGTCAGCGTGAATAGTACGGGAGTACTGTTCACCTATTTATAGGCACGTGACGCAGCCCATGTAAAATTACATTGATGCCCTTTACACTTATCAATAACTCTATAGTAATTCTTCGAGGTCCAATTTGGCTTTTCATCTTTAAGTCGGTTCCTCTTTTCTGTCGTTATGCCGAAGCTTTTCTGTATATGACTTCATGATCGTCTTATCCTTCGTCATGTTCGCTTTTCATTTCAGCTTCGTCTTAAACATGCCCTTGTATACTCGCGACCTGACTCCGAAGATGCCTGTTCACATTTTGCACTTGGAAAACATTGTCAAACTGTATTTTTGAGGACCTTCGGGAGCCGAAGGCCCCCAACAGTAGCCCCTCACAATATCAATTTATTGTAAAGATAAATTTATATTGCGACATGGACGAAGGCTTTAAGCTGAAGGTCCGTAAAAACACCTTCCTTTTGCTAGAATAGCAACAGTCATTGACAAGCGGGGCCCTCCAGTTTTCGACATACTGGGTGTATAAATACAAGCTCTCCGCGAGTTTATTTGACACGCCCTTTGCCACCTGCTTTTTTCTCACCAGCTTTCAACCTGCGCACCCTGCTCTTAGCCTGCGCGCGACAGCATTTGCTCGGTCTTAAATTTTTTAAGCTTCGGCTTCAAGTCTAGTTTGCCAGCATTCGCGAAAATGTCTGAAGATAAGACAGCCGCTGGTGCTTCGAAGCTAAGCCTTTCGGAGGAAATGCACCTGGGTTTTCTTGAATCAATGTCGAAGACCAATACTGAAAAGATTGTCAGGGAAACTTTGGAGGGCTTATCTGAAGATACTGGCGATAGTGATAGCTATGATGTGGATAGTGGCGGAGAGGATTCCGAAGATCGCCCGTGGCGGCCTAGTCACTCAAACTTCGGAAAATCAACTATAAAGCAGAGTCACCTTGAAAACATGAGGGGGAGATACTTCCGAGATATATCTATCGTGAGGGCGGATGACGGAGAAAAAACTACGCCGACCCCCGAAGACAATGAGGTTGTAATCTTCCGAAGCTTTTTAAAGGTTGGGCTACGATTCCCTCTAAGCAAGTTTGTAATAGAAGTTCTGAAAATATATCAGATTTACCTTCATCAACTTACCCCTGAAGCAGTGATAAGATTGGGAATCTTCGTCTGGGCCGTGAGGAGCCAGGGTTTGGAGCCAAGTGCTAAAAGTTTTTGCAATATACACGAGCTAGTATATGAGACAAAACTGTGGGGTAAGGAACAATATCATAATAATTTTGGTTGTTACAGCTTCGGTGCCTGCTCTGGGTCAAGCTGTCCCGTGCCAACCTTTCGGAAGAGATGGCCCGGGGAATGGATGAAGGAATGGTTCTATGTGAAGAACGATTTGAAGGTTCGGGAAGATATCAAGGATATCATCATGTGCCCCATCTGGCAGCGCTTCGGACTTCGGAAACCAAAGGTAGAAATGGACGAAGCAGCTGAAGAATGTCAGAGGGCCTTCGGCGTAGTCTGTTCCTTTATTGGGACCAGGGATTTAATGCAAGAGCACATTGCCTTGAGAGTGTGGCCACTTGTAGATGACTGGGAAATACCGAAGGAGACCGTCAAAGAAGCTGACGAGGGTGGACTAATTAGACTGAAATATACATTCAAGTACGGAGATAAATTTGTTGAACCGGATGATGATTGGCTAAAAAGTATTGAGAATGTAAGTGATGAATTGCTTGGGACCTATTCAAAGGCTGAAAACACTGCATTATCAGCGGCCTTTGGAGGCCGAAAGAAGAAGAGGCTCAACCGAGTATTTGATGCTATTGGGTTTATCTATCCCGACTACTATTATCCAATGCGAGGCCAAAAGAGAAAAAATATTGCTCCTGCAAAGGACACTACTTCGGCTACTCCCGGGGAGCCAGCACTGAAGAGGAAGAAAGTAAAAGTGTCCACACACCCTCCACGCTGTATTGAGCCGGCCACAGTGCCCGAGTTTATTGGCGAGGCCTCTTCGGCCACCGAAGCCAGAGAACCAACTGCAGCGCTAAAATTCGAAGAAATGGGCGAGGCTCCAGCAATAAGAAAGGATAAATCTGAAGAAAGAGAAAAACAGATGTTATAAGTCCTTCATCAAAAGTTGAGACAGCTAAAAACCAGAAGGGGCCAGCAGCAACCCTGAAAAGAAAAAGAATGGTTAATGTGCTGGATGTCTTGGAGACAATTAAATCCTCAAGCACAGCTCCAAAGAAAACTAATGAAGCGCCTATTGAAGCCTTTGCTGCTGAAACTTCGAAGCAGCAATTTGAAACTGAAGCTGGGCCTTCGGAATCCGCCAAGATACAGCCTTTGGAGGTCGAAAAAATGTCAAAGGCAGGTTTAGAAACTGAAAAAGCAACAATAACAGAACCGATTCTGATTGGGGAAATTGGTGCTGCCACCCCCGAAGCATCCTCCAAAATACATGATTATATTGTGCGACATGCTTCGGGGAAGAAACTGTCTGAAGAAGTGATTTTTGAAGCCAATCACTATGCCCGAGAACTGAAATATCCGAAGGGGGCCGTAGTGTTCAACGGGACAAACGAAGATGACTTCTTATATTGCCTCCCGGACAATAAAGAATTAGCCGTGTGCTGGGAAATGGCTAGAAGCATGGGATTCCCGAAGCTTGAAGCTGGCCTCTGCGCCATGACGAAGGAGGATCTTGCGGATAGTCTTGCATATAACAGTCTAAAGGTACGAAGATTGTAAATTTTGAATTTTGTGGATTTTGAATGAATCCTTTACTGTTGTGTTAATCCCTTCATTCTTTTTGAATAGGGCCTAATTCTCAGCAATGCCTTAAGGGCACAAAAGAATGCTGAAGACGAGAGTTGCACCATTGCTCTCAACAACCTTCGAACAGAGGTAATCAGACTACGAAACGAGGCCTCGGAGAAAGACAGAATTCTGCTTACACTAGTGGAAAAAATGAAGGAGGAAGAAGCTAACTCTAAAACTCAAGCCGAAGCTCAGAGGCGTGAGATTGAAGATCTTCGTAAACAACTAGCCCGAGCCAAAGAAGAACGTATTCTTGAAGAAACAAAACGAGAGTTAAGTGAACAATGGGCAGATCATTTGGAAGTTAATGTTAAAGAGCTTCGTGCTTCTCAAAGAAAATGCTATGTTAAATCCATAGAGTGCGTTAAGAAGATAAAATCCAGTTTTGCCAACGTTGGCGCATTCTCTAGCGAAGAGAATTTCTCAAGGGACAATCCCGAAGGTCCGATGGAATGGATTAGCAATGAAGCTGAGGCCTTCGAAGAAATCCTGAATAGCCGCGGAGACATATGAGCTTTTTCGGGTGCAAGAGGAATTGCTACTGTTTTGGAGAAGAAAGGTTGTGAGCATGTAAAATCTTTAGCGCAATCCGAAGCTACTCTGTCCTCCGAAGATATTAAAGATCCCTCAGACGAAGCAAGCATGATCAGCGGAAAATTTTTCACTGATATCTGGGACAACGGCGGCCGAGAGATGGCACAATAAATTATTCAAAAGAGCGAGAAAGGCATCCATGATGCCAGAAAAGTAGCGGCGACTGCCGAAAAAAGTACAGAGCCCGAAGGGCAAATAGGTATTAATTAGTGATTTTTATTATGTTGTAATTTTGGATTCCAAACTTTGTTCATGGTTTGTAATAGTAATATAGCCGTATCTTCTCTTCGCTCAGAACCTGCTGAGGCATCTCCGGGCCCCCACCCGAAGGGGGACGATGAAATTAGAAAAATGGCCGAAGCCATTATGGACAAGGTTGTTGACCAGCTACTGAACGAAGCTGCAGAAATAGTTCTTAAAGAGGATTAAATGCTACTGTAAAAACATTTGGAACGTAACGTATGTAATATATTGTAACTTTGAATGTAATATATAATCCATGTACAGTTTTAATTCTTTACGATGCATGAAATCTTGCATACATACCGTTTTTTGAGCCTTCGGCGAAAAAACACTTTTCCTTCTTTTCATGCTTCGTGAAGAAAATTTTATATCACCAGAAGTTGTATACTTCCGTGGTGAAGATTATCCAAGCTTCGTGAAATATTCTCTGAAGCTATAGAAAAGTTTTTGTTGCCTCTCTAATGAAGTTACACCTCTTCTCGGCTTGTCTTGTGCTTTAGCATGATTTTCTCTTTCCCAAATTATTCTTCGAAGATCAATATTGTATCCCCTTCTTGTTCCACATGCAATATGCTGTATGATGCTTATGTTATGCAGAATGATGTGATGATGTTATGTTATGCAAGATGACGTTTGTGTCACAGATACATATCCCTGTAATAGAGCATACACACTTTTATATCAGCGTTGACTTTTCGCTGTAAGCCTCCCTTAGGAGCTTCTTCGCCTTTTACTTTCAGCGGAATCAGCGTTTATTTTTCGCTGTAAGCCTCCCTTAGGAGCTTCTTCGCATTTTACTTTCGGCGGAATCAGCGCTGACTTTTTGCTGTAAGCTCAGAAAACTTACACTGCGCTCGCTTGGGAACGACTTTTTACTGTTTCGAACAACTTGCTCTGTGTCTATTAAAACAAAATTTTGATAGTACAAAGGTCCTTGACGCCTCCATAAATTCGTATGCTTCAACGATTCAAGCCTATGAAAAAGTCACATTTTTATTAAAGTGGAAGACGAAAGTGTTACAAGGAATTGAAAAATGATAAAGGGCACTTGAACTTCCCATAATTGTTCCTTATTAACAAAAAAGTAATACCGAATGTAAAATTGCGAAAAAACTGTTGTTGAGGTAGGATATTTATCAGTAAATGTGCTTCGACTCTGGCACAGTTCTATGGACTGTGCGAGCTTCGGACTCCTCTCTGAAATCCTTCTGAAGGTGATTGTGGTGACTCCCTTCTGGCTGAAGCCCTGGCTGCGTCGGTGGCGGTGGTGGAGGCTGTTGCCAAGATGCTTGGGGTTGACTTGCCGAAGCAACAGAAGCTGCAGGGTGATTGCCTACATATTCTGGAATGTAAGGCGAATGGTACGAAGCAGTATGCAAGACCTGCTTCGGCTGATTCTGTTGTGCAGCAGCTTCTGCTAGCTCCTTTTGCTTCTAGATGGTAATGTGACACATCCTGGTGGTATGGCCCTTACCTTCACCACAGAATAGGCAGTATATTTTTCTTGGTTGATCCCCAAATCTTCCCCCGAAGCCCCTGGCGCCTCTGCCCCTTGGCATTGGCGGCCGGAAAGAGCTTTGCTGCTGCCCCGAAGCTTGCGAAGAGCACTGTGGCCTTTGCTGTTGACTCGCTTTGTCGTCATTTTGAGTAGAATTGTGAATTGACCTGACGTGCCTTGGATAAAATCTTCCTCCGAAGCCCCTAGTCATTTCAGAGAACCTGAGGGCTTCCTCCCTTCTTTGGTGAAAATCATTGTCAGCTCGAATGTACTCGTCCATCTTCTGGAGTAGCTTCTCCAGAGTTTGAGGAGGCTTCCTGGCAAAGTACTGAGCTGCAGGTCCTGGTCGAAGCCCCTTGATCATGGCCTCAATGACAATTTCATTGGGCACTATTGGTGCCTGCGCCCTCAGACGTAGGAATCTTCGGACACATGCCTGAAGATATTCTTCGTGATCCTGAGTGCACTGGAATAAAGCTTGAGCAGTGACTGGCTTCGTCTGAAAGCCTTGGAAGCTGGTTATCAGCATGTCCTTCAACTTTTGCCATGAGGTGATTGTCTCTGGCCTAAGGGAAGAGTACCAAGTTTGTGCAACGCTTCTGACAGCCATGACGAAGGACTTTGCCATAACCGTCGTGTTGCCACCGTACGAAGATATAGTTGCTTCGTAGCTCATCAAGAATTGTTTTGGGTCTGAATGACCGTCGTACATGGGGAGCTGAGGCGGCTTGTAAGACTGTGGCCAAGGAATAGCCTGCAGTTCTGTTGACAAGGGAGAAGCATCATCAAAAGCAAAATTTCCGTGATGGAAATCTTCATACCAGTCGTCCTCGTTATAGAAACCCTCTTGATGAAGCTCTCTGCGCGGGGGCCTTTGGTTCTGGTCATCTTGAGCAAGATGTCGAAGCTCTTCAGAGGCTTCGTCTATCTGCCTTTGAAGATCAGCTAGACGAGCCATCTTCTCCTTGCGTTGGACCTGTTGATTGAGCATTTCCAAATTTTGGATTTCTTGATCCAATTCGTCCTCCGGAGGTGTTGGACTGGTGGCCTTTCTCTTCTGGCTTCAGGCCTCCCTAAGAGAAACGACATCTTGATTGTGGTCTAACGGCTGCAGAGCAGCAGCCCCTGTCGCTGAAGCTTTTTTCGGTGGCATGACGAAGGTGATGCTTGCCGAAGATTTTCAAAACTCAAAAAGTGGAAGTGAGTTCACCGGAGGTGGGCGCCAATGTTGGGGGCTTGTTCTCAAATGCTATGAATCAAGAACAAGACAACACGAAGATGTTAAGTGTTAAATATCCTTCGTCCGCTGGAGCATTATTTCCTCAAGGGTTTAATGAACTTCAGACGAAGGATATAAACATAATATAACGAAAGTTACAAAGGGAAAAACCTTCGTTAAGTTGATAAATAAATAAACAGAATAAACATATATATAAAATGTGCAAGTAATAATACCAGCATTATCATCAATACATTTCCATTATTATTAAATTCATGAAAACGAATTACAAATGTACCTTCAGACTGATGTAAGGAAAGGTACAAATCGTGATGCGAAAAGACGTGTGCCAAGTCAGCGTGAATAGTACGGGAGTACTGTTCACCTATTTATAGGCACGGGACGTAGCCCGTGTAAAATTACATTGATGCCCTTTACACTTATCAATAACTCTATAGTAATTCTTCGAGGTCCAATTTGGCTTTTCATCTTTAAGTCGGTTCCTCTTTTCTGTCGTTATGCCGAAGCTTTTCTGTATATGACTTCATGATCGTCTTATCCTTCGTCATGTTCGCTTTTCATTTCAGCTTCGTCTTAAACATGCCCTTGTATACTCGCGACCTGACTCCGAAGATGCCTGTTCATATTTTGCACTTGGAAAACATTGTCAAACTGTGTCTTTGAGGACCTTCGGGAGCCGAAGGCCCCCAATGCCCCCCTCTAGGCGACTTTCACTATTCATGTTCTACAAGTGCTAGGTGTGTGTGTCATGTGGTACATGTCATGGTGTGCCCATGGCTGATGTTCCGTACGCACGTGTTGCTCATTCATATGAAACAAGGTGACGCAGGCGCCTTGCAAGCGCACACGGTATGTCATCTTAGTTGTGTTACATTATTTAGTCGACTTGCCGGGACACGCTGACCGGAATTGCGTTGCTGCTTTCAAATATATATTAGCAATTATACTTGTCCCAAAGCAGGCGACAAAAACATAATGGACTTCTCTTCATCGTTCGACGCATTGAATAGACACCGCCTCCGCAGTAGGCTGCACTACAGGCGCTCTGCACAACACACACATATCACAATTCCTCTCGAAAAACATACATTCATGCCCTAAGAGGTATGTGCTTCCCTTCCTTGGCTGGCTGTTTCTTGTGTTTCACTGCTCAATATCCATCATTCTTATCTGTTCTTCATTCTGTAGACGCCTACCCGAATAGATTGTACTATGGTGGCCCCAAGCACACCTGCTGATACTGTGGCATGGTTTTTTTGGTTCCAGGAGCGTGTAAAAAGCGATTCATCTATAGCGCAACAAAGACTTGCATACAATCTCTGTTGCAAGGGGGGAAGATCAATTTGGAGCCTTACAAAAGGCCGCCATCTGTGCTTGCTGATCTCTTGTCGTTTGATGGCGATGCGCGCTCGAAAAGATTTTTGAGGCTTATTCGCGCGTAGAATTCACTCTTTGCCTGCACCTCCTTTGGTGCCACTATAGACAAAGCAATAAACAATGGTACTATGCCTTATGTTTTCAAGATAAATGGAATAGTACATCATCGTATTGGCACCTTGCTTCCATGTCGTGGAGCGATGCCTAAATTTGCCCAATTGTATATTCATGATACAAACCACGAGACACAGAATAGGCTAAACATGTTCGAGGTCGATGATGGTGTCACTGAACAACCTGAACGTGAAATAACTATGGCTTTGTTGGCCATGTTAAATGACAATAACAAACTTGTCAAAGCGTTTCGATATGCAAGGGAACAATTGGAACAAGCGGGTAACTAGAGGATAACACTCAGGCTGTTAGGCTGTGATGCTAGACAAAATGTCCAATACAATCTTCCCTCCAGCGGCGAAGTCGCTGCCATCGTTGTCCACGACTACACCGCCGATGAATACACATATGATGTCCTTGTGCATGATAGAAATTGCGGGTTACGACGTGTCTCATGCTTGCATCCGTCCTACATGGCTTTGTAGTACCCTCTGTTGTTTCCGTATGGTGAAAATGGTTACCATCTTGTCATTCGGTACTGCGATGATGAAGACAGTGTTGGGACCAAATGAAAATATGTAACAATGCTTGAATTTGTAAGAAGACATTTACATTACAGATTACATGAGTCAAACCCGTACACGTGTTATGGTAGGTTAAGTGCTCAGGTCATTGTCGACGCATATTCAACTATCGAGGGCTCCAGGTTACAATTCATAGCCGACCATCAAAAAGACCTGCAGTCTGAATCAGTACAGGGGATAGCTGATGCCGTTGACAGAGGGCTAATTAGTGCGGACGCTGTTGGCGGTAAAGTGATTGTGCCTGCGAGTTTCACTAACAGTTGGCGATACCATGTTATGAATTACCAAGATGCGATGGCTATTTGCAGAGTGCACGGCCCACCAGATCTTTTTTTTACTTTCACATGCAACCCCAAATGGAGGGAAATTGTGGATGCGTTGTGCTTCGAACCGGGTCAGCAACCATGCGATCGTTCAGACCTAGTTATACGAGTCTTCCATATGAAAGTCGATGAGTTCATAGCTGATATAAGGTAGGGCGTGACATTTGGACCAGTTCTCGCGGTGTTGTATACTATTGAGTTCCAAAAACGAGGCTTACCACATATACATTGCCTTGTGTGGTTGGCTGCTGGCGCAAAGGAGTTCGATGTTTCTACTATCGATAATTTTATATGCGCTGAGATTCCGGATGTGAACACTGACCCGCTTGGTTATGCTTTAGTCGACGAATTCATGATACACGAGCCATGTGGTGAAAGCAACAGAAATTGCCCATGTATGAAAAACAACAAATGCTCAAAAAATTTTCCAAAAAGTTTTCAAGATGAGACCACCATAGACGACTTTGGTTTTGCGCTCTACATGCGTAGAGACGATGACAGACATGTCGTCAAACGTGGCATTCGACTAGACAATAGAAGTGTTGTACCGTACAACATGCATCTTCTAAAAAAAATACAATGCACACATAAACGTTGAATGGTGCAAGAAGTCTAACATGATCAAGTATCTATTCAAATATGTTACAAAAGGAATTGATAGAGCAAAAGTATATTTTGAGTCCACTTCACAAACACAAAACCATTCGCCCGGTTCTCATCTTGCCCCGCCAAATGAGATCCAAGAATACATTGATGCAAGACACCTATCTACGTGTGAGACTCTGTGGCGTGCATTTGAGTACGACATTCACTTTAGAGTGCCTTCTGTTGAACGATTGGCTGTACACCTTCCTAGCCTAAACCATGTGCACTATGAACCTGGAACAAATTTAGAGGACCTAATATCCAGCCCTTTAGCGAAAAGTACGATGTTAACTAAATGGTTCGAGGCTAATTCGAGACATGAAGAGGCTAGACACCTCACATACTGCGATTTCCCCAAAGAGTGGACATGGGATGCCTCAAACTGATTATGGAGGAAAAGGTCATGTTGCGCTAAGATTGGTCGTATGTACTATGTGCACCCTGCATCAGGAGAACTGTATTACCTGCACATGCTCCTGATGATTGTCAAGGGGGCCACAAACTATGCTGACGTCAGGACATTTAATGGACATGTGTACTGTACGTTTCGTGCTGCATGTGAGGCTCATGGTTTACTTGAAGGTGATAATGAATGGATCCTTTTGTTCGACGAGGCGATTGTGTCCACATCTGCGTACCAACTTAGGCAGTTGTTCGTCACTGTGGTTTTGTACTGTTCCGTTGGAAACGTACGTGCACTGTTTGACAAATACTGCCATTACTTTACAGATGACATGTGCCGTAGACTTAGAGATGCGACTGGAAACCCCAACTACAAAGTCCCTGAAGAACAACTCATGTCCTTACTTATAAAAAACCTTACAGACGTTTTTGCGAACAGTGGCGGGAACATAACTGATTACGACCTACCAAGATTCACTAATCATTGCCATTATATGGGTGAAAACAAATTGATTAATGACGAGATTGATCCTGATCCTTTGATGTTGTCCATGCATGCTTCATCTTTAGTTGCGCAATTGAATGATGACCAATGGAAAGTGTACAACACTATAATTGGACATGTTCATAGTAGATCACCTGGTTTCTTCTTTGTTTGCGGCCATGGTGGCATAGGCAAAACATTCCTATGGACCACTTTATTTGCGAGTTTACGTTCCGAGAAGAAAATAGTGCTAGCTGTCACATCGTCAGGCGTTGCGTCTCTTCTACTACCTAAAGGACGCACTGCACATTCAAGGTTTAAAATACCGTTTGACATAAATGATGCTAGCACATGTAACGTGAACCGGGGGACCATGCTTGCTGAGCTTATAAAAATTGCCACTCTGATTATATGGGATGAAGCGCCAATGACACATCGTCGTTGCTTTGAGGCTCTAGATAGAACTATGCGAGATATTCTTTCTTAGGAAACACCTTCAAATGCAATCCTCCCATTTGGTGGCAAGATTGTTGTTCTTGGTGGCGATTTCCGTCAGATTTTACCTGTCGTACGAAAGGGCTCACGGTCTTCCATAGTTAATGCATCAATTACGAATTTGAAGTTGTGGCAGCATGTTGTCCTCCTTAAATTATGCACGAACATGCGCCTACTTTGTAACACCCCAGGTGTTTATATTCCACTCGACAACGAGTATGAATTTAAGCGCGGGATATCAGTAAATAAAATGGACACTAAGTTTTAATCATCTTCGTCTATCACAATTTTGATATCGTGTCTGTCTCCATCCGTCTAAATTGTCGCTAATTTATTTTTGCAAAAAATCCAGACTTTAGTAATCTTTCGAAACATCGAATCCAATATCGTTTGGGTTGAACCATCGAGGTGTTGGCCAAACTCTAATTCTTGAAATCAGATCTGGTTCCTAAACTGTGTTTCAAATCCTTTCATGCTTGCGTTGCACGTGTCTCTCTATGGCCTGGCATCGTGGCGCGTGGCAGGTGCTAACCGGTGTCTGGACAGCGCACAGCCTCTCGCCCACGTGAACGATGCGTGAGGTCATTTCTAAAAGGATCACATTTTTTTATATCGCATCGATCTCGCGTATTTATTTCGCGAAATGTCAAGTCTGGGGTCCGTTTAAAATTTATGGATTAAGAGAATATGAAGTTGAAATCTTGACCCACTCTTGTGATTTTTGACCCGAGTAAATTTTATTAGAGGCTCGGCGACAAGAGTGTTGATGCGAGATTAAACTGGACCGAGATAATTAGAGCCGATATTGAGTTTTTGTAATTAATTTGTTTCCCTGTTGAGATTGCGGATGAAATTATTTGATTTCGAATCAAATCGAATACAACCTAAAATATGGAAGCTGATTTTGTTTGGTTCGTTCTGTGTGTTTCTCGCCCCGGTCTAAATCTCCAAATATAAACAACGGGTAAGCATTCATCTAACTCTGGAGTATTCCCTAGATCAAATCTTGTCCAAATATTGCCATCGATCTTGTTTTAATCTGACCTATTTATACAAATGGAAGATAAAATAAACGAAAATAAGAAAAATGTTATTTTATTTCTCTCAGCGTAGCTTTCTTTTCTTATCCAATTAGCCTTATCCAATGAAATTTGGGGGAAATCCCCTATTCTTTTTCCTAGCCGCCACCTGCTCCTTATGTGTCCTTCTCTTCCTTTCCAATATCTTCAGCCACCGCTCTGGATTTCTTCACGAAACTACCGTTCCCAGTCCTCATCTCCTCCGTGCTCACGCCCAGAAAAAAACCAGCTCCTGTTCGTCTCCTTATTCCTGCCCGACGCCAAGGCCTCTCCATCCTCCTCTCGATGTCCTCACCTCCAGCCGCCGTCCACCATGCCATGGCTGCGCAACCATCATCCCTCTGCTCGGCGCCCTCCCCATTGCAGGAGCTCGCCCAACCCTCCTCTTTGCTGATAGCCGGTGGCCTCCTCACAGCCGACGCTGATTCCAGCTCTCTGGACGCGCGCCCCTGATCCCCATGTCCGAGCTCCTCTCCACCTCCTAGATGGTCGGCGCCATCCCAAGTGCTCCCTGCTCCAGCAAGTCTCCATGGCCGTCAAGCCACTCCCATGGTCGAGCACGTCCCTACGTTCCGACGTTGGACACCGGACTGCGCTGCTCGTCCTCAACCTCGCTGATGCCATTTCCCTGGTGTTTGTCCTCGCCCTAAGCCATGGAGCAGCAACAGCCATGGAACCCCTTCGTGTCGCGCCCTCGATGTGTTCGATAAAATATCGCAGCGAGCTCCACCTCAATCTATGCAGTCCCGGTCACGTCGTCGTTCGCTCCGGTAAGGAACCACTATTTTTCTTATGTTATTCCTCGCCAACCCGACATCATTTTAGTAGATGCTAATCATGTGTATGTTTATGTGTGTTTGCGAGGAGACGAATCCCATGAGTGTGAGGTGAAGATAGATGTAGCGCGACACTCGCCATGTGTTCGGCGAAATGCTAGAACTGGAAAGTGTCGTCGATTTTGTGGGTTCAAGACAGATTTAGTTTCGGTGAGCTCTTTCGTAATCCATATTAATTAACTTGCATGGTAGGATGAAATAGACATATTGGTCGTGATGATTACCTTGTTCGTAGCATATGTCTTGTGGTGTATTTGATGTTTCACTACCGGAATCCGAGCCTTTGCCGAGTGCCGGACACTTTGCCGAGTGCTTTTTTTCGGGCACTCGGCAAAGACGGCTTTGCCGAGAGCCGCACTCGGCAAAGCTCGGCTCTCGGTAACGAGCGTGTTTACCGAGGGTAGGACACTCGGTACAGATTAACACTCGGCAAATACATGTTTGCCGAGTGTCAAACACTCGGCAAAGGGGGCTCTCGGCAAAGGGCCGTCAGCGGCCGTCCCAAAGCTGACGGCCGTCAGTCTTTGCCGGGAGCCAATGGTTGGCACTCGGCAAAGAGTCTTCTTTGCCGAGTGTCGCCCAGTTGACACTCGGCAAAGACCTCTTTGCCGAGTGCCTTTTCTAGACACTCGGCAAAGTATATTTTTATTTTTTTGATTTTGTCTCCCAAAATTTTTGTGGTATGTTCCTACACTATGTAGACCTACATGTATCATTTGTGGACAATTTTAACAGAGTTTTCAATCGTTATTAGATTTAGTTCGTTTATTTGAATTTCTTCGGAAAATTTAGATTTGAACTGCAGGTCACTCGAAACTTGGAAAACCGTGCATGAAAAAATGATATTAATGTTACTTAGCATAAGTTACGACCGATTCCAGGAGCGGACCAAAAACTTCGAGCAACATGCTCACTAAACATGGCCGTGAACTTGTCATCCACATGTTTAAAAATTGTATAAAACACAAACAAAGTCAGAAAATCTTGAAACTTGTCCACGTGTCATGATATCATATGTACAGGCTGCGATAAAAAATTGAAAAAATTTCGAGAAAACTATGACGCGCTATGTGTACAAACCTAAGAGATCCACATTGAAACTCTATGATTTCATGTGTAGTTCTCTTAGGTTTCTACACATAGTGTCTCACAACTTTGTCCAAACATTCTCAATTTTTTATCACAACCTGTACATATGGTATCATGACACGTGGACAAGTTTCATGATTTTCTGACTTTGTTTGTGTTTTATACAATTTTTAAACATGTGGATGGCAAGTTCACGGTCATGTTTAGTGAGCATGTTGCTCGAAGTTTTTGGTCCGCTCCTGGAATCGGTCGTAACTTATGCTAAGTAACATGAATATCATTTTTTCATGCACGGTTTTCCAAGTTTCGAGTGACCTGCAGTTCAAATCTAAATTTTCCGAAGAAATTCAAATAAACGAACTAAATCTACTAACGATTGAAAACTCTGTTAAAATTGTCCACAAATGATACATGTAGGTCTACATAGTGTAGGAACATACCACAAAAATTTTGGGAGACAAAATCAAAAAAATAAAAATATACTTTGCCGAGTGTCTAGAGATGACACTCGGCAAAGTATACTTTGCCGAGTGTCCCCAGAATGACACTCGGCAAAGATGTGTAAGTTAAACTTTGCCGAGTGTCAGATGACAGACGCTCGGCAAAGGATCCTTTGCCGAGTGCCACCGATCTGGCACTCGGCAAAGTTTATTTTAAAAATTAAAAAAAACTTTGCCGAGTGCCAGATCACGGGCACTCGGCAAAGAAGGCGAATATACTGCCTTTCTTCCTCCTTCTTTCTCTGCTCTCGCTCTCTCGTCTTTTTGCCGCCGCCGCGTCCCTGCTGCCGCGCGCCGCCGCTCCCTCGCCGGCGCCCTCCCTCGCGCCCGCGCCCTCCCCCGCCGCGCCCTCCCTCGCCGTGCCCTCCCTCGCGCCGGCGCCCGCGCCCGCCACGCCCTCCCTCGCCGGCGCCGCCGCCGTGCCCGCCACGCCCTCCCTCGCCGGCGCCGCCGCCGTGCCCGCCACGCCCTCCCTCGCGCCCGCGCCGCCGCCGTGCGCCCCCGCCCGCGTCGCCGCCGCGCTCCCAAGCCGCCGCCGTGCACGCCCGCGCCCGCGCCGCCGCCGTGCGCGCGCGCCGCCGTGCCCGCGCTCGCCGCAGCCACTGCCCGTTGTGCCCTCGCGCTCGCCGCCGCCGTGCGCGCGCGCCGCCGTGCCCTCGCGCTTGTCGTGCCACGGCCGTCGTGCCCGCGCTCGCCCTCGCGCTCACTGCAGCCGCGCTCGCGACGCCGCAGCCGCGCCCGCGCTCGCCGTGCCCCTCGTTTGTCGCGCCCTCGCCCTCGCCCGTCGTGCGCCTCGCCCTCGCCCCCGCCGTTTCCCCGTCGTGCCCTCGCCCGCCCAGTGCCTCGCCCGTGACCCGTCGTCTCGCCCGCGCCCCGTCGCCTCGCCCGCGACGAAACCTCCAAGGTGATTGCTTTATTTATGTTATACGTGTATGATTTATATGAAATGATTAGTTTTAATAATGAGTTAATTATATACGTGTATGATTAGGTTAATATGTAGTATTGTTGATTCCGGCCATCGTGCCGTTGAATTATGCGTGGATGTCAGCCATCGTGCTGATAGTTTTATTTGCAGGATTTTGAAACCTCTCCGTGCAGGGGAGGTGCTGCCGAAATTTTCTGTTGCTAGGATTAGTATATGGAATTCACGTGTGTCGTATATTGAATTCATATGAGTATAATATTGTGGGCGAACTTTTGTATTAATAGACTTGTTATTCTTCTTTACAGAGAAGATACTTGTCTGCCTGCACCGCGTCCCGTCGCCACTGCACCGACCCGCCACAGCCCCACCAGCCTGACTCCACCGCCACCCTAGGTATAACCTCTACATCCGCATCATGGTCGTAGATCACCTAACCCAGTTAGGCGTCTCCCGTTCGAAAGTGATACGGTGTAGATATGCAGATCTTTGCATATCTACAAATGTATCAGTTTCGAATTGTCCACGTTTTTTGGATAGCCCGCGGTTGCGTAGATGGTGTTAGTTTCATGCTCTACTCCGGTCTGAGATAGAGTTTCGGCGTCACCTCCCTGTTGTTCTCTGGACAGTACACTCTCCCTGCCAGGACGTGTATCCGGAGAACAGCGGGGAGGTGCTGCCGAAATTCTATCTCGGATCGGAGTAGAGCATGAAAACTAACTCCATCTACGCAACCGCGGGTGGGATTAGGACCTATCGTCACCTATTAGAAGGTAGGAACGTAGTGTACATGCATTACATGTCTATATTAAACTATACTCGGTTATATATGTTAGAGGATGGAGGACCGTGAGTGGATGTACACGGGCCGTAGAGGAAGGAACGATGTCACCACTGAATGGATTAGAAAGACCGATGATTTCGTGGAACGGGCATATGGCGAAGCTGCTAAAGGAGCGAGTCTAGTCCCATGCCCGTGCAGCAAATGTGACAACCGGAAAAGAAAACTAAAGAAGACCATGGTAGAACATATTTGGAAGAATGGATTTACGCCGGGCTATACTCGGTGGATATTTCATGGTGAAGCGCATCGTACGAGAGAAGAGGTGCTGAGACAACGTGTCGAGGATTATGACGCGGATGCGGGGGTAGCGGATATGTTGAACGACTATCAGGAGGCACAATACACGGGAGGATGTATGGATGACGAGCCAGAGCCGACTGCAAAGGCGTTCTACGACATGTTCGACGCGGCACAGAAGCCCCTTCACGGCCAGACAAAGGTTTCTCAACTGGATGCCATTGGGCGTGTAATGGCGTTCAAGTCGCAGTACAGCATCAGTAGAGATGCATTCGATGGCTTGTTGACAGTTATTGGGAGTCTGCTTCCGGATGATCACATTCTGGCAAAGAGCATGTACGAGGCACAGAAACTACTTCGTGCACTTAAGATGACGTATGAGCAGATTCATGCTTGTCCGAAGGGCTGCGTGCTATTTAGGAAAGAATACGCGGAGGCAAAGTACTGTCCCAAGTGTAATTCGTCTAGGTTTATGGAGGTAGACTCTGGTGATGGACAGAAGAGGCAGCTCGACATCCCCTTGACAATCCTACGACACCTTCCGTTCATACCGAGGATCCAGCGTCTTTACATGACAGAGGAATCCGCGAAACAGATGACATGGCACAAAAATGGAAAACGATACAATCCTGACAAGATGGTGCACGCGTCAGATGGTGAAGCATGGAAACACTTTGATGACATTCACCGTGAGAAAGCCGAAGAGGCTCGTAATGTACGTGTTGCGTTGGCCACAGATGGGTTCAATCCCTATGGAATGAGCGCTGCCCCGTACACATGTTGGCCCGTGTTTGTTATCCCAATCAATCTCCCCCCTGGTGTGTGCTTTCAAAGGCAGAATATATTCGTGTCGTTGATAATTCCCGGACACCCGGGGAACAAAATGGGCGTGTACATGGAGCCTTTGATCGATGAATTGGTACGTGCCTGGGAGGAAGGGGTATGGACATATGACCGAGCTACGAAGACAAACTTCAGAATGCATGTTTGGTACCAGTACTCCATGCATGACTTACCGGCGTATGGGCTATTCTGTGCCTGGTGTGTTCACGGTAAATTCCCATGCCCAGTTTGCAAGGAAGCTCTCAGGTTCATTTGGTTGAAAAAGGGTGGCAAATATTCGTCCTTCGATAAACATCGACAATTTCTTCCTGCTGACCATCCATTCCGCCTAGACATCAAGAACTTTACGAAAGGTGTCGTAGTGACAAACCGCCCACCTGCAACGATGACTGGTGCCGAAATTCGTCAACAGATAGATGGGCTCGTGGCCAATACAGAAGGTGGTTTTGTGGGATATGGTGAGCAGCATATGTGGACACATAAGTCTGGCTTGACTCGGCTCCCCTATTATGATGACCTGCTCCTTCCACACAACATTGACGTGATGCACACTGAAAAGAATGTTGCCGAGGCACTGTGGGCAACAATTATGGACATTCCTGATAAGTCAAAGGATAATGTGAAGGCAAGAGTGGATCTGGCAGCGTTATGTGATAGACCAAAACTAGAGATGAAGCCGCCAAGTGGGGGAAAGACGTGGAGAAGGCCTAAGGCCGATTTCGTCCTAAGCAGGGCCCAGAGGAAGGAAGTACTTCAGTGGATAAAGATGTTGATGTTCCCTGATGGATATGCAGCTAACCTGAGTAGGGGGGTGAACTTATCTACTATGCGAGTCTTAGGGATGAAGATTCATGACTTCCACATATGGATTGAACGGATTCTTCCTGCGATGGTTCGAGGCTATGTCCCTGAGCATGTCTGGCTAGCGCTTTCAGAGTTGAGCTATTTCTTCCGTCAGCTTTGTGCAAAAGAGTTATCTCGGACCGTGGTTGCAGACTTGGAAAGATTGGCCCCCGTGTTACTGTGTAAGCTTGAGAAGATATTTCCACCTGGCTTCTTCAATCCAATGCAGCATTTGATTCTTCATCTCCCCTATGAGGCACGAATGGGGGGCCCCGTACAGGGACGTTGGTGTTATCCAATCGAGAGATGTCTAAAGACTATTCGAAAGAAATGTAGAAATAAATGCAAAATCGAGGCTTCCATTGCAGAGGCATACATTCTAGAGGAGGTCTCAAACTTCACAACAACTTATTATGGTGACAAACTGCCGAGCGTGCATAATCCACCCCCTCGTTACAATGATGGCGACAATGAATCGAACCTTAGCATATTTCGAGGCCAACTCGGAAGCGCAAGTGGCTCGACCACCAAGACCCTGACACATGAAGAGTGGCGGCATATCATGCTATACGTATTGACCAACCTTGAAGAGGTGACGCCATACATGGAACAATTTCTTCATGAATTCTGGCGTCGATCAAGGGACCCCACTCCACAGGAATATGACGCTCTTCTTAGAAAGGGTGCGAGAAATGGGTTGCCCGATTTCATTTCCTGGTTCAAACATAAGGTACGTGCTTAGTTTGTAAAAGAGATACGTCTTTAAACTCAATTTAGCGTCTTTTAACTTGCGAATACTTGCAGGGCCAAAGAGATCCGTCTATGAGTGCCGAATTGAGACAAGTAGCCAACGGCTTTGCTTATAGGGTCAAGAAATATTCTGGGTATGACGTCAATGGATACCGTTTTCGCACAACACACTACGACAAAAGTCGGCCCAATCGGAAAACAACGTGTTCTGGGGTCTTTACGCCGGGCCTTGACAATGTCGATTATTTTGGACGAATCGAAGAAATATATGAGCTCAATTTTTATGGTTCCAAACCTCTTACTCCAGTGATATTCAAATGTCATTGGTTTGACCCTCAAGTGACGAGACGGACACATTCTAATCTTGGGATAGTCGAAATTCGACAAGATTCCACCTTAGCAGGAGATGATGTCTATATCGTTGCCCAACAGGCCACACAAGTGTATTATCTCCCATATGCGTGTCAAACGAAAGAACATCTTAAGGGTTGGGATGTTGTGTATAAGGTATCGCCGCACGGGAGGTTACCTGTTCCTAACGATGAAGATTACAACTTAGACCCGGACACATATGATGGAGAGTTCTTCCAAGAAGATGGGCTAGAAGGGCGATTTGAGATAGACTTAACCGAAGCTATCGGAATGGACGTAGATATTGAAATGGTTGTTGATGAGGAGGAGGATGAGGTGCAAAATGATAATGACTTAGTAATCCTTGAAGGCAATGACATTACTGACGAACTTGCGTCTTCCGATGGTGTGGAGATTGAAATGCTTGATAGTGATGATGAGAGTTATGATCCGGCTAACCCCGACACATATGAAGATTATTTTTAATCGATGTAATGCTATATGACTTTTTATTTCGCACCTGTTTTTAAATACATCTTTTTATATGTGCTTATTTGTTTACTCTTAATTGCAGGTTGTTGGACAAATATGGTGGGCGGTTTCCTGAGGAGGAGGAGGGGGAGGAGGAGTAGGACGGCGGACGATGCACAGCAGGCAGCGCAACAGGACGAGGCAGAGCAGGCAGCGCAGCAGCAGGCGGCGCCTCAGGACGACGACGGCCAGCAGCAGGACGACGACGACCAGCAGCAGGACGCCTCAGGTTCAGGCGGCTCTAGTTCGAGGAGCATCTACCTGCGAGGCCCCGCGAGTCTCCCTCAGCGTCCCATACTTCGGTACAGACGACCGCTGATTCGGCCGGAAGGGGAGAGGTATGTAACTTTATGTTCTTCATTCTTGTTCATATTATGTGTTCAAAATCATAATATAAACTAATACTTTTTATTTATCACTTGGACAGGTCTTGGACGGTTTTGGATTATGCTGGGGGTCATCGTCGCCCCCCAATGGCATCCTCGGCCTGCTGTGCAGGGAACACTTCCCTGGACTTGTGGAGTACGCCGGAGTGACGGGCCCAGCCTTCACCTTTGACCACTACGCCGTCGCCCCCGATGCAGTAGACCGGGACGGCAGGGAATTCAATAACAAGGCGGAGCTGGTGAAGCAAGAGCTGTGGGTAAGTCTTAGTATAATGTAAAATATGTCGCATTCGTTGCAAATTCTTGAAATAATGTATGGATACATCGTTTTTGTATGCAGGATTTCTTCAGATGCGATGCTGGATACGAGGCTAGGGCGGATGTGGTGGCCACCACGAGCTGTAAGAAGCTCGTCGTGGACATGCACTATGAGGCCCGCATCCAGGCCATCATCACCTACCACGGCTCCGTCCTTGGGGAGAAGGTGACCAAAACTCAAGCCCGAACCATGTCGTTGACCAGGGAGCAGTACCTGCAGGTAAAGTCATGCATGTTTGGTACCAGTACTCGATACATGAATTTTATTTTATCTTCTGATATGCACTTTACGTGTTTACTTTGCAGATGATTCCACATTGGTGCGCCGCACATCCTCTGTGCTGGGAGCAGATGGTGGATAGGTGGTGTTCGGCTGAGTGGGACGAGGCGCACACAGCTAGCCGGGAACGGCGTTTGATGATGCAAGGCCCCTCCCACCACCAAGGCAGCCGGAGCCTGGGCCAATATGCCGAAGCATGGGTACGCCACCTTTTTTATTTAGATATATAGCACTAAGTTAGATATTATTTCTAACTATCTCGTTGGTTTTCGTTGCAGTCGGCGTCACATGGTGGAAGGCCTTGCTCCACCTTCTCGGCCTATGCTATGGCCCATAAGGGTAAGGCAACGTCCGACGTCACCTACAACCCGGATGACGGGCCCGAGGCCTACACCAACCCCGCCGTCTACAGCCGCCTCCATGACTACACCGCCATGGCGCAGGAGGTCCATGGCCCAGACTATGATCCGAGCACCGAGCCGATCGACACCGATGTGCTCATGAGGGTCGGAGGAGGCAAGAGACATGGGCGGTACTGGATTGCCGACGGGGCAATCGACTCGTCCTCCACTCCCACTCTGTCTCAGGTGAGAGCAAGGAGCACGGGCTCGAGTCCAGCCATACGACCTCGGCATGACAGCTCACAGCATCGCATACAGGCACTCGAGGTTAGTGTAACTCGTCCTTCCTTGAGTTATATACCTACTCTTTGAGTTACTATAACGTTGGCTTGTAATATTACAGACCCAACTAGAAGAAGAGAGGAGGGAACGTCGCGAGATGGAGGCGAGGATGATGGCGGAGCGGGAGGCGGAGCGGGAGGCCCGCCGGGCAGATCATCAGAGGATGGCGGAGATGTTCCAGTACATGCAGAGCCTTGGCGCCGCACAGGGCATCGCTCCGCCACCTCCATTGTTCCCTCCAGTTGACCCTGCTCTCTTCCACACTCCTGTGAGTATCAAAATTGTAGTTAGATGTTTGTAATGCATCTGGTATAACACATGCAATCTCTTCTCTGTGCAGGGCCAATCTGGGGCGGCATCCAACAACCCTCCGGAAGGGTTCAGCCCAACGCAGCCCCGGTCAAGCCGCCCACCTCCATGAGTGTTGTGTTTTCATTGTTTTAGACTTCTGTACTTGTGTATAATACTTATGTCTGTGTTTGATACTTATGTGAGAGCTTGCGACGTTAGAGACTTATGTTTGTGTTTGATACTTATGTTGAACACTTATGTTTGTGATGGATATTTATGTTTGTGGTGACGGTTTTATGTTTGTGTTGGCTATTTATGTCTGTGATGATATCTGTGATGTATATATGTGATATATATGTGATATCTTCTGTTTGTGTGGATGGAATACAAAAAACAAATAAAAAAGGTATATACTGGTCACTTTGCCGAGTGTAACACTCGGCAAAGAGGTTCTTTGCCGAGTGTCTGGGTCATAACACTCGGCAAAGAGCACAGACCTGGGCACCGGCTTAGGTTCTTTGCCGAGTGTTACGTCCCTGGCACTCGGCAAAGAGGTCGGCTTTGCCGAGTGCCACTCGGGACACTCGGCAAAGAACCTGACATGGGGACCCTCCCTGGCGGGTTCTTTGCCGAGTGTCCCAAGTGGCACTCGGCAAAGATGGATTCTTTGCCGAGTGCTGCACGGAAAACACTCGGCAAAACTAACTTTTTTGCCGAGTGTCACATGGGACACTCGGCAAAGCCACCGTCTCCGTCACTCGACGCCGTAACGGCTGCTTTTCTTTGCCGAGTGCTCTCTGGCACTCGGCAAAGATCTTTGCCGAGTGCCCGATAAAAAGCTCTCGGCAAAGAAGGCTTTGCCGATGCACTGTTCGCCGAGCCTTCTTTGCCGAGTGTAACACTCGGCAAAGCCTTTGCCGAGTGTTTTGGACGCTTCGCCGAGTGCTTCAGGCACTCGGCAAAGCGATTGATTCCGGTAGTGTGTAGTTTTTGCCTCCTCGCTTGTGGCGATGTGAATTTATGTTCATGTTTGTGGAGTAGTCGTCCCAAGTGAAGCTTAGGTTTAAGATACAAATTATGCATAGTATAATTAAAAAGTGTTCTTCTATGTGATGATATAATGTATAGAATGTACTTGGATGAATACATGTGCAGGTATAGTGTGCTTAAATTGAATTCTTGCTGTTTCGGACTGCATGACCATTTTCAGTTATGCAGCTAGTTTAGTAAAGTAAATCATGTTTTCTGTGAAAGTGTGATATATTAAAGTTGTAGATAATTTCTTTATCTTACTTGTGTAAAAATTTCATGACCATAAGTTTAGTAGTTTAGGAGTTATGATTTTTCCAAGTCCAGTTTCAGAATCTGTCCAAATTCTGTACAGGTTTCGAAACTTGGATTGTTTGGCTAAGCTAAACTAAGAATTAACCCTTAGTAATTATAGAAGGATTGTAGTACTTTTCTTAAGCTTTCCAACAAATTTTGGATCACCCTTTTTGGTGATTTATAAGTTAAGTTACAACTGTTTGAAGTAGGATATCTGAATCTGTCCAAATTTGGACAGCAGAGCCTTGTTCATGTCTTTTGACCTTGCTACCAAATTAATTAACCTGGGATGTTTATAACTGAATTGTAGATAATTCTATTAGCTTTCTAAAAATTTTAGGATCACCTGATTTCGATGCCTGAAACTCCAGTTATGAGTTTTTGAACTAAGTAGTCGAATTCTGTCCAAATCTGGACAAAATTTACATTTAGTACTGTTTGACATTTCTAAATGTTGAATCTTATTCTGATGATAATACCAAAGTTGTAGATGACTTTATAAGCTTTCCAAAAAGTCTTAGTTTACTATTTTTGGATGAATATCGTGTGAGTTATGAATAAAACAACTGACTGTTGTACTGTTATCCAAAATCAACAAGGATTAAGATGATTGCTTGGAGTTTCTTTTCTGTATGGTGACCTTAGTAATACGAAGGAGTTTTAGTAGACATGTTTACCTAGCATTAAAAAGTTGATTCAGTAATATTGTATTTATAAAGGTAATGTAAATGTCTTATGATTAAGAACAGTGCGATGTTCCATTTGATGGCATGCTATGCATAATAACCTGGCGTGCAAATGTTGAAGCATGTTGAAATGCTTCTATTCATTGTTCTAAGCTTGGGTCCTTAGATTTCAAATCATGGTATGGTAGAATTCTATGATTCTTGGTAATTACTTATGTTTGGTAATGGTGAGTCCTAGTATTTGATGTTACGCTTTGGTTAGGAAGATGATAGAACGTGTGTATAAGCTTATCTCTACTATACTTAAAGCATCAGTTTCAATGGTCGTCTCGCGTCATCTTTTTATAAATAACCCCAGGCCACAGCTCTAAACCAAGCACGTCATGCCGACCTACTTATTGTGCTGGGCCAACCCGTTAGTCTGTCCGCCCATTTAATTAAATCAGCGTAAAATGTTAAAAAACAATGTAGGAGGTGGGGTTTGAACCTATGCTCTAATGGAAGAAGGGCGGAAGACACTAGGTGAGGTCTCTAACCAATAGAACATCATTCTCAAATGTTTTCAATATTGAATATAAATTGTATATATGTATATACGTTTTTTGTAAAATAAAAATATATAATCGTGTCGGGCCGAGGTTACAGCCCAAGCACGACACGACGTTCTTGGCTCTTGCAAGCATTAGGTCGTTTCTGAGACCACATTGACGCAATGGACTCCATGCTGTTTGAGGTTGCTGAATTAGATGGAGCAACAATGATTTATCACACTAACAGTAAAATGAAAGGTTATTTGTTGATTTTAAATGTTAGTAATTGCTACGAAGTAGCATATTTATATGGAGCGCATCCAGTTTTTATTGATGCCTGACTTTAGCAACCACTCCATATTTTGATCTATCTTTTTTATAAGTTTGAGTTCATGTGACTTATTTTAGAAACTTGAGCTCACAAACTTTCTCTTATTTGGTGTCTGTATGATGGAATTATGTCATTCTATAATCTCTGTTCGTCCAGTCAGTCGTTATGAACTCTCTTCTAATCGCTCACTTTATCGGGCGTGTTGTACCAAAACATATTGGATGGAGTAAAAAATAACATCAGTTAGCCAAATCAAAAAAATATTATATGGAGAGCGGAGACAATCAATAAAAAATATTGAGATTTTTTTGTGGATAATTTACGTGGGTATTGTTGTAAGCCGTCGCAACGCACGGGTAACCGACTAGTTGTTTTATAATGTTTGAGTTAGCCTGAATAAGTTGAAGTGTGGTTGTTGTGTTAGTGATATATCGATATCTAGTGTTTAGTTGTGAATGTTTTAATGTCATTACATTAGGAGTTTAATTTATTACCGTGCATCCTTGTTTAGCCTTATATTATTCATCTTTATAATCATTCATGTGCATCTTGCATATCAAATAGGTACGCTAAATGATTATGCGATATGAAGGGCATGGGTCAGACTGGACCACAAGATGATATCGACGGACCACTCCCTAGAGGAATGATCATATCAAGTACGAGGATGGAAGATGCTCACCAAGTGGTCGTCATTTAACAACACTAACGTAGTGTTATCCTAGGCAAGCCCCGATGCATTTGCCACCTTCCTTGTGTTTACAAAATTTTATCACTTATATGCTGCATTAGTTTATAGGAGTTGATTGATTAAACATTTGATGCATTACCATCCTTGAAAGGTTGATTACCACACCTTGTCACCTATTTTATAAAAGCTCGAGATGCTTAGTCATGCTGATAGACTAAGAAAAATGTTTTTGATCTGTGACTCATGTTTTTACAAAAAAGAAAATGGGCTTGGGATAAAGAAGGCATCAAGACGTTGATAAATTCATTATCCAGGCATGGCCTCTCTGCCAGGCGCCAAAATTTTGAAATAGTTTAAAATGGGACCAGACGCTGAGCAGGGAAAGTCGCCCGTCTGTGTCGATTAAGGACCATACCGATTGTTGGCCTGCTGATCTAGGACCTTTTATCTGGCCACACACCTCATCATGGGTAAGCCTGAACTCGGCTATTCCATACGTGAAAAGACAATCGCGCACTGGGAGTGGAGAGATGGCCAGAGTGGCACGTACCCTCCTGGCAAAGGACTGCCTAAAAGGGGTGGTATGCTCTCGGGTGGCACGGACCTGTTCATGTGATGGAGGATCCGTGGGAATGGTAGACATGTGCAAAACAGTTAAGGGAAGCATAAGTCGTGTGGTTGGAGATCCCTAGCTGGGTATTAATCGATTTGGATCGCCGTTACTTCTCGGTTATGAAGGCTAGATCTTCGACCTGCAGCGTAGTTAACAAGTATAAAAATGTTTTGATTAAAAGCAACCTAGTGTAGGTCGAGTGAATGATCTAGATTAGGAAAACGCTAGATTCAGGTAATAAACTAACTTGTGAAATAAAACTTGGCTTAAGGACCCACTTCTAGTAAGCTTTTTTGCAAAAAGAGTCTTTGAAACTTGATGAACTTTACCTTGAATCCCTTTAAGCTAGCATATCCTTGAGAGTCTTTTCTTTAGTCGGATAAGTCTTGCTGAGTAATTGCATACTTAGGGTTTTATTCCATGTTGTTTTTCAGGTTATAGTTTTGTTCTTTTATGGACGGTGCTAAGTGCCAGTGGGCTCGGCCTTCTATATAAGTATATCCCGTGCTTTGTAAAAGGTCGGCGGTGGATGCCGTGAGCACAACGTTGTTGACGTAGAGGAGGTAGTCTATGTCCTCACCCCGCTGGTAGATGAAGAGAGATGTGTCCGACTTGGCCTCGATGAAGCCGATGGAGGCCAAATAGGTGGTGAAGCGGTTGTACCAGGCCCGCGGCGCCTGCTTGAGGCCGTAGAGTGAGTGATTCAGCCAGCAGACCAGATCCGGGTTGGCGGCGTCAACAAAGCCGATGGGCTGGCTGCAGTAGACAGTCTCCGTCAGAGTGTTATGAAGGTTGGCATTCTTGACGTCGAGCTGGTGGATTGCCTAGTTTCGAGAGAGGGCGAGGGAGAGGATGGCGTAGACGGTGGCGAACTTGATGATGGGGCTGAAGGTCTCATCGTAGTCCACGCCGAGGCGCTAGGTGAAGCCCTAAAGAACCTAGTGGGCCTTGTAGCGGTCAATGGAGTCATCCGAAGTCAGCTTGTGGTGAAAGAGCCACTTGCCAGTGACCACATTGGTGCCGTGACGACGTGGCACCAAGTCCCAGGTGTGGTTGGCCAGCAGGGCCACATACTCCTCCATGGCCCGACACAAGTGAGGGTCGGTGAGGGCTATGCGGACGGAGAAGGGGACTGGGAAGGCGTCCAGTGGAGTAGCAGTCGGTGGCCAGGGTCAGCCTGTCGATAGGCCGAAGGACACCGGCGGCATGATGAGTTACCATGGGGTGAGTGTGCCCGGGGGCACGGTGAATGGCGACCGGGTGGTACACCGATGGCTTAGGGGCCATGGGCATGGCCGGCCCGCAGCAATGATAAATGACGGTGGGGTCAGTGAATCGGGCTGCACTCGTTAAGGGCCCGGGTCCGTGGGCGCCAACGGAGGAGCGCTGCCGCGGCGGTGATAGACGAGGGTAGGGTCAGCGAAGCGGTGTCCGCTTGTTGATAGGGCCGTAGTCGCCAGGTCCACGTGTGGCGTACGCGGGGTCGGCGGGGCTACGCGTGGTGCAGGCAGACGTGCGAACGGGGGTGTCGAGGCCACATGGGGCATGGACGGGGTCGACCGAGCCGCGCACGAGTGTGGTGAAGCTGCGCGAGGTGCGAGCAAGGATGCGAGGCGTGGTGCCTGGGAAGGAGGGGGTACTCGGATCAGACTCAAGGAGGGAATCAAGATCGGTGGGTGGGGAGGAGCCAGCAAGGGGAAACACATTTTCATCGAAAATGATGTGATGAGAGATGATGATGCGATGGGAGGAGAGGTCAAGGCAATGATACCCCTTGTGGTCACAAGAGTAGCCAAGGAAGAGGCAGCGAGTAGAGTGTGGAGACAGCTTGTAAGGAGCAGCAGCGAAAGTGTTGGGGTAGCAGGCACAACCGAATACACGCAGGTGGTTGTAGGAGGGGGCTGTGTCATACAGGGTTTAGGAGGGGGCTCACCGCCTTCGAGGGAGGCAGTTGAGAAGGTGGGTGGCGGTGTGCAGGGCCTCAGCCCAGTAGCTGGCAGGGAGAGACGCCTGGAAGAGAAGACAACAGATCATGTTGGTGGTGGTGCAAATCATGCGCTCGACCCGGCCGTTCTTGGCGGGTATAGGGGCATGAGAGACACAACTAAACGCCACTGGTGAGGAAGAATGACCGAGAGCCGTGTTTGTCGAACTCGTGAGCGTTGTCGCACTACAAGGCACGGACCATGTGATGGAACTAGGTGGAGACCCAGGCAAAGAAGTGAGTGAGGGTGGTAAAAGTGTCGGACTTCAACCGAAGAGGGAAAGTCCAAAGGAAATGAGAAAAATCGTCCAAAATAGCCAAATAGTATTTATAGCCTGAAAGACTGAGTACAGGGGAGGTTCAGAGATCACAATGAACTAGGCCAAAAGCCTGCTCAACCCTAGACGAAGATGTAGTAAAAGGGAGACGAGTGTGTCGGCCAAGTGCCCAAGTTGACAAGTATGACAAAGGCCCTCAAAATGTCCCCTATTACAAGAAGAATCTAAAGTGTTGGAAAGCTTGGTCATGACATCAGGTCCTGGGTGGTCGAGACGATGATGCCATGTGGTAGAGGTGGTGGTGGAGACTAGGACATGAGGTGGAGTCACGCCGGTGGATGACGGCCGGAGAGTGTAGGGGGACCCGACGCTACCACATCAGGCGAGAGGGGTCCTGGTGGCCAAATCTTTCACAGAAAATCGGTAGGGTCAAACTCAATTGAATAAGAATTGTCGGTGGTGAATCAACGGACAAAAAGGAGATTATGAGTGATGTGAGGGGCTACGAGAACGTCGTTGAGGTAAAATGGTCCAAGGTGTACCGAGGCACCTACTGAGGTGACTGGAAGAGTGGAACCGTTTCAACGACGATCGAGGTAGGGTGTGTGGGGGAAGGTGGGTGTGAGTGGGAGAGCATGCCTGTGGTGGGAGTGGTGTGATAGGATGCACCGGAGTCGATGACCTAGTCGGAAGGCAGTGGGGCAATGCTATGGTGCTGTATGCGGCAGCGAGGGCGGTAGGGTCCCAGCCTGCACTGAATGAGGACCATGGTGTCCTTGTAGGCGGGACCTAGGTCAGGGGGGAGGGACACCGTATGGGGGCATGCCATAGGCGGGCGACGTAGTCAGGAGAGCCGGCGCCGATGCCGGAGGACAGGAGGCGCTGGGGGCCTGACCCGGCCACATGGAGATGGTGCCGACCTAGGGGTTGTAGAACGACGGCCAACTCTGACCACCACCCCGCCCGGTAGAACCACCACGAGAGGAGCCATCGCCCCCACGTCCATCCTTGCGGGGGCTACAGCCATCATCGGTGGTGGAATGCTGACGAGGGGTCGTAGGAGCCGTGATGGGGGGCCAAACGGGGTCGCAGTCGACGGAGCGTGGGGGGCCTAACGCTCGGGAGACACCTGGGTGCTAGGGTTGTGCTGTAGAGGGCCGGTGCCGGGATGGGAGCCTCGAAGGTCATGGTGAGCTCCTCGAGGAGAAGCTCATCCCGTAGGGCATGGAAGGTGGGGAAAGGCCCGGTACACTTGATCAGAGCCTTCAGGTGGCCGTAGCGGAGGCTGAGGCCACACAGAAGATTCAGTACCAAGGTACGGTCCTCCACTGGCTCGTCGAGATAGCGGAGGGAGTCCGCCATGCCTTTCATCTGGCGGCAGTACTCCTCCACGGAGAGGTCCCCCTGGGAGAACTGGTGTAACTGAGCGTCGAGGTGAAGAGCCCAAACGTCTCAGTTACCGAGGAATTGTTCCTCGAGAGCGAGCCATGCCTAGCGGCCCGTGTGCACCTGGTCGTGGATGATGTCCTGGAGCTCTACGGTGATGGTGTCATGGAGCCACGAGAGCACCACGGTGTCCATCAGGGACCAGATCGGGGACGACGGGGCGACGATGTTGTTGAGGACATGGTCGGCGAGAGCATAGCCTCGCAGGGTGAGAAGCACCTGCCCCCGCCAACGAGGGTAATGGGGGGACACCGGGTCCAGCACGATGGAGACGAGGGACCTAGTGTTTTGGAGTCTGGTAGCTTGGGCGTGGAGAGCAGCAACATGGGCGGCGTCGAGTCCAGAGGCGTCGGGAGCCTCTAGGGTGGGCGGAGGGGTCTCATGAGTGACCGGAGGAGGACCGATGATGAGACGCTACGCAATGGCCATCTGGGCGGTCAGAGCAGCACCTAAGGTACGCTCCTGCTCCAGGGCACGGGATGCGGCACGTTTGCGCTCCTGTGAGGCCGCCAGAGTAGCCTGGATGGTGGTGATTACAGAAGCGAGCGTGGAGTCGGTAGAGGGCGTCGTAGAAACCTAGGTTGCGTCAGCAACGAGCGAACGAGTGGTGAACCCAGGCGGGTCGGCGAGAGAAGCTTGGTAAGGACGCCAGTGCTCTTCGGGTAGCCCGGTAAGCCATGTCCGGAGGGGACGAGGCCGGCGGCACGCGTGCTGGTAGCAGCGGTGCCGACACTGTGTGTGAGCCCAGAGGTGGAGCATGTCGCTGCAGCAGCGCTGGTCGTGGCAGGGTCGGGGACGATGGACTGGTCGCTGACTGCGGTGACCACGTCAGTCTACAAGGGGTCCATTGTGGGAAGGCCGACGAAGAGAGGGCGTCGGCGCTACTGGCCAGTGACGCAGCGCAGGGGTCGACAGCGGCGAGTCCGGCGGTGGCGTAGAGGTGGGTGGGCGCAGCAGGAGGCACCAACGATGAAGGGGAAGCCGGAGGCACGACGCGGACTGTGCGGTTCGGCGCAGGAGGTCGACACCAAGCACGACGAGTGCGATGAGGCGGATCACACAACGTGAGGGAGCCGTCGTGGCCGTGCCGCACAGATCGACGACGCAGGGCTCGATTTGGCAAGCGCACCGTGGGGTTTGGCGCAGCACGGCGGGGAAGAAGATCGATCGAACTCGACAGTGGCTACATGAACTTGGCTGTGGACAAGCGCACGGGAGCTATGGCCTGTGGCCTGGTGTCCAGGGGCACGTATAGGGAGCGACCAGAGATGGTGGCTGACTGGAGGTTGAAGACGAACAGGGAGGAGTGGAGCTCAGGCGCCGAGAAGAGGGGACGGTGACCTAGGACCTAGCACCGAGCAGGAAGACCAAGGAATGGAGCTCAGGCGCTGTCGACGGCCATGGAGGGATCTGCGCCTCAAAGTTGAACACTAGTAGAAGCGACAGCTATGCACCCAGCGCTAGGGGTTGGGCTAGGGAGCTCCTGCGCTGGTGGTGAACTATTGGCCGGACACCGCGTGGGGGAGGAGCTCAGCTGGGCGCCGGCGGCTGAGGTGAGGAGTGGGAGGAGCGCGGTCGACGAGGGGAGGCGCCAACGGCTAGGGAGGGAAAAAGTGAAGTGGTGGGCCTACCCATCCCTTAGGAATGAAAAAAACAAACCTAACTCTAGTACCAAGTTAGTATAGGAAACCCTAACCCTAACAAGGGGTTGAGAGATGGATATATAGCCTGAGTTAGATGGATCGAGCCCATTACAATGGGGGCAAAATAGTAAATAAACATGGGGAGTACCGAAACCCTAATAGGTAGTCTAACAGTTGCAAAGAGGATAACATTAAGTACCTCTAATTACACCTTTCTACATGGTGCACACAAGAACTAACAAAAACTACAAGAGATCTAAATACTCCAACCACACAACCAAGGTATCCAACCATGCTAGGGAACCCTACCTTTTTAATCCAATACTCCATTCATGACTTAAGCATGGATTCATCCCTCTTTCATTGAACCCTTACAAGCTACCACCACAATCTTGAACCATTAAAGGATTAGAACGTACTAGACTTTATTTAAAGACCCAGATCTCACTTGATAATTTGCCTCTTATTCCAAAGCACTTAATCCACTTTTATTAAGGATTTAACTTTTCTATTTTGGACCTTACAAAGCTTCCTGAGAAACTGGCTTCCAACAACCCCAAATTTTTTACCATATGCTCAACTGACCAAAATAAAGCTACCCAAAAAATTCTAAAATAGGCCTTCCAAGAGCACTTTTAAATCACTTAAAATTTAGTAACTGATTGAAAAATCCTAAAAGCAACTTTACCAGAGAGCTCTTGATTTTAGACACCCAATAAAATTTGCCCCATGATTTTTGGAGTTCTCTACAAATTTTTGCATAATTTACAAGTTCCGTGATAAAGAAAAAGTAAAGACGAGCACACTATTGGGCCCAAATCAGCCCCACTCAGCCTACGCAACAGGACAAGTCAGCCCACGGCTGATAGCCCACGCCGCGCTAGTGGCTTTGTGCAAAAGACCTGCTGCCCAAACAAAATAATCATGGGCCCAACCACTGTTATCCTGTATCACTGACCATCTCACTTAAGTCCCTCAGCTCTGGCGCTTTTACAAAAGCTCAGACCCGACACCGCCGCCCTACTACGGCGAACAGGCAACCACGACCGCGGTGCCGCTGACCTCTGGCGCCCCTCTTAAGTCACTCTAACATGTCCACGGTTAGCACAAATCAGGTACACCGCTTTGTGATATTTTGGCCCTTGGGATGGTGATATCCTGGCCCAAGTCTTACTAAAATTAATAGAGTATCCATACCAACTGTAAGCAATGGGACTCTTACTCTCATCGAGAGGATGACACTATGAGTTGGGGCGATTTTCTGTTTATTTTCTCAAACACTACACAATGCCATACCCGTCTAAGGGTTGAGATACATATTTATAGCCCAAGGGGCTACAACATATGCTTTCTAGAGATGCGAATATGCTGTCCTACAAACTGCACTAACCACTAGGTGTTGTTGTACTCTAGTCAAAAGAAAACTACAGCAAGCTGCTGTCCTCCAAAAGCTGAAAAATGGAAAAGGAGATGTCTACAACACGTTGTCCTTGCAGTCAAAAGACTACTATCTGTGCAGCACGCTGTCCTTGCAGTCAAAAGACTGTTGTTGCTGCTGTCCTACAACAGAGATGTTGTGCGGACGGTCCTCCACACCACAAAAATAGAGATGCTGTCCTCCACACGAATACCACATGACTTGTTCCATCATTCTCCCCCTAAGTCTTGTGCATCGCCTTGTGGGAAAGTTGAGCCATCCCGGACCTAGAACAAAGCTCAAGGAACTTGATCCTCTCAAGGGGATTGGTGAGCAGGTCGACAAGCTGATCCTTGGTGTTTATGTAGCGTGCCTTGATGCTCCCTTCTGCCAAACAGTCACGAATGAAGTGGTACCTCACCTTGATGTGCTTACTCTGTTCATGGAACATGGGGTTCTTCACCAACGCAAGGGTAGACTGGCTATCCACCCGGAGTTCCACTGCTCCAACTTCTCTCTCGAGGAGATCACCGAGCAGGAGAGCAAGTCAGGGCGCCTGAGTTGAAGCGATGGAGGCTGCTATGTACTCAGCCTTGCAGCTGGACATGACCACCACCTGCTTCTTGACCGACTACTAGTTGATGGGACACTTGTCGAGGAAGAAGATCCCGCTTGTGCTCTTGCTGGTGTCGATGTCGCCGTCGTGGTCGCTGTCGCTGTACCTGACAAGGTGTGCCTTCCTAGAGCACCTCGTGTAGTAGAGACCGTGGTCAAGAGTCCCTACAATATAGCGGGCGATCCTTTTCACAGCCTGCTCATTTCACAGCCTGCTCATGCTCCATCGTTGTTCGCTGCAGGAACCGACTAACATAGCCGACGGAGTATGCCAGATCCGGTCGTGTGTGGATGAGGTAGCGAAGGCTTGCCACAAGACGCCGATACTAAGTATCCACCTCCTCCGCCGTGCTATCACGGCTCAGCTTTAGCCTCTCCTCCATCAGAGTGAGAGCTGGGTTGCAATCAGTGAGCCCAGCCAGCTCAACAATGCGCTTGATGTAGGCCGTCTGGCGAAGTGTGATCCCAGAATCACTCTGGTGCACCTCAATCCCAAGGTAGAAGGAGAGATGCCCCAGGTCACTCATCTAGAAGGTGGCCTTCATCTCTTCCTTAAACGCCACCACCTCTGCATCCTTGGCGCCGGTGATCACCAAATCGTCGACGTAGACACCCACCAGCAGGGCATTTTCTCCATTGCCCCGCCGATAGATGACCACCTCGTGCGGGCTTGGCATGATGCCCATCCTCTTGAGTGTGGAATCCAGCTTGACAGTCCACGCCCTCGGTGCCTGTCTCAAGCCGTGGAGGGCCTTGCGCAGACGCAACACCTTGTCCTCCTTGCCAGTGATCGCAAAACCTAACGACTGGTGTACGTAGACCTCCTCCTTTAAGTTGTTGTTAAGAAATGATGACTTGAGCATATAAAAACATAGCAAATGCTTAATGATTTGCTCCCTAAAAGACTTCCATCCAATGTGTCTAGAAAATATGTGCTTGGTATTAATGGAGTATTCTGGAGTAAGGGATCGTTAATACAATCCTCTCCATGAAGAATAAGCTCTCTAATTTGAGATAAAAGCTACACTATAGTATAAGGACTAGGGATTGTAAGCTAACAAATTAAGTAGTTAAAAATTAAGTTCTAAATATAAATGAGTAAGCACAAGATCAATAAGAAATGGTATCTCGTGTGGTTCGATCAGTGACCAAGTCTATGTCCAATTTTATGCTTTGACTAGTACAATGCTCGTGCGTTGTAACGGCACGCAAGAACAAATATTACATTTTATGTTAGCAAAAAGGTGTAGAAAAGTACGAGTTGAAAAGAAGTATGACCCTTTTTTATATCTTGCTCTTATTTCTTTAGCTAGCGGCGTGGTACTGTGTGGGAATGTTGTGCAGTGTGTGGCTTCCTATCATGTTGGGTGATTGGTTTTCACAACCTATATATGTTGTAACGACCCACTGGTAGGGGACTTACGCTGGTATGTGTGAAGGACGATCCTCGAAACTTGTGCTTTTATCTTAGCCAAAAGGCCTAAAAAGGCGTGAGTTGAAAAAAGATCGACCTCCCTTTTTTACAGCCCGCTTGATCACCCGTCTTCATTTAGCTAGCGGGTGGGAGCGTTGAGGTACATGCAACTTATTATCGTATTATTATTGTGGTTGGTTTGGGTGGTTTCTCATTATTAATTATGTGGTAATAGTCCAATGATCAAAAATGAGAATAAACCTACGTGCTCCCCTTGTGACGCACGACCATCGAAAGTAGTGTTTTATATCATAGTATAGAAGAGATTACAGAAGCAAACTACCTATGATCGTGCATATAGTGTTCGCTATGAGACCGTGGCACCTCAGAGTAGGTGGAACTTCCGTGGGAGGTCATCCACCACTGCCGCCACAGCTGTAGGGGTTGAGCAGGTAGGCACTGCCGTGTGCCACGGACAAAGCTGCCACCATAAGTCTGACACAAACATGTTGTGTAACGACGCTTGCGCGACCGTCGCCGATCATCGCAAGCCGCCTCCACACCAGAGCAGTGTCTATGCGGGAGGTTGTTGCTATCGCACCAGAGGACTAATGCTCGTGCTGGTCAAGCCGTCGCCCACGGGCGCGCGGTTCCGCTACTGAGGTTCATTGCGTGTACCAGCACGGTGATCACGGCACATGCCTCTGCTAACGCGAACGGGCGAGCGAATGATATCGCCGCTCGGTGCGAGGCCCGTGCGGGGCAACCATTTAGTGGACTGACGTGACTCCTTCGTGGCATGAAGTTGCACGGGTTCCTCTTTGAATCGTCACACAAGTGGCCAGTACTGCAGGAGCGAGCGCATACGCCAGCAAAGCCACTGCCGCTCGCAGATTTGCACGGGTGGTCACACAAACATGTGTGCAGGCGCTTTCATCATCGTCGCCCGTCAGTGCGCGGTGGCACCACTGCCGCTGGCGCGCGGCCGGTAGGCTGCTGGCCCTGATGTCGCGTGCGTCGCGCAGGCACATTGTGCTGCCCCCATCGCAGAACAAGCGTAGAGATAGGCGAGTGCTCCATCATGAACTTCGTGCATAAATCGAACAAAGTTCGAAGCCAAGGACAAAAAGCAATGATGCCCCAAAAAGTCTATGTGCCTGTCAGCCATAGGTTTGCCATGCTCGCGCCATCCAGAACAAGAAACACATACCTTGTTTATGTTCTTGCCATGTTCCAAAGCTAATTGATATATATCTCATTTGTCCACGGCATGCAACAATGTTCTTGTTTGCTTCTCGTCGCACATCGTCGCTGGTTCTTCCATCTCCTGGGATTCGACTGCTTGCAGCTAAGTCAGTAGCATGCGCACAGCGAACTTCTCTCTTCTCTGATCTCACGAGTAGTGTTGATAACGTTGATATGTAATGTATACGAGACATAGATGTAGAGGAATTGATCAATCTCTTTATTGATGAAAGTGGTTTCTTAGTCTCTCGCGAGCAGTGCTAGTGCTGATAACATGTTTAAATGCAATATAAACGAGACACAGAGATGTAGAGGAATTGATCAATCTCTTTATTGATGTAAGTGATTTCTTAGTCATGTCCGTTGAAGCGTACAAGTGATTTCACGATATTGATCGACAGAGTTGTTTCCTAATTTTTCTAACAACCTTGATAGACGACGTTTGCAAGACCTCAATTATACCGTTGCCCCCACCAAACCTCCAAGATAGGGCTGCAAGGAGAAAAATATGGTGGCTTCCTGTTGGTGAACTCAAAACACGTAGATCCCGAAGCCAATCAAGCACGTGTGCAAGGACTACAAAATGATAGATCATTCAAATCGAAGTCGAGGGGTGATATTTAGAGCAAATGAAACTTCCATGAATATAATATGAAGACCAAATTTACAAAAGAAGTGCGCAAGCATTCCCATACAATGTTACCACTGAGAGGCAGCTTACAACGTAAAACAAAATCTAACAACTTCCCAAAAGGTTGATAGCTTGTTCAAAACAATACAACCCGGACAAGTATGGTGTTAGGTGAACAGTTCTACATCACATTATAACATCAAAAACTACCATCCTTCATGCATCTGCTACAAAGTTCTTCATTTGTCTCCATCTGCTACACTGCTGTAGAAACAAGGGGAAGCATTAAAGTGGATGATCATAAGTAATGGTAACAATAAGCATCTAAAAAGCTCTAGAAACTGTAAAGCATAAAAACATACCACCTTTCGATCTTCCTTTCAATCACCAATTATTTTTTACCAGAGTCATTTAACGGATATTTAACTGAAACATGAGATGTTTTTGCAATGATTATTCAATGAATATTTAACCATAAACAGAAACATTATAAAAATGCAGCCGATATAAAATTTTACCGTAGTAACTACCTCCATTGAAATAGACATAAGATAAGGCAGTAAGCATAGAATTTTTTTTCTTCTACAATCTTCATATCTTTATGAGTCACAAGAAGTACATGAAGCGACTCATCTTTATGATAAAATTGTTCTGGAATCATAGCATAAAAAATAACCACTATTGCTTTCTTCTCAATTACAGAAGTATCAGAATCACTATCAATAAAACAAGTACAGTCTCCATACTTTCTTTCCATGGAGTTGTTAAGAATTTTTGTCAAATCTATAATAAATCATGATGACTTGTCTTCAATGTTACTAACCAGAATAAATAAGCTGTATGTAGCTAGTGACTGTTTAATACCTACTATATAGTCAAGTTTGTTTTGTTCCTGAACTCTGATATAAAATATCGAATCAGCAGTTGTACTAAACGAATCATCAACATTAATTTTAGCTGTAATATAGAAGACATAACAAATAGAAAAAATTAGAATCAAACTTAAAAATCAAAATAATAAAAATAACAGAGTCAAAAGTTAATGTACCAATTTTTTATTACTTTATTTAGTATCTCAGTTCGCTCAATTCTAAACATAGTCAATCCTTACAAATGATAAGGACACTTTTGAAATATTTTTTGATGATAAGGGGATCACTTTCATCAGATTTTGCTAGATCATCTGCAAAGACCATCAACTCTTTAGGCTTCCAAGTTACAAACAAATTTTTAAAATGTCTATTCATTGATCTAATCATCAGGCACTTGTTTCGGTGAGGATGTAAATTGTTTATAACTAACTGACCATTAAGAATCTTGCAAAGAGTCAAACAATCCGAACAAACTAGCAGTTTTTGATTTCCAACACTTTTGCTTTAGATATAAGAGCAAATTCAACAAAGATTCAGCCTCAATTACTGAATTACATCTGATATTCATAAAAATCTTTAATCGAACAATTGAATCCCCTTTCCAAATAAAGTAAGACAATCTTGCTATACCTCTATTAAATGACGCATCACACTCCCTTTTATAAATATCAACTTGAGTTCCATCACCATCATCAACACTTTTAATTCCATGATTGTAGAACAAAATTTTAATAGACGATAGAGGTAAATTTCGATCTTCAATAATGTATGTCCCTTTTGTAACCAAATACTCCAAAAACAAATTCCACTCAATGGAGTCTCTCACACCATACTCATATGACATAACATAAAAAATGATAAGATAATTCGGGTTATACTTATGTATCTTATATGTCTGAATATGTAGAAAAACAGTGGATAAATCATACAACCCATTAGGAGCAATTACACATCGTGCAACCAACAAATGTTTCACAACACTAATATATCGCTCCTCAAAACCATGTACAACTATTTTAGTATGGCCTACTTTAGCAGAAAATTTTGTACATAAATCATCGCTATCACCTCTGTCCTTATATTTATCAAGATTTATGTAACAATAATTACTATTTTCATAACCCACATTGTATTATGTAAAAAATACATATAAATAATTGGACACAAATAAGAAAAAATAACACTAATATATACATAGCCCAGAGTAAAAATACTAAAATATAAATGATATAATAATGTTATTAATCAAACAAAAATCATATATGTATATACAATGTATCTTTTAAAATCAGGTTGTGTAACTGATGATGAAAATGAGAAAATAAAACAAATTTAAAAGAGCCGTCTATTTTATCTAGTTTTGCATTAAAATGTTGTGCAAATAATACCCACCAAAATGCAATAGAGGTCATCAGTTTAAGATATAACAGATACAAAAGACTAATTCATCAATAAGAAACATTTCAACTAATAGACACCATGCATTCACTAATGAGGTAAAATAATCTATAAAAAATTGTAAAATGCACCAACATAAATTTAGATCTTCGATCAATATTTGTTATATAACATGATTGTATATAACCTGATTTTAAAAGATGAATTGCATATGCATATATGGTTTTTATTTGATTAATAACATTGATTGTATCATTAATCTTTTAGTTTTTTTACTTTGGGGCTGTGAATATATTAATGTTATTTTTTTTATTTGTGTGTGTAGTTATTTGTATGTATTTTTTATAATAAAATGTAAGTTATGAAAATGGTAATAATTGTTTCATAAATCTTGCTATAGATATGGATAGAGGTGATAGCGATGATTTATATATAAGATTTTCTGCTGAAGTAAACTATACTAAAATAGTTGTACATGGTTTTAAGGAATGATATATTAGTGTTGTGAAACATATGTTGGCTGCACGATGTTTAATTGTTCCTAATGGGTTGTATGATCCGTTCACTGTTTTTCTGCATATCATACATATAAGATAGCTAAGTATAACCTGAATTATCTTAGCATCTTTGATGTTATATCGTATGAGTATGGTGTGAGAGACTCCGTTAAGTGGAAATTGTTTTTAGAATATTTAGTTTAAAAAAGATATAAATTATTGAAGATTGGATTTATTTATATCATCTATTGAAATTTTTGTCTATTATCATGGAATTAAAAGTGTTGATTATTGATTATGATACTAAAGTTGATATCTAAGATTTGAAGTGTGATACCGAATTTAATAAAAGTATAGAAAGGTTGTCTTACTTTATTTGAAAAGAGATTGAATTATTTGGTCATATATTTTTATAGATATCAAATGTGATTTAGTAACTGAAGCTGAAATCTTTGTTAGATTTATTTTTATATCTAAAAAAATGTTGGAAATTCAAATGTTGTTGATTTATTCAGATTGTTTGGCTTTTTGTAAGATTCTTAGTGATCAGTTAGTTATAAACAATTTACATCCCCGTATGATGATTAGGTCAATGAAGAGACATTTTAAAAATCTGATTATTACTTGAAAGCCTAGAGAGTTGATGGTCTTTATAGATGAGCTAGCAAAATCTTGTGAAAATAATCTCGTTGTCATTAAAAAATATTTTCAAAATGGCCTTATCATTTTAAAAGATTACTTGTGTTTAGAATTGAGCGAACAGAGATACTAAATAAGACAATAAAAATCGGTATATTAACTTTTGACTTTGTTATTTTTACAATTTTGTTTCATTATGTTTAATTCTAACCTTTTGTATTTGTTATGCTTTTATATTACAGTTAAAACTTATGTCGATCATTTGTTTGGTACAACTACTGATTCAGTATTTTATATTAGATTTGAGGAAGAAAACAAACTTGACTGTATAGTAGGTATTAAATAGTCACTAGCTACATATAGTCTATTAGTTCTGGTTAGTAACATTAAAGATAAGTCGCCCGAATTTTAATAACCTCTCGTAAAGAAAATATGGAGAATGTACTTGTTTGTCAATAGTGATTCTGATACTTCTGTCGATAAAAAGAAGGCAACAGTAGTTGGTTTTTATACTATGATTCCAGAATAGTTCTATCATAAAGATAAATTGCTTCATGTACTTCTTGTGACTCATAAAGATATGAAGATTGTAGAAGAAAAAAAAGATTCCTACGCTTATTGCCTTGTCTGATGTCTATTTCAATGGAGGTTAGTTACTGCAGTGAATTTTTATATCAGGTGTATTTATTTGTAATGTTTCTATTTATGGTTAAATATTCAATGAAAAATCATTGTAAAAACATTTATTCATGTTGTAGTTAAATATCCATTAAATGACCCTGGTAAAATATTGGTGATTGAAGAGAATATCGAAAAGTGGTATAATTTTATACTTTATAGTTTTTAGAGCTTTTTAAATGCTTATTGTTACCATCACTTATGATCATCCACTTCGATGTTTCCCCTTGTTTCCACAATAGTGTAGCAGATGGAGACAAGTGAAGAACTTTGTAGCAGATGTATGAAGGATGGTAGTTATTGATGTTATTAAGAGATGTGGAACTTTTCACCTAACATCATACTTGTACGTGTTTTATTGTTTTGAACAAGCTGCCAACCTTTGGGGAAGATGTTAGATTTTGTGCTATAAGCTGTCTCTTAGTGGTAACATTGTATGTGAACGGCTTGCACACTTCTGTTGTAAATTGGGTCTTCACAATACATTCATATAAGTTTCATTTGCTTTACATATCATCTATCGACTTCGATTTGAATGATCTATCATTTTTTAGTCCTTGCACACGTGCTCGATTTGCTTCGGATGATCAGATCCGCGTGTTCTAAGTTCACCACGGGGAAGCCACCGTATTTTCTCCTTGCAGCCCTGTCTTGCAAGTTTGGTGGGGCAACGATGTAATTGATGCCTTGCAAATGTCTTGTCTGTCAAGGTTGCTAGAAAAAGTAGGAAACAACTCCGGCGGTCAATGTCGTGAAATCATATGCACGCTTTAGGTTATATTGGATTGTTGAGGATAATCGCTCCAACGGATGAGACTAAGAAACCACATCCATCAATAAAGAGATTGACCAATTCCTCTACATCTTTATGTCTTGTTTACATTGCATTTCAACATGTTATCAGCACTGCTTGCGAGATCAGAGAAGAGAGAAGTTCACCGCAAGCAGCCGAATCCTAGGAGATGGAAGAACCGGCGATGATGTGCGATGAGAAGCAAACAAGAACGTTGTTGGCCTCTTCGCCTGTATGAATCAATACATACAAGTACGAATCAATACTCTTATCTACTAGATCCATATGCGGTTGGGTTAAACATGTAGGCACAACACCGAACAATTTCCAAAATTTTATGAAGGTGGACTTAACCATATTGAACAAATGAATCTATGCCTAAGTAACATTACCAAATCATGAACTTTGTGTGGAATGAAATTGGGTGTTACCTTAGGGATTGTGGAATGGGCCTCGTTGAAGCGAAGATTGGGGGTGGGAAAGCAGACCTGGCACCAGCATTCACTTCCGAAGAGGGGACGACGGCAGGGACAGTGAAGAACTTTGATGGTGGCGAGCGTAGTCGTGGTTGTTGGTCGTAATTGACCGTTGGCGCCCCTTGCACACCGCAGGAGCCTCCTGCTCCGGGTCCTCCCGACGACGTCCACCGGAGCGAACTCCACCTTCTTTTGCCAACCATGACACCACCTCGCCTTCAGTCGTCCGGACTCCACGCTCGTCTATAACACTAATGGAAGGGATCGAGAGCTTTCTCCGCGTGGGCGTGAGCGTTGGCGTATGCGAGAAGCTCTGGGCGGTGGAGGAATAGGACTCCTCATCTGGCGTGAGAGAGAAGGGGAACGACACGTAGACGGCGGCGAAGAGCGCTGCGCTGCGGGAGGAAAGGGGAAACTGTTGCCCTCTATAGCCCCTATAGAGGCTACAATATTAGGGGGTGGTCGGCAAGCGGATAAGGTTGTCCGCAGCGGTTCCCCCTAAATTTTTTGCTCTATATGCTTTTATGCAGCCACGTCAGTAAGATTTCCTCTCCTATATTCACTCTTCCCACAACGGTTCCCTCTATAAATTTCCCTATATATCCCTTTACACATAAAATATACATTTCAATCCAACTACCATAACCACCTTATTTTTCCATTTTTTGTTTTCTACACGTAGGGCATGTTGACATGTTCATTTTCAAATTTTTTCAAAGTACAAATTAAATGTCCATTAAAAATTATGCAAACCATAATGCCTCAAATTAAGTTCAATTTAATTTCGAATTTGAATAACTACTTAAGTATTTTGCGTCGTCTAAATTTGTCTTAAACATTAAGTATGTTCATATGTTTCGTACACCATTATGGAATACAAAGGATTTAATTTACCTTTACAAAGTTGGATCCAACTTACTCGAGCAGAATAGAGTTCTGTACACGACAAGCCTGCCTTACCATGCATTACAAATTTGTTGTGCACCGAATATTTCTGCCTGATTGAACTATGACATGAATATTCGATCATGCTTCCATTGCAAACACCCATGCGACAATCGTACATAGCAAGACACATGAGGCTTCTAGTGCAAGACACGAGCTTGGGACACAAGTGTGACACCCGGAGTTTTATGGACCCGGGCGTGAACATAATCACCAAGTGTGTTAGGACCAAGTCTTACACATATGATAACTCATGGTACATAAACGATGTCACAACATTAATATATAACAGAGTTCTGTACAAAATAGTTAAATAATTATATCAAATGAAGACAACGGTCTAGCAATCCAAAGTTGACTGGGAGACGACGGTCTAGACCACTCACGAACTCATCATAGCATCCTCCATGCGCCTCATTCTGGGGTACCTGTTATTGACCTGGGGGATATGAGTACAACAATGGTGAGCTCACATACACTCATCGCTTAATAAGTTGTGGGGAATAATGTGCATGAACTCACCATAGGTGGAAGCCCATGTGAAGTATAATGCTTACCCAAGAGGATGGTTAAAGCTGAGCATTGCTTTTAAAGTTAGTCAACATTTTATTAGCAGTTACTAGGTATAAGTAGATACCAACCAAATTAAATAAGAGATCAAGATTAATAACAACACTCACAATGCAATGCAAATGACAAATTGAGTTTAATTCCATAAGTTAATCATGTGAGGGTCTAAACCGCTCATGCTACCCATTTGCTACAGAGTTGATCAGACCCCATACACCTCTACCAAGGAAGCGAGGCAGGGTACCACTACAAGGCCATTACAAAGATCCACTAGCTTCAGAAAATCCGCTATAGTTTGTAAGAAGGGCAATATAGGAATCCCTCGTCCGAAAAACCATCACAGCATGATCGACATGCTGTCATCATCGGAAAGTTGGTCATCATCTAAGAGTTGGTCATCCGGTCCGTCTCCCAGTGTTGGTCATCATTCGAGAGAGTTGGTCATCACCAGAGAGTTGTTCATCCAGTCTGCCTTGTAGAATTGGTCGATGGAGTTGGTCATCGGAGAGTTGGTCATCATCCGAGAGTTGGTCATCACCAGAGAGTTGGTCATCATCAGAGAGTTTGCCATCATCCGTGAGTTGGTCATCCGGTCCATCTGGCAGATTTGGTCAGCGGAGATGGTCATTAGAGAGTTGGTCATCATCTAAGAGTTGGTCATCCGGTCTGTCTCACATATTTGGTTGGCAGAGTTCGCCGTTTCTAAAGGGCCTATTTCAGGTACCAGGTTTCCAAGTACACGAGAGCAGCCTCCGAGCCTTCGTGCAACACCTTGGAGTTGCACGGGGGCTTTTGCAGAGGACCAAATTCTTGGGTGCGTGTAAGCGTGTAATACCCAACTTTGGAAATTAAAAGAGGAATAAAAATTTATGTGTACTACCTTCTCCTTTAATTTATAAGAAATATTAGGAGACATGTTTAAAATAAATGATAGCTCAATAAAATGTCCATCATGCCGAAGTTCTTGTAATGTTGCATTTGTACTTTAAATTATGAGAAAAGTTTAAATTGAAAATAAGAATTTGAAAATGGAATTAGGAAAGGAAAGAAAAGAAAAGGAATAAGGGAATGCTAAGCTAATATAAATAGGATATATATATAAATTAAAAATACTATTTCATACTGATGAAGTGTAAATTTTGTGCACTTAACTTTTATGATGGATCCACATCTCAAGTTTGAAATTCAAATATTAGAATTTGAATATATAAAAAAGAATTTGAAATGGAATACAAATAGGAAATGAAACTGTGCAAACTGGGCTGACCATCACCAATTTGGCCTAGCTGGCCATTTCGGCTGTGCGCCCTCTGCATGGTGCCAACATGTGGGCCCGCAACGTCGGTCTCCCCAGGACGCGCCACACTCTCTTGAGTCACCGTAGCGTGGGACCGTCGCGATAGCCCTCTGGCGCGCGTGTTCTCTTCCGTGGAGCCACTGCATGTTGGGCCCGAGCCGTCAGTCGCTACTCCAACCACCTCGCCCGTCCATGGCGGAATTAGCCCCGCGGAACTCAGAGCTCTGTTGCTTAAGCCTGGCGCACCATCTCGCGACCATAAAGGCTAAGCCGCCGCGACCTATTCCCCGTTCATGACCTAACCACCTCGAGTCAAACCTTGTGCCGCCAACACACTGAGAGCTCGTCGGTGGAACATGGGTCCGCCGCTGTCGAACACGTGAACCACGGGCACTAGGACATCCATGGAGCACTCCGGTTTCACTCTGCACCTGGGGCCACTCTGCACCGTGGACCGACTTCAACTCGCGATCTGAGCCGGTAATAGCCCTTCCCTACTGTTCATACTATCTTGCACTTTGTCTAGCACGGTTCGATTTGAGTCCTAGGCGCCGGGATGACCATTGGGACGCTGCTCCGACGATGTGCCGCCGCGCGGGTCGTGGGCTCCGCCGTGGGCTGCCGGCGGTGTTAGTGGGCAGGATCGTAACCGTTGATCTCAGTGGCAACAGTCAGGATTAGAACTGCATTACGGTTCACGTTAGGTTGATCTGGGGCATAGATCATGGATCAGATGGATCTGGGCCGATCTCCGGGGATCGATGATCTCAACCGTTAGTGTTAGATCTGGCGGGTGCTGTGCGATCCGTGCTATGCAAAACTTGGGTCTTTGGATCTAGATCCAAAAGCCCATATAGCGTACCCATTCATTATAAGTGAGATAAGGTCCTGGCGCTTGGCGTGTGATCGGATGGCCGAGATCGGCGCGTACACCTTCGTGACGCCAGATTTACTAAAGACTCCCCGGGATATTATAAAATAAACCTGCAGTCCATCACGTGAACAGTTTGTGTCAGGGAACTTTTGCAAGAAAAGCCTTGAGCTTTGTTTTATTAACACGCGCAGTCCAGGGATTAGTAAAACATGGAAAAAGAAATTAGAAAATATATTTTAACTCGAAAATAATTCCAGAAACTTGTGAAATTCACATTTAATTCATTTTAGCTCCAAATTGATCCATTCTAGTTGCAATAATTTTGTTTTAATATTGTCTATCACCTAGTACCTCTGTTTAGCCATGAAAATTGGATTAAAATTATGCACTTGAATTATTCTATCCCATGTACTAAATAACTTCAGAAATTCGTAACTTAATAACCGTAACTCTGAATTTAGTGATTCTTGTTCCTACGATCTCGTTATGATGCGTAGAATATTATCATGTATTTTGTTATGTTGTTTGATATGATGTTAATTTCTGCCATACCATGTCTGTTTTGTATTATTGCGAGTAGACGAGCTAGCCACAGAGGATCCAGAGGTTCAGCAGGTGGAGACTGCTGAGCAGGAGCTTGTTGAAGGCAAGTTGTGCCCTTGATCACTTCTTTTTATCCAATCATGTTCTTATTAATCATAATGATCTGCATAGGTTAATTTTGATGGGACCCAATAGGTTACCCTAGTTTGACTATCTTTATACATTGTTTTACCACTGAATTTTTGGGTAGTACCTACTATTGCTTTATGTGGTTTTTGGGTATGGAGATATAGATTATTCATGATCATACTTTTATTATCAATTTGTTATTTACTATTTATGATAAGATCATTATGTTAATTGGAACATGGAGAACCACCCACGAAAACAGTGCTACCACAAGGGTGGTATGGAACGCCCTTGGCTGACTAATTAGGAAAGCTAGTGGATGACTACCTTACCTGAAAGGGGCAAGAGCAGTAGGGGAGTGGTTAGTGTAGGAAGGTCCTTGGGTTGATTTTGCTGCGATGATGGTCAGGCTAGGGATCCCTACATTAGAGCTTCCTAGAAACTATAGCGGGTTTTCTGAAGCTAGTGGAACTTTGTAAAGGCCTCGTAGTGTTAGCCGGCCTTGCTTTCTTGGTAGAGGTGTATGGGAAGTCGCGATCCTTTGGCAGATGGGTAACATGACTTGTGGGTAAAGATGTGCAACCTCTGCAGAGTGTAAAACTAGTATATCAGCCGTGCTCACGGTCATGAGCGGCTCGGACACTCACATGATTAATTTATGAAATTAAATTCAGTTTGTCATTTGCATCGTATTGGGATTCATTATTACTTTCATTTACTATTACTATGGTTTGTTATTTACTTACATTTAGTAACTGCTAATAAAATTTTGACCAACTTATAAAAGCAATGCTCAGCTTTAACCCTTATTTATTGATCAGCCTTACACTTCACATGAGCTCCCACCTTTGGTAAGTTCATGCACATTATTCCCCACAACTCGTTGAGCTATGATCTTTTGTGAGCTCACTCTTGCGATATATAAACCCTCCACAGGTGAAGAGCAGGTGGTCAAAGAGGAGCCGCCCTACAATGAAGCATATGAGTTGGTCTAGGTGGTGTCTCTCAATCAGCTTTGTGGCGCCAGGGAAATAATATTTAGTTTGTTTTATTATTATCATTTATTTTTGTAAGACTTCTGTTATGTAATAATGACATTTATGATATTTATCTCTATACACTTTGTTATTATATATGATGTTCTTCCTTGGCACACATATGAGATGCACCCGACTTTATCCTTTAAATCCGGGTGTGACAAAGCGCATCTGCTAGATGTTGCCCCTGAGTAATCCATGTGGATTTCTGGGGGGGAGGGGTTCACTTGGTATTCGAGCATTTTATGGGTGGACCCTTCCTGCGATGGTCATCACGTGCTAAGCATGAGTCTAGGTTTGCTCGACTCTTATTGATGACCAAAATCTCGGGTGCGCGCAAGCGCTGCTCGATGTAGCCCCCGAGCGATCTACGTAGTATGCTTGGGGGTTTATCCGATACTCGAGCAGTTTAGGGGCCGACCCTTCTTGTGATGGTCGTCACGCGTGGAGCGTGAGTCCGCTTAGTGCCGGAGCTGAGCGTAGTCTTGGGTGGTGATCCTCCGAGCGGGTCGTCTTCCAAGGGCTTGATCCTTGATATGCATGCATCCCCCTCGGAAGCTCTTTTGAGGTCTCTTTGAGGAGAGGGTCGTCTTCCACCGACCTAGTCGGTGTGAGGAAGGAGGCCGTCGAGCTACGAACGGGTTATCATAGTGAGATCCGACCACCCTCTAGTAGCGTTAGGTCTCAGTGAGTGGTCCCACATGCAGGCTCGACCCGCTAGGGGCATCTCATTGACTCCTTCCTTATTCGATCTTATATCGGCCCTTTGGTCGGTTTGGCTGACCAAAGAGGGGCCCCATGGCTACCATGTTAGCTAGGTTACCATAGAAGAATGTGAGGTACAACCTTGAATGTGTGCACGAGCAAATGACTTATCTGCTGGTCACCTAGCTTGCGGCTCACTAGGATCTTGCTCGGTCCACCCCTCGCTCTATGTGAGAAGTTGGGGGTGAGATTTGTTTTTTTACCTGGTCGATATGAGGTAGTTACTGTGGCGGCACGGTAAAAGAGGTGGCCATCATGACGTTGTTCGACGTGGGTGGCTTGATGGGACACAAAATGACCCATTCACCGTGGAGGTACATCACGGGAGGTTAGGGTTTCAGAGAAGAACTTGGATGAGAGGGAGAGGGAGGGAGAGAAATGAGAGGGATAAACTCCCAAGCAATCTACGTGGATGAGAGAGAGAGAGAGAGGCGGTTGGCGGTGCGATGGGAGGCGATGGCGCGAGGGGGTGGCATGAGGAGAGGGACACAAGGTGTGGGGTGTGGGAGAAGATTATGACACCCAGCCAGCGATATCGGTTTGCTCGGGAATTGAATGAAGCCGTATTTATTAATAAGATATTCATTACAGACTACACCGAAACAAACAGTTGTATGGGTATCAGTTTACAGGCATAATTGGATGGCGTTACATTTGGTCTAAACAAATGGCTGCTAAGATCTATTTTCACATCCATCGTTTCCCGTCTTTTTTGGTATATCTCTCATCTATTTGTCAATTCCCTTTCGTCCTTCTCGCTTGCACATAGGGGCAAATGTAGATCCACTTATCTCGCATCTAGTATTCTCATTTTTTGGCAACAACGATAGATTGCATCCTTCTCCAACGTGTTGTGGATTACAATTTGGAGCTATCACTACCGGAATCCGGGCCTTTTGCCGAGTGCCAGGCTCTTTGCCGAGTGCTTTTTATCGGGCACTCGGCAAAGAAGACTTTGCCGAGAGCCGCACTCGGCAAAGACCTGCGCTCGGTAAAGAGCTTGTTTACCGAGTGCTAGACACTCGGCACAGAGAAGCACTCGGCAAATAATGTTTTGCTGAGCGGCAAACACTCGGCAAAGATGGTGCTCGGCAAAGGTCCGTTAGCGGCCGTTTACAGCTGACGGCCGTTAGCCTTTGCCGAGGGCCGAAAGCCGGCACTCGGCAAAGCAGATTCTTTGCCGAGTGCCAAATATATGGCACTCCGCAAAGAGTGTCTTTGCCGAGTGTCATCTCTAGACACTCGACAAAGTACATTTTTATTTTTTTATTTTGGCCACCAAACTTTTTGTGGTAGGTTCCTACACTATGTAGACCTACATGTACCATTTTGGGACAATTATAACATTGTTTTCAATAGCTAGTAGATTTAGTTTGTTTATTTGAATTTCTTCGGAAAATTCAGATTTGAACTGCAAGTCACTCGAAACTTGGAAAACCGTGCATGCAAAAATGATACAAATGCTATTTAACACGAGTTACGACCGATTTTAGGAGCGGACCGGAAACTTCAAGCACCATGCTCACTCAACATGGCCGTGAACTTGCCATCCAGTTGTTTAAAAATTGTACAAAACACAAACAAAGTCAAAAAATCATGAAACTTGTCCAAGTGTCATGATATCATATGTAGAGGCTGTGATAAAAATTTCAGAATATTTCGAGAAAGTTGTGACATACTATGTGTAGAAACCTAGGAGAACTACTTTGAAACTCTATGATTTCATGTGTGGTTCTCCTAGGTTTCTACACATAGTACGTCTCAACTTTCTCGAAACATTCTCAAATTTTTATCACAGCCTCTACATATGATATCATGACACGTGGAAAAGTTTCATGATTTTTTGACTTTGTTTGTGTTTTATACAATTTTTAAACAACTGGATGGCAAGTTCACAGCCATGTTGAGTGAGTATGGTGCTCGAAGTTTCCGGTCCGCTCTTGAAATCGGTCGTAACTTGTGTTAAATAGCATTTGTATCATTTTTGCATGCATGGTTTTCCAAGTTTCGAGTGACTTATAGTTCAAATCTGAATTTTCCGAAGAAATTCAAATAAACGAACAAAATCTACTAGCTATTGAAAACAATGTTATAATTGTTCCAAAATGGTACATGTAGGTCTACATAGTGTAGGAACCTACCACAAAAAGTTTGGTGGCCAAAATAAAAAAATAAAAATGTACTTTGCCGAGTGTCCAGAGATGACACTTGGCAAAGAAGGTCTTTGCCGAGTGTCTAATGTGGGGCACTCGGCAGAGATGCTAAATACATACTTTACCGAGTGCCTATCAGCAGGCACTCGGCAAAGACATGTTTGCCGAGTGCCGGCGATCTGGCACTCGGCAAACTCTATTTTTAAATTAAAAAAAACCTTTGCCGAGTGCCCTCGATCTGGCACTCGGCAAAGAAGGAAAACATAACGTCTGCCCGACCCTTCTCCTTCTCCTTCTCTCACACTCACTCACTCACGCTCTAGCTACCAGTGCCGCCGCCGCTCCCCGCCGGCGCCCGCCCCTTGCCGCGCCCACCCCTCGCCGCCACGGCCGCGCCCGCCGCGCCCTCCCCCATGCCCTCCCCCATGCCATGCCTGCCACCCGCCGCCGCGGCCGCGCTTGCTCGCCCGCCGCGCCCTCCCTCGCACCATGCCTACCGCCCGTCGCCGCGGCCGCAACCTCCTGCCCGCCGCGCCCTCCCCCGCCGCTGCGTCCTCGTCCGGCCTTCGCGTCCGCACCCCTCTCCCTCGCCCTCGCCTGCCTGCCGCCCCGACACCGCCGTCGCGCCCCCGTCACCGCCGCTCCTCCCGTCACTGTCGCTCCGCGCCACCGCCGCGCCCACACACCTCCGCTCCCCGACACCGCCGCGCACCCACACCGCCGTCGCCGCCGTCGCCACGTCCCAGCCTCAACCGTCGTCCCCACGCCTCGCCCTCAACCACCGTCGCGCCTAGCACCACGCCGACGCTTGGTAATGTGATTGATAATTCTCTATATATGTGAGCATGTGATTGATAATGTGATGGATAGTTAGAGTTAAATTATCTTTAGCCACTAGGTACTTAGAATTTGCATTGTGTGGATAACCTTTTTTCTTGTAGATTAATAAATGAATGTCGAACTCTAAAACATGCATATTACAAGGATAGAATAGAAGCAGATATATATATATATATATGAATTATGCCGTTGAATTATGTGTGGATGTCTCATGGATTGGATATATATATGTGTGATTGCCGGCCATCGTGCCGTTGAATTATGCGTGTATGTCAGCCATCGTGCTGATAGTTTTATTTTCAGGATTTCAAAACCTCCCCGTGCAGGGGAGGTGCTGCCGAAATTTTCTACTAGGCTTCTGTTAGAGGATGGAGGATCGTGAGTGGATGTACACGGGCCGTAGAGGAAGGAACGATGTCACCACTGAATGGATTAGAAAGACCGATGATTTTGTGGAACAAGCATATGGTGAAGCTGCTAAAGGAGCGAGTCTAGTCCCATGCCCGTGCAGCAAATGTGCCAACCGGAAAGAAAAACCAAAGAAGGCCATGGTAGAACATATTTGGAAGAATGGATTTACGCCAGGCTATACTCGGTGGATCTTTCATGGTGAAGCGCATCGTACGAGAGAGGAGGTGCTGAGACAACATGTCGAGGATTATGACACGGATGCGGGGGTAGCGGATATGTTGAATGACTATCAGGAGGCACCATACACGGGAGGATGTATGGATGACGAGCTAGAGCTGACTGCAAAGGCGTTCTACGACATGTTCGATGCGGCACAGAAGCCCCTTCACGGCCAGACAAAGGTTTCTCAACTGGATGCCATTGGGCGTGTAATGGCGTTCAAGTCGTAGTACAGCATGAGTAGAGACGCATTCGATGGCTTGTTAACGGTTATTGGGAGCCTGCTTCCGGATGATCAGTTTCTGCCAAAGAGCATGTACGAGGCACAAAAACTCCTTCATGCACTCGAGATGATGTATGAGCAGATTCATGCTTGTCCTAAGGGCTGTGTGCTATTTAGGAAAGAATACGCGGAGGCAAAGTACTGTCCCAAGTGTAAATTGTCTAGGTTCATGGAGGTAGACTCTGGTGATGGATAGAAGAGGCAGCTCGACATCCCCTTGACAATCCTACGACACCTTCTGTTCATACCGAGGATCCAGCGTCTGTACATGACAGAGGAATCCGTGAAACAGATGACATGGCATAAAAATGGAAAACGATACAATCCTGACAAGATGGTGCACGCATCCGATGGTGAAGCATGGAAACACTTTGATGCCATTCACCGTGAGAAAGCCGAAGAGGCTTGTAATGTACGTGTTGCGCTGGCCACAGATGGGTTCAATCCCTATGGAATGAGCGCTACCCCGTACACATGTTGGCCCGTGTTTGTTATCCCAATCAATCTCCCCCTGGTGTGTGCTTTCAAAGGCAGAATATATTCGTGTCATTGATAATTCCCGAACACCTGGGGAATAAAATGGGCATGTACATGGAGCCTTTGATCGATGAATTGGTACGTGCCTGGGAGGAAGGAGTATGGACGTATGACCGAGCTACGAAGACAAACTTCAGAATGCATGTTTGGTACCAGTACTCCATGCATGACTTACCGGCGTATGGGCTATTCTGTGCCTGGTGTGTTCACAGTAAGTTCCCATGCCCAGTTTGCAAGGAAGCTCTCAGGTTCATTTGGTTGAAAAAGGGTGGCAAATATTAGTCCTTCGATAAACATCGACAATTTCTCCCTCCTAACCATCCATTCCGCCTAGACATCAAGAACTTTACGAAAGGTGTCGTAGTGACAGACCGCCCACCTGCAACAATGACTGGTGCCAAAATTCATCAACAGATTGATGGGCTCGTGGCAAATACAGAAGGTGGTTTTGTGGGATATGGTGAGCAGCATATGTGGACACATAAGTCTAGCTTGACTCGGCTCCCCTATTATGACGACCTGCTCCTTCCACACAACATTGACGTGATGCACACTGAAAAGAATGTTGCCGAGGCACTATGGGCAACAATTATGGACATTCCTGATAAGTCAAAGTATAACGTAAAGGCAAGAGTGGATCTGACAGCATTATATGATAGACCAAACCTAAAGATGAAGCCGCCAAGTGGCGGAAAGACGTGGAGAAGGCCTAAGGCCGATTTCGTCCTAAGCAGGGCCCAGAGGAAGGAAGTAATTCAGTGGATCAAGATGTTGATGTTCCCTGATGGGTATGCAGCTAACCTGAGTAGGGGGTGAACTTATCTACTATATGAGTCTTAGGGATGAAGAGTCATGACTTACACATATGGATTGAATGGATTCTTCCTGCGATGGTTCGAGGCTATGTCCCTGAGCATGTCTGGATAGCGCTTTCAGAGTTGAGTTATTTCTTCCGTCAGCTTTGTGCAAAAGAGTTATCTCAGACCGTGGTTGTAGACTTGGAAAGATTGGCACCCGTGTTACTGTGTAAGCTTGAGAAGATATTTCCACCCGGCTTCTTCAATCCAATGCAGCATTTGATTCTTCATCTCCTCTATGAGGCATGAATGGGGGGGCCGTGCAGGGACGTTGGTGCTATCCAATCGAGAAATGTAGAAATAAATGCAAACTCGAGGCTTCCATTGCAGAGGCATACATTCTAGAGGAGGTGTCAAACTTCACAACAACTTATTATGGTGACAAATTGCCGAGCGTGCATAATCTACCCCCTCATTACAATGATGGTGACAATGAATCGAACCTTAGCATATTTCGAGGCCAACTTGGAAGCGCAAGTGGCTCGACCACCAAGACCCTGACACATGAAGAGTGGCGGCATATCATGCTATATGTATTGACCAACCTTGAAGAGGTGACGCCATACATGGAACAATTTCTTCATGAATTCTGGCGTCGATCAAGGGACCCCACTCCATAGGAATATGACACTCTTCTTAGAAAGGGTGCGAGAAATGGGTTGCCCGATTTCATTTCATGGTTCAAACGTAAGGTACGTGCTTAGTTTGTAAAAGAGATACGTCTTTGAACTCAATTTAGCGTCTTTTAACTTGCGAATACTTGCAGGGCTAAAGAGATCCATCTATGAGTGCCAAGTTGAGACAAGTAGTCAACGACTTTGCTTATAGGGTCAAGAAATATTCTGGGTATGACATCAATGGATACCGTTTTCGCACAACAAACTATGACAAAAGTCGGCCCAATCAGAAAACAACGTGTTCTGGAGTCTTTACGCCCGGCCTTGACGATGTCGATTATTTTGGACGAATCGAAGAAATATATGAGCTCAATTTTTATGGTTTCAAACCTCTTACTCCAGTGATATTCAAATGTCATTGGTTTGACCCTCAAGTGACGAGACGGACACATTCTAATCTTGGGATAGTCGAAATTCGACAAGATTCCACCTTACTAGGAGACGATGTCTATATCGTGGCCCAACAGGCCACACAAGTGTATTATCTCCCATATGCGTGCCAAATGAAAGAACATCTTAAGGGTTGGGATGTTGTGTATAAGGTATCGCCGCACGGACACATATGATGGAGAGTTCTTCCAAGAAGATGGGCTAGAAGGGCGATTTGAGATAGACTTAACCGAAGCTATCAGAATGGACGTAGATATTGAAATGGTTGTTGTTGAGGAGGATGATGATAATGACTTAGTAATCCTTGAAGGTAATGACATTAATGACAAACTTGCATCTTCCGATGGTGTTGAGATTGAAATGGTTGATAGTGATGATGAGAATTATGATCCGGCTAACCCCGACACATATGAAGATTATTTTTAATCGATGTAATGCTATATGACTTTTTATTTCGCACCTATTTTTAAATACATATTTTTATATGTGCTTATTTGTTTACTCTTAATTGCAGGTTTTTAGACAAATATGGTGGGCGGTTGGCTGAGGAGGAGGAGGGGGAGGAGGAGCAGGACGGCGGACGAGGCAGAGCAGGACGAGGCACAGCAGGCGGCGCAGCAGGACGACCTTGTTCAGCAGCAGGCGGCGCAGCAGGACAACGACGACCAGCAGTAGGACGACAACGAAGCTCAGCAGACCGCCTCAGGTTCTGGCGCCTCAGGTTCGAGGAGCATCTACCTGCAAGGTCCCACGAGTCTGCCTCAACGTCCCATACTTCGGGACAGGCGGCCGCTAATTCGGCCGGATGGGGAGAGGCATGTAACTTTATGTTCTTCATTATTGTTCAAAATCATAATATAAACTAATACTTTTTATTTATCACTTGGACAGGTCTTGGACGGTTGTGGATTATGCAGGGGGTCATTGTCGCCTCCTTAATGGCATCCTCGGCCTGTTGTGCAGGGAACACTTCCCTAGACTGGTTAAGTACGCTGGAGTGACGGGCCCAGCCTACACCTTCGACCACTACGCCGTCGCCCCCGATGCAGTAGACCAAGACGGCCGGGAATTCAATAACAAGGCGGAGCGGGTGAAGCAAGAGCTGTGGGTAAGTCTTAGTATAATGTAAAATATATCGCATTCGTTGCAAATTCTTGAAATAATGTATGGATACATCATTTTTGTATGCAGAATTTCTTCAGATGCGAGGCTGGATACGAGGCTAGGGCAGATGTGGTGGCCACCATGGGCTGTAAGAAGCTCATCGTGGACATGCACTATGAGGCCCAAATCCAGGCCATCGTCACCTACCACGGCTCCATCCTTGGGGAGAAGGTGACCAAGCAGCAAGCCTGAACCATGTCGTTGACCAGGGACCAGTACCTGCAGGTAAAGTCATGCATGTTTGGTACCAGTACTCCATGCATGAATTTAATTTTATCTTCTATTATGCACTTTACGTGTTTACTTTGTAGATGATTCCATATTGGTGCGCCACACATCCTCTGTGGTAGGAGCAGATGGTGGATAGGTGGTGTTCGGCTGAGTGGGACGAGGCGCACAACGCTAGCCGGGAACGGCGTATGATGATGCAAGGTCCCTCCCACCACCAAGGCAACCGAAGCCTGGGCCAATATGCAGAAGCATGGGTACGCCTTCTTTTTTATTTAGATATATAGCACTGGATTAGATATTATTTCTAACTATCTCGTTGCTTTTCTTGTAGTCAGCGTCACATGGTGGCCGACCTTGCTCCACCTTCTCGGCCTATGCTATGGCCCATAAGGGCAAGGCAACGTCCGACGTCACCTACAACCTGGATGACGGACCCGAGGCCTACACCAACCCCGCCGTCTACAGCCGCCTTCATGACTACACCGTCATGGCGCAGGAGGTCCATGGCCCAGAATATGATCCGAGCACCGAGCCGATCGACCCCGATGTGCTCATGAGGGTCGGAGGAGGCAAGAGACATGGGCGGTACTAGATTGTTGACGGGGCAATCGACTCGTCCTCCACTCCCACTCTGTCTCAGGTGAGAGCAAGGAGCATGGGCTCGAGTCCAGCCATACGACCTCGGCATGACAGCTCACAACATCGCATACAACAACTCGAGGTTAGTGCTTCTTTAACTCGTCCTTCCTTGAGTTATATACCTTCTCTTTGAGTTACTATAACGTTGGCTTGTAATATTACAGACCCAACTAGAAGAAGAGAGGAGGGAACGTCAAGAGATGGAGGCGAGGATAATGGCGGAGCGGGCGACAGCTGATCAGAGGATGGCGGAGATGTTCCAGTACATGTAGAGCCTTGGCGCCGCATAGGGTTTCGCTCCGCCACCTCCATTGTTCCCTCTAGTTGACCCTACTCAGTTCCATACTCCTGTGAGTATCAAAATTGTAATTACATGTTGGTAATGCATCTGGTATAACACATGCAATCTTTTCTCTGTGCAGGACCAATCTGGGGCGGCATCCAACAACCCTCATGAAGGGTTCAGTCCTACGCAGCACCAGTCTAACCGCCCACCTCCATGAGAGTTATGTTTTCAGTGTATAGACTTTAGAACTTGTGTTGAATACTTATGTTTGTGTTGGATACTTATGTCAGAGCTTGAGACTTATGAGACTTATGTTCTTGTTACTTATGTTTGCGTTGAGAACTTGGATATTTATGTTTATGTTGGATATTTATGTTTGTGTCGGATATTTATGTTTGTGATGATATCTGTGATGTAGATATGTGATATATGTGATGTATATGTCGTATCTTTTGTTTGTATGGATGGAATATAAAAAACAAATAAAAAGGTGTATACTGGTCACTTTGCCGAGTGTGACACTCGGCAAAGAGGTGCTTTGCCGAGTGTCAGGGACATAGCACTTGGCAAAGAACCAAAACCTGGGCACCGGTAAAGGTTCTTTGCCGAGTGTAATGGCTTTGGCACTCGACAAAGAAGCACGCTTTGCCGAGTGCCATACCAAGCACTCAGCAAAGTACCTGATAGGGGGACCCCTCTGGTGGATTCTTTGCCGAGTGTCTGCCTGACCACACTCGGCAACGGTAACTCCTTTGCCGAGTGTCGCCTGGAACACTCTGTAAAGGCGCCGTCCCCATAACCCGGTGCCATAACAGCTGCTTTTCTTTGCCGAGTGCCCCCTGGCACACAGCAAACCTATTTGCCGAGTGCCCGAGAAAAGTACTCGGCAAAGAAGGCTTTGCCGATGCACTATGTGCCGAGCCCTCTTTGCCGAGTGCGACACTCGACAAAGCCTTTGCCGAGTGTTTTTAAGGCTTTGCCGAGTGCTGCAGGCACTCGGTAAAGCTGGCGATTCTAGTAGTGTATAAAATCTATGTTGGTGCTGCACTACTCAAGTTGTAAGCCACGAGCGAGTGTGTGGCTTCGTTAACCCTAAAACACTAGTAAAAGTGTAAACATCATGACAAATTTCTTGTGATTATTTTTTATTGGTTGCTCTATGACAAAAGTTTTTCTTCACGAATCAAACCACTTCTACATGGCAAAAAGTTTGGGACACGGTGTAATAAATAGATACAGTTTTTTAACCAACCAAAATTTATCACAGGATGGTTCTTTATGATGAATGCCACTCCTACCATGAATATGGTGAATTTGTACAAGTTTAGTGTGAAGCTACTTCTCTTAGTACATCTTTTGAGAGTGCCAATCTGAGTCTTAGGTGAATATGGTGAAATCATACAAGTTCATTGTGAAGCTATTTCTCTCGGTACATCTTTTGAGATGGCTACGATGTGATTTGCTGAATTGCGGGTTGTTGGCAAATCGGCACTATGTCGTGATAATTTGTGGTAATCACCTACCATTCAAGGTTTCAAAGAAAAGGAATCAAGGGGATCAACAGGTGCTTTGTAGGCACTGTAAAAACGTACAAGCACGCTAAGGTAGGTGTGTGCCTCGGGCATCCCGTCGGGCCCATGCTCCACATCAACGACGATGTAGTTGCGGCCATAGAGGGCGGAGAGTTCAGTGAGGGTAGAGGAGAAGGAGAGGAGAAACAAACCTTAGAGGGTGTCTCTAGTAGCAAGGCAAGATTTGAGGGAGGGTGTGGGAGAAAGGAGTTTGGATGGCGTGGCGGAGACCGCGAGGGAGGAGCACCGCCCACCACAGGGAAGCGGTTTCGCGGTGGGATGGACGACGAATCCAAGATCCACCTCTATTGCCCTACGGTGGGAGGCAGGCATGTAGGTCATAGTGGACTAGAGGATAACATACTCTGCTCAGAGGAAAAATTTATGAGAAGTTGTGGTCCGAAGAGGACATGCTTTGTCACGCACTGAAGCTGATCGTGCATGGTGCGCCCTCGCACAAGGAAACCTGGCGTCTGCGTAAGATCAAACGACTCTCTTTCTCTAGGGCAACGTGGCCGCTCTTAGGGGCCAAGAATCCTTGTAGCTTTTAATATAAGGGCATGTACAGTGGTGTTTAATGTGGAGGCTCTTAAGGTGTTTAAGGGGGTATTTGTAAAAAAAAGCTTAGAGTCGTCTCTCCGTGAAGAGACACCTCTGGCTCGTAAACCAAGTAGCAACAGACACCTCACTTCCCATTGTACGAATTTGTCGTCTATTCTATAGATCTGATGCTGTACAAATGCATTTAATTCTGTATTTATTAATAGACTACATTTATAGACACTCCATTGTATAATGGAGTCTCTTAATTGTCTCTTGTGGTTGGAGAACCGTTTTGGTGTCTCTCACTATACAAGCCCTAGGAGATGTGGCTAACCTTTTGAGTTGTGAGAAACTTCTTCATCTCTGGTCTTCTTAACAAATCCTTTATTCATTTTGGTGGCTCATGTGTATAAGCATTACTCTGCAGTTATTACTGTCAAAACAATACTATGGCATATGCTAGAAAATTTGGCACCACACATATGGTGGAAACTGGGTAAGATCTTAGACGAATAGACGCTTTGGTTGTATGTCCTCTTGAATATTCTAGGTACTAACTTGGAAGACACTTCGTGCTAGGTTTGTTGTGATAAGTGCCATATTTGGGTTAGCTCGATCGAGGAGGGAAAGACCGCCCTCCTGGTACTATATTAAGAAGAGACTGAAACATGGTCTGAGCCGAGAAAACCCCTAAACCTAGCCCCCCATCACTAGTGGGCCATCACCGCCCACTCTGCAACGCCCCAGCCAGATGGTGGCATGTAGGACGTAATCCGGGAGTGGGCGAGTGTCACACCCGAGTTTCGGGGCACCAAGACCCGGGCACGAACATAATCACCAGGTGTGCTGGGACCAAGTCTCACACATATGATGAATCATGGCACAAGATTGAATGTCACATCTTTACTACATAACAGGAGTTCTATACAAAATAAATAAATAATTACATCATATGAAGACAACAATCCAGCAACCCAAAGTTGACTGGGAGACGACGACCTAGACCTCTTACGGACTCGTCACAGCATCCTCCATGCGCCTCATCCTGCCGTACCTGTTCTTGACCTGTGGGGGTGTGAGACAGCAAGAGTGACCTCACATACGTTCATAGCTCAACAAGTTGTGGGGAATAATGTGCATGAACTCGCCAAAGGTGGGAGCTCACGTGAAGTGTAAGGCTTACCAAAGAGGTTGGTTAGAGCTGAGCATTGCTTTTAAAGTTGGCCAAAATTTTATTAGCAATTACTAAGTATAAGTAAATACCAATCCAATTAAATAATAGAACAAAAGTAACAACATCACCTGCGATGCAATGCATATGACAAATTGAATTTAAGTTCCATAAATTAATCATGTGAGGGTCCGAGCTGCTCATGACCGTGAGCACGGCTGATATACCAGTTTTACACTCTGCAAAGGTTGTGCATCTTTACCCACAAGTCATGTTACCCATTTGCCATGGGGTTGTACGGGCCCCATACACCTCTACCAAGGAAGCGAGGCAGGGTAACACTACGAGGCCTTTACAAAGTTCCACTAGCTTCAGAAAACCCGCTACAGTTTATAGGAAGCTCCAATGCAGGGATCCCTCGCCTGACCGCCATCGCAGCAAAATCAACCCAAGGACCTCCCTACACTGACCACTCCCCTACTGCCCCTGCCCCTTTCGGGTAAGGTAGTCTTCCACTAACTTTCCTAATTAATCAGCCAGGGGCGTCCCATTAAACCCTTGTGGTAGCACTGTTTTCTCGGGTGGCCGCTTCATGTTCTAATTAACATAATGATCTTATCATGAACAGTAAATAACAGCTGATAATAAAAGTATGATAATGAATAAGGTATCTCCATACCCAAAACCACATAAAGCAATAGCAAGTACTACCCAAAAAGTTTAGTGGAGTCAAGGTATAAAGATAATCAAACTAGGGTAACCTATTAGGTCCCATCAAAATTAACCTATGCAGATCATTATGATTAATCAGAACATGACTGGGTAAAAGAAGTGATCAAGGGCACACCTTGCCTGGGACTTGAGAATCTAGATACCAGGATGGTTCTTTAGATGACACGTGTCCTCACTGCTAGTCATAGTAATACAAATAGACATGTATAGGCAAAATTAACATCACACCAAACATAAGAATAAACTGCATAATAACATTCTACGCTGCGTAACGAGATCATAGGAACAAGAATTACTAAATTTGGTTCTATGGTTATTAAATTATGAATTTCCGAAGTTATTGAGTACCTACAATAGCATACTCATGTGAATAATTTTAGTTCATGTTTCATGGCCAAACAAATTTACTAAGTGATAAACAATATTAAAACAAAATTAATGTCTCTAGAATGACTCAATTTGGAATTAAAATGGATTTAATATGAATTATACAAGTTTCTGAAATTGTTTTGTATTAAAAATCAATTTCTATAATTATTTTCCTAATTCTTTCTGATCTCTAGATTGGGCGCTAAATTTTGAAAACCCTAGGGATTGATCTACAAATACTCCCTAGACTCAGTGATCATCGCCCACGGACGGCGGGTTTATTTGAAAGTAATCCGAGGACTCATATGCAAAAGACCATGGCCGAGGGGGGTATCGGCAATCGCGAGCCGTTGGATTACAAAGCAAGCGCTCGGATTAGACTATCATCACATCGAATCGGTACGTATTCACTCCCATCGGATCTGAACCCAAGGGCTCATATTTTAAAGAACCCCGACCCCACCAGGGCGGTCCAGATCAGGATGAACGACACGGATGGCGCCTTGATATGGTAAGTATTACTTCTAATCCTGGCCATTCCCTCCAAGATCAACGGTCCTGAGCAAGCCATCGAACCAGCACACGCTGATGTAATCTCGAACGTCCATTTTGACACAGATGGCTAGGGACATCTCCCCCAAACGCGCGGTGGCCTGAGCGGCGCTGCCCGCGGCGTCGCGGCGACGACATGGCGGCGATGAGCCATACGGCCAATCGAGCCCCCAAACCGCACACCAGACGCCCCTACACGAAGAGGAGAACAAGGCGAATCCTATGGTTAGCGGCTCACCTCCAATCGGTGGTCAAGGCGAGCTGGCCACGGTATGCGGCGGCTCCACGGTAGTGACGGCGCTCCAGCAAGAAATTGCCAGTACACCGGCGGTCCAACCTTAGCGTAGGAGCCACGACCACCTTCGCCGCACCACGACGAAGCTCACGGACCCAACTCCAGGACCACAACGATGGTAAACTTGCCAAGCCCCGATGGCGACCAACTCCACCTCTCTCACTCTATGCTCGATGTGCCACGGGGGTTTTCTGGTGATGGGCAGGGGCGGCGGTCGGGTTTTATAAGCAGTCCCGCGAGGATCGAGTCCAGGGGGCCACGAGTTCCACAGTGAGGTCGGCAGGAGGTAGTTGCGCCAAGCTCGTAGGGTTGTTACGAGCAGCGGCCATATCCTTGACTGTGGAGAAGAGAAGTCCGATGCTTGGGCCCCACATGTCATTGCTGTGGATTTTTGGGTGGGTTGTTGGCAAAGTTACTGCCAGATGAGACCCGTCTGTTAGTGTGGCCACGCGCGCACACGGGATGGTGGACAGGGCCGGCGCGAGGTGGTAAGTGCAGATGGGCCGAGAAAAGGATCCGCAGGCCCAATAGCGAGTTATGGTCTGTTCTCTTTTTTTATTTCTTTTCTCAAATTTTCAAATTCCTATTTCAAACACAAACTTGATTCGGATTTCAAATTTAGACATCAATTAGGGTGCACAACACAGAACTCCATCATGAAAAGCAATGGTTTTATTGGATTTATATTAATACATGTTTAACCACATGCTTCAAATATAAACCACATACACCTATTTTATTTATTTATTTCAAAGAAGTCATGTATTTGAATGTATACCAAACTCAAGGATTTATCCGAAGTTTGATATTTAATACTTATTTATAGGAAGATGTTTGGATAATATTTTTAGCAGGATTTCTTTAGTAAAACTTCTTAAAGTGTTAATTATATAGCTCATGAGAGGAACACTTCTCATCATTTTATTATTTATTTCTTTTGGTTATTTGGCTAGCTTACTTCCTTTTTATTGAACATTCAAAAGCATGAGAAATCCAAAAAGGTTTCAAAAATTCTAGAACACTCTCATAGATATTTTTATTTCTTTAGTTTATTATTTTAGGATATTTTTTTCTTCTACCAATTTTTAGGTCTTCCAGCGAGGCACGGTGAGGTGATTTTTTAACCAAGCCCGAAATTCTTCCCCTAGGGGATCAAACTCGGGACCTAGAAGTGCTACTCGGAAGCCTTAACTATTATGCTAGATGCCCTTTTGCTAGATTTGGGTTAACATTGAATGTGACCTGACATGCAACAAGTGGAGGTTATTTCCTTTCTTTTACATGATGATATTTTGATGTTCTTATTGTTTGATGTCTACATGAAACTGTTCTATGAATATCTTTTGTTAACTTGGCATTGTTTCATAGGATCTAGAAAATGCAGATTATTTTTGTTCGAATTGTAAATCAAAAGGCAAAACAGTTCCAACAACTAAAAAATATACTTCCCATAGTTCAGAGTAAGTTGTTTATTGCTGTTTAATCTATGGATACAAAGCTAATGAGTAAATGAGCACCTCAATTCATAATGTATTTCTCCACAGATGTGCTAGCACTTCAAAGGGAAAACTGACCCTAATGATAGCTAGTTGTTTCCTTGTAATGCCCAAAATTGGTAGAATAAAAATATATATATAATAATAAAATAAAGAAATAGGTATATTGATGATAGTGTTTCTAGAAATTTTTGAAACCTTTCGAATTTAGTAGGGCATTTCCTTTTCTTAATCAATTGAGAATACTAAATTAGTTAAATGACCAATAAATATATAAAGAAAGGACGATCTCTTGATGGTAATTTTGGTGATGTATTTTATGAGAACCATAACTTGATCTTCAAATTTAAATAAGAACATAAAATAGAGAATAAAAAGGAAAATGTTTATGAAGCCATTTATTCCTCCCATGAGTAAATAACAAGGAAAAGAATATGCAAAGAAAAATATATATGAGTGCTTACAATTCTTCCTACTAGAACTTTATTTGGGAATTTAACCTGGGTTTGAACTTACAAACAAGTTTGAATTCAAATACTAGAGTTTGAAATTTAGGAAGAAAATGAAATAAATAAAAAGAGTTGATCTCCTTATGTGATTTGTCATCTACTTTTTGAATCACGTGACTAATCATAGTTATGAGGGAATAATTCCTTATTAAAACCCAAATAGGCCATGCATCATGTTGGAGTTTTGTTTGTTTGTGCATTTAATAAAAACAAAAATATAGTAATAATAATGAGTTGAGGATTTGAAATAAAACCCAAATTAAAAGTGGGATTGGAAAATGGAAGGGAAGAAAAGAGAAGCACTAGTCATCACCAAAATAAAATTTTAAAATAAATAAATTCATCACATGTTTAAGTTGGACATTTAATGTGAAGACAAATTTATCCCGAAGTTTGAATCTAAATGGGAATTTAAACTTTGAAATAGAAAGAAAAGGAAATAAAAGAAGAGAAAAGAAGAGAGAAAATGGAGGGGGGAATAACTCATTTTGGGCTCAAACCAGTCGCCCTCAGCCCATTTACTTCTCCTCCATGGCCCAAGCGTCCTCCTTCCGCCGCGCGCTGACGACCGGGTCCCAATGGACAGCCCCACCGTACTCGTCACGCATAATCGTTTTCATGCCGTATGTCGCTGTTTTGTGGGCCCAAGGATGCGCGTGTTGTTCTTCTTCTATCAGGGAAAGGTTTTACTAGACGGCGCAGAGGGGGTTGTTACAACCGCCTCTGGCTCCACCTCGGCTGCAGCTTGGGGCATATATACCATGATGGAGAAGTGCTCGCCGTCTCGCCCCCATCCATACCGAGTCCACGGCCGAATCGAGCTAATTCAGGCGCAAGATCGACGGGAGGAGAAAGAAAGAGGAAGCGATCCGTGCGCTGCCAGAGTGCCCTGGCCACACGTTTGGTGTCCAAGCGAGGGCACGGCGTGGGTTCTTTGACGTCGTGTCGGGGAATCTCGTCGTGACATCAGCGGTCGCGAAGTGGTGTTCACGCAGAGGGAGAGCTCACTGGACGATGGTGGCTGCCGCAGGGTTACCCTCATCGGAGCAGCTATGTCCGTGCATCGGGACTTGGCGAGGGTTAGATTGCTGGAGTAATCGTTAAACCGGCGCCGGCTATGTCGCTGCGATGGGCGAAGGTGCCGCCACCGTGTAGCTTACCACACGGGAGGAAGATGAAATCATGGCCGCTGACTCCCACGTGGACGTGCGCGATCTGTGAGCGGGAGCTTATCCTGCAGATTGATCTGGGCCATGGTTTTGAAATCGGGCGGACCAAATTAGATCCTAGTCTTTTAAATCCGGAACGTAGACGAGTGATCTAACGGCCGCACTGACATACCGGTTGGATGAAATCTAATCTAATCGGGGTCATTTCCCCTTGATCGAACGGTTGGGGTTTATTCGTACCCATTTGCCGCGCACATCTTTTAAAATAGACCCAATAAAATCAAATAATAAATCGGCCATCCTGTGTGACTATGCGCTGAGTCTCAGATTTTCTTACGCGGAAGCCCCTGCACTTCTCTGTTTTTGGTGCGCAGTCCAGACAGTTAATAAAACCAAGAAAATCATTTAGAAAATTAATTTTTATTATAAAATTAATTACAGAAACTTGTTTAATTCCTAGAAAATTCATAGTAAGTCCAAATTGATCCATTCTAGTTCCTATAATTTCGTAATAATAATATTTATCACTTAGTACCACTGTTTTAATATGAAAGCTATATTAAATTTGATTACATAATTAATTTTTTATCAAGCACATGCAGACTTCGGAAAATCATAACTAATTTGTTTTAAACCCGATTCGATCCATTCAAATTGCATTAGCCTCATAGAAATATTCACTACACAATAGCAACACTAATTATGCGATATCACATACTTCTATAATTAAGTAACTAATTGGATTAATCTATGTTTATTGGGATTAGCTTTGTTAATATAGTATTCTAGTCTTATGGTTATGATTTGACTAAAAGATGATCTTTAATCGAGTAAAGACTTAAATTAATGTTGAGTTAATTATTTACAGAATAGTCTCACATGATATATCCTAATCAATTTATGATATAGTTTAATATTTAAATCACGTAGACCTTCCATAAATCCTAACTCTGTAACTGTAACTCCGAATTTAGTGGTTCACGAACCCACGATCTCGTAGCGATGCATAGACTATTATTATACAACTTATTTTTATGTTTGGTGTGATGTTAATTTTGTATATACCATGTTTGTTTGTATTGCTACGACTAGCAGTGAGGTCACGAGTCACCTGAAGATCATCCTAGTACCTGGAATCTCAAGTCCCATGCAAGTTGTGCCCTTGATCACTTTTATTACACAATAATGTTCTTTATAATGATTTATTCCTTTATAGGTTTAATTTTGATGGAACCCAATAGGTCACCCTAGTCTGGTTATCTTTTTACCTTGTTCACCCCTGAATCATTTGGGTAGTTTTTGCTATTGCTCTATATAGTTTTGGGATTAATATTACATTATGACCATGTTCCAATTATACTGTTGTTTTATTTATTGTTCATGACAAGATCATTATATTAATTGGAACATGGAGCTTAACTTGAGAAACACGTGCCACCACAAGGGTGGCATGGGACGCCCTTGGCTGACTAATTAGGAATGCTGGTGGAAGACTACCTTACCCGAAAGGGGCAAGGGCAGTAGGGGAGTAGGCATGTAGGGAGGTTCTCGGGTTGATTTTGCTGCGATAGCGGTCAGACGAGGGATTCCTACATTGCTCTTCCTAGAAACTGTAGCGGGTTATCGGAAGCTAGTGGAACTTTGTAAAGGCCTCGTAGTGGATCCCTAGCCATTCACCTCGGCAGTATCTAAGGGCCTTGTAAACCCTAGCGAGATGGGATACACGACTTGTGGGTAAAGGGTACCACCTCTGTATAGTGTAAAACTGGTATACTAGCTGTGCTTGCGGTCATGAGAAGCTCAGGACTCTCGCATGATTAAATTATATAACTAAATTAAATTTGTCATTTGCATTGCATGGGATTTATTATTAATTTTGTTCTATTATTATTCTGGTATGGTATCTACTTATACTTAGTAATTGCTAATAAAATTTTGACCAACTCTAAAAGCAATGCTCAGCTTCAACCACCCTCTTTGGTAAGCCTTACACTTCATGAGCTCCCACCTTTGGCGAGTTCATGCACATTATTCCCCACAACTTGTTGAGCTATGAACGTATGTGAGCTCACCCTTGCTGTCTCACACCTCCCACAGGTCAAGATCAGGTACCGCAGGATGAAGCATGGAGGATGCTGCGATGTGTTCGTGAGAGGTCTAGGCCGTCGTCTCCTAGTCAACTTTGGGTTACTGGATCGTTGTCTCCTTTATTTATTTATTTTGTATAGATCTCCTATTATAGAGTAAAGATGTGACATTCGTTCCTGCACCATGATTCATTATATGTGTGAGACTTGGTCCCAGCACACCTGGTGAATATGTTCGCGTCCGGGTCTTGGTGCCCCGAAACCCGGGTGTGACAGAAGTGGTATGAGAGGAATGTTGACTGTAGGACGAAACCTAGATAGAACTGGACAACCATTGTCTACTTACCTTTGCTACTCTGATTCTTTTTTTAAACTTCTCTTAATCTTTTCTCATCTATTTCTGCTTTACTCTGATTATTCTTACCTTTTCTTTCTAAAGACAAATGTGGATTTCACACTTTGAAATCCTATGCCTAAAGTGACCTTTAGGAATAGGAGACCTACGCTTAGGAACAAAATCAAAACTATTTTTGTCAATATTTGCATGCTTGAATGTTTGTTCTTGTGATACATGTCTGATTTAGATCTTTGATTGAGTGTGATGAGTTGTGGAGTAATGTGCACAATTACATCTGCATATACTTATAGGCATAAATATAAATAAATAAAATTCATAAGATAACTAAACAACATAGATTATCCTCCATTAAAGTGTATCTATTTTAGATAGAATCCTTTAAGTTGAAAAAATTCTATCTTATTCTAATAGGTTCATCTTATGTTAAAAAAATTATCTTATCCTCATAAATTATTTATAAGATAAACTAGACCAACTAAGAACACCCCCACTAGAATATCACTACAGTAATCCAGTTAATCCCCGTCGGCTGCAAACCGATGGGAATAACCTCTAAACCGACGAGAATTACTAATTCCTGTCAATATATGGCTAATTCCTGTCGGCCCTAAGTCGATGGCCATTGGATGTCGGGGATACCCTAATTCCCGTCGGTGGCTGACGAGAATAAGTAATCCTCGTCGGTCGCGTATAAGCCGACGGGAGTTAGTGTTAACTCCTGTCGGCTAAGCCAACCGACGATGTTGGGGACTTGTTCTCAAATGCTATGAATTAAGAACAAGGCAACATAGAAAATGTTAAACGTTAAAGTCCTTCGTCCTTCGAAGCATTATTTCCCTTAGGATATAATGATCTTCGGACGAAGGTTATGAAGGAAATACCTCCAGCAGCATAACATATAATGATGAAGAAGGAATCATATGAAATATAAAATAACATAAATAATCATGTATTATTATCAACTCATTTCCATTTTATTATGGAAAAATAGAAACACTATCAAATTACAAATGTACCTTTGACTTGAAAGAAGGTAAAAGTTCAAGTGTGACACAAAAGCAAATGCCAAGTCAGCGTGAACAGTACGGAAACACTGTTCATCTATTTATAGGCACAGGACGCAGCCCATGTAGAATTACACCCATGCCCTTTACATATGCTAATGGCTCTATAGTAATCCATCGAGGTCTAAATAGCCTTTTCCTTTTTAAGTCGGTTTCCATTTCTGCTATCATGCCGAAGCTCTCCTGCACATAGCTTCGGCTCTGCGCCTTCGTATTCTTTGTGCTTCCTCACACTGTGGTTCTGATCCGAGCCCGAAGGTACCTGCTCATGTATTATACTCTAGAACATTGTTAAATCATGTTTTTGAGGACCTTCGGAAGCCGAAGGCCCCCAACAGTAGCCCCTCCCAATATTAATTTGCTGAAATAACAAATTCAAATTGCGATATGGACGAAGGCCTTAAGCCGAAGGTCCGAAAAAACACCTTCCCTTTGCTAGAATAGCAACAGTGAATGACAAGTGGGGCCCTGCCACTTGCGATGTGCTGGGCATATAAATAAGAAGGCATCGCCAGCTCATTTGGCACGCTCTCGTGCTGCCGGCTCCTGTCTTCCTAATTTTTAGCTCTTTGCCCAACAATGCTTGCCTGGCTTTCTACATTTTTAAGCTTCGTCTTTGAGAGTACCTTCCTCGTGTTTTCGAAGATGTCTGAAGACAAGAAAACTGCCGCTGAGTCAAAGCTAAGCCTTTCTGAAGAGATGAATCTCGGCTTCCTTGAATCAATAGCAAAGACAAATACAGAGAAGATTACTAGGGAGATTTTAGAGGGTTTGTCTGAAGACACTGGTGATAGCGACAGCTATGATGTGGAAAGTGGCGGTGAAGATTCCGAAGATCGACCTTGGCGACCAAGCCATGCAGTTTTTGGAAAATCAAGCATCAAACAAAGTCATCTTGTCAATATGAGAGGCAGATATTTTCGGGATTTAACTATTGTAAGGCCTGACGAAGGGGAGAAAACTTGTTCGACTCCTGAGGAAAATGAAGTCGTGATATTCCGAAGCTTCTTCAAGGCTGGACTTCGGTTTCCTTTGAGCAGCTTCGTGGTAGAAGTTTTGAAGATATTTGAAATCTACCTTCATCAAATTACTCCTGAAGCAATCATAAGGATGGGAATCTTCGTATGGGCCGCGAAGAGCCAAGGTTTGGAACCAAATGCAAAAAGTTTCTGCAATATGCATGAGTTATTGTATGAGACGAAACCATGGGGTAAGGAACAATATCACAACAATTTTGGCTGTTATAGCTTCGGTGCCCGTTCTGGGTCAAGCTGTCCCGTGCCAACTTTTCAGAAAAGATGGCCTGGGGACTGGATGAAGGAATGGTTCTACATAAAAAATGACTTGAAAACACGAGAAGACATTAAAGGTATCATTATGCGCCCTATCTGGCAGCGCTTCGGCCTTCGGAAACCGAAGGTAGAAATTGACGAAGCAGCTGAAGAATGCCGGAGAGCCTTCGGAGTAGTTTGCTCTTTCATTGGGACAAGGGACTTGATCCAGGAACACATTGCCTTCAGAGTATGGCCACTTGCAGATAACTGGGAAATGCAGAAAGAAACCGTTGACGAACCTAACGAAGGTGGACTGGTTAGGTTGAAATTCACCTTCAAGTATGGAGATAAGTTCGTCGAGCCAGACGACGACTGGCTGAAAAGTATTGAGGCCGTAAGCGATGAGCTGCTTGGTCCATACTCAAAGGCAGAAGATACTGCACTATCCGCAGCCTTCGGAGGTCGAAAGAAGAAAAGGCTCAACCGAGTATTTGATGCCATCGGGTTTGTGTAACCTGACTACCATTACCCAACACGGGGTCAAAAAAGGAAAGATACGACGTCTACAAAGGAAGCCGCTTCAGCTGCTCTCAGTGAGCCAGCGCCGAAGAGGAAAAAGATAAAAGTTCTTACACACCATCCACGCTATATTGAACCGGCCACAGTGCCCGAGTTTGTCGGTGAATCTTCTTCGATCCCCGAAACCAAAGATGTGACTCCCCCAAAGAATATTGAAGAGCCAATCACGATGCTGGAGACAAAGAAAGTAGAAGAACCGACGGCTGAAGAAACAAGGACATCTGAGATTCTAAGTCCTTCAGCAAAAGTTGAAGTACCAAAAAGCCAAAAGGGTAAAGCATTGACCCCCAAAAGAAAAAGGATGGTTAATGTACTGGATGTACTAGAGACAATAAAGTCTTCAAGCACTACTCCGAAGAAAATTGCCAAAACTCCCGAAATACAAATCAAAGCCCTTGAGACCGAAACTTCAAAGCACCAAGCTGAAACTGAAGCAGGGCCTTCAGAGCCCGCCAAGGTAAAATTCTTGGAAACCAAAGAGACGGAAACAGCAGAACAACTCTTTGTTGAAGAAAGTGGCATTGCCGCCCTCGAAGTCTTTTCTGAAACTTCCGACTATATTTTACGACATGCTTCAGGGAAAGAATTGTCTGATAAAGAAAGGCAGGAGGCTTAGTTCTATGCCCAAATACTGAAGTATCCCAAGGGGGCGTTGATATTCAATGGCAGTGGAGAAGAAGACTTCTTGTATTGTCTCCCTGACAGCAAGGAAATTTCAGTCTGTCGGGAGATGAGCAGAAGCTTCAGATTCCCAACACTAGAAGACGGGCTTTCAGTGTTGTCAAAGAACGAGCTGGCTGACAGCTTAGCGTACAATAGTTTAAAGGTGAAAAATGAAGTCTGTGAATAATTTCTTGAAACCAAAGTTTTTCATTTGCTTAAACTTATTAACAAACACACATTTTTTAGGGTCTTATACTTAGCAATGCCCTCAGGGCACAAAAAGACGTCGAAGACGAAGGGTATACCATAGCCTTGAGCAACCTTCGTTCTGAAGTAATTGAACTAAGGAACGAAGGTCTCGAAAAAGATAAAATATTGCACTCGTTGTTGAATAAAATAAAAGAAGACGAAGCTGCTTTCAAAACTTAGGCCAAAGCTCAGAAACGCGAGATTGAAGATCTTCGAAAACAACTAGTCAGAGCTAAAGAAGAGTGCACACTTGAAGAAACAAAACGAGAAATTAGTGAACAATGGGCCAATCATTTAGAAAGAAACGTTGAAGAGCTTCGTGCATCCAGGAAAAAGTGTTATGAAAAATCTATAGAATGTGTTAAGAAAATAAGAACCAGCTTCGCCAGCGTCAGCGCATTCTCAAGTGAAGAGAACTTCATAAGGGGTGACCCCGAAGGCCCAATTGGATGGATCAGCCACGAAGCTGAAGCTTTTGAAGAAGTTTTGAGTAGCCGTGGAGACATATGTGCCTTTACGGGTGCCAGAGGGATCGCCACTATTTTGGAGAAGAAAGGCTGTGATCATGTAAAATTCTTGGCACAATCCGAAGCCACCTTGTCTCCTGAAGATATAAAAGACCCCTCGGCCGAAGCGAGCCTAGTTGGTGGGAAATTTTTCACCGACATCTAGGACAACGGTGGCCGGGAGATGGCCCAAGAAATTATACGAAAGAGCGAGAAAGGTATTCATGATGCTAAAAAAGTAGCAGAGACCGCTGAAAAGAGTGCAGATGCCGAAGTACAAATAGGTACTGACTAGCAGTTTTTGGGTCTACTGTAATTTTTGATTTTGAACTTGTTTACGCTTTGTAACACAGCCGTACTTTCTCGCCCCTCAGAGCCTACCAGGCCATCGGCGGACCCCCACGTGAAGGGGGACAACGAAATTAGAAAAATGGCTGAAGCTATCATGGATAAAGATGTTGATCAACTACTGAACGAAGCTGCGGAAATTGTTCTAAGGGAAGACTAGATGTTGTAAAAACATTTGGAATGTAATATTTATTGTAATATTTTGTAACTTTGAATGTAATATATAAGCTATTTATGGTTCCATTCTTTACGATGCATAAAACTATACATACCATTTTTTGAGCCTTCGGCGAAAAAACACCTTCCCTTCTTTCCATGCTTCGTAAAGAATATCTGTATTTCCATAAAAACGTCCAATCTTCGTAAAATCAATAACCGATAAATCTTTTCATTTCGGAGCTTTGATGAGGGTATGCTTCTTCAAAATTTACTTTTTTGTGCCTTGTCACTATTTCTTCGAAACAATCTCCAAATATCAATATCGATCCCCTTCTTGCGACATTGATGCGATATGATGTATGATGTTATGCTATGCAAATGATGTAATGATGTGATGTTATGCAAAATGATCTTCGCCTTTTACTTCAGCGGAATCAGCGTTTATTTTTCGCTGTAAGCCTCCCTTAGGAGCTTCTTCGCCTTTTACTTTCAGCGGTATCAGCGTTTATTTTTCGCTGTAAGCCTCCCTTAGGAGCTTCTTCGCCTTTTACTTTCAGCGGTATCAGTGTTTATTTTTCGTTGTAAGCCTCCCTTAGGAGCTTCTTTGCCTTTTACTTTCAGCGGTATCAGCGTTTATTTTTTGCTGTAGGCTCTACATTCCCTTCGGAACGACTTTTGAGCAGAAAACTTACACTGCGCTCCTTTAGGAACGACTTTTTGTTATTTCGGAAATTTCCCTTGCAATCATAAATCTTATGCTTCGGCAACTCCGCCATTCTATGGAGAAGGTATACTTTTATTGTGGCAAAAAACGAAACTATTACAAGAGGCTTGAAAAACGGCAAAAACACTTAGGCTTTCAATAATTGTTCCTTATTTAAAAAAAGAAAATGTTACTGAATGTAAAAACTGCTGCCGAAGTAGGATATTTGTTAGTAAATATGCTTCGATTCTGGCATAGTACTATTGACTGTGCGAGCTTCGGACTCTTCTCTGAAGTCCCGTTGGAGGTGGGGATGTTGACTCCCTTCTGGCTGCTGGCCTTGTTGCATTAGCGGTGGAGGGGGAAGATGTTGCCAGGATGCCTGAGGTTGGCTTGCCGAAGCGACAGAAGCTGCAGGGTGGTTGCCTACATACTCTGGAATGTATGACGAATGGTACAAAGCAGTGTGCAAGACTTGCTTCGGCTGGCTCTGTTGGGCCGCATCTTCTGCTATCTCCTTTTGTTTCTGGATGGTAACATGGCACATCCTGGTGGTATGACCCTTGTCCTCACCGCAGAATAGGTAATAGATCTTCCTAGGCTGATCCCCAAATCTCCCTCCGAAGCCCCTGGCGCCTCTACCCCTTGGAGCTGGAGGTCGAGGATAGCTCAGCTACTGCCCCGAAGCCTGAGAGGAATATTGCGGCCTCTGCTGCTGACTTCCCTTGTCATCATTTTGAGTGGAATGGATCGATCTGACATGTCTGGGATGAAATCTCCCTCCGAAGCCCCTCGATATTTCGGAGAACCTGTAAGCTTCCTCCCTTCTCTATCGGAAATCATTGTCAGCGCGGATGTATTCATCCATCTTATGAAGCAATTTCTCCAGAGTCTGAGGGTGCTTTCTGGCAAAGTATTGGGCTGAAGGTCCCGGCCGAAGCCCCTTAATCATGGCTTCAATGACAATTTCATTGGGCACTGTTGGCGCTTGTGCCCTCAGGTGTAAGAATCTTCGGACATACGCCTGAAGATACTCTTCGTGATCTTGGGTGCACTGGAATAAAGCTTGAGCGGTAACCGGCTTCGTTTGGAACCCTTGGAAGCTGGTGATCAGCATATCCTTTAGCTTTTGCCATGATGTGATTGTTCCTGGCCAAAGGGAGGAGTACCAGGTTTGTGCAACATTCCTGACAGCCATGACGAAAGACTTTGCCATGACTGCAGTATTGCCACCATAGGAAGATATTGTTGCTTCGTAGCTCATCAGGAACTGCTTCGGGTCTGAATGGTCATCATACATGGGGAGTTGAGGTGGCTTGTAAGACGGAGGCCAAGGTGTAGCCTGCAGTTCTGCTGATAGAGGAGAAGCATCATCAAAGGCAAAATTTCCATGATGGAAATTCTCATACCAGTCATCTTCGTTGAAGAAGCCCTCTTGATGAAGCTCTCTATACTGAGGCCTTCAGTTCTGCTCATCTTGAGTGAGATGGCGAACTTCTTCAGAGGCTTCGTCTATCTGTCTTTGCAGTTCAGCCAGCCTAGCCATCTTTTCCTTCTTCCTTTGCACCTGCTGGTGAAGCATCTCCATATTTCTGATCTCTTGGTCTAGGTCGTCCTTCTGAGGCGTTGGACTGATGGCCTTCCTTTTCTGGCTTTGGGCCTCCTGAAGAGAGAGAGTGTCCTGATTAGGGTCCAGCGGCTGCAGAGCGGCAGCCCCTGTTGCTAAAGTTTTCTTTGGCGGCATGACGAAGGTCTACGCTTGCCGAAGGTGTTCGAAACTCAAAAAGTGGAAGTGAGTTCACCGGAGGTGGGCGCCAATGTTGGGGACTTGTTCTCAAATGCTATGAATTAAGAACAAGGCAACACAGAAAATGTTAAACGTTAAAGTCCTTCGTCCTTCGAAGCATTATTTCCCTTAGGATATAATGATCTTCGGACGAAGGTTATGAAGGAAATACCTCCAGCAGCATAACATATAATGATGAAGAAGGAATCATATGAAATATAAAATAACATAAATAATCATGTATTATTATCAACTCATTTCCATTTTATTATTATGGAAAAAATATAAACACTATCAAATTACAAATGTACCTTTGGCTTGAAAGAAGGTAAAAGTTCAAGTGTGACGCAAAAGCAAATGCCAAGTCAGCGTGAACAGTACGGAAGCACTGTTCATCTATTTATAGGCACGGGACGCAGCCCATGTAGAATTACCCATGCCCTTTACATATGCTAATGGCTCTATAGTAATCCATCGAGGTCTGAATAGCCTTTTCCTTTTTAAGTCAGTTTCCTTTTCTGCTATCATGCCGAAGCTCTCCTGCACATAGCTTCGGCTCTGCGCCTTCGTATTCTTTGTGCTTCCTCACACTGTGGTTCTGATCCGAGCCCGAAGGTACCTGTTCATGTATTCTAGAAACATTGTTAAATCATGTTTTTGAGGACCTTCGGAAGCCGAAGGCCCCCAACAGATGAGGATTAACAATTAATGCCCGTCAGCGCCGTTAATTCCCGTCGGCCTTGTCAAACCGACGGAAATTACTAATTAATCCACGTTGGCCCTACCTGGCCGATGGGAGTTACTGGGCCGACGAGGATTAATTGTTAATTCTCCTCGGTTCAACCATAGCCGATGGGAATTAACTGGGCCGACAAGAATTAACCTATACTGCTGCAAAACCAGCACTAAATTAGGTCACTATTTCTCCACAATTGCACACATAACATATATATCACACAGAACAGACACATTACAAACACATGCATTGATAATCAATTCACACATTACAAACTTAACATCACCAACATAGTTTACACAAACATTTCAAATAGAAAGTACGAGATAAGTTCAAGTGTTTAGTTCGCGAAAAACATAGCGTCCACGAGTTAAGAAACATAGAGTGCACGAGTTGAAGTGTTTAGAGATAACCACCACTTGGGTGGTTAGAGCTTTGACTACTGCCGCCACCAGGAGGAGGGAACGCGAAGAGGGAGTCAACAAATCCAGTCCCTGCTATGGGATCAGACCCACTACCACCCGCTTCGGGCGTAACCTATGCAAGTTAGCAAATATCAACACGTTAAATGCAAATATCAAAAAGTATACAAGTGTATAAATTCATCGAGAGTTATGAACCGTACCCTATCTCCAGGTGCAGGTATATGTGTCGGAGGGGTGTTGAACTATGGTGGCGGAGCTGGTGTGGATGCAAACTGGCTCCATTGTGGTGGCAGTGGAATATTTGGTGTCATGCCCTGTTGCTGCATTAACTGTTAAACATATATGTTACTATTAAAGATGTTGTATTGTAATATAATAATTTAGAGTCAGCTTTTGGTTTGCCTCCGTTTTCTCTAAGCACTTGGGTTGGACGATCACATGTCATTGCTAAGTCCATGCGTGCCTTGTCATTGTCTTTCATTTTATCAGGGAAATCCATACATGTATTTATGAGGGCTTGGCAAAAGTTACTCTCTTGATGCATGACGTCAATGTTGTCCATCAAAATCAATGACTTAGCATAAGGAAGCTCCCACAAGCCACATATGTGAGTCCAGTTATGCTCCTCACCAAAACCTTGATACCTTTTCCCACTATCGTCTAGGACAAGTTTCCTATGCTCTTCTGTAATTTGTATCCCACTACGTTGCTTGGGCGGTCCTTTCATGACGATGGTGCCCTTCCTAAACTCCTTTCTCTGCCTTCTAAAGGGGTGATTGAGGGGTAGAAAACATCTATGGCAATCAAAGTAACATATCTTGCCACCATCACTGTTGGGGGCCTTCATCTTCCGAATGTCCTCAAAAACACGACTAACATGCTTTCCGAGTATAATATGTTGTCATAGAAACCTTTGGTCTTAAGATGCAGCTAACCACGGTATAAAAAGTGCAGTATGGGAGAAGGATGAACCAGTGCCGAAGCTACGGATGAAGAAGCTTTGGCTTAGCGCAAAGGCAATGATAGAGAATGGAACCGACCTAAAAGGGAGTATACCACCTAGTCCTCGACAGATTACTCCTTAGTTAGTAGTAAGTGTTGGGGACACAAATGTAATTTTACCCAGGCTGCGTCCTATGCCTATGTAGCGCCATAGAATACTATTGGAGGATTTAGAAAACAAAAATGCTCCCAAAGGATTTGAATTAAAATTATATTCTAATCAGAATTTCCTTACATTTGAAACTACTTCTCCTAAAATAAATGTGCTTCTAATAAAAGATTAAATAAAAAATATTATTATATAAATTAAAATTTCCCTCTACAGAATTATATATATATTTAGAAATGTTCACTAAAATATTTATGCATAAAGGATATGCATTAGAAACTCTTATTTTTGTGTGTATTTGTTTAAATGATTAAAATCAAAAATAAATAAATGGAATTATATATTTTTTTTTGAGCTTTTGGTTGTACATTTCATTTAAATTTAAAACCTCAAATCAGATTCAACGTTGAAATTGAAATAAAAAAAAGATAGGAAAAAAAAACGAACCTGACATTGAACTCAACCCATCTCCATTCCATACAGCCGAGCTACATGTCCTGGCATTGTCTGATTTTTTTTCTTCTATTTATTTATCCCTTGCCGGAGATTAAATTAACATGATCTCATGCGTGACGTCAATTATTCCCACGTAATACTGCCATGTGGGCCCTGCGCACATGCACCATCTTCCAGCCAAGCACAAGCGCCATAACAAACACCATAATTATAACAGACTCTAAGCGTTCGTCGCAGCCATCTCTAGTGCTTATCCCGTCTCACGTGAACGTGCGTGAAGCCATTGCCAAGTTCTCCACGAACAGATTCACCGAGTCCACCGCCGCGCAACAAACAACGGTGGATCTGGTGAACGCAGTTGCGCCTGCTAGTTCGCCGGCATGTGGGCCCCCTCAGCGGGCGGATCTTCAGTCGTAGCCACGGGTTTTCAGTTGCTATCGATCGGACTCTGCCCTCCATGGGCTATATAAGCTATCCAGCCACGCAAGGAATCAGTCACCGAGCCACCATTAGCATGCAGCGAGAGACTGTTGCTGCCGAGAGCCAACCAGACCACCACAGGGAGCGATCGAGAGAAGATAGGGAACAGAGAGGTTTCCTCGCAGCCGATCCGAGCGCGGAGAACTCGCACAACTCCTGGGATTTCCGTGGCGCACCATCCCATCTGCTTGGTCGTGGGATCGAGCTGGGCGACCATGGGTTGAAGGAGACGAGCCCTGGGTCTGCGCCTCGCTGCGGATCCGCGCTCCATCGTCGGCGGCCTCCTCCATCGGCGGTGAGCACTTTTCCCTTCCCAAGCCACGGCTGCCGCTGCTTCCCACTGTTACAGCGGCGTCCGATATGTATAGGAGTTGTGGGCTGCTACGTAAGGAAGAAGACAACACGTGAACCGTTGATCTCTGCACTAGCGATCGGGATCAAATCCATCACTGGGACACCTCGGCCGTCGGATTTCCGATGGACGACTCTGATTAGTGGATCGCATACCCCTTCGCTAAATTCATCTCGGCTGTTGGATCGCGATCGGAGGGTTAGGATCGGATCTCGGGATCGTAGGATGTTGGCCGATGGATCTGGAACCGATGGCTCTCGGTGCGTACCAATTCGACAAAACCTAAGTCTAATCACCGCCGTCCGTTGTCGATCGGGCGGACCAGAGCCTCCCGTACCCCTTCGATCCGATTATTTTACAAAAGAACCCCCACGCTTTCTAAAAAACCAACCCGCCGTCCGTAATGGGTTCGCCTGAGTCTTAGTAATAATTGCGCCAGAGCCCCTGCATTTTCCAGAAATTGGCGCCCAGTCTAGAGAGTAGTAAAAATAGTGAAATAATTATAGAAATTGATTTTTAATACAAAAATAATTCTAGAAACTTGTATAATTCATATTAAATTCATTTTAACTCCAAATTGAGTCATTCCAGAGACATTAATTTTGTTTTAATATTCTTCATCAACTAGTAACACTGTTTAGCCATGAAACTTGAATTAAAATTGTTAAATAGGATTAATCTATTCTAAGCACTAAATAACTTCATAAATTCATAACTTAATCGTAACTCCGAATTTAGTGGTTCTTGTTTCTACGATCTTGTTACGCAGCGAAGAATGTTATTATGCAGTTTGTTCTTATGTTTGGTGTGATGTTAATATTGCCTATACACTGTTTGTTTATATTACTACGTTTAGTAGTGAGGACACGTGTCATCTGAAGAGCAAGTTGGTACCTGAAATCTCAAGTCCCAGGCAAGTTGTGCCCTTGATCACTTCTTTTACCCACTCTTGTTCTAATTAATCATAATGATCTGCATAGGTTAATTTGATGGGACCTAATAGGTTACCCTAGTTTGTCTATCTTTATGCCTTGTTTACCACTAAACTTTCTGGGTAGTACTTGCTAGTGCTATATGTGGATTTGGGCATTGAGATACATATTATTCATACTTTTGTTATCAGTTGCTATTTACTGTTCATGATAAGATCATTATGTTAATTGGAACATGGAGAACCACCCGGGAAAACAGTGCTACCACAAGGGTTTAATGGGACGCCCTTGGCCGATTAATTAGGAAAGCTAGTGGAAGACTACCTTACCCAAAAGGGGCAAGGGCAGTAGGGGAGTGGTCAGTGTAGGGAGGCCCTCGAGAGGATTTTGCTGCGATGGCGGTCCTGCAAGGGATTCCTGCATTGGAGCTTCCTATAAACTGTAGCGGGTTTTCTGAAGCTAGTGGAACTTTGAAAAGGCCTCGTAGTGTTACCCTGCCTCGCCTCCTCGGTAGAGGTGTATGGGAAGTCGCGATCCCTTGGCAGATGGGTAACATGACTTGTGGGTAAAGATGCGCAACCTCTGCAGAGTGTAAAACTGGTATACTAGCCGTGCTCACGGTCATGAGCAGCTCGGACACTCACATGATTAATCTATGGAACTTAAATTCAATTTGTCATATGCATTGCATCGCAGGTGATGTTGTTACTTCTGTTCTACTATTTAATTGGGTTGGTATTTACTTATACTTAGTAATGGTTAATAAAATTTTGACCAACTTTAAAAGCAATGCTCAGCTTCAGCCATCCTCTTTGGTAAGCCTTACACTTCACATGAGCTCCCACCTTTGGCGAGTTCATACACATTATTCCCCACAACTTGTTGAGCGATGAACGTATGTGAGCTCACTCTTGCTGTCTCACACCCCCACAGGTTAAGAACAGGTACCGCAGGATGAGGCGCTTGGAGGATGCTGCGATGTGTTCGTGAGAGGTCTAGGCCGTCGTCTCCCAGTCAACTTTGGGTTGCTGGACCGTTGTCTCCTTATAATGTAATTATTTATTTTGTATAGAACTCCTGTTATATATAAAGATGTGACATTCGATCCTGTGCCACTATACATCATATGTGTGAGACTTGGTCCCAGCATATCTGGTGTTTATGTTCACGCCCGGGTCTTGGTGCCCCTAAAACCCGGGTGTGACAGCCTATAAATAGATGAACAGTAACACCATACTGTTCATGCTGACTTGTAATTGCTCGCACGTCACCCTTGAATTCTTACCTTCCATCAAGCTGAAGGTACAAATGTAATCTAATATCATTGATATTTGTTCATGATCATATAATGAATATGTCGATGATTTAATGACCTAATATAATTATTCATGTTCTTCTATGTTTTATATACTCTTGTTTTTACATATTGATGTGATGAAGGTATATCCTTCATAGCCTTCGTCCAAAGATCATTATATCCTAAGAGATACAGTGCTTCGAAGGATGAAGGTCTCTTACCATTAATATTTGTGTTGCCTTGTTCTTGATTCATAGCATCTGAGAACAAGTGACCAACATTGGCGCCCACCTCCGGAGAACTCATTTGACAACCTTCGCCAAGTTGTGACCTTCGTCATGTCGCCGAAGAAATATTTAGCGCTGGGGGCTGCACTGCAGCCATTGGATGTCAATCAAGAAACACTACGCGAAGCTAGAAGCCAAAAAAGGAAAGGTGCAAGTCCAACACCTCAGGAGGAAGAGTTGGACCAATAAATCAGGGACCTCAAAGCCATTCATCAACAGGTCCAGAGGAAAAAGGAAAAGATGCTTCGTCTTGCCGATCTTCAGAAGAACATTGATGAGGCCACTGAGGAAATGCGTCATCTCACCCAAGATGACCAGGACCAAAGACCTCAACATAGAGAGCTTCGTCAAGATAATTCTTACAATGAGGATGAATGGTATGATGATTTCTATCATGGAAATTTTGCTTTTGACGATGCTTCTCCTCTATCATCAGAACTGCAAGCTACCATGTGGCCCCCATCATACAAGCCACCCTAGCTCCCTATGTATGATGGGCATTCAGACCCGAAGCAGTTTATAATGAGCTACGAAGCAACCATATCTTCATATGGGGGCAACACTGCAGTCATGGCGAAATCCTTCATCATGGCAGTAAAAAATCTTGCATAAACTTGGTACTCTTCTCTTTGGCCAGGAACAATCACATCATGGCAAAAGCTGAAGGACATGCTGATCACCAGTTTCCAAGGGTTTCAGACGAAGCCAGTCACTGCTCAGGCTTTGTTCCAGTGCACACAAGATCACGAAGAATACCTTTAGGCATATGTCCGAAGGTTCTTGCGTCTGAGAGCACAAGCGCCCACAGTACCCAATGAAATTGTCATTAAGGCCATGATTAAGGGGCTTCGGCCAGGACCTACGGCCCAATATTTTGCTAGGAAACTCCCTCAGACCCTAGAGAAGCTCCTTCAAAATATGGATGAATACATCCGAGCTAACAATGATTTCCACCAGAGAAGGGAAGAAGCCTACAGGTTTTCTGAAATGACTAGGGGCTTTGGAGGAAGAATCCACCCTAGGCATGTCAGATCAATCCATAACTCCAGCCAAAGTGATGACAGAGGAAGCCAGCTTCAAAGGCCATAACATAGCTCCCAATCCTCAGGGCAACAACAAAGCTCTTTTAGGCCTCCAGGCCCAAGGGGCAGAGGCAGCAGGGGCTTCGGAGGAAGGTATGGAGATCAACCCAGAAAGCTCTATTTCTTATTCTGTGTAGAAGACAAGGGTCACACAACAAGAACATGCCAAGTCACAATTCAGAAGCAGAAGGAGATTGCCGAAGCTGAGGCGCAATAGAGTCAGCCGAAGTAGGTTCTACATACGGCTTCATGCTACTCTCCTTACATACCAGAATATGTAGGTAATCAATAGCCCGCAACTTCTGCTGATTTGGCAAGTCATTCTCAAGCTTCTTGGGCCTAGCTCCCTTTACCACCACCATTACCACCCACTCACACCCGAAGCCAGTAGGCAGAAGGGCACCCACACGCGCAGCAACAGCGTGATTATCGGGAGGAATCCGAAGCTCGTACAGTCAACAGCACTATGCCAAAATCGAAGCATATCTACTAAAGAATATCCTATTTTTAATGTACCTTTTATTTTTTGTCACTTTACTTTCTGTATGAGAAATAAATAACAAAGAATTGAATTTCAATTTCTCATATTAATGGTCTGTATCAATGACAAGAATATGCCTTCCTCACAGACTTCTGAAGCAAAAAAGTCGTTCCTAAGGGAATGCAGAGACAAAAATCAAGTTCTGAAGCTATAGAAAGTCGCTCCTAAGGGAGCGCAGCGTAAGTTTTCTGCTCAAAAGTCGTTCCTAAGGGAATGCAGAGCCAAAAAATCAAGTTCCGAAGCTGCAAAAGTCACTCTTAAGGGAGAGCAGCGTAAGTTACTCTGCTCAAAAGTCATTCCAAAGGGAATGCAAAGCCAAATACCACCGAAATAGAAGGTGAAGAAGCTCAAAAGTCGTTCCTAAGGGGATGTAGAGCTTGATGCCACCGAAATAGAAGGTGAAGAAGCTCAAAAGTTGTTCCTAAGGGGATGCAGAGCTTAAAGACTCAAAAGTTGTTCGTAAGGGGATGCAGAGTCTTGTGTGTTCTAGTGTGGGCGTGTGCGTGTGTATGGATGACATCACCATCATTTTGCATCATGTCATCATATCATTCTGCACAACATTACATCATACATCATATTGCATCGATAGCAAAGAGATTGGATACGAAGAAAATCTTCGGCAATACTTTGGTAAAAGAAAATGTGCTGAGGCACGAAGCAAACTTCGGAAAGAACAATTTTATCAAACTTCCTAGAGGGGGTTCCTTTCTTTACGAAGCATGAAAAGAAGGCAAGGTGTTTTTTTCGCCGAAGGCTCAAAAACGGTATGTGTGCAAATTTCATGCATCGAAAAGAAATATATTACAATAATAAACATGTCTGATTAATTGTTGCATACATCAAATGTTACATTGGACCATTACAGTAAATTCTAATCTTCCCTAAGTATTTTTTTCTCCGGCTTCATTCAGCAGCTTGTCGACAACTTCGTCGATAATAGAGTTAGCAACGCTCATTACATCCAATGCTTCCTTCATGACCAGATCAGCTAGGGATTGTATGGCTCCGGTAGCGGTGATAGTTCAGCTGTAATAGGCAAACTATAAGTTTGAAGCCACAAATTAAGGGCCGAAGCTAAAAATTCAAAAACAATACCTATGCGCCGTTCGCGTTCGGCAGCTTCTTCAGCTCGCCTAGCTTCCCCTCGGGCTTCATGGGTTTCTTTTTCACTCTTCTTTATTATTTCATGGCCAATTCTCGGCCATCGTTCACCCATATATCAGAATAAAATTTCCCGCCCACCAAAGTAGCTTCGGCCGACGGGTGTTTCATGTCGTCTATGGAGAAGGCTATTTCAGCTTCGGCCGCAACTTTAACATGATTGCATCCAGCCTTCTCCAATATAGTCGCAATTCCCCATGCGCTGGAGAAAGCCCAGATATCCCCACGATCTCTTAGGATCTCCTCGAAAGCATCGGCTTCCCCGCTTATCCACTCAACAACGCCTTCAGGGTTGCCTCGAATAAAATTTTCCTCAGAAGAATAGGCACCCACTTTAGAAAAGCTAGTTTTCAATTTCTTCACGTAATCCAAGGATTTTTCAAAACATCTTACCTTGGATTTGCGAAGCTCTTCAACATTTTTTTCTAGCTTATTCTTCCAATATTCACTAATCTCTTGGTTGGCCTTTGCGAGCGCGCAATTTTCATTAGCTTCAGCAAGTTTTTTATGAAGATCTTCAGCTTCAGCTTTATATGCTTCAGTTTGAATGTTAAATTTTACTTCGTCTTCTTTTGCTTTATCCACCAATGAAAGTAGAATTTTGTCTTTCTCTATGGCTTCGTTTCTCAGCCTGATGACCTCTGATCGAAGGTTGCTGAGAGCTACAGAGCAGCTCTCATCTTCGACGTTCTTTTGCGTCCTCAGGGCGTTGCTATGGATTAAGCCCTGCAAGAAATAATAAAGGACTAGCGTGAGAATAAAAGACTTCATTCCCAAGTTCATAAAATTCAAAGTTTACTTCTATACCTTCATACTGTTGTATGCAAGACTGTCCGCGAGGTCAGCCTTCGTTATGGCGCAAAGGCCAGCTTCGAGCTTCGGAAATCCCATACTTCTGGCCATCTCCTGACAGACGGATAACTCTTTGTTATCTGGGAGGCAGTACAGGAAATCATCTTCGTTTGTTCCGTTAAACACTAAGGCCCCCTTCGGATACTCTAGCTCCCGGGCATAGTGTTTGGCTTCAAAATTTTCTTCTTTGGATAATCTTTTCCTCGAAGCATGTCGAATAATATAGTCAAGATCCTCGGACAGTGCTTCGAGAACAGGGGATTTGGCTTCTTTGGCCACATTTTTCTCTAAAACTACACTAGTATCTGGAGATTCTTCTTCAGCCTTTTGCTTAGTTGCAGCAAGCTTCATTTCAGCAGTCACTGAAAGCATGGCTTCGGTCTCCGTATGAGTTGTAATGGCTTCAACAACCTTCCTCACAGGAGCGGGAGTCAGTACTCTTGTTGTCTCCATGACGGCATCTAGCACACTAGCCATTCTTCTCCTCTTGGGAGTAGTGGCTAGAGCTTTTGCAACCTTCGGTAGCTTTGCTTCTGCTGGTTGGCTCAGAATTTCTGGCTGATCTGTTGCTTTTTCTAATTCTGACATTTTGGTTGTCTCATCTTCGGCTTCGACTGGTTCGACTATAGGCACCTTCGGCACTACAGTCGATTCTTCAGCACTGTGGCCGTTTCAATATATCTGGGCTTGTGGGTCAAAACTTTGATTTTCTTGCCCTTCGGTGCGACAGGAATGGCTGAAGTGGCAGCTTTCCTCTTTTTCCTTGATTACGCGAAGGGTAGTAATAATTAGGATATATGAAACCAATCGCATCGAAAACTCTATTCAATCTTTTCTTGATCCGACCCCGAAGGGTGAGGACAAAGCATCGTCTTCAGCTTTGGTATATGCCCCAAGCAACTCGTCGTTAGTAGCCTCAATACTTTTCAGTCAGTCATCATTTGGTTCATCAAACCGGTCTCTAAATCTGAAGGTGTATTTTAGGCGAACTAATCCACCTTTGTTGGACCCGATAACAGTCTCCTTCGGCATTTCCCAGCTATCCACAGGTGGCCACACCCTGTATGCTATGTGCTCTTGGATTAGGTCTCGTGTACCAATGAAAGCACAGACATTGCTGAAGGCCTTTTGACATGCTTCGTCATCATTTTCAATATCGCCACCCTCGGCCTTCGAAGGCCGAAGCGAGACCAGATTGGGCGTTGGATAATTTCCTTTATGTCCTCTCTTTCAATCAGATTGTTCTTGACATAAAACCATTCCTCCATCCAGGCCCCAGGCCACCTTTTCCGAAATGTTGGAATAGGGTAGCTTGCATTGGGACGAGCAATGAATCCATGACAACCGAAGTTGTTGTGACACTATTTTTTCCGAGTAGCCTTTATCTCATACAATAGTTCATGCAAATTGCAAAAACACTTTGCGCTCGGTTCCAGCCCTTGGCTTCTCACAGCCCAAACAAACAACCCCATCCTAATTATAGCTTTGGGAGTAATTTGGTGGAGAAAGATCTGGAATATCTTCAACACTTCAACCATGAATTTGCTCAATGGGAACCGAAGGCCTGCCTTCAAAAAGCTTCGGTAAACAACAACTTCATTTTCTTCAGGAGCAGGGGCGATGCTGTCTCCTCTAATCCTCACAATAGACATATCACGAAAGTACCTTCCTCTCATGGCGTCAACCTGACTTTGTTTAATGGTCGACTTTACGAAGATAGTATGGCTTGGCCGCCAGGGCCGATCTTCAGAATCTTCGTCTCCACTCTCCACATCAAAGTCATCACTGTCATCAGAATCTTCAGATAAATCTGCCATTATCTCCATGGTGATCTTCTCTGTATTCGTTTTTGCCGTAGATTCATAAAACCCAGCAATAAACGGGTCCACGACCTTCTTCTCCTCAGCCACCTTCATCACATTAGAAACCTTCTTCTCCTCAACCACCTTCGTCATATCAGAAACCTTCTTCTCCTCAGACATTGCCACAAAACCTCAGTCTGTCACAAAGTTTGTACATCAAGCAAAAGCTGGTCGCAAGAGAATTAAAAGTTTGAGCAAATAACACGAGGATCAGAAATGGCATAACAAATGTCCCAGCTGTGTGTTTCTATTTATACGCCTAGAGCATTGCAACTTGGTGGGCCCCATTTATCATTGACTTTCGCTATTCTAGCGAAGGGAAGGTGTTTTTTCGGACCTTTGGCTTAAGGCCTTCGTCCACGTCGCAGTCTGAATTCGTTGTTACACCAAATTAATACTGCGAGGGGCGACTGTTGGGGGCCTTCGTCTTCCGAAGGTCCTCAAAAACACGGCTAACATGCTTTTCGAGTATAATATGTTGTCACAGGAATCTTCGGTCTTAAGATGCAGCTATGCACGGTATAAAAGGCGCAGTATGGGAGAAGGATGAACCAGTGCCGAAGCTACAGATGAAGAAGCTTTGGCTTAGCGCAAAGGCAACGATAGAGAATGGAACCGACCTAATAGGGAATATACCACCCAGTCCTCGACAGATTACTCCTTAGTTAGTAGTAAGTGTTGGGGACACAAATGTAATTTTACCCAGGCTGCGTCCTGTGCCTATAAATAGATGAACAGTAACACCGTACTGTTCACGCTGACTTGTAATCGCTCGCACGTCACCCTTGAATTCTTACCTTCCATCAAGCCGAAGGTACAAATGTAATCTAATATCGTTGATATTTGTTCATGATCATATAACAAATATGAAGATGATTTAATGACCTAATATAATTATTCATGTTTTTCTATGTTTTATATACTCTTGTTTTTACATATTGATGTGATGAAGGTATATCCTTCATAGCCTTCGTCCGAAGATCATTATATCCTAAGAGATACAGTGTTTCAAAGGACGAAGGTCTCTTACCATTAATATTTGTGTTGCCTTGTTCTTGATTCATAGCATCTAAGAACAAGCGACCAACAAGCACTAAGACAAAAACAATCTATATCTTTAGCACAATAAGGACACGTCAATCTACCATGCACGCTCCATCCAGAGAAAATACCGTATGCCATAAAATCATGAACCGAGAACAGATACGCAACACGGAGATTGAATTTCTGCTTCTTGAAGCAGTCATAGGCTTCCACTCCTTGCCATAGCTTCTTTAACTCTTCAATCAGTGGTTGAAGCATCACATTGAGGCGTACGCCAGGATGCTCAGGCCCAAGTATAACAAGACATAGGAACATAAACTCATATTTCAAGCAACGAGCAGGTGGAAGGTTGTACGGTATGGCAATGACAGGCTAACATGAATACGACGCAGCGGTCATATTGGAAGGCGTGAAACCATCAGTTGCCAAGCCGATACGAACGCTTCTTGCATCGCTGGCAAACTCGGGATCAAAGTTATCAAGAGCCTTCCATGCATCACCATCTGACGGGTGCACAATTAACCCATCTTGTCTGTTCGTACAATCTTTATGCCACCTCATGTGCATAGCGGTCTTCCTCGAGAGAAACAAACATTTCACTCTAGGAGTGAGGCATGTACCAAAGCTTTTTATGTGCAACCTTTGTCACCACCTTCTCCCCATCTTCATTTACAATCTTAACGTACCTCGACTTCCCACATATTAAGCATTTCTGCTCTCTACCATGTTCCTTCCGAAAAAGCATACAGTTGTCCTGACAAACATCAATTTTCTCATACTCCATACCAAGACCTTCAAGAAATTTCTTGGACTGGTACATGTCTTTGGGCATCTTGTGACCGTAGGAAGAACCTCACTAATCAAATACACAAGCTCCTTGTAACAATTAATTGAGAATGCAAACTTGGACTTAATTGACATCAGCCGGGTCACGAATTCGAGGACAGTGACGTCAGTGTGCCTGCGAAGAGGCTCTTCTAACACTTTGAGGAGGTAGAAGAACTTCTGAACCTCCGGTGTAGGTGAATCATGATGATCTCGGGCTAGTTCAGGCTACAGATCCTCAAGCATCTGGTCCATCCTATCAACATCTTCACCGTCATCAACTTCAACTTCTGCTGCTCGTTCAACATCTTCACCGTGGAGATACCAGACCTTATAGCCTGGCACGAAACCATGTGAGCACAGGTGTAGTGTGACCTGCCTCTTGGTGTGGCTTGTCATATTTCTACATTTATTGCATGGACACCTAATATTATCTATTTGTGACAAAGCAGTTGCATGGTCCAGAAACATTTGCGTCCTGGCAAACCATTCACTTGTGTGACACCCACCCTTCTTGAAACCTTCATACATCCAATCACGTCTATCACCCATTATTGCGGCTGTGTGTACGAGTAAAGAGTGCGTGTGAGACAATCACGTTTCTACACGTCACACATACATCTATAGGTAAGTAGTAAAAATATATATACATAAATAACTATATATTTATACATAAATAACATTAAATTTATCAATATCGAAACCTTCATACAACCTAATATTATAAGTTAAATCTAATCAATAAATAACATCAAATTTAACAATTCAATAGCATAAGTTAAATCTATTATAATAATAGAATTAATACTTACCTAACATGAAGCCACACATGTGATATTAAACTAACTCTAATCACATGAAAGTTAACTTCTGTCGGCCATAAAAAATCGACGAAAATAAACATGTATACACATATTTAACAATCACACGTGCGCATTTACATTCAATAATTTAAAAATATATATACCTCAACGACGTGGGCGGCGGCGTCGCTTGGGAGAGGCGGTCGGGGGCGGCGGCGCTCGGGGAGGCGGTTGGGGGAGGCGGCGGCGTTGGGGGCGGCGCCTGTCACGAGGGGGGGGCGTCGCGGGGGGCGCTGGGGGCCGGCAGTCGGTGGCGGTGGGTGGCGTCGGTTTGGAAACAAGAGAGCAGAGAGGAGAATGAGCCGCGCGGGATGTCCGTAGGCCTCCATAAAACAATAATCCCCGTCGGCCAGAGCAAAGGCCGACGGGAGTTAACTAATTCCCGTCGGCCTATGTCAAGGCCGACAGGAGTTAACTTATCCCCGTCAGCTTATGTCAAGGCCGACGGGAGTTAACTTAATGCCCGTCGGCTGCAGGGTAGCCGACGGGAGTTAACTAATTCCTGTTAGCCTTTGCTCTGGCCAACGGGAGTTAACCTGGCCGATGGGAATCTTCAGGATTCTTATAGTGTATATCAAGCCTAATAGATCCATCTTATCTTAAAAGACTCTCTCTTATCTTAATTGATTCATCTTATCTTGAAGGAATCATCTTATCCTAACCACTTTACTTATCTCATCCTAAATTAACAACCAGGATCTAATCCAAAATAATGAGATCTTATCTAGTCTAGTCACACAAATATAACTTAGATCTGATCTAATGTGACAGATTAATCTAACCTAACGAAGGCTAACCTCATGTTGAGCTAATCTAATGTAAGTTGCTTAACAGGAAAGTTAATATTGATAAAATGGATTAGACTCTACTCCTATAAAATATGTTTTAACTTAATTCACTTAGCACTAAGTTAAGAATGCCTGACCAACTCGGCCTTATGCAACTACCTTAACCTTCCGATGGTTGCATAACCCCTCTGTTTTAGACCTAACTTAGTCCATCCTAACTTACTTACACCATATAATCCATTCGATCTCAAAAGATTCTAACATATCCTAATAATATATATCCTACCCTGGTAGATCTATCTAACTTAAACTAGTCTAATCTAGTTATATCCAATCTAACCTAGACCCTACCTAATCTGATATGACCTAATCTAAAGGAAGTTACTTAAACAAGTTCATTAATACTGGTAACATAGATTAGACCATATTCCTATAAATGGGTTTTAAACCTAAAATTGGTGCCTTAGATCAACTCGTCCGTGGTGTCACGACCTAGCCTATGTTATAGGTTGCCCAACTAATTTATCCCAAAAGCAAGGTAAAACTCTGTTTAACCTACCTACTCCATATACCCATAATTGTTATCCCAACTCAGATAATAGAATTTAACACCATGATCGATGGTCCCTAAATCAAGAAGAAGGTTAACCTCGACAATGAAGGATATGAGTAGAAACAAATCTTCAGATGAATCAAGATCCACCACCTGGAATAAAAGTCTCCCTTACCTAACTTTTCCTTATTCCCCAAATCTGCTCTACACTCACCTAATAGCTAGAACCTGATGCACTGTACCCTTGTTTTCTATGCCACACCTGCTAATGGCATGAAGAATTTTAGGTGTATAAAAAAATATATATTCGAAGTTCCACTTAAAAAAATATACTAGAACTTCGTAAAGATAAAGTCAGCTTGATATGCTCAACTAAAAGTTATTCTTAAATATGATTATAGAATCTAATGTGATCTAATCTAGTATGATCTAATCTGATGTGGCCTACTCAAACAGATTAGTTATACTGGTAGAAGAAAGTAGACATATCTAACCTAATATGTATCATCTAGTGTGAGTTACTTAATGCTGGTACAAAGGATAAGGCCATATTCCTAATTATCTCAAGCCTAAATGGGTGACTTTGATCAACTCGGCCAACTCAACCATGAGCAGAAGAGCTAGCCCAACCAATAGAGTCATGATGGACTGTATAATCTGTCTATCTCTAACCAACATCAATCAAACTTTTGACCTACATCATGTAGTCTATCTCACCTATATCTATCTCAACCATATGCCCCAACTCTGTTGATATACATTAACCTCGAATTAATGAGACCAAGACCAGAGAAGAAAAGATCAACATCGACAAGGAAGGATATAACAGGCAAAGCGAATCTCGAGATGAATCAAGACTTAAACATTTCAGATGAAGTCTTTTCCTTGCCATAATCTTTCTTACCTCAACCTGTCCAGCTTATATCCTACATAATATGTAGCTGGATACCTATGCTCTGCCAATCACCCACTATTGACTGAAAAAAAGACTCTAGACTTTTGAACCAATTATAGACTATAGGCTGAATTACAAACCAATCCTTCTGTATCCCTTTTCTTACAAATCTTGAGGACAAAATTTCTGTTAAGGGGGGTAGGATTTGTAATGCCCAAAATTGGTAGAAGAAATATATATATATATAATAAAATAAAGAAATAGGTATATTGGTGATAGTGTTTCTAGAAATTTTCGAAACCTTTAGAATTTATTAGGGTATTTCCTTTTCTTAATCAATTGAGAATACTAAATTAGTTAATTGACCAATAAATAGATAAAGAAAGGTCGATCTCTTGATGGTAATTTTGGTGATGTATTTTATGAGAACCATAAACTTGATAATCAAATTTAAATAAGAACATAGAATAGAAAAAGAAAAGGGAAAGGGAAATGTTTATGAAGCCATTTATTCCTCCCATGAGTAAATAACAAGGAAAAGAAAATGCAAAGAAAAATATATATGAGTGCTTGTAATTCTTCCTACTAGAACTTTATTTGGGAATTTAACCAGGGTTTGAACTTACAAACAAGTTTGAATTCAAATACTAGAGTTTGAAATTTAGGAAGAAAATGAAATAAATAAAAAGAGTTGATCTCCTTATGTGATTTGCCATCTACTTTTTGAATTATGTGACTAATCATAGTTAAGAGGGAATAATTCCTTATTAAAACTCAAATAAGCCATGCATCATGTTGGAGTTTTGTTTGTGTGTGCATTTAATAAAAACAAAAATATAGTAATAATAATGAGTTGAGGATTTGAAATAAAACCCAAATTAAAAGTGGGATTTCAAAATGGAAGGGAAGAAAAGAGAAGCACTAGTCATCACCAAATAAATTTTTAAAATAAATAAATTCATCCCATGTTTAAGTTGGACATTTAATGTGAACACAAATTTATACCGAAGTTTGAATCTAAATGGGAATTTAAACTTTGAAATAAAAAGACAAGGAAATAAAAGAAGAGAAAAGAATAAAGAAAATGGAGGGGGGAATAACTCGTTTTGGCCTCAAACCACTCGTCCTTAGCCCATTTACTTCTCCTGCGTGGCCCAAACGTCCTCCTTCCGCCGCGCGCTGACGACTGAGTCCCACTGTACTCATCACGCACAATTGTTTTCATGCCGTCTGTCGCTGTTTTGTGGGCCCAAGAATGCGCGTGCTGTTCTTCTTCTATCCGGAAAAGGTTTTACTAGACGTCGTGGAGGGGGTTGTTACAACCGCCTGTTGGGAGATTCGTCCTCCGAAGGTCCTCAAAAACATAATTTGACAATATTTTCCAAGTGAATTATATGAACAGGTATCTTCGGACTCAGATCATGAACATGGAGTACGGTCAGAACGAAGCCCAAGCTAGACGAAGGGGGATTGAGATAAAGGACAGGCTGATTACCAAGCTGTACGAAGGATGGTGCACAACCGAAGCTATGCGCAGAAAGCTTCGTCGCGATAGCAGAAAGGGGAACCGACTTAAAGATGAAAAGACTACTTAGGCCTTGATAGATTCCCATAAGTCATTAGCAAATGTGATGGACATGAATGTAATTTTGCATGGGCTACGTCCCACGCCTATAAATAGATGAACAGTACTCCCGTACTAGACAGGCTGACTTGGCATTTGCTTTCCGTCATCCTTGTATTCTTGCCTTCCTGCAATCCGAAGGTACACTTGTAATCTGAAATCATTTCTATTTTTATATGATAATAAAATAGAAATGACGTGGTGATAATATTTAAATGTTTATATTACTTTTTATGTTGCATGTAAGTTCTTCGTCATAATTTATTGTGCTTACGAAGATATATTGTTTGTGACCTTCGTCCGGAACACATTATATCCCGAAGGGAAATAATGTTTCAAGGGACGAAGGACTTTGTCATTTAACACTTTTTATGTTGCCTTGTTCTTAATCCGAAGCATTTGAGAACAAGTCCCCAACATTGGCGCCCACCTCCGGTGAACTCACTTCCACTTTGAGTTTTTGAACACCTTCGGAAGCCATAAACCTTCGCTATGGCGCCGAAGAAAGCTTCAGCGACTGGGGCTGCCGCCCTGCAACCGCTGGACCCCAATCAGGAGACTCTCTCTCTTCGGGAGGCCCGAAACCAGAAGAGGAAGGCTGTCAGCCCAACGCCTCAAGAGGATGAGCTAGATCAAGAGATCAGAGATATGGAGATGCTTCATCAATAGGTGCAGAGGAAGAAGGAAAAGATGGCCAGGCTAGCTGAACTACAAAGGCAGATAGACGAAGCTTCTAAAGAAGTTCGCCATCTTACTCACGATGAGCAGAACCGAAGGCCTCAACAAAAAGACCTTCATCAGGAGGGTTTCTTCAACGAAGATGACTGGTATGACAATTTCCATCATGGAAATTTTGTTTTCGATGATGCTTCTCCCCTGTCCGCTGAGCTGCAGGCTACACCTTGGCCTCCGTCCTACAAGCCGCCCCAGCTTCCCATATTCGATGGCCATTCAGACCCGAAGCAGTTTTTGATGAGCTACGAAGCAACAGTATCTTCGTATGGTGGCAATGCTGCAGTCATGGCAAAATCTTTTGTTATGGCTGTCAGGAGTGTTGCTCAAACCTGGTATTCCTCCCTTCGACCAGGAACGATCACTTCATGGCAAAAACTGAAGGACATGTTGTTAACCAGCTTTCAAGGGTTTCAGACGAAGCCGATCACTGCTCAAGCCTTGTTCCAGTGCACTCAGGATCATGAAGAATACCTTCAGGCGTATGTCAGAAGGTTCTTACGTTTGAGGGCGCAGGCACCAACAGTGCCCAACGAAATTGTCATTGAGGCCATGATCAAGGGACTTCGGCCTGGACCTTCAGCTCAATACTTTGCTAGGAAGCCTCCTCAAACTTTGGAGAAGCTGCTCCAGAAGATGGACGAGTATATTCGTGCCGACAACGATTTTTGCCAAAGAAGGGAGGAGGCTTTCAGGTTTTCTGAAATGACCAGGGGCTTCGGAGGAAGATCCTATCCGAGGCATGTCAGGTCCATCCACAATACTCAAAATGATGATAAGGGAAGTCAGCAGCACAGGCCGCAGTGCTCCTCACAGGCTTCGGGGCAACAGCAAAGTTTCTTCCGGCCACCAGCTCCAAGAGGCAGAGGCGCCAGGGGCTTCGGCGGAAGATTTGGAGATCAACCAAGGAGAATGTTTTGCTTGTTCTGTGGTGAAAACAAGGGCCATACCACCAGGATGTGCCATGTTACCATCCAGAAGCAAAAGGAGATAGCCGAAGCTGCAACACAACAAGTTCAGCCGAAGCAGGTCATGCATACTGCTTCGTACCATCAGCCTTACATCCCAGAATACGTAGGCAACCACCCTGCAGTTTCTGTTGCTTCGGCGAGTCAACCTCAAGCTTCCTGGCAACAACCTCCGCCTCCACCACCGCTGCAACAGGGCCAACAGCCGGAAGGGAGCCAATATGCTCCACACCAAAGGGATCTTAGAGAACAATCCGAAGCTCGCACAGTCAATAGCACTGTGCCAGAGTCGAAGCACATCTATTGACAAATATCCTACCTTGATAGCAGCCTTTTCCATTTAGTTCTATTTTCTGTGTAATAAAGAACATTTTTCAGCTTTCATGTAATAGTTTCGTTGTTTGCCACAAGGAAAATTTGTTTTCTCAGGCTTAAGTTGCTGAAGCTTTAAGATTTGCGATAACAAGGAGGACCTTTCGAATTATCAAAAATCCTTCGAAGCAACAAAAAGTCGTTCTAAGGAGCGCAGAGTAAGTTTGCTGAAGTCACAAAAAGCCGTTCCAAAGGGAACGCAGTGTAAGTTTTCTGCTCCAAAGTCGTTCCAAAGGGAATGCAGAGCATACAGCGAAAAGTCAACGCTGATACCGCCTAAGTAAAAGGCGAAGAAGCTCCAAAGTCGTTCCTAAGGGAATGCAGAGCTTACAGCGAAAAGTCAGCGCTGATACAAAAATATTGTGTGTTTTACAGGGATATGTGTGTATCTTCGAACAAATGTCATCTACATAACATAACACCATCACATCATTTTGCATAGCATAAGCATCATACATCATGTTGCATATGGCAAAAGAAGGGGACATAGTATCAACCTTCGAAAGGATGCTTTGAGAAAGTGAAAATCGTGCTAAGTCACAAGGGGATACAATATTGATCTTCGGAATATAGCTTCGGAGAATATTTTCACAAAGCTTGGATATCCTTCATCAGAGCACTATGAACATTGTCGTGATGCATAAGTTTTTCTATCTTTACGAAGCATGAAAAGAAGGGAAGGTGTTTTTTCGCCGAAGGCTCAAAAACGGTACGTATGTAAAGTTTCATGCATCGTAAAGAATCGAATCATTAAAAGCAAATATATTACAGGGTTACAAAATGTCACACATATTTCATTTCAGAAGTCTTTACAATAGTGCTTAATCTTATCTTAAAACAACTTCGGCAGCTTCGTTCAGGAGTCGGTTAACAACTTCATCCATGATAGCTTCAGCCATCTTTTTAATCTCTTCGTCTCCTTTCGGGTGAGGGCCCGGAGACGCTTTAGTAGGATCTGAAGGAGGACATGATACGGCCACATTGCTATTACAAATTGCGAACGAAAGTTTAAAATCAAAAATTACAACACAATAAAAACCATTAGCTAATACCTATTTGCCCTTCGGGCTCTGAGCTTTTGTCAGCGGCCTTAGCTACTTCTCTAGCGTCGTGAATGCCCTTCTCACTCTTCTGAATAATTTCTCGGGCCATTTCTCGGCCACCATTGTCCCAGACGTCGGTGAAAAATTTTCCACCAGCCTGGCTGGCTTCGGCCGAGGGATCTTTAATATCTTCAGGAGATAAGCTGGCTTCGGATTGAGCAAGAGCCTTAACATGATCGCAGCCTTTTTTCTCCAGCATAGTAGCAATCCCCCTGGCACCCGAGAAGGCACAAATGTCTCCGCGACTGTTTAGAATTTCTTCGAAGGCTTCAGCCTCATGGCTGATCCATTCGATCGGTCCTTCTGGGTTACCTCTCACAAAATCTTCCTCACTCGAAAATGCGCCAACGCTGGCGAAGCTGGTTTTTATTTTCTTTACACATTCCATGGATTTTTCGTAGCACCTTTTCTTAGAAGACCGAAGCTCTTCAATAGTTCCTTTCAAATGATTAGCCCATTGGTCGCTACATTCCCGCCTCGTTTCTTCAAGTATGCGTTCTTCTTTCGCCCGGGCCATTTGCTTCCGAAGATCGTCAATCTCGTGCTTTTGAGCTGCAACTTGTGCTTTAAATGCAGCTTCGTTCTCCTTTATTTTATCCACCGATGTAACTAGAATTTTGTCCTTTTCTAGGGCTTCGTTCCTTAGTTTGATAACCTCTGTCCGAAGGTTGTTGAAAGCAATTTCATAGCTTTCGTCTTCGGCATTCTTTTGCGCTCTTAGCGCGTTGCTTAGTATTAAGCCCTATATGTAAAAAGTTAGTACAAGAATAAAACAATAGATTTCGAATCATAAATTTTCAAAAACGCGCAATTCTCGCACCTTCAGACTATTATAAGCAAGGCTATCCGCAAGATCCTCCTTCGTCATAGCGCATAGTCCAGCTTCAAGCTTCGGAAACCCCATACTCCTAGCCATCTCCCGGCAGACAGATAATTCTTTGTTGTCAGGGAGGCAGTATAGGAAGTCATCTTCGTTTGTCCCATTGAACACTAGTGCCCCCTTCGTATATTTTAATTCTCTGGCATAGTGATTGGCTTCATAAATCTCTTCTTCAGATAATTTCTTCCCCGAAGCATGTCGCACAATGTAATCGCATATGTCGGAAGGTGCTTCGGGGGCGGCAGTGTCAATTTCTTTAACCAAAATTGGCTCTGACATTTTTATTTTTTTCTTCGGTTTCCAAAGGTTGTTCCTTGGTGGGCTCTGAAGGCCCAGCTTCAGCTTCAAGTTGTTGCTTCGAAGCTTCAGCAGCTAAAGCTTCGGTAGACACTTCAGAAAGTTCAACAGTCTTCTTTGGAGTTATGCTTGAAGACTTAATTGTCTCCAAAACATCTAGCACGTTCACCATTCTTTTTCTTTTCGGGGTCACCGATGGACCCTTTTGATTTTTTATTGTCTCAACACTTGCTGAAGGACTTAAGATTTCCAATATTTTTGGTCCTTCAATTCTCGGTTTTTCTGCCTTCTCTGCTGAAGGTGCTTCAGTTTTTTCTTCGATCTTCAGCACTGGAGCTGGTTCTGTAGTTTCAGTGGCCAAAGAGACTTCACCGATAAATTCAGGCACTGTGGCCGGCTCAATAAAACGTGCCCGGTGGGTGAGCACCTTCATCTTTTTTCTTTGCGGCGCTGGCTCACTAGAAGCACCTGTGGCAACTTCTGTTGCAGGAGAAGTATTTTTTCTTTTGCGGCCTGGCACCGGATAATGATAGTCAGGGTAGACAAACCCGATTGCATCAAATACCCGGTTGAGCCTCTTCTTCTTTCGGCCTCCGAAGGCTGCCGATAATGCAGTATTCTCGGCCTTCGAATATACCCCAAGCAGTTCGTCACTTAAGGTTTCAATGCTTTTTAACCAGTCGTCATCAGGTTCAACAAACTTATCCCCGTATTTGAATGTGTATTTTATTCTGACCAGTCCACCTTCGTCAGACTCTTTGATGGTCTCCTTCGGCATTTCCCACTTTCCTGCAAGTGGCCACACCGTGAAGGCAATATGCTCTTGGACCAGATCCCTTGTCCCAATAAAAGAGCAGATTTCTCCGAAGGCTTTTTGCCATTCTTCGGCCGCTTCATCCATTTCAACCTTCGGTTTTCGGACTCCGAAGCGTTGCCAGATAGGGCGCATAATGATACTTTTAACATCTTCCTGCGCTGTCAAGTCATTCTTTACATAGAACCATTCTGTCATCCAGGCACCGGGCCACCTCTTCCGAAAGGTTGGCACGGGGCAGCTTGACCCGGAGCGGGCACCGAAGCTGTAACAACCAAAGTTGTTGTGATATTGTTCTTTCCCCCAGGGCTTCGTCTCATATATCAACTCATGAATTTTGCAAAAACTTTTAGCATTTGGTTCTAAACCTTGGCTTCTCACAGCCCAGACAAAGATTCCCATTCTTATGATAGCTTCGGGAGTAATTTGATGAAGGTAGATTTGAAATGTCTTCAGGACTTCGACAACAAAGCTGCTTAGGGGGAACCGAAGCCCAGCCTTGAGAAAGCTTCGGAAGATCATGACCTCATCTTCTTCGGGGGTGGGAGAAGTTTTTTCTCCAGCATCAGCCCTCACAATAGATATATCTCGAAAATATCTCCCCCTCATATTGTCAATATGACTCTGCTTAATAGTGGTTTTCCCGAAAACCGAGTGACTTGGCCGCCATGGTCGATCTTCGGACTCTCCCCCGCCGCTTTCTACATCATAACTGTCGCTGTCACCAGTATCTTCAGATAAACCTTCTAAAATCTCTTTGGTGATCTTTTCTGTATTGGTCTTCGACATTGCCTCAAGAAAGCCCAGGTTCTTCTCCTCAGAGAGACTTAGCTTCATCTCGACACCAGCCTTCTTCTCCTCAGACATCCCTTCGAAAATCTTACTTCTTGCTTCCGAAGCTTAAAACTAGGAAAGAAAACAAATATTTTTGGGCAGAAAGCTTTATAAGCAGGAAAAACAGATGGCAAAGAGAGCGTGCCAAATCAAATGTGGTGGGCTCCTATTTATACACTCGATATGACGGAAACTGTGTGGTCCCAGGTGTCAGTGACTTTTGCTATTCTAGCAAAGGGAAGGTGTTTTTTCGGACCTTCAGCTTAAGGCCTCCGTCCATATCGCAATCTGAATTTATCACTAACAAATTAATATTGCGAGGGGCTACTGTTGGGAGCCTTCGTCCTCCGAAGGTCCCCAAAAACATAATTTGACAATATTTTCCAAGTGAATTATATGAACAGGTATCTTCGGACTCAGATCATGAACATGGAGTACGGTCAGAACGAAGCCCAAGCCAGACGAAGGGGGATTGAGATAAAGGACGGGCTGATTACCAAGCTGTACGAAGGATGGTGCACAGCCGAAGCTATGCGCAGAAAGCTTCGTCGCGATAGCAGAAAGGGGAACCGACTTAAAGATGAAAAGACTACTTAGGCCTTGATAGATTCCCATAAGTCATTAGCAAATGTGATGGACATGAATGTAATTTTGCATGGGCTACGTCCCACGCCTATAAATAGATGAACAGTACTCCCGTACTAGACAGGCTGACTTGGCATTTGCTTTCCGTCATCCTTGTATTCTTGCCTTCCTGCAATCCGAAGGTACACTTGTAATCTGAAATCATTTCTATTTTTATATGATAATAAAATAGAAATGACGTGGTGATAATATTTAAATGTTTATATTACTTTTTATGTTGCATGTAAGTTCTTCGTCATAATTTATTGTGCTTACGAAGATATATTGTTTGTGACCTTCGTCCGGAACACATTATATCCCGAAGGGAAATAATGTTTCAAGGGACGAAGGACTTTGTCATTTAACACTTTTTATGTTGCCTTGTTCTTAATCCGAAGCATTTGAGAACAAGTCCCCAACACCGCCTCTGGCTCTACCTCGGCTACAGCTTGGGGCATATATACCAGGATAGAGAAGCACTCACCATCTCGCCCCCATCCATACCAAGTCCACGGCCGAATCGAGCTAATTCAGGCACAAGATCGACGGGAGGAGAGAGAAAGAGGAAGCGATCCGTGCGCTGCAACGCCCCTGGTGTTACTATTACTAAAACCTAAGCATAACATCATAAGCATTGGCATTTCATGTGTTTTTACACCTAGAATGCATTCACTAGGCTGAAGTTCAAACAAGTTGTATTGATATGACATTTTGTGAATAAAACCCTAGAGTAGGGTACTCAACCCTAGATTGGGTTTAATAGAGCAAACAATGCTTAAACAAGAGAAAACTTCAAAACCTAATTGCAATAGTCATAAAGTGCCACCATGGATGAACTTAAGTAGTATCCAAACCCTAAGAGTGCTAAAAACCCTAAATAGAACCCTGGAAAACCCTAAAGTAAAACCCTAGGGGGCTAAGTGCAAAATTAAGTGCACTTTTGGATTAAAGTGCAAAAACTATGAAGTTAAGGTGTCTTAAGTAATATGGTTCACAAATATGTGAATTTGCAAGTAAAACCTTGAGATTTGTACCTAATTGCAAAAGAGCCACACTTGAACTTTATGGGCTAAGTTTGAAATCTGTGGCATTGGCTCAACTTTGGAGCCCTATATCTGCCAAGTTATAAAGTTTTTGCCCTAGGTCACCACATCAATTTTGTAGATCTATAAAAGGGGAATAACTTTACTATAGAGATCATGCCTTGGTACCATGAAGAATTTTGAGATAAATGCGCCACATGTTGGGCTGTCAGGCTGTCTGAAACCTGATTTGTGGTGTTCAGGGTCATGGGATGAACTTTGGGGGCCTTTTTGAAGATGATCCCATGGATATTTAGGCATGATGACTGCAGTTGGTTTATAGATGAATCATTAGACAACAACTTTGATACTGGCCGATCAGCATGTTGCCATGTAAATTTCGGAGAAAAATGGACTCAAAATTGATCTGTCAGACCGCCTGAATACACTTCGCGATGGTACAATAATTGGATCAGGCCACCAGCTCGGTACCTCGCCACCGACGACTGTGCGCCTAGATTCGCACTCGCCGCGATGATTCGTGCCTGGCTCGGTTAGTTAGCGCCGTGGGTGGGTAAATATCATCAGATGGATGAACTTGAGCATGCCTAGCTCGGTTAGTTAACGGTCGATCGTGCTGGCATCAGCGGAATTCACCATTATCCGGCCAGACCATGCGGCTTGAAGGGTTAACACGTCACTGTAAATCAGTATGACAAGCCCAACCATCGCTGGTGAGCTTGCCACGGTTGTGGCCACGAATCACCACACCAGGGACTCAGTCCCTACCTCCGGCCGCCGCGCGTCTTCATCCAATTCATCGGCCGCCACTCACGGACTCTATAAATTGAGCGTGCCATGAGTTCCGTAGGATAATTACGCATCCAAAGCACCAGCTATTGCCTCCAATCATCCACTAGAGACCGCGAATTTCTTACTTCCCCCAATCTTGTTTCTGTCACCGCTAGACACCCTCACCGTGGCCAGCTCGTCTCAGGTATGCTCATACCCCCTGCTCCCTTGTTTTAGCTTCCTTAGGCTCCCTAGATACTTCCCAACCAGTTCAATTGAGCATTGGGAGTTGTGTGCTAGACTATTGCTGCATCTCCTTCCTTGGACTTGGTTATTTCCTAAATCCCTGTTTTACAAAAAGGTTTTCCTTATGCTTAGCTTTGCTTTAAAAAAACAAAATGTTTTGTTTTCTCAAAAGATGATGTTGCAAAGTGGGTGGCATGTTTTTGAAAATAAAACTTGATGGTGGATCCATCATGGCCATGATGGATTCAACATCGAAAAAGATGTACCTCTGCCAGGTACCAAACTTTGGGTTTGAAATGATTAAGCTAAGACCGGGCGAGTGACTTGTACGAGAACAGAGTCACGGTGTAGTGTCTTCGTCTGAGTCGATTAAGGACCGTACCGATGTAGGCTTGATGACCGAGGACCCTTTAACTGGTCACATGCCTTGTCATGGGTAAGCTTTGCCTCGGGCAGACTAATACCAAAATAATATACCACACAATGAGAGTGGAGAGATGGCGAGAGTAGCGTGCACCCTCCGTGGAAAGAGGCTGGACGGTGGTGTATCTGTGCTCTCGGTTGGCGTGAACCTGATCTGGTCTTAAGAACCCCGGTGGCGAGTTGACATATGCAAGGGTTAAGTGCTACATATGTCGTGTGATTGGAGATCCTCAGCTGAGTATAATCGATTCGGATCACCGTACCTTCGCGGTTATGAAGACTTGGTCACTAACTTACACGTAGCAAATCCAGTAAAGACGAAGGGTTGTTAAGAAATTGGCTAGTGCAGGTCAAGTGATTGAACTAGGGTAGAGAGAACTCTAGATGCAGGTAGTCTTACTTAACCTGACAAAAAAAATTGGATTTTTAAGGATCCACTATTAGTAAGCATTTGTGCAAATAGCGTCATTGATTATTGATAAGCCTTACCTTGACTCCCTTAAAAGCCAGCATATCCTTGAGAGTCTTTTACTTTGTCGGGTAAGTATTGCGAAAGTACACTTCGTACTCAAGGCTTTGTCCCATGTGGTTTTAGGTGAGGAAGCGGCGAACTTTTGTTGCTTTTGTTCAAAGGTGGTGCCCAAGGAGGAAAACCAGGAGTAAAACTTCAGGATGAAAGGATCCTCCATAAAAACTTTTGTTTAAAACATATCGGGAGGGGTTTTTGCCTCCCATGTTTTGTAATAATACTCAGCACTCCTATATATTCGTTTCTGGTCAGTAATATTATAACTCTTTCTTACTTTTAATAAAAGGTAAGTTATTGTATTTGCTTCCGTATTTTCGTATCTCCGATGCTTGTAATGTCTGCGTGACGGGTGAAACGCTCTTGGGAAAGGTAAAGAAAGCAGATACCAAACTTATCAAGTGATTCAGGGGCACCTGCAGGGTTGTCTGAAGTCTGTTGGGCAAGGACAACTGTAGGTGGGCCTAATGACTTGAGAGGTTTCGTCACAGCTGGTATCGGAGCGAAGCCCATCTCTGCAGAGGTTATGAGGCACCTTCAAAAAGAATTATTAAAGACTTATCTAGAAAATTTATTTCTTCCTTATCTAACCACCTTCTGAGTACTTATTTGAAAGACCAGATAATAGAGTGCAATGTATAGAAGGTGTGAATCGACTAAGGTTGATTCTGTAATTACACATGCATCATGCTAAAAACAATGCTAATAAGATTTTCCCCCTTAAGAAATGTCGCCGCGCACAAGAAAGACCGCGCGCAAGTCTACCAGGCCGATTGGCGTACCCCGCCATCAACTTGCCCCACGACATGAAGACAGCAGCAGTGGTAGCAACGATCCAATCGGGGATCTGGAAGCCCAAGTTGATCAGCTTCGATCAGAACTCCGTCATAGGAACGACATATGGGTCGCAGATGGTGAAAGAATAAATGAATTAAGAACAGACATCCGTCACCTTCAAGATCAGCTCGTGGAACGAGATCTAGCGCTCGACTGGGCAGTTAACTATCGTTCGCTTGCTTGGGCTAAGGAGGCAAAAGCTCGAGCCCGCGTGGAGGAGTCAGCACCGCCATAGACCACTTGCAAGTGTATTGTAATACACTACATGAAGAAGTTCATGTATTGTATTCCCAACTGCACCCCAATGTACCTGCAAATCCTGTCGGGATAGAAGCCGAACCTTCTGGGACAGCGGGAGAAGCCTTTGGTGGTGAACTAGACCTTTTCAGGCCTCCTCCCTCTATGAAGTTGGTGGATGAATGGTCTCCTACTCCCGACAGTGAGGCTACTAAAAGTGACAAGAAGCAAGAGTAGTACAGTATAGAAGTAGTAGTAATGTGTAATAGGTAATCTAATCCTGTTGTAAAATTCGAGTCTATAACATTACCCTTTTTAGTAATGAAAAGTGGATGGGTTTCTTTGGCATATTATATTCTTCCAAATGTTTGTTGCCTCAGATGCCTTCCAAGACTCGTGCGCAGGATGGAGCAGGGACCTCCCGTGGGAGGGAAGCAACCCCGAACCCACCCCCAGTCCCTCCAACATTAGCTGAGGCCATCACTGCCTTGGTTAACGCTATGGCCGACAACACCCGCTTTCTACGGGAAATGGCGGGTCAACAATTACAACAACAAGGCGGGCGAGCATATCAGCAAGGACCCCGTGAAACATCATATTTGGATTTCTCCGAGACACGCCCTCCGTTGTTCGACAAGGCGGAACATCCTCTGGAAGTGGATGAATGGATCCGCATCATTGAACAAAAGTTTGAGCTTCTCCGGTGCACAGAGATTCAAAAGCCCCTATTCGCAGCACAACAATTGTGTGGCCCTGCCAGCACCTGGTGGGGAAATTTTGTAGCTGTTCAACCGGCTGGTCATCAAATAACTTGGGATGAGTTCAAGCTGGCTTTTCGGGACCACTATATACCTGAAGGGGTGCTCCACATGAAGCAGGAGAAGTTTATGAAGCTGAAACAAGGTGGGGATACTGTCACTCAGTATCTCAATAAATTCAACCACTTGTCCCAATATGCTATCGATCAAGTCAACACGGATTTAAAGAATAGGAATTGTTTCATGAGAGACCTTAATGATCGAATGCAACGAAAGATGGCCACCTGCATAGATATTTCATACGGAAGGGTTGTCAGTACTGCACTGGCAGTCGAGGCTAAATATGCAGGCTCTGGAAAATCCAAGGGTTACGGAGGTGACAGGCCCAGTCAGGGGTCTGAGAAAAGACAAAGGTTGGTAACCCGACCTTTTAATCAGAATCGCTCTTCCCCACGTCCACTCTCCTACCCTTTCAAGCAACCGGTCTTCATTCGCCCCGCCACTGCCCCTACATCAACCACTCAGCTCGTTTCCTGGCCCTCCCAAGCTCTTCAACTGGCTGTTTCAACTGTGGAAAGTCCGAACACTTTATCAAGGACTATCCATATCCGAAGCAGAATAAATCAAGTAATCAGCAGAGTTTTGGGAATTCCGCTCAAGGAAAGGGAAACGCGGCAAACAATACCGCGGGCAAAAATACATGGAAAACAGGACAGATTTATTACACTTAAGTGGCCACAACACCGGACGACGAACCGGTTATGATGGGTATGTTTCTAGTGGCCAACCACCCTGCAATTATTCTTTTTGATTCTGGTGCTTCGCATACTTTCATAAGCAAGAAGTTTGTGGAGCAATATTGCATTCCATACCATGAATCAAGGGAAGGGTTTAAAATTCATTTGCCTGGGGGACAAATATTTACTAAAGAAGTGGCTTTCCAAGTGCCCGTAACATTGGCTGAATGGGACTTTCCTACTAATATGATTGTTCTCAAAGGCCAAGATATAGATGTAATTCTGGGCATGAATTGGTTGGCCCAACATAAAGCTATTCTCAACACTAAATTGAGAACTATCAGATTGAGTTATGGCCAAGAAGAAGTTCTCTTGACCATCCCCGTAGCCATTCCAGCTAAACCAATTGGCAGAGTATATGAAGCTATCATACCGGAGATCCAAGATATTTCGGTGGTATGTGAGTTCCCAGACGTCTTTCCCGAAGATTTGCTTAGACTGCCTCCAAAAAGAGATGTAGAATTTGTGATTGAGTTGAAGCCCGGTACGACTCCTATTTCTAGAAGGTCGTACCGAATGCCTCCAAATGAATTGGCAGAACTCAAGACCCAATTACAAGATCTACTGGAGAAGGGATTCATCTGGCCAAGCTCATCGCCATGGGGTTGTCTAGCCATCTTCGTTAAGAAGAAGGATCAAACACTTCAGATGTGCGTGGATTATAGACCCCTTAATGAGGTTACCATCAAAAATAAGTACCCTCTTCCACGGATTGACATTTTATTTGATCAACTAACTGGAGCGAGGGTATTCTCTAAGATTGACCTTAGATCGGGCTATCATTAGATCATATCCGACCCGAAGATATACCGAAGACTGCATTCACTACGCGGTATGGTTTTTTTCAATATCTGGTTATGTCTTTCAGACTAACAAATGCTCCTACCCACTTCACCTATCTTATGAACTCGATATTCATGCCCGAGCTGGATAAGTTTTGTGGTGGTATTCATTGATGATATCTTGATATATTCCAAGAATGAAGAGGAGCATGCTCCGCATTTACGGATCGTGTTGACACACTTAAGAGAGCACCAATTATATGCTAAGCTTAGTAAGTGCGCGTTCTGGCTAGAAGAAATCCAATTTCTGTGACATGTATTATCTGCCAAGGGGATTGCGGTGGATCCCAGCAAAGTCAAGGATATTTTTGAGTGGAAACCCCCAACCACTGTACATCAAGTCCGAAGTTTCCTTGGACTAGCTGGTTATTACCACCGATTCATACCAGATTTTTCCAAGCTTGTGAAACCAATCACAAGTTTATTGAAGAATGATACTAAATTTATTTGGTCTTCAAAGTGCAATGAAGCCTTTGAACAGTTGAAGGTATTATTAACCACTACTCCGGTATTGGCTCAATCGGATATTGAAAAACCCTTTGATGTGTATTGTGATGCATCAGGCAGTGGTCTTGGCTGTGTTCTAATGCAAGAAGGCCGAGTGATAGCTTATGCTTCAAGGCAGTTGCGCTGGCATGAGGAACATTATCCCACTCATGATCTGGAGTTAGCTGCAGTGGTTCATGCCCTAATAATCTAGCGTCATTATCTGCTAGGGAGTATCTATCACATCTATACAGATCATAAAAGCTTGAAGTATATCTTCACCCAGTTAGAGTTGAACATGAGATAGAGGCGATGGCTCGAGCTTATTAAGGACTATGAGTTGGAAATTCACTATCACCCAGGCAAGGCCAATGTGGTGGCAGACGCACTCAGCCGCAAGGCTTCCTGTCAATGTCTTGCCATGAAGATCTCTGACATTACACTATGCCAGGATATGTAGAAGTTAAACCTGGGAATGATCCAACATGGAACCTTAAATCAACTATAGCTTGAGTCAGTCCTTTTACAAAGGATAATTGATGCTCAAAGGGATGATAAGGGTATGAAGCACATCCATGAGAAAATAGAGGCCGGAAGAGCTAAATGTTTCAGAAAAGACAATCAAGGCATTGTATGGTTCAACAATCGCATAGTTGTGCCAAAGAATGAAGAAATCTGCCAGCAAATATTAGATGAAGCACATCTTAGTCGCTATTCTATTCATCCCGGAAGCACTAAGATGTATCATGATTTAAATCAACACTATTGGTGGACAAAAATGAAGATTGAAATTGCACGCTATGTGGCAAAATGTGACACTTGTAGGCGTGTCAAAGCCATACATATGAAGACTGCTGGTCCATTACAATCTCTACCAATACCAACATGGAAATGGGAAGATATAAGTATGGATTTCATTGTGGGATTGCCTAGAACAGCAAAGGGGTATGACTCTATTTGGGTTATAATTGATCGGCTTACGAAAATTACTCATTTTCTGTCAGTCAAAACATATTACCCGGTCCTCACATATGCAGAACTGTACATTGCTCGCATTCTCAGTTTGCATGGTGTTCCGAAGACTATAGTGTCGGATCATGGACCGCAATTCGTGTCCAAATTTTGGGAAGAACTTCACAAGGCTTTGGGTACTAAGTTGCTCCATAGTTCGGCCTATCATCCTCAAACCAGTGGGCAAACTGAGAGGGTAAATCAGATACTTGAAGATATGTTGCGAGCATGTGTTCTGGAATTCCCACAGAAATGGGATGATTGTTTAACATTAGCGGAGTTCTCATATAATAATAGCTATCAAGAAAGCATTAAGATGGCACCCTTTGAAGCTTTATATGGGCGACGGTGTCGTACTCCGTCAAACTTGTCTAAACCAGGTGAAAGAAGTTTCTTCAGGCCAGATATGGTAAAGGAGACCAAAAAAAAAGTTTAGCGAATAATTCATAATTTGAAGAAAGCTCAAGCTCGACAGAAAAGTTATGCAGACAAGCGATGTCAACCCTTGTACTTTCTCGTTGGAGATCATGTCTACCTGAAAGTTTCACCAATGAAGGGGGTAACACGTTTCGGGGTAAAAGGGAAGCTTGCACCTCGGTACATTGGTCCTTTCCCTGTGCTTGAGCAATGTGGACCAGTGGCGTACCGACTTCAACTACCCGAAACCTTGTCTGCTATACATAATGTGTTCCACGTGTCTCAACTGAAGAAGTGTCTTCGGGTTCCCGATCGAACTATTAAAGTAAAAGATATTGCCTTAGAACCAGACTTGACATATTCAGAGCACCCTATTCGAGTCTTGGATCAAAAGGACAGAATTACTCGAAGAACTCTCAAATTTTACAAGATACAGTGGAACCAGCATTCGGAAGATGAGGCTACATGGGAAACTCGGGACTTTTTAGAAAAGAATTTCCCATGCTTTTTAGCCTCATGTAATTTGTAAAGTGTATCCAATTGTTGTAATAAGGAGTGAGCCCCAAACCACCCCTGCCTTGTACCAAGAATAAGGAAATAAAAGAGTGAAGCATTTCCTTTTCCATTACTTGCCCCAGGACTTTTAATCTCGGGACGAGATTCTTTTATGAGGGGAAGGATGTAACACCCCTGGTGTTACTATTACTAAAACCTGAGCATAACATCATAAGCATTGGCATTTCATGTGTTTGTTACACCTAGAATGCATTCACTAGGCTAAAGTTCAAACAAGTTGTATTGATATGACATTTTGTGAATAAAACCCTAGAGTAGGGTACTCAACCCTAGATTTGGTTTAATAGAGCAAACAGGGCTTAAACAAGAGAAAACTTCAAAACTCAATTGCAATAGTCATAAAGTGCCACCATGGATGAACTTAAGTAGTATCCAAACCCTAAGAGTGCTAAAAACCCTAAATCGAACCCTGGAAAACCCTAAAGTAAAACCCTAGGGGGCTAAGTGCAAAATTAAGTGCACTTTTGGATTAAAGTCAAAAACTATGAAGTTAAGGTGTCTTAAGTAATATGGTTCACAAATATGTGAATTTGCAAGTAAAACCTTGAGACTTGGACTTAATTGCAAAAGAGCCACACTTGAAATTTATGGGCTAAGTCTGAAATCTGTGGCATTGGCTCAACTTTGGAGCCCTATATCTGCCAAGTTATAAAGTTTTTGCCCTAGGTCACCACATCAATTTTGTAGATCTATAAAAGGGGAATAACTTTACTATAGAGATCATGCCTTGGTACCATGAAGAATTTTGAGATAAATGTGCCTCAAGTTGGGCTGTCAGGCTGTCTGAAACCTGATTTGTGGTGTTCAGGGTCATGGGATGAACTTTGGGGGCCTTTTTGAAGATGATCTCGTGGATATTTAGGCATGATGACTGCAGATGGTTTATAGATGAATCATTAGACAACAACTTTGATACTGGTTGATTAGCATGTTGCCATGTAAATTTCGGAGAAAATTGGACTCAAAATTGATCTGTCAGACCGCCTGAATACACTTCGTGATGGTACAGTAATTGGATCAGGCCGCCAGCTCGGTACCTCGCCACCGACGACTGTGCGCCTGGATTCGCACTCGCCGCGATTATTTGTCCCTGGCTCGGTTAGTTAGCGCCGTGGGTGGTTAAATATCATCGGATGGATGAACTTGAGCCCTATTCACTCCAGCCATCGTGTCCCGCCACGGTCGATCGTGCTGGCATCACTGGAATTCACCATTATACGGCCAGACCATGAGGCTTGAAGGGTTAACATGTCGCTGTAAATCAGTATGACTAGCCCAACCATCACTAGTGAGCTTGCCATGGTTGTGGCCACAAATCACCACGCTAGGGACTCAGTCCCTACCTCCGGCCGCCGCGCATCTTCATCCGATTCATTGGCCACCGCTCATGGACTCTATAAATTGAGCGTGACGTGAGTTCCGTAGGATAATTACACATCCAAAGCACCAGCTATTGCCTCCAATCATCCACTAGAGACCGCGAATTTCTTACTTCCCCCAATCTTGTTTCTGTCACCGCTGAGACACCTTCGTCGTGGCTAGCTCGTCTTAGGTATGCTCATACCCCCTGCTCCCTTGTTTTAGCTTGCTTAGGCTCCCTGGATACTTCCCAACCAGTTCAATTGAGCTAGGATTCCTCAGATCACTGGGAACATGGTTGACCGTCCGCAAGGCCCGCTGTTACCGTGGGCAGAACAAATTAGGTAGCCATTTGTGAAATTAAGTGAGGGGAAACCATTGGTAGGTCTTGAATTCGTTTTCTGCCAAAGTAGAGCATCAGTCGTTGAGAGAGTCAGCCGATACATGCTCGCCGGAGCTCGGCTCCACGCCGATCACCGTCATGGGCTGAGAGTTGTGAAGAGAAGAAAGTGCAGGGGTATTTCTGAATTTGTCAGCGAAACAGAGGAATAGTGGGAGGGGCTCTTTAAAGATTTCCAAATAGTTATGGGTCTCTGCGCAAAACTGATAGTGCAGGCACGCGCGTGGGCACACTTCTGCCATAGTTGGGCCGGTTTAGGTCCAATACTATTCATAATTTTTCTTTTTATTTTTCTGCCAGAGCTAAAGAAATTCTAGAAAATTATAGAAAAATGATAAAAATATCAAACCAATTTTGCTAGACTTCTAATTTCTTGTAGTATTTAATAAAAATAATTTCATGATTTTTAGTTCTAATAGGGAATTTTGGAGCATTTAAAATAGCCAAAAATCTTGTTTTTGGATTTTTAGGGAATAATTAATAAATCCCAAAATTCACTAAATTTTTTGGGTAATCTCTAATTAATATTTAGAAGCCTTGGGTAAAGTTTGGTATGATTTGGACCATGTTTGATACTTAGAATCCAAAACCCTAGCCCCCTGCCCTGTGAACTTCACTATTGACTCTGGAAACCCTAAGTTCTCGGAGATCCGTGAAGGAAAGTTGTATTCAAGACTTTGGATAATAAACTTTTGTTATCTTTGCACTCTCATGAGCATTACATGGACATTCATTATTATGTATGACTATATTTAGAAAACGAAGAGGAAGTAGAAGTCGAAGAAGCGAAGACTTCACCACCACCACCTGAGGAACATCAGGCAGGCAACTGCTTTTATTTTGATATATGCGGATCAGAGCTTGATTCACCAGTAACACAAGGCAAGCCCCGATGCATTTGCCACCTCCTTGTTCCTTTTAAAATCTTTCTCACTTACTTGATGCATTAGGTGATAGGAGTTGTGTGCTAGACTATTGCTGCATCTCCTTCCTTGGACTTGGTTATTTCCTAAATCCCTATTTTACAAAAAGGTTTTCCTTATGCTTAGCTTTGCTTTAGAAAAACAAAAAGTTTTGTTTTCTCAAAAGATGATGTTACAAAGTGGGTGGGATGTTTTTGAAAATAAAACTTGATGGCGGATCCATCATGGCCATGATGGATTCAACATCGAAAAAGATGTACCTCTGCCAGGTACCAAACTTTGGGTTTGAAATGATTAAGCTAAGACCGGGCGAGTGACTTGTACGAGAACAGAGTCACGGTGTAGTGTCTTCGTCTGAGTCGATTAAGGACCGTACCGATGTAGGCTTGATGACCGAGGACCCTTTAACTGGTCACATGCCTTGTCATGGGTAAGCTTTGCCTCGGGCAGACTAATACCAGAATAATATACCACACAATGAGAGTGGAGAGATGGCGAGAGTAGCGTGCACCCTCCGTGGAAAGAGGCTGGACGGTGGTGTATCTGTGCTCTCGGTTGGCGTGAACCTGATCTGGTCTTAAGAACCCCGGTGGCGAGTTGACATATGCAAGGGTTAAGTGCTACATATGTCGTGTGATTGGAGATCCTCAACTGAGTATAATCGATTCGGATCACCGTACCTTCGCGGTTATGAAGACTTGGTCACTGACTTACACGTAGCAAATCCAGTAAAGACGAAGGGTTGTTAAGAAATTGGCTAGTGCAGGTCAAGTGATTGAACTAGGGTAGAGAGAACTCTAGATGCAGGTAATCTTACTTAACCTGACAAATAAAATTGGATTTTTAAGGATCCACTATTAGTAAGCATTTCTACAAACAGTGTCATTGATTATTGATAAGCCTTACCTTGACTCCCTTAAAAGCCAGCATATCCTTGAGAGTCTTTTACTTTGTCGGGTAAGTCTTGCGAAAGTACACTTCGTACATAGGGCTTTGTCCCATGTGGTTTTAGGTGAGGAAGCGGCGAACTTTTGCTGCTTTTGTTCAAAGGTGGTGCCCAAGGAGGAAAACCAGGAGTAAAACTTCAGGAGGAAAGGATCCTTTGTAAAAACTTTTGTTTAAAACTTATCGGGAGGGGTTTTTGCGTCCCATGTTTTGTAATAATACTCAGCACTCCTATATATTCGTTTCTGGTCTGTAATATTATAACTCTTTCTTACATTTAATAAAAGGTAGGTTATTGTATTTGCTTCTGTATTTTCGTATCTCCGATGCTTGTAATGTCTACGTGACGGGTGAAACGCTCTTGGGAAAGGTAAAGAAAGCAGATACTGAACTTGTAAAGTGATTCAGGGGCACCTGCAGGGTTGTCTGAAGTCTGTTGGACAAGGACAACTATAGGTGGGCCTAATGACTTGAGAGGTTCCGTCACATGCGCTGCCAGAGTGCCCTGGCCACACGTTTGGTGTCCAAGCGGGGGCGCTGCGTGGGTTCTTCCACGTCGCGTCGGGCAATCTCGTTGTGACATCAGCAGTCGCAAAGTGGTGTTCACGCGGTGGGAGAGCTCACTGGACGACGGTGGCTGCCGCAGGGTTACCCTCATCGGGGACAGCTGTGTTCGTGCATCGAGACTTTGTGTGGACTTTTCCCTCTCACTCATTCGTCCTCCTCCTCGAGTAGAGCACATATAGCGAGGGTTAGATTGCTGGAGTAATCGTTAAACCGGTGTTGGCTATGTCGCTGCGATGGGCGAAGGTGCCACCACCGTGTAGCTTACCACGCGGGAGGAAGACGAAATCGTGGCCGCTGACTGCCACGTGGACGTGCGTGATCTGTGAGCGGGTGCTTATCCAACAGATTGATCTGGGCCGTGGTTCTGAAATCGTGCAGACCAAATTAGATCCTAGTCTTTTAAATCCGGAACGTAGACGAGTGATCCAACGACCGCAATGACATACCGGTTGGATGAGATCTAATCTAATCGGGGCTGTTTCCCCTTGATCGAACGGTCGGGGTTTATTCATACCCCTTTGCCACGCACATCTTCTAAAATAGACCTGTAAAATCAAGTAATAAACCCGCCATCCTGTGTGACTGTGCGCTGAGTCTCGGATTTTCTTACGCGGAAGCCCCTACACTTCTCTATTTTTGGTGCGCAGTCCAGACAGTTAATAAAACCAAGAAAATCATTTAGAAAATAAATTTTTAGTATAAAATTAATTACAGAAACTTGTTTAATTCCTAGAAAATTCATAGTAAGTCCAAATTGATCCATTACAGTTCTTGTAATTTCGTAATAATATTGTTTATCACTTAGTACCACTATTTTAACATGAAACCCATATTAAATTTGATCACCTAATTAATTTTGTATCAAGCACATACAGACTTCGGGAAATCATAACTAATTTGTTTTAAACCTGATTCGATCCATTCAAATTGTATTAGCCTCATAGAAATATTCACTACACAGTAGCAACACTATTTATGCGATATCATATACTTCTATAATTAAGTAACTAATTGAATTAATCTATGTTTATTGGGATTAGCTTTGTTAATATAGTATTCTGGTCTTATGGTTATGATTTGACTAAAAGATGATCTTTAATCGAGTAAAGACATAAATTAATGTTGAGTTAATTATTTATAGAATAGTCTCACATATGATATATCCTAATCAATTTATGATATAGTTTAATATTTAAATCATGTAGATCTTCCATAAATCCTAACTCTGTAACTGTAACTCCAAATTTAGTGGTTCGCGAACCCACGATCTCGTAGCGACGCGTAGATTATTATTATACAACTTATTCTTATGTTTGGTGTGATGTTAATTTTGTCTATACCATATTTGTTTGTATTGCTACGACTAGCGGTGAGGTCACAAGTCACCTGAAGATCATCCTAGTACCTGGAATCTCAAGTCCCATGCAAGTTATGCCGTCGATCACTTTTATTACCCAACAATGTTCTTTATAATCATTTATTCCTGCATAGGTTTAATTTTGATGGGACCCAATATGTCACCCTAGTCTGGTTATCTTTTTACCTTGTTCACCCCTAAATCATTTGGGTAGTTTTTGCTACTACTCTATATAGTTTTGGGATTAATATTACATTATGACCATGTTCTAATTATACTGTTGTTTTCTTTATTGTTTATGACAAGATCATTATATTAATTGGAACATGGAGCTTAACTTGAGAAACATGTGCCACCACAAGGGTGGAATGGGACGCCCTTGGCTGACTAATTAGGAAAGCTAGTGGAATACTACCTTATCCGAAAGGGGCAAGGGCAGTAGGGGAGTAGGTGTGTAGGGTGGTTCTCGGGTTGATTTTGCTGCGATGGTAGTCAGACGAGGGATTCCTACATTGCACTTCCTAGAAACTGTAGTGGGTTTTCGGAAGCTAGTGGAACTTTGTAAAGGCCTCGTAGTGGATCCCTAGCCATTCACCTCGGCAGTGTCTATGGGCCTTGCAAACCCTGGCGAGATGAGATACACGACTTGTGGGTAAAGGGTACCACCTCTGCAGAGTGTAAAACTGGTATACTAGCCGTGCTCGTAGTCATGAGCAGCTCAGGACTCTCGTATGATTAAATTATGTAACTAAATTCAATCTGTCATTTGCATTGCATGGGATATATTATTAATTTTGTTCTATTATTATTCTGCTATGATATCTGTTGGGGACTTGTTCTCAAATGCTAAGAGTTAAGAACAAGGCAACATAAAAAGTGTTAAGTGTAAAAATTCTTCGTCCTTCAAGACATTATATCCCTTCGGACATAATGAATTTCGGACGAAGGTTATGAAGGAAAAGACCTTCGTAAGCTCGATAAATAATAAATACGAATTCACATCTCAAATATGAAGAATAATTTATATATTATTATCAATTTATCTTTATTTCCATTACCATATTCAAAATAACAAATTATAAATGTACCTTCGGATTAACGAAAAGTAAAGGTACAAGCTTGATGCGAAAAGCGAATGTTGAGTCAGCGTGAAGTACTGTTCATCTATTTATAGGCAAGGGACGCAGCCCGTGCAGAATTACATTTGTGCCCTTTACATTTATCAATAACTCTATAGTAATTCTTCAGGGTCTAATTTGCCTTTTCATCTTTAAGTCGGTTCCCCTTCTCTACTATCATGCCGAAGCTTTTCTGCGCACAGCTTCGCGGTCATCTTTATCCTTCGTCATAATCGCTATCCGTCTCGCTCAGGCTTCGTACCGACCATACTCTTGTATACTTATGACCCGATTCCGAAGATACCTGTTCACATGTTCTACTTGGAAAACATTGTTAAATCATGTTTTTGAGGACCTTCGGAAGCCGAAGGCCCCCAACAGTATCTACTTATACTTAGTAATTGCTAATAAAAATTTGACCAACTTTAAAAGCAATGCTCAGCTTCAACCATCCCCTTTGGTAAGCCTTACACTTCAGAAGCTCCCACCTTTGGCGAGTTCATGCACATTATTCCCCACAACTTGTTGAGATATGAACGTATGTGAGTTCACCCTTACGGTCTCACACCCCCCACAGGTCAAGATCAGGTACCACAGGATGAAGCATGGAGGATGTTGCGATGTGTTCGTGAGATGTCTAGGCCGTCGGTTCCCAGTCAACTTTGGGTTGCTGGATCGTTGTCTCCTTATGATGTAATTATTTATTTATTTCATACGGAACTCCTATTATATAGTAAAGACGTGACATTCGTTTCTGCACCATGATTCATCATATGTGTAAGACTTGGTCCCAGCACACCTGGTGAATATGTTCGCGTCCAGGTCTTGGTGCCCCGAAACCCAGGTGTGACATTCCTACAACATTGAGGAGGCATTGTATGTACCTGACAAACACATGTAAGTATTTGGTATTTTGGTGGTATCTCACTTTGAATCTTAACATAGCATTTTAATTTAAATTACTTAATTGGCATTTCTTTGTTATTTTACTAAGGGCACGAATTTAAAAGTCCCTTCTATTTACATAAATTGCAGAACTTTATTCAATGTGTTTGTGAGAGTAGGCCATAGTAGGCTCACATTCTGTGAAATGCGATTTTCTTATTGTAATACTCATCTTGAAGGATTATTTAGTGGGCCAGTGTTGACAAGCATTGTAATGTTTACTATGTAGACCAAAAACACCCTACCAACTTAGATATAATTATGCACAACTCTTCTGTGCATCCGAGAACTCTAGCACACTGCGTGTTACAATGATTCTACATGCTACTATTTATAAGCTAATTTGAGTTAAGTTATTGCTGACAGGATACTATGCCAATGTAAGTCTTGCAAGGAAAGGATGATGAATCTAAAGCAAGGAATGAGATTAGAACAGATTGGTTGGATCATTTACTGCTTGATCAGATGCATATGAATATGTGGGTATTACATAGGAGAAAGTTTCTTATTGCTTGATCATGTGAATATGTGGGTATTATAACTAATAGGAGAAAAGGTTTGGGTCTTGGATGACGATGTTGGTATTACAACTAACAAATTCTTCTGCCTATGTTTGCCAGTGAGCTTGGGTAACATTTTGCTTAAATCCATTACTCTAGTTGTTACTAGATGCTTCTGTATGCAAGTGGAAGTGAGTAAATATACTATCGTCGCAACGCACGTGTATTGTACTATCTTTATTGGTCTATTACTCTCTCACCTGCCTATCACGCCCTTTTGCCCTCCTCACTTTTCATAGAGGGGCAAATGTAGACCCACTTGTCTCGCAATTAGTATTCTCATTTTTTGGCAACGACATATTGCATCCTTCTCCAACATGATGTGGATTATAGTTTGAAGCTATAAAGTCTATGTTGGTGCTTCAAAGGGAAATTTGCCATTGGGCCATTTCTAAGTGTTTTAGTGATTAACTGCTCAACACACCACTATAAGCTAACCATCTTGGTAAACTAAAGAAATCAAATTCAATGATTGGTGAAAATAAGAAAGGCACTTGTTGAACTTGAGTTTGGGCATATTGCAAACCATTATGGAACAAAGTGATAAAGGTGTGTTTATAGCACTTAGTAAATTGATTTAGTGGCTAACTATATTCATCTAAGTGCTAGGGAACTCTTCAGATTGAGCAAAAAAGGAGTTAAAAAGTTTGGCTCGAAAGTGGACAAAGTTGGGGCCAGACTGGGCACCACCGGACAGTTCGGTGTGCACCGGACATGTCTAGTGCTAGCCTAGTCGGCTGGCCCAAATTAGCCACTATCGAGAAACACCGAAGCTCACTAAAAATCACCAAACATGTACGGTGCGCCAAGCGAGCAACAGTTCTTCGCCCACACCAACGGTTGGCCGCGCGATCAGCGCCGACCATGTCAGCATGACAATAGTTAGGAGGGTCACCATGTGGGGGACATATATCCCCTGGGTCCACTAGAAGGCAAAAACCCTGCTTGAGTCCACGTGCCAGTCGCCCTTCAGGGATGCCATGTCGTGGGCCAGGAAAAGACAACGGTGGAAATGGGCCGACCCAGGAAGGCGATGGGTTCACGTCCGGATTATTTGCGGCTCGAGTGTGATCCTGTTGAATCTGCTCGCTTTTCCAATGCCTGACGTCCTTAAACACCGGGGATAGCTCGAAACGGAGGTGCTGGGTTTTCCTTGGGATAAGCAAAGTCTGTTCGCTATTAGCTAGGAGATAAGCTGGAAGAGTGTGATCAGTATGTGCGCAGTGAGTGCCCTACGGTCATGTATATAAGGCCTAGGGGGGATCCCCACCATTTTCATCTCATTAGCTCCTCTCCATTCAGGAGACGCAACTTGTAAACACCCCATACATACAAAGCCATCCTAGGAAGTAGGGTATTACGCTCCTTAGGTGGCCCGAACCAACAGAAAATTGCCTGACTCTCTCTTCCTCGTGCTCCCGGCATGAACCATCGAGTTACAATCTATGACACCGTCCTACCCAAAAAGCACCACGAGGGTACCCCAGGTGTGCGGTCGGACACTAAACACCGACACCGGACATGTCCGGTGCGCCGCCCGACAGTCCGGTGCCCACCCATGAAGGAAGGTGGCAAATCAGATGATTCGTAGTCATTGCATAGAAGCTCTCTGGTGCACCATTGGACAGTCTGATGCACCCACAGACAGAAGGCAACCATGGCCTTCCAAATGAGACTTCAACGGTTCCTAGGCTTCTTGGGGCTATAAAAGGGACCCCTAGGCGCATGGAGCAGTACACCAAGCATATTTTGAGCACACTACAACTCCAAGACTCCGCGACCACGCCTCTGAAGTGTTCTAGAGAGATTCGAGTGCATTTTCTGAGTCGTTACTCTGTCGTTTTGTTGTTGTGCTCTCTTCTTTGCATTTGTGTGTGTTGTTGCTTTGTTGTGCTCTTGTGTGCGTATTCTATTCCCTTCCTTACTCCTGTTTTGATTGTGATCAATCATGTATGGTGTGAGAAACTCCAACTTGTGGAGATTCCTCACATCTAGGATGTTGTCAACCATAAGGAAGAACTATGGTACTGAAGTTTGATCTTTGGATCACTTGAGAGGGATTGAGTGTAACCCTCGTCCATTGGGAAGCCACAACGTGGAGTAGGCAAGCATTTACGCTTGACCGAACCACGGGACAAAAATTACTCTGTCTCTTGTGCCATTTACTTCATTGCAATTTTTATCTCTTCCTTATTCCAATTCTTCACTTGTGACATTGCTCTAATTCTAAATTATATCTTGAAAGGGCAATCAAGTTAAAGGAACTTCTCTCTTCTTTCTATTCTCAAACTTGGTTTTAATTCTCTCTAACTCACATTTTAGACCAAGTTTTGTGGTTTTAGTTAAGTTTTGTAGGACCACCTATTCACCTGACCCTCTAGTTGCTCTTAGTGCTGCACTACTCAAGTTGTAAGCCTCGCTCTAGTGTGTTGCTTTGTTTAATCTTTTTTAACCCTAAAACACTAGTAAAAATATAAACATCTATAACGAATTTTGTTGTGGTTTTGAAAACCAGGGGCAGTAAGATTTGTGTTTGGTGGGGATGCTAGCGCAGACTCACTTCGAATGGTGAGTCGCTAGGACTCGAGCGATGGATTTTAGATGGTGGGTTGCACTTGTTCAGGTTTGCGCCCTAGTCCAGTGTAGTGTTGATCGTAGTATTGCTGAGGGCATGTTACAACCGGTGTGCTTGTGTGGGAAGAAGGAGGGGCCCTGCCCTTTTATATCTCAAGGGTGAGACCTTATAGAGGGGATGTGTTTTCTACTACAGAGATAGAGAGAGAGAGAGATTGGCTCCCTTAGGTTGTCATGGTGGGTCCTCCATAGGGTCATGTGTAGCCGTAGTCCCGGTATGGCGTCATCTATTACTTCAGCTGCTATAGCGAGTCCATCGCTCACGTCTTTGTAGTGGTGCGCGACGGGTCCCACAGTTCAGTCTCAAGGTGCGGTCGTATGTGGCATGGCTTCTCTTGTCGTCATGAGCCCTTCATCACCTGTCAGCGTTGAAGGAAACAATGACGCCTAAGATGGGGGGGTGAATTAGGACTTCTAAAAATTCTCTCTAAACTAGGCCACAAATAAATCCCTAGAGCAAAACCTATGCAAATAAATAATCTAGAAAGTGCAAACTAGATTTTGTCTAAGTGTTGCTATCTCTACTACAAAGGCTAAGTTTCAATCTAAATAATCTAAACAAAAAAGACAAGATTGAAACTTAAATATTTAATGTAAATGCCGAAGGTAAAGAGCAAGGTAGAGATGCAAACTCTCATGGATGACACTGGTATTTTTACCGAGGTATTCAGAACCACACAAGGTCCCGACTAATCCTCGTTGGTGCCCCTACACAAAGGGAAGCCCACACGAGGGCCAAGCACCTCGGTCGAGTAACTTCGTCGAGAGTTGCATGCCTTCTCCACATGCGAGTGGTATTCCGCTTTCGGCTCCTCTCAAATGCTCCCCGCCGTCTCCACTATCAAGCTTCTGGTCAAAACGCCACGGGCCTCGTTCCCTTCGGAACACTGTGGCGGCCGTGACACTAACTCGGTTGTCACGGTCTTGTAAGACTCTCGTCCCACTTGGTACAATTACAAAGGCTCGCGCCAGAGTTGAGGCGTTGTGTGGTTTTGCTAAACTCACTCAACTAACTAGGATTCACCTAGAGCAAGGGCTAATGCGGTCTAACTAACCTAAGCACTTTGCAAAGCACCTAGCTAATCACCGAGTGATTATATTAAGCACTTAGGTGTTTGAGCACTTGGAAATGTCTACAATATGCCTTGGTATGTTGCTTGGGCTCCCACACCTTCAAATGGCTGGTTGAGGGGGGTATTTATAGCCTTCCCCCCCCCCCTCAATTATAGCCATTGGACAGAAAGTTGTTGTTTCTGTCGACAGGCGCACTGGACAGTTCGGTGCACACCAGACATGCACTGTTCACTGTCCAATGCCCTAGCCACATCAGTCGACCATTGGGGTCTGCAGCAGTCGACCGTTGGATTCAACCGTTGCCAGACTGTTCGGTGCACACCGGACAATTCGGTGCTACAGCCAGAGAGCGCCTAGTTGCAGGCCTCTCTGCGTAGACTACCCTGTGTCCCACTGGATAGTGTGATACCCCAATTTTCAGAAAAGAAGTTAAATTTCCATTTCTCTTTTCTTTCATGTTCTGTGGCATTGGGGTTTGGAGTTTCAGGAGGCATTCCTCACGGAAACAGTAGATCTTTTGGCATTTTTTCCGCTGGGGTCGGGAGCTCAGATGGGAGAGCGAGTTCGGGCCATTGATCTCGATCCGATGGATGAGAGCCCCCCTCTCCTCTCCAACCCTAGCCGACCCCCTCTCCCTCTCCCCAATTGTTGCAGCCACCCCTCCCTCTTCCTCTCCTCCCCAACCCTAGCCGACCCCCTCTCCCTCTCCCCAATTGTTGCAGCCACCCCCTCCCTCTTCCTCTCCTCCCCATTTGCAGCTGCCCTCTACCCTCTCCACGACTTCCTCCCCCCTCTAGATCTCCCCCCACGCTGCAAGGATCGAGAAGAGGAGGAGCACGTTGAATTGAAGAGGAAGAGAGGATCAAGGAGATATTCTATCCCATCTCTTCTTGCAGTTTTTCTTGGGGAAACCCTAGGTAAGGATAAGATCCATGTTCCTCCCTGTAATTATGTGTTTTTGGAAGTTGTGAATCATGGGTATTGAAGGATTAGAGGTTGGATTAGATGGGGGGTTAGTTTTTGATCTCGAAATTAGTTTCTGCAGAATGGCAGATTTGACTGTTTCTGTTCCTACCAGTTTTCCGTGCTCTTAGTGGCCTTAAAAAAATAAAAAGTCTATCTACGAGTCGTAGATAATTTGTAGATATTTCCATGGTCGCGAAGAACACCCCAATCGGACATCAGATCAGAAAGTTATTGCAGTTTGATTATAGCAGTTTTTCAGTCTCACAATTCTGTGTAGAATCTGTTCTCTTAAGATTTAGGAAATTTTATCTACAGAATTAAACTTCAGGTTGGTAAAAGAAGTTTTAGATAATTTCATATGCTTTCCAGATTGTTAAAGAGTACATTCATATGAATTTTGAAACTCCAGTTATGTTTGTTTTACTGTGGCTGTTCCTGTTTGCCTGACAAAAATAAGCGGGTCTGTTCACTGGTAAGTTTCATCTAGTAAATGGCCGAATTGGCTCTTCCAACTCTGGGGACTTTTGTAGAGGGATAAAAGATCTTACTGCCAGCAGAATTTCATAATTTTTTGTTGAGTAGTTTGGGAGATAACGAATTTTGAAATTAACTCTGCTGCTGTCTAAAACAGATTCAGTCAGTTATCTTGTCAGATGTTTTAGAACTTATAGATGGCTGAATTTAATTATCCATTGAATACCGAAGTTGTAGAGTATTTTGTGTAGATACTCCTAGAGTATTTGTTTGATATCACCACTGTTATAATTTTAAAGATACAAAATTAACAAACAGCGCTGCTGCTGTATGGCATGTGGTTCAGGGTGGGAGTCTTTCCACCAGGTCTTGGTTTCCAGTGTAGGAGCGAATTGTTGATTGTTGGCAAATATTTGTGAAATATTTGTACTAAGTTTTATGAGCGCTAGCAGGTGGCTACACTCCAGATCATGCCCAGTACATTTTTCTTCTTCGATGAAGGCAAGTGAATGTAGCGGTGGTTGCTACCGTTTTGACCTTTTACTTCTATCGCCTACACTCTAATATTCAGAATTATTGAATTCTTTCATAATTGAACTATATGATGATATTTTACTTGAATGTATTATATTGATGCTCTATCATATATTGATGATGATTATGGTTTGAGTATGACCCATGAGATTAATTCACACCCCTGAAGGCAGATGAAGCATTATTTGAGGTTGGTATTGTATCTGAAGACAGATGAAGCATTATTTGAGGTTGGTATTGTATCTGAAGGCAGATGAAGTATTATTTGAGGTTTGTATTGTACTTAACGGCAGATGAAGTATTAATTGAGGTTTGTATTGTAACTGAAGGAAGTGTAGTTTATTGACAAATGCAGCATGCCATATACATTGCATGACTCATTTGCATCTGAAGTTTTGTCGTGACCTATGGTCCGATCGTACCGGTACAACTTAGCATCGTACGTTGCCCGAGGAGGGGTACGATGCGGCTTCATACCCTTAGAGGTATGAAGGCAGAGGACATGCATTGCATTCATTGAAGTGATATTTGCAGATGATGTGGTTTTATACCCTTAGAGGTATGAAGATAGAGGACCTACACATTGCATTCCTGTGCATATATTGAGTGATATTTGCAGGTATTGTTGACACAGGGAAGTGTTATACAACCTATCATGATCGTTCGAGGAAATGAGATGGTATTGGTTATATTGGGACTACTGAGTTCTATATCTACAAGTATTTCTGATCTTATTTGTGATTCTTTTAGAATGTTGATTAATTCAATTTGTGGTTTAAATATCTCGTCAAAACAATTTGCCTGCTGAGATGTTTCATCTCACTCTTGCATTACTCAATGCAGGTGTTTGTTATTCATCAAGGGGAGTGGGAAGTAGCAGCACATCTGAGAGCACCTAGAGGGGGGGGGGTGAATAGGTGATCCTGTAAAACTTGAAAAAACTTAAGCCACAAAAACTTGGTTAAGCGTTAGCACAGTAAATGCCAAGTGGCTAGAGAGGAATCTCAACAAAACACAATAACCACGAGAAATCAATCACAGAGATGGCACGGTGGTTATCCCGTGGTTCGGCCAAGACCAACGCTTGCCTACTCCACGTTGTGGCGTCCCAACGGACGAGGGTTGCAATCAACCCCTCTCAAGCGGTCCAAAGACCCACTTGAATACCACGGTGTTTTGCTTGCTTTACTCTATCCCGTTTGCGAGGAATCTCCACAACTTGGAGCCTCTCACCCTTACACTTGAAATTCACAAAGAAGCACAGAGCAAGGGAGGGATTAGCAACGCACTCAAGACAAGAAATCACAGCAACACCACACACACAAGTTGCAACGAGAGCTCACAACACAACTCAATGAGTTCACCACTCAACTAGAGCTCTAATTGCTATCGCAAAGAATCAAAGGCGCGGAATCGATGTCTTGGTGCTTAGGAATGTTGTAGGAATGCTTGGTGTACTCCTCCATGCGCCTAGGGGTCCCTTTTATAGCCCCAAGGCAGCTAGGAGCCGTTGAGAGCAATCTAGGAAGGCTGATCTTGCCTTCTATCGACTGGCGCACCGGACAGTCCGGTGCACACCGGACACTGTCCGGTGCCCGATTTCCTTCAAAATGGCACAGTCGACCGTTGGTAGCCTGAGAGCCGTTGGCTCGACCACGTGTCCCGCGCAGATTGCGCGGTCGACCGTTGGCCCGGCCGACCGTTGGCTCACCGGACAGTCCGGTGCACACCGGACAGTCCAGTGAATTATAGCCGTACGTCGCCGATGAATTCCCGAGAGCGACGAGTTCGCCTGTGAACGGCCCACCGGACAGTCTGGTGCACCACCGGACAGTCCGGTGAATTATAGTCGTACACCGCCGTCGAAGTCCCGAGAGCAGCCGGTTCGCCAGAGCCAGCCTGGTGCACTGGACACTGTCCGGTGCACCACCGGACAGTCCGGTGCTCCAGACTGAGCAAAGTCTTGGCTGCTCGAGCCAAGGCATTTTCAATTGGATTTTTCCTGTTTCCAGCACTTAGACACAATACATTAGTCCATAAAACAATGTACTAAGTCTGAGAATCATACATTTATCCTTGATTTGTACTTTGTCCACCTTTTTACACTTAGGCACTTGTGTTGGACACTAAACCACCAAAATACTTAGAAATGGCCCAAGGGCACATTTCCCTTTCAATCTCCCCCTTTTTGGTGATTTATGCCAACACAACATAAAGCAAGTAGAACAAGTACAAAATCAATTCAACTAAGAACTCAAAATTGTTTTGATTCAAATTTGACATATATGGATCACTCTATGCCACCACTTGGTTTGTTTTTGCAAATCAAACTCAAATTCTTATCTCTAAGTCAAATCCACTTGTAGAGACATAAAGAGAGGTTTTCCAAAGAAATTTGATCAAGGATTTCAAAAACTCCCCCTTTTTCCCATAATCAACACTTCTCCCCACAAGAGGCCAACTTTTGACATAAGAGACAATAAATGAGTTTTGACAAACCAAAAGCTCTAATCTACTATTTTCAAAATTTCTCAAGTGGTAGCTGATCCATCTATTGCTTTGGCCTTTATTTTCTCCCCCTTTGGCATCAAGCACCAAAACGGGATCAATCTTGGCCCTTTAACACCATTGCCTCACCAAAATCTTCAAATGAGAACACAAAGGCAATAAGAGGATAAAGATGAACTTGGAAAAGTTACTCTTTTCATCGGAGTGCAGTGGAAGTCTTGCATGGTCCAAGTCCACCTTTTCCCTTTCAATTCTCCTTTGAGACTAAAACAAACTCAAGCACATGGTTAGTTTTCAAAGGGTCAAGTTGTAACACACCTCCCCCTAAGTATGTGCATCACTTGCACAAGGATTTGTGAGATCCAGGGAGTGTTTGTACAACTTGAGCACCACAATAAGCAACAAAATGCAGAATGAACATGATCAAAGGCATAAACACATGTATGCTACAATTCAATCCAAGTTCCACGAATCTAGGACATTTAGCTCACTACGCAGCCTGCAAAAGGTCTTTTCATCTAAAGGCTTAGTGAAGATATCGGCTAGCTGGTTCTCGGTGCTAACATGAAACACTTCGATATCTCCCTTTTGCTGGTGGTCTCTCAAAAAGTGATGCCGGATGTCAATGTGCTTTGTGCGGCTGTGCTCAACAGGATTTTCCGCTATTCATATAGCACTCTCATTATCACATAGGAGTGGGACTTTGCTCAGATTGTAGCCAAAGTCCCAGAGGGTTTGCCTCATCCAAAGTAGTTGCGCACAACACTGTCCTGCGGCAACGTACTCGGCCTCAGCGGTGGATAGGGCAACGGAAGTTTGTTTCTTAGAGTTCCACGACACCAGGGACCTTCCTAAGAATTGGCACGTCCCCGATGTACTCTTCCTATCGACCTTACATCCAGCATAGTCGGAGTCTGAATATCCAATCAAGTCAAAGTTAGACCCCTTTGGATACCAGATCCCGAAGCAAGGCGTAGCGACTAAATATCTAAGAATTCGCTTCACAACCACTAAGTGACACTCCTTAGGATCGGATTGAAATCTAGCACACATGCATACGCTAAGCATAATATCCGGTCTACTAGCACATAAATAAAGCAAAGAACCTATCATGGACCGGTATGCTTTTTGATCAACGGACTTACCACCTTTGTTGAGGTCGGTGTGTCCGTCGGTTCCCATCGGCGTCTTTGCGGGCTTGGAGTCCTTCATCCCAAACCGCTTTAGCAAGTCTTGCGTGTACTTCGTTTGGGAGATGAAAGTGCCGTCATTGAGTTGCTTCACTTGGAACCCAAGGAAGTAGTTCAACTCGCCCATCATCGACATCTCGAATTTCTGCGTCATCACCCTGCTAAACTCTTCACAAGACTTTTGGTTAGTAGAACCAAATATTATGTCATCGACATAAATTTGGCACACAAAAAGATCACCATCGCAAGTCTTAGTGAAAAGAGTTGGATCGGCTTTCCTAACCTTGAAAGCATTAGCAATTAAAAAGTCTCTAAGGCATTCATACCATGCTCTTGGGGCTTGCTTAAGTCCATAAAGCGCCTTAGAGAGCTTACACACGTGGTCGGGGTACCGTTCATCCTCGAAGCCAGGGGGTTGCTCCACGTACACTTCCTCCTTGATCGGCCCGTTGAGGAAAGCGCTCTTCACATCCATTTGGTACAACCTGAAAGAATGGTGAGCGGCATATGCTAGCAAAATACGAATTGATTCTAGCCTAGCCACAGGAGCAAAAGTCTCCTCAAAGTCCAAACCTGCGACTTGGGCATAACCTTTTGCCACAAGTCGAGCCTTGTTCCTCGTCACCACCCCGTGCTCGTCTTGTTTGTTGCAGAACACCCACTTGGTTCCCACAACATTTTGCTTGGGACGAGGCACCAGTGTCCAAACTTCATTGCGCTTGAAGTTGTTGAGTTCCTCCTGCATGGCCAACACCCAGTCCGGATCTAGCAAGGCCTCTTCTACCCTGAAAGGCTCAATAGAAGAGACAAAGGAGTAATGCTCACAAAAATTAACTAATCTCGAGCGAGTAGTTACTCCCTTGCTAATATCACCCAATATTTGGTCGACGGGATGATCCCTTTGGATCGTCGCTCGAACTTGGGTTGGAGGTGCCTGAGGTGCTTCTTCCTCCTCAACTTGAACATCCTGTGCTCCCCCTTGATCATGCGCCTCCACTTGAGCTACCTGTTCGTCATCTTGGGTTGGGGGATGCACCATAGTTGAGGAAGACGGTTGATCTTGCTCCAATTGTTCCTGAGGCCGTACATCTCCAATCGCCATGGTGCGTATCGCGGCCGTTGGAACGTCTTCTTCATCTACATCATCAAGATCAACAACTTGCTCTCTTGGAGAGCCATTAGTCTCATCAAATACAATGTCGCTAGAGACTTCAACCAAACCCGATGATTTGTTGAAGACCCTATATGCCTTTGTATTTGAATCATAACCTAATAAAAACCCTTCTACAGCTTTGGGAGCAAATTTGGAATTCCTACCCTTCTTCACTAGAATGTAGCATTTACTCCCAAATACACGAAAGTACGATACATTGGGTTTGTTACCAGTTAGCAGCTCGTATGAAGTCTTCTTGAGGAGGCAGTGAAGATAGATCCTGTTGATGGCGTGGCAAGCCGTGTTCACGGCTTCCGACCAAAAACACTCGGGGGTCTTGAACTCTCCAAGCATAGTCCTCGCCATATCAATGAGTGTTCTGTTCTTCCTCTCTACCACACCATTTTGCTAAGGTGTGTAAGGAGCGGAGAACTCGTTCTTGATCCCTTCCTCCTCAAGGAACTCCTCCACCTGAAGATTCTTGAATTCGGACCCGTTGTCGCTTCTTATCTTCTTCACCTTGAGCTCAAACTCATTTTGAGCTCTCCTTAGGAAGCGCTTGAGGGTCCCTTGGGTTTCAGACTTATCCTGCAAAAAGAACACCCAAGTGAAGCGGGAAAAGTCATCAACAATAACTAGACCATACTTACTTCCTCCTATGCTCAGATAGGCGACGGGTCCGAAGAGGTCCATATGCAGCAGCTCCAGAGGTCTTGAAGTGGTCATCACATTCTTGCTATGATGTGCTCCTCCCACTTGTTTACCTGCTTGACAAGCTGCACAAGGTCTATCTTTTTCGAATTGCACGTTAGTCAAACCTATCACGTGTTCTCCCTTTAGAAGCTTGTGAAGGTTCTTCATCCCCACATGTGCTAAGCGGCGATGCCACAGCCAGCCCATGCTAGTCTTAGCAATTAAGCATGCATCTAAACCAGCCTCTTCTTTTGCAAAATCAACCAAATAAAGTTTGCCGTCTAGTACACCCTTAAAAGCTAGTGAACCATCACATCTTCTAAAGACAGACACATCTACATTTGTAAATAGACAATTATATCCCATTTTGCATAATTGACTAACAGATAACAAATTATATCCAAGCGACTCAACTAAAAACACATTAGAAATAGAGTGCTCAGATGAAATAGCAATTTTACCTAACCCTTTTACCTTGCCTTGGTTCCCATCACCGAATATAATTGAATCATGGGAATCCTCATTTTTGACGTAGGAGGTGAACATCTTCTTCTCCCCCGTCATATGGTTTGTGCATCCGCTGTCGATAATCCAGCTTGAGCCCCGGATGCATAAACCTGCAAGGCAAATTTAGGCTTGTGTCTTAGGTACCCAACTCTTGTTGGGTCCTACAAGGTTAGTCACAATTTCCTTAGGGACCCAAATGCAGGTTTTATCACCCTTACATTTTGCCCCTAATTTCCTAGCAACTATCTTCCTATCCTTTCTACAAATAGCAAAGGAAGCATTTAAAGCATGATAAATTGTAGAGGGTCCATTCATAACTTTCCTAGGAACATGAACAATATTCTTTCTAGGCACATGATGAATATTTTTCCTAGGCATATCTCTACTATGCATCTAGGAAGAACTGGGAGCAAACATAGCATAAGAATCATAGGTATGTGAATCAAAAGCATTACAACTCCTATGAGATTGTCTTCTATCATTGTACATAAAAGCAAGGTTCCTTTTAGTACTACTTGCCATAGGGGCCTTCCCTTTCTCCTTGGCGGAGATGGAAGCCTTAAGGCTTGTTAAGTTCTTGGCTTCCCTCTTGAAGCCAAGCCCATCCTTAATTGAGGGGTGTCTACCAATTGTGTAGGCATCCCTAGCAAATTTTAGTTTATCAAAATCACTTTTGCTAGCCTTAAGTTGGGCATTAAGACTAGCCATTTCATCATTTAATTTTGCAATAGAAGCTATGTGTTCACTACAAGCATCAATATCAAAATCTTTACATCTATTGCAAATAACAACATTTTCTACACAAGTTGTTGATTTACTAGCTATTTCTAACTTAGCATTCAAATCATCATTAATGCTTCTTAAGCTAGAAATTGTCTCATGGCAAGAAGATAATTCACAAGAAAGCATTTCATTTCTCTTGTTTTTGAGCTTCTACAAATTTGTCATGTTCTTCATACAACAAGTCCTCTTGTTTTTCTAAAAGCCTATTTTTATCATTCAAGGCATCAATCAATTCGTTAATTTTATCTACCTTGGTTCTATCTAGGCCCTTAAATAAACATGAATAATCTATTTCATCCTCATCACTAGATTCGTCCTCACTTGAAGAAGCATAAGTAGAGTTTCGAGTACATACCTTCTTCTCCCTTGCCATAAGGCATGTGTGACGCTCGTTGGGGAAGAGGGATGACTTGTTGAAGGCGGTGGCGGCGAGTCCTTCATTGTCGGAGTCGGACGAGGAGCAATCCGAATCCCACTCCTTGCCAAGATGTGCCTCGCCCTTTGCCTTCTTATAGTTCTTCTTCTTCTCCCTCTTGTTCCCTTGATCCTGATCACTATCATTGTCGGGACAGTTAGCAATAAAATGACCAAGCTTACCACATTTGAAGCATGAGCGCTTCCCCTTTGTCTTGGTCTTGCTTGGCTGCCCCTTGCGACCCTTTAGCGCCATCTTGAATCTCTTGATGATGAGGGCCATCTCTTCATCATTAAGTCCGGCCGCCTCAATTTGTGCCACCTTGCTAGGTAGCGCCTCCTTACTTCTTGTTGCCTTGAGAGCAAGGGGTTGAGGCTCGTTGATTGGATCATTCAATGCGTCGTCCACGTACCTCGCCTCCTTGATCATCATTCGCCCGCTTACGAATTTTCCAAGGACTTCTTCAGGCGACATTTTGGTGTACCTGGGATTCTCACGAATATTATTCACCAAATGAGGATCAAGAACGGTAAAGGACCTTAGCATCAATCGGACGACGTCGTGGTCCGTCCATCGCGTGCTTCCGTAGCTCCTTATTTTGTTGATAAGGGTCTTGAGCCGGTTGTATGTTTGTGTCGGCTCCTCGCCCCTTATCATAGCGAATCGTCCAAGCTCGCCCTCCACCAACTCCATCTTGGTGAGCAAGGTGACGTCGTTCCCCTCATGAGAAATCTTGAGGGTGTCCCAGATCTGCTTGGCATTGTCCAAGCCGCTCACTTTGTGATACTCGTCCCTGCACAAGGAGGCTAACAACATAGTAGTAGCTTGTGCATTTCTATGAATTTGTTCATTAATAAAAATGGGACTATCCGAGCAATCAAACTTCATTCCATTCTCAACAATCTCCCATATGCTTGGATGGAGAGAGAATAGGTGACTACGCATTTTGTGGCTCCAAAATCCGTAGTCCTCCCCATCAAAGTGTGGAGGCTTGCCGAGAGGAATGGAGAGCAAATGAGAATTTGAACTTTGAGGAATACGCGAATAATCGAAAGAAAAGTTCGAGTTAACCGTCTTTCGTTTGTCGTAGTCGTTGTCGTCGTTGTCCTTGTGGGAAGAAGTGAACTCATCGCTGTCATCGTAGTAGACGATCTCCTTAATGTGCCTTGTCTTCTTCTTCTTCCCATCTTTTCGTTTATGACCCGAGCCCGAGTCGGTAGGCTTGTCATCCTTTGGCTCGTTGACGAAAGACTCCTTCTCTTTATCGTTGATCACGATACCCTTCCCCTTAGGATCCATCTCTTCGGGCGGTTAGTCCCTTTGTGAAGAGAACGGCTCTGATACCAATTGAGAGCACCTAGAGGGGGGGTGAATAGGTGATCCTGTAAAACTTGAAAAAACTTAAGCCACAAAAACTTGGTTAAGCGTTAGCACAGTAAATGCCAAGTGGCTAGAGAGGAATCTCAACAAAACACAATAACCACGAGAAATCAATCACAGAGATGGCACGGTGGTTATCCCGTGGTTCGGCCAAGACCAACGCTTGCCTACTCCACGTTGTGGCGTCCCAACGGACGAGGGTTGCAATCAACCCCTCTCAAGCGGTCCAAAGACCCACTTGAATACCACGGTGTTCTGCTTCCTTTACTCAATCCCGTTTGCGAGGAATCTCCACAACTTGGAGCCTCTCGCCCTTACACTTGAAATTCACAAAGAAGCACAGAGCAAGGGAGGGATTAGCAACGCACTCAAGACAAGAAATCACAGCAACACCACGCACACAAGTTGCAACGAGAGCTCACAACACAACTCAATGAGTTCACCACTCAACTAGAGCTCTAATTGCTATCGCAAAGAACCAAAGGCGCGGAATCGATGTCTTGGTGCTTAGGAATGTTGTAGGAATGCTTGGTGTACTCCTCCATGCGCCTAGGGGTCCCTTTTATAGCCCCAAGGCAGCTAGGAGCCGTTGAGAGCAATCTAGGAAGGCTGATCTTGCCTTCTGTCGACTGGCGCACCAGACAGTCCGGTGCACACTGGACACTGTCCGGTGCCCGATTTCCTTCCAAAAATGGCACAGTCAACCGTTGGTAGCCTGAGAGCCGTTGGCGCACCGAACATGTCCGGTGCACACCGGACAGTCCGGTGCCTTCTTCTAGCCGTTGGCTTGGCCACGTGTCCCGCGCATATTGCGCGGCCGACCGTTGGCCCGGCCGACCGTTGGCTCACCGGACAGTCCGGTGCACACCGGACAGTCCGGTGCACACCGGACAGTCCGGTGAATTATAGCCGTACGTCGCCGATGAATTCCCGAGAGCGACGAGTTCGCCTGTGAACGGCCCACCGGACAGTCCGGTGCACCACCGGACAGTCCGGTGAATTATAGCCATACACCACTGTCGAAGTCCCGAGAGCAGCCGGTTCGCCAGAGCCAGCCTGGCGCACCAGACACTGTCCGGTGCACCACCGGAAAGTCCGGTGCTCCAGACTAAGCAAAGTCTTGGCTGCTCGAGCCAAGGCATTTTCAATTGGATTTTTCCTGTTTCCAGCACTTAGACACAATACATTAGTCCATAAAACAATGTACTAAGTCTGAGAATCATACCTTTATCCTTGATTTGTACTTTGGCCACCTTTTTATACTTAGGCACTTGTGTTGGACACTAAACCACCAAAATACTTAGAAATGGCCCAAGGGCACATTTCCCTTTCAACATCCACCTTCACTCTCATAATAACGCTGCCAAGGCGCAGTCATGATTTAATTAGAAACTTCTTGTCAAAGGATGTTTGTTTTTAACTAGTCGTGTGCAGTGGTTAATTCAGTTCATGTCGTTATGGTTGTGTTCCCATTGCTAGCAGATTATTAATGTCTATTATGTTTTCTTATCATGATATCTATTTATACTTTGTTGCTTCCCCGTTTATGCAATTTTTAAAGGGGATGCTGTCGAAATTTTATATATGAATGTTAGATGTTTAGTTTAGTAGCATTCTGGGGTATTTGTGGATCCCGGGGTATTACAGATAGTCCGGTGCACACCAGACAGGTACTGTTCACTATCCGGTGCGCCACCAGTGCGCTAGCTGACTGCCCTCTTCATGGATTTCTTTTTTGTTTCTTTTGGGCTTCTTTTCTTCTTGAGTCTTGGACTTCTACACATCTTTTATGTCGTCTTTTGAGGTGTTGCATCCTTAGTGTCTCAGTCCAATCCACTTCGCATCCTATGAACTATAAAAACAAACACTAGCAAAACACATTAGACCACAAGGTTATGTTGTTCATCAAACACCAAAATCACTTAGCCAAATGGTTTAGGGTCAATTTTCCTTACAAGCGTGCATAGGCTTACACTTGGTACGGCGCGCTATCTCATTCTTCTGATGTACGGGCCACTTTAGAGAATCCTAGTGCCCATTCCACATGTTGTGCATATGTCCAAATGTGGCTTGTTGGTGACGTGTCCCGTCATAGCTAACATGGATCAGTAGTGTTGGAGTCAGATCTTTGCCTCATCAAGTTGCTCAATGGTGAGTTGGTCTGCCGGAGCTGATTGGTGGAGAGTTAGTCATTGGAGAGTTGGAATGCCGGTCCACCTCACAAAGTTGGTCAGCTGAGTTAACCATCGAAGTTGGTCATCAGAGTTGGTCATCAGAGAGTTGGTCAGTCGGTCCACCTTGTAGAGTTGGTTGGCGGAGTTGATCATAAAAGTTGGTCATCAGAGTTGGTCATTAGAGTTGGTCATTGGAGAGTTTGTCAGCAAGTATGCCTCGTAGAGTTGATCAGCGGAGTTGGTTGACGGAGTTGGTCATCAAAGAGTTGTTCTACCCGTCCGCCTCGTAGATTTGGTCGGCGGAGTTGGTCATTGGAGTTGGTCATCAAAGTTGGTAATCAGAGTTAGTCATCAGAATTGGTCAGCAGAGTTAGTCATCAGAGAGTTGGTTAGTCGGTCCACCTCGCGGAGTTGGTTGGTGGAGTTGGTTTAGCATGGGTCGTTTTTGAAGGTACTATATTGGGTACTAGTTTCCGAGTGTGGGGGACAGATATCCCCTAGGTCCACTAGAAGGCAAGAAGGCCTCACATGGGGCAATGGGCCAGTTACCTCGCAAGGGCATCCCTTCATGGGCCAGGCTAGAGCTACTGGCAGAGTGGGCTGAATCGGGAAGTCAACAGACTCAAGCCCAGGCAGTCCATCAATTTGTGCATTATCTACAGCAACCACCCGACTCTCTCGTGCATGGCACCCTTGAATATCGGGGCAGATTAGGGATGAGCCGACAAGATTGTAGGGAGATCAGTTCAGTCGGTTCACTATTACTTAGGAGATGTGAGATCATCATCTACGCATGAAGTGCCCCACGGTCGAGTATATAAGGCCCAGGGGGTACCCCATCATTTCCATCGACCATCTACCCATCTCATTAGCTTTTCTCCATTCAGGAGACTTCACTCGTAACCAACCACATAAAGATCCCCACCAGGAAGTAGGGTATTACGCCTCTCCAAGCGGCCCGATCCTGTAGAAAATTGCATGTCCCTCTCTCGTGCATCTAGAATGAACCATTGAGCTACAATCATTAGCACCATCCTACACAAAAGCACCGCAAGGGGTAACCCTAGGTGTGCGGTCGGACTCCAAATACCGATAGCTGGCGCGCCAGGTAGGGAGTGTGTCATTGATCCAAGCCATCACATCCTAGTGCAAGATTGCTCTTCGCCTTGGAACCATGTTTTGCTTCGGGACCATCTCATCCATAGTGGATGAGAAAGGAGCTCTGTACTGCATAGCAGACCCACCGGAGAAGAAGTTTTCCTCAGAGATTCTCAGGAAAACCGGAGCAGAACAACGGGTGGCACAGCCTCTTATGCCCCAAGCGAAGATCACCCTTTACAAACCAAAAATCGGGAGCTTACCCACCCGAAGAACTCCACTAAACACCTCGCCCACAAAGGAGTGGACGCGGATCACTAGAAAAAAGGCAAACATCCCGAATAAGGGGACAAGACCTCGCCGAGTCATCTTTCCGGCACCTTCGCCCTTAAAGGAGGATGAAAAGAAATGTGCCATCATAGCAGCTCCTTTCTACCCCGACATCCTCTTCATTAGGGGGAGATTGGAGTCATCTCTCATCTCCGACGATGAGCCAACCGTACAAGGGTAAGAACTTCCCTAACGAGAAGCACGACGACAAAGGAACAGACGCCGAAATGTGCGGCGACACCACCATGCTGGGGAACGGGACCCGACACAGCCCGTATCCCGGGACAAAGTTTTAGAAGTAGGAAAAACTCCTGATGAGCGAGTACACCGAGAAAGACAAAATTATCGCCGCTGAGAGCACTGACAAGCTCAGGACCGAGAGCGGGAGCAAGCCGAACAAGGCGCAAGGTTGCACCGAGAGAACCCTCTTTTTGCTCAGAACCTGTACCCTGACTTCGCTTGCGCAATGAGCACGCCGAGTGAAGTTGGAGGGGTGCTAGCACAGATAGAAGATGGCCTCCTGCGAACTCTAGATGCAGAAGGCTACCGGCGGCTATTAACTCGAGCAGCTAATCACCTTCTACCCATTGCTCATCCCCCGAGCGACATACGCCAGCCATCAATAGCCGACGAGACACGCGGAGCTCCATCAATGCTTCGTGCGACCGACAGCACGAAAGTGAGATAAGGCATCGGGAGGAGTATGACCGGGACCACGGCATCCCGGCTCGAAGACACGCCACCCGAATTGAGTCGGCTGTGGCCTCGACTAGTGGCTCGACCCAGGGACGGTCGAGACGACACACCACCGGCTCCCTTCCCCAGGATTGACCTCATGACTGTCGATAGAAAGACACATGCAGATTCTTAGTGCTTACTCTGCGTCTCCGGGTTATACAGTGGCTCCCCAACTTCAAAGTCTCCAACATCGACAAGTACGAGCCCAAGCAGGACCCGGGGGGCTGGTTGGTTATCTACACAATCACCGCTCAGGCCGCTGGGGCGATGGAAGACGTAATGACAGCGTATCTGCCCATCGTCCTAGGGCAAGACACACTGTAGTGGCTACGACCTCTACCACGACACTGCATTGATGATTGGAACAACTTCAATCGGTGTTTCATCACTAACTTTCAGTCTCTCTTTGACAAGCCAGCGCAGCCATGGGACCTCAAATCCATTAGGCACCAGGGTGATGAAACGCTTCGGTCATACCTCAAGACGTTTCAAACCATGAGGAACCACATTCCCGAAGTCATCGAGGCAGCGGTGATTGAAGATTTCTATTGAGGATCCAATGACTCGGCCTTTGTCTGAGCCATACTTTAGAAAGTGCCCGCCACCTTCAAACAACTGTTTTGAGAGGCAGACCTTTACATCACCACTAACGAGCAGGCCCAAGACCTCATCGGAGGTATAAAACCTGCACCACCCACGCCATGGCGCGACACGAACCAGCAACCTGATATGCGCTGGGAGAAGAGGCCTCGTGAGGAGGTACACGCCGCCGGACCACCTGTTGCTCGAGCCCGTGGTGCACCCCACGGAGGTGAACGGACACTGGACGAAATCCTCGACGCCCAGTGCCCTTACCACAAGGACATGTGCCACACCCTATGGAACTACATGGATTTCAAGCACTCCGTCGGACATGACCGACCGTTCCAGCCTCTACCACCTCCCCCACCGCGAGGATGGCCTAGCGAGCCTAGGCAGCCTCAACAACAGTAGGAAGGGGGAGGGGGTGGAGCGTTCCCACACATTGACAGGGAGGTCAACGTCATCTTTGGAGGACACGGTGCATAGGAGAACATGAGGCAGCAAAAGCTCAAGGATCGATAGGTCCTGACGACAACCACCAGTGCCTTGGCTCCTTATCGGTGGTCTGTGCACGCAATAACCTTTAGCCGAGTGGATCAGTGGCTCAACTTCAACCACCCCGGCAAGTACCCACTCCTCGTTGATCCAGTGGTCCAAGAAAGTCGGGTGAAGAATGTACTAGTGGACGGGGGAAGTAGCATTAATGTTACCATCCACCGGACGCTCCTAGCCTTGGGGTCACACTCAAAGACATCACCGAGTTAGATACTCCCTTCTTTGGAATCATGCCGACTGAAGGGGGTACCCACTCGGGCACATCTACATGTCCGTCACCTTTGGGACTCTAGAGAACTACATAACCGAGTTCCTGAGGTTCGAGGTGGCATGCTTCGACTGCGGATACAATGCCATCATCGGTAGGCCAGGACTGGCGAAGTTTATTACCATTCCTCATTACTCATACATGATATTGAAGATGCCAAGACCTCAAGGAATCATCACTGTGCGCGCTGACTTCCAAGGCACCGCGGAGTGCTTTTAAGGAGCCATCCAGGCAGCCCTCACTGCTGGCCCCCGACAGCTCCCCTCGCACAGGCAGACACCAAGCTGGAGGAGGGTCTCACAATACCCACTAATGAAGCTAAAGCCGTGACCTCTATACGGCCGACTGAAGAGACTAAGAGGATCAATTTGGGATTCGCTGATGAGCGTAAGACCACCATCATTAGTTCCAGCCTTTATGACAAATAGGAAAGCGTGCTTGTCTGGTTCCTGCAAGATAATCGGGACGTATTCGCATGGCAACATGCGGATATGTCGAGAGTCCCGAGAGAACTGGCAAAGCACAAATTGAAAGTCTATCCTCAAGCAAGGCCGATTCGACAAAAGTTGCGTCGTTTCACACCTAATAAAAGAGAAGCTATCCGCGCCGAGTTAGCCCATTTAGTATCTGCAGGGTTCATTAGGGAAGTACTACACCCCGAGTGGCTAGCGAATCCTATTCTTGTACTAAAAAAGAATAAAGTGGATTGGCGCATGTGCGTCGACTATACTGATCTCAACAAGCGTTGTCCGAAGGATCCATTCGGACTCCCTAGAATAGATTAGGTAGTCAACTCAACTACTGGCTATTCTATGCTCTCCTTCTAGATTGCTACTCTGGGTACCATCAGATCATCTTGGCAAAAGAAGATGAGGAGAAGACTGCTTTCATTACCCCATTTGGAGCTTTCTGCTATACCTCCATGTCGTTCGGCCTCAAGAACGTTGGACCGACTTAATAGAGAGCCATCCAGACATGCTTAGCCGATCACTGGGGTAAGCGGGTGGAAGCATACGTCGATGATGTGGTTATCAAGATAGAAAAATCAGAAAACTTCATCGAGGATTTGCAGTTGGTCTTCAATAGTTCAAGGCGCTACCGGTGGAAGATGAACCTAGAAAAGTGTGTCTTCGGAGTACCGGCAAGGAAGCTACTCGGATTCTTTATCAGCCACCGAGGAATTGAAGCAAATCCAGAAAAGATTGAGGCCATCATGAGAATGGAAGAGCCACGGTCGCAGAAGAAGGTGCAAAGGCTTACTGGATGTAAGGTAGCCCTGAGCAGGTTCATATTAAGACTAGGCGAGAAAGGGATGCCATTTTACAAATTACTCAAGAAGGTGGACAAGTTTCAGTGGACCATAGAGGCACAAGAAGATCTAGGGGCACTGAAGAAGTTCTTGGCCACACCACCAGTACTCAAGCCATCGCGTCGAGCCACGCCTGGTCAGCCAGAAGAAGATCTGCTCCTTTACATCTCCTGCACGACTAACGTGGTAAGCAATGCGTTAGTAGTCGAGCGAGCGGAGGAAGGACACGCATACCCGGTGTAGCATCCAGTTTACTTCATCAGCGAAGTCCTCTAACCCTCGAAGATAAGGTATCCTCAAGTCCAGAAGCTGCTATACGCGGTACTTCTAACCGCTCGCAAGCTCCGACACTACTTTGATGACCACAAAGTCATAGTAATCACGAGATTTCTGATAGGGGACATTCTTCACAACAAAGAAGCTATTGGAAGGATAGCCAAATGGGCATGTGAGCTGGGAGCTCACGACATAGAGTTCCGGCCCCGCACGGCAATCGAGACTCTAGCGCTGGTCGACTTCATATCAGAATGGACTGAGCACCAGGTCCTGGACAGCCCATAAGTTACCGAGGTGTGGAGAATGTACTTTGATGGCTCACTAAAGTTGCGAGGAGCAGGTGCAGGGATTCACTTTATTGCTCCTAGAGGTGAACAACTCAAGTATGCACTCCAGCTGCTGTTTCTAGCGTCAAATGATGCGGCAGAGTATGAAGCACTGGTCCACGGGTTGAGCATTGCAGTGTCACTCGGCATCAAGAAGCTGATGGTATATGGTGACTCGCTGGTGGTCATAAGCTAGATAAACAACGATTTGGATTGCTCGACCGTTTCAATGGGCAAGTACTACGCAGCTGTGTGAACACTAGAAGATAAGTTCGAGGGATTGGAGTTCAATCACGTGGAAAGATATCATAATGCCGCAGCAGATGCGTATTCGAAGCTGGGATCCAGTCGGGCCCAAGCTCCACCAATGATTTTCATCCAAGAAATACCACAGCCAAGCATCCTCACAGATCAGGCGGAAGAATGCAATGCCTTGAGTCAGCCAGAGGCAGATCCCAACGACTGGATAGAGCCTATCATCAGGTACATAAAGAATGAAGAAGAGCCGGATGACAAGGCTGCAGCAGAACGCATCGCAAGGCAGTCAACCCACTACACCATTATAGGGGGCTTATTGTACAGGAGAGGTGCAGGAGGAGTCTTCATGAAATGCATTCACTCGGCCACTGGGAGACAATTGTTAGATGAAATCCATACCGGGCAGTGTGGGGTACATGCTGCATCAAGGACTCTGGTCGGGAAGGATTTCAGATCTAGCTTCTACTAGCCAACCACAAAGGGCGATGTCGTCGAGTTAGTCCAGAAGTGTGAAGCGTGCCAATTCCTGTCGAAGCAACAACACTTGCCCGCGCAGCAACTGCAGACCATTCATGTAACGTGGCCGTTTGCATGCTAGGGACTGGACATGATCGGACCTTTCAAGAAAGCTCAAGGAGGATATACTCATGTACTAGTCGCCATCAACAAATTCATGAAGTGGATAGAGTACAAGCCAATTGCCTCATTGACCTCAGCAAAGGCAGTGGAGTTTATCCAGGATATAATATTCAGGTTTGGGATACCGAATAGCATCATCACTGACTTGGGATCCAACTTCACCAGCTCTGAGTTCTTTGATTTCTGCGAGCAAAGGAGTATCCAGATCAAGCACGCATCAGTGGCACACCCAAGAGCTAATGGCCAAGTGGAAAGAGCCAACGAAATGATACTAGAAGCACTCAGAAAAAAGGTATTCGATAAGAGTGAAAAGCTTGCAGGAATATGGATCAGAGAACTGCCATACGTGGTCTGGAGCCTATGAACTCAACCCAGTTGAGCTCTGCATGGAAATACCCCATTCTTCATAGTTTATGGGTCGGAAGCAGTGCTACCCGCTGATCTAATCTTTAGGGCACCGAGGTTGACTTTCGAAAACATAGCTGAGGCAAAAGCAACTAGGCTGGAAGACATTGATGTGCTGGAGGAAGAACGATTGAACATAGTAATTCAGTCGGCTAGGTACCAGTAGACCTTGAGGTGCTACCATGACAAAGTTGTGCGGCTCCAATCCTTTGCAGTGGGAGACCTGGTCCTTCGCTGAATTCTAACGGGAGAGGGACGACACAAGCTATCAACACCATGGGAAGGGTCATTCATCGTATCAGAGGTCACACGACCGAGATCATATCGACTTACTTAGATGGACGTCATAGAAGTGAGGAATTCATGGAACATAGAACACCTTAGAAAGTTCTACCCTTAACAATGCCCCAAAGACCCTTGAAGAAAAATTGTACTCTGTAACCAGAAGATTTCATCAATAAAGCTTTCATTTTCCAAAGGCATTCAGACTCTTGATTGACAACTGACTTCGACCAGACTTGACTCGAAATCAGCATGACTTGACTTACGGTGACCACTATACCCTACTAACAGAGCAATCGGCTTAAGTCGAAAATGCCTTAAGTCAGTGCAACATGCTCACACTTACTTAAGGTGACCACTATACCCTACTAACAAAGCAATCGGCTTAAGTCATAAACGCCTTAAGTCGGTGCAACATGCTCACGCTTACTTAGGGCGACCACTATACCCTACTGATGGAGCAATTGTCTTATGTTGGAAACACCTTAAGTCGGTGCAACATGCTCACGCTTACTTGACTTAGGGTGACCACTATACCCTACTGACGGAGCTATTGGCTTAAGTCGGAAATGCTTTAAGTCGGTGTAACATGCCCACGCTTACTTAACTTAGGGTGACCACTATGCCCTACTACCAGAACAGTATTTCTTAAGTCGACGCGGCATGCTCACACTCACATGATTTAGGGTGACCACTGTACCCTGGTAGCGAAATAACTAACTCACATTGGGAGTACTTCAAAGAAAGAAATGTCTCGCTTACAAGTACTAGGGGTGTTTTTCAACACCCTGCCCACGGAACAATCAGTTCTAACATAACTATTACACAAACGCAGAATTCATATTAAATCTTTTCTCTAAAAGATGCTAACTTGGTCAATAAGTGTCTTGCAGGCAAATTACCACACCAAAGTATCCTTGCAGACAGCGTCCTTTATAGGGGCAACTGAAGAAGATGGACGACTTGCGGGATCAGGCGTGACCCTGACATCAGCAACAATATCATCAGGCACTATGACGCCGGGCCTACTCATCAGAATTCGCCCGGCGCGAATGGCTTTGTCTAGGGCCCTGTCGCGCTGAGCCTTCAAGACGACACAATTGTCCTCCAAGCTTCTTGGAGGCACGCAGCTCCTGTGTGACAAGCTTCTTGGAGGCACGCAGTTCCTTAATAGTGGAGTCCTTAGCAGACAGCAGCTGGCCAAGTCAAGAGACTTCATCCTAAGACGCTCGCGGCTCATCTCGGTGATGATCCATATCAGACATGGTTAAGTAATGACTCCTCTCTAGGATGGTCAAGGAGTTACTAGCGTCACGATACAACCTGTCTAGATTGTCACGAGAGGCAATGAGTGCTCGTCTCTCCTCCTGCAAGCAAGAACAGCAATAAGCATCAAAGCAAGGAAGAGCAAAGCAGGATCAGCCAAGGAAGTTTGCCTCGTGTGCCATCTTCTCAGAATCAAGATGTGCATTCAGAGTGGAATTCTAGGAACGAGCACCATCCAGAAAAGAAGAAGTTTGATTTAAGTCGGCCTGGCTCTGTGAATACTTCTCTTCAAGGTCAGAGCATCGCCGAGTCAAATCTGATAAAGCAGCAAAGGGAGAGCTCAGGATTCAGAATGAGCCGAGCAACAAAAGTAAATAAGGAAAACTATAGGATCACTAACCAGTATTCGATGCCTTCAAATCGTCTATCTATTTTTGGAGCAGCAGGGGGTTCCACTGCATCAGAGTTAAAGCTTGATCGGGAACAATAGCGCTGCAAGATCTCAGCTGGGCGGATACACCATCAACTAAATCCTGTGGTCATGGACAGATAAGCAAAAAAGATAATTCGCCAGTACGAACAATAAAGAGCAAAAAGTTGACTCACCTGAAGGTTGGAAAGGAATAGGGGAAGGCCCAAGGCAAGAAGAGCCGGTGCATGGCTCGATGAGGAAAGATCAGTAGGAATAATCTCAAGAGCATGACTCAGGGTAACTTCAGCCCCACCAGCAGGCAATAGGCTCCTGGCGTCTGGCTCGCTGACCTCTAAAGCGACTTGACCAGCGAGAGTCGTAGGAATGTGCGTCACCACAGCCCCCTCGGACCGGACTAGGGGCAATCCAACATGGACATCCATAGAAGCAGCAGAGAGGGAGCATGCTCCAACACCCTCGGGGGCTGGGTTGCTATCAGCGCCACCCTCGGGGGCTGGGTCTTCAGCAGCAGCCACCTCTAAGGCTGAAGGCCCCTCAGCCACCTCCATAGGAGTTGGATGACTCGGATCAGCGTTTTTGCATGGAAGACTGCCCTCTAAGGTCAATGATGCACGAGACACCACCCGGGTTACCTCTTGCCCAGCAAAATCATGCAGCGAAAGACCACCATCTGGGACCTCTGAACAAATGGTCGGAATGTCAGTCTTAGGAGGCTCTGATAAAATGTCTTCGGGAATGACCTCTTCCAGTGCCTGATCAAAGTCATTACAACCCCCAAGTTATACTACATCAACTCAAGTACAACCAACATCGTCACCAACCCGAGTCTTTGATGGACCAATTACACGTAGCCGAGCTAAGAAGCTACAGCAAGAGGTGCACGCGCAAGCCTTTGATGGACCAATTACACGTAGCCGAGCTAAGAAGCTACAGCAAGAGGTGCACGCGCTACTTTATGAATTTCAATTAAACAATAATGAGAACTTTATGCTACCTAAGTCGTGTATGTTGATATTACTTAGGTTCACCAAAGAGGAAGGACAAAACGTATCAAGGACAAATCAGCAAGAAGAGCTATGTCCGAGTGAGTCCAGCGCTACAGAACCGTCCAGAAGAAACAGTCATATCTTTTGATTCCCAAAAGCTATGAAGGCCCATAAGTACTTTTTGGAAAGCTCTTGAAGTCTAGTTTCCAATGTTTCTAAAGCCGACTTAACCACATCTACCAGAAAGGCAGCCGACCTACTTTAGTGCTGACTGGTCAGAAGGTCAACAGTCTGCTTGATGACCAAGTTTTCGTATTAAACTGCATCATTCTACGAAGTTTCATTAAGCATGCTATATATGGTGAGAAAGCTTATCAAGTTAGCTTTCCAATGCAACCAGTCCCACGTCATTTGAAGATTCCTAGAAGAAGTTATTGTCAAAATACTGAAGGCTGCGCAGAAGTCAAACAGCCACACGGAAATCAGCTCTGCAGATCTCCCGAAGAGGCTCCTTCACATTAGCTCGTGAAAATACTTTTGTTTTGTATTTATACCTCGCTAAGGCTGGTTGTTACTAGTATAAATACCCCCCTATGTCTATGATGTAAGGCAGCTTATGATAATCTAAAACAGAACCCCTTTGTTCAGCTGTGTGCTAACAAATATTGAGAGTGATCTCTACCCCTTTGCTCTTGTGAATTCCTTCGCGGGATTGCAGAAGCGGCGGCTTCATCCGCTCCCAATTGGTGCTCCTACTCCCTTCGAGGTCTCCTCGATTGATTGTAGGCTGTGTTGGTTGGTTCTTTGAGAGTGTGGTTGGGCGAATCCTCGATTCAGGCTGCCGGTTAAAGACGATGGTTGGCTTCGAGTTTTATTTGTCAGGTTGCACAGTTATCGCTGCTTGCAGCAAGTTATCTTGGCTTCTTTGAAGCTAGTTATCTGAAGATTGATCCTACGTCGTGAAGATCGGGCATCGTGACGCATCATCTGGTATCAAAGCCTCAGTTGCCACGGTAGGATTCTTTACCCTTAGCTACATATATTTTGTGTTCGTCCTATCCACCAAAAAGCCATAAAATATTTTGTCATAGCCCTTTGTTTCAATCTGTTGTTCCAGTGAGTTTTGTTAAGTTTCAGTCCTTAGAGTCTTTGTTTAGTTGCTGGTCACTCTATCCTTTGTGTTCCCTTTGAGCCTCTTATATATATCTGAAAATATCCACAAAAAGAAAAATCTAAAAACTCTCATCATTTCCTTCGCGTTAACTTTGATCCTATTTAAGTTATAGCTGCTGGTTGAGTTCTTTGTTAAGTATTATAAAGTGTGCAATATCATATCAGATCTCTGTGTTTAGTTCGATAAAAAAAGAGTATCGAAAAAAAAAAGAGAAGAAAGAAAAGTACCAAAAAAGTGTTGAACAAGATTGTGAAAGAAAAGTAAAACAATCAGTTTGTTTATGTGCACAAGTGCTGAAAATTTTATCAAGTTGTTCAACCAGTTTGCTATTGTCATTTGGTGCAAAATTTTGGTTGGATCTGATTGCAACACTTGCATTCCAATCATACTCCTTGTCTGCATCAAATCTGAAATTTCTTACGCGTGTGTTTGATCTATTTACATCACTCGTATCTTGTGGTCAGCACTAGGCAGGGAACTTCTAGTCGGATGGTTATTTAACTTAACAACAACTAGAATTCAGATTGTATCCCTTGTTTATTAATCCCCACCAAGCTCCACATATAAGCCATCATAATCGGTACTCTGGTCTTGTATTCGCTTAACCACCACTTTCTTGTTACCACCACACATTTTCTTGCAACCCACAGGGAACTCATAAGAGCTTTGGTTGGTAAGAGTGGTGAGGTTGTGAGATTCTATATAGCTTCATATTCCACCTATATTTGTTGTCCTGTTTCCACTAACTTCGCAGGAAGATGGATCCCAACGTTGAGATTGAAGAATGTGTCACCCTGATACAATTCAATGAGCTCAAACAAAGCATAGAAGCCAAGCAAGATCTGTTGGCACAAGATCTTCAGACACTTATGGCTGAAATCAGAGGTCGTCGTCGACTCCCCGACGGTGTAAGAAACCATGATGAAGATGGGGAAGAAGATAAAGGAAATTATTCTAGAAGAACAAGTGAACATGGGAGGAGAAATCAAGGTGCTGCATATGGTAGAGGAAGAGGCCGGAATCGAAGAAATAATGACAATGAAGAATCTGAATTTGGGGATGATCAGTCTCAACATCGCTATGGTCGTCGTCATCATAGAGGTGTCAACCAAGAAGAGAGATTTGGGAAACTTAAGTTTACCATGCCAAAATTTGATGGTAGATCTGATCCTGAAGGTTATTTCACATGGGAATTAAAGGTGGAGAAAATCTTCCGCCTACATAATTATTCAGAGGAGAAGAAACTCGCAATGGCATCTCTTGAGTTTGAGGGATATGCTCTGATTTGGTGGGAGCAACTTCTTCGTGATCGTGAAGAAGATGGAGAGGACCCTATTGTTACTTGGCAAGAGATGAAGCGAGAAATGAGAATTCGTTTTGTGCCGAAGCATTATCGGCATGATCTTTTTGATAAATTGCAGAATTTGAGGCAAGGAAGTTTCTCTGTTGAGGAGTATTATAAGGAGATGGAGAAGGCCATGATTAGAGCCAATGTATATGAAGACGAAGAGCAAACCATTGCACGTTTCATGGCTGGGTTACACCGCAGCATTCAGCGTATTGTTGAGTTTCAGCCGTACCAACGTCTTATTGATTTGGTACATCAAGCCACCAAAGCTGAACGCCAGCTACAGCAAGATGCTAAGAACAACAAACCTTTGTCATATGGTGCACGAACCATGACTGGAGGAAGCTCAAGGTTTACTGTTGCACCCTTAATGTCAAAAGTTTCAACTGGAGACTTGCGATCCCACAATCAAAGCAATTATAGTGGAAAGAACGCTGCTGGTCCAATCATGGATTCTAAATCAGCAGCATCCACTTCTACATCAGTGGGCTCTACAGCCAAGAGTAGCGGTATTCAGTGCTTCAAGTGTGGAGGTCGTGGTCATGTCATAAAGGAATGTCCAAATAATCGTGTGATCCTTGTGACTGATGATGGAGAATATACATCAGCTAGTGAAGAGGAAGCTAAAGAAGGAAATGAAGATGACATTGATAAATCTGAAGAACATACGGGATGTGAATTTGAGCATGGTACTACTCTTGTGGTTACACAAATCTTGAGTGTTCAAATGAAAGAAGCTGAAATTGGACAGCGACATAATCTTTTTCAAACGCGAGCCAAAGTGCAAGACAAAGTAGTAAAGGTGATCATTGATGGAGGGAGCTGCCATAATCTTGCAAGTCGTAAGATGGTTGAAAAGCTTGGTTTGAAGTTGCAGCGACACCCTCATCCATATCATGTCCAATGGTTGAATGAGTCGGGAGATATCAAGATTGGTTATAAGGTGAAAGTTTTGTTCAAGATTGGAGAGTATGTTGACACAATGGAGTGTGATGTTGCACCCATGTCTGTGTGTCACATGCTGCTAGGAAGACCTTGGCAATATGACCGATATTCTCAGCATTGTGGAAGAACAAATCAATACACGCTAGATCTAAAAGGGAGAAAGTTTGTACTCAAGCCTATGACCCCTCAACAAATCATGGCTGAACACTTACAAAAGAAAACTGAAATTAGTACAGCAAGTAGAGGAGGAGAAGAGCAAAAGAAATTGAGTGCCATCCACAATTCGGTGAGCGAGTGCTACAAGCCAAATTTAAGAGATAAAAAGAAGGAAGAGGGAGAACATCTAGTTATGCTAGCCACAAAATCTGAGCTGAGAGAAGTGAGGAACAACCCATATCAAGTGCTCTTTGTACTTGTGAACAAAGAAGCTCTAATTTCTCCTAACGACATAACATCTCTTCCTAGTGTTGTGGCTGATCTTTTGCAGGACTTTGAAGATGTGTTTCCACAAGAAACACTAGCTGGACTACCTCCACTTCGTAGGATTGAGCATCAAATTGATCTCATTCCAGGGGCTACACTTCCTAACCATCCACCATATCGAACCAATCCTGAAGAATCTAAGGAGATACAAAGGCAAGTGCAAGAACTTCTTGATAAAGGTTTCGTTCGTGAAAGTTTACGCCCTTGTGCTGTTCCTGTGATTTTTGTACCTAAAAAAGATGGATCTTGGAGGATGTGTGTTGATTGGAGAGCTATAAATAATATTACCGTTCGCTATCGCCATCCTATTCCACGACTAGATGGTATGCTTGATAAATTAAGTGGTTCCACAATTTTTACTAAAATTGATTTGAGAAGTGGATACCATCAAATAAGAATTAAAACTAGAGATGAATGGAAAACTGTATTTAGAACAAAATTTGGGTTGTATGAATGGTTAGTGATGCCATTTGGTTTGACAAATGCTCCTAGTACTTTTATGAGATTAATGAACCGTGTCTTAAGAACTTTCATTGGAAAATTTATTGTTGTCTACTTTGACGATATTCTAATTTACAACAAATCTTTTAATGAACATGTGAAACACATTTGGCAAGTCTTAGATGAGCTTAGAAAGGAGAAATTATTTGCTAATCTTGAGCAGTGTAGTTTTTGCACAGACCATGTTGGGTTTCTTGGCTTTGTTGTTTCAGCAAAAGGAATAGAGGTGGATGAATCCAAGGTGAAAGCCATCAAGGATTGGCCAGCTCCAACGAATGAGCCACGAGGGAATGGTCCATTTCGTGTTCTTGCCAAGATCAATGATAATGCATACAAGATAGATCTTCCACCGAGCTATGGCGTGAGCAACACGTTCAATGTTGCTGACCTCTTACCATTTACAAGTGAAGACACTTCAGAGTCGAGGACGACTCCTTTTCAAGGGGAGGAGGATGATATGACCACGCCATTAAGCAACACATTACAACCCCCAAGTTATACTACATCAACTCAAGTACAACCAACATCGTCACCAACCCGAGTCTTTGATGGACCAATTACACGTAGCCGAGCTAAGAAGCTACAGCAAGAGGTGCACGCGCAAGCCTTTGATGGACCAATTACACGTAGCCGAGCTAAGAAGCTACAGCAAGAGGTGCACGCGCTACTTTATGAATTTCAATTAAACAATAATGAGAACTTTATGCTACCTAAGTCGTGTATGTTGATATTACTTAGGTTCACCAAAGAGGAAGGACAAAACGTATCAAGGACAAATCAGCAAGAAGAGCTATGTCCGAGTGAGTCCAGCGCTACAGAACCGTCCAGAAGAAACAGTCATATCTTTTGATTCCCAAAAGCTATGAAGGCCCATAAGTACTTTTTGGAAAGCTCTTGAAGTCTAGTTTCCAATGTTTCTAAAGCCGACTTAACCACATCTACCAGAAAGGCAGCCGACCTACTTTAGTGCTGACTGGTCAGAAGGTCAACAGTCTGCTTGATGACCAAGTTTTCATATTAAACTGCATCATTCTACGAAGTTTCATTAAGCATGCTATATATGGTGAGAAAGCTTATCAAGTTAGCTTTCCAATGCAACCAGTCCCACGTCATTTGAAGATTCCTAGAAGAAGTTATTGTCAAAATACTGAAGGCTGCGCAGAAGTCAAACAGCCACACGGAAATCAGCTCTGCAGATCTCCCGAAGAGGCTCCTTCACATTAGCTCGTGAAAATACTTTTGTTTTGTATTTATACCTCGCTAAGGCTGGTTGTTACTAGTATAAATACCCCCCTATGTCTATGATGTAAGGCAGCTTATGATAATCTAAAACAGAACCCCTTTGTTCAGCTGTGTGCTAACAAATATTGAGAGTGATCTCTACCTCTTTGCTCTTGTGAATTCCTTCGCGGGATTGCAGAAGCGGCGGCTTCATCCGCTCCCAATTGGTGCTCCTACTCCCTTCGAGGTCTCCTCGATTGATTGTAGGCTGTGTTGGTTGGTTCTTTGAGAGTGTGGTTGGGCGAATCCTCGATTCAGGCTGCCGGTTAAAGACGGTGGTTGGCTTCGAGTTTTATTTGTCAGGTTGCACTAGTTATCGCTGCTTGCAGCAAGTTATCTTGGCTTCTTTGAAGCTAGTTATCTAAAGATTGATCCTACGTCGTGAAGATCGGGCATCGTGACGCATCAATAATTCGCCAGTACGAACAATAAAGAGCAAAAAGTTGACTCACCTGAAGGTTGGAAAGGAATAGGGGAAGGCCCAAGGCAAGAAGAGCCGGTGCATGGCTCGATGAGGAAAGATCAGTAGGAATAATCTCAAGAGCATGACTCAGGGTAACTTCAGCCCCACCAGCAGGCAATAGGCTCCTGGCGTCTGGCTCGCTGACCTCTAAAGCGACTTGACCAGCGAGAGTCGTAGGAATGTGCGTCACCGCAGCCCCCTCGGACCGGACTAGGGGCAATCCAACATGGACATCCATAGAAGCAGCAGAGAGGGAGCATGCTCCAACACCCTCGGGGGCTGGGTTGCTATCAGCGCCACCCTCGGGGGCTGGGTCTTCAGCAGCAGCCACCTCTAAGGCTGAAGGCCCCTCAGCCACCTCCATAGGAGTTGGATGACTCGGATCAGCGTTTTTGCATGGAAGACTGCCCTCTAAGGTCAATGATGCACGAGACACCACCCGGGTTACCTCTTGCCCAGCAGAATCATGCAGCGAAAGACCACCATCTGGGACCTCTGAACAAATGGTCGGAATGTCAGTCTTAGGAGGCTCTGATAAAATGTCTTCGGGAATGACCTCTTCCAGTGCCTGATCAAAGTCTGATATTGAAAGCCCTTGAAGGCTGACGAGTGCCGATAAGGCTTGGGAGGGAATATCGCTGCCCCTGTTGCTGCCTCTATAGTGACGGTTGTTCTTGCGGATCAACAGAATTTCTTCTTCTTTTTCCTCTTCATCCTCGTCAAACACACCACCATCAGCCTGAGCATCATCACAACCTTCAGCATTGACCTTGGGAATGGCGTCTACCAGGCCATCACCAAGGAACAACGCCGAAGGACCAGCATCTTGATCTAGGCACGACAGTCGCCGAAGTCGCGTCTTCTTCTTCTTCTCCTCAACAGGTGCAGCCGAGTGGCTCACTCGGCGTGAATGCTTTAGGTGGGTACCTTCGGGTCTCTGGATCTCCACATCCTCATCAAACTCTTGTCTAGTCGTAATGGCCATCGGCTCGGTACGGGTAGAATCAGACGATTCCCCGGCCAGCAGGCTAAGGATAGCATTCATCTCAGCATCATCAGCGCCAGATGGCATCTCGAAATGAGTTTGCCTCTCAGCTTTAGGAAGGTCCCGAAGGGGAGCAATCAAAGCTTCAATATCCTCAGTGGAGTGTCACACTCTGTGGCCTGGGTTACCGTCACGAGCAGGAGGATTGGAGACAAATTCAGAGAAAGGCCTATTCGGAGGCAGGTTCCACGCAGAATACGCTAAGGGAGCTCCAGCATTCAAAACCCTGCCTCTCAGTATCATGTCCAGTCGGCTCAGCAAGTCCTCATTGGGAATGTGCCTGTTGGTGACTCAGGTAGAATCACTGATGCCAGAATACAGATACGCAGGGAAGATTCTATCCTTCAAAGGTTGAATGTTCTTGAAGACAAAGTTGACAACTATGGCCTTAGCAGCCAGACCCTTGTCCTTCAATGAGCAGAATTCAGCAAGCAGCACTTTGGCTTCAGCTACCTCTGAATAGGTGGGAGGCTCCACCCAGCTAGGTGCACGAACGTTTGGTTGCCTTCCTGACCGAGGGGGAGAGAATTACCGTGATTCTCCAGGGTGAACCACTCGAGGCGCCATCCCTTAATGTTGTCCTTAAGGGGAATGTCGAGGTATTCCACTTTCCTCCCCCGACGAAGTTTTAAACTTGCGCCGCCAACGAGCTGATGCTGCCCTCCAACCATGCCAGGCCGACAGTGATAGAGATGCCGCTAGAGTCTGAAATGGGGGAGAATCCCAAGAAAAGCCTCACACTGATGTACGAAAATAGCAACTTGAAGAATAGAGTTAGGGTTTAAGTGTGTCAGATTCAACTCGTAGAAATCAAGGAGACCGCGGAAAAAAGGAGAGATAGGAAGAGCAAGTCCGCGGATGAGAAACATCACGTAAATAACAGACTCATGGGTATCTTCTGTCGGAACAGTGACCCCACGCTAGATCTCCCAAGAATAGAGCTCTTTTGGCGGCAAAACCCCAGTCTCAACAAGGTGGAAAAGATCAGATTCAGAAACGACAGACATATGGTTACCAGCGAATGGAAGCTGGCTATTGGGATCGATGGGTGGGATCATCGGAACAACGACGCTTTATCTCTTCTGCTTGGGAGCCATTGCAATCTCTCGGGCGGAACGAGCAGGCTTAGGAATTCAGGAAAGCAGAGGAGCGGCAGAGGAAAAAGTGAAGTTAGGGCTCGGAAATCAAAAAGGCACATCGACATGGGTATAAATGGGCTCCTTAGGTCGGGCATTACCTCTAAAGTGCCAGATCACCACTCGAAAAAGTAAAAACCACAATCATCACTCGGGCATTACCTCTAAAATGCCATAAACGTCAAGCGCATGAGCAAACTTTTGAGCACACAAATGAAAAGCAAAACAACAACGATCATTTGGAGCAACTGCATCCAAGATTCATAGTAGAGGGGGGATAGGGGGTAACACAAATTTTAGGCCGACCCATTATGAGTCAACTTCTTCTATGCTTGTCATTACATTACACTACCTTACTATTTACACTACACTATGTGACTAACTAACACCACCTTATTCTACTGCTACCTACTACTTACTACTACTACTACTATCTATACTAATATTTAACCAGTGGCATTGCGCCACTGGTCTTGCTGCCACTACCGCCGCCCCTGCTGCCGCCGTCGCCCTTATCGTCGTCGCTGCTGCCGTTGCCCTTGCTTCCGTCGCCTCTCTCAACGTCGTTGCTGCTGCTGCCGTCGCATTCACCGTCACCGTCGCCACCGCTCCACTCCTCGAAGGAGTTGGACGAGTCCACCTCATCTGAGGAGACCCCCGACTCATCTGACCCATCGAGCCTGGCATGCCAGTACACCTAGACTGTGGTGGATAGTCCCCTGGAGTCATACGAGTCATCGGATGACGCCGGAGGAGAGGCAGGAGGTGGTGATCACTCAGACTCGGAGGAAACTTCCTCCGAGTACTCTAAATCGCCGAAGTCCTCCAAAGGAGGACTCAGAGCGCGCTTACGCTTGCTGCTGGCATGATGAGGCAAGCCTCTACCCCTCCTACCCCTACCCATCATTGGTTGGAGAAGAAGGGAGCAAGGAAGAAGAAGAAATCAGATGATCAAAGGCTGAGTGAAGAGAACAACGAGGCAAGAAGGCTATTTATAGAGGCCAGGGGTGACCATCCACTTCCTACCACGCTCACCAAACAGTCGCAAGAATTTAATAAGCAATTCAAGTCGTCTGAAAATGAGTCAGGCAGCAGGCGTCGCTTCGCGTAACACGACACCGTTTGGACTAAGGTCAACTGCTCAAGCGATATGATTACCCCCTGCGGTCACATCAAGTTACTACTCCAGGATAGTGTGGTAAAACACTCTGAGTACCAAGACACCCCTTGGGACACCCATTGGGTGTGTCGCCAGGAATTTTCAAAGATTTTCTGAAGAAGTCATATCCACAAAATATACGCAATGAATGTACTGCGACAAAAGAAGGAGATCGGCTACGATGGAAGGAAGTCCAAATATGGCTACTCGAGTGCAAGTCCAATCAACATAAGCATTGAAGCCCAGAGCAGAGTGATGTCCGCTGAGAACCATCTGCCTCGGATGGACAGATGTCCAATCTATCATTGATCAAATTAACTTCAGACCTAACAAGGCGTGGACAGATAGCATCGTTTGAATTCCTAGAACGTGAGATGAAGACCTTTGAATGGATTATTTTCAAAAATCCACTCAAAGCTCGGGGGCTACACCCATTGGGTGCACCTTCGGTGCACCCAATAGATTTTTAATCCCATGAAGATAAAATGCTAGTTTCTAAAGCATGGGATGATGACAAAATGCTAGTCTCTAAAGCATAGGATGTTGACAACATGCTGATTTCTAAAGCGTGAGATGAAGACCTTTGAATGGATTATTTTCAAAAATCCACTCAAAGCTCGGGGGCTATACCCAATAGATTTTTAGTCCCATGAAGATAAAATGATGGTTTCTAAAGCATGGGATGATGACAAAATGCTGGTCTCTAAAGCATAGGATGTTGACAACATGCTGATTTCTAAAGCGTGAGATGAAGACCTTTGAATGGATTGTTTTCAAAAATCCACTCAAAGCTCGGGGGCTACACCCATTGTGTGCACCTTCGGTGCACCCAATAGATTCTTAGTCCATGAAGATAAAATGCTGATTTCTAAAGCATAAGAGGAAGACAAAATGATGATTTCTAAAGCATAAGATGAAGACAAAATGCTGATTTCTGAAGTGTAAGATGAAGACCTTTGAATGAATTATTTTCAAAAATCCACTCAAAGCTTGGGGGCTACACCCATTGGCAAAATAGAAACCGTGTCATACAACAAACCCACGAGTCGGACCTAGAATCTTAGGGCTAATTATTTCACAATCAACTCAAAGATTGGGGGCTTGTGGGGGACAGATATCCCCCAGGTCCACTAGAAGGCAATCAGGCCTCGCGCGGGGCCATGGGCCAGTTACCCCGCAAGGCCATCCTTTCATGGGTCGGGCTAGAGCTACTGGCGGAGTGGGCTAAATCGGGAAGTCAACAGACTCAAGCCCAGGCAGTCTGTCAATTTGTGTGTTATCCACAGCAACCACCCGACTCTCCTGTGCATGGCGCCCTTGAATATCGGGGCAGATTAGGGATAGGTCGGCAAGATTGTAGGGAGATCAGTTCAGTCAATTCACTATTACTTAGGAGATGTGAGATCATCATGTACGCATGAAGTGCCCCACGGTCGAGTATATAAGGCCTAGGGGGTACCCCATCATTTCCATTGACCATCTATCCATCTCATTAGCTTTTCTCCATTTAGGAGACTTCACTTGTAACCCACCACATAAAGATCCCCACCAAGAAGTAGGGTATTACGCCTCTCCAAGCGGCCCGAACCTGTAGAAAATTGCATGTCCCTCTCTCATGCATCTAGCACGAACCATTGAGCTACAGTCAACAACACCGTCCTACCCAAAAGCACCACAAGGGGTAACCCTAGGTGTGCAGTCGGACTCTAAATACCGACACCGAGTACACTATAGCAGTCCTAGAGCTTTTGTGTAACACCTTGGAGTTGCACAGAAGCTTTTGCTGAGGGCCAAATTCTTGGGTGCGCCCAAGCGCATTTGCTAGATGTAGCCCCCGATCCCTCGAATGATCCATGTGGATTGCTTTGGGGTTCACTTGGTATTCAAGCAGTTTATGGCTGGACCATTCCGGCGATGGTCATCATGCACTGAGCGTGAGTCTTGGTTTGCTTAGCTCTTATTGATGACCGAAAATTTGGGTGCGCGCAAGAGCATCTGTTAGATGTAGCCCCCGAGCCCCTGAGTAATCCACGTGGATTGCTTGGGAGTTTATCCTGTACTCAAGCAGCTTAGGGGCGGAACCTTCCTGCGATGGTTGTCATGCGCTAAGCGTGAGTCTGCTTAGTGCCAGAGTCGGGTGTATTAATGATCCTCTTAGCGGGTCATCTTCCAAGGGCTTGATTCTTGATATGCACACATCCCTTGGGAGGCCTTTCGAGGTCTCTTTGAGGGGAGGGCCACCTCCACCGACCTAGTCGGTCAGGGAAGGAGGCTGTCGAGCTATGAATGGGTTATCCAAGTGAGATCCGACCAACTTCCGGTAGGGTTAGGTCTCGTGGAGTGGTCCCACATTGAGTCCTTTATTCGATCCTATATCGACCCTTTAGTCAGTTTGGCTGACCAAAGAGGGGCCCCATGACCACCCCATCAGCCGAGTTACCTCAGGAGAATGTGAAGTACAACCTTGGATATGAGCACAAGAAAATGACCTATGGACCGGTCACCTAGCTTATGGCTCATTGGGAGCTTCCTCGGTCCACCCCTCGCTCTACATGAGAAGTTGGGGTGAGTTTCAGTTTTTTACCTGGTCGATATGAGGTAGTTACGGTGGCAGCGCAGTACAAGAGGTGGCCATCATGACACCATTTGACGTGGGTGGCTTGATGGGACTTGTAACAATTCGTTCACCATATCGTGCATAGGTGGCATGATGGGGTGGTTAACCGCCTTGACTGTTTTTGGTGTACCCCCTGCGGTGATGCACTTCTAAAACTGTGATCAACCTAGAAATCGATCCTAAACACAACTCAAGATCAACGCTTAGTATTGTACCCTCAAGGCTCCTACTTTGTTGTGCTCAATCTTTCGAATCATGTAGCTGGAGCTTGTCGAGCAGAGTTTTAGGAACCAGCCCTTAAGTTTGGTCGAGGTCCGAACCTTTAGGGATCTAGTATGAGGTACTAGGATAACTATTCTAGGGTGGTAGAGAGTGTAGGCTTACAATATGTAACCAGGCTATGCAGCTCCGGACCACCCCCGAGAATGTGCTCCTTTCCTCTAGCTGGAGGTCCCTAGCAGTTCGATCCATTTTCAGCACCAAAGGGGGCCCAAAATAAGCGGCAAGCTAGTTACAGGATCACAACGGAATTTAGAAACCACTTGGAGGTTAAAGGAAATAACATATGTAAACTAATGTAGGAAATGGATTGAACTGAGAGAAAACTCTTTCTTTATAACTGGACATATAAGAGTTAGGCAATGGATGCCAAAGACCGGGTTTATGAGGGTGGACCTCATCAGGTACAAAAGAACTGTGTGATGGATTCTAGAGACTGGGTTTATGAGGGCGGACCTTATCAGCTGGATCACAGGTAAATGCTATCCTATTACAAAGGATCACTCTCATGCTACCTTTTGGATGAATGGTGCAGGTGCCCCGCCAACTTCCTGAACGAAAGTGGATGTCAAACTTCTTCAGTTAGGCAGTGACTTGGGCTGTCCTCGTAGGTGTCGAGGGTGGAGCTTGGCTAGTGGCCGACAATGGCAACCTCGTATGCCATGGGGCTTGACTGATGATCATCGTTGTGGACCACATAGATCTTGGCGCTGGCCTTGCACCCCTGGCGCACACGATGTCGGTGAGCTGCCCCGAATGCTGTCGGAATGGACGAGGCGGAGTTCGCTAGTGGCGGTGGCGAGGAAGTCAAGAGAGCCAAACGTGATGCGGTTTCCTAGAGCGCAACTCTCGCCACCGGTGAACGTTGAAATGCAAGCCATCAGAGTGGAAGATGTCACTTGGCACTCTAAAAGTCCCCTACCTGTCGCGCCAACTATCATGGTTTCGGGAACCTGGGGTTAGTAAGATATGTGTTCGGCGGGGATGCTAGCGCAGACTCACTATGTATGGTGAGTCGCTAGGACTCAAGCAATGGATTTGAGACGGTGGGTTATACTGGTTTAGCCTTGCGCCCTAGTCCAGTGTAGTGCTGATCGTAGTATTGCTGAGGGCGTGTTACAACTAGTGTATTTATGTGTGACAAAGGAGGGGGCCCTGCCCTATTATATCTCAAGGGTAGGACCTTACAAAGGACATATGTTTTCTACTAGAGAGAGAGATTAGTTTCCTTGGGTTGTCGTGGTCGGTCCTCCGTAGGGTCATGTGTACAAAGATTAACCCAACCAATAGAGTCATGATGAATTGATTAATTATCTGTCCCCACCTAACATCAAACAAACTTTTAACCTACATCATGTAGACTATCTCATCTTGACAAAATTCTCCCCTACCTTTGGATATTCACCTTATACGACTAGTTACCTCAATCTGGACATAAAACAAAGATTAAGCCCTCCTAAAGAATCTTCATATCATAACCAGCTACTAGCCTATTCATTCTGCTTAACAAATAATTTTCATTGCAAAACTATCCTACCATATGCTTCTAACTCTCAGGGTCAATACCAGGAAGGGAAGATTATCAGACAATAGCAAACAGAAATCAATCCTCCAGATCCTCCACCGGTTGGAACCGATCAAGTGGTTGCCGCCAAAATGCTAGTAATACAACAAATGGAAAACATGATTAACGAAATGCAAAATCAGATAAGGCATGAACGCCAGGAAATACGTCAGGACCGGCTGGAGATGCGTCAAGAAATGAGGCAAGCACAGTTGGAAAGACAACAACAACAACACCCACTTCCTTCACCACCAGCTCCACTAAGCTACATAAATACATATATATATTACTATTTGTAGGACCTAAATGTTACTTTAGTTAGTAGTTGGTATGATACTATTTTAGGAGGAATAATAAGGTCTAATTGACCCTATGTGTTGCTAATAAGTTATGCATCATGTTGAGATTTTTGTTTGTGCATATGTTCTGAGACAATATGGTTATACACCCTTTTCTTACGAATCTCGAGGATGAGATTTCTGTTAAGGGGTGTAGGATTTGTAATACCCAAATAGTAAGAGTAATAGAATGTACAAGAAAAGAGAAATATAAAAGGTTCATTTGACCACTGGTGTTGTTATTTTCACTTTTTGCATATTTCAAATCATGGGATTACCCCTGACTACCAGTAAATATACTAAATAAAAGAATGATGTATTATGTTGGGGTTTTGTATGTGCACTTAAAAATAAAATAATAATAATGGGAATATAATAATTAATTGAGAATTTAGATTTATCCCAAAGGCGCAATTTAGGTAATTGGAAATAAAACAAAGAGGGAGATATTATACAACACAAAATAAATAAATAAACAAATAAATTCATCACCCTTTTGAGTATATCCAAATTTCACTTTTAATCTGAGGATAAATTTGCCACTAAGTTTGAATTGAAATTTGAAATTTAAAAGAAAATAGAAAATTAAAAGAAGAATAAAAAGAAAAAGGATGAAACGTGCACCTGGGCCCAAACCGTCGCCGCGGCCCATTCTGACCTCTCTCGCACGTGGCCCAGCTACCAGCGCCACTGGTGCGCGGCCCATGAGTTACCGTCTCCATTTCTTTTGCGTGGGTCACTAATTGTGTGGGCCCCACTAGCCTGTGTCCACCCGCGCGTGAGGTGGAACTGATGAATGGGGCCCGCTTCTAGCAATTCGGTCGCGCTCTCTGTCAGGTCAGGCCCGCTCGTCAGCACCTCCTTGCTTCTCGGTAACAAACCTGCCGCCATTGCTGCTCGCCCAGTAATCTCGCCAGCCGTTCCTCGCGCTGGGATAAGTATGCGTGCGCCCTCCCCTTGTGCTCCTCGGCCAGGATAGCCTAGTCTCTCCCGTGACCATCCCCCTCCGCTTTCTCTCAAATCGTCGCGCCGTGGGCCATCGTCGCCGTGCGCAGTGGTGAGATCTACCGCCGCCGAGGAACTACATCCACTCGTGCGCTCCGATCATGAAGTTAGCCCTAGGCACTTTGTCGTGTCGCGGCGGGCATCGTTGTTGGGGTGGTGGTGTACGTGGGCTGTTGTGGCACAGCTAATTCATCGCCGGTGCTCCATTGATCGCTCACCAGAGCGGTGATCGACCGCTCGGCCACAAGCTCGTCGGGTAGGGTGTCCCTATGGCGCGTCCGCAAGTAAGTTGATGCCTCACGTGTCCGCCATCCGCCCCTCAATTTTTGCCCTCGTCTGTGTATCATCTTGAGCACTAGGCCGCAATCGGGTACCTCCCGGTGATGCTCCACCATGGGTTGGGCGGCGGCGCCGTCGGGTGTAGGGGGATGGGTGTAGAGATGGCAATGGGTAAATACCCACCGGGTATTACTATCCCATACCCATACCCACGACACAAAAATAACCCCAATGGGTCACCCATATACACTGGCAGGTATGGATTTACCCCCATACCCATACCCATGTGGGTATGGGTCACCCATCGGGTCACCCGTACCCACAAAAATTAAACAACTATCAAAATATTATACTATACAAATATCAAGTATATCCATATAAATACCATTACAAAATTTTCTATCATCATTTAACCATCCATTCAACACACCAAAAATAATTGGATAAAGTAGTAACACTATGATAATACTACATAGCACATTACATATTCTATTACATGGTCATTAAATTGTTGTTAAATAGTAAAAAAGTTGGATGACTAAAGTCCAAGTTCATGCTTCGGATAAGTTTATATTGGGTATTTTCTACCCATGGGTTAACGGGTATGGGTGAAGGCGGAACGTTCTAATACCCGTTTACCCATTGGGTGAAGATTTTTGCCCAATAACAGACCCATGGGTAGAATATTTAGCCCACATATATACCCTAATGGAGTAAATACCCATCGGGTATCGGGTCGTGGGTACCCATTGCCATCTCTAGATGGGTGCACGGGGAAGAGAAGACGATCGTGTATCGTGGATCCGTGAATGGACGGCTGCGATTAGGTGAAGGAATACCCTTTCGTGACATTAAATGGGGACCGCATAATTATTGATCTAAGGTTAGGATGAGAGTTTGATGTGGTGAATCGTGGCCCATGGATCCTGGGTCCAGTGGTCACCATAGTATATCGGTTCGGGGTGTTATGTGATCTAATATGGACCATCGGATATGGATCAAACGGCCCATATATGGCGATACCCCTTCGTTGTGCCGCTCTTGCGTAAGAGCCCCTCTGTTTTTAAGTTATCAACCCACAGTCCACCACTGTCGTGGCCTCAGTCTAGGATATTTTTCACACTAGCTCCTGGGTTCTCCGGTAATAATGTGCTCTGTCTAGATAATCAGAAAATCAAATAAATTCATTTGGAAAATACTTTTTAGAGTAAAAATAAATGCTAGAACTTATTTAACTCATAGAAAATTCATACTTAGTCCAAATTAATCCATTCCAGTTCCTATAATTTTGTAATAATGTTGTTTATCACATAGTGTCTCTGTTTTGACATGAAAATCATATTAAAATGTATCTCTTAATTAATCTTGTATCAAATACATAAAACCTTCAGAAAATCATAACTCCTTCGTTTTAATTCCGAATTGACTTGTTCCAGTTGCGTTAGTTTCATATAAGTATTTACTACCACTAACAACATTAATTATACTATATTGCATAATTTTATAGTTAGATATTTATTTATCCTATGTCTACTAGATTAGCTCTTCTAAATCAAAACTAACCTGACCAAAATTTTAATGTGGTTAAAACATGATCTCTAGTCAAGTATAATCTAGATTAAAGTTAAATTGATTATTTAGAGTATATTTTCTCATATGATGTACAATAATCAATTTATAATTTAATATTCCAACCACGTAGATCTTCCATAGCTCATAACTCCTTAACCATGACACCGATCTTAGTAGTTCTTGATCCCATGATCTCGTAGCAACGCATAGATTATTATTATGCAGTATGTTCTTATGTTTGGTGTGATGTTAATTCTATTTATACCATGTCTGTTTGCATTGCTATGATTAGCAGTGGGGTCACGAGTCACCTGAAGAACAAGTTGGTACTTGGAATCTCAAGTCCCAGGCAAGTTGTGCCCATGACCACTTTTATTACCTAATAATGTTCTTTATTATCACTTATCAATGCATAGATTTAATTTTGATGGGACCCAATAGGTCACCCCAGTTTGTTTATCCTTTTACCTTGTTTACCCCTGAATCATTTGGGTAGTTATGCTATTGCTTTATATGGTTTTGGGTTAATATTTCATTATATCCATGTTCCAATTATTCTGTTATGTTATTTATGTTCATGTCAAGATCATTATATTATTGTTAATTGGAACATGGAGCTTAACTTGAGAAACACGTGCCACCACAAGGGAGGAATGGGACCCCTTGGCTGACTAATTAGGAAAGCTAGTGGAAGACTACCTTACCCGAAAGTGGCAAGGGTAGTAGGGGAGTTGCATGCAGGGAGGTCCTCAGGTTGATTTTGTTGCGATGGTGGTCAGACGAGGGATTCTTGCAAGTGCTCTTGCCATAAACTATAGCGAGTTTTTGGAAGCTAGTGGAACTTTGTAAAGGCCTCGTAGTGTTACCCTGCCTCGCTTCCTTGGTAGAGGTGTATGGGATTCATGACCCCTTGGCAGATGGGTAACATGACTTGTGGGTAAAGGGTACAACCTCTGCAGAGTGTAAAACTGGTATACTAGCCGAGCTCACGGTCATGAGCAGCTCAGGACTCTCGCATGATTGAACTATGGAACTTAAATTCAACTTTTCATATGCATTGCATGGGATTATTATTAATTTTGTTCTATTATTCTTATTATGGTTTGGTATTTACTTACACTTAGTACTGCTAATAAAATTTGACCAACTTATTAAAAGCAATGCTCAGCTTTAACCCCTATTGTTGATCAGCCTTACACATCACATGAACTCCCACCTTTAGTGAGTTCATGCACATTATTCCCCACAACTTGTTGAGCGATGGACATGTGTGAGATCACCCTTGCTGTCTCACACCCCTCCCACAGGAGAAGAAAAGGTGGTTCAAGAGGAGCCACACAGTGTGGAGTTTGACTTGATCTAGGTGGCGTCTCCTAGTTGACTTTATGGCACCAAGGATGGACTTTAGTTCGTTTTATATTTATCTTTTATTTTGTAAGACTTCCGCTATGTAATAAATACTCTGATTATATTGTGACATTTATCTCTATACACTCTGTTATTATATGTGTTGTCCTCTTTGGCGCATATATGAGATGCACCCGGCTTTGTCCCTCAAATTCGGGTGTGACAGGAGTGGTATCAGAGGAATGTTGACTATAGGACGAAACCTAGATAGAACTGAACAACCATTGTCTACTTACCTTTGCTACTCTGATTCTTTTCTAAACTTCTCTTAATCTTTTCTCATCTATTTTCGCTTTACTCTGATTATTCTTACCTTTTCTTTCTAAAGACAAATGTGGATTTCACACTTTGAAATCCTGTGCCTAAAGTGACCTTTAAGAATAGAAGACCTAATATTAGGAAGAAAAACAAAACTATTTTTATAGGTATCTATACGCTTGAGTGTTTGTTCTTATGATACTTGTTTGATTTGGATCTTTGATTGAGTGTTATGAGTTGTGGAGTAATGTCCACAATTACATCTGCATATACATATAGGCATAAATATAAATAAATAAAATTCATAAAAAAAACTAGATTATTCTCCATTAAAGTGTATCTATTTTAAATAGATCTCTTTTATTTTAAAAGACTCTCTCTTATCCATCTTATCTTAAAAGATTCTCTCTTACCATAATAGATTCATCTTATCTTGAAGGATTCATCTTATCCTAACCAATTTACTTATCTCATCCTAAAGTAACAACTAGGATCCAATCCAAAACAATGATATCGAATCTAAGTTATATTTGCGTGACTCAAACCATTTGACTTATCCCACCATGATCATGATCTAACCCAAATTAATTGGATCTTATCTAGTCGAAGCTAGTCATACCTAGATCTGATCTAATGTGATAGATTAATCTAACGTAACGAAGGCTAAAAAGTTGAGCAAATCTAATATGAGATGCTTAACAGGAAAGTTATACTAATAAAATGGATTAGACTCTACTCCTATAAAATATGTTTAACTTAATTCACTCTGCACTAATCTAAGAACAACAGACCAACTCGGCCTTATGCAACTACCTTAACCATCCAATAGTTGCATAACCCCTCTGTTTTAACCTAACAGAGATTATGACTTACCTACACCATATAATCCATTCCATCTCAAAGGATTCTACCATATCCTAATAATATATATTCTACCCTGGTAGATCTATCTAACCTAAACTAGTCTATTCTAGTCATACCCAATCCTATCTAATCTATTATGATCAAACCTAATGTGAGTCACTCAAATATGATTAGCTAATGCCGAGGACATGCATTAGACCCTGCTCTTGTAAACAAGTTTGAGATCTTAGATCAACCTGACCCTACCCAATAACTTGACCTACAAAAGCAAGTTACATAACTAATCCCATCTAGCAAATAGCTACCTACTAAACTCTCTACCCATATGTTACCTACAGATCTATCTTGACCTCTTGTCCCAAACCCAAAGGGGGTAAATGACAGCTATTCAAATTTTGCTGCTAAAAATAGAAATTGAGCACTTCACTTCAATTGAGATGAAAAAAGTGCTCAAACCAAAATCATATTAGAAAACAAGTGATCTTGTTTTTTCAAAATGTTCCTAAGACACACACGATGTGGGGGACAGATATCCCATGGGTCCTCTAGAAGGCTAAAAGGCCTCGTGCGGGCCTCGGGCCAGTTACATCGCAAGGCTTTTTCCTTCACGGGCCGGGCAAGAATTACTGGCAGAATGGGCCGACCTGAGGAGGAAGCTGACTTAGGTCGGGGCAGCCCGTCAGTTTATGTGCTGTCCACAGCAACCACTCGACTTTTTCGCGTGTGGCGTCCTTAGATATCGAGACGGGTTAGGGATAAGTAAGCAGGATTGTAGGAGGTTCTATTCAATCAGTTCACTATTATCTAGGGGATATGCATCCACTCATGTACGCAAGGTGTGCTCTACGGTCGGATATAAAAGGCCAGGGGGTACCCTTCCATTTCAAGGGACCATCGACCTATCTCATTAGCTTTCATCTATTCACGAGACTTCACTTGTAACCCAATACATAAAGATCCACACCAGGAAGTAGGGCATTACACCTCTCCAAGCAGCCCGAACATGCAAAAAATTGCCTGTCATCTCTCGTGCATCTAGCACGAACCATTGAGCTACTATCGACAGCACCGTCCTACCTAAAAGCACCATGAGGGGTAACCTCGGGTGTGCGGTCAGACTCTAAACACCGATAGGTGGCGCGCGAGGTAGGGGGTGTGTTGTTGATCCAAGCTAGCTCAATGGCCGTCACATCCCAATGCAAGATCGCTCTTCGCCCTAGATCTGTTTTCTGCTTCAGAACCATCTCGTCCATAGTAGATGAGAAAGGAACTCTGCACCGCATAGCAGATCCACCAGAGAAGAAGTTTTCCTCGGAGATCCCCAAGAAAATCAGAGCAGAACAATGGGTGGCGCAGCCTCCCACGTCTCGAGCGAAGATTACCTCTTACATGCGAAAAATTGAGAGCTTACCTACCTGGATAACTCCGCTGCCCACCTTGCCCGCAAAGGAGTGGACACGGATTACTAGAAAGAAGAAGGTAAACATCCCAAGAAAGGGGACGGGACCTCACCGAGTTGTCTTTCTGACACCTTCACCCTCAAAGGAGGACGAAAAGAAACATGCCATCACGGCAGCTCCTTTCTACCCCGACATCCTCTTCATCAGGGGGAGATTGGAGTCATCTCCCATCTTTGACGACGAGTCGACTGTACAAGAGGAAGAACCTCCCCAGCGTGAAGCACGACGACGAAGGAACAGACGCCGAAATGTTCGGTGACATCACGAGGCTGGGGAACGGGACCTGGTGTAGCCCATGTCCTGAGACAAAGCTTCAGAAGTAGGAGAAACTCCCGACGAGCGGGTACACCGAGAAAGGCGGAATTCTCACCGCCGTGATCGCCGACAGGCTCAGGATCGAGAATGGGAACAAGCCGAGCAAGGCACAAGGTTGCGTCGGGAAAATCCTCTCTTCGCTTGGAACCTGTACCCTGACTTTGCTCATGTAATGAACACGCCGAGTGAAGTTGGAGGGGTGCTGGCCCAGATAGCTGATGGCCTCCCATGAACTCTAGACGCAGAAGGCTATTGGCGGCTGCTTACTCGGGCAGCCAATCACCTTCTGCCTATCGCTCATCCCCCGAGTGACCTACGCCACGCCATCAACAGTCGACGAGACGCGTGGAGCTCCATCAACACTTCACGCGATCGATAGCACGAAAACGAGATAAGGCGCCGGGAGGAGTATGACCAGGACCACGGCGTCCCAGCTTGATGTCGCACTACCCGAGTTGAGTCGGCTGCGGCCTCAACTAGTGGCCCGACCCGGGGACGATCAAGACGACACACCACCGACTCCCCTCCCCGGGACCAACATCATGAACACCGACAAGAAGACACATGCAGGGTCTCCACGCTTACTCCGCATCTCCAGGCCATCCAGTGGCCCCCTAACTTCAAAGTCTCCAATGTTGACAAGTACGAGCCTAAGCAGGACCCGGGGGGCTGGTTGGCTGTCTACACGACCGTCGCTTGGGCCACCGGGGCGACAGAAGACGTAATGACAGCGTATTTGCCCATCGTCCTGGGGCAAGACACACTGCAGTGGCTACGACATCTACCATGACACTGCATCGACGATTGGAGTGACTTCAGTCGGCGGTTCATTGCTAATTTCTAGTCTCTCTCTAACAAGCTGGCGCTGCCATGGGACCTCAAATCCATTAGGCGCCAGGGGGATGAAACACTCCGCTCATACCTCAAGAGGTTTTAGACCATGAGGAACCACAACCCCGAAGTCGCCGAGGAAGCGGTGATTGAAGATTTCTACAGGGGATCCAGTGACTCGGCCTTCATCTGAGCCATACTACAGAAAGCACCTGCCACCTCCGAACAACTGTTCCGAGAAGCAGACCTCTACATCACTGCAGGCGAGCGGGCCTAGGACCTCATTAGAGGAATGAAACCTACGCCCCCACGCCGAGCGCGACACAAACCAGCAACCCGATAGGCGCTGGGAGAAGAGGCCTCGTGAGGAGGTACACACCGCCGGACCACCCGTTGCTGGAGCCCGCGATGCGCCCTCAGAGGGGAACGGACACTAGATGAAATCCTTGACGCCCAGTGCCCGTACCACAAGGACATGTGCCACACCCTACGGAACTGTAGGGATTTCAAGCATTCCATCAGGCACGACCTACCGTTCCAGCCTCTACCTCCTCCCCCACTGTGAGGAGGGCCTGGTGAGCCCTGGCAGCCTCAGCACAAGAAGGGGGAGGGGCGAGGCATTCCTGCACGTTGAGAGGGAGGTCAACGTCATCTTCGGAGGACACGGAGCGCAGCAGAACAGGAGGCAGCAGAAGCTCAATGACCGACAGGTCCTGGCGGCAACCTCCAGTGCCCTAGCTCCTTATCGGTTGTCGGAGCACGCAATAACCTTTAGCCAAGCGGATCAGTGGCTCAACTTCGACCACCTCAGCAAGTACCCAGTCCTCGTTGATCCAGTGATTTGAGAGAGCCGTGTGAAGAAAGTACTAGTGGACAGAGGAAGTAGCATTAACATTACCTTCCCCCGGACGCTCCTAGCCTTGGGGGTCGCACTCAAAGACCTCACCGAGTCAGATACTCCCTTCTTCGGTATCGTGCCAACTGAAGGGGAGTACCCACTCCGACACATCTACATGCCCGTCACCTTCGAAACTCTAGAGAACTACAGAACCGAGTTCCTAAGGTTCGAGGTGGCCCGCTTCGACTGCGGGTACAATGCCATCATTGGCAGGCCGGGACTGGCAAAGTTCATGACCATTCTGCATTACTCATACATGATATTGAAGATGTCGGGACCTCAAGGAATCATCACCGTGTGCGTTGACTTCCAAGGCGCCGCGGAGTGCTTTTGGGGAGCCATCCAAGCAGCCCTCACTGCTGGGCCCCCGACAGCTCCCCCCGCATGAACAGACACCAAGTTGGAGGAGGATCTCACAATACCCACTAATGAAGCTCAAGTCGTGACCTCTATACGGCCGACTGAGGAAACTAAGAGGATCAACCTGGGATTCGCTGATGAGCACAAGACCGCCACCATTAGTTCCAGCCTCGACAATAAATAGGAAAGCACGCTCGACTAGTTCCTGTAAGATAACCAAGACATATTCACATGGCAACCTGCGTATATGCCGGGAGTCCCGAGAGAATAGGCCGAGCACAAATTGAAGGTCTATCCCCATGCAAAGCCGAATCGACAGAAGCTGCGTCATTTCACGCCTGATAAAAGAGAAGCCATTCGTGCCGAGTTAGCCCGCTTAGTGTCTGCAGGGTTCATTAGGGAAGTACTGCACCCTGAGTGGCTAGCGAATCCTGTTCTTGTACTAAAAAAGAATAAAGCTGATTGGCGCATGTGTGTCGACTATACTGATCTCAACAAGCATTGTCCGAAGGATCCCTTCGGGCTCCCTAGAATAGATCAGGTAGTTGACTCGACTGCTGGCTGTTCTATGCTCTCCTTCCTAGACTACTATTCCAGATATCATCAGATTAGCTTAGCAAAGGAAGATGAGGAGAAGACTGCTTTCATCACCCCGTTTGGATCTTTCTACTATACCTCCATGTTGTTCGGCCTCAAGAACGTGGGAGTGACTTACTAGAGAGCCATCCAGACATGCTTAGCCGATCACTAGGGCAAGCGGGTGGAAGCTTACATCAATGATGTGGTCATCAAAATAGAAAACTCAGAAAACTTCATCGAAGATTTGCAGTTGATCTTCAACAACCTGAGGCGCTACCGGTGGAAGCTGAACCTAGAAAAATGTGTCTTCGGAGTACTAGCAGGGAAGCTACTCGGATTCATTATCCGCCACCGAGTAATTGAAGCTAATCTAGAAAAGATGGAGGCCATCATGAGAATGGAAGCGCCGCAATCACAGAAAAAGGTGCAAAGTCTTACTGGATGCATGGCAGCCCTAAGCAGGTTCATATCAAGACTAGGCGAGAAAGGCATGGCATTTTACAAATTGCTCAAGAAGGTGGACATGTTTTAGTGGACCATAGAGGCACAGGAAGCTCTAGAGGCACTGAAGAAGTTCTTAACCACACCACCAGTACTCAAGCCGCCGCACCGAGCTACGCTTAGTTAGTCGGCAGAAGATCTGCTTCTATACATCTCCTGCACGACTCACGTGGTAAGCACCACGTTAGTAGTTGAGCGGGCGGAGGAAGGACATGCATACCCGATGCAACATCCAGTATACTTCATCAGTGAAGTCCTCAGGCCCTCAAAGATAAGGTATCCTCAAGTCCAGAAGCTGTTGTACGCGGTACTTCTAACCGCTCGCAAGCTCCGACACTACTTTGACGACCACAAAGTCATAGTAGTCATAGGATTTCTGATAGGAGACATCCTCCATAATAAAGAAGCTATTGGAAGGATAGCCAAATGGGCGTGCGAGCTAGGAGCTCACGACATAGAGTTCCGACCCCACACGGCGATAAAGACTCAAGCGCTGGTCGACTTCATATCAGAATGGACTGAGCACAAGGTCCCGGATAGCCCAGAAGTTACTAAGGTGTGGAGAATGTACTTTGATGGCTCACTAAAGCTACAAGGAGCAGGTGCAGGAATTCTTTTTATTGCTCCTGGAGGTGAACAGCTCAAGTATGCACTCCAGCTGCTGTTTCCAGCATCAAATAATGTGGCAGAGTATGAAGCACTGATTCACAGGCAGAGCATTGCCGTATCACTCAGCATCAAGAAACTAATGGTATATGGTGACTTGCTGGTGGTCATAAGCCAGATAAACAAGGACTAGGACTGCTCGACTGATTCAATGGGCAAGTACTGCGCAGCCATGTGAAAACTAGAAGACAAATTCGAGGGATTGGAGTTGCATCACGTGGAAAGAGACCGCAACGCAGCAGCGGATGCGTTGTCAAAACTGGGATCCAGTCGGGCCCAGGCTCCACCTAGGATTTTCATCCAAGAAATATCATAGCCAAGCATCCTCACGGATCAGGTGGAAGAATGCAACGCTTTGAGTCAGCCAGAGGCAGATCCCAACGACTGGAGAGAGCCTATCATCAGGTACATAAAGAATGAAGAAGAGCCGGATGACAAGGCTACAGTAGAACACGTCACAAGACAGTCGGCCCACTACACCATTATAGGGGGCTTACTGTACAGAAGAGGTGCAGCAGGAGTCCTCATGAAATGCATTCACTTGGCTACTGGGAGACAATTGTTGGATGAAATCCATGCTGGGCAGTGTGGGGTACATGCTGTATCAAGGACTCTGGTTGAGAAGGCTTTCAGATCCAGTTTCTACTAGCCAACTACAAAGGGCGATGCCGCTGAGTTAGTCCAGAAGTGTGAGGCATGCCAATTCCTATCGAAGCAACAACACTTGCCCATGCAACAACTGTAGACCATTCCTGTAATATGGCCGTTTGCATGCTAGGGACTAGACATGATCGAACCTTTCAAGAAAGCTCAAGGAGGCTATACTCATATACTGGTTGCCATTGACAAATTCACAAAATGGATAGAGTACAAGCCAATCGCCTCTTTGACCTCAACCAAAGCAGTGGAGTTTATCCAGGACATAATATTCAGGTTTGGGATATCGAATAGCATCATCACTGACCTGGGATCCAACTTCACCAGCTCTAAATTCTTTGATTTCTGCGAGCAAAGGAGTATCTAGATTAAGTACGCATCAGTGGCATAACCAAGGGCCAATGGCTAGGTGGAAAGAGCCAACAAAATGATACTGGAAGCACTCAGAAAGAAGGTATTCGATAAAAGTGAAAAGCTTGCAGGAAAATGGATTAGCCAACTGCCACACGTGGTCTGGAGCCAGCGAACTCAACCCAGTAGAGCTCTACATGGAAATACCCCGTTCTTCATGGTTTATGGGTCAGAAGCAGTGCTGCCTGCCGATCTAATCTTCGGGGCGTCGAGGTTGACTTTTGAAAACATAGCTGAAGCAGAAGCAACCAGGCTAGAAGACATTGATATGCTGGAGGAAGTACGATGGACCACAGTAATTTAGTTGGCCAGGTACCAGCAGGCCTTGAGGCGCTACCACGACAAGTTGTGCGGCACCGATCCTTTGTAGTCGGAGATTTGGTCCTTCACCGAATTCTAACAGGGGAGGGATGACACAAGCTGTCACCACCATGGGAAGGACCGTTCATCATATTAGAGGTCACACGACCAGGATCATATCGGCTTACTCAGATGGACATCACAGAAGTGGGGAACTCGTGGAACATAGAACACCTCAGAAAGTTCTACCCTTAGCAAGGCCTTAAAAAACTCTTGAAGGGATATTATACTCTGTAATCCGAAGACTTCATCATCAATAAAGCTTTCATTTTCTAAAGGCATTCAGACTCCTGACTTACAACTGACTTTGATTGGGCTTGACTTGAAATCAGCATGACTTGAGTTAGGGTGACCACTATACCCTACTAACGGAGCAATCGGCTTAAGTCGGTGACGGCTTAAGTCGGTGCGACATGCTCACGCTTACTTGACTTAGGGTGACCACTATACCCTACTAACAGAGCAATCGGCTTAAGTCAGCGACGGTTTAAGTTGGTGCGACATGCTCACACTTACTTGACTTAGGGTGACCACTATACCCTACTAACAGAGCAATTGGCTTAAGTCGGAGATGGCTTAAGTCGGTGCGACATGCTCACGCTTACTTAGCTTAGGGTGACCACTATACCCTACTAAAGGAGCAATCGGCTTAAGTCAGAATCGCCTTAAGTCAATATGGCATACTTGTATTTACACGATTTAGGGTGACCACTGAACCCTAGTAGCAGAATAACCAACACAAATCGAGAGTACTTCGAAAAAAGAAAATATTCCGCTTACAAGTGCCAGGGCTATTTTCTAGCACCCTGCATACGGAATAATCAAGTTCTAACATAACTATTGTACACATTCAGAATTCATATTATATATTTTCTCTAAAACATGCTAACTCGATAAATAAGTGTTTTACAAGGAGTCACTACATCAAAGTGTCCTTGCCTACATCATCCTTCGCAGGGGCAACTAAAGAGGATGGACGGCTCGCAGCATCAGGTGTGGCCCTGACATCAGCAATGATATCGTCGGGCACTGCAGTGCCGGGTCTCCTCATCAAGATCCGCCCGGAACGAATAGCTTTGTCCATGGCCCAGTCACGTTGAGCCTTCAGGACAACACAGTTGCTGTCCAAGGTCTTGATAGCAAGTCCAGCGGCCTCCAGCTCTTGTGCGACAAGCTTCTTAGAGGCGCGCAGTTCCCTGATGGTGGATTACTTAGCAGACAACAACTAGCCAAGCCGAGAGACTTCATCCTAGGACGCCTGCAGCTCATGGCGATGATGATCTAGCTCAAACATGGTGAGGCGGTGGCTCCTCTCTAGAATGGTCAAGGAGCTACTAGCGTCATGGTATAATCTGTCTAGATTGTCGCGGGAAGCAACAAGTGTTCTTTTTTCTTCCTGCAAGTAGAAAACAGCATTCATCATTAAAGCAAGGAGAACAAAGCAAGGTCAGCTAGGGAAGTTTACCTCGTGAGCCATCTTCTCAGAATCAAGCTGTTCATTCAAAGAAGAACTCAAAGAACGAGCACTATCCAGAAAAGCAGAAGTCTGGGCTAAGTCGGCCTGACTCTGAGAATACCGCCGAGCCAAATCTAGTAAAATAGCAGAAGAAGAACGTGTGATTAAGAATAAGCTGAATGTAATACCCACTTTGTACAGAAAAAGAAATGATATTCCTTTATATATATGGGTGTTATCTATATTTATCATTTCATGAGAACATCACATGAAAACAAATAAATATAAAATATATGCCACTAAATTATGTATCATGCTGGACTTTATTTGGTGTCCATTTTGTGACAATATAAAAGGAATATAAAATGAAATAAATTAATATTCAAATTTGGGAATTTAACACTAGTTTACAAATTTGGGTATAAAGGAAAGGGAGAAAAATGCCATACAAAAAATAAAGAAATACAAAAAATATAATAATAAAACCTCCTATATTTAGGTTCAATTTGCACATTTAAAATGAGTATAATTCATAGTTACAATCGAATTCAAATTTGAATTTGAAAATCTAAAAGGAAAGAGAAAGGAAAATAAAAAGAAAAATAAAAAGGGAAAGGATATACCAGTATCTGGGCTCAAATCTCGCTTGTTCGGCCCATCCACTTTTCCCTCTACACCTGTGCAGCCAGCTTCTGTTCTTTGCGCCGATAGATGGGGCCCACTGGCCAGCCGCTAGCCTCTCGCGCACGCACCATTCCGGGTCGCTGCTGGTAGGACCGCCTAGTCAGCCTCCCACGTGCGCGGGTTGCCTCCCTCGCTCTTGCGTCTCTGCGTCGTGGGTCCGGGCTGTCAGGCGCTCAACCTATTCGCCCGACAATGGTGGAATCGCTCCACGGACTCGGGCTTCATGGCTCAAATCACGGTGCTAACCCGTGACCATATAGGTTGTGCCATCACGAACTTGACCTTGCCATCCCCGATTAAGCTGACCTGAAATCCCGCGTGCGTTGCTAGTTCCAGCGGAGGCCACAGATTGAAGAGAGGGATACCGCCATGGGAGATTCACCGCCACCATCGTAACACCCTTTGCGTGTAGTCCGGGAAGTCGCTGAGGATTGTAGTACTTGTGTTGAGAACCTGCGGGCGTGGGGACTCCAGGGTCCGAGGCAATTCCTCGCCAGTCATCGTCACCAATCTCGGATCCACGCCGCACCGTGATTGGGGGTCAACTATCTCTGAATTTCGGTAAGAAAAACCCACCTTTCTGTTCGCCTTCATGCTCTCTCACGATAGCTTTGATCGGTCATCAAATTGGGGGCTTTCGGGCAGGGAATTGGTCCGCTCTGGCGAACCCCATCGTACGTGCGGGGCGGCACCACCGTCTCGACCAACCAGAGGGGAAGACGACTCCGGCACCATCCGATTCATTTCAGAGGGCTCTGATTAGGCACACGCATGCCCCTTCGAAAGAATCATCTCAACCGTAGGATCGTGATCCGTCAGCCGGAGGGTGTGGGGTATTAGTGAATGTGGGCCATCGGATTTTGATCCATCAACCAGTATTAAATACCGATTCGGCTGTGTATAATTATAATCCTGGCGGTCGATAGAGGATCGTGTGGTCAGGAACGAGCGATACCCCTTCGTCAAGTCCTTTTTGCTAATGAGTCCTCGGGCTTTATGGATTTTGAACCCGCCGTCCATTGCGCTGTGCACCGAGTCTGGGCGAATTTGTGAGTGAGTCCCTGTGTTTCTTAGTAAATGACGCGCAGTCAAAGAGACCTGAGGGAATGTAATAATTAGTAATAGAAATTGAGTTTTTATATAAAAATAATCATTAGAACTTGCATGATTCTTAGAAAATTCATATGAACTCCAAATTAATCCATTCCAATTTCTAAAAATCTGTAATATTATTGTCTATCACTTAGATTCTCTGTTTTGTCATGAAAACAGTAAGAAAAAGAATTTCTTACTTAACTCTATTTCAAGCACATAAAACCTTTGGAAATTCATATCTTAAAATCTATAACTCCAAAAATTATGATTCCTATTCCTAGGATTTTATTTTAATGTGTAGATTATTATTAAGTATTTTGTTTACATGTTTGGTGTGATGTTAATTTTCTCTATATACTGTGCTTGTTTGTATTGTGGCGAGTAGAAGAGCCTGTGACCGAGGATCCTGGTGACCAGCAGATAGAAGTAGCTGAGCAGGAGCTCATTGAAGGCAAGTTGTGCCCTTGATCCACTTTTGTTACCCAATAATATTCTTTAATATCATTTACTCAATGCAGAGGTTTAATTTTGATGAGACCCAATAGGTCACCCTAGTCTATTTATCCATTCTACCTTATTTACCCCTGAATCATACGGGTAGTTATGCTATTGCTTTACATGGTTTTGGGATAATCTTTCATTATATCCATGTTCCAGTTATTTTGTTATTTATTTATATTCATGTCAAGATCATTAATGTTAATTGGAACATGGAGCTTAACTTAAGAAACACGTGCCACCACAAGGGAGGAATGGGACCCCTTGGCTAACTAATTTGGAAAGCTAGTGGAAGACTACCTTACCCGAAAGGGGCAAGAGCAGTAGGGGAGTTGCATGCAATGATGCAAGGAGGTTCGTGGGTTGATTTTGCTGTGATGGCGGTCAGACGGGGGATTCTTGTAGGTGCTCTTTCCATAAACTATAGCGGGTTTTCGGAAGCTAGTGGAACTTTGTAAAGGCCTCGTAGTTTTGCCCTGCCTCGCTTCCTAGGTAGAGGTGTATGGGAGTCGCGATCCCTTGGCAGATGGGTAACATGACTTGTGGGTAAAGGGTACAACCTCTGCAGAGTGTAAAACTGGTATACTAGTTGTGCTCGCGGTGATGAGCAGCTTAGGACTCTCGCATGATTAATTTATGTAACTTAAATTCAATTTTGTCGTTTGCATATGCATGGGTTTATTATTAATTTTGTTCTATTACTTCATTTAAGGTTTGGTATTTACTTACATTTAGTAACTGCTAATAAAATTTTGACCAACTAATTAAAAGCAATGCTCAGCTTTAACCCCTGTTGTTGATTAGCCTTACACACCACATGAACACCCACCTTTGGTGAGTTCATGCCCACTGGTTTCCCCACAACTTATTGAGCTATGATCATGTGTGAGCTCACCATTGCTGTCTCACACCCCCCCCCCACAGGAGAAGAACAGGTGGTTCAGGAGGAGCCACAAGGCGAGGAGTTTGATCTAATCTAGGTGGCGTTTCCCAGTTGACTTTTGCGCCAAGGATGATCCTTAGTTCATTTTATATTTATCTTTTATTTTGCAATAAGACTTCCGCTATGTAATAAATACTCTGATGTTATTGTGACATTTATCTCTATACACTCTATTATTATATGTGTTTTCTTCTTGGTGCATGTATGAGGTGCACCTGGCTTTGTTCCTTAAAGTCGAGTGTGACAGAAGTGGTATCAGAGGAAATGTTGTCTGTAGGACGAAACCTAGATAGAAATGGACAAACCCTTACCTACTTATCTTACTCTGATTCATTCCATACTTACCTTATCTTGATCCTGTCTCACCTTTTGCTGTCATACTCTGATTACTCTTATCTTTTCTGTTCTAAGTCAATATGGATTTCATACCTTGGAATCCTACATTTATGAACTTTTTAAGAGATAGGAGACCTAAGACAAAATTAAAACTATTTTCTCTATTTAAAAAAATGTTGGTTGATTGTTCTGATGATAAATGCTTGATTTGCTTCTTTGATTGATTGAAACATTAAAGTTGGGAATCTTAGAATGTACCACTATAAGGTAATGTATTAGCTTTAGTAGGTGACACACTAATCTACTTAACTAATAAATCCCCCGCAGTAACATTCCTCGTAATTACTCGCCTTGTCTACAATTCTTCCTTTCTTACCCTATGTTTCTAACCCAGATGGGCTACCCCTATAGTGTTAGAAGAGAGCACTATAGATGTGATCCTTGGTATGTCATGGTTAAGAAAGGCAAAGGCCGTTATAGCATGTGGTAGGGGTACCGTAGAACTCACCAGCCCTAAAGGAGAAAAAATTTCAAGTTCAAATTGCAGTAACCACCTCCTCTAGACGTGCGATGTACTTTATAGCTAAGGAGTTTGTTGGTGACAACATCCGGGTGGTTAGAGTTTTTTCGGATGTCTTTCCACAGGAGTTACCAGGGATGCCACCAGATAGGGAAGTTGAGTTTGTTATTGATGTCTTACCTGGGACTGCCCCTATTTCTAAACAGCCATATAGGATGTACGTAGAAGAGTTAAAGGAACTAAAAAAGAAGTTAACAAAGTTACAAGAGGCTGGATACATTTGTCTGAGTTCCTCACCTTGGGGAGCACCGGTTCTGTTTGTATAGAAGAAGGATGGATCGCAACGGATGTGTGTGGATTATAGATCCCTTAATGATGTTACTATGAAGAACAAGTATCCGTTACCCCGTATTGAGGATTTATTTGATCAGATGAGAGGTACAAGGGTATTCTCGAAGATTGATCTCCGATCGGGTTACCATCAGATGAGGATTAAGCCATCGGATATTCCCAAGACGGTTTTCTCAACTCGATATAGATTATATGAGTTCACGGTTATGTCATTTGGACTAACTAATGCACCAGCTTATTTTATGAATTTGATGAATAAGGTGTTTATGGAGTATTTGGATAGATTCGTCATGGTATTCATCGATGATATTCTTATCTATTCTAAGAGTGAAAGTGATCATGAAGAACATCTGAGATTGGTGCTACAGAAGGTACGAGATAATCAACTCTACGCCAAGTTTAGCAAATGCGAATTTTGGATTGGTGAGGTGCCCTTTCTTGGACATATCATTTCTAATGGAGGGATATCAGTGGATCCTGCTTAATTCAAGGAGATTATGGAGTGGAGCGTACCCACTACAGTTACTGAGGTCCGGAGTTTCTTGGGACTTGCAGGATATTATCAGAGATTTATTGAAGGATTTTCTAAGATTGCTAAACCTATGACCTCGCTTCTGGAGAAGGGCAGAGAATTTAAGTGGGATGAGAAGTGCCAAGATAGCTTTGATCAATTAAAGAAGAGATTGATGTCATCACCAGTGTTGGTTATGCCAGATCTACAGAAGGGATTTGATACCTATTGTGATGCATGTGGCCAAGGCTTGGGATGTGTGCTCATGCAAGAAGGACATGTGATCGCCTACGCGTCTCGTCAGTTGTGGAGACATGAATTAAACTACCCCACTCATGACTTAGAACTGGCAGCCGTTGTGCACGCGCTTAAGATATGGAGACATTATATCATGGGAACCAAGTGTCAAGTGTACATGGATCATAAGAGTTTGAAGTATATATTCACTCAGAAGGATCTCAACCTTAGGCAACGCCGTTGGTTGGAGCTTATTAAGGATTATGATTTGGAGATTCACTATCACCCGGGCAAGGCAAATTTGGTTGCAGATGCCTTGAGTTGAAAGGAGCATGTTCATTCAGCTATTGTGGCCCAGCTACCTTATGAGATTGTTGAGGATTTTAGGAGACTTAACCTAGGGATAGTTGCTCATGCTAAAGGAGTTACTATTGATGTGGAACCTACCTTAGAACAAGAAATCCGTAAAGATCAGGTTGGTGATGCTAAGATACAAGAGATTAAGGATCTGATTACGTAAGGTAGAGGTCCAGAGTTTACGGAGGATGAGTAAGGCACCGTATGGTTCAAGGACAGGATATGTGTTCCTGATATTGAAAGCCTTCGTGAGACTATTTTAAAGGAGGCCCATGACTCGGATTATTCTATTCATCCTGGTAGCACCAAGATGTATCAAGATTTGAAGCAAAAATATTAGTGGTATGGATTGAAGAGAGATGTGGCTGCACATGTGGCTATGTGCGATGTGTGTCAAAGAGTTAAGGCTGAACACCAGAGGCCAGCTGGACTACTGCATCCACTAAAGATACCCGAGTGCAAGTGGGAAGAGATTGGTATGGACTTCATTACTAGATTGCCTCGCACCCAGAAAGGATATGATGCTATATGGGTGATTGTGGATAGATTGACTAAAGTGGCTCACTTCATTCCTGTTAAGACTACTTATAAAGGCTCACAGCCAGCAGAGTTGTATATGGCTCGGATTGTGTGTTTACATGGAGTACCAAAGAAGATCGTGTCTGATTGAGGTTCACAGTTTACCTCAAGATTCTAAAGAAGCTTACATGAGAATATGAATACTAAGTTGAATACAGCCTGTTGGGGGCATGCTTTGTTGCTGAAGGTCCTGCTGGAAGAAACACCTTCGGCAAACCCGTTTGAACGCAGTATTGAAGCTACCATTCATGAAGCTTCGGTACTATAACGTATCTGAAGATGAAGGTTTGAACCGACTTAAAGATGAAATGACTTCATAGTCCATAAGGGTCTGAGTTATAATTGTAATCTTTTGTAAGGGGCATGACTGTAATTTCTCACAGGCTGCGCCCTGTGCCTATAAATAGATGAACAGTACTCCTTTACTGTTCACACGCTCTTGTAATCACGAGCACATCACGCTTGAATTATCATTTCCCGTCAAGGCTAAGGTATAAACGTGTTCAAACATCATGTTTTGGTACTTAGATATTCATATAATAAAATATGTGAATTCATTTCATATTTTATATTTCATTTCTCATTATTTATTATTTTGTAAATATAATTACGAAGATGAAATCTTCGTAAATGTTTTATTCTCAACCTTCGTTCGAAGTTCATTAAATCCTTAGGGAGATAATGCTTCAGCGGACGAAGGGCATTTATATTTAATGTTTTTGTGTTGCCTTGTTCTTAATTCGAAGCATTTGAGAACAAGTCCCCAACATTGGCGCCCACCTCTGGTGAACTCACTTCCACTTTTTGAGCTGATGGCTTCGTTCAAGAACCAAGCTAGAACTGCTTCGGCTCCGAAGCTGATTCTGCCGATAACAGGCGGTTCATGCTCAGAGTCAGCTAACAAGAAACAGAAGGAGGCACAAAGAAGAGTACAACATGTAGGGGTACAAGGACCCTTCATCAAGTCAAGATGGTCTCACATCCCAATTACCTTCTCTCAAGAGGATCTTCACCTCAAGGATTACCCACACAATGATGCTATGGTTATCTGTTGTGTGATCAAAGGATTTCTGGTCCACAATGTTTTGGTTGATATAGGCAGTGCAGCGGATATTATATTTGCTAAGGCCTTCAGACAAATGCAAGAGCCCGAAGACAAGATTCATGATGCTACGCACCCTCTTTGTGGCTTCGGAGGAAGACAGATTGTAGCGCTTGGTAAGATTACCATGCTAGTGACCTTTGGATTCGTCAACAATACAAGGACTGAGCAAGTTGTGTTTGACATTGTCAACATGGAGTATCCTTATAATGCTATCATTGGTCACGGAACACTCAATGCTTTCGAAGCAATTCTTCATCCAGCATATCTTTGCATGAAGATACCATAAGATCAGGGACCTATTGCTATTCATGGGAGTCAGGAAGCTGCCAGAAAGGCCGAGGGGAATTGGACTGATTCAAAGACAATCCACAATATAGATGAAGCCGAAGCTTGTGAGCAGTACAAGTACAGAAGGGAGAAGGCTGCTTTGGCCGATCAGCCGAAACCCATGCTTTTATGCGAAGATATCACAGAGCAGAAGGTGCTACTGGGATCTCAATTGTCTGAGGAACAAGAGAAAACCCTGATAAGGTTCCTGTTCAACAACAAAGATGTCTTTGCATGGTCGGCTAACGATCTCTGTGGCGTCAACAGGGATGTTATTGAACACTCGCTCAATGTTGATCCATCCTTCAGACCCGGAAAGCAGAGGCTTCGGAAGATGTCTGATGACAAGGCCGAAGGTGCTCGAAATGAAGTAAAAAGACTCCTCAGCACCGGAGTCATCAGAGAAGTGAAGTATCCAGAATGGCTGGCTAACACTGTTATGGTAAAAAAGGCCAATGGCAAATGTAGGATGTGTATTGATTTTACTGATCTCAACAAGGCTTGTCCGAAGGATGAGTTTCCATTGCCAAGGATAGATTCCCTAGTCGATGCAGCAGCTTCATCAGAACATATGAGTCTGTTGGATTGTTATTCAGGCTATCATCAAATTTGGATGAAGAAGGAGGATGAGCCAAAAACCAGCTTCATAACCCCTAGCGGAACATATTGTTACCTTCGAATGCCTGAGGGGCTCAAGAATGCTGGAGGAAGCTTCAGCAGAATGACAGCAAAGGTTCTTCATTCTCAGATAGGCAGAAATGTGCTAACTTATGTCGATGATATCATTGTAAAAAGCACAAAGCAAGAAAATCACATTGCTTCTCTGCAGGAGACTTTCGCTAATTTTAGACAGGCTGGTCTAAAACTGAATCCAGAAAAGTGTGTTTTCGGAGTAAAGAAGGGGAAATTCCTTGGTTGCCTAGTTTCAACAAAAGGGATTGAGGCTAATCCAAATAAAATCAAAGCTATTCTTCGAATGGAACCACCAAGCACAAAGAAGGGGGCTCAACGATTGACAGGAAGACTGGCATCTCTCAACAGATTCATATCTAGATCAGAAGAGAGAAATTTACCATTCTTCGAAGTGCTGAAGTCAGCCGAAGTTTTTCAATGGGGACCAGTTCAGCAGAGAGCCTTCGAAGAGCTGAAGCAATATTTGATAGACCTAACGACGTTAACTCCACCAACACCAGGGGCTCCTCTGTTGTTATATGCGGTAGCCTCGCACTCAGCGGTAAGTGCGGCACTTGTCCAAGAGAAGCTTGAAGGGCAAGTCAAAAAGCAAGCCCCAATATACTTTGTATCCGAAGTTCTTAGTTTATCAAAGAAAAATTATACAGAATTGGAGAAGGTGCTGTATGCTGTTTTGATGGCTTCCAGGAAGCTTCGGCACTATTTTCATGCATACAATATAATTGTCCCTTCTTCACAACCATTGAAGGATATTATGAGAAATAGAGAAGCTACTGGAAGGGTTGGAAAATGGGCTGCGGAACTCAATGAGTTTTGCATTGATTATGTGCATAGATCTTTGATTAAGTCCCAAGCGTTAGCAGACTTCATTGCTGACTAGACGCCAGGGGCTCAGGAAGAAGAAGCGAGTAAAGATGCCAAAGCTTGGATAGTATTCTGCGATGGTTCTTAGGGAAACTTTGGGGCAGGAGCAGCCACTCTGTTGGTCGCACCCTCCAAAGTTAAAACTTGCTACGCAGCAAGACTTGATTTCAGCTGCACAAATAACATTGCTGAGTACGAAGCTTTACTTTTGGGTCTTCGGAAGTTAAAGGCAATGGGAATTAGAAGGGCAGTTCTTAAAACTGATTCCCAGGTTATTTCTGGTCATATTGACAAGAGTTGTAAGGCAAGAGACCCGAAGCTTGAGAAATATTTAGACACGGTCCGAAGGATTGAAGCTTCCTTTGAAGGGTTTTCTGTCAAAAATATTCCTCAAGGAGAAAATGAACATGCTGATTTGCTAGCCAAGTCAGCAGCATAGGGGCTGCCCTTACCTTCGGAAGTATTTTTCGAAACAATAAAAGCACCTTCGGTTGAACTCCTTGAAAGAGCAGTCCTCAATATATCTCCTATTTACAGCGAAGATTGGAGAACTGAGATTATGTCTTTTCTCCAGGGCAATTTCCTTTCAGATGACGAAGCTTATCAAAAGAGAATAGCGGCAAGAGCTCGTCCATATGTAATAATAGAAGGGGAGTTATACAAGTGTGGAGTCTGTTCTCCATTGCTCAAATGTTTATCCAGAACCGAAGGTATAGAGCTGATGAAAGAAATACATGCAGGTCTGTGTGGATCTCACATCGGATCCAGGCCTTTATTGGGAAAAGTTTTTCGTCAAGGATTCTATTGGCCGAAGGCAGCTTCGGATGCAGCAGAATTAGTCCAAAAATGCAAAGGTTGTCAAAAATGTGCAAGAGATAAAAAACAACCTTCGTATCTAACTCAATTAATACAGCCCACTTGGCCATTGCAAAGATGGGGCCTTGATTTGCTAGGCCCACTTCCATCAGCACAAGGGAATTTAAGATATGTTGTAGTGGCAGTTGAATATTTCTCTAAATGGATTGAGGCAAAGCCTTTAGCCACAATAACTTTGGTTACGGTTCAAAAGTTTTTTGGCAAAATATTGTTTGTCGCTTCAGAGTGCCAAAAGCTTTTAGAAAGTTTTGTGAACAAATTGGCACGAAGATCCATTTTGCATCAGTTCGGCATCCGGAGTCAAATGAACTTGTCGAAAGAGCTAATGGCATCATAATGACAGGAATAATGAAGTTAATCTTCAATCAGCCCAGGGGAAAGTGGTCGGACGAATTAATCAAGGTGGTATGGAGCCACAACACAACAATATCAAGGTCAACAGGTTTTACACCATTCAAATTGCTGTTTGGTGACGAGGCAATAACCCCAGAAGAGGCTAAGGCAGGATCAATAAGAACAGTAGCTTCGGCAAAAGACGAAGCTGATTGCTCTGTGGACAAAGATGCTATAGAAGGGATCAGGCTTCAGGCTGTGGAAAACATCAATAAATACCAAGCTGAAACAATAAAATGGCGTGATAGAAAGGTTCGGTTGAAGAACATTGAGCCAGGGCATTTGGTGCTTCGAAGAGTGGCCAATCCAGACACAGTGGGCAAGCTACAGCTAAAGTGGGAAGGCCCTTTTCTGGTAGTATCTTCGTCAAGACCCGGTTCCTACAGGTTAAAGGATATGGACGGTAACGACATTCCTAGATCATGGAATGCGGATGAGCTTCGGCGATATTATGTTTAGCTTGATGTAATTTTTTCTATTCTTTCTTGTGTCACCCTTTTCCTTTCCAAAGGGGGAGAAAGGTTTTGAATGGGGCCATAGCATGTAATTTTTCTTTTTCTTATTTCAACTCTATAAGAGCAATATTCCCCAAAGATGTAAATGTAAAAGCTGAGAACGCACCATCGAGTGCAAAGGAAAAAGAAAAGAAAACAGGGAGAAGCTCAAAAGTCATTCCTAAGGGAACGCAGAGCCTACAGCGAAAAATAAACGCTGATTCCGCCGAAGTAAAAGGCAAAGAAGCTCCTAAGGGAGGCTTACAGCGAAAAATAAATGCTGATTCCGCCGAAGTAAAAGGCGAAGAAGCTCCTAAGGGAGGCTTACAGCGAAAAATAAACATTGATTCCGCCGAAGTAAAAGGCGAAGAAGCTCCTAAGGGAGGCTTACAGCGAAAAGTCAGCGCTGATACACCGAAAAATAAGCGGTAAAAAGATTTGAGTCATTCCTAAGGGAATGAAGGCTATGATTATAGCTTCGAATATATATTCGGACATTCATTTGTACGATACATCACATCATGACATTTGCATTCATAAACATTCATTTAGACATACATAGGATCATCATCATCATATCATACAGAAAAGGCAGATGCTTCGGCTATGAGGATAAAGCTTTGGAGAAAAACAGAAAGAAGAAATTTTTATGCTTCGTTGTGTACGAAAAGAAGGGAAGGTGTTTTTCGCCTTCGGCTCAAAAAGAAAATTTCGTCCACAGCAAAGCAGATTATACACGAACAAAGGGGAAAAGATATATTACAAGGTACGCACAAATTTACATAAGTTTCTTTACAATCATATTACAAAATTTTCTCTAGAATCTTATGCAGCAAAGTCTTTCGAAACATCTATTAAGACTTTAGCTCGTCATTCTTTAGCTTCATCATCCTGTACATATTAAAGCGGAATGAGAAAAGCGCAGAGTTCAAGGAGAAGGTAAAAGTAAGAAGTATAAGTTTCTCACTGGCTTAAGGTGGCTCCGAGCTTCGTCACCAGCCATTTTTCACCCGCCGTTTAACCAAATCTGGGTCATAAACCTGTTTCCTATGCTTCGAGCTAGGCTGGGGATGTCAATCAAATCTGCTGGCGACAAACTGAAGTTTGGCCTATTAACAATTTTCCCGTGCGTGCAGCCAGCCTTCAGGAAGGCAGTAGCCGTGCCTCGAGAAGCTAACAGGGCGCAGAAATCGGCATGCCCAGCGATAACTTCGTCAAGTGCATCAACTTCGCCCTCAATGTATTCAAAGGTGCTTGGCAGGTTTTCAGCTGAAGGTGTAAACTTATCAGAGCTGGCTCCAATTGAGTAAAACACATCCTTCAGCCGCTGCACACATCGGTTGCCGAAATCTAAACATTTTTCCTGAAGCTCCTTCAATGATTTTTGCAAATTTGAATTCTTCTCAATTTCGGTCTTGAGACTTGTTTCAAGATTCTTCTTTTCTTGCTCAGATTTTTTTTTGATTTTATGAGTAATTCGCTGTTTAATTTGTCAATTTCGGTTTGAGCTTCAGCCAGTGAACCTTCCATAGAGTGAATGACGAAGTCCTTCTTCTCCAAGGCAGCTTCGTGATCTTTAACTTTATTTTCAAGTTCTTGAATGTCGAAGTCCTTTTTCTTCAAAGCAGCTTCGTAACTTTCGACTTTATTTTCTAGATCTTTGATGGTAGCTTCGTTTTTCTCGTCTTCAAGATCTTGTTGCATCTTCAGCACTTTACTTAGTAATATACTCTTGCAAAACAACCTTCGTCAGAAAACATCTTAATTCAAAAAACAATAAAAGTTGAGAGTTTTTACCTTGAAATTAGCATAGAACAAGCTACCGGCGATATGCTGTCGCTGGTACCTGCAGAGGTCTGCCTCAATCTTCGGCAGGCCAACATTTTTCGAGAAAGTTCTAACGACCTTCGCCTCGGTTCGATTCCAAAGGCACCTTAATTTCCCTTCATTGACTCCGCCATACAACAAAGCCCCTGGTTTGTACCCACAGGATATAGCATATTTCTTCAGCTCTCCATTTTCAGTTTCTGATAACTCTTGCCCTAGTATATCTTGAAAATTGAAGTTTTCCTCTTCCAAAGTATCTTCAATTTGCTCTTTTCCTTTTTCAATTGTTGTGTCCACCGCGGCCGCAGAAGCTTCTTCCTCAGCCATTTTTAGAAGCATGTTATCAATATCACCAAGTGTGGTTTCTAGATCAGAACCTTCGGCGGTTTCGGCTTCGGCACCATCGGCTTCAGTGGTTGCACCTTCGGCAGCACCGGCGTTTTCAGCGGCGTCAGCGCCCTCAGTAATTGGTATTTTTGGCGCAGATGCCGGCGGTGGTGTTTGATGAATAACATCGGTCACTTGGATAATCCTCCGTTTTTTTCAGATTAGCAGGATTTTTCGTTGTCGAAGGCTCCTTTTCCTTATGAAAAAGCTTCATCAGTTCTGGTCCCAGCGGACTTAGCTTGATAGGCAAAGGTTCAGTCATTACCTTTAGAATTTCTTCCACATCAGCAAAAGAAGGCGTCGCAGGAGCTTCTCCCTCTTGGCCCGACGTTTTTGGATTCGGGGCCGTAACCTTTCTTTTCTTTGAAGTAGCTATCTTCGGCTCAGGGCTCGGTTTTCTTTTCTCAAAAATTTCTTTGTCCTTTTTAGCTAGTTTGGTAGCCTCTTTGTCAAGGATGCTGGCAATCCTTTTTCTTTTCTGGCCTTCAGCCCCTCTGCCCAATTGCTCATAGTTAGGATAATTAAAATTCAAGGCATCCAGCACCCAATTCATTCTTCGCTTCGGACGAGTACCGAAAGCTGCAGTCATTAACTGATCTTCTTTCTTCGAATAGTTGCCAAGGATCTCGTTGCACATAACCTCAATTGTGTCCAGCCACTCTTGGCAAGGTGCTTTAAAATGTTTTTTAAACTTAAAATAGTAAGGTAATCGAACAAGCTCTTTCTTCTTCTTCTCCTCTTTCAGCTTCGGCATGTCCCATTACCTCAAAGTTGGGAATACCTTGAAGGCTAAGAATTCTTGGACCAGATCCCTTGTACCAATGTGCTCTGCAACAATCCGAAATTCACCCAATGCAATCTGGCATGGACTACCTGGATCCATGACGCATTGGGGCCTAGTTTCTCCGAAGGTTAAACTCAAAGGGCTCTGAACTAGCTTCTCCTTCTTCTCATCCACTTTGATATAAAACCATTCATTCTTCCAGCCACCTGGCCATTTCGTACGATAGATGATAACTGGATACTTCGCATCTTTCCGATATGCAAAATTGTAGCAGCCGAAATTATCATGCAGCCCGTCTTCTCTAGCTTTTGTTTGGTAATGAAGCTCATGCGCCCGGCAAAAACCTTCGGCAAGTGGTTCTGCCTTCTGGCTTCGGAGTGCCCAGATGTAAACACTAAGCCTAACAATGGCGTTAGGAGTTAATTGATGAAGGTGAATTCCAAACCTCTCTAAAACATCTGCAATCATCCCATGCAAGGGAAATCTTAGCCCTGCTTTGAAGAAGCTTTTAAAAACCACCACTTCATCTTTTTCTGGCTTCGGGGTAACTTCTTCTTTCCCGAAGCGAATCAGCTCCCTTTGGTCTTCACCGAAGTAGCCTAACCTCAGTAACTTAGCCATGTCACCCTCAGTAATAGTACACTTCCCAAACTCTAGGTGGCTGGGTTTAGATGGCATCGCACCGTATTCATCCTCAAATTCATTTTCTTCAACGTCAGCTTGTTTTGCTTCGGCAACAGATATATCCCCTGATATTGCCAGCCCAGATCGCCTCATTGCTTCGGAAATAGGAACAGTTTCAGTGGCTTCGGCCTCGTCCCCCTCACGCTTAATCCTGGCAGTGGAGCGCAATCTAGCCATTTGATTATGAATCCCTAAAGTTTTTCGAAATTAATAACCTTTTTCCGAAGCTCTTCTTATAACGAAGTAGAGTCCAAGGTGGTGCTTCGTTTGAGTGCAAGGGTCAAGCTTCGGCTATGGTTAAATTTTTGGCAGCAAAACAATGCAATAGCAATGAATGCTGTGGTAACTTCACACCTACTCGTCTGTTTATATAGTGATGCAGGTAAGAAGGTGAATCGTCAAGTCTCCTACACCAGACGAACAGTCGCCCACACCCACTGAACTATGGGCCACAAAACCCAAGAAGGTAAATATGCATGGTGGGACTACTCCGCGCTCAGAAGTCTTATCGTTTCCCGGCAACGAGCTCAGGGAAGGTATTTTTTGGACCTTCGGCTACCCGAAGCCTAAGAGACTTTTTCATGGATCAAGCTCGTTACGAAAAACGATCTAGCACCACGAAGGGGCTACTGTTGGGGGCATGCTTCGTTGCCTAAGGTCCCGCAGGAAGGAACACCTTCGGCAAACCCGTTTGAACGCAGTATTGAAGCTACCATTCATGAAGCTTCGGTACTATAACGTATCTTAAGACGAAGGTTTGAACCGACTTAAAGATGAAATGACTTCATAGTCCATAAGGGTCTGAGTTATAATTGTAATCTTTTGTAAGGGGAATGACTGTAATTTCTCACAGGTTGTGCCCTGTGCCTATAAATAGATGAACAGTACTCCTTTACTGTTCACGCGCTCTTGTAATCACGAGCACATCACGCTTGAATTATCATTTCCCGTCAAGGCGAAGGTATAAACGTGTTCAAACATCATGTTTTGGTACTTAGATATTCATATAATAAAATATGTGAATTCATTTCATATTTTATATTTCATTTCTCATTATTTATTATTTTGTAAATATAATTACGAAGATGAAATCTTCGTAAATGTTTTATTCTCAACCTTCGTCCGAAGTTCATTAAATCCTTAGGGAGATAATGCTTTAGCGGACGAAGGGCATTTATATTTAATGTTTTTGTGTTGCCTTGTTCTTAATTCGAAGCATTTGAGAACAAGTCCCCAACACAGCCCATCACCCTCAGACTGATGGACAGACTGAAAGAACTAATCAAGTATTGGAAGACATGTTAAGAGCTTGTGCCCTTTAGCATGGAGGAAGTTGGGATAAAAGTCTACCTTATGCTGAGTTCTCTTATAATAATAGCTATCAGGCTAGTCTGAAGATGTCACCTTTTGAGGCTTTATATGGGAGGAAGTGCAGGACTCCTCTATATTGGGATCAGACTAGAGAAAGACAGTTCTTTGGGCCTGAACTGATTCAAGAAGCAGAAGAACAAGTCCATATAATTTGAGAGAATTTGAGGGTAGCTCAAACTAGGCGAAAGAGCTATGCTGATAATAGAAGGAGACCACTGGAATTTGAAGAAGGAGATTATGTGTACCTCAAGGTGTCACCACTTCGTGGAATGAGGAGATTCAAAGTTAAGGGCAAATTGTCCGCTCACTACCATTCCTGATCTTTAGGCGAGTTGGGGAGATGGCATACCAACTCGAGTTACCTGATAGTTTATCTGATGTGCATAATGTATTTCATGTGTCTCAACTTAAGAAGTGTCTCCGTGTCCCTAAGGAACAGTTACTAATGGAAGAGCTCAGTGTTCAGGGTGATTTGACTTACACGGAGTATCCTATCAAGATTCTTGACACATTGACTCGAGTTACAAGAAATAAGGTGATAAAGATGTGCAAAGTGCAACGGAGTCACCATGGAGAAGATGAAGCAACATGGGAGAGAGAAGAAGAGCTTCGCATAGATTTTCCCCATCTTTTCCCTCGTTCTTCCTAAATCTCGAGAACGAGATTCTTGTTAAGGGGATAGGATTTGTAATACCCACTTTGTACAAAAAAAGAAATGATATTCCTTTATATTATGGGTGTTATCTATATTTATCATTTCATGAGAACATCACATGAAAACAAATAAATATAAAATATATGCCACTAAATTATGCATCATGCTAGACTTTATTTGGTGTGCATTTTGTGACAATATAAAAGGAATATAAAAAGAAATATATTAATATTCAAATTTGGGAATTTAACACTAGTTTACAAATTTGGGTGTAAAGGAAAGGGAGAAAAATGCCATACAAAAAATAAAGAAATACAAAAAAATATAATAATAAAACCTCCTATATTTAGGTTCAATTTGTACATTTAAAATGAGTATAATTCACAGTTACAATCGAATTCAAATTTGAATTTGAAAATATAAAAGGAAAGAGAAAGGAAAATAAAAACGGAAAGGATATACCAGTATCTGGGCTCAAATCTCGCTTGTTCGGCCCATCCATTTTTGCCTCTACACCTGTGCGGCCCAGCTTATGTTCTTTGCACCGACAGATGGGGCCCACTGGCCAGCCGCTAGCCTCTCGCGCACGCACCATTCTGGGTCGCTGCTAGCGGGACCGCCTAGTCAGCTTCCCACGCGCGCGCGTTGCCTCCCTCGCGCTTGTGTCTCTGCGTCGTGGGTCCGAGCCATCAGGCGCTCAACCGATTCACCCGACAATGGCGGAATCACTCTACGGACTCGGGCTTCGTGGCTCAAATCACGGCGCTAACCCGTGACCATATAGGTTGTGCCATCACGAACTCCCCCTTGTCGTCCCCAATTATGCTCACCTGAAATCCCGCGTGCGCTGCTAGTTCCAGTGGAGGCCACAGATTGAAGAGAGGGCTACCGCCGTGGGAGATTCACTGCCACCGTCGTAACACCCTTTGCGTGTAGTCCGGGAAGCCGGCGAGGATCGTAGTATTTGTGTTGAGAACCTGCGGGTGTGGTGACTCCGGGGTCCGAGGCAATTCCTCGCTGGTCATCGCCACCAATCTCGGATCCACGCCGTGCCGCGATTGGGAGTTAACTATCTCTGATTTCAGTAAGAAAAACCCACCTTTCTGTTCGCCTTCATGCTCTCTCGCGATACCTTTGATCGGTCATCGGATTGGGGGCTTTCGGGCAGGGAATTGGTCCGCTCCGATGAACCCCGCCGTACGTGCAGGGCGGCGCCACCGTCTTGACCAACCAGGGGGGAAGACGACTCCGGTACCGTCCGATTCGTTTCAGAGGGCTGTCATTAGCCGCGCGCATACCCCTTCGCAAGAATCATCTCAACCCTAGGATCGCGATCGGTCGGCCGGAGGGTGTCAGAGTATTAGTGAATGTGGGCCGTCGGATTTCGATCCATCAACCAGTATTAAATACCGATTCGGTCGTGTATAATTCTAATCCTGGCAGTCGATAGAAGATCGTGCGGTTAGGAACGAGCGATACCCCTTCGTCCAGTCCTTTTTGCTAATGAGTCCTCGGGCTTTCTAGATTTTGAACCCGCCGTCCATTGCGTTGTGCACTGAGTCTGGGCGAATTTGCGAGTGAGTCCCTGTGTTTCTTAGTAAATGACACGCAGTCCAGAGACCTGAGGGAATGTAATAATTAATAATAGAAATTGATTTTTTATATAAAAATAATCATTAGAAATTGCATAGTTCATAGAAAATTCAAATGAACTCCAAATTAATCCATTCCAATTTCTAAAATTCTGTAATATTATTGTCTATCACTTAGAGTCTCTATTTTGTCATGAAAATAGTAAGAAAAATAATTTCCCACTTAACCTTATTTCAAGCACATAAAACCTTTGGAAATTCATATCTTAAAATCTATAACTCCAAAAATTATGATTCCTGTTCCTAAGATTTTATTTTAATGTGTAGATTTTTATTAAGTATTTTGTTTACATGTTTGGTATGATGTTAATTTTCTCTTTATATTGTGCTTGTTTGTATTGTGGCGAGTAGAAGAGCCTGTGACCGAGGATCCTGGTGACCAGCAGATAGAAGTAGCTGAGCAGGAGCTCATTGAAGGCAAGTTGTGCCCGTGATCCACTTTTGTTATCCAATAATATTCTTTAATATCATTTATTCAATGCAGAGGTTTAATTTTGATGGGACCCAATAGGTCACCCTAGTCTGTTTATCCATTCTACCTTGTTTACCCCTGAATCATATGGGTAGTTATGCTATTGCTTTACATGGTTTTGGGATAATCTTTCATTATATCCATGTTCCAGTTATTTTGTTATTCTATTTATGTTCATGTCAAGATCATTAATGTTAATTGGAACATGGAGCTTAACTTGAGAAACACGTGCCACCATAAGGGAGGAATAGGACCCCTTGGCTAACTAATTAGGAAAGCTAGTGGAAGACTACCTTACCCAAAATGGGCAAGGGCAGTAGGGGAGTAGCATGCAAGGAGGTTCTCGGGTTGATTTTGCTATGATGGCGGTTAGACGGGGGATTCTTGCAAGTGCTCTTCTCATAAACTATAGTGGGTTTTTGGAAGCTAGTGGAACTTTATGTGAAGGCCTCGTAGTGTTGCCCTGCCTCGGTTCCTAGGTAGAGGTGTATGGGAGTCGCGATCCCTTGGGAGATGGGTAACATGACTTGTGGGTAAAGGGTACATCCTCTGCAGAGTGTAAAACTGGTATATATACTAGTCGTGCTCGCGGTTATGAGCAGCTCAGGACTCTCGCATGATTAATTTATGTAACTTAAATTCAATTTTGTCATTTGCATATGCATGGGTTTTTTTATTAATTTTGTTCTATTACTTTATTTAAGGTTTGGTATTTACTTACATTTAGTAATTGCTAATAAAATTTTGACCAACTAATTAAAAGCAATGCTCAGCTTTAACCCCTATTGTTGATTAGCCTTACACACCACATGAACATCCACCTTTGGTGATTTCATGCCCACCGGTTTCCCCACAACTTGTTGAACTATGATCATGTGTGAGCTCACCCTTGCTGTCTCACACCCCCCACAGGAGAAGAATAGGTGGTTCAGGAGGAGCCACAAGGCGAGGAGTTTGATCTAATCTAGGTGGCGTTTCCTAGTTGACTTTTGCGCCAAGGATGATCCTTAGTTCGTTTTATATTTATCTTTTATTTTGCAATAAGACTTCCACTATGTAATAAATACTCTGATGTTATTGTGACATTTATCTCTATACACTCTATTATTATATATGTTGTCTTCTTGGCGCATGTATGAGGTGCACCTGGCTTTGTTCCTTAAAGCCGGGTGTGACACTGAAGCAATGAAAACAAAATCCTATGGTCATGAATAGTGTCGGCGTTTCGACCCTGGGGGGTCCCTGGACCGACGAGTAAATTGTCGCCACGTGCCCCAGCCTAGATAGGTCAGCGCGAGGTGGAACACGAAGGGGGGAAGAAGCCGGAGGGAGACAGGCGTGGTAGGTGGAACCCGCGGCCTTCGTGTTAGCCCCGCGCCCAGGTCGGGTGCGCTTGCTGTAGGGGGTTACAAGCGTCCACGCGGGAGGGAGCGAGCGGCCTTGCGCGAGCGCCGTCCCGTCCTTCCCCGCGCGGCCAACCCTCTGTAAGAGGGCCCTGGACCTCCCTTTTATAGGCGTAAGGAGAGGATCCAGGTGTACAATGGGAGGTGTAGCAGTGTGCTAACGTGTCTAGCGCAGGAGAGCTAGCGCCCTAAGTACATGCCATCGTGGCAGCCAGAGAGGTTTTGGCACCCAGTTCGTGTGGTGTCGTGGCCGTCGGAGGAGTGCTGGAGCCTGGCGGAAGGACAGCTGTCGGGGCTGTCGAGTCCTTGCTGACGTCCTCTTGCTTCCGTAAGGGGGCTGAGAGCCGCCATCGTCATAGAGCATGCGGGGCGCCATCATCACTTGTTTAGCGGAGCGAGCCAGATGGGATGTCGGTCTTGTCCCCCGAAGCCTGAGTCCGCTTGGGGTAGGGTAATGATGGCGCCTCCTGTGATGTGGTCGGTCCGAGCCCTGAGTTGGGTGAGGTGGAGGCTCCTCCATGGTCGAGGTCGAGTCTGTCTTCCAAGGCCGAGGTCGAGTCCGAGCCCCTGTGTCAGGCGAGGCGGAGACCATCGGCTGAGGCCAGGGCTAAGTTCGAGCCCTGGGGTCGGGTGAAGCGGAGTTCATCGTCTTCCGGGGCTGAGCCCGAGTCCGAGCCCTGGGGTCAGGCGAAGCGGAGTTCGTCGTCTTCAGGGGCTGATCCCGAGTCCGAGCCTTGGGGTCGAGCGAAACGGAGTTCGTCGTCTTCTGGGGCTGAGCCCGAGTCCGAGCCCTGGGGTCGGGCGAAACGGAGTTCGTCGTCTTCCGGGGCTGAGCCCGAGTCCGAGCCCTGGGGTCAGGCGAAGCGGAGTTCGTCGTCTTCCGAGGCTGAGCCCGAGTCCAAGCCCTGGGGTCGGGCGAAGCGGAGTTCGTCGTCTTCTGGGGCTGAGCCCGAGTCCGAGCCCTGGGGTCGGGCGAAGCGGAGTTCGTCGTCTTCCGGGGCTAAGCCCGAGTCCAAGCCCTGGGGTCGGGCGAAGCGGAGTTTCCTATGGCGCCTGAGGCCGGACTTGGTTGCTGACAGCCTCACTCTGTCGAGTGGCACAGCAGTCGGGGCGGCGCAGGCGGCGCTATCCCCTTGTCAAGCCGGTCAGTGGAGCGGCGAAGTGACTACGGTCACTTCGGCTCTGTCGACTGGAGGGCGCGTGTCAGGATAAAGGTGTCAGGCCACCTTTGCATTAAATGCCCCTGTAATTCGGTCGGTTGGTGCGGCGACTTGGCCAAGGTTGCTTCTTGGTGAAGACTGAGCCTCGGGCGAGCCGAAGGTGTGTCCGTTGCTAGAGGGGGTCCTCGGGCGAGACGTGAATCCTCCGAGGTCGGCTGCCCTTGCCCGAGGCTGGGCTCGGGCGAGGCGTGATCGCGTCCCTCGAATGGATCGATCCTGGACTTAATCGCACCCATCAGGCCTTTGCAGCTTTGTGCTGATGGGGGTTACCAGCTGAGATTTAGGAGTCTTGAGGGTACCCCTAATTATGGTCCCCGATAGTAGCCCCCGAGCCTCGAAGGGAGTGTTAATACTCGCTTGGAGGCTTTTGTCGCACTTTTTTGCAAGGGGACCAGCCTTTCTTGGTTGCGTTTTGTTCCGGTGGGTGCGCGCGAGCGCACCCGCCGGGTGTAGCCCCCGAGGCCTCGGAGGAGTGGGTTGACTCCTTCGAGGTCTTTAATGTATTTCGCAACGCTTCGGCCGGTCTGGTTGTTCCCTCATGCGAGCTGGTCGTAGCCTGGGTGCACGGTCGGGTCCCAAGTTCTCGGGCTGGTATGTTGACGCTGTCAACGGATTGGCCAGAGCCGGGTTTGCGAGAGCAGCCCCCGAGCCTCCGCACAGGGCGAGAGGACGGTCAAGGACAGACTCGACTTTTTTCATACGCCCCTGCGTCGCCTTTCCGCAAGGAGGAGGGGGGGAAAGCGCCATGTTGCCCTTGGAGGGCGCCGAACATGGTGTCTCCAGTGAGCTGCTGACGGGTAATATGAGTGGACGCCCGTGCCCCATTTGTTAGAGGTCGGCTAGAGGCCCGGAGGCGCGCTCCAAAAGTACCTGCTGGTGATCTGCCGGACCTGGTCCCCTTTTGACGGGGTCCGAGGGCTCGATGCCTCCCTCTGATGGGATTCCGTTACAAGATCGTTCCCGCTGGTCTCGGAAATGTCCTAGGGTACCTCGGGAGCGTAGCCCGAGTCTTGGTTATGTATCGAACGTACCCGGGGTCATCCCTCGCTCTATGTCTGAGGCGGCTGTGAACCCTTCGTGGGCCAGCCTACGAACCCCTGATCAGTAGTGGGCACAGAGCCCGAGTGGCCTGAGGCGGCCGTTGAACCCTTCCGAGGGGCCGGCCCTCGAACCTCTGACCAGTAGTGGGCGCGGAGCCCGAGCGCTCTGAGGCGGCTGTTGAACCCTTCCGAGGGCCAGCCTTCGAACCTCTGATCAGTAGGGGGGCTCGGGGCCCGTTTCCTTCACGGAGAAGGATCCCTTTCGGGGTATCCCCCTTTCTCGGTCCCTGTTGTAAGAGAGAGAAAGAGGAAAAGGAAAAGGACACAAAATTGAAATGACGTGGCGTACCTTTTTTGACGCGGTCATTATGGCGAAGGCGAAGCGTCGCTTGCTTCTCCTGCCAAAGGTGCGGCCTGTCCCGCCGCGGAGTCAATGTGACAGGACAAGGGGTTCGCGAGGCAGCCGTTGCGCGTGCACGAGCTGTTCGAGGAACGGAATACGGGCGCGCCGTCTTCACGTCGTGGGAGAGGGTTCTCTCGCTGTCCCACGAGGGGACGTGAGCTTGGCTGACGACGTGACCGCTGCTTCCACCTTTGGCACGGAGCCGTGTTTTTTCTTTATTTCGAGCACTAAGACTCGCCTGTCAACAATCTGAACCGCTTCACCGAGCGTGAGTCGCCTCGTGCAAAGGTGACGAGTGAGGTATCCGTATCCCGGAGGCATAGGAATCGCTCGGCTCGGTCGGCCTTGCTGTTCGAGGCTTCTCTTGCTCAGTTAAAGGAACCCTCGGCCGCTCTTCGATGAGCCGAAGCCGGAGGTAGCGGCGTCAGCACGGACAGAGACAGAGTTGGCTTCAAAAAGAAGATTTGGTCGGCCGGAGCCTGGCCAGGTTGTCCACTAGCGTGACCGACGCCGGAGTTGAGCTGCCGAGGCCACAAGCCGGGCTGAGGCCCTTGGGGAACGGCTGGCTGAGGCTTCGGGGTGGCCGGCCGAGCCGTCTGCTCGAGCCGAATTCCTGAAGAAGACCCCGCCGGTGCTGGTCCGGGCGTGGTGCTGCCGTCGTCCTTCGGGGTGGAGATCCTCCAACCGCGTCGCCGTCCGAGGCTAGGTCAGACCCCGCCGAAGGTGTAGTTGACGCCGAGGGTGCTGCTGCCCCCTTCAACTGTCGACGTCCGAGCCTGCAGGATCGGGTTATCTTGTAGTGTGTGTATGTTTTCTGCGGCCGCTGAGGCCCAAACACACTATCGTCACGTCGTAAAGCTACGTCCCTTTTCCTCTTGTTTCGAGTATCTGGACTTACTTGTCGGTAACAAAATTGTTTGTCCGAGCGAGAGTTACTTTTCACGGAAGGTGATGAGTGAGGTATCCGTATCCCGGAGGCGTAGGAATGCCTCGGCTCGGTCGGCCTTGCCGCTTACGTGTACTCTTACTCGCCCATAGGGTTTTGTCACCGTCGTAGTCGAGAAGGCCCAAAAAATCGTTTCGGTAGAGGAGCTTTCGAGCGTGAAGACTTGTTCGGTCCGCGAAGTCACCTATCCGAGCATGCGTTACTTATCGCAGAAGGTGATGAGTGAGGTATCCGTATCCCGGAGGCATAGGAGTCCCTCGGCTTGGTCAGCCTTGGCTACTTACGTGTACTCCGTCGTTTTGAGGATCCACTTTCGAAGTAGTCGAAAAGCACGAAAGGCATTCTGGCAGAAAAGATTTTTTTTTTCGAGGAAAATTTCGACGCAGAGGGGGGAGGGGGTTCCCCCCTTCTAGCCCTCGAGGAGGGTCGGGCTTTGCCGAGGCAAGGCTGACCCTTCCTTGACGACCAGACTTTGTGTGTGAATGGGGTGTACGAATAACTTGGAAGCATCTTAAGGGTAGAAGCGACGTAGCTGTTGGATGTTCCAAGCGTTGCTGTAGACCTCGCCTTGACTGTTGGCCAGCTTGTATGTTACGGGCTTCAGAACCTTGGTGATGACGAACGGCCCTTCCCAGGGAGGCGTGAGCTTGTGCCGCCCTCGGGTGTCTTGTCGCAGCCGAAGCACCAGGTTGCCCACCTGGAGGTCTCGGGACCGAACCCCTCGGGCGTGGTAGCGTCGCAGGGACTGCTGGTACCGCACCGAGTGTAGTAAGGTCATGTCCCGAGCCTCCTCCAGCTGGTCCAGTGAGTCTTCTCGATTAGCTTGATTGCTTTGGTCGGCGTAGGCCCTCGTCCTCGGGGAACCATATTCTAAGTCTGTGGGCAAGATGGCCTCGGCCCCATAGAATAGAAAGAACGGTGTGAAGCCCGTGGCTCGGCTCGGCGTTGTCCTCAGACTCCAGACCACCGAGGGGAGCTCCTTCATCCATCGCTTGCCGAACTTGTTGAGGTCGTTGTAGATCCGCGGCTTGAGCCCTTGCAGGATCATGCCGTTAGCACGCTCTACTTGCCCATTCGTCATGGGGTGAGCCACGGCGGCCCAGTCCACCTGGATGTGGTGATCCTCGCAGAAGTCCAGGAACTTTTTGCCGGTGAACTGGGTGCCGTTGTCGGTGATGATGGAGTTCGGGACCCCAGAGCGATGGATGATATTGGTGAAGAACGCCACCGCCTGTTCGGACCTGATGCTGTTTAGGGGTCGGACCTCGATCCACTTGGAGAATTTGTCGATGGCGACCAATAGGTGCGTGTAGCCCCCGGGTGCCTTCTGCAAGGGGCCGACGAGGTCCAGACCCCACACAGCAAATGACCAGGTGATGGGTATGGTCTGCAGAGCCTGAGCGGGCAGGTGGGTCTGCCTCGCGTAGAACTGACACCCTTCGCAGGTGCGGACAATTCTAGAGGCGTCGGCCACCGCTGTCGGCCAGTAGAAACCTTGTCGGAAGGCGTTTCCAACAAGGGCTCGAGGTGCTGCGTGATGGCCGCAAGCCCCCGAGTGTATCTCTTGTAAGAGCTCCTGGCCTTCGGCGATGGAAATGCGTCGCTGGAGGATGCCCGAGGGGCTGTGGTGGTAGAGCTCCTTCTCGTCTCCTAGCAAGACGAACGACTTGGCGTGCCGCGCCAACCGCCGAGCTTCGGCTCGGTCGGGGGGTAGCTCTCCTCAGTGGAGATATTGCAGGTACGGGGTCTGCCAGTTTCGATTAGGCGTGACCTCGCTCCGCTCCTCCTCGACGCGCAGTGCCTCACCCTCGGGGGGCGAGGGTACCTCGGGCTGAGCCGAGAGTGCCTCGGGCTGAGCCGAGGACGCCTCGGACTGAGCCGAGGGTGCCTCGGGCTGGGCCGAGGCCTTCTCGGGCTCGGGCGTGTCGTCGGTCTTGACGGAGGGTTGATGCAGGTCTCGAGAGAATACGTCTGGGGGGACCGTTGTTCGCCCCAAGGCTATTTTAGCCAGCTCGTCCGCAGTCTCGTTGTAGCGTCGGGTGATGTGGTTGAGCTCGAGCCCGTAGAACTTGTCTTCCAGGCGTCGAACCTCATCGCAGTAGGCTTCCATCTTCGGGTCGCGGTAGTGGGAGTTCTTCATGACCTGGTCGATGACGAGCTGCGAGTCACCGCGAGCGTCGAGGCGTCGGACCCCTAGCTCGATGGCGATTCGCAACCCGTTGACCAGAGCCTCGTACTCAGCCACGTTGTTGGACGCCGGGAATTGGAGGCGTAGCACGTAGCATAGGTGCTTCCTGAGGGGCGAGATGAAGAGCAGGCCCGCGCTTGCCCCCGTCTTCATCAGCGACCCGTCGAAAAACATGGTCCAGAGTTCCGGTTGGATCGGAGCTGTTGGGAGCTAGGTGTCGACCCATTCGGCCACAAAGTTCGCCAAGACCTGGGACTTGATGGCTTTCCTAGGGGCGAACGAGATCGTCTCGCCCATAATCTCCACCACCCACTTTGCAATTCTACCCGAGGCCTCTCGGGACTGGATGATCTCCCCCAGGGGGAAGGATGACACCACAGTTACCGGATGAGACTCGAAGTAGTGTCGCAACTTCCATCGCGTCAGGATCACCGTGTACAGCAGCTTCTGGATTTGTGGGTAGCGGATCTTGGTCTCGGACAGTACCTCACTGATGAAGTAGACTAGCCTCTGGACGGGCAATGCATGCCCCTCTTCTCATCTCTCAACCACAATCGCGGCGCTAACCACCTGAGTGGTAGCAGGCGACGTAGATCAAGAGGGCTTCTCCGGCAGCGGGGGGCACCAAGATGGGCGCATTCGTGAGGAGCGCCTTCAGGTTCTCGAGGGCTTCCTCGGCCTCAGGAGTCCAAGCGAAGCACTCGGCCTTACTTAAGAGGCGGTACAGAGGCAGGCCTCATTCGCCGAGGCGCGAGATGAAACGGCTCAGAGCCGCGAGGCATCCCATGACCCTCTATACGCCTTTCAAGTCCTTGATGGGCCCCATGCTGGTGATAGCCGCGATCTTTTCCGGGTTGGCCTCGATGCCCCGCTCGGAGACGATGAACCCCAAGAGCATGCCTCGGGGGACTCCGAAGACACACTTCTCGAGATTGAGTTTTAAACCTTTCGCCTTGAGACATCGGAATGTCGCTTCAAGGTTAGAAAGGAGGTCGGAGGCTTTCCTCGTCTTGACTACGATGTCATCGACGTAGGCCTCGACCGTTCGGCCAATGTGTTCGCCGAACACATGGTTCATGCACCGCTGGTACGTTGCACCCGCATTCCTCAAACCAAACGGCATGGTAACATAGCAGTACATGCCGAAGGGTGTGATGAAAGAAGTCGCGAGCTGGTCGGACTCTTTCATCCTGATCTAGTGATACCCTGAGTAGGCATCGAGGAAAGACAGGGTTTCGCACCCAGCAGTGGAATCCACGATTTGATCGATGCGAGGCAAAGGGTAGGGAACTTTCAGACATGCTTTGTTTAGACCAGTGTAGTCTACACACATCTGCCATTTCCCCCCTTTCTTTCTCACAAGCACAGGGTTGGCAAGCCATTCAGGATGGAATACCTCTTTGATGAACCTTGTCGCCATTAGCTTGTGGATCTCCTCGCCTATGGCTCTGCGCTTTTCTTCGTCGAATCGGCGCAAGGGCTGCTTCACGGGTCGGGCTCCAGCTTTGATATCCAGCGAGTGCTCGGCGACTTCCCTCGGTATGCCGGGCATGTCCGAGGGACTCCACGCGAAAACGTCGGCGTTTGCGCGGAGAAAGTCGATGAGAACTGCTTCCTATTTGGGGTCGAGCTCGGAGCCGATCCGGATCTGCTTGGAGGCGTCGTTGCAGGGGTCGAGAGGGACGGACTTAACCGTCTCCGCTGGCTCGAAGTTGCCAGCGTGGCGCTTCACGTCTAGTGCCTCCCTAGAGAGGCTCTCCAGGTCGGCGATGAGGGCCTCGGATTCGGCGAGGGCCTCGTGTACTCCACGCACTCCACGTCGCATTCGTACGCGTGTCGGTACGTGGGGCCGACGGTGATGACCCCGTTGGGGCCCGGCATCTTGAGCTTGAGGTAGGTGTAGTTGGGGACGGCCACGAACTTGGCGTAGCATGGCCTCCCCAGCACTGCGTGGTAGGTTCCTCGAAACCCGACCACTTCGAACGTGAGGGTCTCCCTTCGAAAGTTGGAGGGTGTTTCAAAGCAGACGGGTAGATCGAGTTGTCCGAGGGGTTGGACGCGCTTCCCAGGGATGATCCCGTGGAAAGGCGCAGCGCCCATCCGGACCGAGGACAGATCGATCCGCAGGAGCCCGAGGGTCTCGGCGTAGATGATGTTGAGGCTGCTGCCTCCGTCCATGAGGACCTTGGTGAGCCTGACATTGCCGATGATGGGGTCGACAACGAGCGGGTATTTCCCTGGGCTCGGCACATGGTCGGGATGGTCGCCCTGGTCGAAGGTGATGGGCTTGTCGGACCAGTCTAGGTAGACTGGCGCCGCCACCTTTACCGAGCAGACCTCCCGACGCTCTTGCTTGCGGTGCCGAGCCGAGGCGTTTGCCACTTGCCCACCGTAGATCATGAAGCAGTCGCGGACCTCGAGGAACTCTCCTGCCTTGCGATCTTCATTCTTATCGTCGTTGAGAGCCTTGCCACCCTCCGTGGGTGGCCCGGCCTTGTGAAAGTGGCGCCGAAGCATGGCGCACTCCTCAAGGGTGTGCTTGACGGGCCCCTGATGATAGGGGCACGGCTCCTTGAGCATCTTGTCGAAGAGGTTGGCACCTCCGGGAGGTTTCCGAGGGTTCTTGTACTCGACGGCGGCGACAAGGTCCGTGTCGGCGGCGTCGTGTTTCGCTTGTGACTTCTTCTTGCCTTTCTTCTTGGTGTCGCGCTGATTTGACGCCTCGGGAACATCTTCCGGTGGGCGGCCCTGGGGCTGCTTGTCCTTCCGGAAGATGGCCTCAACAGCCTCCTGGCCAGAGGCAAACTTGGTGGCGATGTCCATCAGCTCGCTCGCCCTGGTGGGGGTCTTGCGACCCAGCTTGCTCACCAGGTAGCAGCAAGTGGTGCCGGCGAGGAACGCGCCGATGACATCCGAATCGGTGACGTTGGGTAGCTCGGTGCGCTGCTTCGAGAATCGTCGGATGTAGTCCCGGAGAGACTCTCCCGGATGCTGGCGGCAGCTTCGGAGATCCCAGGAGTTTCCAGGGCGCACGTACGTGCCTTAGAAATTGCCGGCGAAGGCTTGGACCAGGTCGTCCCAGTTGGAGATCTGCCCCGGAGGCAGGTGCTCCAGCCAGGCTCGAGCGGTGTCGGAGAGGAACAGGGGGAGGTTGTGGATGATGAGATTATCATCGTCCGTTCCACCCAGTTGGCAGGCCAGCCGATTGTCCGCGAGCCACAGTTTCGGTCTCGTCTCCCCCGAGTACTTTGTGATAGTAGTCGGGGTTCGGAACCGGGTCGGGAAAGGCGCCCGTCGTATGGCGCGGCTGAAAGCCTGAGGACCGGGTGGTTCGGGCGAAGGACTCCGATCCTCCCCGCTGTCGTAGTGTCCCCCACGCCTGGGGTGGTAGCCTCGGCGCACCCTCTCGTCGAGGTGGGCCCGACGGCTGCGGTGATGGTGCTCATTGCCGAGGCGACCCGGGGCCACAGGCGCTGTGTTGCGCGTGCGCCCGGTGTGGACCGAGGCTTCCCGCATGAATCGGGAAGTCACGGCGTGAGGTTCCGAGGGGTACCCCTGCCTTCGGGAGGTGGAGCTCTCGGCCCGTCGGACCGCGGCATCCTCCAGGAGGTTCTTGAGCTCTCCCTGGATACGCCGCCCCTCGGTGGTTGATGGCTCCGGCATATCGCGGAGAAGTATTGCCGCTGCGGCCAGGTTTTGGCCGACTCCACTGGAAACCGGTGGTGGCCTTACCCTGACGTCGTCGGCGATGCGGTTGTTTGAACTTGCTCTCAGTTGCAAGGGGACCCAACAAGGGTGAAATAGTGACGTCAACAGGGCACTCACGCTAGATGGCAAAAGCTCTGTTAATCTGGCCTCTCACGGGCACTGTGCGGGGGTATTTATAGGTGTCTGAGTGCCCAGCGTCTCGTGTTAAGGACGCATGTGCCCTCAGACACCTAGGTTATCCCCAGAATATTCCCATAAAGCAGGGTTACAGACTGTAATTACAGGGATGCCTTTACAGATTAGGCCCGTAACACGCAGCGGCCACGCGGGGCCCGTTACAATGGGCCGGATCACACGTGGGCCTCCGAGTTGGGCGAGGCCGCATGGTGGGATGACCTCGTCGTAGGCCTTCGTCTGATGTCGTGTGGGGCGAAGGGTGTCCCTGCCCGCTTTATCTCCGTTGGACCAACGACTGCAGCGAAGGCCTCGAGCGAAGGGTGGCGTCTTTGCCTTCGCCCCAACAGCGGTGCTGGATGCCCTGGGGGAGATGACGCGCTTCTCCGGCCGGAGGTTGGCCCGCCCATTCCTGCCCGATGTCCCGGCGGATTGGCTCAAGTGTTCCTGCTCCCTCGTCGAGCCTGGCCTACATCTCGCGGATTTGCTCGAGCTGTGGGTCATGACCCCCCACCGGGACGTGGACCACAGCTAGCTCCCGAAGGATGTCAACGCGAGGCACAAGCCTAGGGGGATCACCGTTCTCCGGTATACCAAGGTGGTTGCCTTCGCCGGGACCCCCTAGATCGACGTGGAAACATTCGCGACTTGGGTCGCAGTCCTCGTCGCCGAGGCTGCGGCTACCATCGGAACAGTCGGAAAGGCAGTAGTCGCATGCGGTCATGAAGTCCCGCATGGCACTGGGTTTACCAAGCCCGGAGAAATCCCAACAGGAGTCAGGCTCGCCATCTTCCTCGGACCCCGAGGGCCCGCAGGTAGAGACGGCCGTCAGCCGGTCCCAGGGTGACCGCACACGATACCCTAGAGGGTTTGGACTCGTCTCTATGAGAATGTCCACCAAAGCAAAGTCGCTTGGTGGGTCGAGGCCGAATCCAAAAGGCGCGAGATGGGAATCGGTCGGTACCTCTTGGTCGACGGGCGGTGACGAAGTCACGTCAGGGACTGACTGCACCATCGTCTCAGGTACAAGGGTGACGCCCAGCAAGTCCTTCGTGAGCGTGCTGGCGTCGTCCGTTTGCTTGAGGTTGGTGTGTTGCGGGGAGACAGCGCTCGTCTTCGTCTCAGACGCGAGGTCGATGCCCGACGCGCTCTCTGTTGGGGCGCCGGCGCCGTCGACTCGCTCGACAGCCGACGAGGTGCCGCCTCCTGCTTGGCCTTGGTTGCCACGCCTCCTCCTCCGTCGGCGGGGGAGGGGACAGGATAAGCCCGAATGTCGTCCTTCCACCACGTGAGGAAGGCGTCGTCGATTTCCCCGCCGGCGGGCGGGTTGTCGACCGCCATTGTCGCTGTCGCGCGGCGGGGGAAGGAGTATCATGTCGTAGCTGCCGTCGAGGGACATGAACTCAAGACTCCCAAAACGGAGCACCGTCCCAGGCTGGAGAGGTTGCTGGAGACTGCCCATCTAGAGCTTGACGGGATGCTGTTCGTCAACACGCAGCAGGCCCCTACTTGGCGCGCCAACTATCGGCGTTTCGACCCCGGGGGGTCCCTGGACCGACGAGTAAATTGTCGCCGCGTGCCCCAGCCCAGATGGGTCGGCGTGAGGCGGAACGCGAAGGGGGGAAGAAGCCGGAGGGAGACAGGCGTGGGAGGTGGAACCCGCGGCCTTCGTGTTAGCCCCGCGCCCAGGTCGGGTGCGCTTGCAGTAGGGGGTTACAAGCGTCCACGCGGGAGGGAGCGAGCGGCCTTGCGCGAGCGCCGTCCCGTCCTTCCCCGTGCGGCCAACCCTCTGTAAGAGGGCCCTGGACCTCCCTTTTATAGGCGTAAGGAGAGGATCCAGGTGTACAATGGGAGGTGTAACAGTGTGCTAACGTGTCTAGCGGAGGAGAGCTAGCGCCCTAAGTACATGCCATCGTGGCAGCCGGAGAGGTTTTGGCACCCAGTTCGTGTGGTGTCGTGGCCGTTGGAGGAGCGCTGGAGCCTGGCGGAAGGACAACTATCAGGGCTGTCGAGTCCTTGCTGACGTCCTCTTGCTTCCGTAAGGGGGCTGAGAGCCGCCGTCGTCATAGAGCATGTGGGGCGCCATCATCACTTGTTTAGCGGAGCGAGCCAGATGGGACGCCGGTCTTGTCTCCCGTAGCCTGTGTCAGCTTGGGGTAGAGTAATGATGGCGCCTCCTATGACGTGGTCGGTCCGAGCCCTGAGTTGGGCGAGGTGGAGGCTCCTCTGTGGTCGAGGTCGAGTCTGTCTTACAAGGCCGAGGTCGAGTCTGTCTTACAAGGCCGAGGTCGAGTCCGAGCCCTTGGGTCGGGCGAGGCGGAGACCGTTGGCTGAGGCCAGGGCTGAGTCCGAGCCCTGGGGTCGGGCGAAGCGGAGTTCGTCGTCTTCTGGGGCTGAGCCCGAGTCCGAGTCCTGGGGTCGGGCGAAGCGGAGTTCGTCGTCTTCCGGGGCTGAGCCCGAGTCCGAGCCCTGGGGTTGGGCGAAACGAAGTTCGTCGTCTTCCAGGGCTGAGCCCGAGTCCGAGCCCTGGGGTTGGGCGAAGCAGAGTTCGTCGTCTTCCGGGGCTGAGCCCGAGTCCGAGCCCTGGGGTCGGGCGAAGCGGAGTTCGTCGTCTTCCGGGGCTGAGCCCGAGTCCGAGCCCTGGGGTCAGGCGAAGCGGAGTTCATCGTCTTCCGAGGCTGAGCCCGAGTCCGAGCCCTAGGGTCGGGCGAAGCAGAGTTTCCTATGGCGCCTGAGGCCGGACTTGGTTGCTGACAGCCTCACTCTGTCGAGTGGCACAACAGTCGGGGCGGCGCAGGCGGCTATCCCCTTGTCAGGCCGGTCAGTGGAGCGGCAAAGTGACTACAGTCACTTCGGCTCTGTCGACTGGAGGGCGCGCGTCAGGATAAAGGTGTCAGGCCACCTTTGCATTAAATGCCCCTGTAATTCGGTCGATTGGCGCGGCGACTTGGCCAAGGTTGCTTCTTGGTGAAGACTGAGCCTCGGGCGAGCCGAAGGTGTGTCCGTTGCTGGAGGGGGTCCTCGAGCGAGACGTGAATCCTTCGGGGTCGGCTGCCCTTGCCCGAGGCTGGGCTCGAGCGAGGCGTGATCGCGTCCCTCGAATGGACTGATCCAAGACTTAATCGCACCCATCAGGCCTTTGCAGCTTTGTGCTGATGGGGGTTACCAGCTGAGATTTAGGAGTCTTGAGGGTACCCCTAATTATGGTCCCCGACAAATAGATAAGCAGAAAAGATAATCCGCCAGTACGAACAATAAAGAGCAGGAAGTTGACTCACCTGAAGATTTGAAAGGAATATGGGAAGACCTAGTGCAGGAAGAGTCGACACAAGGCTCGATGAGGGGAGATCAGCAAAAATAATCTCAAGATCATGACTCGGGATAACTTCAGCTCCGTAAGTAGGTGGCAAGCTCTTGGCATTTGGATCACTGACCTCTAAAGCGACTTGACTGACAAGAGCCACAGAAGTATGCATCGCCACAGCATCCTCAGACCGGACTGGGGGGTCCAACGTGGACATCCATAGAAGCAGTAGAGAGGGATCCCACTCCAACACCCTCGGGGGCTGGGCCACCATCTGTGCCACCCTCGGGGGCTAGGTTCTTTGTAGCAGGCTCCTCTACAGCTGAAGGCCCCTCAGTAACGTCCATTAGAGCAGGGTGACTCGAATCAACACCTTTGCATGGAATACTACCCTCTAAAGTCGACGATGCATGAGATACCACCCGGGTTACTTCTTGACCAGCAGAATCATGCAGCGAAAGACCACCTTCTGGGACTTCTGAATAGATGGTCAGAATGTTAGCCTCAAGAGGCTATGATAAGATACCCTCAGGAATGACCTCTTCCAGGGCTCGATCGAAGTCTAATATCGATAGCCCTTGAAGGTTGATGAGTGCTGACAAGGCTTGGGAGGGAATATCGCTGCTCCCGTCGTTGCCTTTATAGTGACGACTGTTCTTTCGGATCAGTGGAATTTCTTCCTCCTCTTCCTCTTCATCCTCATCAAACAAACCGCCGGCAGTCTGAGCATCATCAACATTGACCTCGGGAATGGCGTCCACCAAGCCGTCCCCAGGGAATGATGCAAAAGGGCATCATCTTGATCCAGGCATGACAGTCGCCGGAGCCGTTTCTTCCTCTTTTTCTCCTCGACAGGTGCAGCCAGACGGTTCACTCGGCGTGAACACTTCGGGGGGCACCTTTAGGTTTTTGGACCTCCACTTCCCCACCAAAATCTTGTCCTGTCATAATGGCCATTGGCTCGGTGCGGGTAGAGTCAGACGATTCCCCGGCCAGCAGGCTAAGTACGACATCCATCTCAGCATTGTCAGTGCTAGATGGAATATTGAAGTGAGTCTACCTCTCAGCCTTCGGAAGGTTTCGAAGTGGAGCAATCAAGGCTTCAATATCCTCAGGGGAGGGCCACACTCTATGGCCCGAGCTACCATCACGAGCAGGAGGATTAGAGACAAATCCAGAAAAGGGCCTATTGGGGGCAGGTTCCACATAGAGTAGGCCAAGGGAGCACCAGCATTCGAGACCCTCCCCCTCAATATCATATCCAATCGGCTCAGCAAGTCCTCATCAGGAATTTGTCCGTTAGTGACCTAGGGGGAGTCATTGATACCGGTATACAAATCGGCAGGGTAAACTCTGTCCTTTAGAGGTTGAATGTTCTTGAAGATAAAGTCGGTGACTACGGCCTCAACAGTCAGACCCTTGTCATTCAACGAGCAGATTTCAGTAAGCAGCACTCTGGCTTCAGCTACCTCTGAAAAAGTGGGAGGCTCCACCCAACTAGATGTGCGAACATCCGGTTGTCTTCCTGACCAAGGGGGGGTCGCTGTGATTTTCCAAGATGAAAGACTCGAGGCGCCATCCTTTAATGCTGTCCTTGAGTGGAATATCGAGGTATTCCACTTTCCACCCCTGGCGAAGTTCTAAACTTGCGCCACCAATGAACTGGTGCTGCCCTCCAGCCATCCCGGGCCGACAATGATAAAGATACCTCCAGAGCCCGAAATCGGGGAGAATCCCAACAAAAGCCTCGCACAGATGTATGAAAATAGCAACTTGAAGGATGGAGGTAGGGTTCAAGTGCGTCTGATCCAAATCGTAAAAATTGAGAAGACCACGGAAGAAAGGAGATACAGGAAGAGCGAGTCCGCGGATGAGAAACGACACATAAACATCAGATTCGTGGGTATCCTCTGTCGGAACAGTGATCCCACAATAGATCCGCCAAGAACAGAGCTCTTGTGGCGGCAAAACCCCAGTTTTAACAAGATGAAAAAGGTCAGATTCAGAAATGACAGACATGTGATTACCAGCGAATGGAAGTTGGCTGTTGGGATTGATGGGCGGGATAATCGGAACATCGATGCTCTGTCTCTTCCTCTTGGGAGCCATTGCAGTCTCTCGAGCAGATTGAACGGTCTTGGGGTTTCGCGAAAGCAAAGAAGTGGCAGAGAGAAAAAGTGCAAATAGGGCTCTGAAATAAGAAAGGCATGTTGGCATGGTCTAAATGGACCCCTTAGGTCGGGCACTACCTCTAAAGTGCCAGATCACCACTCAGAAAAGTAACAACTGCAGTCATCACTCGGGCATTACCTCTAAAATGCCAGCACTGTCAGGCACATAGACAAATCATCAAGCGCGCAAATGAAAAAGCAAAACAATGACAACTGTTTGGAGCAACTGCATCCTTGATTCATAATAAGAGGGGGTAGTACAAACTCAAAGCCGACTCATTATGAGTCGACCCTTTCCTACCCTTACAACTACATTACATTACTCTACTATTTACACTACACTACGCTACTAACTAACACTATCTTATTCTACTACTACTCACTGCTTACTACTACTAATACTACTATTATCTATACTAATATTTAACCAGTGGCCTTGCGCCACTGGTCTTGTTGCCTCTGCCCTTACCGCTGCTGCCGCCGCTGTCGCCATCGCCACCGTCGCTGCTGTCACCATCGCCGCCCTCGCCGATGTCGCCTTTGCCGCCGTCGCCGCTGTCGTCACCATCGCCGCCCTTGCTGTCATCGCTGCTGCCGCCATCGCCTCCATCATCATCGCCGCTGCTGCCGTCGTCGCCTCCGTCATCATCACCGCCACTCCACTCCTCGAAAGAGTCGGACGAGTCCTCATCCGAGGAGACTCCCGACTCATCCGACGCATCGAGCCCGGTGTGCTCGGTGGCACGCCAGTACGCTCGGACTGCAACGGACAACCCTCTAGAGTCATCCGAGTCGTTGGATGACGCACTACAACCTTTTAGGCCTTCTGTGACATTGTGATTATGTCACTAACTTGTGTTTATTTGTCATAGATTGTATTTTGGTGACGCTATTATGACGAAAAGGTCATCGTCACAGAAGGTGCGTGTTAAATAGACTACAATGACGTTCATCAAAAAACCGTCATAGATTTTATGACGTACATTAGATTCTCAATAAATCTATGACACTCTATTTTGTCATAAGCCACTATAAAAACGTCAAAGTTCATACTGGCATGAATTGCCACATGGCTAATGGTGATGACGTGGGATGTGACATGGCAAAACCTTTATGACAAAAATATTTATCATAGATTTGATCACGTGGCAAAATTGTTGTGACGAAGAATTTTGTCATAAATTGAGAGGCAGTGGCCGCTAACGTGGCAAGTGAAGCATTTATGATAGATATATAATCATCATCAAAAGAAACACATCGTATGAATTCATATCGTCATGGAACACATCACAACCAAAATATCATATTGATATGTTGAACACAAATATTTCATCCATCAGAGAATCATATAACGTCAAAACATATATCTACAAATCCTTTAACTTCAATTCCAAAGAAAATCCTATAACTTCAACTCAAAGTACTAAATTTTAAGCATATTGTAACTAGCTACTATAGCAGCCATAACGTTGCAGGTCCTATAGTGGTCAAGCAGACTTAAGATGGACACACTTGGCCTCGATTGAAGCTTAATAGTTGATGAAGGTGGTTATTATTTTCTTCCATCGACCTCTTTATACTAGCAATGGTCTCCTGAAATGCCTGTGCTGCTACATTAGGCCGATCGACATGAGCCCCAGTCTGAGCTGAGACATGATCCCTGCGAAGAGCATGGGGAAGTATGAGAATCCCACACAATCACTATCAGTCAAACCACACAATGAGCAAATAGTAAATTTTGGACATCAGATGAATACCTCTCCGAAGGCAAGAACAAATTTCACTGACAATATTACAGGAAGAACATGATGAAACATCCTATCAAGAAATATAGAATGGTTAAAATAGAATGGAGTGCAAAATATATCAGAAAAAAAATATGTGACCTATGCCCTACCTATCAATGACTTTAGAATACAAAAATAAGAAAGGTATAAGGTGTAAGAGTATCAACTGGTGAAAGAACACTCGTATGAGAATTGTGATAGTAGATTTAGGAGTCAAAATAATATTAATCAGATATACATACACCATACGATGTATTTAGAATAACACAAATTGAATGTGTTGCAGTTGGATGATGAAAGAAACTAGTAGCAACTGGGAGAAATAAGCTTTTATATAGTGGATGCAATAGGTTGTATTCTCAATCTTTTCTGAACTTCATCAACTAGTTCCAAATGTAAGATAAACATAAATAGGATTGCAAAAAATCATGGTGACATGGTGCCAAAAAAAGTTGAGCAGATACAACTTTAGAACCTTGTCCCTCTCTCCCAATAATGAGTTAAAAGGTCTAAGTATTGATGCTAGGATAGATCATTAGAAGCTTCAAAATAATTCTGATATTACCATACATTCTTTTAGCAAATGAATACAATTCTAGAGTACAAAATAGTGTGATAATTGATATGATTACAATCCAAACATTCTACCTCCATGGCAGCAACATTACACAACAATAGGGTGACATGAAGCTAGTGCTGCTTTTGAACAACTAGAAGGATGGCAGCTGCAGCAAACAATGTAAATAATAAACAAAACATGAGGGGCAGAAGAACCATTAGTCAAGGGGAAATATGGCAATTGAGCTGGACTTCAATAGGGCAATAACAATAGACCACTGTAACTAAAAAGGGGATGCTAAAAGACTGCACCGGGGGCGTGTAACACCCGGTTTTAAAGAACAAAGCCGGGTGCATCTCATACATGCGCCAAAGAAGACAACATATATAATAACAGAGTGTATAGAGATAAATGTCATAAACATCAGAGTATTTATTACATAGCGGAAGACTTATTACAAAATAAAGAAATAAATGTAAAACGAACTAAGGATCGTCGGCGCCAATGTCGACTGAGAAACGCCACCTAGATCAAATCATACTCCTCGCCTTGTGGCTCCTCCTGAACCACCTGTTCTTCTCCTGTGGGGGGGTGTGAGACAGCAAGAGTGAGCTCACATACGTTCATAGCTCAACAAGTCGTGGGGAATAATGTGGCATAAACTCACCAAAGGTGGGAGTTCATGAAGTGTAAGGCTGATCAATGAAATAAAGGCTGAAGCTGAGCATTGCTTTTATAAGTTGGTCAAAATTTTATTAGCAGTTACTAAGTGTAAGTGAATACCAAACCATAGTAATAATAAGTAAAAGTAATAATAAAATAATCCCAAATGCAATGAAATGATAGGTTAAGTTTAAGTTCCATAATTTAATCATGTGAGTGTCCGAGCCGCTCATGACCGTGAGCACGGCTAGTATACCAGTTTTACACTCTGCAGAGGTTGCGCATCTTTACCCACAAGTCGTGTTACCCATTTGCCACGGAGTTGATCAGACCCCATACACCTCTACCTAGGAAGCGAGGCAGGGTACCACTACGAGGCCTTTACAAAGTTCCACTAGCTTCAGACTACCCGCTACAGTTTATAGGAAGTTCCAATGCAGGGTTCCTGGCTGACCGCCATCGCAGCAAAATCAACCAGGGACCTCCCTACACTGACCACTCCCCTACTGCCCTTGCCCCTTTCGGGTAAGGTAGCCCTCCCCTAGCTTTCCTAGTTAATCAGCCAAGGGCGTCCCATTAAACCCTTGTGGTAGCACTATTTTCCCGGGTGGTTCTCCATGTTCCCATTAACATAATGATCTTAACATGAACAAGGAAGAATAGAACAGATAACAATAAATAGTATAACAATGAGTGATGAATATCTCTATACCCAAATCCACATAAAGCAATAGCATGTACTACCCAAAACTTTAGTAGTAAAACCAGTGGTGAAACAAGGTATAAAGATAGTCAAATCTAGGGTATCCTATTGGGTCCCATCAAAATTAACCTATGCAGATCATTATGAATAATAAGAACATGAATGGGTAAAAGAAGTGATCAAGGGCACAACTTGCCTTCAACGAGCTCCTGCTCAGCTACTTCAACTTGTTGAAGCTCAGGTTCCACAGTGGGTTGCTCGTCTACTCGCATCAATACAATACATACATGACATAGCATAAATTAACATCACATCAAACATGCAAATAGAATATACAGTAATAAACTAGACATTAAAATAAGATCACAGGAACTGGAATCCTTAAATTTAGAGTTATATATTTTAAGTTATGGATTTTCTAAGGTTTTATGCATTTAATACAAGATTAAGTGAAAGAATAATTTTAATGTGTTTGTCATGTCAGAACAGAGGCACTAATGGGTAGACAATATTATTACAAAAATTTAGGAACTGGAATCATTAAATTTGGTGTTCATATGCATTTTCTATAATTTAAACAAGTTTCAGCAATTATTTTTGTATTAAAAATGAATTTAGAATGGATTTTCTCTGATTTTATTGATTCCTGGACTAGGCGTCAAAATCTGTAAAGCGCAGGGGCTATGGCGTAAAAGAACCTAAGACACAGGAAACAGCAGTATGGGACGGCGGGTTGATTTCCGCAAAGTCCAGGGGCTCTTATGCAAAACGACCCGGCCGAAGGGGTATCCAACGACCCTGGCCGTCCGATTCAATTTAAACAATCCAGATTAGATCACGGTTCATATCGAAGCGGTATGGAATACGGGTCCTCGGATTTCAATCGCACGGCCCACGCTGAATCTACGTCATAATCAATCGTGAACCCTACGATCCAAATCTAACGGCCATGATCACCCTGAGTGAAACGGTACGCAGTTTCTAATCTGAACCGCCCGTGATCGATCCAGTGGCTCAGACATCACCCAACCTGCGATATGATCGGGACCGTTGATCCATTGATCAACCGTCCACATCCCGTCGTCCTCCTCCGCCCAAATCCCCCCAAATGCCCGACGGCGGCGAGGATCACCACCGGCGGTACAATTCTCCGGTTCGGGGGCACCAAACATAAATTAACTTCTGCTACACGTTGCGAATATGAAAGCGGGTTTGGGCGAGGGTTTCTTACTGGGAATTGCTGGCACAAGCGAGTTGTCCACGGTGAGCTGCGGGCGGAGGTGGAAGCGCAGCGACGACGAGCAATCGCCGATGATGCAGTCAACCAATTGTTGCGCTTGGTGCTCGGTGAGTATCAGTGGTGTCCACCGAAGGCCCTAGACCCCTACCCAGAGCTCGGTGGCGCGTATGGCTCCAGTCAGCGACGGCGGGACACAGAGCTCCGTGGCGGGTGGTGGCGGCGAGTGGTGCTTGTCGATGGGGCGGATCCTAGGCGAGGCTAATGCGCAGGCAATAGAGGCCCTCCTTAATTTATGGACGCAGGAAGCTCCGCTTGCCTGACGACTCCGCACAGACCGCAGCCGTTTTCAACCGTCCGACAATGGCGCTCGATCCGTTGACGAGGCGGTGGGATGACAGGTGGGTCCCGCGGAACAGCCCCACGGGTGAGAAGAGCGGTCGCCTACCAAGTGGGTTCTGCGAGGTTCGCGTCAGCAGGTCCGAGGATCTCGGTCATGCCATGGAGCTCGGGTTCTGTTGCGCTTCTGTTAGGGGCCCGCGTTCGTAGCGAAGGGGACGGTTATGACGAAGGGGTCCCACATATCAGTGAGATCCAGAGGAGTCGAGCGGATGGCGGCTGACGCGTGGGGTCCCCCTGTCGGCGCCGGTTCATGCACAGAGGCGCGAAAACGGGCCGCGCAAGGGAATTAGGTAGTGGGCCGAATGTGGCATTCTGGGCCCATTCAGACGATTTATTTTTTTTCTATTTTATTTTCTATTTTCTTTTCTCCCTTTTCCAATTCAAACTCCAATTTGAATTCAAATTTAATTCAAATCTCTGTTGTGAATTTGCACTTTAGATTTAATATCCAAACCAAAGATTCCAATATGAAATGGCACCTTTATTTACATATTTTCTTCATATTGCATATAGTATTTCCCTTATTGTTTATGTCATTTCCAATTTCTAAAGGTAAGTTTGGGTCTTAAATTCCCCATTAGGGCACTAATATATTTTTATTAATATTATCATTATTATTATTATTATTATTATTATTTATAGATGCGCAATCACATAAACTCCAACATGATGCATAGATTATTTAGGTTTTCTTGGTTCTAATTGCCCACTTAACTAGTGTTGATCACATGCAATGAATAGTAGAGGCCACAACAAATAAGTTTATCTCTATCCACCTTTATTACACTTTTGAGTATTACAAATCCTACCCCCCTTAAAAATAATCTCGTCCTCGAGATTTAAGAAGATCTAGGGAAAAGGTGGGGAAAATCTATGTGAAGCTCTTCTTCTCTTTCCCATGTAGCTTCATCTTCACCATGGTGACTCCATTGTACTTTGCACATCTTTATCACCTTGCTTCTTGTAACTCAAGTCAAAGTGTCCAGAATCTTGATAGGGTACTCAGCATAAGTCAAATCCTCTTAAACACTAAGGTCCTCCATTGGTAGCTGCTCCTCAGGTACCCTGAGGCACTTCTTTAGCTGAGACACATGAAACACATCATGTACATCTGACAGATGATCGGGTAACTCCAGTTGATATGCAACTTCACCCACTCGCTTTAAGATTAAGAAGGGTCCAATGAAGCGAGGGGACAACTTTCCTTTAACTTTAAATATCCTCATACCACGAAGTGGTGACACCTTCAAATAGACATGATCACCCTCCTTAAACTCCAGGAGTCTCCTTCTATTATCAGCATAGCTCTTTTGCCTTGATTGTGCAATTCTCAAATTTTCTCTTATCATTCGAACTTGCTCTTCTGCCTCTTGAATCAATTCAGGCCCAAAGAACTGTCTTTCTCCAGTCTGATCCCAATATAGGGGAGTCCTGCATTTTCTACCATACAGAGCTTCAAATGGTGACATCTTCAAACTGGCCTGGTAACTATTATTATAAGAAAACTCAGCATATGGTAAGCTCTTCTCCCAGCTGCCACCATGCTTGAGAGCACAAGCTCTTAACATATCTTCCAGCACTTGATTGGTTCTCTCTGTCTGTCCATCAGTCTGGGGATGGTAGGCTGAACTAAAATTCAACTTTGTATCCAAGCTCTCATGCAACTTCTTCCAAAATCGAGAAGTAAACTGTGATCCTCGATCAGACACGATCTTCTTAGGCACACCATGTAGGCAAACTATCCGAGTCATATACAACTCTGCGAGCTTGGCTCCCGTATAATTAGTCCTCACTGGTATGAAATGAGCCACTTTTGTTAATCTATCCACGATTACCCAAATAGAGTCATACCCAGCAGGGGTGCGGGGTAGTCCAACAATGAAATCCATACCGATTTCTTCCCATTTCCACTCAGGAATCTTAAGCGAGTGCAATAATCCAGCGGTTCTTTGATGTTCAGCCTTAACTCTTTGACATACATCGCACTTAGCCACATAAGCAGCCACATCTCTTTTCAGTCCGTACCACCAATACTTTCGCTTCAAATCTTGATACATCTTAGTGCTTCCAGGGTGGATGGAGTAATCAGAATCATGAGCTTCTTTCAATATAGCCTCACGGAGGCTATCGATCTCTGGAACACATATCCGATCTTTGAACCATATAGTACCTTGCTCATCCTCCGTGAACTCCGGAACTCGACCTTCCGTAATCAGATCCTTAATCTCTTGGATTTTAGCGTCACCAACCTGACCTTTACGAATCTCTTGCTCCAAGGTAGGTTCCAACTCAATGGTAACTCCTTCAGTATGAGTAACAATTCCCAGGTTGAGCTTCTCAAAATCTTTTGCTAATTCATCGGGTAGCTGGACAACGAAAGCGGAGTGAACATGCTCCTTCCGACTCAAGGCATCTGCAACCAAATTTGCCTTGCCTGGATGATAGTGAATCTCCAAATCATAATCCTTAATAAGCTCCAACCAACGACGTTGTCTAAGGTTGAGATCCTTCTGAGTGAATATATACTTCAAACTCTTATGATCCATATATACTTGGCACTTAGTTCCCATAATGTAGTGTCTCCAAATCTTAAGTGCATGCACTACGGCAGCCAGTTCTAAGTCATGGGTGGGGTAGTTCAATTCATGCTTCCTCAACTGACGAGATGCATAGGCAATCACATGACCATCTTGCATAAGCACACATCCAAGTCCTTGGCCACATGCATCACAATAAATGTCAAATCCCTTCTGCAGAACTGGCATAATCAGCACTGGAGGTGACATCAATCTCTCCTTCAATTGATCAAAACTCTCTTGGCATTTCTCATCCCACTTAAATTCTCTTCCTTTCTCCAAAAGCGATGTCATGGGCTTAGCAATCTTAGAAAATCCTTCAATAAATCTCCGATAATATCCTGCGAGTCCCAAGAAACTCCGAATCTCCGTAACTGTAGTGGGCACTCTCCACTCCATAATCTCCTTCACCTTAGCAGGATCCACTGCTATTCCTCCATTAGAAATAATATGACCAAGGAATGGCACCTTGTCAATCCAAAACTCGCACTTGCTGAACTTAGCGTAGAGTTGATTATCTCGTAGCTTCTGTAGCACCAACCTTAGATGTTGTTCATGATCACTTTCATTCTTAGAATAGATAAGAATATCGTCGATGAATACCACGACGAATCTGTCCAAATACTCCATAAACACCTTATTCATCAAATTCATGAAGTAAGCTGGTGCATTGGTTAGTCCAAATGACATAACAGTAAACTCATATAATCCATATCGAGTCGAGAAAGCCGTCTTGGGAATATCCGATGGTCTAATCCTCATCTGATGGTAACCCGATCGGAGATCAATCTTCAAAAATACTCTTGCTCCTCTCATTTGATCAAACAAATCCTCAATACGGGGCAACGGGTACTTGTTCTTCACCGTAACATCATTAAGAGACCTATAATCCACACACATCCGTTGTGATCCATCCTTCTTCTGCACAAATAACACCGGTGCTCCCCAAGGTGAGGAACTTGGACGAATGTAACCAGCCTCTTGTAACTCCGTTAACTGCTTCTTCAGTTCCTTCAACTCCTCCACGGACATTCTATATGGCCGTTTAGAAATAGGGGCGGTTCCAGGTAAGAGATCAATAACAAACTCGACTTCTCTATCAGGTGGCATCCCTGGTAACTCCTCTGGAAAGACATCCGGAAAATCTCTAACCACCCAGATGTTGTCACCAACAAACTCCTCAGGCATAAAGAACATTGCACGCATGGATGAGGAGGTTACTGCAATATTAACTTGAAATCTTTGTCCTTTAGTGGTAGTGAGCTCTACGGTACCTCTACCACATGCTATAACGACCTTTGCCTTCCTTAGCCATGACATACCAAGGATCAAATCTATACTGCTTGACTCTAATATTATAGCAGTAGCTCCAAATTCTCTACCCATAATGGTTAATGTCAATCTACGTGTCATTTGATTCGCCTCAACAGGCCCTTTAGGTGTAATTACTATCAGGGGTTTTCTCATATTTAGCAGTGGTATTTCATTTGTGTTGGCATATCTAGCAGACATGAATGAATGTGTAGCACCAGAATCAAATAATATGGTTGCAGGAATTGCATTAACATAAAACATACCAATTACGAGGTCACCACCCTCAGGAGTATCATCAATGCTGACTTGATTCACCCTGGCTATAGAATATCCCTTGCCAGGGGTCTGTTGCTTGTTCTGAGCTGGAGTAGTAGCAATCCTCTGTGGGCAGACATTTGCATAATGACCAATCTTCCCACACTTGAAACATTGAGTGCCCGGACTCTGTCCTGCAAACTTCGTCGGGGTGCCCGTGGGAGTAGCCTGTCGAGGAGGTGGAGTCCTCAGTGGTGATTGCTGAACTGGGCGTGGTCCTCCCGGTCGAGTCGGTGTACCCTGTGGTGAACTGTAGCGAGGACAAACACTGCTGCTACCCTGTCCTTGCGAGATAGCCTTTCTCTTCAAATCACCCAGTTGAACACGCTTGTGTTCAATAGCAAGAGCCTTATCAAGTAGCCTCTGAAATGATGGAAAAGTGTGTGCCACTAGAGCATACTGCAGCGGTCCATTAAGTCCTTCAATAAAATGCTCCTGCTTTCTCTCATCCTCAGCAACTTCCTCTGGAGCATATCTCGACAACTGAATGAATTTATCCCTGTACTCGCTGACCGACATACTGCCTTGCTTCAATGACAGAAACTCCTTCTTCTTGATCTTGATCATACCAGCTGGAATATGGTAGTTCCTGAATTGTGTACTGAACTCTGCCCAAGTAATAGTATCAGCAGCATCATGGGCAGCAGTATAAGAATCCCACCAGTCAGCAGCAGGACCCGTCAGACGTCCAGAAGCATATAAAACCTTCTCTCGGTCAGTGCATTGTGCAATGTTGAGCATCTTCTCAATTGCTTTCAGCCAATCATCTGCATCAAGTGGATCTGGCGAACTGGCGAAGGTCGGTGGCTTATGACTCATAAACTCCCGGTGCTTATCACGAGGTGGAACTGGTGGTGGTGGTGGAGGCAATGGCACTTGTTGCTGCTGTTGCTGTTGTTGTTGCTGTTGTTGAAGTTGTTGTTGCGCCCTCCTTTCTTGGCGTATCTCATCTCTCTCCTGGCGCAACTCCTGGCGTATATCTTCTCTTTCCTGACGCATTTCCTGGCGTTCTTGCTGCATCTGGGCACGCATATCAGCCATAGTGTCCGCCATTTGCTGCATCACCGCCATCTGAGCAGCAACCAGTGGGTCAACTCCGCCTGGTGGAGGATTAGGAGGATTCATCTCTGCTGGCTGTGGCTGAGGTTGTCTATATATCCTTCGAGTGTGTTGATTAGGAGGCAGATCAATTCCACCACCCCTCCTGGTATTGACCATCTGAGTTAGATACATAAGGTAAGAGAATAGTAGACAAGGCAGTAATTACAAATCATGTTACTTTGGGGGATTTATTAGCTAAGTAGTTTAATGTTTTACCTACCATAGCTAATTTATTACCTTATGGTGGTACATACTAAGATGTCCATATATAATACTTCAATCAATCAAAGAAGCAAATCAGACATTTTTCATCAGAACAATCAACCAACATTTTTAAAATAGAGAAAATAGTTTTATTTTCGTCTGAGGTTCCCTATCTCTGAAAAGACCATAAGTGTAGGATTCCAAGGCGTGAAATCCTTCTTGTCTTAGAGTAGAAAAGGTAAGAATGATCAGAGTAGAACAGTAGAAGGTGAGACAGGATCAAGATAAGTGTAGAGAGAATCAGAGTAAGGTAAGTGTAGAATGAATCAGAATGAGATAAGTAGGTAAGGGTTGTCCATTTCTATCTAGGTTTCGTCCTACAGTCAACATTTCCTCTGATACCACTTCTGTAACACCTGGTTTTAAAGAACATAGCCGGGTGCATCTCATACATGCGCCAAAGAAGACAACATATATAATAACAGAGTGTATAGAGATAAATGTCATAAACATCAGAGTATTTATTACATAGCGGAAGACTTATTACAAAATAAAGAAATAAATGTAAAACGAACTAAGGATCGTCGGCGCCAATGTCGACTGAGAAACGCCACCTAGATCAAATCATACTCCTCGCCTTGTGGCTCCTCCTGAACCACCTGTTCTTCTCCTGTGGGGGGGTGTGAGACAGCAAGAGTGAGCTCACATACGTTCATAGCTCAACAAGTCGTGGGGAATAATGTGGCATAAACTCACCAAAGGTGGGAGTTCATGAAGTGTAAGGCTGATCAATGAAATAAAGGCTGAAGCTGAGCATTGCTTTTATAAGTTGGTCAAAATTTTATTAGCAGTTACTAAGTGTAAGTGAATACCAAACCATAGTAATAATAAGTAAAAGTAATAATAAAATAATCCCAAATGCAATGAAATGATAGGTTAAGTTTAAGTTCCATAATTTAATCATGTGAGTGTCCGAGCCGCTCATGACCGTGAGCACGGCTAGTATACCAGTTTTACACTCTGCAGAGGTTGCGCATCTTTACCCACAAGTCGTGTTACCCATTTGCCACGGAGTTGATCAGACCCCATACACCTCTACCTAGGAAGCGAGGCAGGGTACCACTACGAGGCCTTTACAAAGTTCCACTAGCTTCAGACTACCCGCTACAGTTTATAGGAAGTTCCAATGCAGGGTTCCTGGCTGACCGCCATCGCAGCAAAATCAACCAGGGACCTCCCTACACTGACCACTCCCCTACTGCCCTTGCCCCTTTCGGGTAAGGTAGCCCTCCCCTAGCTTTCCTAGTTAATCAGCCAAGGGCGTCCCATTAAACCCTTGTGGTAGCACTATTTTCCCGGGTGGTTCTCCATGTTCCCATTAACATAATGATCTTAACATGAACAAGGAAGAATAGAACAGATAACAATAAATAGTATAACAATGAGTGATGAATATCTCTATACCCAAATCCACATAAAGCAATAGCATGTACTACCCAAAACTTTAGTAGTAAAACCAGTGGTGAAACAAGGTATAAAGATAGTCAAATCTAGGGTATCCTATTGGGTCCCATCAAAATTAACCTATGCAGATCATTATGAATAATAAGAACATGAATGGGTAAAAGAAGTGATCAAGGGCACAACTTGCCTTCAACGAGCTCCTGCTCAGCTACTTCAACTTGTTGAAGCTCAGGTTCCACAGTGGGTTGCTCGTCTACTCGCATCAATACAATACATACATGACATAGCATAAATTAACATCACATCAAACATGCAAATAGAATATACAGTAATAAACTAGACATTAAAATAAGATCACAGGAACTGGAATCCTTAAATTTAGAGTTATATATTTTAAGTTATGGATTTTCTAAGGTTTTATGCATTTAATACAAGATTAAGTGAAAGAATAATTTTAATGTGTTTGTCATGTCAGAACAGAGGCACTAATGGGTAGACAATATTATTACAAAAATTTAGGAACTGGAATCATTAAATTTGGTGTTCATATGCATTTCCTATAATTTAAACAAGTTTCAGCAATTATTTTTGTATTAAAAATGAATTTAGAATGGATTTTCTCTGATTTTATTGATTCCTGGACTAGGCGTCAAAATCTGTAAAGCGCAGGGGCTATGGCGTAAAAGAACCTAAGACACAGGAAACAGCAGTATGGGACGGCGGGTTGATTTCCGCAAAGTCCAGGGGCTCTTATGCAAAACGACCCGGCCGAAGGGGTATCCAACGACCCTGGCCGTCCGATTCAATTTAAACAATCCAGATTAGATCACGGTTCATATCGAAGCGGTATGGAATACGGGTCCTCGGATTTCAATCGCACGGCCCACGCTGAATCTACGTCATAATCAATCGTGAACCCTACGATCCAAATCTAACGGCCATGATCACCCTGAGTGAAACGGTACGCAGTTTCTAATCTGAACCGCCCGTGATCGATCCAGTGGCTCAGACATCACCCAACCTGCGATATGATCGGGACCGTTGATCCATTGATCAACCGTCCACATCCCGTCGTCCTCCTCCGCCCAAATCCCCCCAAATGCCCGACGGCGGCGAGGATCACCACCGGCGGTACAATTCTCCGGTTCGGGGGCACCAAACATAAATTAACTTCTGCTACACGTTGCGGATATGAAAGCGGGTTTGGGCGAGGGTTTCTTACTGGGAATTGCTGGCACAAGCGAGTTGTCCACGGTGAGCTGCGGGCGGAGGTGGAAGCGCAGCGACGACGAGCAATCGCCGATGATGCAGTCAACCAATTGTTGCGCTTGGTGCTCGGTGAGTATCAGTGGTGTCCACCGAAGGCCCTAGACCCCTACCCAGAGCTCGGTGGCGCGTATGGCTCCAGTCAGCGACGGCGGGACACAGAGCTCCGTGGCGGGTGGTGGCGGCGAGTGGTGCTTGTCGATGGGGCGGATCCTAGGCGAGGCTAATGCGCAGGCAATAGAGGCCCTCCTTAATTTATGGACGCAGGAAGCTCCGCTTGCCTGACGACTCCGCACAGACCGCAGCCGTTTTCAACCGTCCGACAATGGCGCTCGATCCGTTGACGAGGCGGTGGGATGACAGGTGGGTCCCGCGGAACAGCCCCACGGGTGAGAAGAGCGGTCGCCTACCAAGTGGGTTCTGCGAGGTTCGCGTCAGCAGGTCCGAGGATCTCGGTCATGCCATGGAGCTCGGGTTCTGTTGCGCTTCTGTTAGGGGCCCGCGTTCGTAGCGAAGGGGACGGTTATGACGAAGGGGTCCCACATATCAGTGAGATCCAGAGGAGTCGAGCGGATGGCGGCTGACGCGTGGGGTCCCCCTGTCGGCGCCGGTTCATGCACAGAGGCGCGAAAACGGGCCGCGCAAGGGAATTAGGTAGTGGGCCGAATGTGGCATTCTGGGCCCATTCAGACGATTTATTTTTTTCTATTTTATTTTCTATTTTCTTTTCTCCCTTTTCCAATTCAAACTCCAATTTGAATTCAAATTTAATTCAAATCTCTGTTGTGAATTTGCACTTTAGATTTAATATCCAAACCAAAGATTCCAATATGAAATGGCACCTTTATTTACATATTTTCTTCATATTGCATATAGTATTTCCCTTATTGTTTATATCATTTCCAATTTCTAAAGGTAAGTTTGGGTCTTAAATTCACCATTAGGGCACTAATATATTTTTATTAATATTATCATTATTATTATTATTATTATTATTATTATTATTATTTATAGATGCGCAATCACATAAACTCCAACATGATGCATAGATTATTTAGGTTTTCTTGGTTCTAATTGCCCACTTAACTAGTGTTGATCACATGCAATGAATAGTAGAGGCCACAACAAATAAGTTTATCTCTATCCACCTTTATTACACTTTTGAGTATTACAGGGCGAGCCTTGGACCTATGCTTTGGCGTAGCAGCAACACCGTAGCCCATTTGAGAACAACCAAGACATCACCGGGGTCGAGGCATAGAGCAGTGGTTTGCCATGGGACAACCCATTAGATTTTTTTTAACACAGCCTAAAATGCTCACACAGAGAGTCAATCTCAAAACCTAAAGAGTGCTATTTAGACAACCTAATCAACTCAGCTAGAGATCCTTTCACACTGTAAAAATTACCAGGTAAGACAAAACCGAATGTGCATGCTACCCTAGTAAACAAAAATGGTAGATCCAAGATACTCTAGAGTGATCACTTTTTATTATTATCCATTGCATTCTACTTCCACTTCCCACCTATCTGATGTATCATTTCATATATCACTCGAACGAGGTGAACCTTAGAAAATAATGAATCCCATCCATACTGTTTTTCCTTATTCCTGACTATACCCTTTTTTGTTTGTTTTACATTCCTTTTCAAACACTTAATGTAAATAATATGTCAATGTTGGTGTTACCATCAGATTTTATCCTCACTATCATTACCACCACCTACAAAATCTAGCAGACTTCTGATAGGGGTGAGAAAAAAATTCACCACATACACTAAAGACGCTCTAATGTTCAAAATTGCAGAGGAACTTGAGAATCCGATAGAGTATATGATGCTCTCGTCCCTATTACCTAATGTAACAAGCCACGACAGTGAGAGCCCCACTACCAATATAAAAAACCCGCACATAGGACAGTAACCAGATCGAGCACAACGAGGTAACAACAGGGAATATGTAGGGGTTCAGATTGGACCAACCTAAGCCTTCTTGGCATCGGTGCCTCTGTGTTGGGGGATCTCTAGCTCGACGAGGCCGAGCGACGAGGCCCAGTGTGAGCCCAGACATGATCCATGCGATGAGCACGAGGACATGCTGAATGGATCATCTGCAACCAAAGTTATTCCCTAAATAACTTATGGCCACAATGATACAACATTTTCACAAACAAACAAATATTCAATAAAGACAACTTGAAATGAATAAGTAGGTACATAATGTTGGAAATGCTCCAACTCCGCATAAGAGCACATGCAAAACACATGAGAATTTGAAGCAAAAATGACAGAACAAACATAGAACATTCTCAAAATCTCACCACAATGCAACAAAATTTATGGAATAAGAACAACCAGAGTATCTTCATGAGCCGAAGATACTACTCTCTCCATCCAAAATTCCTAATAGATCAGGACTCCCAAGAATTTTAGGAAAAAATAAGTGTACCAAGGGACTCTGAATAGGGAGCACACTCTATTTCACCTAATGCATAACTCACTAGACTTAAGAGTATTAAAATCATTTAAAAGCACAACCATAGGGTTGTATGCACTGGGGCTTTCTTGGAAACCAACACTACATCAGTGTTGCTAGAAATTATTCGCCTAACGATCAGCTTTTATCCTAGCACTCGTTCAGTCCATCCATGGTCCGCCGACATCATCTTGTGGAGTAGTCCACCCTGCATAACATTATTAAATAGTATAAAATTTCATGAAACTACATTCACATCAATCTAAAGATCTAAAGCATAACAGATTCAATAGAGGAAGAGTTCCATTCGTTCCTGGCAATCAATCTAATGACCAACAATACTAACAGTGCCACGAGATCAATCTCTTCACTTTCACATATCACAGCTCAAAAAGGAGTACGGTAAGCAAGTTGCTTTTGCTCATAATAATACCTAATGCCTAATAAATGTCTGAAAGCAACTGTATAATATGACCAATAATTTAATAATGAATGTGGCCATACTGATTAAGCCAAATTAAAATTAGAAGAAAACCAAGAACTAGACTAACGTTAGTATGGTCCCTAATAGAGAAATCACAGATTTTGGACAATATAAAATGTGACCACACCCACTCAAGTAAAATATCCTACTAGGAACCAATTGTTTTTAGAATTTGAAATAAAAAATGATCGTGAACCTGCACACTCCAAGAGAATTATCAATCCATCAATCAACCAACAAACAAAAATAGAGAATTAGCCCACCAAGATTAAATTCGATATTTGCAAGAACGACAACGAAACCCTAGTTCACTCATTTTACTGAAAATCTGGTGGGCGTCGCGTTGGGGTTTGCTTCTCCACACACTCATCGGATTCCTATGCTCCAATCACACACACGTAGACGGTACACACATACATCAGCAAGGTACTAGAAAAAAATGTATGCACTGAGAACTAGCGAGACAACAGAGGGGAGTTGGGGATCACCACTGTAGAAACGGTGGCGGGGCTAGGTGATGAGGTTGGAGTTTGCAGGGGTCCTTGGCAGGGCCTGGGCAGGCTCGTCGCCGCGCAGGGACGTGGGGACTCAGTCGATGGCGAGGCAGAGTTGAGCGAAGGCCACCACGACGTGGGGAGGGAAGCGTGGAGGGTTGGGAGTGGTGTCCGGCGTGGTGAGCACAGGGAGGCAAGGAGACCGGCGAGCAGAGAGATGAGGCTGACGGCCGGTGTGGCGCCCAAGACATGGCTACGACGGCATAGGTGCTCACCGCGCCCATGGTGGAGCATGATGGGGAGGTGAAGCAGGGACGACGACTGGGTCAGGCCGCGGTGAGGTCGGCCGGCACAGGGCGCACGGCGGCGCAGCCAAAAGCAGGTGCATGGAGACAGCAAATAACAGTGTGGTCCAAGCGTTGAACGGTGCCAGGGTAGGGAGGCGAGCGCACTGCAGGGATGCGTTGGGAAACTGGAAGGGGTGGTGGCTTGGCGTGATCACTGGTCGAGGGTGAAGAACCTGGCATAGGCGTGGAGAGAGGGCATGTGTGAGGGATAGCCGGATAGATCTGATGGAGGCGGTGGGGAAATAATCTGAGGGAGTATGGCGGCGGAGAAAAGAAAAGGATGGATTTTCCATTTTTTGAACAAAAGCATACAAAATATCTCAGTGCTTAGATTAGGGTTTAAGTGAGATGTAAATGGACTGAACAAAAATACATTGACTATGATATTTTAGTCGGCATTTGATTCAGTTGAAGTCAGACGGATTCCGTCCACTATCCAAAAAAATTGATTGGAGAAGAATTTGATTAATAACTGTACGTCTTGTTTTTCTTGAATCTCGAGTGTGGTCTGAATTATAAAAATCAAACACTTTTCAAAATCGCATTCACTGCCTTGAGTGATTATTAAATTCCACACTTTGTGAAACACCTGGTGTTACACTGACCGTATACATAGTTTCTTTTCTAAAGTAGATTAAATATCAATGACAAATTGGCATTAACATTTGATATCATCACAATCATGATGTACAACTTGAAATGACGAAATCTTTTGAATGACAAATGCAAAATGTCCCATGATATCGTCACAAATATGAATCGTGAAGAATTTATGACGTTTTCAATGATAGTTGTTAGATTTTTGTCACTAAACTTGGTTATTTGCTAGAAATCGTCATAGAGCAATCGATTTAATGATGAATTTATTTAATGTCATCGTGCAAACGTCATAGAAGGTCATATGTGTTGTAGTGACGTCGAGGGAGAAGCAGGAGCCGGCGATCGCTCAGACCTGGAGGAAACCTCCTCCGAGTACTCCGAGTCACCGAAGTCCTCCAAGGGAGGACTTGAAGTGCGCTTCCGCTTGTCGCCAGCATGGCGAGACAAACCTTAACCTCTCTTGCCTCTACCCATGGTTGGTTGGAGAAAGGAGAGAGCGAAGAAGAAGAAGAAAGCAGAAGATCAAAGGCTGAATGAAGAAAGCAACAGAGCAAGCAGGCTATTTATAGAGGCTAGGGGTGACCGTTCACTTCCTACCACGCTCGCCGAACAGTCGCAAGAATTCAATAAGCAATTCAAGCCGTCTGAAAATGAGTCAGGCAACAGGCGCCGCTTCGTGTAACACGACACTGTTTGGACCAAGGTCAACTGCTCGAGCAATATGATTACGCTCCACGGTCACATCATGTTACTACTCCAGGACAATGTTGTAAAACACTCTGCGTACCAAGACACCCCTTCGGCACACCCATTGAGTGTGTCGCCAGGAATTTTCAAAGATTTTTTGAAGAAGTCATATCCACAAAATATACACAATGAATGTATCGTGACAAAAGAAGGAGATCGGCTGCGATGGAAGGAAGTCTGAATATGGCTACTTGAGTGCATGTCCAATCAACAGAAGCATTGAGGCGCAGAGTGGAGTGACGTCTAGCTAAGAACTGTGACAGAACCTCCCAAGTTATTAGGTCCACATGCACCTGTCCTTGTCCCTAGGACCTCAAACGGCTATGCATGTGCACCAAACAACTTAACAGGATCTGTCCGAGTGGCCCAAGGACCCCGGATAAACCACTTACCGCCAAGATCGCAGGATTAAGTAAACACAAATCACACACCATAATTTACAGCGGAATTTTTATTACAAAATTTTACCAGTTTACAACAAGTTTACATTGTACATGATCGGAGTGGTTACAAAAGTGAATTAGAAGGATTACATTTTGAATGATGTAAAATTTTCATAAGATTGAAATACATGCTAGCTTAAGTGACAATCCTCATACCAAAGATAAAGACGGGATATACTTATATAGAAGGCCGAGCCCACCGGCACTTAGCACCATCCATAAAAGAACAAAACTATAACCTAAAAAACAATAGAGAATAAAATCCTGAGTATGCAATTACTCAGAAAAACTTACCTGACTAAAGAAAAGACTCTCAAGGATATGCTGGCTTAAAGGGATTCAAGGTAAAGCTCATCAAGTTTCAAAGACTCTTTTTTGTAGAAAAGCTTACTACAAGTGGGTCCTTAAGCCAAGTTTTATTTCACAAGTTAGTTTATTACCTGAATCTTCTAGCCTGAATCTAGTGTTTGCCTAATCTAGATCATTCACTTGACCTACACTAGGTTGCTTTTAATCAAAACATTGTTATACTTGTTAACTACGCTGCAGGTCGAAGATCTAGTCTTCATAACCGAGAAATAACGGCGATCTGAATCGATTAATACCCAGCTAGGGATCTCCAACCACACGACATATGCTTCCCTTAACTCTTTTGCACATGTCTACCATTCCCACGGATCCTCCACCACATGAACAGGTCCACGCCACCCGAGAGCACACCACCCCTTTTAGGCGGTCCTTTGCTAGGAGGGTACGTGCCACTCTCGCCATCTCTCCACTCCTAGTGCGCGATTGTCTTTTCATGTATGGAATAAACGGGTTCAGGCTTGCCCATGACGAGGTATGTGGCCAGATAAAAGGTCCTAGATCAGCAGGCTAACAATCGGTATGGTCCTTAATTGACACTGACGGGCGAATTTTTCTACTCAGCGTCTGGTCCCATTTTAAACTATTTCAAAATTTTGGCGCCTGATAGAGGGGCCATACCTGGATAATCAATTTATCAATGTCTTGATGCCTTCATTATCCCAAGCCCATTTTTTTTATAAAAACATGAGTCATAGATCAAAAACATTTTTCTTAATCTATCAGCGTGATTAAGCATCACTAGCTTTTATTAAACAGGTAACAAGGTATGGTAATCAAGCTTTCAAGGATGGTAATGCATCAAGAGTTTAACAATCAACTCCTATCACCTAATGCAGCATATAAGTGATAAAATTTAATAAACACAAGGAAGGAGGCAAATGCACCGGGGCTTGCCTGGGATACACTAGGTTAGTGTGGTTAGATGACGTCCGCTTGGTGAGCATCAACAATCTTGACACTTGATCAAGTCGTCCTTATCGAGATGGGTCCATCAAAGCCACCTAGTGATCCATCCTGATCCATGCCCTCCAATTCACATAATCATCTAGCGTACCTATTGGAGATGCATAGTGCATATGAGCATGAGCAAGAAGAACACAAAATAGATAATCTATACTAAATAGGATAAATACTTAAAATAAGTCATCACAACTCCGATGAGCACACTATATGTGAAGATATTACTAAGTACCACAAGCGCATCTTTTACACTTAAATATATCTAACTCAAGCATCGAACAATCATAAGACTACACACAAGTCTTAAGCTCATGGACTAGAGCACACTGCCAACGGACTAACACTGTTATTAGCACTAATGATCAACCTGTTATTTATAATTATAAGGACATAAGAACACTGGTAAATCTAATTCTATGTTGTAAGTATCATGACCAATGGGTTATCAATAATTGAGTTACATGATTATACCTATAAAAACAAAACCAGTCAACTACAATCATGATTCTATTCTACAGCAAAGAAGACAATGAACCTAAACTTTATTGCAAAATTACAAGGTACTTACGTCATACTTAAAACCATAAGACTACCAATCAACCAATCAAGCACTAACCAAACCTGGTGACCTACACAAAAGAAACTCCAAGCAAATCATTTTAATACTTGCTGAATTTCTGGACAGCAGCATAGTAGTCAACGGTTTTGCTCATAACTCACAAAACATTCATCCAAAAATAGTGAACTAAGACTTTATGGAAAGCCTAAAAAATTCTCTACAACTTTGGTATTATCATCACCATGAGATTAGACACTTAGAAAGGTCAATCAGTATTAAACGATAATGCTGTCCAGATTTGGACAGAACTCGACTACTCACTTCAAAAATCCATAACTAGAGCTTCAGGCATCCAAATCAGGTGACCCTAGACTTTTTAGAAAGCTAATAGAATTGTCTACAATTCATTTATAAATATCTCAAGGTGATTCAATGTGTATCAAAGTCAGTTAGCACAAATAGACTGCTCTGTCCAGGTTTTGAACAGATTCAGACTCTATAATTCAAACAACTGTAACTTGGTCTCTAGACCAACAAAAAGGGTGATCCAAGACTTTTTGGAAATCTTAAGAAAATTCGACGATTCTTTTATAATTACTAAGGGCTGATTCTCAATTTAGGTTAGCCAAACAATCCAATTTTCGAAACCTGTACATAATTTAGACAGATTCTGAAACTAGACTTGGAAAAATCATAACTCCTAAACTACTAGACCTATGGTCATGAAATTTTTACACAAGTAAGATAAAGAAGTTATCTACAACTTTCCTATATAACATTTCTACAAAAAACATGGTTTACTTCACTAAACTATCTGCATACTAAAACTGGTCATGCAGTCCCAAACAGCAAGAATCCTAATTCGAACATTTCGTCGAACACCTGGCGTGCGTCATATTGCGCTATGCTTCTTCTCCACCAAATCCTGGAATTTCCCCCTCACATCTCACACATAAGCACACACATACTCACAATCAACCATAAACCACTTGTATCAATTAAGGAGATAAGCAGCACAAGACAAAAGGACCTCACCGAGAGGCATCCATGGAGGGAGGTGCTGCTGTTCCCTGCGCCATGGGAGAGTGATGGTGTCATGTTCGGGCGCACGTACACCAGGCGCCGCCGAGCCAGGGACGTGCGCCGTGCGCAGGAGTGGCCAAACAGCTGGCCGACACTGAGAAGGAAAGAGGACGCTGAGAAGGAAAGAGGATCAGCGCATGGTTGAGAAGGAAAGAAAGGGAAGGAAAGAATATCAGCGCAGGAAGGAAACAAAGAATAAGGAAACGAAGAAGAAGGAAATAAAGAATAAGGAAACATAGAATAAGGAAACATATATTAGCTTGCTATTTTAGTCCTAAATTAGAGGAGCCTGCAGCTTTGGTCGATTGGACCTCAGGCTATTTATACCTTGTAACCGTACTCAGTCAGAGACACCGAAGTTAAACCAATCTCATCTCTCTCTCTCTCTTCTCAACCCGTGAGCCAGGGGGTATAACCCGGTGAGCGTGTCAGCGGCACGGGGGTATAACCCTGCCGGAGTTATACGGAGCGAGAGTATGAGCTCCGGAGTAGAGGTCCGGCATCCCTGCCGAACACTGCTCTTGACAGATGGGGGAGGGTAGCTGAAAAACAAACTGGAGCAGAGAGGGCGCCGTACAGGGGGCATGGCACAGAAGGAGGGCAAGCTCACCATGGGAGCAGTTGGAGGCGGCCATGGGAAACATCAAGGGGGCGGAGCCCAGCATGGGGAGATGGCCGACGGCGTCCATGGCTGGGGGCAGGGGTGAGCTCACGGCTGGGGAGGACGCGGCTGGCGAGCTGCAAGGGAGGAGCGCGCCATAGGAGGGAGCAAGGGAGGGCGGCACAAGAGAGAGCAGGAGCAGGGAGCTGAGAGGGTGAGGGCGGCTGGTGCTGCTGCCATGGGCTGCCCGCGTGAGGAAGATAAGATACTACGTACAGGGGATAAGGAAGGAGATTAAGCGGTGGGGAGATAAGGAGAATTCTAATTTTTCTTCTCCAATTCGTAACAAAAGAAAACACCTATCAAATCTAGGATTTGAATGCAAACGAGATGCAAACAGACCAATCAAAACAATATAAATTTTAATATTTCTGGACTATGTTAACAATAGTCGGTATTTTCGGGATTAGACAAATTTCCACAGTTGTAGATAGTGGAACAGATTAATTACGAATACTCAGTTCGATTCTAGTTATCTTGGTCCGACTTAATTTTGCATCAATATTGTTGTCATTGAGTTCTAATATTATTTGCTTAGGACATTAATCACAAGAGTGGGTTGGGATTCCAAATTCATGTTCTCTTATTCCATAAATTTTTAAACAGACACAAGACTCGACATTTCACGAAGTAAATACGCGAGATCATGCGGCATCGAAATTGTGATCCTTTCGAAAGCGATGTCACACATCGTTCACATGGGCGAGAGGCTGTTGTCCAGACACCAGTTAGTACCTGCCACACGCCATAGAGAGATACGTGCAACGCAAGCGTGAAAGAATTTCAAACGAAGTTTAAGGAACCAGATTCGATTTCAAGGATTAGAGTTTGGGCAAGACGTCGATGACTCAACCCAAATGATATTGGATTCAATGTTTCGAAAGATTACTCAAGTCTAAATTTTGCAAAATAAATTAGGACAATTTAGATAGATGGAGATAGACACGATATCAAAATCGTGATAGACGAAGATGATTAAAATTTAGTGTCCATTTTATTTACTGATATCCCGCGCTTAAATCCATAGTTGATATTGAACGGGAGATAAACACCAAGAGTGTTACAAACCCTCCCCCTTATAAGAATCTCGTCCCGAGATTCAGAGCGAAAGACTTTTAAGAGTAGAGAAGCATGTAACTTCTATCCATATTAGCGATAGCGCACAACTGCCTTGGAAGGAATCCATTATCACATTCTTAAGCAAGGTGACTCCGAGAAAGGATAAGGCAATTCTTAACAAAGGTGAGTACTTCATGATGTTTGTTTCCCTTGTGGATATATCATATATCATTTTAAGTTAATTAAATATGTCAACAACAGAGAAGATATCTACCAGAAAAACACATAAGGTTCCATATGTGCAGTTTGCTTTTTCTGATGACACTATACTATCTGAATCCGTTGGGCGAGCGGTAGATATGCGACTTTACCCAAACAGAATTAGTTGCAACCTTTTGGGCAAAACACACAGAAAGAGGTTTACCAACAAGTGGTCACGGTAAGTTCATAGCACATGAGACGGGTGTGGGTGTCGAACAACACCACAATTGACTTGTAGTTAGGCCAAAGAATCCAAGTCCATGAAAGGTGATATAGATTCGAGAAAATCACCAGCGGAGGGATCTGTAGATGCTGCCTTCGCAACCAATCCATTTTATCGAACACTAATCATGGCTCGACTTGATCACACACATCGGAAACCCATACGTGAGGCGATCGAGGCACGACTAGAGCGATGATTAGGTGGTTACTGGTCGACTTAATCTTGATTCTTATAAACACTTCCTTAAGAGGGGTTGTACAAAAGTGAATTTAGACAACTCGATAAAACGATCTCTAAACTCAGCGTTCGTTCATTGGGCAGTTACAAGTTAGTAAAACCAACTTGTTGAACTACTTTTGACATTGAGCAAGTCCTCTTATTATCCGTCGGCAATCCAATGGTCGAAAGTTCACTTTTGTTAACAGGAGATCATGCACTTGAGTAGAAATCCATTCAGTCATGTTGTTCATCCATTTCTTCATGCGAGATGAACTGACTTGGTTAGGGAATACATGGATTAAATAAGAGAGCGAATGGACAAACTCCTGCATTTCAGCAGCAGGGGAAGTCAATCTCCCTTTTGAGAACTAATCAGTTGTCTCTCAATACTGAAAATCTTCAAGGCTTCACCTTTACATAAAGGACGTAAAGGGAACTTGTATGTGTAGTCACTACTAACATCAAAAGAAAAGAGACCGCACATGGGAAGATAGATTTTTATCACATGATTAAATACATATAGGTTTTGATTTTCGTTGAAGACTTCTGAATTGGTAAGAACTTTACTTAAGGAATACATCAGAGTTATATACTCTTTTGATCCAATGGTGATGATAGATGTTGCTTGATCACTTGACAAACAACATAAAAATTGTTTCAAGGAAGAGATCTACGGAAGATAACATATTAGGGTAGTTCCATAATGGATCATGACTAGAGACCTTGATACCAGCATGCGCCAAGCAGCATAACCTTATGTGTACATTCACAAGGGGCTCTCAGTTCACGGTGGTACCATAAGTCCTTAACCATGACACCATCGCCGAACTGGCAACAATAATGAATCTCATGTGGCAAAACTAGACATTGTGCCAAGATAACACATTGATATAGTTTCATAATGGATTACAACTACTAACCGCGATACCAGCGCGTGCCGAGCAGCACAACCGTGTGTGCGCGCACACAGAAGGCCCCCAGTTTTGTCGCGGCACCGTCAGTTTTAGTCATAACGCCATTACCAAACATAACCAATAAGAAATCTCACGTGACACAAATAGATTGAGCCAAAATGACAATATACAAAAGATACTCCACCTGTAAGAATGATTACAAGTAGAGAACCAAATAGATCATGGCCCGATGAAGTGAACATGATACGGCCAAAACCAAAAATTGGTTGATAAGGGAGTACGGTGGGAGACATTTACTTCAGCCCCAAGCATATTTCTATGTCCATCGTAGAGATTATCATGTTAATAGTTAGCGTCCAATAAGATATGGAAGGGACACAATCATAAGATTAAATTGATAAGCCTTCGAGAGATATGAAAAAATCAAAGGCATTAAATTCAAGAAAATGATTGGGCACTGCTTTCCTAGGTTGGACTGAGAAAGCAACAAGATGATCCTGATGGAGACGCAAACTGACATAGAGATATCAGCTTGCACCAACCGAACAAAGGTATGTTTTAGGATGAAAATATGACCATAAGAGCTACAAGTTGGCTATTAAGATCAGGAACTTGAGATTATTATTATTTTTTAAGTTTGAGTGCATCTTAGGTCCAATAAGGGGATTACCTAAACATCTATTTATATGAGCTTGATCACAAAGTAATGATGGAAAAATTCAGACTCGTCCACACTTGGAAACTGGGGAAAAATTTCAGGGAATTAACATCGATTCGGGTCATGGCTCCTAGGTGAGAACATGGTCTAATTTTGACTTTATGCAAACATACCACCAACATCCTATTGGCACAAAAGCAAGAAAACAAACCCAAGTTGCACTAGCGGTCAAACTAAGAAGAACCACAGACCACATAAACACATATCTAAAGGACACAACAAACAAAGCTAGAAATTTGCTTATAGGACAGTAATGCTTCACACATTTTCCAATTATTTATTATCGGAATAAAGATGAGGGAAGCACGTTCGTTCACAATCACCCATTATTAGAATAAAGGTGAGGGAAGCATTTTGTGCACAAACACAATGCAACAATCAGGATGCATGCTCGTCCTATTCGGCCTCACAAATTTTGCCAACATAATGTGGCAATAGTGTTCTATATCGATGGCATACCTGCGTTCTCTCTCGGTATTTTGCTAGTCGTCAGCTACACATACGAGTTCGAAGTTAGTGTACCTGCAGAAAATTCCATCATAGCCCATTTCCCAATGATGCAATTCACACATAACAGCTTATCACATTTTATACTCCATATATTTCTATATGGAGGCCAACTCCTCATTAAGCGCCGAGCCACGCATAGGCGCCGCTGCCACACTTTAACCATAGGGCAGCTCATTATGGTAACTTACCTTATTACCTGAGAGTAGGTGCGTCGTTGCAAGTACATTACACTTCTCAGTATTCCTATGTCTGTATATCCATACAGATCCATGGGGTACTGAATTTCCAGAAAAGTAAATACTTCACAATGCAGCCTTCATATATACATATGTAAAACATGTATACAATCAAGCGCTTTTTATGCTCTTCCCTAGACCGACGTTTGTTCGGTCATGCTCTCACATCTCACCATACCTTGATCGTCGATCCATTCAAAACTGAATGGCCTCAAAAATAACATTACACATGTATGCAATTTCCCCCCGGTGGTGGATTAGTGTTTTGAACTAAGCCACCTGGTAGTCCTTAATTTAGGGCTTAACAGAGGATATCGCTAGCATTGTAGTTTTCAAATCTGTAGTTTTTCAAAACCAAACAATGTGTTTAGTAGAAAATGGGTTTTCCAAACCAAAACTTTGTTTTGAAAATGCGTATGTGACCGTATTATACTTAATCCTGCTCCAATACCAGCTGTGGCAGACCCTCCCAAGTTATTAGGCCTACATGCACCTGTCCTTGTCCCAAGGACCTCAAATGGCTATGCATCTGCACCAAACAACTTAACAGGATCTGTCCGAGTGTCCCAAGGACCCCGGATAAACCACTTACCGCCAAGATCGTAGGATTAAGTAAACACAAATCACACACCATAATTTGCAGCAGAATTTTTATTACAAAATTTTACCAGTTTACAACAAGTTTACATTGTACATGATCGGAGTGGTTACAAAAGAGAATTAGAAGGGCCGGAGAGGAAATCTCTCCGGCCGGATGGCGGATTGCACCCGCCCTAAATCCTAAGTGTAAGGAAAATGGACCCCAGGCCATTTGGCTAATCGAGTTTTGGTGTTTGATGAACAACACAATCCGTGAACTAATAAGTTTTCTAGTGTTTGTGTTTGTAGTTCACAGGATGCAATATTTACTTGGACTAAGGAATTGAGGAAAGCAATACCTCAAAAGAAGACATAAAATGATGCACAGAAGTCCATGACTCAAGAACAAAAGAAGCCCGAAGAAATCAACGAAGAAACCTTGAAGAGGGCTGTCAGCCAGCGCATGGTGGCACACCGGACAGTGAACAGTACCTGTCCGGTGCGCACCGGACTGTCCGGTGGGACAACCGGACAGTCTGCGCAGAGAGGCCACAGACAGGCGCTCTCGGGCTATAGCACCGGACTGTCCGGTGGTGCACCGGACTGTCCGGTGGTGCACCGGACAGTCATCACCGGACTGTCCGGTGTGCACTGGACAGACAGCAACAGTCGGATCCAACGGTCGACTGCTACAGGCGCTAACGGTCGGCTGACGTGGCGTGCACCGGACACTGCACAGTGGCTATCCGGTGGTGCACCAGACTGTCCGGTGCACCCGACGACAGAAAGATGTTGCTTTCTGTCCAATGGCTAGTTTGGGGATTAGAGGCTACAAATACCACCCCAACCGGCCATTCTCAAGTGTGGGAGCCCAAGCAACATACCAAGGAATATAGTGCACATTTCCAAGAGATCAAACACCCAAGTGCTTAATAGAATCACTCAGTGATTAGCGTAGGTGCTTTGCGAAGTGCTTAGGTTAGTTAGACCGCTTTAGCGCTTGCTCTAGGTGAACCCTAGTTAGTTGAGTGAGTTTAGACAAACCACACAACCCCTCGGCTCTTGCGTGAGTCGTTGTAATTGTACCGAGTGGGGCAAGAGTCTTGCGAGACCATGACAACCGCGTTTGTGTCACGGTCGCCACTGTGTACCGGAGGGAACGAGGCCCGCGGCGTTTCGGCCGGAAGCTCGATAGTAGAGACGGCGGGGAGCGTCCGAGAGGAGCCGGAAGCAGAGCACCACTTGCACGTGGAGAAGGCCCGCGGCTCTCTACGGAGTTACTCGACCGTGGTGCTTGGCCCTCGCGTGGGCTTCCCTTTGCGTAGGGGCACCAACGAGGATTAGTTGGGACCTTGCGTGGTTCCGAATACCTCGGTAAAACTATCGGCGTCATCCACGAGAGTTTGCTTCTCTACTTTGCTCTTTAAGTTTCCGCATTTATATGAAGCATTTAAGTTTCAATCTTGTATTCATACTTATTTAGTGTAGATTGAAACTTAGCCTTTGCGGTAGAGATAGCAACACTTAGACAAAACCTAGTTTGCACATTCTAGTTTGATTATTTGCATAGGTTTTGCTCTAGGGATTTAATTGTGGCCTAGTTTAGTAAAAGTTTTAGAAGTCCTAATTCACCCCCCTCCCCTCTTAGGCGTCACCCGTTTCCTACACTAATAAGAGGAGGGGCCTAAGTGTTTTGCTTGTTACGGGACTGGTGGATGAACAAACAAGAGCACGCGAGGGTTTAGAGTGGTTCGGGCCACCAGAGCGTAATACCCTACTCCACTGTGTGATGTATTGCTTGAGAGCTTGTAGGAGCTTGCGAGTCTAAGATTGGATCTGTCTTGTAACGCCGCATGCCTCCCCTTTTATAGCTGAAGGGGGCATGCACAAAGGTACTGAGCCCTGACATGCAGGCCTAGGGACATAATGATTATAGAACTTGGAGCCACAAATGCTTGCTGCTGGGGTGATCTTCTAGCGCCCTGACACCCGAGATCTACGTATTCTTGGCATGTAGGGGAAGCTTCACGCGGAAGGGATAATGAGCACAGTGTGCCGCATGGCACTGGCAAACTATTTGATGATAGATTGGACAGGTGCGCCGTCTGATGCCGCCTACCAGCGGAGAGGACTGGACCCAGTAAATGCCGAGAGGGCACATTGTCCGCTGGCTTGGTGGCAGGAGGCGCGTCCTCTCTGTAATAAATGCAGAGACTACGCGGCTTCAGTGGCCCGACGTCAGACTCCACCCGTGTGGCTTATGTCATGAGCCACAAGCCATGCGGCACCGGCGGGTCTCTGCCTGAGTGGAAAGCGTGGTGCAAGCCCCAGACACGTGCCAGCACCGAACCCCTCTCAGGGCAGGGTCCAGGTATTCCTTGCCCCAGAATCCTGGGACCCGGTGGTGATCTGTCCGGACCCCACTCGGAAGGGTTTGGGGTCTTTCTCGGAGGTCCGTCTGCCATGCACGGGGTCTGGTGCTTCCCACATAGCAGGTCCAGACCCACTACGTGTATCCGGGGCTTGTCCTTTCCCTTGGCCACGTGGCGACCCCAAGGTGGCTGATGTTACCAACGGTGAGTCTGCTTATCGCGCAACCAGAGACCTTCCCGCCGGTACATCGTCTTTACCTTGAAACAAGGGGTACCCCTGTTTCAAGGTACCGACAGTGGCCCCCGGGCCCACCTCAGGGGAGGGCGCGAGCCTATAGGTGGGGCCATAACCTATACCCTGCATAAGCTCTACATTACTAGGGACTGGGGCATCGTCTTTAACCCAGCGCACGCATGCTGTCAGTTTGCTACTAGTCACTCCAACCGCCGTGCCCGTCTTCGCAGCAGACTGGCGCGTGGCCCCCATGCATGGTGGTTTGGTCGTGCCCCACATGCGTGGGGCATCCTGTTGGCCCCGCCTATGTTAAGAATATTTTTCGGCAGCGGCCCCGAGGCGACATGGGAGTGTGTGCGGCGGTTCGCTCCTCTTGTGCATGGAGACCAGCGCCTCAGCTGTGTGACTTCCGGGTCCGGGTCCCTCTGTCAGCGACTGAGTTGCTCAGGTGCTAGGTATGCGCCAGGCGGATTTTCCCAGGGTGCATGGGGAGCCATCTTGAAGGAGGGGTTTTCCACGTGCAGTGGTTTTGCTTTTGCATTTTCCCCAACTGCTCTGCCCTTTCGCCTCCGAGCCTTCCACGCCTCCCCGCATTCGTGCTCCCCAGTTTTCCGCCGCCATGGTTGCCATGGCCATGCTAGTTCGCTCCGATCATAACCATACCGAGGAGGCGCTCGACTCGGTGTGCTGCCTGCTCAAGTGGGGCTCGCCTGCATTCGCCGGGAGGATCTGGGCCGGCACTACTCCCCTCGGCGATCTTGCCACCGGGGAGTTTGTGCTCTTCGTCTCCTATCTCTTCTGCGGGTTGGCGCTGCCGATTTCACTGTTCTTCCTGCTGCTGCTGGAGGAGTTCGGACTCCAACTCCAGCACCTCACGCCCGACTCCATCCTCCAGATTGCCATTTTTGTCCATTTCTGTGAGATGTTCGTGGGAGTGGCAGCTTGCACTTCCCTTTTTCGACAGTTTTGTGTTGGTGAGGTCTGGGAAGGGCAAAGACCACCTTGGGGCCTACTACTTCCAAACAAGGTCAGACCCAACAGTGACCTACATTGCCTCCCTTTGTGGCACGAGGTGGGAGAACTGGCGGCACGACTAGGTGATCGCTAGTGCTGAGGTCAGCGATCGCCTCGCCCTTCCGAGTGACGGGCCCAGACTCGGTCGGAAGCAGTGGAGGGAAAAACTATGCCTCACGCCAGAGTTCGAGCTTGTCCTGGACAGGATTAAGGAACTGGAGGTTGGTGGCCTGACCTCAATGCATGTACTCGGTGATTTCCTGAAGCGCCGAGTCATGCCACTGTAGGGGAGGCCGCGTCTGTGCTACTGGTTTACCGGCCCCAGCGACATCGGCAGGATCCAGCGCGGGCCTGGGACTGACCTATCCTGGGAGCAGTTGGAAATTTTGGTGAGGGGGACCACTGGTGAGGCTTTTATCCTCGAATCCTTGATGCCTCCCAGGGCATTTCGTCGCTCTGCGATAACCTAGGGTTGCGGTCAGTGGTGCTGGCCTGACTGCCGACCCATGATGAGAGTGGTGTGGCGGTCCACCAGACCGGCGGCCGGAACCCCCACCAGGGGATCCATATTCCTGGTGTACCAGCCGGAGGCCCCCAGCCTGCTGATGTGGCCCCCAGAGTTCCTCCTGCGGGCCCCAGTTTCTTGGACAAGGGCAAGGGGCCTACATGTAGCTCCTCCACTCTGGACGTCGCTGGGAGGTCGGAGGAAGTAAGGCGACACCGACTGCGTCGCACCGATGGGTCCTTTGTCTCGGACCTACCCCTCGATTTGGACTCCCCCCAGAAGCATCAGAAGACTGGTGGGGGCAAGGAGGCCGAACCTCGGGTCCAGGGCGAGCAGAGGGGCATGATCCCTCTGCCACCACCTCCTTCGGATTCGACACCACCACCACCGCTGCCTATGTCAGACCGACCGCCATCACCGCGGGGGCAGCGGTAGCAACAGCAGCAGGGACGGCAGCAGCAGCATCAACAACAACGGGCACCCCGCTTCCAAGGCTGCTGGAAGGTTCACGGTCCCAGGTAAGCTTAGGCTCTCCCAAATGCCAAATTTCAAGCGTAGCTTTTACATCGACAGGTCTTGACCCGTCCTTTGCTTGTCAGGGCCCCCCTTCTTCGGCTTCTGTGGACGCTCGTCCCCCTTCGGTCGCCACGCCCGCCGATGGGGATGGTTCCCATCATACATCTGCTGGGGATGTAGCTGGTGATCCATCAGCGGCTTCCACAGCCTCATCAGCGTCGGTGCCGAGCCTACCATTGGCAGTGGCCGAAGAGGTTCTTGTTGCATTTGCCCCCGCCATGCAAGGTGACGCTGGTGCTGAGGTGGCGCCGTCGGATCCCCATGATCCGCCTATCACCGTCGAGGTGATGCCTTTGGGTTCCTAAGTTCCAGCTAGGGGTCCAGAGGTGGCAATGTTGCCAACAGACCCAGCGGCGGCAATACCGTCGGGTGCACCGTCATTGGTAGGCGTGGGAGGTGCGTCCAGCTCTGTCCTGCTGCCAACTCCAGAGGCCTCGGAGGTTATCCTTGGGCGACCGCTCCGATCTGGCACCGAACCTGAAGCAACGTTAACTCCCCTCCCCCAGGTGTTGTCCCGTGCTCACCAGGCTCTCTAGGAAACCGAGGTGGCTATCCGGCGGGAGTGGGAGGCGCTCGAGACCGAGCATCAGCTCCTTGGCGACTGGTGCACCCAACTAGAGGAGCGCACTAAGGCGGTGTCCTGCCAATTCGCCTCAGAGCGGGCTGAGTTTGAGCAGGAGCTTGAGGACTCCAAGGAGGACATCCAGAAGGTGTCTGACCGAGAGGAAGAGGTGACCCTGAAGGAGAGAAGTTTGGCCAAGAAGGAGGTACGCTTGGACCAAAGGGAGGAGGCCGTCTCAGCACTCCATAATAAGCTGAAAGCTTATAATATGGTGCTGGAGAAACAGCGGGACAAGCAGGTTGCGCCTGAGGCGAAGCTGCAGAAGCTGCAGCAGGAACTTGCCGGTAGGGCCAACGACATTGCTCGCGCCGAGGAAAGCCTCAAGGCGAAGGAAGCTTCCCTGGTGAAACGGGCAACTAATCTCACTTGGCAGGAGGAGGACCTCGCCTTTAGCGAGGAGATGTGGGCAAGGCAGAACAGGCTGCTGGATGAGCTTGAGCTCGAGGCAGAGGAGAAAAGGAAGCGTTTGGAGGGAAAGTGCGGGCTCTAGAGGAGCAGGACCGCTAGCTCCAGGCAGCGCAAGTTGCTCAGGTGACGCAGACGGCCTCGGGCCCCCAGGCAGTGGAGGTGATGAGGAAGACACTCAACGACCTCCGAGCTGAGCAACGCGCCGGGGCCCAGCGCATCGCCGCCTGGGCTGGTGAGGCAAGCACGGCGTTAGTGCCGTTGGGGGTGAGCCCTATCCCGGCGCTGGAGCGGCCGGCGTCCATCTTCGACGCGCTCCCGGTACTGGATTCCGTTGCTGACCGCCTTCGACGTCTGGATCAGATTCTTGGCGCCTGCTTGGAGGCCGAGGGAAGCGGACTTTGCCGGTCGGTGATAGAATACGGCTTGACATGCTTCCGGAGCCATGACCCCGCTGTCTCCTTGGGGCCAGTCATCATGGGTCTGGTGACCGATACTGAAGATGCTGCCCGGGAGGGTGTGCAGGACGTTGTGGACGTGGTGGTCGGGCGCTTCCAGCAGGATCCTACTAACGATGAGTAGGCAGACCTGCGTGGAGAAAAACGAGGGTTCCGCTGGGGAGCGGGTCATAACATATCTTTGATTTTGTAAGATACTCTTTAGGTACTACTTATCGGGCGATATTACAACTTATCTGCATGCCACTTTTCCTTTGTTGTGTGCATTGTTACCAACTTCTTCCCTGGTACTTGGCCCCCCTGGGATATGGCCTCGACGTGTCGGGGCTGGATGCCAGGATTCTTAAGGAGGAACTGGTGTCGTGCCCCTAAGGGGCAACCCCAACTGGGACCCGACCTGCACACAGTCTTGGCTAGGTATTTTTAGTGGCGCACCCATAGGGTCCGCCAGCTGGTATACCGACTGGGGAAAAAACTGCATGGGTGGTGAGACAGTAATAATGGTCGCAACCTTTAGGAATCAACGTAAAAAGAGTTCTGTGGGCCGAACCCCTTCCTTATAACAGGATATAAACGAGTGTAAGCCAACAAACTGGTTTTACTGAGGGCAGACCTCTCCGGGCTGGTGCATATAAATGTGCTTCTAGGTTACAGGGAAATAGACCGAACCCTCCAATCCTGTTTTTATGCGAAAAACTTACGGAGATGCTCTATGTTCCAAGGATTGGGGAGAGGTACTCCGTTAGCTATGGCGAGGCGGACACATCCCGGGCAGCATATTTCTGTCACTTTGAAGGGTCCTTCCTAGCTGTGAGAGAGCTTATGGAGCCCTTCTCGATTGATTATTCGCCTTAAGACCAGGTCCCCGACCTCAAGCTTCCTACTATGCACAAACCGTTGGTGGTAGCGCTTGAGCGCCTGGTTGTATCGTGCATTTCAGATTGCTGCTTGCCACCTGTGCTCGTCGATGAAGTCCACATCTTCATGTCGCAGCTGTTCCTGTGCAGACTCATCAAAAGACTGGACCCGCGGAGAGCCCATAATGATTTCCGGGGGAAGGCAAGCTTCAGCCCCGTACACCAGGAAGAATGGGGTCTCCCCGGTGGCTCGGCTGGGCGTGGTCCGGTTCCCCCACAACACGGATGGGAGCTCACTGACCCAATTTGCGCCATGCTTTCTTAAGAAGTCATAGGTGCGCGTCTTGAGCCCCCTGAGGATCTCTGCATTTGCCCTCTTCGCCTATTCGTTACTCCTAGGGTGGGCCACAGATGCAAAGCAGAGCTGGGTGCCGATGCCCTCGCAATATTCCTGAAAGATCCGACTTGTAAACTGGGTTCCGTTGTCTATAATGATACGACTTGGGACCCCAAATCTACAGACGATCGACTTGAGGAAGGCGACAGCAACACCCTGGGTAATGCTGACCACAGGGGTGGCCTCTGGCCACTTGGTGAACTTGTCGATGGCGACAAAGAGGTATCGGTAGCCACCGACGGCTCTGGGAAACGGTCCTAGGATATCCACCCCCATACGGCGAATGATCAGGAGGGCAGAATCATTTGCAGAGCCTGAGCCAGTGTGTGTATCTGCTTTGTGTGGTACTGGCACGCTTCGCAGGACTTTACTAGCTCAGCCGCATCCTGGAGGGCGGTCGGCCAGTAAAAACCATGCCAGAAGGCTTTACCGACCAGTGTGCGGGATGAAGAATGACTTCCGCACTACCCTCCATGGATCTCCGTGAGCAACTCACGGCCCTCCTCCTGGGTGATGCACCGCATAAGAATACCATTGGCGCCATGGCGGTAGAGATCCCCTTCTACCGTCGTGTACCGTTTAGCCAACCATACTATGCGCTCTACGGAGACATGGTCTTCAGGAAGGTTGTTTTTCTTTAGGTAGTCCCGGATCTCGGAGATCCATGCATCGGGACCACTCTGAGTTGTCGGCTGTGGTGCTAGGGGGTCGGTGAAGCCCCCCAGTGCACACACAGCCTTTGGTAGGTCCTGGGATGCCACCGGGACCGCCGGCTTCGAGGTGCCAGTCTCGCCCCCCTCGCCCAGTTCGGCAGGCTGGGCGGTGGGTCTCAGCAACCGCCTTTCGAAGGCGCCCTCGGGCAAGGGTGCTTGAGTTGATGCACTCTGGGAGAGGTCATCTACCGCTGAGTTGTCGGCCCGGGGAACATGTTGCAGTTCCAGGGCTGCGAAGTCCTTCTCTAGCTTCTTTACATGGAGGAGGTAAGCTGCGAGTCTAGGCTCATTGCAGCTACACTCCCCGCGGGCCTCTTTGATGATTAGCTAAGAGTCCCCCTTTATGAGGAGCTGGCAAACCCCTAGGGATAGGGCTGCAGATAGGCCGAAGATCAGCGCCTCATACTCTGCCATGTTGTTGGTGGATTTGAACCCGAGGCGTACCACATACTTCAGCTGGTCCCCGTCTAGGCCGATGAGGATCACTCCTGCGCCAGCACTCTGCTGGCGGGCGGATCCGTCGAAGAAGAGCGTCCAGTGGGGCTCGGTGAAGACCGGACCCCTGCTCTTCGCAGGTGAGGGGCTCGAGACGGGGTCCGTTTCCCCAGGGGCGCATGGGGGTGGAGTCCACTCGACGATGAAGTCAGTCAGGACCTGACTTTTGATAGCGTGGCGGGGCTGGAAATCCAGCTGGAACTCAGCGAGCTCTGCTGCCCATTTGGCGATGTTGCCGGTGGCGTTTGAGTTGTGGAGGATGGCCCTTAATGGAAAGGAGGTCACCACCACAACTCTGTGCGCCTGGAAGTAATGACGCAATTTCCTGGACGCAACCAGGACGGCATAGAGGAGCTTGTGTGTCTCGAGGTACCTGGCCTTCGCTTCATGGAGGACCTCGCTGACGTAATAAACTGGCTTCTGGACAGTCTGGGCGCCCCACGCTGGCTCTAAGTTCTTAGGTCCCTGTCCTCCTGGTGTTGCCCTTTTGGCGACTAAGACCATACTCACTGCTTCCACGGCCGCCGCAATGTACAGGTACAACGGTTCCCCTGGCTCTGGAGCGACTAGGATCGGTGGGGAAGTTAGGTGCTGCTTCAATTCTCGGAAGGCTTGCTCCGCCTCTTCGGTCCAGATAAAGGGGCCAGATTTCCGTAGGAGCTTGAAGAAGGGCAGTGCTCTCTCAACCAACCTTGAAATGAAGCGGCTAAGGGCAGCCAGAGATCCCGCAAGTTTCTGGATGTCCTTGATGCGGGCGAGAGGCCTCATTATCTCGATAGCCTTGATTTTTTCTGGGTATGCCCCGGTATGAAACCAGGAAACCCAGCAGCTTTCCTGCGAAGACGCCAAAGATGCATTTCTCTGGGTTTAGCTTGGTGCGGGTTGCCCGCAGCTTGTCGAAAACCAGAGCCAGATCTTCTATTATAGTCGACCCCCTTCTAGTCTTGACCACGATGTCATCGACGTAAACCTCCACCTTGTCCTAGATCAGGTCCCCGAAGGTCTTACTCATCGCCCGAACAAATGTTGGCAGGGCGTTTTTCAGACCATAAGGCATCACAACATAACAGTACAACCCATCTACCGTTACGAAAGAGGTGTGCTTCCTATCCTCCCTAGACATCCGGATTTGATGAAACTGAAGTAGGCATCCAGGAAAGACAAAAAGTCGCACCCCAAGGTAGAGTCCACGATCTGATCTATACGTGGAAGAGGATATGGGTCCTTGGGGCATGCTTTGTTCAGGCTGGTGTAGTTGATGCACATCCGGAGCTTCCCATTTGCTTTTGGCACGATGACTGGGTTGGCCAGCCACACGGGGTGATGAACCTCTTCGATGAAGCCGGCGTGCAACAACTTCCAAACCTCTTCACGGATGAAGTCCTGCCGCTCCACGGACTGTCTCTGAGGCTTCTAGCTTATTGGCTTGGTGTTCGGATAGATCTTCAGATGGTGCTCAATCACCTCCCTGGGGATCCCAGGCATCTATGACGGCTCCCAAGCGAACACGTCGGCATTTGCCCGGAGGAAGGTGACGAGCGCGAGTTCCTATTTCTCTCCCAGATTTCCCGCGATATGGGTGGTCCAGGTTGGGTCTGCGTCGACCTGGATGATCTTCGCGGGCCTACCGTATGCTTCGGTTGGCTGTACCTTCGGTGCTTTGGCACCGGAGGCTGAGGGGCTTCTCCCTCCGCCGTCCAGCCGAGCAGTCTTGGTCGTCAGGGCGTGTAGCTTCTCGACGGCTGCCAGCGCGGCGGTGCGGTCGCCCCGCATGCTAAGGACTCCTGCGGGGGATGGCATCTTGAGGACCAAGTACCCGTAATGGGCAATGGCCATGAACCGGTATAGGGCCGGCCTCCCAATGATGGCGTTGAAGGGGAGGTTGACCTCCACGACGTCGAACTGGACATTCTCTGTGCGGAAGTTTTCCTCCGTCCTAAATGTAACCAGGAGCGCAATGCTCCCGAGGGGGTACACGGGCTGCGGGCCTACTCCAGAAAATGGGCAGGAGGGCCCCAGCTGGGACCCCAGGATCTGCAGCTGCCTGAACGCCGCATGGCTGATGACATTGAGGTCAGCCCCTCCATCGATCAGCACGTGATGCAGCCGCATATTGGCGACGATGGGGGCGATGATGAGTGGTAGTATGCTGGCCCCCTCCATGTTGTCGGGGCAGTCGAGTGCCCCGAAAGAGATGGTGGTGCTCCTCCATCGTTGGTGCGGAGCAGCTTTAGGGACTCCTGGGACTGCCGACAGGACCTCCCGTCGTAGGGACTTGACACTCCTGCGGGAGACGAGCTCCAAACTCCCACCGTCAATGACATACAGCTTCTTGCGGCGGTCGTCGTCATTGTCGGAGTCGGTTTCTTCGGTGAAAATGTCCTCAAGGTTTCTCTTGGGTGACTGGTAGCCGAGGTCTTGTCCCCCCACAGCCGTAGCCCTTTCGTCGGTCGCTTCCTTGTGAAGCCAGCGACGGGGCGGCGAGCCGTCCCTGGAGGACTGCTCGCGCTGCTCGCTAACGCGCTTTATGAGTTTGATAATCTTTCGACAGTCGGTGGCACTGTGGCGGCTGTTGGGGTGCACTGGGCATGTGTTGTCGTTGCCTTCCTGGGGCCGTGAGCGCTTATTATGCTTACCCCGGCCCCCAGCCGCGGCAGTGATGACTGGAGCAGCAACCTGCTGTTTGTCGTGGCCGTGACCCTTGTTTCTCTTTTTCTTTTTGCCATCGCCCTGGGTGACCCCAGCCTGTGGCGCCGAGTGCCAAGCACGGCCCTCGGCGGCCATGGCACATTTTTTAGCCAGAGCAAAGTGTGTGGTGAAGTTGTCCACATCACGTGTGGCCAGTTTCGCCAGCATCTTTTCATCACGCACTCCCTGGCAGAAAGCAGTGATGATGGAAGCATCTGAGATACGAGGGATTGTCCCACGTACCTTGGTGAAGCGGGAAATGAACGCCTGGAGGGTTTCCCCGGGTTCCTGCCTTACTGCATGGAGGTGTGCTTCTACACCATGCTGCTGGTAGGCACTGGCGAAGTTCACCATGAACCGCGTGCAAAGTTCTTCCTAGGAGTGTATGGACCCTAGGGCTTGGTTCATGAGCCAAGTCTGGGCTGGCCCAGACAGGGCAACATGGAAGTAGGTCGCCATTACGGCGGTGTCCCCACCTGCCGCTGAAATGGCGGTGACATAGACCTTTAGGAATTCTAACGGGTTTGTCGTACCGTCGTACTTTTCTGGCAGGTGTGGACGAAACTTGCTTGGCCACGTCGCCGCGTGGAGGTGGTCTGTTAGGGCAGCGCAGCCTACCCCAGCCAACGGGATGCTCGTCTAGAATCAGGCATCTCCCGGGCCCTGCAGCGCGACCGCAGCGAAATCTTGCTCGAGGTTGTGACCCTCGAAGCTTCGGCGGCACTCACGCGTCCCTCCTAAAGAGAGGTGGGCATTCATGCTCGCACGCCTACGGTTGAGCTTGTCCCGTAGGTCTTCTGGCCTCTCCGGGGGGACTCGCGTATCTTTTGCCGCACGTCTACGATTGAGCTCTGCTCGTAGATCTTTGGTCGGCGCAGCTCTCACCAAGGGCAAGCACACCGAGGCCGACGCCTCGTACTGGCGTCGGGACGATTGAGGCCTGGGCCTGACTGAGCCAATGTGCGCTATGCCAAGGAGGCGATCCACGTCGTTGCGCCATTGCCCCATAGCCCCTGGCGAGGCTGAGGTACTTGGCGGGTGACACAGCAACTCCCTGGCCGCGGAGAGCGCCCCGGCGGGAGCGACCCCCGATGGAGTCCGGGACGCCTGCGCCGGTGCGTGCTGCCGTACGGAGCGCACAGCTGTGGCACCGGGCGCCGGGCAGTCGGAATTCTGCGGCATAGCAGATGTGGCCCCTTACTCCAAGAGGAAATCTTCGGAGGTCTCATCTTGGTGCTCAGCGATATGGACCATGGTATCGATCAGGTAACAAGCAAAAACCTAAAAGGCTAGACCCCTACCTGGCGCGCCAAATGTCGGAGACGAAATCTCTCCGATAGGGTGGCGGATTGCACCCGCCCTAAATCCTAAGAAGAGGAGGGGCCTAAGCGTTTTGCTTGTTACAGGACTGGTGGATGAACACACAAGAGCACGCGAGGGTTTAGAGTGGTTCGGGCCACCGGAGCGTAATACCCTACTCCACTGTGTGATGTATTGCTTGAGAGCTTGTAGGAGCTTGCGAGTCTAAGATTGTATCTGTCTTGTAACGCTGCATGCCTCCCCTTTTATAGCTGAAGGGGGGCATGCACAAAGGTACTGAGCCCTAACATGCGGGCCCAGAGACATAATGAATATAGAACTTGGAGCCACAAATGCTTGCTGCTGGGGTGATCTTCTAGCGCCCTAACACTCGAGATCTGCGTATTCTTGGCGTGCAGGGGAAGCTTCACGCGGAAGGGATAATGAGCACAGTGTGCCGCGTGGCACGGGCACACTTTTTGATGATAGATTGGACAGGTGCGTCGTCTGACGCCGCCTACCAGTGGAGAGGACTGGACGCATTAAATGCCGAGAGGGCACATCGTCCGCTGGCTTGGTGGCAGGCGGCGTGTCCTCTCTGTAATAAATGCAGAGACTGCGCGGCTTCAGTGGCCCGACGTCAGACTCCACCCACGTGGCTTATGTCATGAGCCATAAGTTACGTGGCACCGGCGGGTCTCTGCCTGAGTGGAAAGCGCGGTGCAAGCCTCGGACACGTGCCAGCACCGGACCCCTCCCAGAGCAGGGTCCGGGTGTTCCTTGCCCCAGAATCCCAGGACCCGGTGGTGCTCTGTCTGGACCCCACTCGGAAGGGTTTGGGGTCTTTCTCGGAGGTCCGTCCGCCATGCACGGGGGTCCAGTGCTTCCCACATAGCAGGTTCGGACCAACTGTGTGTATCTGGGGCACGTCCTTTCCCTTGGCCACGTGGTGACCCCAAGGTGGCTGATGTTACCGACGGTGAGCCTGCTTATCGCGCAACCAGAGACCTTCCCACCGGTACAGCGTCTTTACCTTGAAACAAGGGGTACCCCTGTTTCAAGGTACCAACAGATTACATTTTGAATGATGTAAAATTTTCATAAGATTGAAATACAGGAAAGTGACAATCCTCATACAGAAGATAAAGACGGGATATACTTATATAGAAGGTCGAGCCCACCGGCACTTAGCACCATCCATAAAAGAACAAAACTATAACCAGAAAAACAACAGGGAATAAAAGCCTGAGTATACAATTACTCAGCAATACTTACCCGACTAAAGAAAAGACTCTCAAGGATATGTTGGCTTAAAGGGATTCAAGGTAAAGCTCATCAAGTTTCAAAGACTCTTTTTTGCAGAAAAGCTTACTAGAAGTGGGTCCTTAAGCCAAGTTTTATTTCACAAGTTAGTTTATTACTTGAATCTTCTAGCCTAAATCTAGTGTTTGCCTAATCTAGATCATTCACTTGACCTACACTAGGTTGCTTTTAATCAAAACATTGTTATACATGTTAAGCACGCTGCAGGTCGAAGATCTAGTCTTCATAACCCAGAAGTAACGGCGATCCGAATCGATTAATACCCAGCTGGGGATCTCCAACCACACGACATATGCTTCCCTTAACTCTTTTGCACATGTCTATCATTCCCATGGATCCTCCACCACATGAACAGGTCCACGCCACTCGAGAGCACACCACCCCTTTTAGGCGGTCCTTTGCCAGGAGGGTACGTGCCACTCTCGCCATCTCTCCACTCCTAGTGCACGATTGTCTTTTCATGTATGGAATAACCGGGTTCAGGCTTGCCCATGATGAGGTATGTGGCCAGATAAAAGGTCCTAGATCAGCAGGCCAACAATCGATACGGTCCTTAATCGACACAAACAGCCTACTTTTCCTACTCAGCGTCTGGTCCCATTTTAAACTATTTCAAAATTTTGGCGCCTGATAGAGGGGCCATGCATGAATAATGAATTTATCAACATCTTGATGCCTTCATTATCCCAAGTCCATTTTTTATAAAAACATGAGTCATAGATCAAAAACATTTTTCTTAATCTATTAGTGTGACTAAGCATCACTAGCTTTTATTAAACAGGTAACAAGGTATGGTAATTGAGAGCACCTAGAGGGGGGGTGAATAGGTGATCCTGTAAAACTTAAAAACTTATCACCACAAAACTTGATTAGGAGTTAGCACAGTAATGCCAAGTGGCTAGAGAGGAGTCTTAACAAAACACAATAACCACAAGAGATCAACACAGAGATGGCACAGTGGTTTATCCCGTGGTTCGGCCAAGACCAACGCTTGCCTACTCCACGTTGTGGCGTCCCAACGGATGAGGGTTGCAATCAACCCCTCTCAAGCGGTCCAAAGACCCACTTGAATACCACGGTGTTTTGCTTTGCTTTTCTATATCCCGTTTGCGAGGAATCTCCACAACTTGGAGTCTCTCGCCCTTACACTTTGATGATCACAAAGAAGCACGGAGTAAGGGAGGGATGAGCAACTCACACAAGACACAAAGATCACAGCAAATATGCACACACAAGACCCAGACTTGAGCTCAAGAGACTATCACGAGTTTCTCACTAGAACAGAGCTCAAATCACTAATAATGTCAAACAAGTGCGCAAGAACGTAGTGTGAGCGATCAACTATGCTCAAAGAATGCTTGGATGTCTTCTCCATGCGCCAAGGGGTCCCTTTTATAGCCCCAAGGCAGCTAGGAGCCGTTGAGAGCATTGTAGGAAGGCAATTCTTGCCTTCTATCGACTGTCGCACCGGACAGTCCGGTGCACCACCGGACACTGTCCGGTGCGGATTTCTTTCCTTAATTGGCGAAGTCGACCGTTGCAGATTCAGAGCCGTTGGCGCACCGGACACTGTCCGGTGCACACCGGACAGTCCGGTGCACCAATGTGACCGTTGGCTCAGCCATGCGTCATGCGCGGAATCATCGGCCGACCGTTGCCCCGACTGACCGTTGGCTCACCGGACAGTCCGGTGTCTCACCGGACAGTCCGGTGAATTATAGTCGTACGCCGTTGATGGCTTCCCGAGACCGATGACTTCACCTATGAAAGGCTCACCGGACAGTCCACTGCACCACCGGACAGTCCGGTGATTTATACCGTACACCTCCGTCGAAGTCTCGAGAGCAGCAAGTTCGCCAGAGCCAGCCTGGCGCACCGGACACTGTACGGTGCACCACCGGACAGTCCGGTGCACCCAGACTGCGCAGACTTTGGCTGAACAAAGCCATCTCTTTTCCAATTCGATTTCTCCTATTTCCAGCACTTAGACACAATACATTAGTCCATAAAACAATGTACTAAGTCTAGAAACATACCTTTTGACTTGGTTTGCACTTTGTCCACCACTTTGCATAGATTAACACAAAAGCACTTGTGGTGGCATTCAATCACCAAAATACTTAGAAATGGCCCAAGGGCACATTTCCCTTTCAATCTCCCCCTTTTTGGTGATTTATGCCAACACAACATAAAGCAACTAGAACAAGTGCAATATCAATGCAAATTAAAACTCAAAATTGTTTTGATTCAAATTTGGCATATATGGATCATACTTCGCCACCACTTGGTTTGTTTTTGCAAATCAACCTCAATTTCCTATCTCTAAGTCAAACACACTTGTAGAGACATAAAGAGAGTTGTTCCAATAGAAATTGATCATAGTATCAAAAACTCCCCCTATTTCCCATAATCTACCATTCTCCCCATAAGAGACCAACTTTTGACAAAGAGAGCCAATAAGAGTATTTTGACAAAACAAAAGCTCTATTCTACTATATTTTCAAAATTTCTCAAGTGGTAGCTGATCCATTTATTGCTTTGGCCTTATTTTCTCCCCCTTTGGCATCAAGCACCAAAACGGGATCAATCTTGGCCCTAGAACCCCATTGCCTCACCAAAGTCTTCAAATAAGAATACAAAGGCAATAAGAGTACATGAGATGAACTTGGAATAAGTTACCCTCTCATCGGAGTGCAGTGGAAGTCTTTCATGGTCCAAGTCCACCTTTTCCCTTTCAAACCTCCTTTGAGACTAAATTAAGAAAACTCAAACACATGGTTAGTCTCAAAGGGTCAAGTTGCAGCACATCTCCCCCTAAATATGTGCATCACTTGCAAAAGGACGTGTGAGGTCCGAGGAGTGTTTGTACAACTTGAGCACCACAAGTAAACAACAAAATGCATAAGGAACATGATCAAAGGCATAAACACATGTATGCTATAAATCAATCCAAGTTCCGCGAATCTAAGACATTTAGCTCACTATGCAGCCTGCAAAAGGTCTTCTCATCTAAAGGCTTGGTAAAGATATCGGCTAGCTGGTTCTCGGTGCTAACATAAAACACTTCGATATCTCCCTTTTGCTGGTGGTCTCTCAAAAAGTGATGCCGGATGTCAATGTGCTTTGGTCGGCTGTGCTCAACAGGATTTTCCGCTATTCGGATAGCACTCTTATTATCACATAAGAGTGGGACTTTGCTCAGATTGTAGCCGATGTCCCGGAGGGTTTGCCTCATCCAAAGTAGTTGCGCGCAACACTGTCCTGCGGCAACATACTCGGCCTCAGCGGTGGATAGGGCAACGGAAGTTTGTTTCTTAGAGTTCCATGACACCAGGGACCTTCCTAAGAATTGGCACGTCCCCGATGTACTCTTCCTATCGACCTTACATCCAGCATAGTCGGAATCTGAATATCCAATCAAGTCAAAGGTAGACCCCTTTGGATATCAGATCCCGAAGCAAGGCGTAGCGACTAAGTGTCTAAGAATTCGCTTCACGGCCACTAAGTGACACTCCCTTGGATCGGATTGAAACCTAGCACACATGCATACGCTAAGCATAATATCCGGTCTACTAGCACATAAATAAAGTAAAGATCCTATCATGGACCGGTATGCTTTTTGATCAACGGACTTACCTCCTTTGTTGAGGTCGGTGTGTCTGTCAGTTACCATCGGCGTCTTTGCGGGCTTGGCGTCCTTCATCCCAAACCGCTTTAGCAAGTCTTGCGTGTACTTCGTTTGGGAGATGAAGGTGCCATCCTTGAGTTGCTTCACTTGGAACCCAAGGAAGTAGTTCAACTCGCCCATCATCGACATCTCAAATTTCTACGTCATTACCCTGCTAAACTCTTCACAAGACTATTGGTTAGTAGAACCAAATATTATGTCATCGACATAAATTTGGCACACAAAAAGATCACCATCGCAAGTCTTAGTAAAAAGAGTTGGATCAGCTTTCCCAACCTTGAAAGCATTAGCAATAAAAAAGTCTCTAAGGCATTCATACCATGCTCTTGGGGCTTGCTTAAGTCCATAGAGCGCCTTAGAGAGCTTACACACATGGTCGGGGTACCGTTCATCCTCGAAGCCACGGGGTTGCTCCACGTACACCTCCTCCTTGATCGGCCCGTTGAGGAAAGCGCTCTTCACATCCATTTGGAACAACCTGAAAGAATGGTGAGCGGCATATGCTAGCAAAATACGAATTGATTCTAGCCTAGCCACAGGAGCAAAAGTCTCCTCAAAGTCCAAACCTACGACTTGGGCATAACCTTTTGCCACAAGTCGAGCCTTGTTCCTCGTCACCACCCCGTGCTCGTCCTGTTTGTTGCGGAACACCCACTTGGTTCCCACAATGTTTTGCTTGGGACGGGGCACCAGTGTCCAAACTTCATTCCTCTTGAAATTATTGAGCTCTTCCTGCATGGCCAACACCCAGTCCGGATCTAGCAAGGCCTCTTCAACCCTGAAAGGCTCAATAGAAGAGACAAAAGAGTAATGCTCACAAAAATTCACCAATCTAGAGCGAGTAGTTACTCCCTTGCTAATATCACCCAAAATTTGGTCGACGGGATGATTCCTTTGAATCGTCGCTCGAACTTGGGTTGGAGGTGCCTGAGGTGCTTCTTCCTCTTCAACTTGGACATCCTGTGCTCCCCCTTGATCACGCGCCTCCACTTGAGGTATCTGTTCGTCATCTTGGGTTGGAGGATTCACCATCGTTGAGGAAGAAGGTTGATCTTGCTCTTTTTGTTCCTAAGGCCGCACATCTCCAATCACCACGGTGCGTATCACGGCCGTTGGAACATCTTCTTCATCTACATCATCAAGATCAACAACTTGCTCTCTTGGAGAGCCATTAGTCTCATCAAATACAACGTCGCTAGAGACTTCAACCAAACCCAATGATTTGTTGAAGACTCTATACGCCTTTGTATTTGAGTCATAACCTAACAAAAACCCTTCTACAGTTTTGGGAGCAAATTTAGAAGTTCTACCTTTCTTCACAAGAATATAACACTTGCTCCCAAATACACGAAAGTAAGACACATTGGGTTTGTTACCAGTTAGAAGCTCATACGAAGTTTTCTTGAGGAGGCGGTGAAGGTAGACCCGGTTGATGGCGTGGCAAGCCGTGTTCACGGCTTTCGACCAGAAGCGCTCGAGGGTCTTGAACTCTCCAAGCATCGTCCTCGCCATATCGATGAGCGTCCTGTTCTTCCTCTCTACCACACCATTTTGCTGTGGTGTGTAGGGAGCGGAGAACTCATGCTTGATCCCTTCCTCCTCAAGATACTCCTCCACTTGAAGGTTCTTGAACTCGGACCCGTTGTCGCTCCTTATCTTCTTCACCTTGAGCTCAAACTCATTTTGAGCTCTCCTTAGGAAGCGCTTGAGGGTCCCTTGGGTTTCAGATTTGTCCTGCAAAAAGAATACCCAAGTGAAGCAGGAAAAATCATCAACTATAACAAGACCATACTTACTTCCTCCTATACTTAGATAGGCGACGGGTCCGAAGAGGTCCATATGAAGCATCTCCAAAGGTCTTGATGTGGTCATCACATTTTTGGTGTGATGAGAGCTTCCCACCTGTTTGCCTGCTTGACAAGCTGCACAAGGTCTATCTTTTTCGAAATGCACATTAGTTAGACCTATTACGTGTTCTCCCTTTAGAAGCTTGTGAAGGTTCTTCATCCCCACATGTGCTAAACGGCGATGCCACAGCCAGCCCATGCAAGTCTTAGCAATTAAGCATGCATCTAGACTGGCCTCCTCTTTTGCAAAATCAACTAAATAAAGTTTGCCGTCTAGTACACCCTTAAAAGCTAGTGAACCATCACACCTTCTAAAGAAGACACATCTACATTTGTGAATAAACAATTATATCCCATTTTACAAAGTTGACTAACGGATAACAGATTATATCCAAGCGACTCAACTAAAAACACATCAGAAATAGAGTGCTCGGATGAAATAGCAATCTTCCCTAACCCTTTTACCTTGCCTTGGTTCCCATCACCGAATATGATTGAATCTTGGGAATCCTTGTTCTTGATGTAGGAGGTGAACATCTTCTTCTCCCCCGTCATGTGGTTTGTGCATCCGCTGTCGATAATCCAGCTTGAACCCCCGGATGCATAAACCTGCAAGGCAAATTTAGGCTTGGGTCTTAGGTACCCAACTCTTGTTGGGTCCTACAAGGTTAGTCACAATGGTCTTAGGGACCCAAATGCAAGTTTTATCTCCCTTGCATCTTGCCCCTAATTTCCTAGCAATTACCTTCTTGTCCTTTCTACAAATGGTAAATGAAGCATTGCAAGCATGATATATTGTTGAAGGTTCATTAATTTTCCGAGGAACATTAACAACATTTCTCCTAGGCATATGATGAACAACATTTCTCCTAGACATATCTCTACCATGCATATAGGAAGAACTAGAAGCAAACATGGCATGAGAATCAAAAGCATCATAACTTCTATAGGCATTCCTAGAATGTCTCCTATCATGATACATGAAAGCATGGTTCTTTTTAGCACTACTAGCCATAGGGGCCTTCCCTTTCTCCTTGGCGGAGATGGGAGCCTTATGGCTTGTTAAGTTCTTGGCTTCCCTCTTGAAGCCAAGTCCATCCTTAATTGAGGGGTGTCTACCAATCGTGTAGGCATCCCTTGCAAATTTTAACTTATCAAATTCACTCTTGCTAGTCTTAAGTTGGGCATTAAGACTAGCCAATTCATCATTCAATTTAGAAATTGAAACTAGGTGTTCACTACAAGCATCAACATCAAAATCTTTACACCTATTACAAATTGTAACATGTTCTACACAAGATGTTGATTTATTTGCTATTTCTAACTTAGCATTCAAATTATCATTTATGCTCTTTAAGCTAGAAATAGAGTCATGGCATGTAGACAGTTCACTAGAAAGCATTTCATTCCTTTTAATTTCTAAAGCAATGGATTTTTGAGCCTCTACAAACTTATCATGTTCTTCGTACAAAAGATCCTCTTGCTTTTCTAGTAACGTATTCTTATCATTTAAAGCATCAATCAATTCATTGATTTTATTAACTTTATTTCTATCTAAACCTTTAAATAAACTAGAATAGTCTATTTCATCGTCATCACTAGACTCATCATCACTTGAAGAAGCATAAGTGGTATCCCGAGTACATACCTTCTTCTCCTTCGCCATGAGGCATGTGTGATGCTCGTTGGGGAAGAGGGATGACTTGTTGAAGGCGGTGGCGGTGAGTCCTTCATTGTCGGAGTCTGAAGAGGAGCAATCCGAATCCCACTCCTTTCCAAGATGTGCCTCGCCCTTGGCCTTCTTGTAATTCTTCTTCTTTTCCCTTTTGTTCCCTTGTTCCTGGTCACTATTATTATCGGGACAGTTAGCGATAAAATGACCAATCTTACCACATTTGAAGCATGAGCGCTTCCCCTTCGTCTTGGTCTTTTTGCGATGCTTCTTGCGTCCCTTTATCGTCGTCTTGAAGCGCTTAATGATGAGGGTCATCTCTTCATCATTAAGCCCGGCCGCCTCTACTTGCGCCACCTTGTTAGGTAGCGTCTCCTTGCTTCTCGTTGCTTTGAGGGCGATGGTTTGAGGCTCATGGATTGGGCCATTTAGCGCATCATCTACGTATCTCGCCTCCTTGATCATCATTCGCCCGCTCACGAACTTCCCAAGAACTTCTTCGGGCGACATCTTGGTGTACCTAGGATTTTCACGAATATTGTTCACCAGATGTGGATCAAGTACAGTAAAGGACCTTAGCATTAGGCGAACGACGTCGTGGTCCGTCCAACGCGTGCTTCCGTAGCTCCTTATTTTATTGATGAGGGTCTTGAGTTGGTTGTACGTTTGGGTTGGCTCGTCGCCCCTTATCATCGCGAATCTCCCAAGTTCGCCTTCCACCAACTCCATTTTGGTGAGCAAGGTGACGTCGTTCCCCTCATGAGAGATCTTGAGGGTGTCCTAGATCTGCTTGGCATTGTCCAAGCCGCTCACCTTATGGTATTCGTCCCTGCACAATGAAGCTAGAAGAACAGTAGTCGCTTGTGCATTTTTGTGTATTTGTTCGTTAATGAACATGGGACTATCAGTACTATCAAATTTCATTCCACTCTCTACTATCTCCCATATGCTCGGATGGAGAGAGAACAAGTGACTACACATTTTGTGACTCCAAAATCCGTAGTCCTCTCCATCAAAGTGAGGAGGTTTGCCAAGTGGAATGGAGAGCAAATGAGCATTTGTACTTTGAGGAATACGAGAGTAATCGAAAGAAAAGTTCGAATTGACCGTTTTTCGTTTCTCGTAGTCGTAGTCGTCCTTTTGGGAAGAAGAGGACTCGTCGCTGTCGTCGTAGTAGACGATCTCCTTGATGCGCCCCGTCTTCTTCTTCTTCCCATCTTTTCGTTTGTAGCCCGAGCCTGAGTCGGCATGCTTGTCATCTTTCGGCTCGTTGACGAAGGACTCCTTCTCCTTATCATTGATCACGATCCCCTTTCCCTTAGGATCCATCTCTTCGGGCGATTAGTCCCTTCGTGAAGAGAACGGCTCTGATACCAATTGAGAGCACCTAGAGGGGGGTGAATAGGTGATCCTGTAAAACTTAAAAACTTATCGCCACAAAACTTGATTAGGAGTTAGCACAGTAATGCCAAGTGGCTAGAGAGGAGTCTTAACAAAACACAATAACCATAAGAGATCAACACAGAGATGGCACAGTGGTTTATCTCGTGGTTCGGCCAAGACCAACGCTTGCCTACTCCACGTTGTGGCGTCCCAACGGACGAGGGTTGCAATCAACCCCTCTCAAGCGGTCCAAAGACCCACTTGAATACCATGGTGTTTTGCTTTGCTTTTCTATATCCCGTTTGCGAGGAATCTCCACAACTTAGAGTCTCTCGCCCTTACACTTTGATGATCACAAAGAAGCACGGAGTAAGGGAGGGATGAGCAACTCACACAAGACACAAAGATCACAGCAAATACGCACACACAAGACCCAGACTTGAGCTCAAGAGATTATCACGAGTTTCTCACTAGAACGGAGCTCAAATCACTAAGAATGTCGAACAAGTGCGCAAGAACGAAGTGTGAGTGATCAACTATGCTCAAAGAATGCTTGGATGTCTTCTCCATGCGCCAAGGGGTCCCTTTTATAGCCCCAAGGCAGCTAGGAGCCGTTGAGAGCATTGTAGGAAGGCAATTCTTGCCTTCTGTCGACTGTCGCACCGGACAGTCCGGTGCACCACCGGACACTGTCCGGTGCGGATTTCTTTCCTTAATTGGCGAAGTCGACCGTTGCAGATTCAGAGCCGTTGGCGCACCGGACACTGTCCGGTGCACACCGGACAGTCCAGTGCACCAATGTGACAGTTGGCTCGGCCACGCGTCACGCGCGGAATCCTCGGCCGACCATTGCCCCGGCTGACCGTTGGCTCACCGGACAGTCCGGTGCCTCACCGGACAGTCCGGTGAATTATAGCCGTAGGGCGTTGATGGCTTCCCGAGACCGACGACTTCGCCTATGAACGGCTCACCGGACAGTCCGGTGCACCACCGGACAGTCCGGTGATTTATACCGTACACCGTCGTCGAAGTCCCGAGAGCAGCAAGTTCGCCAGAGCCAGCCTGGCGCACCGGACAGTCCGGTGCACCCAGACTGCGCAGACTTTGGCTGAACAAAGCCATCTCTTTTCCAATTCGATTTCTCCTGTTTCCAGCACTTAGACACAATACATTAGTCCATAAAACAATGTACTAAGTCTAGAAACATACCTTTTGACTTGGTTTGCACTTTGTCCACCACTTTGCATAGATTAACACAAAAGCACTTGTGGTGGCATTCAATCACCAAAATACTTAGAAATGGCCCAAGGGCACATTTCCCTTTCAGTAATCAAGCTTTCAAGGATGGTAATGCATCAAGAGTTTAACAATCAACTCCTATCACTTAATGTAGCATATAAGTGATAAAATTTGGTAAACACAAGGAAGGTGGCAAATGCACTGGGGCTTGCGTGGGATACACTGGGTTAGTGTGGTTAGATGACGTCCCCTTGGTGAGCATCAACAATCTTGACAATTGATCAAGTCGTCCTTATCGAGATGGGTCCATCAAAGCTACCTAGTGATCCATCCTAATCCATGCCCTCCAATTCGCATAAACATCTAGCGTACTTATTGGAGATGCTTAGTGCATATGAGCATGAGCAAGAAGAACACAAAATAGATAATATATACTAAAGAGGATAAATACTTAAAATAAGTCATCACAACTCCGATGAGCACACTAGATGTGAAGATATTACTAAGTACCACAAGCGCATCTTTTACACTTAAATATATCTAACTCAAGCATCGAACAATCATAAGACTACACACAAGTCTTAAGCTCATGGACTAGAGCACACTGCCAACGGACTAACACTGTTATTAGCACTAATGATCAACCTATTATTTATAATTATAAGGACATAAGAACACTGGTAAAGCTAATTCTATGTTGTAAGTATCATGACCAATGGGTTATCAATAATTGAGTTACATGATTATACCTATAAAAATAAAACCAGTCAACTACAGTCATGATTCTATTCTACAGCAAAGAAGACAATGAACCTAAACTTTATTACAAAATTACAAGGTACTTACATCATACTTAAAACCATAAGACTACCAATCAACCAATCAAGAACTAACCAAACCTGGTGACCTACATAAAAGAAACTCCAAGCAAATCATTTTAATACTTGCTGAATTTCTGGACAGCAGCATAGCAGTCAACGGTTTTGCTCATAACTCACAAAACATTCATCCCAAAATAGTGAACTAAGACTTTCTGGAAATCCTAAAAAAATCTCTACAACTTTGGTATTATCATCACCATGAGATTAGACACTTAGAAAGGTCAATCTGTATTAAACAATAATGATGTCCAGATTTGGACAGAATTCGACTACTCACTTAAAAAATCCATATCTGGAGCTTCAGGCATCCAAATCAGGTGATTCTAGACTTTTTAGAAAGCTAATAGAATTGTCTACAATTCATTTAAAACATCTCAAGGTGATTCAATGTGTATCGAAGTCAGTTAGCACAAACAGACTGCTCTGTCCAGGTTTTGAACAGATTCAGACTATATAATTCAAACAACTTTAACTTAGTCTCTAGACCACCAAAAAGGGTGATCCAAGATATTTTGGAAATCTTAAGAAAAGTACGACGATTCTTCTATACTTACTAAGGGCTGATTCTTAATTTAGCTTAGCCAAACAATCCAATTTTCGAAACCTGTACAGAATTTGGACAGATTCTGAAACTGGACTTAGAAAAATCATAACTCCTAAACTACTAGACCTATGGTCATGAAATTTTTACACAAGTAAGATAGAGAAGTAATCTACAACTTTCCTGTATAATATTTCTACAGAAAATATAGTTTACTTCACTAAACTATCTGCATACTAAAACTGGTCATGCAGTCCCAAACAGCAAGAATCCTAATTCGGACATTTCGTCGAACACCTGGCACGCGTCATATTGGGCCTTGCTTCTTCTCCGCCAAATCCTGGAATTTCCCCCTCACATCTCACACATAAGCACACACATACTCACAGTCAACCAAAAACTACTGGTATCAATTAAGGAGATAAGTAGCACAAGACAAAAGGGACCTCACCGAGAGGCATCCATGGAGGGAGGTGCTGCTGTTCCCTGCGCCATGGGAGAGTGATGGGGGAGGGTGGCTGGAAAAACAAACTGGACCAGAGAGGGCGCCGTACAGGGGGCATGGCATAGAGGGAGGGCGAGCTCGCCATGGGAGCAGCTGGAGGCGGACATGGGAAACATCAAGGGGGCGGTGCCCAGCATGGGGAGATGGCCGACGACGTCCATGGCGGGGGGCAGGGGCGAGCTCACGGCTGGGGAAGACGCGGCTGGCGAGCTGCAGGGGAGGAGCACACCATAGGCGGGAGCAAGGGAGGGTGGCACAAGAGAGAGCTGGAGCAGGGAGCCGAGAGGGTGAGGGCAGCTCGTGCTGCTGCCATGGGCTGCCCGCGTGAGGAAGATAAGATACTACGTACAGGGGATAACGTTGGAGATTAAGCGATGGGGAGATAAGGAGAATTCTGATTTTTCTTCTCCAATTTGTAACAAAAGGAAACACCTATCAAATCTAGGATTTGAATCCAAACGAGATGCAAACAGGCCAATCAAAACAATATAAATTTTAATATTTTGGACTACGTTAACAATAGTCGGTATTTTCGGGATTAGACAAATTTCCACAGTTGTAGATAGTGGAATAAATTAATTACGTACACTCAGTTCGATTCTAGTTATCTCGGTCTGACTTAATTTTACATCAATATTGTTGTCGTTGAGTTCTAATATTATTTGTTTGGGACAACAATCACAAGAGTGGGTTGGGATTCCAAAGTCACGTTCTCTTATTCCATAAATTTTTAAACAGACATAAGGCTCGACATTTCGCAAAGTAAATACGCGAGATTGATGCGGCATCGAAATTGTGATCCTTTCGAAAGAGACGTCACACATCGTTCACGTGGGCGAGAGGATGTGCGCTGTCCAGACACCGGTTAGTACCTGCCACGCGCCACAGAGAGATACGTGCAACACAAGCATGAAAGAATTTCAAACGAAGTTTAAGGAACCAGATTCGATTCCAAGGATTAGAGTTTGGGCAAGACGTCGATGGCTCAACCCAAATGATATTGGATTCAGTGTTTCGGAAGATTACTCAAGTCTGAATTTTGCAAAATAAATTAGGACAATTTAGACAGATGGAGATAGACACGATATCAAAATCATGATAGACGAAGATGATTAAAATTTAGTGTCCATTTTATTTACTGATAACCCGCGCTTAAATCCATAATTGTTGTTGAACAGGAGATAAACACCTAGAGTGTTACAAGAACCATCTGCCTCAGCTGGACAGATGTCTAGTCTGTCATTGATTAAATTAATTTCAGACCTAACAAGGCGTGGACAGATAGCATCGTTTTGAATTCCTAGAGCATAAAATGAAGACAAAATGTTGATTTCTAAAGCATAAGATGAAGACCTTTGAATGGATTATTTCCAAAATCTACTCAAAGCTCGGGGGCTACACCCATTGGGTGCACCTTCGGGGCACCCAATAGATTTTCAGTCCCATAAACGCAAAAATGTTGATTCCTAAGGCGTAAGATAAAGGCAAAATGTTGATTTCTAAAGCATAATATAAAGACCTTTGAATGGATTATTTTCAAAATCCACTCAAAGCTTGGGGCTACACCTTCGGTGCACCCAATAGATTTTCAGTCCCATAAAGGCAAAAATGTTGATTTCTAAGGCATAAGATGAAGACAAAATGCTGATTTCCAAGGCATAAGATGAAGGCAAAATGCTGATTTCTAAAACATAAGATGAAGACCTTTGAATAGATTATTTCCAAAATCCACTTAAAGCTCGAGGGCTAAAGTGCACCCAATAGATTTTCAGTCCCATAAAGGCAAAAATGTTGATTTCTAAGGCATAAGATGAAGACAAAATGCTGATTTCTAAAGCATGAGATGAAGACCTTTGAATGGATTATTTCCAAAATCCACTCAAAGCTCGAGGGCTTGTGAGGGATAGATATCCCCCGGGTCCACTAGAAGGCTAAAAGGCCTCGCGCGGGGCCTCATGCCAGTTACCTCGCAGGGCTTTTTCCTTCGTGGGCCAGGCAAGAATTTCTGGCAGAATGGGCCGACCTAAGGAGGAAGCTGACTCAGGATGGGGTGACCCGTCAGTTTATGCGTTGTCCACAGCGACCACTCGACTTTTCCGCGCGTGGCGTCCTTGGATATCGGAATGGTTTAGGGATAAGTCAGCAGGATTGTAGGAAGTTCTATTCAATCAATTCACTATTATCTAGGGGATATGCATCCACTCATGTACGCAAGGTGTGCTCTACGGTCGGATATATAAGGCCAGGGGGTACCCTTCCATTTCAAGGACCATCGACATGTCTCATTAGCTTTCCTCTATTCAGGAGACTTCACTTGTAACCCACCACACAAAGATCCACACCAGGAAGTAGGGTATTACGCCTCTCCAAGCGGCTCAAACCTACAAAAAAATTGTCTATCATCTCTCGTGCGTCTAGCACGAACCATTGAGCTACTATCAACAGCACTGTCCTACCCAAAAGCACCGCGAGGGGTAACCCTGGGTGTGCAGTCAGACTCTAAACACCGACACACGAGACTAGCAAAATAAACGGATCGCAAACCAGACACCAAAAAGTCCGAATCGGTCCAAAATCATGTCGCGAACAAGTGCTGATTTTAGAAACACGAAATTTTGTTCTCAGATGCGAAACTAAACCAAACAAACTCCGATTTAAATAAAATTTTATACACACATAAACAAATATGTTTCAAGGTTTCCACAAACTTTGAGCTTAATCGGACTTGTGAATCAACTGCAGATCTCAAAATATAAATAAAATTGGATTTTGTTGGGGTTTTCTAGAACCAACTCAAAATGAGATCACCTAAGATCACAACCACAAACTGCACCAACAAGGTATAAGAAGTGATCCTAGGAGTACATCTCATCTACCAACAAATCCCAACAACACTCCGAACACAAGAACTCGAAGGTTCTCCACAAATCATCAAGAGAAGGGAAGGGAAGAGAAGAACTCAAGAACACAAAACTTCAAAAATTCAGCAAGGGAACAAACTAAGATTGAAGCCAACCAAAACATATGACCGAACCAGCAACTCTTCCTCGGATTAATCATTACAGATTACAAGACACAGTCAACAGAACAAAATCATTGCAAATCTCCTGACTAAACTGGTAAAAACCTAGAGAGGAAAACTAGGAGTTCTAAAACAAGAGCCAAATGAAACTAAGCTAAGAGATACTGAACTAACCAGCCCTACCCCTCTATTTATAGAGGGTTATTTCTATTTCCTAGTCTACCACTACTTACATAGAGCCTATCCACTCCACTAGGGACGAAATAGACCAACTTCTGGTGTTTTCACCTAACGACCACGCTCTTCACACAAAGTTTCTTCTTCATGATGCACCCTCCGTGATCACACCACGTGCCGCTTCTAGTTCCCGTCGGAACTACGACCACCAGGTTTTGAGGCCAAACCTAGTCGAAAACCCCCCGTTTGTAGTGCATGGTGGTTTTGAGGCTCAACCACCAAACCACTATGAGTATCGCATCGTGTGCGCGTCCCCCCGTCCTGGACACGTGTCTCGCCAGTCCTCAACCACGTCGGCAACATGGCCTGCTCCACCACATCCTCGTATGAGTGTGTGTCCTAGGTGTCAGCCACTACGATTAGTCATCCAGCTGCTTCGGTCCAACGATCAATACCTAGCATTCGCCCTTCACCGCTCCTGGTCCATCAGCACAAGCAGGCATGACATTCACCTCAATCGTCTACCACCGTCCCCATGCTCCACACCTGCACACTACAAGCCGACCAACATGGTTGCACAAGCATAATGTCACATTCTGGTCAGTCCATAGACTACCCCAGAGTGCTACCCATTGACAATCACTCATCATCAACCCAAACCATAAGGGTCAAGTTAACCTTGTCTTCGCAATCTCCCCCTTGATGACTGCATTGTCAATACCACCATATGAGCATATATAAGAAGAAGGAAGGAAGAAGAAGAGTAGCTCACTCAAGTGACCAAAAGCTAGATAAAATCCAACAAGTCATCTAGAGCAAGAAAAGCTTGGTCCACAAAGAAATGGGCAACAACTCAACATGACCAAGTAGAAAACAGCTAGTCCTCAAGAAGATGCAAAAGCAGGGCTCAACACCACTAGCCAGCAATCAAAAGCACATCTGAGCACAAAATCAACGCAAAAGCCAAAAACAAAACTAGTTCCTCTAGAAAGAGGCAAATGGCTCAACACAAATAGCAAAAGCTCTAAATGGCTCAAATTTCTCCCAATGTCAAAACCCTCCACCAAAGCTCTCCAAGTGCTCCAGATCCCTAAAATTCTCCTCCTTGACAGGAAATTTCAAAAATCTCAAAATATTCTCCCTCTTGTTGGCAATTGGACTCATCAAGCACTAATAAGGATAGAGACAGAAACTTCCCCTGGAAAATGCAGAAATGCAAAGGAAAGAACAAAAATGAAGAAAATTGCAGGAGCTTTAGGAGTATACTAGTCAGAGTATAAAAATGCTCTAAGTGGTGTTGTGCTATGTGTGCAACAATAAATGCATGTTCTAGAAAATACTCAAACTGATCATATGCACAAGATATGTGAAGTGTAAGCATTTTGATTCAGTTTTAAGCAGTTCAAAAGAGAAGTTTGCCACTAAAGACAGCACTAGGCATATAGTATGAAGGAAATCAACTAAGTGTCAGTCAAGGTAAACTAGGTGAACTACCCCAAACAGCGGTCACTCATCATTCTAGAAACATATCTAAAATTGATACCAGTCAAAATTATCAAGATTTATCGAATTTTGCAGTGGATTACAAATTTCAATGAAAAGCATGTGAGTATGAGAGGTTGTCATTGTCTAACTTTTCAACCATGTGTAGCCTATGCAGAAAAGAATCAGAAGCTAAAAACGTCGGTTTCGATCATCCACTACCTTGCTCAAGTTCATCCAAAGGTGCAAATGGAAGCAGTCTTGGTATAGAGAGGTGGTGACAAATGCAAATCCATCTCGATCTTTTGATTTTTTTCACTTATCTTGATTTCGATTTTAAGCACATAGTTTATGAATCAAGATAGTGAATGACTCAAAGCATGAGACATAGCCACATAGGATACTAGTGACAGCACAAAGGATTTCAAACACATCCTACACATGCTAGGTGCTAATCTTGATGGTGAACATGTTTGGATTTAGCAAGTAATAGTTAAGTTCACAATTATGAAAACAAACTTAGCTCAACAAAATTGTATCAATATGAGCAAAAAGAGTCTAAGCCTGCCATATCATGTACACACAAAACATACTACTAGGAGCATGGTTATAATCTAGCAATTATACAAGTGAAGCTCAAAAAGCTACATGAGATGCAGATATAATACAAAGCAAGAAAGAACTAAAATCTACATGAAAAGCAGCAGAAAGGAAGAAAAACAAAAAAGGGAGTCCTCAATAAAAAGGGAAGCAAACTCTCAATTCCCTTAGCAATTGTGCAAAAGTATACTAATCAAGGGGTTTGGTAAAAATGTCAGCCAACTGTCGATGGGTATCAATGTGGCACAGATCAATGCCGCCTTTCTCAAAATGATCATGAAGAAAGTGAAAGCAAACATCAATGTGATTAGTCTTCGAATGCAGCATAGGATTCTTGGCAACACTTATGGCACTCATGCTATCACAAAGCTAAGGCACATGATGAAAATCCAAGCCAAAATCATGTAAAGTAGCCATCATCCATAACAATTGCGAGCAACAGCTAGTGACAGCAATATACTCAGCCTCTGTGGTAGACTAAGCAACGCTAGACTATTTGTGCGAAGACAAGGAAACCAATGAAGTCCCTAAAAACTGTCAAGTCCTAGAAGTAGACTTGTGCTCCAAGCGACATCCCAAATAATCAATATCAGAATAACCGCACAAAGATAGAATGGAAGAAGAAGAATACCACAAACCAAACTCATGAGTGAATCGCAGGTACCTCATAATCTGTTCACAGGCTGTTTGTGAGAAGTGCGTGGGGAAGCCTGGAAACGAGCGCACAAACACACTACAAAGTGTATATCTAGCCTCGTCGTAGTGAAGTACAAGAGGAAGCCAATCATGCTCATGTACTCCTTCCAGTCCACGGGCTCGCCATCCTCATCAGTATCAAGCACCGTCGTGGTAGACATGGGCGTTAAAAGAGGCTTGGCCTTGCCCATGCCAAACTTCTTTAAGATGTCCTTTCTATACTTTTCCTTGATGCACAAAGGTCTTGTCTTGAGTTTTCTTGATTTGCAGCCCAAGAAAGAAGTTCAGCTCGCCCGTCATGCTCATCTCAAACTCCCTACTCATAAGATCTGAAAATATGGAAATAAGAGCATGAGAAGAGCCACCAAAGATAATATCATCCATGTATATCTGGACTAAAAGGGTATCATTGCCACGCTTGAGAATAAAAAGTGTTTTATCCACAGAGCCCATTTTAAAACCCTTTGAATGCAAGAAAGATTTCAAATGCTCATACCAGGCTCTAGGGTCTTGTTTCAAACCATACAAAGCTTTTGCAATTTAAAAACATGGTTTGGAAACTTGGAACTCTCAAACCAAGGGACTACCTCACATATATCTCTTCCTCTATATACCCATTCACAAAGGCACTTTTGACATCCATTTGAAAAAGCTTAAAACCCTTCGAAGCAGCAAAGGCTAAAAGTATCCTAGTGGCCTCTAAACGGGAAATAGGGGTAAAGGTGTCCTCATAATCAGTACCCACTTTTTGGCCAAACCCTTGGGCAACCAAACTTGCCTTGATTCACACTACCAACCCATCCTCACTCTCTTTGTTTTTGAAAACCCATTTGGTACCAATGGGATGGCAGTTTGAAGGAGGTGGCACCAAAACCAAAACCTGATTTATCTCAAAGTTTTCAAGCTCCTCATGCATAGCATTGACCCAATTTGGATCAGATAAAGCGTGTCCAACATCCCAAGGCTCAAAAGAGGAAACAAAAGCTAAGTGAGCAAAATGAGAAATCTTCTATGACCTGGAGTGAGTGACTCGCTCGTGAAGCTCCCCGATCATCTACTGAGAAGGGTGATGACGTTGAATGTGCTATGGAGCCTCCCTCGAGGAAGTGGCCTCCCCCTCAACAGCAGCCTAACCACCTCTAGGCTCAGCAGGCTCAGGCTCGATTGGACCCCAAGTCATAGAAGAAGTGATGTCTGGTCCATCAGCTGAAGTATTGGAAGCAGGCTCGACTAGGGTAATCGGTGGAGTCAGCTCGAGATCACCCCAATCGGCGTCTTCGTGCTCCTCCACCACAAAGATGGTCTATTCCGTCTGATTTAGACCTCTAGGCTCAAAGACAAGGGATGGACAAGGTGTAGTCTCACTGAATCTAACCTCAGAATTCTCCATAATGTGGTTAGTCTTCGGGTTAAGAACACGATAAGCACGAGTATGTAATGCATAACCTAGGAAAACCCCATCAAAAGAATGAGACTCAAATTTGTCCAAATTTCCCTATTTCAGCACAAAGCATCTACAGCTAAACACCCTGAAATGACTAACCTTGGGTGGCTATCCAAACCACATCTCATATGAAGTCTTGTTCAAGAAAGCTCTAAGAAAGATGCGGTTCGACACATGGCAAGCAATTTTGATTGCTTCGGCCCAAAAGTGCCTAGTAGTCATATGCTCATCAAGAATCGTCCTAGCCATTTCAATAAGGTCTGATTCTTGCATTCAACAAAGCTATTCTGCTGAGGCACATATGAAGAGGAGAACTTATGCTCAAGTCTCAAAGAAGCACAAATGGTCTCAAAATGAGTATTCTTGAATTCTGTGCCATTATCACTGCGAATCGCTCTCATGGCATTCTTATAAAACTCATTTTGTAATTGAAGAATCAAATCTCAAGCATGAGTAAAAGCCTCGTTCTTTGCCTTCATAAAGAACACCCAAGAATAGCGAGAAAATCATCAATGACCACAAGCACATACCACATCCAACCGAAAGAGTAAACTCGAGCTGGACCAACAATGTCCAAAAGAAGCAATTTGCCATGTTGCGAAGTCATCACCTTGGTGGCTGGGGAATGGAAAGTAGCAACCATATTATCATGACGACAAGGGTGATAGACAAGATTCTTCTCAAATTTCAACTTGGGCAAACCTTGGATCATGCCAAGTGAGATTAGTCTACACAAAAGATCAAAGCTCAAGTGACCCAACCTCCTATGCCACATCCAAATCAAAGAAGAGGATCCTACCAAAATACATCGAGAAAGGCTAAAAGAATGTGTAAAGTCAGCTTGAAAAACTCGACCAAATGGGGAAATATGACAAACAATATCCCCTAGGCATCCAAAACCCAAGAAAGGCCCTTCTAAAGCGCACTTCATAGTAATCCTCAAGGAGTTGCGAAACTGAAAGCAGATTGAAATGCAAATTTGAAAGCAAAGCAACATCCTTGAGGACAAAACTCTTGTTCACTCGAATGGAGCCACGAGAGACAACCTTACCTCTCGACTTATCCCTAAAAGTGATGTATTCCATACCAATCATGGGTTTGAGGCTGGAGAACAATTTGTTGCTTCTGGTCATGTGGCACAAACAGCCAGAATCCATGAGCCATATGTTCTCTAGGTCTCCGTCGTGCATCAATAGAAAAACACGGGGTGAGCAAATGGCACAACACTAGGGTTAGGATACTGAGAATAATACAAGTGCTATGACATTTGCCCCTAAAAAGTGTTTGGGAAAACACCAAACATCCCCGGTCCTGAATGGTGAAAGCGATCACCATGAGAAAGAAACCGTGGTCCACTGGGGAAGTAAGAACCAAAGCCACTACCATGGGGTCCATAGCCATATGGCACACGAACAACAACCCATCGGGCATGACCATCATGTGGTCTCTCTGCCTGAGGATTAGCAGCAAGAGGCAAAGCACCTTTAGGCCTCACAGGACATCTCTGAATAGGAGGATCATGAACATCGTGAGAAAGGTGGTTCATGTTCTTTCTGCTTGGCTCAGAAACCCGCCACTCATCTCTCTTCCTCCTAAAGAAAAAAGCAGCCATATGCCCATCCCTCTCACAATAGTCACAATGGAACCTCACCTCTCTCGGGTGGATTTTGTTTGTGGGAGGGGTATTTCTTTTTAGGTAGCTAGGCTTTAGAGGAGGAACACTGGAGATATCGAGAAGGGTATGGAGTGTGTTCCTGAGGTGGTTAGGTTTTAGAGCCTACACTTGTTTCTGAGAAGGGGCTCTCACAGGCTCCTCAATCACACCATATCTCACTGGGGTGATAGGCTTAGGTTGGGTGATTTTGATAAGCTTAGAAGTGGCTGAAGGTTTCTCTGATGGTTTCAACCAACTCCACTCACCAACCTTGCCATGTTGAGCATCACTCCCAGACCTAGAAGCAAAGCCTATTCCCAATCCATCAATTCCCCTCTTGTAAACCCTAGTATAGCGTACTAATGACCTTCGTCATTGAAATTAATAGAAGAGCTCTTTTGATGAGTTGATGTAAGCATGAGACACATTTTATTTCAAATAAATACCAAATAAAAACACATAAACCTATGCATCATGCTGGACTTCTTTTTGTTTGTGCATCAAACACAAATTTGTAACTAAGACAAGTCTAGCTTTGAATTCAAATTAGAGCACTAAATAAAATGGGAGAAATAGAGTTAAAGAATGGTGGATAGCTAATAATTATAACAATAAATAAGTAATAATTATTTCAAAAATGATGTTGTATCATTCATAGTAGAATTTATTTGATACTTGAAAGTATGAAGTTCAAACCAGCAACTTAAATTCATTTGAACCTTTTGAATTTGGAAAAATAGAATTAAAAAAAGAAAAAGAGAGGGGAGCTTAACTGGGCCTGGGCGCGCAATTGTGACCCGCTTGACCTCGACGCCCACGGGCCCAACCAACACCGCGCCGCGGAAGAACTGTGGCTGACACTCTGGGCCCGCATGTCAGCGTTCCCTCCGCCGCGATTGACTCAGCCGCTAGCTACGCGCGCCACTTCCTTGTGGGCCCGGTAGGTCAGGGCCTTCTTCCCCGGAGAATCGCGCGTGCCGGCGTAACAGCATCCGCGATGTCTAGCTCTGCTCGCATCGTGACCCCCCTAGAATCTGTAATGGCCCTTGGCCACCGACGAGGGTTCGCCGGGACGTGAGCTAGCTGCCGCCGCGAAGGAACTGGACAGAACGACAGGTTTGTGGCAATTTTCTTTCTATTTCTTTTTTTCATATCCTTTCACAAGCCTTTACAACCCTTATATAAATGCAGTAATGGGTCGTTACATACTAACCAAACTTACTCAAACTTATGGCCCAATGGGCGACTCCGACACGGCCTCCCTTCCCTGTTCACCTCTGCAGCCTTCAGCTTCATCTTCCCCCTTGGCACCAACAGGCGTGACATCTGCCCCTCCTGCAATTCCTGCTTGACCCCAAGCAGGGGCATGTGGATAGCGCTCACAAAGCACATTGTAATCCTCCCATGTGACAACCTCAGGCAACACATGACTCCATTTGACAAGGACTTGGGGAACAGCTCGATTGCCTTTTTTTCACGAGTCTGCGTTGCAGAATTTCTAGTGGAACCACTGCATGGCTGCTCAGATCAATCCGAATGGGCAGTGTGGAAAACACAGGAGAGTAATCTGCCATATATGTTTTGAGCTGCGACACATGGAAAACCGGATGCACTTGGGCATTCTCGGGCAGGTCCAACCTGTAAGCCACTGTTCCCACACGCTCCAGAACTTTATAAGGACCAAAAAACTTGAAGGCAAGTTTCGGACAGGGCCTGCTCACCACAGTGTACTGAGCATAGGGTTGAAGTTTCAACAGAACCAGATCACCCACTTGAAATTGGCGTTCAGTCCTCAAACGATCAGCCTTCAGTTTCATGCGGTTTTGAGCTGTAGCCAACTGTGCATGCAACAGGTCTGTGAAATGAGCCCTCTCAGCCAGAACGTGTGCCACAGAATCCTCAGTAGTTGATGGAATATGTGGAGCAGCTGCGAATGGGGGGTCATACCCATACAACACCTTGAACGAAGAGCATCCCAGTGACGAGTGATGGGCAGTGTTATACCAAAATTCAGCCAAGGGTAGCCAGGCTTTCCACTTCTGCGGCTGAGCATGAACAGCGCACCGTAAATACATTTCCAAACATTGGTTCACACGTTCACTTTGACCATCACTTTGTGGGTGATATGCTGTGCTCAGACTCAATTTGGTGCCCATTAGCTTGAACAGTTGAGTCCAAAAGTGACTGGTAAATATCTTATCACGATCACTAATAATGGACTTGGGAAAGCCATGAAGCTTGACAACCTGGTCCAACAGAATCTGCGCCACCTGTGCTGCAGTAAACGGATGTTTGAGGGCCAAAAAATGTGCATACTTCGAGAACCGATCCACGACCACCAAGATTGTGTCGTAACCCTCAGATTTCGGTAATTTCTCGATGAAATTCATGGTAATATCTTGCCAGGCTCCCTGTGGCACCGGCAGAGGCTGTAACAACCCAGCTGGGTGGACTCGCTCCCCTTTTGCTCGCTGGCAAGTTGGGCACTGTTTAATGAAATCTTCCACATCACCTTTCATGCCTTTCCATAGAAATAACTTCTTCAGACGATGGTAAGTAGCACAATTTCCCGAGTGACCACCCACTGCGCTGTCATGCACAACAGCTACCAATTTAGTCCTCAGTGCCGAGTTGTTGCCTACACAAATCAGATTGCCTTTTCGGATCACGCCCTGAGACAACGAGTAACCATGTTCATCGGGGCTCTGCACACATAACCGTGCCAAAAGATGTTGAGCGTCAGTATCTGTCACATATGAATTTATGACCTCCTGAATCCAAAGACGTTGGACCTGACTCACTGTTGTCAAAGCCATGGCATGACCTATCCTTGATAGGGCATCAGCAACTTTGTTTTCTCAACCTTGTTTGTACACAACTCAGAACTGCATACCCATAAGCTTCGACATAGCCTTACGTTGTAAGTCGGACTGAAGGTCCTGAGTCCCCAAGAAGCTGAGAGCCTTATGGTCTGTCTGAATCTCAAATTCTCCCATCTGAAGATAATGTCTCCAACGATCAACTGCCATAATTAAGGCAAGAAACTCTTTTTCGTAGATCGATAGCTTTTGAGTCTTGATCCCCAACGACTTGCTCAGATATGCAATAGGCCGACCTTGCTGCATTAATACTGCTCTGACTCCTTTTTCACAAGCGTCGGTCTCAACAGCAAAAGGCAAGTGAAAATCTGGTAGTGCCAGCACTGGGGTAGTGACCATGGCCTGTTTCAATTGTTCAAACGCCATTTCAGCCTCCTCTGACCAGTGAAAAGCTCCCTTCTAAAGCAAATTCGTCAATGGACGGGCTATCACCCCATAATTCTGCACAAATCGACGATAGTAACCCGTTAGACCAAGAAACCCCCTGAGATCAGTGACATTCCTAGGTCTGGGCCAATTCACCATTGCTGCTGTCTTCTGTGGATCAGTGGCCACACCCTGGACAGAGATAATATGTCCCAAGTATGTTAGCTCCTGTTTGCCAAACACACACTTCTTCTGCTTAAGATAGAACTTATGCTCTCGAAGTGCTGCAAAGACCAACTTCAAGTGTTCCATGTGAGTAGACCAATCTGGACTATAGACTAGTATGTCGTCAATAAACACCATAACAAACCGCCTCAAGAATGGAGCCAACACCATATTCATGGCACATTGGAAGGTCGCAGGAGCGTTGGTAATTCCAAATGGCATCACACGAAACTGATAATGGCCCTGGTGGGTCTTAAATGCAGTCTTAAACTCCTCAGATGCTCCCATCCTCACCTGATGATACCCTGAGGTCATATCCAAACTAGAGAAAAAATGTGTGCCCGACAATTCATCCAAAATTTCTTCCACCTCTGGCATAGGAAACCTATTCTTGATCGTCATGTCGTTAAGCTTCCTGTAATCCACACAAAACCGACAGGAGCCATCCTTTTTTTGTACCAACAAAACTGGGGAAGCAAATGGGTTGACACTCGGAGTAATCAAACCGGCCTTCAACAACTCAATCACTTGCTTTTCAATTTCTGTTTTGTGATGAGGAGAATACCTATAAGGACGAGAGTTCACCGAGATAGCCCCGAGAACTAGGGGAATATGATGGTCAAAAGGCCTAGAGGGTGGTAACTCTGTGGGAGTATCGAAGAGATCTCTGAACTCTTCCAGCAAACCCTGCAAATCTCCACTGATCTCCTGCCTATCGCCCTCTTTCACCTGTTCCAGTAAAGCAAATGCCCATATATCATTCCCGTTCAGCCACCTTTCCACTTGCGCAGTTGACACTTCCACCACTGCTTTTGTCTGATCAACATTTCCCCTTAACTGAACCCAAACTCCTCTATCCACAAAACTAATAACCTTTTTCTCCCAATCACAGTGCATGGGACTGTGACCCTTCAACCAGTCGTACCCTAAAATGGCATCATAGGCCCCCAACTCCAACACCCTCATATTACTCACATATGTATGTCCATTGGCCCATCACTCCATCACCTTAACCATAGTGTTACTTCTTAAAATATTCCCATTGGCCACCCAGACCCGAGCTGACACACATGGAACCACCTTCAGACCCACTCTCTCAACAAACCGGCTACTGACAAAACTAGATGAGCTGCCCGAGTCGACCAAGATTAACATAATCTGATTTTGCAACAAGGCTCTAACTCCCATACACTCCTCATTAGTGGTACCACTAATGGCATTCAGTGACAATAAGTAAGTCTCCTCTTCCTGCTTTTCCTCCTGCTCTATGTGTGTCAACACCTCCTCTGTTAACGTCATCTCCAAATCTTCCTTCGATAGGGCATTTAACTGCATTTGCACCTTCTTCGGGCATCGAGTTTGATGACTGGGTTCGAATTTCTCCCCGCAAGTGTAGCACAATCCATTCAGCCTTCTGAACTCCTTTACCAGCCGCTCCTTGGACATCTCTGGCACAGCAGATGTTCCCTTATGGTCTGTCTTAGCTGGCTGCCCACCAAGCCGGCCTTGGTTTACTGTTTCAGGGATCATTGCCTTTGTTTGTCTAGAATACCTTGCTGAACTTGAGCTAGAAAAGCTGCTCGCTCCACCGACTCTAGAACATGAGATTGCACCGGCCCCTGCAGCTCTGGCTTCAGCCCTTTCACAAACTGAGACACATAAAGTGTTTCATCCAGTGTGTGGTTGTGTACTGAGGTAGTATACCGTGCCTCATCAAATGACTTCTGATATTCCTCCACGGATCCAACCTGACACAAGTTCAACAAGGATTGCATAGCCTGCGAATACTCTTGAGCCCCAAACTTTTGGATCACAGCCCCACAGAACTCCTCCCATGAACCCAGTCCATGCTGAATTTTGAAAATCTGAAACCACCTTTTGGCATTTCCTTCCATATTCAGTGAAGCTGACACCACCCATGCCGGTTCAGGAACCCAATACAGTGTGAAGTAATCTACACATTGCGCAATCCAAATCCTGGGTTCCCCCCCTCCAAACTTTGGGAATGGCATTCTAGATATTGGTAAATTGGTGAACTCCAATTCTTCCACCCTACGCCCCCCATATCTCGATTTCGATTTGGCAGAGGACCTTCATACCTTCGGTTTGGTCCAGGTGGTGCCGGTTGTGGTGCAGGTTGTTGGACACCTCCTCTCATCCTTCCGCTGTCTCCTGATTCTGACGACTCCAATTCCCTCGCCATCTGCACCAGCCTCAACTCTGCCACCTCCCTCCCCGTCTTCTCCAACAGCTGCGCCAACTGCACCCTCTCCTCCGCTGCCTGTTGCGCCACACTTGCCGCCAACCCCGCTTGCACCAGCAGTTGTTGCTGAACCTCATCCATCCCCATGACCTTCTCCATCAACCGATCCACCTTCTGCATCATCCTCTCCCACCGATCCGTGTCCTCCTTCTCCTTGCTATTCATGGCCTCCAGGATGAAGCGAGTTTGAGCGGACGGCTTCGGAACGGGCGCCGTCAATGTCGATGGTGATGCCGCACTGCTGTAGACGAACCGCGCCGAGGAAGATCGGCTTTGATACCAGATGTAACGGCCCTTGGCCACCGACGAGGGTTCGCCGGGACGTGAGCTAGCTGCCGCCGCCAAGGAACTGGACAGAACGACAGGTTTGTGGCAATTTTCTTTCTATTTCTTTTTTTCATATCCTTTCACAAGCCTTTACAACCCTTATATAAATGCAGTAATGGGCCGTTACATACTAACCAAACTTACTCACTCAAACTTATGGTCCAATGGGCGACTCCGACACAGCCTCCCTTCCCTGTTCACCTCTGCAGCCTTCAGCTTCATCTCCCCCTTGGCACCAACAGGCGTGACAGAATCTAGCTAGCCAGCTTCATCTCCCCCTTGGCACCAACAGGCGTGACAGAATCTAGCTAGCCTACCCTGTGCATATATGAAGGGGAGTAGGGCGCTCGGCCGTGCTCGCTGTATTCCGAATCACGGAGAAAGCTGCCACTAGTTGAGGGCTCGCGAGAGGAGAGATCGGCATCACCGTTGCAGCTTTCGCCCCGTTCCCTCGCAGTCGCTGGTTGAGGTCAGCCGCCACCGAGGAAGTCTGCGTGGTGGAGTTCCTGTGTGTCGAGCGCTTAGAATCGGCCCAATTCCATGACGGTGACCTACCAGACTCGTGGATCTACCGCTTGTCGTCGCCGTGACAGTCTACGAGGAATTGAGGAGTAAGTACCCATCCATCGAGTTCGTCTGGCGTAGGGCATCATGTAGCACTGGCCAAATCTAAGTTTGGGGCGTCATGCCAGTGATCTGGGTGGTCCGGTCATGGCGCCACCGCGTCGGCCCTCCGCGTTGCCGGGTTGGGCCGGCCATGGGGGAAGGGTGCTTTCCACTGCCCGATTCCGATCGAGTGGTTTTTGGATGGCGCATACCACTTAGCTTGTTTAAAATTGTGACCGTTTGATCATATCAGATTGCTGATGATGGGGGCCTGGCATAGATGTGTGTTAGCCCTTGGATCTGGATCCAACGATCGGTGTAGCGTAACGATTCGGGGCTGGCGAGATTTAATCTTGGTCATTCACGATCTATCGGGTGGCTCGGAGTGGAGCATAGGTATTCCAGTAACTCACTACCGTGGATAGGAAATCAGACGGGTCAGGTTTGACCCTGGTGTGTAATGACTAGGATTTAATCCACGTCGTAGATCTAGAATCATACGGCCAGGCTTCCTAGATACCCCTTCGCCGAGCCAGATTTGTAAAAGAGGCCCTCGATTATGTGATAATTAACCCGTCGTCCACCACAGTAAAAAAATAATTGAAATTAGGGTCCTGAAATTTATGGTTGCACCACTAGGCTCCCTGATAATTGTGCGCGCAATCCAGAGGCATGAGAAATTAGGAAATTAATATAGAAAATACTTTTCTAGCACAAAAATAATCACAGAAACTCATTTAATTCATAGAAAATCTATTTTAATTCCTTTTTGATCCATTCCAGTTGCATTAATTTTTTTTAATATTGTTTATCACCAAGTAACTATGTTTAGTCATGAAACATAGACTAAAATTATCTACTTAATTTATTCTATACAAAACACTTAATAAGTTCGGAAAATCGTAACTCGATAACTGTAACTCCGAATTTAGTGATTCTTGAACCTACGAGCTCGTTACGATGCATAGATTATTATCATGTATTATGTACTCATATTTGGTGTGATGTTAATTTCTCTTATACCATGCTTGTATGTATTGCTACGAGTAGACGAGCAAGTGACCGAGGACCGAGATGTTCATCAGGTGAAAATTGCTGAGCAGGAGCTCGTTGAAGGCAAGTTGTGCCCTTGATCACTTCTATTTACCCAATAATGTTCTTGTTAATCATTATGATCTGCATAGGTTAATTTTGATGGGATCCAATAGGTCGCCCTAGTTTGACTATCTTTATACCTTGCTCACCACTGAACTTTTGAGTAGTAACTGATATTGCTTTATGTGGTTTTGGGTGTTAAGATACACATTATTCATGATCATGCTTTTATTATCAATTTGTTATTTACTGTTCATGACAAGACCATTATGTTAGTTGGAACATGGAGCGACCACTCGAGAAAACAGTGCTACCACAAGGGTGGTATGGGATGCCCTTGGCTGACTAATTAGGAAAGCTAGTGGAGGACTACCTTACCCGAAAGGGGCAAGGGCAGTAGGGGAGTGGTCAGTGTAGGGAGGTTCTCGGGTTGATTTTGCTACGATGGCGGTCAGACGGGGGATTCCTGCATTGCACTCTCTAGAAATTGTAGCGTGTTTTCTGAAGCTAGTAGAACTTTATAAAGGCCTCGTAGTGTTACCCTGCCTTGCTTCCTTGGTAGAGGTGTATGGGATTCATGACCCCTTGGCAGATGGGTAACATGACTTGTGGGTAAAGATGCACAACCTCTGCAGAGTGTAAAACTGGTATATCAATCGTGCTCACGGTCTTGAGCGGCTCGGACCCTCACATGAGCAACTTATGGAATTAAATTTAATTGGTCATTTGCATCACATTGTGGTTTATTATTAATTTTGATCTATTATTATTCTGGTTTGGTATATACTTACATTTAGTAACTGCTAATAAAATTTGACCAACTTCACATGAACTCCCACCTTTGGTGAGTTCATGCACATTATTTCACACAACTTGTTGAGCTATGATCTTTTGTGAGCTCACTCTTGCGATATATAAACCCCCCCACAGGAGAAGAACATGTGGTCTAGGAGGAGGCCTACAATGAGGAGTACGAGTTGATCTAGGTGACGTCTCCTAGTCAGCTTTATGGCACCGAGGAATAATATTTAGTTCGCTTTATTGTTCTCAATTATTTTTGTAAGACTTTCGCTATGTAATAATGATGTTTGTGACATTTATCTATATACACTTTGTCATTATATGTGATGTTCTTCTTTGGCGCACATATGAGATGTACCCGGCTTTATCCCTTAAATCCGGGTGTGGCACCTCTTGAACTGGATGACCACCATGCCCAAGTGGAGCTCACTGCACGACACCTAGCTCAAGACCGACCGAAGGTATGTATTTTCTTCCTCAATCTAGGTCTTGTCGTATCTGTAGGACTCAAGAGCTAACTATAAACCCTTACAAAGTGCACACTGCGCAAGGAGCAGGGGCACTCACTAAACTAGCCTTCTCAAGCAAGGCTATCCTAGCATTTCACTCTACTAGCTCAATCTGCAAGCTAGGACAAGCAGTACATGCACCTAACAAGCTAGATCTGGATCTCAACTCATCATGCTCATCTAGCAAAGTGGCTACTTGGTCTAAATAGTTGTGATGTTCGACATGTGTAGAGCGCACTCATCACATTCTGTCTCGTCAAACACACAACTGAAGCTCAAGCAGACTCTAGCTCCCGTACTTGGATCTAAATTTTCTCCTCTCACGAGCAGCCTACCTAAGCAACTTATCCTGACTCACCAAAGAAGGTCAGCATGTTTATCTTAGCAATGAGATCATCGGTGGAATGTGATGCCTCAGAAGCAGAGCCGTTGCTGATGTCCTGGCCGTCGCCCCCACCGCATCATCACCAAGGGCCATGGTGCAAAGGCCCCCTGCGGTGTCAATGATGAAGCACAACCTTTTTAGCTTGTCCTCGAACCGTCTGTCAGTCTCCTCGTCGCTCGAGGAAGACACTTCATCATCAGAGTCATGGTTGAGGTTGTTGAGTGAGGCGATGAAGGCAAGCACTTTGATCTTAGCCTTCTAGAGGTACATGTACTTGAGCACCTCCTTAACAAATCCTTCCCTTGACTTGTCTGTACCAGAGGAGTACTCCCGCTTGCCCTTGCACAACGACCAGATTGGTGGTCGCGTGAGCTAACCTCCTGCTTGCCCTTTTCGGGGCTACTAGCAATGGAGTGGTTGGGGTCGCCGCAGTTGAAGCATCCATCCTTCGACCTGCCATGCCACCGGTTCTAGTGATTGTTGTGGAATTGTATGAACCGACTGGCCACAAGCACCAACTCCTCATCCCCGAGGCTCTCTACCTGCTCCTCTATGATAGACAGCAAATAATACAAAGCAAATATAGCAGGTGAGGGGTTAGAAGAGGATCCACCTCCAAAGATCAGGGCTATGGTGGGTGCACCAAGGTTCTCAATCTTGGCCCGCGCCTGGTGATCTATCTCTATGGACTTGAGCTTGCTGAAAAGTTCATCCACGGTGAGGGTCTCGTAGTTGGGCATGTAACAACTTCAATGCTCTCTAATGATCATCGAACGGAAGTTGTGCCTTCTCACACCTGGTTTTAAGGGACAAAGCCAGGTGCATCTCATACATGCGCCAAAGAAGACAACATATATAATAATAGAGTGTATAGAGATAAATGTCACAGTATAATCAGAGTAATTATTACATAGCGGAAGTCTTACAAAATAAAAGATAAATATAATAGGATCTAAAATCCATCCTTGGCGCTAGAAAGTCAACTAGGAGACACCACCTAGATCGAATCAGACTCCTCGATGTGTGGCTCCACTTGAACCACTTGTTCTTCTCCTGTGGGGGTGTGAGACAGCAAGGGTGAGCTCACACATGTTCATCGCTCAACAATTTGTGGGGAATAATGTGGCATGAACTCACCAAAGGTGGGAGATCATGTAAAGTGTAAGGCTTACCAAATAGAATGGTTAAAGCTGAGCATTGCTTTTAAAGTTGGTCAAAATTTTAATAACAATTACTAGATGTAAGTAAATACCAAACCATAATAACAATAATAGAACAAAATTAATAATAAACCCATGCAAATGCAAATGACAAATTGAATTTAAGTTCCATAAATTAATCATGCGAGAGTCCTGAGCTGCTCTTGACTGTGAGCTTGGCTAGTATACCAGCTTTACACTTTGCAGAGGTTGTACCCTTTACCCACAAGTCGTGTTTCCCATGTCGCCAGGGTTTGCAAAGCCCTTAGACACTACCGAGGTGAATGGCTAGGGATCCACTACGAGGCCTTTAAAAGTTCCACTAGCTTCTGAAAACCCACTACAGTTTATGGGAAGAGCACTTGCAAGAATCCCTCGTCTGACCGCCATCGCAGCAAAATCAACCCGAGAACCTCCTTGCATGCAACTCCCCTACTGCCCTTGCCCCTTTCGGGTAAGGTAGTCTTCCACTAGCTTTCCTAATTATTTAGCCAAGGGGTCCCATTCCTCCCTTGTGGTGGCATGTGTTTCTCAAGTTAAGCTCCATGTTCCAATTAACATTTAATGATCTTGACATGAACATAAGTAAAATAACAGAATAACTGGAACATGGATATAATGAAATATTAACCCAAAACTATGTAAAGCAATAGCATAACTACCCAAGTGATTTAGGGGTAAACAAGGTAAAAAATAATCAGACTAGGGTGACCTATTGGGTCCCATCAAAATTAAACGTATGCATTGATAAGTGATATTAAAGAACATTATTGGGTAAAAAGTTGTCAAGGGCACACTTGCCTGGCACTTGAGATTTTAGTTACCAGGGTGATCTTCAGGTGACTCGTGACCTCATTGCTAGTCGTAGCAATACAAACAAACATGGTATGGACAAAATTAACATCACACCAAGCACAAGTACAAATTGAATAATAATATCTATGCATTGCTACGAGATCGTGGAAACAAGAACCACTAAAATCGGTGTTACAATTATGGAGTTATGATTTTATAGAAGATCTGTGTGATTAAAATATTAAACTATATTATAAATTGGTTAATATAAATCATATGAGAGGTTATTCTATAAATAATTGTCTCAATTTTAACCTAAGTTATAAATTGACCATAGATTATATTCTAGTAGATTATAATGATAAGTAGTTTAACGAGACTAACCCACATAAGTTAAATAAAGATCTAATGTAAAAGAATAAGACATGGTATAATAAATGTTGTTATTGCATAGTAAATATTTATACGAGACTAACGCAACTTGAACGGATGAAATCGGAGTTAAAACGGAGGAGTTATGAATTTCCTAAGGTTTTATGTATTTGATTTAAGATTAATTAGGAAATAAATTTTAAAGTTGCTTTCATGCCTAAACAGAGTCATTATATGATAAACAATAATATTATAGAATTATAGAAATTGGAATGGATCAATTTGGACTTGAGATGAATTTTCTAGGGATTAAACAAGTTCAAATGATTATTTTTACATTAAAAATTCATTCCATAATCATTTATCTATTTTATGTGTTCTCTGGACTGGGCACATTATTAACAGAAAACACAGGGGCTACGACGCAAATTGTTCTAAGACTCAGACTAAGTCTACTGTGGATCGCGGGTTTATTAACAGATTTTTTGAGGGGCTTAAATGTGAATTGGGCTCGGCGAAGGGGTATGATGTGATTTGGGCCTTAGGATCAAAATCAAACGTCCCAGATTAGATCAGAGACGGGACACATCAGCAGCCATCCAATCATAATCTATCGGTCCATATTATACATTGGATTGCATGCCCCAAGAGCCGGACATCTATAGATCTACGGTCCACACGCATCAAGCGAACGAATACACCCTGGATTTAATCCTACCCACCCATCTTACGCTCAACGGCCCGCAATGCATCACCCTAACCCTTAACCGGAACCGTTTATCTCCGGATCGACGTCCTGACATCGCCCCCACGAGCGCACCCGCGCCCAGGAACACGAGCACGGCGGCGCCCCTCGCCGGAGTAACCATGCTCAGTGTTCCAGCCAGCAAATTGATTAGACGAGGTTTGCTACGCGCCTAATAGAGGATTGCAAGGCACGTGGAGGCATTCATACCGTAGTTTTGGGCGCCAGTGATACTCTCTGCGACGAGCAGCGGATCGACGGCACTGACTCCACTCCGACGACAAATTGTGCTCACCCCGAGCTACCCCATGTCCAGGCGAATCACGCACCGGCTACCACAAAAGCTGGCGATGCTCCCTGCATGCCATACAAGGTCCCGACAGTAGCGCAGCACACGACAGCTCATGGATTCCAGGTGAAGAGGGGCGCTGATGCGAAATCACCGGTTCCAGTCGCCATTCCCGTGCGACGAGGCCAGGGACGCCCTCCATGAGCCACGGCGAAGATTCTAGGAGGGTTTTGGGTCCGCCCGAAGGTGCTAACCGAGTTTTCCCCCGCTGCGGCAACAACTATTTTTCTCTCTCCCTCACCCCTGGTTCCACTCGACCAAACACGACGATGGGGAACTATAGCGATGCATCTTATACCCGGGTCAGCACTTCGTCCAAGCGGGGTAGTTGTAACCACCCGATGAGGCTGGCGCGAGTAGTTGCGCCAGCTCTAGTGGAATATGGGTCTCCTTCGCCCGCGCGCTGAGTCTGTTGCGGGTCTTCCGCAACCACGACAAAGGGGGAAGAAGCTACTGGCAATGCGGGACCACACGCGAGTGTCTCACGCGCACAAGGAAGGAATGTGGCTGACGGGTGGGCCCAACATACCGGTGAGAAGGGAGCGCCCTGCCAGAGGTGGCACACACGTGTGTGAAAGGGAAATAGGGTCAAACCTTTTCCATATGAATTTTGGTGGTTGAATTGCCTAACAAAAATTATTGGACTAACTAGTTTGCTCTAGATTATGAGTTCTATAGGTGCCAAAGGTTCACAACAAACCAATACAAGTCAAAAGAAAGGGTTCAAACAAAGGGAGCAAAAGACAACCGAAGTGTGCCCTGGTCTGGCGCACCGGACTGTCCGGTGTACCACCGGACAGTGTCCAGTACACCAGGGAATCCAACTCCAAACTTGCCACCTTCAGGAATTCTGGGAGCCGCTCCACTATAATTCACCAGACTGTCCGGTGTAGCACCGGACTGTCCGGTGTGCCAGCGGAGCAACGACTACTTCGTGCCAATGGTCGTCTGCGGAGGCATTAAATGCGCTATAGTGCACGCTTGCGCGCGCAGAAGTCAGAGCAGGCGCCAGAAGGCGCACCGGACAGTCTACAGGTCCTGTCCGGTGCACCATCGGACTATCCGGTGGTCCCACAAGTCAGAACTCCAACGGTCGAACCCTAACGGCCGGGTGACGTGGCTGGCGCACCGGACAGTGTCCGGTGGCGCACCGGACAGTGTCCGGTGGCGCACCGGACTGTCCGGTGCGCCATGCGACAGCAGCCTCCACCAATGGCTACTTTGGTGGTTGGGGCTATAAATACCCCCAACCACCCACCATTCATTGCATCCAAGTTTTCAGCATTCTCACCTCATACAAGAGCTATAGCATTCAATACAAGACACAAACAAAGAGATCAAATCCTCTCCCAAGTCCGAAATCACTCCAAACAAATTAGTGACTAGAGAGAGAGACATTTGTGTTCTTTTGAGCTCTTGCGCTTGGATTGCTTTTCTTCTTCCTCTTTCTTGCTTCCACAACACTTGTAATAAAACAAGAGACACCAATTGTGTGGTGGTCCTTGTAGTGAACTTAGTGTCCCATTTGATTGAGAAGAGAAGCTCACTCGGTCTAGGTGACCGTTTGAGAGAGGGAAAGGGTTGAAAGAGACCCGGTCTTTGTGACCACCTCAATGGGGAGTAGGTTTGCAAGAACCGAACCTCGGTAAAACAAATCATCGTGTCATCCGCTCTATTTCTTTGGTTGATTTGTTTTGCGCCCTCTCTTTTGGACTCACTTATATTTCTAACGTTAACCCCGGCTTGTAGATTGTGCTTAAGTTTGTAATTTTCAGATTCCGCCTATTCACCCCCCCTCTAGGCGACTTTCAGTGTGCACAGTGGAGAAGCGAGACCGACGTGCGGGACCCGCGCGTCGGTGAGATGCCCGCATAGTGGGCTAGTGCAGAGAGAGGAGGTAAGTGGGCCACGATGTTTTTGGCCCACAGGCAATAGGTCCGTTTTTTTTCTTTTCTTATTTCAAATTCAAGTTTAAATTCATAACTTCAATTCAAATCTGAGTCTCAAATTTGGTCATGAATGCAACAACACATGAAACCCAGCATGATGCTATTATAGTTATTTATTTGATTTACTTATTTATTTATTTATTTATTTACTTATTTCTCTTTAATGCATAATTCATAAATGGATAACTCCATCAAACAAATAATTTACATTCATATTTTTAATTTGCTGATTTTCAGATTTATATATATATATTTAATTTTAAATAATTTCAAGGGTAAGAAAATTATTATTGAAGGGTACTCCACTTTAAAGCTTGTAGAGAGTTTTACTAGATTCCCATTAATTGAATATGCACATAGAAAAGAAAACTAGATAATCTCTAAGGGTTCCAACTAGATAATCTCTAAGGGTTCCATGATCCCAAAACACTTTTATATATGTGTTTATTTATTTTATCACTTTTTCCTTATACATATTTTAGGGCTTTACAAATCCTACCTCCCTCAACAGAAATCTTGTCCTCGAGATTTGTAAGAAAAGTGAAAGTCGCCTAGAGGGGGGGGGCTGGATAGGCAAATCCTGAAAATTATAATTTTACACCCCACCTAGATCTCTTGATTAGTGGTTAGAACAAGATACACAATTATCGTAGTATAAAAACTAAGTCCTTTGCTTGTAAGAGTATTGCTTTCAAATAATGCGGTATTGATAAATCAATGCAACTAGAAGATCTATGAGAATAAAGCAAGAGGGCTTAGATAAGAAGAGCAATAACACAAGTTCTTTCTTACAATGTGTTGCTTCACTAAATGAGAATTTAACTTAAAGCAACACCAAATAGTATTAGCTAAGAATAGTGCAAGAAAACTTAGAAAGGGAAAGAACAAACAAATCACAAGAAATGAACACACGAGACACGGGTGATTTGTTTTACCGAGGTTCGGCCCTCGAAGGCCTAGTCCCCGTTGAGGAGTCCACTAAGGACGGGTCTCTTTCAACCCTTTCCCTCTCTCCACCGATCACACAAGACCGGCGAGCTCTTCTTCTTCTCAAGGATCACTTAAGACCCCGCAAGGATCACCACACTCTTTGGTGTCTCTTGCTAGCTTTACAAGCCTCCAAAACTTTGGAGGAAGTTCAATGGGAATCAAAACTCCACGCGCAAATGAACACAAAGATGTAGCACACACTATCTCTCAATGAATCTCACAAGGCACTAGTGCTAAACTCAAATGAGTAGCTCTCTCTTGCTTGCTCTCTCTTTTGTGGCACTTGTATTGGTTGTAGTGGTCTAAATCTTGTGTATAGGATGGATCAATGAATAGAGGTGGTTGGGAGGACTTGAATATGTCAACTAGATGACTTGGAATGTTGCTTGGGCTCCCACACCTTGAAGTGGCCGGTTGCACTACCGGACACAGCTCCTTTGCCGAGTGCCTAAGGCACTCGGTAAAACCTAGAAAACACTCGGCAAACACTTTGCCGAGTGTAACACTCGGCAAAGAACGCTCGGCGAACTGTACATCGACAATGGCCTCTTTGCGGAGTACTTTTTATCGGACACTCGGCAAAGACTTTGCCGAGTGCCATTTGGTACTCGGCAAAGAAAAGTCGCCGTCACGGCGCCAAGTGACGATGACGGACCCTTTGCCGAGTGTCTTCATTGGCACTCGGCAAAGAAGCCAATTTTACCGAGTGTCTGCTATCATGGCTCCAGGCAAAGACGGCTCCAGTGGGCCCCTCTGACAGTCCCTTTGCCGAGAGCTCTCGTAGGCACTCGGCAAAGAGGGCTTCTTTGCCGAGTGTCTAGTGGACGGGCTCTCGGCAAAGAAGGCTCCAATGGGCCCCTTTGCCAGTACCTTTGCCGAGTGCGCTGGGCAGCACTCGGCGAAGGTAGCTTCTTTGCCGAGAGCCTTGACCACAGCACTCGGCAAAGAAGTTGTGTCCGGTAGTGTTGGGGTGGTATTTATAGCCACCATCCAATATGTAGTCGTTGGAGAAGTCTGCTGGCGATGGGCGCATCGGACAGTCTGGTGCGCCACCGGACAGTGTCTGGTGTGCCGCCACGTCATCCTCCCGTTAGGGCTTGGAGCTGGTCGACCGTCGGAGGCTTTGTCCTCATGCGGCATGCGGAATCCCCTTCACACAAGTCGCATCGGAGTGGCGAAAAGAAAAAGAAGATGAGGAAGGTGGTCTACTACGAGACCGACTCTTCATCGCCATCCACCTCTGGCTCCGACGCACCGTCTGTAACTTCTAAGCGCCATGAGCGCAAGAAGTTTAGTAAGATTCCCCTACACTACCCTCACATTTCTGAATGTACTCCATTACTTTCCATTCCATTAGGCAAACCACCGGTTTTTGACGGTGAAGATTATAACATGTGGAGTGACAAAATGAGGCATCACCTAACCTCACTCCACACTAGTATTTGGAACGTTGTTGAGTTTGGTGTACAAGTACCATCCGTAGGGGATGAGGACTATGATTCAGATGAAGTGGCCCAAATTCGGCACTTCAACTCACAAGCCACCACAATACTCCTCGCTTCCCTAAGTCGAGAGGAGTGTAACAAGGTGCAAGGATTGAAGAACGCCAAAGAGATTTGGGATGTACTCAAAACGGCGCACGAAGGAGATAAGGTGACCAAGATCACCAAGAGGGAGACGATCGAGGGGGAGCTCGGTCGATTCATGCTTCACCAAGGGGAGGATCCACAAGCGATGTACAACCGGCTCAAAACCTTGGTGAACCAAGTGCGCAACCTTGGGAGCACCAAGTGGGATGACCATGAAATGGTCAAGGTTATTCTAAGATCACTAGTTTTTCTTAATCCTACTCAAGTACAATTAATTTGTGGTGATCCAAGATATAAACTATTGTCTCCCGAGGAAGTGATAGGTAAATTTGTGAGCTTTGAACTAATGATCAAAGGCTCCAAAAAGATCATCGAGCAAGGCGCATCCTCCTCCGTACCCGAAGCACAACCCGTTGCATTCAAAGCAACGGAGGAGAAGAAAGAAGATTCTACTCCAAGTAGAATCCCCATCGACGCCTCCAAGCTCGACAATGAGGAGATGGCGCTCATCATCAAGAGCTTCCGCCAAATCCTCAAACAAAGGAAGGGGAAAGATTACAAGCCCCGTTCCAAGAAGGTTTGCTACAAGTGTGGTAAGCCAGTCATTTTATTGCAAAATGTCCATTATCTAGTGATAGTGACAGGGGCGATGACAAGAAGGGAAAGAGGAGAGAAAAGAAGAGGTACTACAAGAAGAAGGGCGGTGATGCCCATGTTTGCCGGGAGTGGGACTCCGACGAGAGATCCACCGACTCCTCCTCCGACGAGGACGCCGCCAACATCGCCATCAACAAAGGGCTCCTCTTCCCCAACATCGGCCACAAGTGCCTCATGGCAAAGGACGGCAAAAATAAGAAGGTAAAATCAAGATCCTCAACTAAATATGCAACATCTAGCGATGAGGGTAATTCTAGTGATGATGAGGATAACTTGTTCACTCTTTTTGCCAAATTAAACATGCAACAAAAGGAAAAATTAAATGAATTGATTAGCACTATTCATGATAAGGATGAACTCTTGGATAGCCAAGAGGACTTCCTAATTAAAGAAAACAAAAAGCATGTTAAGGTGAAAAATGCTTATGCTCTAGAAGTAGAAAAATGCGAAAAATTAACTAGTGAGCTAAGCACTTGCCATGATATTATTTCCAACCTTAGAAATGAGAATGCCAATTTAATTGCTAAGATTGGGAAGCTTGATGATTGTGATGATTCAATTGTTAGTCTTAGAAATGATAATGCCAACTTAATTGCTAAGATTGACAAATTGAATGCTTCTCTTTCTAGCCTTAAAATTGAAAATGAAAAATTAATTGCTAAGGCTAAGGATTTAGATGTTTGCAATGCTTCTATTTCCAATCTTAGAGATGAGAATGATATATTGCATGCTAAGATTGTTGAATTAAATACATGCAAACCCTCTACATCTTCCGTTGAGCATGTTACTATTTGCGCTAGATGTAGAGATGTTAATGTAGATGCTATTCATGATCACCTTGCTTTAATTAAACAACAAAATGATCACATAGCTACATTAATTGCTAAAATTAATGAGCATGACTTAGAAAATGAGAAATTTAAATTTGCTAGAAGCATGCTCTATAATGGGAGACGCCCTGGTATTAAGGATGGCATTGGCTTCCAACAGGGAGACAATGTCAAGCTTAATGCCTTGCTTAAAAGATTGTCTAATTTTGTTAAGGGCAAGGCTCCCATGGTTCAGGATAACGAGGGTTACATTCTATACCCTGCCGGTTATCCCGAACACAAAATTAGGAGAATTCACTCTAGGAAGTCTCACTCTGGTCCTAATCATGCTTTTATGTATAAGAGTGAGGCATCTAGTTCTAGGCAATCAACCCATGCTAAATTGCCTAAGAAGAAAACTCCTAAAGCATCAAATTATCATAATGTTTCATTCAAAACTTTTGATGCATCTTATGTGCTAACTAACAAATCCAGCAAGGTAGTTGCCAAGTATGTTGGAGGCAAACACAAGGGATCAAAGACTTGTGTTTGGGTACCCAAAGTTCTTGTATCTAATGTTAAAGGACCCAAAACTGTTTGGGTACCTAAAATCAAGAACTAAATTTGTTTTGTAGGTTTATGCATCCGGGGGCTCAAGTTGGATCATCGATAGCGGGTGCACAAACCATATGACTGGGGAGAAAAAGATGTTCTCCTCCTACGAGAAAAACCAAGATCCCCAACGAGCTATTACATTCGGGGATGGAAATCAAGGTTTGGTCAAAGGATTGGGTAAAATTGCTATATCACCTGACCATTCCATTTCCAATGTTTTTCTTGTAGATTCATTAGATTACAACTTGCTCTCTGTTTCTCAATTATGTAAAATGGGCTACACCTGTCTTTTTACGGATACAGGTGTTACTGTCTTTAGAAGAATTGATGATTCAGTAGCTTTTAAGGGAGTATTAGAGGGTCAGCTATACTTAGTTGATTTCAATAGAGCTGAACTCGATACTTGCTTAATCGCTAAGACTAACATGGGTTGGCTCTGGCATCGCCGACTAGCCCACGTTGGAATGAAGAATCTTCACAAGCTTCTAAAGGGAGAGCACATTTTAGGACTAACAAATGTGCATTTTGAGAAAGACATGATTTGTAGCGCATGCCAAGTAGGGAAGCAAGTTGGTATTCATCATCCACATAAGGACATCATGACGACTGACAGGCCACTTGAGCTCCTCCACATGGACCTATTTGGCTCGATCACTTACATAAGCATCGGTGGGAGTAAGTACTATTTAGTTATTATGGATGATTATTCTCGCTTCACTTCGGTATTCTTTTTACAGGATAAATCTCAAACCCAAGAAACTTTGAAAGGATTCTTGAGACGGGCTCAAAATGAGTTCGGTTTAAGGATCAAGAAGATAAGAAGCGACAACGGGACGGAGTTCAAGAATTCACAAATTGAAGGTTTTCTTGAGGAGGAGGGCATCAAGCATGAGTTCTCTTCTCCCTACACGCCACAACAAAATGGTGTAGTGGAGAGGAAGAATAGAACTCTATTGGACATGGCAAGGACCATGCTTGATGAGTACAAGACTTCGGATCGGTTTTGGGCCGAGGCGGTCAACACCGCTTGCTATGCCATCAACCGGTTGTATCTACACCGAATCCTCAAGAAGACATCATACAAACTCCTCACCGGTAAAAAGCCAAATGTTTCATATTTTAGAGTCTTTGGTAGCAAATGTTTTATCCTTGTTAAAAGAGGTAGAAAATCAAAATTTGCTCCTAAGGCTGTAGAAGACTTTTTACTAGGGTATGATTCAAACACAAGGGCATATAGAGTCTTTAACAAGTCCACTGGACTAGTTGAAGTTTCTTGTGACGTTGTGTCTGATGAGACTAACGGCTCCCAAGTGGAGCAAGTTGATCTTGATGAATTAGATGATGAAGAGGCTCCATGCGTCGCGCTAAGGAACATGTCCATTGGGGATGTGTGTCCTAAGGAATCCGAAGAGCCCATTCAAGCACAAGATCAACCATCTTCCTCCATGCAAGCATCTCCACCAACACAAGATCAACTGTCCGGTGTAGCACCGGACTGTCCGGTGTGCCAGCGGAGCAACGGCTACTTCGTGCCAACGGTCGTCTGTGGAGGCATTAAATGTGCTCTAGTGCGCGCTTGCGCGCGCAGAAGTCAGAGCAGGCGCCAGAAGGCGCACCGGACAGTCTACAGGACCTGTCCGGTGCACCACTGTTGGGGGCCTTCGTCCTCCGAAGGTCCTCAAAAACATGATTTGACAATGTTTTCCAAGTGGATTATGTGAACAGGTATCTTCGGACTCAGAATTATGAACATGAAGCACGGTCAGGACGAAGCCTGAACCAGACGAAGGACGAGCTGATTACCAAGCTCTACGAAGGATGGTGCACAGCCGAAGCTGTGCGCAGGGAAGCTTCGTCGTGATAGCAGAGGGGGGAGCCGACTTAAAGATGAAAAGACTATGTGGGCCTTGACAGATTTCCATAAGTCATTAACAAATGTAATGGACATGGATGTAATTTTACGTGGGCTGCGTTCCGCGTCTATAAATAGATGAACAGTACTCCCGTACTGTTCACGCTGACTTGGCATTTGCTTTTGCGTCACGCTTGTACTTTTTGCCTTCTCTCAGGACCGAAGGTACATTTGTAATTTGAAATCATTTCTATTTTTCCATGTTAATAAAATAGAAATGATTTTGTGTTGTCTATATTATATTTTGTGCTTTATATGAATCCTTCATCATTACTTGTTATATTTACGAAGGTATGTCCCTTATGACCTTCGTCCGAAACTCATTATTTCCCGAAGGGGCATAATGTTTCGAAGGACGAAGGACTTTAACATTTAACACTTTTTATGTTGCCTTGTTCTTAACTCTTAGCATTTGAGAACAAGTCTCCAACATTGGCGCCCACCTCCGGTGAACTCACTTCCACTTCGAGTTTTTTGAACACCTTCGGAAGTTGTAGGCCTTCGCTATGGCACCGAAGAAAGCTTCAGCGGCTGGGGCTGCAGCACTGCAACCGCTGGACCACAACCAGGAGACCGTCTCCCTTCGGGAGGCCCGAAGCCAGAAGAGAAAGGCCGTCAGCCCGACGCTTCAGGAGGAAGAGCTAGACCAAGAAATCAGGGATATGGAAATGCTACATCAACAGGTGCAGAGGAAGAAGGAGAAGATGGCCCGGCTAGCTGAGTTGCAAAGGCAGATAGACGAAGCCTCTGAGGAAGTTCGCCATCTTACTCACGATGAGCAAAACAGAAGGCCTCAGCAGAAAGACCTTCATCAGGAGGGCTTCGTCAACGAAGATGACTGGTATGACAATTTCCATCAGGGAAATTTTGTTTTCGATGATGCTTCTCCTTTGTCCGCTGAGCTGCAGGCTACACCTTGGCCTCCGTCCTATAAGCCACCCCAGCTTCCCATGTTCGACGGCCACTCAGACCCGAAGCAGTTCTTGATGAGCTACGAAGCAACAGTGTCTTCGTATGGGGGCAATGCTGCAGTCATGGCGAAGTCTTTCGTTATGGCCGTCAGGAGTGTTGCTCAGACCTGGTATTCCTCCCTTCGACCAGGAACTATCACCTCATGGCAGAAGCTGAAGGATATGTTGTTAACCAGCTTTCAAGGATTTCAGACGAAGCCGGTCACTGCCCAAGCCTTGTTCCAGTGCACTCAGGACCATGAAGAATACCTTCAGGCGTATGTCAGAAGGTTCTTGCGTTTGAGGGCGCAGGCACCAACGGTGCCCAATGAAATTGTCATCGAAGCCATGATCAAGGGGCTTCGTCCTGGACCTGCAGCCCAATACTTTGCTAGGAAGCCTCCTCAGACTCTGGAGAAGCTGCTCCAAAAGATGGACGAGTACATTCGTGCTGATAATGACTTTCGCCAAAGAAGGGAGGAGGCCTTCAGATTTTCTGAGATGACCAGGGGCTTCGGGGGAAGATTCTATCCGAGGCATGTCAGGTCCATCCACAACTCCACTCAAAATGATGACAAAGGGAGTCAGCAGAACAGGCCGCAGTGCTCCTCACAGGCTTCGGGGCAACAGCAAACTTTCTTTCGGCCACCAGCTCCAAGAGGCAGAGGCGCCAGGGGCTTCGGCGGGAGATTTGGAGATCAACCAAGGAGGACATTTTGCTTATTCTGCGGTGAGAACAAGGGCCATACCACCAGGATGTGCCATGTCACCATCCAGAAACAAAAAGAGCTAGCAGAAGCTGCAGCGCAACAGGGACAGCCGAAGCAGGTCATGCATACTGCTTCGTACCATCAGCCTTACATCCCGGAATATGTGGGCAACCACCCTGCAGTTTCCGTAGCTTCGGCGAGTCAACCTCAAGCTTCATGGCAACAGCCCCCGCCTCCACCTCCGCTGCAACAAGGCCAACAGCCAGAAGGGAGCCAATATGTTCCGCACCAAAGGGATCTCAGAGAGCAATCTGAAGCTCGCACAGTCAATAGTACTGTGCCAGAATCGAAGCACATTTATTGACAGATATCCTACTTTGATAACAGTCTTTTCCGTTTAAGTTCTATTTTCTGTGTAATAAAGAACATTTCAGTTTTCATATAATAGTTTCGTGGTTGGTTATGAGGAAAATCTATCTTCTCCACAGGCTTAAGTTGCTGAAGCTTAAATATTTGCGGTAACAAGGAGGACCTTCGAATTATTAAAAATCCTTCGAAGCAACAAAAAGTCATTCTAAGGAACGCAGAGTAAGTTGCCGAAATTACAAAAAGCCGTTCCAAAGGGAGCGCAGTGTAAGTTTTTTGCTCCAAAGACGTTCCTAAGGGAATGCAGAGCATACAGCGAAAAGTCAACGCTGATTCCGCCTAAGTAAAAGGCGAAGAAGCTCCAAAGACGTTCCTAAGGGAATGCAGAGCTTATACCGTCTAAGTAAAAGGCGAAGAAGCTCCAAAGACGTTCCTAAGGGAATGCAGAGCTTATAAAGATATTTTGTGTGTATCTTCGGAACAAATGTCATTTGCATAACATAACATCATCACATCATTTTGCATAGCATAAGCATCATACATCATGTTGCATATGGCAAAAGAAGGGGACACAGTATCAACCTTCGAAAGGATGCTTTGAGAAAGAGCAAATTGTGTAAAGTCACGAGGGAATACAATGATAATCTTCGGAAAATGGCTTCGGAGAATGTTTTTACGAAGCATGGATGAGCTTCATCAGAGTAATATCAAAATTGTATAGCTTCGGAGAATGTTTACACGAAGCATGGTTGTGATTTATCAGAACAGTTTTAACGGAGAATGTTTTCTTCACGAAGCATGAAAAGAAGGGAAGGTGTTTTTCGCCGAAGGCTCAAAAATGGTATGTATGTAGAATTTCATGCATCGTAAAGAATTGAATAATGAAAAGAGATTTGTATATTACATTCAAATGTACAAAATATTACAAAGATCACACTTCCAATGTTTTTTCTAATAACATTTAGTCTTCTCTTAATACTGCTTTGGCGGCCTCATTTAGAAGTTGATCAACAACTTTATCCATGATAGCTTCGGCCATTCGTTTAATCTCGTCATCTCCTTTTGTGTGAGGGTCGGCAGTCGATCCAGCAGCTTCTGAGGGAAGAGAACATTTCTTCATTACTATTACAAAACGCGAGCAAAGTTTGAAATAAAAATTACAACACAATAAGAACGACTAATTAATACCTAATTGCCTTTCGGGCTCTGTACTTCTTTCGGCAGCTTCTGCCACTTTCCTAGCATCATGGATGCCTTTTTCACTTCTTTGAATTATTTCTTGCGCCATTTCTCGGCCGCCATTGTCCCAGATATCAGTGAAGAATTTACCGCCAACCATGCTTGCTTCGGTCGAGGGATCTTTGATGTCTTCAGAGGACAGGGCAGCTTCGGACTGAGCTAAGGATTTTATATGTTCACAACCTTTTTTCTCCAAAACAGCAGCAATTCCTCTGGCGCCTGAAAAAGCGCAGATGTCACCGCGGCTGCTCAGGATTTCCTCGAAGGCTTCTGCTTCGTGACTGATCCAGTCCAGTGGACCTTCGGGATTACCTCTTGGAAAATTCTCTTCACTAGAAAAGGCGCCAACGCTGGCGAAGCTGGATTTTATCCTTTTGACGCATTCTACGGATTTAACATAGCATTTCCTCTGAGATGCACGAAGCTCTTTAACACTTAACTCTAAATTATTGACCAAATGATCACTATGTTCTCGTTTTGTTTCCTCAAGCACACGTTCTTCTTTCGCCCGGGCCAATTGTTTCTGAAGATCTTTAATTTCGCGTTTCTGAGCTTCGGCCTGAATCTTTGCAGCAGCTTCGTCCTTTTTTATCTTGTCTACTAGTGTAACCAGAATTTTGTCTTTTTCTAGCGCTTCATTTCTCAGTTTTATAACTTCTGATCGTAGATTGTTGAATGCAATTTCATAACTCTCATCTTCGGCACTCTTTTGTGCTCTCAATGCGTTGCTCAGGATTAAACCCTATAAAAAAAGAATCCATATAAGAATAAAGGAATGAATTACGTATTGTAAAATTTTTTCAAAAGTCTAATTCCCAAACCTTCAGGCTATTATATGCAAGACTATCCGCGAGATCTTCCTTCGTCATAGCGCATAACCCAGCTTCGAGCTTCGGGAATCCCATACTTCTAGCCATCTCTCGGCAGACAGATAGTTCTTTATTATCAGGAAGGCAGTACAGGAAGTCATCTTCATTTGTCCCGTTAAACACTACTGCCCCCTTCGGATATTTTAGCTCTCTGGCATAGTAGTTAGCTTCGTAAGTTTCCTCTTCGGATAATTTCTTCCCCGAAGCATGTCGCACGATGTAATCGCGTGCGCTGGAAGGAGCTTCGGGGGCGGCAGTGTCAATTTCTTTAACCAAAGCTGGTTCTGATATTTTCTCGGTCTCCAAAAATTGTTCCTTGGTGGGCTCTGAAGGCCCAGCTTCAGGTTGTTGCTTCGAAGCTTCAGCAACTTCAGCTTCGGTAGACACTTTAGCAACTTCAATAGTCCCTTTTGGAGTTGTGCTTGAAGACTTAATTGTCTCCAAAACATCTAACACGTTCACCATTCTTTTTCTTCTCGGGGTCACCGACGGGCCCTTTTGATTTTTTGTTGTTTCAACAGTTGCTGAAGCACTTAAGATTTCCGATATTTTTCGCTCTTCAATCTTCGGTTTTTCTGCTTTTTCGGCTGAAGGTGCTTCAGTTTTCTCTTCTATTTTCGGCACTGGAGCTGGTTCTGTAGCTTCAGAGGCCAAAGAGACTTCACCAATAAATTTTGGCACTGTGGCCGGCTCAATAAAGCGCGCTCGGTGGGTGAGTACCTTCATCTTTTTCCTTTGCGGCGCTGGCTCACTAGTGGCACTTGTGGTAGCTTCTGTCACAGGAGAAGTAATTTTTCTTTTGCGACCCAGTACCGGATAATGATAGTCAGGGTAGACAAACCCAACTGCGTCAAATACCCGGTTGAGCCTTTTCTTCTTTCGGCCTCCGAAGGCTGCTGATAACGCAGTATTTTCGGCCTTCGAATAGGCCCCAAGCAGTTCGTCACTTAATGTTTCAATGCTTTTCAACCAGTCATCATCAGGTTCAACAAATTTATCTGCATATTTGAATGTGTATTTCAGTCTGACCAGTCCGCCTTCGTCGGAATCTTTGATGGTCTCCTTCGGCATTTCCCACTTTCCTGCAAGTGGCCACACCCTGAAGGCAATATGCTCTTGGACCAAGTCCCTTGTTCCAATGAAAGAGCATATTACGCCGAAGGCCCTTTGGCATTCCTCGGCCGCTTCATCCATTTCAACCTTCGGCCTTCGGAGTCCGAAGCGTTGCCAGATGGGGCGCATAATGATACTCTTGACATTTTCTTGCGCTGTTAAGTCATTCTTTACATAGAACCATTCAGTCATCCAGGCTCCGGGCCACCTCTTCCGAAAAGTTGGCACAGGGCGGCTTGACCCGGAGCGGGCACCGAAGCTGTAACACCCAAAATTGTTGTGATATTGTTCTTTTCCCCAGGGCTTCGTCTCATATAACAACTCATGAATGTTGCAAAAACTTTTAGCATTTGGTTCTAAACCTTGGCTTCTTGCAGCCCAGACAAACATCCCCATTCTTATGATAGCTTCGGGAGTAAGTTGATGAAGGTAGACTTGAAATGTTTTCAGTACCTCAACAACAAAGTTGCTCAGGGGGAATCGAAGCCCAGCCTTGAGAAAGCTTCGGAAGATTACAACTTCATCTTCTTCGGGGGTGGGAGAAGTCTTTTCTCCAGCGTCAGCCCTCACAATAGATATATCTCGAAAATACCGCCCCCTCATATTATCAATATGACTCTGCTTGATAGTGGTTTTCCCGAAAACCATGTGACTTGGTCGCCATGGTCGATCTTCGGATTCTTCCCCACCACTTTCTACATCAAAACTGTCGCTGTCATCAGTATCTTCGGACAAACCTTCAAGAATTTCCTTGGTGATTTTCTCTGTGTTGGTTTCCGCCATCGCTATAAGGAACCCCAAGTTCTTCTCTTCGTCGAGGCTCAGCTTCGTCTCGGCAGCAATCTTCTTACTCTCAGACATCTTCGGAAACGCTAAAAAACTGTTTTTAAAGCCGAAGCTTCAAAATCAAAAAGACCAGCAAATCTTAGTGCACAAGAGCTAAAAATTTAGTGGGCCGAAGCAGATGGCAAGTGTGCGTACCAAATAAGTTTGCGGTATGATCTTATTTATACCCCCAGGGCGTTGAAAATTGAAAGACCCCACTTGTCAGTGAATGTTGCTATTCTAGCAAAGGGAAGGTGTTTTTTCGGACCTTCGGCTCAAGGCCTTCGTCCATATCGCAATCTGAATTTATTATTAACAAATTAATATTGCGAGGGGCTACTGTTGGGGGCCTTCGTCCTCCGAAGGTCCTCAAAAACATGATTTGACTATGTTTTCCAAGTGGATTATGTGAACAGGTATCTTCGGACTCAGAATTATGAACATGAAGCACGGTCAGGACGAAGCCTGAACCAGACGAAGGACGAGCTGATTACCAAGCTCTACGAAGGATGGTGCACAGCCGAAGCTGTGCGCAGGGAAGCTTCGTCGTGATAGCAGAGGGGGGAGCCGACTTAAAGATGAAAAGACTATGTGGGCCTTGACAGATTTCCATAAGTCATTAACAAATGTAATGGACATGGATGTAATTTTACGTGGGCTGCGTTCCGCGTCTATAAATAGATGAACAGTACTCCCGTACTGTTCACGCTGACTTGGCATTTGCTTTTGCGTCACGCTTGTACTTTTTGCCTTCTCTCAGGACCGAAGGTACATTTGTAATTTGAAATCATTTCTATTTTTCCATGTTAATAAAATAGAAATGATTTTGTGTTGTCTATATTATATTTTGTGCTTTATATGAATCCTTCATCATTACTTGTTATATTTACGAAGGTATGTCCCTTATGACCTTCGTCCGAAACTCATTATTTCCCGAAGGGGCATAATGTTTCGAAGGACGAAGGACTTTAACATTTAACACTTTTTATGTTGCCTTGTTCTTAACTCTTAGCATTTGAGAACAAGTCTCCAACAACCACCGGACTGTCCGGTGGTCCCACAAGTCAGAACTCCAACGGTCGAACCCTAACGGCCGGGTGACATGGCTGGCGCACCGGACAGTGTCCGATGGCGCACCGGACTATCCGGTGCGCCATGCGACAGCAGCCTCCACCAATGGCTATTTGGTGGTTGGGGCTATAAATACCCCCAACCACCCACCATTCATTGCATCCAAGTTTTCAGCATTCTCACCTCATACAAGAGCTATAGCATTCAATACAAGACACAAACAAAGAGATCAAATCCTCTCCCAAGTCCGGAATCACTCCAAACAAATTAGTGACTAGAGAGAGAGACATTTGTGTTCTTTTGAGCTCTTGCGCTTGGATTGCTTTTCTTCTTCCTCTTTCTTGCTTCCACAACACTTGTAATAAAAACAAGAGACACCAATTGTGTGGTGGTCCTTGTAGTGGACTTAGTGTCCCATTTGATTGAGAAGAGAAGCTCACTCGATCTAGGTGACCGTTTGAGAGAGGGAAAGGGTTGAAAGAGACCCGGTCTTTGTGACCACATCAACAGGGAGTAGGTTTGCAAGAACCGAACCTCGGTAAAACAAATCATCGTGTCATGCGCTCTATTTCCTTGGTTGATTTGTTTTGCGCCCTCTCTTTTGGACTCGCTTATATTTCTAACGTTAACCTCGGCTTGTAGATTGTGCTTAAGTTTGTAATTTTCAGATTCCGCCTATTCACCCCCCTCTAGGCCACTTTCAGTGGGCACAGTGGAGAAGCGAGACCGACGTTCGGGACCCGCGCGTCAGTGAGATGCCCGCGCAGTGGGCTAGTGCAGAGAGAGGAGGTAAGTGGGCCACGATGTTTTTGGCCCACAAGCAATAGGTTCATTTTTTCTTTTCTTATTTCAAATTCAAGTTTAAATTCATAACTTCAATTCAAATCTGAGTCTCAAATTTGGTCATGAATGCAACAACACATGAAACCCACCATGATGCTATTATAGTTATTTATTTGATTTACTTATTTATTTATTTATTTACTTATTTCTCTTTAATGCATAATTCATAAATGGATAACTCCATCTAACAAATAATTTACATTCATATTTTTAATTTGCTGATTCTCAGATTTATATATATATATATATTTAATTTTAAATAATTTCAAGGGTAAGAAAATTATTATTGAAGGGTACTCCACTTTAAAGCTTGTAGAGAGTTTTACTAGATTCCCATTAATTGAATATGCACATAGAAAAGAAAACTAGATAATCTCTAAGGGTTCCAACTAGATAATCTCTAAGGGTTCCATGATCCCAAAACACTTCTATATATGTGTTTATTTATTTTATCACTTTTTCCTTATACATATTCTAGGGCTTTACAAATCCTACCCCCCTTAACAGAAATCTTGTCCTCGAGATTTGTAATAAAAGTGAAAGTCGCCTAGAGGGGGGGTGGATAGGCGAAGCCAAAAAATTATAATTTTACACCCCACCTAGATCCCTTGATTAGTGGTTAGAACAAGATGCACAATTATCGTAGTATAGAAACTAAGTCCTTTGCTTGTAAAGAGTATTGCTTTCAAATAATGTGGTATTGATAAATCAATGCAACTAGAAGATCTATGAGAATAAAGCAAGAGGGCTTAGATAAGAAGAGCAATAACACAAGTTCTTTCTTACAATGTGTTGCTTCACTAAATGAGAATTTAACTTAAAGCAACACCAAATAGTATTAGCTAAGAATAGTGCAAGAAAACTTAGAAAGGGAAAGAACAAACAAATCACAAGAAATGAACACACGAGACACGGGTGATTTGTTTTACCGAGGTTCGGCCCTCGAAGGCCTAGTCCCCGTTGAGGAGTCCACTAAGGACGGGTCTCTTTCAACCTTTTCCCTCTCTCCACTGATCACACAAGACCTGCGAGCTCTTCTTCTTCTCAAGGATCACTTAAGACCCCGCAAGGATCACCACACTCTTTGGTGTCTCTTGCTAGCTTTACAAGCCTCCAAAACTTTGGAGGAAGTTCAATGGGAGTCAAAACTCCACGCACAAATGAACACAAAGATGTAGCACACACTATCTCTCAATGAATCTCACAAGGCACTAGTGCTAAACTCAAATGAGTAGCTCTCTCTTGCTTGCTCTCTCTTTTGTGGCACTTGTGTTGGTTGTAGTGGTCTAAATCTTGTGTATAGGATGGATCAATGAATAGAGGTGGTTGGGAGGACTTGAATATGTCAACTAGATGACTTGGAATGTTGCTTGGGCTCCCACACCTTGAAGTGGCCGGTTGGGGTGGTATTTATAGCCACCATCCAATATGTAGCCGTTGGAGAAGTCTGCTGGCGATGGGCGCACCGGACAGTCTGGTGCGCCACCGGACAGTGTCCGGTGTGCCACCACGTCATCCTCCCGTTAGGGCTTGGAGCTGGTTGACCGTTGGAGGCTTTGTCCTCAAGCGGCACCGGACAGTCCGGTGCCCCTCTGACAATTTGCTCTGACTTCTGCACTGTTCACTGACAAAGTCGACCGTTGTGTGCAGATAGTCGTTGCTCTGCTGGCACACCGGACAGTCAGGTAGCCCACTGGACAGTCCGTGAATTATAGCGGAGCTGCGCTTGAGAAACCCGAAGCTGAAGAGTTTGAGGTCGATCCTCCGTGGTGCACCAGACACTGTCCGGTGCACCAGACCAGGGAGCACTTCGGTTTCCTTTGCTCCTTTCTTTTGAACCCTTTTTAATCATTGTATTGGTTTTGAGTTGAACCTTTGGCACCTGTAGAACATATACTCTAGAGCAAACTAGTTAGTCCAATTATTTGTGTCGGGCAATTCAACCACCAAAATCATTTAGGAAAATTTTGACCCTATTTCCCTTTCAATCTCCCCCTTTTTGGTGATTGATGCCAACACAAACCAAAGCAAATATAAAAGTGCAGAATTGTACTAGTTTGCATATGGTAAGTGCAAAGGTTGCTTGGAATGAAACCAATATATTATTTCTTATAGATATGCATGAATGGTTTTCTTCTTATTATTTAAGATTTTGGACCGTGCTTGCATCACTAATTTTGTTTTTGCAAATTCTTTGTAACATTCTTTTCAAAAACCTTTTGCAAATAGTCAAAGGTACATGAATAAGATTGAAAGAAGCATTTTCAAGATTTGAAATTTTCTCCCCCTGTCTCAAATGCTTTTCCTTAAACAAAACCCCCCTTAATGAAATTCTCCTCTTAGTGTTCAAGAGAGTTTTACAGACTTTTGAAGATACTTTCTCCCCCTTTTTGAACACAATAAGATATCAATTTGAAAACTTCATTTTAAAATTTGGTGGTGGTGTGCGGTCCTTTTGCTTTGGTGGGCTCATACTTTCTCCCCCTTTGGCATGAATCACCAAAAACGAATACTTGTGAGTGAAATACAAGCCATTTCACTTTCTCCCTAATGGTAAACAAATAAATATGAGTGAAGATTGTGCCAAAGAGGAGAACTATGCGGAATACCGGCAAAGAGTGGATAATACCGATGGAGTTGAGTGGAAGCGTCGTCTTTGCCGAATACTCCATTTCCCTTTCAATTCTATGACTAAGCATGAGAATACACTTGAAAACACATTAGTCATAGACATAAAAGAGATATGATCAAGAGATATATCAATTAAGCATAATCATAGTTCTATATAACATAGATTGCTCCCCCTAAATATGTGTATGGTGAGGAATACATATTTTGGCCTTAAATGCCAACTGCACATAATTAGGTATATGAGAACGTAGCTATATCATACAGAATGTGAAGTACATTGTGTCATAGTATAAGTGTGACGCTCATGACAGTTTATGCACTTATGAAAGCATATTATAAACATCTTTAAGCATTTTCCCTTAAGGATTTCAAAGAGACTTAAGGACCATCCACCTTTGGAACAAAGGTAGCTTATCCTAGTTACAAGGTTAAGCTTTAAGCTCTTTGACAATAAGATCACTTCATCTAGTTTTAACAAAGGATGCATTAATGCAGGAATGAAATTTTAAGAGGTTAAACTAGATATGAAGCAGGGATAATGCATGGACATGCTTTCTCTTCCTTTTATACAAGATATGCAAAGAAAGTATAGAAAAGGAAGACTTAGGCACAAGTTTAAATGAAAGTAAGTAGCTTTATCCTTTTGTACCTTCACATAGAGACGCTCTCTTCATTGTGCTTTGTCCTCAGTCTTAGCTGCTTAAGACCTATACTCAAGACAATATATGGAAATATTTTCCACAAGAGAGAGTTCTACAACTAGTGATCCTTCTCCAAGTCATTATTAGCATATATCAAATGGATCACACATTGCATAAATGTATCATGAATTCTCCTTTTAACTTGGTGCATATCAAGAGAGATATCGATTGGCGGCACTAAGAAACATAAGTGTTGATTGAAGTTATTCAATGATCAAACAAATAACACATGTGATCAAAAGAACAACATATGCATTAGGTAAATATAGGAGAATCCAATAAATATGCTACTTTAGTAATGAAGGCAACAATCCTTGATAAAAGTTACATTATTTTAACATGTTGGATTGATATGTAGTAGCATACTTCATGAGAAAGTTATTCTCAAACATGAGACTATATGAGATTACTAAGATAAAGTGTTAGTCTCAACATGATCAAGATATAGAAATAGACCCCCCTAGATATATGCATCAAGAATTTGAATGAGATGAATAGATGCATTTATTTTAGAGACGTGTAGGGAGAAGCATTGTACATCATGATCAAGGCTTATAAGATTTGCAATAAACACCTTATGCCTGATATTCTCACAATGAAAAGGATTTTAGAATACTCACAACCACACCATTGATTGTTTTGTAGAAGTAGGTGGTGTTGTCCTTGATGTCCTCCTCTTTCATTTGAGAGTCCTCCCTTTGCAGTGGCTTCTTTTTCCTTCCAAACTTATTGAAAATACTCAAGACAGATGTTAATAGCACAAGGGAGTATATAATGAAGAATGATTTCTTTAGATAGGAAATAAACACAATTCATCATCCATATTTCACATATACATGAAGTAAATTCCTTAATGTTAGAGCACATCATTAGGAAAGAGGAATATGCTTCCTTTAAACAATTTGATCAATCATAGGAAATTTACTTCTTCATATTGAATTTATTAATCAGTACTTAGAAGTAAATCAATATGAGAACTTTTATAGCAAAGGCATGAAATAGATTCTAATGGACTAGTGCATTTATGAGAACGAGATTGAATGCATACTTAGCAAAAATCATGTCCAATAAAGAATCTATTCTTCACATAGGTAGGATAAGATAATTTAGTGTAAATAACCATTGATGGAAAAAGAGTTCACATACGTTTGCTTTTACCTTTCTTCCTTTGGGTGAAGAGAAACCCCTGAGGCTTGTGGCTTGCACTTACTCTCTTGTCGATTTTCATAAGAAAGCTCAAGAGATATGTCATTAGTAGCACAAGCACTAGTTTCCCTTCTAGTAATCATTTTTTTAAAGGAATGAAAGATAGAATACTAAAACATGGAAACTTCATAGCATGAACTGGATTATCCATAGATGATGTTATGCTCAATTTAACTCATAAAATAAGCATAAATAATTTCTTAAGATTATGGAACAAATCCAATTCATAACATGGAGAGTGAAGAATGTAGAAGAATCATATCCAATCTTAAGCAAGAAGCACAAAAACACAAGTCATTGGATTGATTTTTCCTTTTATGTTGGACTACACACTTCCAAAGAGAAACTTATTCTCTACAAGTGAGACTACTTGGGTTACTTAGACAAAAGCATTAGTCTCATTATTCTAGTTATAGAGAGAATTTTTCCTTTTATAAGTGTCCTAAGGATTTGAATTCCTTACATGACACCTTATTCTCTTAAGAACTTGGAATATCTCTCTATATCTAGAATCATGGCAATAATAAGATAGTTAGTGTAAAACATGCCATGAGGTACTTACAACAATTTAAAGCATGTAGATTGCCATAGAATAGAAATGATGAATAAGCAATCTACCATATGAGAGGAATTTCTCCAAAGAATGGTGACATAATTATAAAGACATTTTAAAGTGCTTCTTTTTCTATGTGACTACACAAGACACATGAGAAATCATAGTTTAAGATGCCTGCACTTAAAAAAACATAAGTGTTACCATCCTTTGGCTCTCCTCCATGTTGTAGGCCTTGATTTTTCCTCATAGAATAGTTCTTTATTTCCTACAACATCAATATCTTCCCCGAGATGATATGAGCTTTAGACATAATAACTTGAAATAACCTTGGGTCAATCTTGAATATGTAGATCATTGAAGATCGATAGCTTGAGTTAATAAGAATTGAATTGACTTTCTCAAGCACCCCAAAGCTTCATATCATCTCCTTCTCCTGCAAAGCTTGTCAAGCATATTTCGGTACCCATCTCTTGATGGGTCCATCAAGGTTAGTCAACAAGGATCTAAGAACCCAAATGTCCTTTGTGTTAGCACTAGGTAAACTCATTACCTTTCTAGCACAAGTTGCAATTTTGGGTTGCCTAGTTACATGAGATTTTATTGACAAGCTAGGAGTGGGGTTGTTACCAATGGGACAGTCTTTGCATCGATGTCCCTTCTTTCGACATATGTAGCATAGACGATCTTCAAGCCTTGAAGATTTCTTCCTTCCTTATTTCTTGCTTGCTATATGGTTAGTGGATATTTTCTTTTCTAACATAATGCCTTTTTGTTTTAAATAAGGACAAGACCTGATTAAGTGTCCCTTCTTTGAGCATTTAAAACAAAGTTTATAATTCTTGTTAATAATCAAGTCATTTTTAATATAGGGACATGATCTAATCGAGTGCCCCATTTCAAAGCATTTACTACACTTCTTACTTCTCTTAGTGTGAAGTGTGGCTTGATTATTACCTTGGATGTTATCTTTTATGGAGGCGTGGTTGAGGCTTTTGGAGGAGGCATTGATTTTCATCTTTTGTTCCTTCCTCTTGGCAATCCTCAAGTCCTTGACATTTTCTTCAAGGGATTTAGTGCATGCCACGGTTGTTCCCGTCTCAAGCTTCTTCACCATGAGATCATGGTTATCTTGAGAAGGTTGAGCAGTGCACTTCCTTTTTAGTTGTGTCAAGCTTATTTTTAGCCTCTCATTTTCTTCTTTGAGCTTTTGATATGTATCATCTTTCGTTCCTGCAAGTTCTAGCTCAAAGGAAGATTTGCTTGTCAACGGACAACAAGCATTAGCACATGGTAATGTAGTTTCAATCTGAATACATGTGCATGCGTGAGGTTGTTGGGATTTTAAGTTTTCTATCACAACCTCATGAGCAATATTTAATATGATATGATCATCCATAAGATTTTCATGAGAACATAGAAGCATATCATATTTTTCTTGAAAAGCTAGATTTTCAAATTTTAGCTTTTCTACTTGGTCCTTTAGTAAGGCATTCCTATTTACTAATTGAGCGATACAATGCAAAGAGTTATCTTGCTCAATTGAAATAGTTTCATACCTTTGGACCAAATCAACATGAGAGCACTTTAGCTCCTCATGTTCTTTAGTCAACTCATCAAAGCTTAGCATTTTTATGGAGAATATCTTCTAGCCTTTGACGAGCTTCGCTTTGCTCTCTCGCTCCTTTTAGAAGTTTGAGCATGACCGTCTTATCTTCTTGGCTTAGGCGAGCGTAGAGTTGCAAGAAGCTTCTTTCCTCCTCCTCATCCTCATTTGTGCTTCCGCTATCATTTTCATTAGCCACACAACATATGTGGGAATCGAAATGGGAAGACAAACCTTTTGGAGAAGTGGATTCATCGTTTTGTCTCCATTGTTCATTTTCTTCTTCTTCCTTCAAAGAGTTAGTTTCACAAATACCAAAGGAAGTAGAGGCACAAAATGAACTATCATGTTTGGACTCATCAAATTTGCTTTTAATTCTAGTCCAAATATCATGCGCATCATGAATGGATTCATTATAATTTGATATGAAGGCATGATAATCTTCATTGCTAAGAGAATTACTTATGATGTCATAAGCTAGGTAGTTTAAGCGAAAACATCTTTGATCCTCCTCGGAAATATTTTTTCTATTATAACTATAGGGGAAGATACTCTTGTCTATAATTTGTTCTAATTGTGGATCTACGGTTCTAAAAGCATTTATCACCCTAGTAGACCAAGAATCATAATTAGAACAATCGGAAAGTAATATCTCAAGAGTTACCTCCTTGTTCTCCTTTGGAGTTGTCTTCTTGTTCTTTTGGGATCTTCTATGAGCCATCACTTCAAGTTGTTAGACTCAATATGAAGTGCCTGCTCTGATACCAATTGAAAGTCACCTAGAGGGGGGGTGGATAGGCGAAGCCTAAAAATTATAATTTTACACCCCACCTAGATCCCTTGATTAGTGGTTAGAACAAGATGCACAATTATCATAGTATAAAAACTAAGTCCTTTGCTTGTAAAGAGTATTACTTTCAAATAATGCGGTATTGATAAATCAATGCAACTAGAAGATCTATGAGAATAAAGCAAGAGGGCTTAGATAAGAAGAGCAATAACACAAGTTCTTTCTTACAATGTGTTGCTTCACTAAATGAGAATTTAACTTAAAGCAACACCAAATAGTATTAGCTAAGAATAGTGCAAGAAAACTTAGAAAGGGAAAGAACAAAAAAATCACAAGAAATGAACACACGAGACATGAGTGATTTGTTTTACCGAGGTTCGGCCCTCGAAAGCCTAGTCCCCGTTGAGGAGTCCACTAAGGATGGGTCTCTTTCAACCCTTTCCCTCTCTCCACCGATCACACAAGACTGGCGAGCTCTTCTTCTTCTCAAGGATCACTTAAGACCCCTCAAGGATGACCACACTCTTTGGTGTCTCTTGCTAGCTTTACAAGCCTCCAAAACTTTGGAGGAAGTTCAATGGGAGTCAAAACTCCACGCGCAAATGAACACAAAGATGTAGCACACACTATCTCTCAATGAATCTCACAAGGCACTAGTGCTAAACTCAAATGAGTAGCTCTCTCTTGCTTGCTCTCTCTTTTGTGGCACTTGTGTTGGTTGTAGTGGTCTAAATCTTGTGTATAGGCCGGATCAATGAATAGAGGTGGTTGGGAGGACTTGAATATGTCAACTAGATGACTTGGAATGTTGCTTGGGCTCCCACACCTTGAAGTGGCCGGTTGGGGTGGTATTTATAGCCACCATCCAATATGTAGCCGTTGGAGAAGTCTGCTGGCGATGAGCGCACCGGACAGTCCGGTGTGCCACCGGACAGTGTCCGGTGTGCCGCCACGTCATCCTCCCGTTAGGGCTTGGAGCTAGTCGACCGTTGGAGGCTTTGTCCTCATGCGGCACCAGACAGTCCGGTGCGGCACCGGACAGTCCGGTGCCCCTCTAACAAACTGCTCTGACTTCTGCACTATTCACTGACAGAGTCGACCGTTGTGCGCAGATAGCCGTTGCTCCGCTGGCACACTGGACAGTCCGGTGGCCCACCGGACAGTCCAGTGAATTATAGCGGAGCTGCGCCTGAGAAACCCGAAGCTGAAGAGTTTGATGTCGATCCTCCCTGGTGCACCGGACACTGTTCGGTGGCACACTGGACAGTCCAGTGCGCCAGACCAGGGAGCACTTCGGTTTCCTTCGCTCCTTTCTTTTGAACCCTTTTTAATCTTTGTATTGGTTTTGAGTTGAACCTTTGGCACCTGTAGAACATATACTCTAGAGCAAACTAGTTAGTCCAATTATTTGTGTTGGGCAATTCAACCACCAAAATCATTTAGGAAAAGGTTTGACCCTATTTCCCTTTCAAAAAGGATACAAAAGGATTGGTTTGTAATTTCAGTTTTTTATTCAAAATCTAGAGTCTCATATTTTTTTCTTTATAGTCAATAGTGGGTGATTAGGAGAACATAGGTACCCAGCTACTTATTATATAGGATATAGGTTGGACAGGTTGAGGTAAGAAAGATTATGGCAAAGAAAAGACTTCATTCGAAATGTTTAAGTCTTGATTTATCTCGAGATTTGCTTTGACTGTTGTGTCCTTCCTTGTTGAGGTTGATCTCTTCTTCTCCAGTCTTGGTCACATTGACTTGTGGTTAGTGTATATCATCGGAGTTAGGGAATATAGTTAAGATAGATTTGGATGAGATAGACTACATGATGTAGGTCAAGAGTTTGTTTGATGTTAGGTGGGGATAGATAGATTATACCATTCATCATGACACTATTGATTGGGTTAGCTCATGGTTGAGTTGATCCAATGTGTTAAGTTAATACCTGGTTAGAAGGGTCCAAAAACCACTAATATGTTTAAGCAGACCACATTGGATTAGATCACCCTCGATTCCATAATCCTATTTAAGAATACCATTTTAGTTGAGCATATCCAGCTGACTTTATCTTTATGAAATTCTAATATATTTTTTTGTCTCAGTGGAATTTCCAATTAGTATATATTTTATACACCCAAAATTTTCATGCCACTAACAGGTGTGGTATAGAAACAAGGGTACATCATGTTTTAACTATTAGGTGAGTGTTGACATAGAATGAGTGTATTATGGCATAATCGGGCTTCCTTTGGGGGTCTGAATTAGGGACCATCGGTTGTGGTGTTAGATGCCATTAACAGGGTTAGGATAATAATTGCGGGTACATGGGGTAGGTAGATTAAATAGAGTTTTACTTTGCTTTTGGGATAAATGGGTTGGGCAACCTATAACATAAGTTAGGTCATGGTTCCACGGACGAGTTGGTCTAAGACACCCGTTTTAGGTTTAAAAGCCATTTACAAGAATATGGTTTAGTTAATACTTGTAACATCGATTACACCATATTAGATAAGGTAGGGTCTAGATTAGATTGGATATAACTGGATTAAACTTAGTTTAAGTTAGATAGATCTACCAGGGTAGAATATATATTATTAGGATATGTTAGAATCTTTTGAGATAGGAGGGATTATATGGTATAGGTAAGTCAGAATCTCTGTCGGTTAAAACAGAGGGGTTATGCAACTATCGGGTGGTTAAGGTAGTTGTGTAAGGCCGAGTTGGTCGCTCATTCTTAATTTAGTGCAGAGTGAATTAAGTTAAAACATGTGGATAGGGTCTAATCCATTTCACCAGTATTAACTAACCTATTTGAGTGGGTCACATTGGACAGTTTAGATTAGATGGGAACTAGATTTGTTTAGCATAGCTAGATTTGACTAAATAAGACCTAATTAATTTTGGATCAGATTAGGTTGAATGGGGTCTAGGTATGACCAGATTAATCTAGATAAGATATAGAATATATTGATATGATTGGTTTATTCTAGATAAGATCCAATTAATTTGGATTAGATCATGGTTGTTATCCCATAATGAGATAAGAAAAGTGGTTGGGATAAATGTGCTTATTAGGACAAGATGAGTCTTTAAGAATGAGCTAGAATCTTTTAAGATTAGTTAGATCTATTCGGCTAAGATACAATCTTTTCGGGATAAGATGGATCTATTAAGATAAGAGAGAATCTTGTAAGATAAGATGAATCTATTAAGATAAGGGAGAGTCTTTTAAGTTAAGAGGGATCTCTATGAAATAGATACATTTTAATGGAGGATAATCTAGGTTATTTAGTTATCTTATAAATTCTATTTATGTCTATATGTATATGCATATGTAGTTATGGACACTACTCCACAACTAATCACACTCAATCAAAGATCCAAATCAGACAGGTATCATAAGAACAAACACTCAAGCGTATAGATACCTATAAGAATAGTTTTATTTTTGTTCCTAAGAGTAGGTCTCCTATTCCTAAAGTCACTTTAGGCACAAAATTTCAAAGTGTGAAATCCACATTTGTCTTTAGGAAAAGGTAAGAATAATCAGAGTAAAACGGAAATAGATGAGAAAAGATTAAGATAAGTTTAGAAAAGAATCAGAGTAGCAAAGGTAAAGTTAATCAGAGTAGAACAGTAGGAGGTGAAAAGGATCAAGATAAGTATAGAAAGAATCAGAGTAAGGTAAGTAGGTAAGGGTTGTCAAGTTCTATCAAGGTTTCATCCTACAGTCAACATTCCTCTGATACCACTCCTGTCACACTGGGTTTTAAGGGACAAAGCCGGGTGCATCTCATACATGCGCCAAAGAAGACAACATATATAATAATAGAGTGTATAGAGATAAATGTCACAGTATAATCAGAGTATTTATTACATAGCGGAAGTCTTACAAAATAAAAGATAAATATAACAGGATCTAAAATCCATCCTTGGCGCCAGAAAGTCAATTGGGAGACACCACCTAGATCGAATCGGACTCCTCGATGTGTGGCTCCACTTGAACCACCTGTTCTTCTCCTGTGGGGGGTGTGAGACAGCAAGGGTGAGCTCACACATGTTCATCGCTCAACAAGTTGTGGGGAATAATGTGGCATGAACCCACCAAAGGTGGGAGATCATGTAAAGTGTAAGGCTTACCAAAGAGAATGGTTAAAGCTAAGCATTGCTTTTAAAGTTGGTCAAAATTTTATTAGCAATTACTAGATGTAAGTAAATACCAAACCATAATAACAATAATAGAACAAAATTAATAATAAACCCATGTAAATGCAAATGACAAATTGAATTTAAGTTTCATAAATTAATCACGCGAGAGTCCTGAGCTGCTCTTGACCGTGAGCTCGGCTAGTATACATGTTTTACACTCTACAGAGGTTGTACCCTTTATCCATAAGTCGTGTTTCCCATGTCGCCTGGGTTTGCAAAGCCCTTAGACACCACCGAGGTGAATGACTAGGGATCCACTATGAGGCCTTTACAAAGTTCCACTAGCTTCTGAAAACCCGCTACAGTTTATGGGAAGAGCACTTGCAAGAATCCCTTGTCTAACCGCCATCGTAGCAAAATCAACCCGAGAACCTCCTTGCATGCAACTCCCCTACTGCCCTTGCCCCTTTCGAGTAAGGTAGTCTTCTACTAGCTTTCCTAATTAGTTAGCCAAGGGGTCCCATTCCTCCCTTGTGGTGGCACGTGATTCTCAAGTTAAGCTTCATGTTCCAATTAACATTTAATGATCTTGACATGAACATAATTAAAATAACAGAATAACTGGAACATGGATATAATGAAATATTAACCCAAAACCATGTAAAGCAATAGCATAACTACCCAAGTGATTCACGGGTAAACAAGGTAAAAAATAATCAGACTAGGGTGACCTATTAGGTCCCATCAAAATTAAACCTATGCATTAATAAGTGATATTAAAGAACATTATTGGGTAAAAAGTGGTCAAGGGCACAACTTGCCTGGCACTTGAGATATTAAAGAACATTATTGGGTGATCTTCAGGTGACTCGTGACCTCACTACTAGTCATAGCAATACAAACAAACATGGTATGGACAAAATTAACATCACACTAAGCATAAGTACAAATTGAATAATAATGATCTACGCGTTGCTACGAGATCGTGGAAACAAGAACCAATAAAATCGGAGTTACAATTAAGGAGTTATGATTTTATAGAAGATCTGTGTGATTAAAATATTAAACTATATTATAAATTGGTTAATATAAATCATATGAGAGGTTATTCTATAAATAATTATCTCAATTTTAACCTAAGTTATAAATTGACCATAGATTATATTCTAGTAGATTATAATGATAAGTAGTTTAATGAGACTAACCCACATAAGTTAAATAAAGATCTAATTATAAAAGAATAAGACATGGTATAATAAATGTTGTTATTGTATAGTAAATATTTATATGAGACTAACGCAACTTGAACGGATCAAAACGGAGTTAAAACGGAGGAGTTATGAATTTCCTAAGGTTTTATGTATTTGATTTAAGATTAATTAGGAAAAAATTTTAAAGTGGCTTTCATGCCAAAACAGAGTCATTATATGATAAACAATAACATTATAGAAATATAGAAATTGGAATGGATCAATTTGGAATTGAGATGAACTTTCTAGGGATTAAACAAGTTCGAATGATTATTTTTACATTAAAAATTCATTTCCATAATCATTTATCTATTTTATGTGTTCTCTGGACTGGGCCCATTATTAACAGAAAACACAGGGGCTATGGCGCAAATTGTTCTAAGACTTAGACTAAGTCTACTGTGGACCGCAGGTTTATTAACAGATTTTTCCTGGGGCTTAAATGTGAATTGGGCTCGGCGAAGGGGTATGATGTGATCTGGGCCTTAGGATCAAAATCAAACGTCCCAGATTAGATCAGAACCGGGACACATCGACAACCATCCGATCATAATCTATCGGTCCTATATATTATACATTGGATTTCATGCCCCGAGAGCCGGACATCTACAGATCTACGGTCCACATGCATCAAGCGAAGGAATACACCCTGGATTTAATCCTACCCGCCCATCTTACGCTCAACGGCCCATAATGCATCACCCGCCCTAACCCTTAACCAGAACCATTGATCTCCGGATCGACGTCCTGACGTCGCCCCCACGAGCGCACCCGCGCCCAGGAACACGAGCACGGCGGCGCCCCTCGCCAGAGTAACCATGCTCAGTGTTCCAGCCACCAAATTGATTAGACGAGGTTTGCTATGCGCCTAAAAGAGGATTGCGAGGCATGGGGAGGCATCCATACCGTAGTTTTGGGTGCCAGTGGTACTCTCTACGGCGAGCAGTGGATCGACGGCACCAACTCCACTCCGACGACGAATTGCGCTCACCCCGAGCTACCCCACGTCCAGCCGAATCACGCACTGGCTACCACAAAAGCTGGCGACGCTCCGTGCATGCCATATGAGGTCCCGGCAGTAGCGCAGCACACGACAGCTCGTGGATCCGAGGTGAAGAGGGGCGCCGATGCAAAATCACCGGTTCCAGTCGCCATTCCCGCGCGACGAGGCCAGGGATGCCCTCCATGAGCCACGGCGAAGATTCTGGGAGGGTTTTGGGTCTGCCCGACGGTGCTAACCGAGTTTTCCCCCGCCGCGGCAACAACTATTTTTCTCTCTCCCTCACCCCTTGTTCCGCTCGACCGAACACAACGATGGGAACTATGGTGATGCGTCTTGTACCCGGGTTAGCACTCCGTCCAAGCGGGGTAGTTGTAACCACCCGATGAGGTCGGCGCGAGTAGTTGCGCCAGCTCCGGTGGAATAGGGGTCTCCTTCGCCCGCGCGTGGAGTCTGTTGCGGGTCTTCCGTGACCACGATGAAGGGGGAAGAAGCTACTGGCAACGCGGGACCACGCACGAGTGTCTCACACGCACAAGGAAGGAAGGTGGGTGACGGGTGGGCCCGACATACCAGTGAGAAGGGAGCGCCCTGCTAGAGGCGGGCACACGCATGTGCACAGCGGAGAAGCAAGACCAACGTGCGGGACCCGCGTGTCGGTGAGATGCCCGCGCAATGGGCTGGTGCAGATAGAGGAGGTAAGTGGGCCACGATGTTTTTGGCCCACAAGCAACAAGTTCATTTTTTTTCTTTTCTTATTTCAAATTCAAGTTTAAATTCATAACTTCAATTCAAATTTGAGTCTCAAATTTGGTCATAAATGCAATAACACATGAAACCCAGCATGACGCTATTATAGTTTTTTATTTGATTTACTTATTTATTTATTTACTTATTTCTCTTTAATGCATAATTCATAAATGGATAACTCCATCAAACAAATAATTTACATTCATATTTTTAATTTGTTGATTTTCAGATTTATATATATATATTTTTTAATTTTAAATAATTTCAAGGGTAAGAAAATTATTATTGAAGGGTACTCCACTTTAAAGCTTGTAGAGAGTTTTACTAGATTCCCATTAATTGAATATGCACATAGAAAAGAAAACTAGATAATCTCTAAGGGTTCCATGATCCAAAAACACTTTTATATATGTGTTTATTTATTTTATCATTTTTTCTTTATACATATTTTAGGGCTTTTCATGCCCTATTGGCATGCATCTTGTTGAGAATAGACCAGAACCGAGAAAACGTAGTGTCTATGGTTTCTCCAGCCTACTGCACAAAGTTCTCGTACTCTCTATGGTACGTCTCAAAAAGTATGGTCTTGACATGGTCATTGCCCTCATGGAATTTCTTGTGCGTGGACCAGATCTCATGAGCCGTAGCAAAATGCCCAACTCGCTCAAACTCATCCAGCGAGAGGCACGAGAACAAAGCATTGCGAGCTTTCTTGTTCGAATCTTGAAACTCCAATTGAATTGGAGTGATTCGTTCACTTGCAGCATTGAAAGCAACTTCAAGGCAAATCTCCCAGACTATGTACCCTATACTCTAAAGATATGCCTACATGTGGATCTTCCAGTATGGGTAGTTAGTCCTATCCCATCAAAGAACAGTGGTTTGCCAACACCACTTTCCATGTCACCTTTGTGGATTTCGAACCAATTACGGTAAGAAAATCCTTAACCAACTCTGATATCAATTAAAGGACCGGTGAGGCGACCAGAGGGGGTGAATGGGAGCCAATCAAATTAATTTTGCTGCTAAAAACAGAAATTGAGCACTTCACTTAAATTGAGATGATGAAAGCACTCAAACCAAAATCATGTTAGCAAACCAGTGATCTCATGCTTTCAAAATGTTCCTAATACACACATGAGACCGGCAAAACAAATGGATCACAAACCAGACAACGTAAAATCCGAATCGGTCCAAAATCATGTCACGAACAAGTGCTGATTTCAGCAACACGAAATTCTATTCTTGGATGCGTAACTGAACCAAACCGACTCCAATTGAAATGATATTTTACACACATAGAAAAATATGTTTACAAGGATCCCACAAACTTTAAGCTCAACCGCCCTTGTGAATCGATCGCAGATCTGAAAATACAAACATAATTGAGGTTTTGTTGGGGTTTTCTAGAACGAACTCAAATCGAGATCAGCTAAGATCACAACCACAAACAGCACCAACAGGGCATAAGAAGCGATCCCATGAGTATATCTCACCTACCAACAAATCACAACAATACCCGGAACATAAGAACTCGAAGGTTCTCCACAAATCCTCAAGAGAAGGGAAGGGAAGAACTGAAGAACACAAGACTTCAAAAATTCAGCAAGGGAACAAACTGAGATTGAAGCGAACCAAAACCTGTGGGCCAAATCATCGACCCTTGCTCGGATTAATTGTTGTAGATTACACGACACACTCGATAGAGCAAAATCGTTGCAGATCTTCCGGCTAAACTGGTGAAAACCTAGAGAGGAAAACTAGTAGCTCTAAAACAAGAGCCAAAGTGATACTGAACTAACCAGCTCTACCCTTCTATTTATAGAGGGTTATTTCTATTTCTTAGTCTACCCCTATTTACATAGAGCCTATCCACTCCACCAGGGGCGAAATGGAATATAGAAAGTTGAAAAAGGGAATAGAAACTAGAAAAGATTTACTAGCGCCTTGGGCCAAGATTCCTAGGCCATTCCTTCAGCCACACCGCGCATGCCAACTCGCTCCAACACCCGCCGAGCCACTGCACGTGGGCCCTAGCAGTCATCGCCTTGGCACCCTGTACTCACTTACACGTGGGCCCACCCTGGCAGAAGCTCTTCTTCCCGTCGGTATCGAAGGGATTGCAACCGAGGGCGCGGAATCTGCTCTGATTTTGCCAACAAAACGTGATCTGGTCGGACCTTGGGCGTATATGTACGCAAGCTCTGCGACCACCTCGCCCATCAACTCGTGTCGCTGTAGGTCACAACAGTGGGTTCATCACCCGGGAAGAAGCAGTGAGGGAAGAGATCTGCCTCCGTCGTGGTCCTCCCGATTCACCAGAGTTCGGTCGCGGGGCATGGTCCGGGGGCATTCGCAGATGCACGTGGAGCGCGTACGTGGCCATCTCGGGTGGGGAAACACACCAGTGACCCGCTAATTGCTCATCGGAGCAATCTTTCTTGCGCCGAACCATGCTATGTCGCAGACAAGGGGCCCTACTGCTCGAATTCAGGTATTGAGCTACCTACTACCTTCGCTTTTCTACCCGCTTTGTATAGCACTTGTTGGATTATGACCTCGACACTCTGGCACGTGACTGGAGTCACAACAATGGCACTATCGTGGTGGATGTCCGGCCGCCGTGCCTATGCCGCTGTTGTGGAAGGGGGACGTCGGTGCCATTAGTTTCCTGATGAACGGCGCAGATTAGACCTTGATACCAATTCAGCTTGCTTAAATCTAAGCCAATGATCGTGAATCGGATGGGTGTGGGAGATTTAGGTTTCATAAAATCCGGGTCGTCAGATCTCAATCCGTTGGCCATTCTTGCGTACCGGTTCACTTGAAGTAAAACCTAATCCTAAACATTGATTGTGAATTGGGTGGCCGAGATCTTGTGTGATTCAATCTAATATGTACCGTCAGGCAAGATCCAATGGCTAGGGATAAAGGATACCCCTTTGCCGAGCCAGATTTGTAAAAGAGGCCCTTGATTATGTTATAATTGACCCACGGTCCATCGCAATAGAAGAACCATCGCCAATAGGTCCTAGACTTTATGTTCTAAACCCTGATCTTGGTTGAAATAGTGTCCGCAGTCCATGAGTATTTGTATATTAATGAAATTAATTCAAAAATTGATTTTTATTACCTAGGAAATTCTAAAAACTTAGAAAATGCATAACTAATTCATTTTAAATCCTTTTTTATCCATTCCAATTGCATTAGTCTCATAATAATATTCTTCATCATCTAGTAACCTTGTATTACCATGAAACCTATGGTTAAAATCTTATGCCTCATTTGTTTTATAATAGACTCTTAAATCTTTAGAAAATCATAACTTTATAACCGTAACTCCGAATTTAGTGATTCTCGAACCTATGATCTCGTAGCATCGCGTAGAATATTATTATGCAGTTTGTGCTTATGTTTGGTGTGATGTTAATTTTGTCTATACCATGTTTGTTTGTATTGCTACGAATAGCAGTGAGGTCCCAAGAATCTGAAGATCATCCTAGTACCTGGAATCTCGAGTCTAAGGCAAGTTGTGCCCTTAATCACTCCTTTTTACCTAATAATGTTTGATGTTAATCACTGTGACATGCTCAGGTTAATTTGATGGGACCTAATAGGTTTCCCTAGCATTGTTTATCCCCCACCTTGCAAACAGATGAATTATTGGGTAGATTTGCTATTGCTGTACCTGGTTTTGGGAAACTAATGTTTTATTATGATTGTGTTCCAATTATGTTGTTGTTTAATTATTGTTCATGATAAGATTATATTGTTAATTAGAACATGGAGAACCACCCGAGAAAACAGTGCTACCACAAGGGTGGAATGGAACGCCCTTGGCCAAGTAATTAGGAAAACTAGGGAGAGATTACCTTACCCAGGTAAGGGCAAGCGGGGAGGCGTCGCTACAGAGTATAGGGAGGTCCTCGGGTCGAACTGTCTGTAAAGCTTTTCGAACGAGGGATTCCTATGCTTCCTTCTTCCTGAATCCATAGCGGGTTTTCTCGAACTAGTGGAACTTTGGAATAGGCCTCGTAGTGCTACCCTGCCTCGCTTCCTTGGTAGAGGTGTATGGGGTCCATACAACCCCATGGCAGATGGGTAACACGACTTGTGGGTAAAGATATGCAACCTCTACAGAGTGTAAAACTGGTATATCAGCCGTGTTCACGGTCATGAGCGGCTCGGACACTCACATGATTAACTTATGGAATTAAAATCAATTTGTCATTTGCATTGCTTTGTGGGTGTTGTTATTAATCTTGATCTCTTATTTAATTGGGTTGGTATCTACTTATACCTAGTAACTACTAATAAAATTCTGACCAACGTTAAAAGCAATGCTCAGCTTTAACTATCCTCTTTGGTAAGCCTTACACTTCACATGGGCTGCCACCTTTGGTGAGTTCATGCACATTATACCCACAACTTGTTGAGCGATGAACGTATGCAAGCCCACCCTTGTTGTACTCACATCCCCCTAGGTCAAGAACAGGTACCACAGGATGAGGCGCATGCAGGATGCTATGATGAGATCTTGAGAGGTCTAAGCCGTCGTCTCCCAGTCAACTTTGGTTGCTAGATCGTTGTCTTCGTATGATGTAATTGTTTAATTATTTTGTACAAAACTATATTATATATTAATGTTGTGACATTCATTTCTGTACCATGAGTCATCATATGTGTAAGACTTGATCCTAACACACTTGGTGATTATATCGTGCCCAGGTATTGGACCCCCAAAAACCCGGTGTGACACTCTACCACATGCTCATGCGACCGCGTGTCCCAGGTGTCAGCCACCATGGCTAGTCACCCAGCTGCTCTAGCCCATCGGTCAAGTCCCAGCATTCGCCCTTCACCTCTCCTAGTCCATCAACACGAGCCCGCATGACCTTCACCTCAGCCATCGACCACCGTCCTCGTGCTCCACACCTCCATACCACAAGCCGACCGACATGGTTGCACAAGCATACTCTCACATTCTTGTCAGTCCACTGACTACTCTAGAGTGCAACCCGTTGACAATCACTCATCATCAACCCAAACCACAAGGGACAAGTCAATCGTGTATTCACACCACTCATACCATGACAAAAGTTGTTAGACATGTACGTGCAATTGCTACTAGTGCAACAAGTGTACTATACACAATAGCTGAGTCAATCTTTGATCAATTTTCATACTAGATTAATCTTTTATGCATGAAACATTTATTATTAATCATAAAACTGATTTAATTTAAATGAAAATAACATTAAGCCATGCCAACTAAATCATTTAATAAATTTTGAAATATTGCACATTATATATTGATAACATCACTTAGGGCATGTTTATTTCACTACTAGATTATATAAGTTGGATTATGGTGAAAAAGTAGAAGGGTAAAAATATTATTTTGGCACCATAAATAAGCTAAAATAAGCTAGGATTGAGTAGTTTAATTTAGTTTATTTGTGATTTCAAAACAATATTTTATCCTTCTATCATAATCTAACTTATATAATCACGGAGGAAACAAGGGCTGAGTGAATGTTGATAGTTAAACAATGAACTTGTAAATGCTTTGTCCCTCGCACGCTGCCCAGCCACTCGCGTTGAATTGCAATTTCTGCGCCGCTCCTTCGGCCCACACGGAATTAATAAAAAAATACCGTCCACGCGGAATTAATCAAAAAACATTGCACATTATATTAAATATTGATAACATCACTTGTTCGGGAGCAAGTGGAATAAAGAGAATTAATGGGGCTATAATCCCTTGCTATTCAAAATTGAATAGCAAGGGATTATAGCCCCTCAATTCTCTCCATTTCACTTGCTCCTAGATAAGTATTTTATGATGATGTTAAAACAATGGACTTGGAAATGCATTGTCCCTCGTGCGCGCCTGTCCATCCGCCTGCGCTGAATTTGAATTTCTCCTGCTTCTTCTTTGCTGCATGGAATTAATAAAAAAACCGCCCGAACGAAATTAATAAAAAAAAGAAGGCACAATTCTTTCCCGCGTGGAATTAATCGAAAAACCGCCCGAACAGAATTAATAAAAAAAGGAAGGCACAAAGATAACTACTATAGCTCGTGTTCCTTTAGTTATACTAGTCTAATACTCGTGGCAATCCATGATACCCGATAGATATAATCTAGTACCACAGATAAATCAATAGTTTTCACTATCGTGCACCGAGCTTTTTATAGCTTTTGGAGAAGGCGGCCGCCAAATTCTGTAACCTGCTATTTAAACCATTGATATGGACACAGTATTCAATTCATAACTTATTACTTGTTGGCTAAGATCTAATAGATCTTCATCTATTATCTATTACTTATTTGTTATCAATTCATAACTTATTACTTATTAGTTATCAATTCATAACTTATTACTTATTAGTAGCCTGCTATTTAAAACAAGTGATAATTTTGTCTTTTTTATTTTCTTTGTTTTCTTTTTTATCGAAAAGAAGGTTTGATTCCACATATGGTCAGCCACAACTGGAGAACGCAGATGTTCATCTTGAATTCGTTCTTCAAAGAATGTTTACCTTTCTTTGCAGCAGGGTTTGACTCGTCTTATTCATAATCCGTATGTTTGGTTGACTGCTTTGCACGTACCGTTGCACCCGCGGATCTATAAAACGTTATTCGTTTGGTTCACTTCTCTATATATACAGGCTCATTACATACAAATATTAGCTCTCCGCCACGCCCGCGCCATACGCCCAGCTGAATGTAGCCAGCCATTGCATGCAGCAAGTAAAACTAGAATGACTTTTAATTTGTTTTTTCTATTATATCTTCTAATAAAAATATTTAATTGCCAAACTGATTTTATATTTGTGTTCCTCAGATTTTTGTGAACAAAATAAGACCATTCATACAATGTAATATTTAGATATTTAATTATGTAGTCTTCTATAACTCATGTCTCCGTACAAGCAACCAAACAAAGACTGTATATAACCTGTACGAGTATATACAAATAACCAAACAGAAGCATATATATAAACTTAGCCTGATTCAACCAACACTAGCTTGGCTTATCCTGGCTTGGCTCGACTTCTACTGCAATCAAACACATGGAATATATGGTATTCTCGACGATTTCTCGACATTCCATTGTGCAGATTGATAAATAACTATCTTCAGTTTATCTATTATTTGCTTTATGTGATAATCAATTCATTGATACCCACCTGTTCACTCAGCAAAAGGATGTGAATGCATATGGCAAATAGGTAAGTTAATTGTTTCCATTTTTCAGTCTGTATTAGTTGACTCTGTATATTTTATGCCTTCTTAAATTCTTGTATTGTATCTCTCTTGTCCACCATAGATACACCGAGAGGCATAGATAGACAAAGAGGATGTGATGGGGTTATTGCGCACCGTTGAGCACAAAAATTGCCCGCCGGACGGTCCGCGGTGGCTACGTGGATGGTCCGCATGTGAACAAAATTAGTTATAGTTCCTAATTTTTTACGGAATTTGTTAGCAAAATCTGGCGGGGTTTGTTTGGGAGCCGATTTGTATCGGCTCCAGACCTCACCCACTTATATAGATTAAGGGATACGACCGGTTGAATCCCACAATCGATCCAACCATATCTATTTATCAAATTTACCTTATTTGCATTGTTCTTTCCGTTCATTAGGAGTATGAGTAATCTAGCCTTAGTTTATCCCTAGTTTAGCCTTCCTCTACCTCAAATATTCACCTCTCTTCGACTCGACATCGACTAGAGGCGTCTTGGGTGGCCTATCGATTCCAAAATAACCCTAGGATCTCTCCTTCTGACGGTGTCCCTTCCAGGAGGCGAGATTCAGGTTCTTTGCAAAGAAGAAGACCCTCTGCGCATGCACGGACCATCTGGTCCATAGAGTGTACTGTCCAGCAAGCGCACAGGGAGACACCACTCCTGCAGCGAGGTCGCGGACCATCAGCGCTCCCGCAGAGACCACTGTCAGGTGATTCATTCTAGTGTTTAGTGCCAGATCGGTGCTAATACACTTTTTGACGACTTCGCTGGGACAAGGGTCTTTAGATCTACTAGAAATCGGTCGCTAGATGGCCAGTTCTAAAGATCACACTGACGTCTCCACCACCAACATTATCAAGCCAACCATGGAGGCACTCCCGGCTGATGACCAGTAACCTTTTGACGACCTCATGGGACACAACCTAGTTTAACCTTCCTCTACCTCAAATTTTTACCTCTCTTCAGCTCTATGTCGACTAGAGGCATCTTGGGTGACCTGCCGAGCCAAAACAACCCTAGGATCTCTCCTCCTCGATGGGGTCCCTCCCGAGAGGTGAGATTCAAGTTCTTCACGAAAAAGACCGTATGTGTGGACTGTTTGGCATAGAGCGGATCGTCCAGCAAGCGCACAGGGAGAAGGTGCTCCTACAGCAAGGTCATGGACCGTCCGGCACAGGGCCGCTGCAACATCCCAATTTTCAACTATGGAATAAAGCTTATTTAAAATTATTAATTGCTATGTTAGCCTAATCCAAACTATGTAAACCAAGGCCTCTATCGGTTATTCCTCGATATTCTTCTAAATTATAGCCTAAGCTTGTCTTTCACTGTGGTAAATTCTTGAAAACGTCTGTTGCCCGCCCGCCATAACGTACGCTAGACAGAGGGAGCCCACAATCACCTGTGGCAAAACACATGCGTAAAGAAATCATAAACCTGTCTCTAGTCGCCTTGGCGTTTGTGCATCCTGGCAAGCCCCACCTACACCCTCTGCCCTGAGACAGCCTTGTCGTGCACGCCGAGCTGCTATATTAAAGTGCCAGGTTGCAGACCTTGAAGTGATACCTCAGTGCAGAAAGCCACTCCAGCAAGACATCGTGCACCCGCCTGAGCACACGCCAGTCACTTGTCACAGTCACAACTAAATGAATGCCCCACCATGAGCCAAGTTACCCTGCCAACCTTGGGATGTTATGACTGCACTGTGGCAATGTCGCCACTCACAGTACACCGGTCAAGACTCCCTCCATTATAAACTGTCGTTCCTCCACCTATAAATATTGATGCCCTTGCCGTGGAACCTCACAGTCCAGCCAACATCTCATTGTCACCCCCACATCTGAACAACGCGTGCCTTACTCTTTAAACCAGAGAACAAGCCATCACCATCTATTTGAGCCATAGGTGAGCATGCCATGATCTTCGACCTCTCCCTCCCTCGAAGTCATTCTTAAACTATAGAAGTTATGACCATAGCATCGATTAAGATAGCTTTCCCCATGGCCATCACTTACCCATTGAAAATATGCAAGGAAAACCTCGCTTAAACAATTGTCATATAATAAGCAGAACCAAGTTTCTAGAAGCTTATACAATATTCATGATAAACCTTAATCATAAGCGAGACAACTTTCTAGGAACAACTATGGATAACCATGATGTACATAACCTTCTAGGATTCTCTACACTAATCTTGATAAGTCATGAAGCCTAGATATTTTTAGACCTCTCTAAAACTATGGTGAGGTGTCCCCCCATGTAAGGTGGAGGTGACACATGCATGGTGAGGTGTCACTCATCCATGGCTCCTAGGTGCCTATATAAGGATGTGCCCCCCTTGCCATGACATAACATCCCACTCCCATCCACACACATTCAAGGGCAAGGTAGAAGTAAAGTAGTGTTGAAATATAGGAGCCCTTGCATAATCATACATGTCCTTGTTGTAAGTATTTTGTTATGCTGTAAAATTTCTATTTGCTTAGTGCATAAGTTGTGATCCATCTGAAGGAGTGCTTTGCCTCCTGGGATCACAAGGCTTCATCTGTAGGAGTGCTCTGCCTCCTGGAAGCCAGCTTCATCTGTAGGAGTGCTCTGCCTCCCGAAAGCAAATATGGCTGGCTCTACCGCCTACCATGCACTAAGTAATTAGAGATTAAATATAAACTTTTGTAATATATTGATGTATGTTATTTGGATTGTTGTCTATCCACCCACAATGTCCCATAAGTAGAACCAGTTCTAGAAGAGAACCTGGAGGAGCTAGGAGACGAAGAACGTGACACCGCGGATGCGCAACTGAACAAAGGCAAGTCTCATCGACCTCTTGCTTTGATCATGGTTGCTCCTAAGTGAGAATATATATAAAACTTGCTAGACAAAGTTGTTGCATAAGATGACACACATGATATTGAGTGAATGAGAGAAACTATGCATTGATGCCATGATGCATGTTGATTATCTTATACCCTGTTACTTGATGAAACTAGATGGAAATGAGGCCGGAGCAGCATGGTAAGTGTTGGAGCATGCACTACCGTGGTGGTAGACTTGCGACCGAGTTGTCGTGGTGACATCTCAGGTTTGCTAGTTTTGGTTGGTGGCTACACTGGTGAACCATAAGGACTGTGTGTTGTGGTGCCATCTCACCTAATTTATTTCCAGTACGACCACATGAGCTTGTATGGGAAAGCCTTAGCCTAATCCCACTAGCTGGCCAGGTAGTCGTCTGAGGTGGATATGTTTTCGGTTGGAGACCTGAGTGGTTAGGACCCAGGGTTTGTGGGCGGCAAGGCGAGGTTGAGCCATGTTTGGGTGTCGATAATGACAGAGCCATCTTATGACAGTGATGTGCGTGTGGGTACAACGTAAAACCTCTGTAGAGTGTATAATACATTTGAATGGTTTGTGTCCTCGGTATAGGACAGGTTATGGTGTGGACACTTCAACTAGATAGGCTACCTGACTTATGAGATGGATAACAAGCATGGATATAGTTCTAGTAATGCACTTGTTGATCATGTTTATTGATCATTGCATACTAATCTATAACTCCCTCCCTTTAAGGGCGAGGTGGGACTTGCTGAGTACCTTTGTGCTCACCCGTTATTTTTAGAGAGGATCCTGATTTCGTGCCCAAGGAATTTTGAGTAGTTTGTGCCCTATACCCAAGTTTGGCATGGTGTCGAAGCTGTAGAAGCCACCATGTGGGAAGAAGATACTACCCTCGTGTTTATCTTATTGACTATAGTTCTTCTAGTTGGTTTTATTATTGTAACCGAATGTACTAAATAAAGCTACGTATGACTGTGTCACCACTTGTGTAATGTATTTCATCGAAGACTGTTTTCTGGTACTTAAATACATGTTTAGCTTTGATGTTTAGACCGGGGCGTTACAAGTGGTATTAGAGCCATACTTGGCTGTAGGGTCCGAACCGTTAGTTAGGATGACCCTAGGAGCCCTAAGATGGCCTACCCTTGAAAACCAAATACTCTTTGAAAAAGAAACCATATCCTTGGTATGCTAACCTTATATCCTTGAAAGTCAGATGGCCAACGATTGGATCACCACCTACTGCGTCAATGAAGATGGATTTGCCAAGGTGCTTTATGCGGCAACTGTCCGTTTGGGCATTCCGGAGCGTCCAGAATACGTGAGTCGTGAGTTCAGAGAGCATGGTACTGAAAGTTGTGAGGTCACTGTCCCCATTGGCGCAAGTGACAAGTGCTTGGAGATGCAACCCTAGAACATCACCACCACTTGAAGCCGTATGCAAGACACCGTCCAACTTACGGCTCAGAAAGCATTGAAGTACTTGTGCCAGATGTTTGAATGGCACTTGGTTTCCGCCCCCATGAAGTACTTCCCTCCACTGGATTGTAACTGTCCTACTTGGGTGGCAAGGATCCGTAACTTGGGCAGTACCACGACGAGAAAGACCCCACCATTGTCGCTATGTCTGGCTATCTGCTTAGCCTCGATGATTTGTGCAACCAACTGCACTAGCGTGTGAAGGACCTCATCCAATGCACCAAGAAAGTAGAGAGCCATTGGCATAAGGCTAAGCTTGCCTTAGCTCAGGCAGAAGCCCGAGCGGCCGAGGCAGAAAGCCGCCTTGCTATGGCCAAAGAGGACCTTAGGGAGCAGGCAGACCGTCATAGTCAGCTTCTTAGAGGTGTCTACCTAGTGGACCATGCCAAGCGCAAGGAACGCCAGCCCAGGACCACTGCTGAGTCACCACCCCTGGAGGGAATCCCTTTGTACCCTTTGTCCCACCCCCGCAGGAGGATTTGTGAATCGGTGCCACCCACACCTCCCGCATCTCCTCGTGAAGCCAAAGGAAGAGACCCCGAAGATTGTGCCATAGGGACCAGTAGCCAAGTTGTTTCGGTCGACCCTTAAAAGGTTGAGACACAAAATTGTACCCTGTTGTATCACGAATGCCTGCATGTGGAATGAATGCTTGTGTGCTGCTTGAATGCTTTCACTTTTGTGCTTTGTGTGAGATGATATATATACACATAAGTATACCCCAATAATCTACTAGGGGAAGTAACCTAATAATCCGTACCCTTGACCATGGATGTCTCACCATTTGAGCCGAGTTCATGGACTCCACACTCAGGAAGGTCAAGATGAGGTCAACCAAGGGAATCAGGTTGCACGTAATGTGATCCCAGATATGGTGCAAAATGGATAGCTACCCCCACCTCCATGCGCACCTGCACCCGTGGACCTAGCTGCTGTAATGCAATAGCAGAATCGGATCCTAGAAATGCTAGTGACCGCCCTCACTGCTCAAGCTCAAGGGAACCAAGGCCACTTCAGGCCAGCAGTTCCCCAAAATAATAGCAAGATTGGAAGCGGATGATTGGCTAAGTGAAATAGAGATGAATTTGGAGGTTGTCCATGCTGATGATAGAGACAAAGTATTGCTGGCTATGCAACAACTGAAGGGACCAGCCCTTGCTTGGTGGCAAAGCTACAGGTAAGTCAATGAAGACGCTGCAGAGATGATTTGGACTGACTTTGTCAAGATCTTTAGAGATCAATACATTCCTAGCAGTGTGATGAAGCTCAAGAAAGATGAGTTCAGGAAGCTCCGTTGTTGGAACTTGCTCTCCTGCGCAAGTTAATCCAACGGGGTAGTGAAAGCAATGTAGACGGGGTTTCAACTCGAGATGGCAATAGCTCGGTTAATCTAGCCCCTCAAGGGCACTGTGCGGGGGTATTTATAGGTGCCTGAGTGCCCAGCGTCAAGGATTAAGGACGCATGTTCCCTCAGGAGCCTAGGTTCTCCCTGGAATATTCCCATTAAAGCAGGGTTACAGACTGTAATAATAGAAAAACCTTTACAATTCAGGCCCGTAATGTGCAACAACAGCGCGGGGCCCGTTATGATGGGCCAGATTGTACGTGGGCTCTCGTGTTGGGTGGCCCCGTGGGACGGAGCGGCCTTGCCATGGGTCTTCGTCCTTCAGCGCGTCGGACGAACGGTGCAGTCCGTCAGTCGTCGTCTCCGTTGGTGCAGCGAGACTGGCGAAGGCATCGAGCGGAGGGTAGCATCTACGCCTTCGCCCCAACATTTGCCCTCCGAGGGACCAGTTCGACCAAGTCATCTGGTGCCGAATGCGTCGCTAGATGGTGGAGACGCTGCCCTCGCTCGAAGTGGTTCCGCGGGGGTTTTTAACATGATCGTTGATTGACGCCGCACTGTTGGATTGCGGGTTTCCCGAAGCGCCGAGCCCTGTGTATAAAAGGGGGCGGGGGGCGGCGCCTTTTGAACTTTATCTCTCCGCACGCCGCGAAAACCCTAACCTCCTTTTCAAACCGCTTGCTTGCTCGTCTGCCCTCCTTGCTCCTGCTCACTAGAGATCTGGCCCATGTGAAGCAGACCGCCCACCGCCACCGACGGTACGTAGCCATGCCGTCCTCTTCCTCTTCTGCTGCTGATACACCGCTGGCCGGCGAATCGTCCGAGGGGACGCTGAGCAATGTGGCGGCGGAGGAGTTGCGTCCCGGCGACACAGTGGAATTCGGCGTGTCGCGGATGTCCTCGGTCCACGTGCATGACATGCAATGGCTTGGGTATTTTGGCGGCGGAGTGGCGCGTGTGCCGGGGGCAGAGGAGGTCCCCGAGCCAGAAGGCGAGCTGGTCGTCTTCGAGGCTTTTTTCGCCGCTGGCCCTCGTCTGCCCGCGCATCAATTTGTGGGAGAAGTTCTGCGCAGATTCGAAGTCTAGGTCCACCAGCTGACACCGAATGTCGTGGTGGCCCTGGCAAAGTATGTCTGGGCGATGACTTCGTACGGCGGGCAGCCATCGGTCGAAGTCTTCGCGAAGCACTATTGTCTGCATTGGCAGAAAAGGAAAATTGGAAATAAGATTGCTCAATTTGGATCTTGCACATTTACGCCGAAGACCGGCAAGACTTCGATGGAAGTCGTGGAGTTGGTTCCCTGCGCCCGCAATAAGTGGGGCAACTGGTGGGAATTTTGGTTCTACGTTGCCGAAGGCACAGTCGAAGGCCAACTAGGGCTTCCCATGGCCGTCATGTGTTCGCATTATTACGCGGCGTACCCGCAGTTTGAGGTAGCGGAGGAGGATGAAAACGAGGGGGCCCTTCGGTGCGTGGCCCGCATGAGTAGCGGGCGCGACCTCGTTGAGGAATTTGTCGGGTATGGGGTATGGCCCTTGCCGCGTGGCTGGGCGCTAGGCAAAGTATGCCCTCGCCAGATGCCCTCCCGTGGCGGGATGTTGGTGCGGAGTCCTGCCTTCGCACTGGATCTGCATGGCCGAGATCCCGCCGCATTCGTGCGTGAAGCGGAAGACGGTGCGGCGAGGATCGTGGGGCGGTACGTGCCGAAGACGGAGGGTCTGCGGAGCTGGGATATCCGCGGGGCCAATGACAGGCTGAATCGGGTCTTCGAGTTGAACCGCTTGCCTTACGGCGGTTACCCCGGGGAAGACGCCGCCGACCGCCACGGGAAGAAACCGATGGGCGGTACCGAGGAAGGGCCATCGCAGGAGGCCGCCCCGGCCACTAAGAAGAGAAAATTAGGTACCGTGGTGGGAAAAAGGGGGTGTTTGATAATTTTGTTGTGGAGTTGATGGAGACATGCGCGGCCCCCGGGGGGAGGATGTCTTTGCACAAGCTCCAGGAGTCTTCGGCGCGAATGCTGGAGGTTACCGGGGGTCGGTGGCCAAAGAATCTTCCAATCCCCTGGGCAGAGGGCGAAGACATGTCTACATCTCGTATAGCTCGTGGATTGAAGATTTTCCCTTACGGATGGAATATTGCTGCTGTTGTGTCGGCAGTGATGAACAAGGATCGGTAGGATGCTGCGCAGAAGCGTCGGGCAGTCGTCAGGCTCCCTGAGGCTAGGCCGAAGAGGGCGCGGGGGGGGGGTGCGAAAGCTGCCGTCCCTGGCGGTAGCCAGCCTTCGCTGGCTGCGAAGGCGGCCGCGCCTGGATCTGGCAAGTTGTCGGAGAGCGCGAAGGCGGCCAGCGCTGGTGGGACCAAGTCCGCCCCGGAGGGAGCTGCGAAGGTCAGGGAGCTACGAAGGTCCGGGAGCTGCCTTCGCCGGGGAAGCGTCTTGCCGACTTCGGCACAGACATTTGTGTGGACGACTATCTCGTCGGTAAGTTTTTTTTACCGGTGATACGTTGCAGGGTCGGGCGAAGGGCAACTTGTTGCCGTCTCGCCTGCGGTGGCAGCCACGGCGTCTGTCGTGGTTTTCTACGCTTGGCTTCATTGATGTCGGTTGGATGATAGTACCCCTGCAGGAACAGGGTTATTGGTGCCCGCCAGTCTTCGGTCATGATGAGGTTGACTATGCGGTGACCCTCACTGTCATTGGTGATTTGGAGCCCCTCTGGGCTACGGACGGCTGGCGTGCCGATGACGTGGTAGAACACATTAGAGGACAGGGCCTCGCCCCTGGCGGCTGCCTTGGCCAATGCATCGACCTCCTTATTCTTGGCTCGGTCCATGTGTTGTAATGTGAAACCCTTGAATTGTCTTTTGAGGCTGCGGATGACGGCGAGGTACTGCATGAGTGCGGGGTCCTTCGCTGCATAGTCTTTCTCGACCTGGCCGGCGACTACCTTGGAGTCTATTCTAATGATGCAGGTGGTGACACCGAGCGCCCTTAGCTTGCGAAGGACGAGGATGACAGCCTCGTATTCTGCTATGTTGTTGGTGCACCTATCAGACTCCAAAGCAAAGCTGAGGCGTGCTGCATATCTGTGCTTGATCCCAGTGGGCGAAGTGATGACCGCCGCGGCGCCTGCCCCCGCATGGCACCATGCACCGTCGCAATGGATTGTCCACACTTTCTCTGTGGACGGGTCCGGCTGCGTTATTGGCCCAGTCCAGTCGACAACGAAGTCTGCTAGGACTTGCGACTTGATGGCTGTCCTGGGTTCAAATGTGATGTGGTAGCCGGAGAGTTCGGCTGCCCACTTGGCAATCCGTACTGATGCCTTCGGGTTTCTAAATAGTTCGCCGAGTCCTCTATCTGAGGTGACCCGGACCTTGAATGCCTCGAAATAATGGCGCAATTTGCGCGAGGCCATCACGACTGCATAGGCGATCTTTTCCAGCTCCGTCATATTACATTTTGATGTTGTGAGTACTTTAGAGACGTAATAAACTGGACATTGCCTGGTCGTGCCCTCTCTGGTCTGCTCTTGAACCAGTGCTGCGCTGACCGCATGTGGCGAAGCTGCGACATAGAGCAATAGGGGTAGCGAGGGGTCGGGGCTTGTAAGAATCGCCAATTCTGACAGGTACTGTTTTAATGAAGCGAAGGCTGCCGCCTGCTCTGGTCCCCATGCGAAGTCTTTTGCACCGCGGAGTGTTTTGAGGAAAGGGAGGCTTCGCTCCGCGGACTTGGAGATGAATCTGTTGAGGGCGGCCAACCTGCCTGTCAGTCGTTGCACTTCTCTGGCTGACTGCGGGGGCGTCATATTGATGATAGCCTGGATTTTGGTTGGATTGGCCTCAATTCTCGGTGTGATACCAGGTAGCCCAAGATTTTCCCCTGGCGAACTCCGAAGACGCACTTTTCGGGGTTGAGGCGAAGTCGTGCGTCCCGCATGTTCGCGAACGTTTCGGCGAGGTCAGCCAGGTGGTCTTCCTTGCTTCTGCTGGCAACGACGATGTCATCCACATATGTGAATATATTTCTGACGACCTGGCTCTCGAGCACCGTTTTGGTGAGTCGGGAGAAAGTGGACCCGGCGTTCTTAAGTCCCTCCGGCATTCTGATGAAACAATACGTGCCGAAGGGTGTTATGAAGCTGGTGCTTGCCTTGTCCTCCTCCTTCATATATATTTGGTGGTAGCAGGAGAAGCAGATAAGGAGTGACATGACTTTGCACCCAGCCGCACTATCGACGATTTTGTCGATCCGAGGCAGCGGGAAGTTGTCCTTGGGGCAGGCCTTGTTAAGACTGGTGAAGTCTATGCACATCCGCCATTTGCTGCTCTTCTTCTGCACCATCACTACATTGGCGAGCCATGTGGCGTAGGTGATTGGCTCAATGAATTTGGCCTCGAGCAGGCGATGCACCTCAGCCTTGGCGGCTTCCGTCTTCTCGTCAGACATCTTGCGCAGCCGCTGTTTCTTCGGCCTCACCGAAGGGTCAATTCCTAAGCCATGCTCGATGATGGAGCGACTGACGCCGACCAGGTCGAGGGTGGACCAGGCGAAGACATCTTTATTCTTGGACAGACAGTAGAGGAGCCTCTCCTCGTCATGCGAAGTGAGGTCTTTGCTGATGGTAACCATCTGCTTGGGCATTGCCTGGTCAAGGGGGACAGTCTTGGTCCCGTCGTTGCTCTGCAGCTGTGCTTTTTCATGCTCTTTGGCGGTTGGATCGGCAGACCCGGGGACTTCGCGTTGGGCCGTGAGGCAGAGCGTACGTTTCTTTGTCCGGGGACGAAGTCTCTTTCTATGTTACGCGCAACCTGCTGGTTACCGTAAACTGTGATGGCGCCTTGTGGACCTGGGATCTTCATGCACAGGTAAAGTCCGTGGATAGCTGCCTCAAACTTGTTGATGGAGCCCTGGCCCATTATGGCGTTGTACAGGTACACCATGTTGACGATGTCGAACGTGACTTGCTAACTTCGGGCATTGGGTGCTACACCGAAGGAGAGGGGCAACTCTATTTTGCCGACGGGAAAGGTGCCCTTGCCGCCGAAGCCATACAGGGGGTTGTCCGAGGGCTTGAGCAGGCTGTGGCTTATGCCCATGCGATCGAAAGCATGGAGGAAAATGATATCCGCCTAGCTGCCATTGTCGACTAAGACTTTGTGCAAGTCCCAGCCTGCCACGCTGCAGTTGATGACCATGGCATCGATGTGGGGGGCGCTGCGCAGATCGACGTCTCGGGCATCGAAGGTCAATGGCACGTGGGACCATTTTGTCTGCACGACCGGGCCGGTGACGGCGACGTGGTTGATGCTGCGATAATGGTCCCTCTTCTACCGCTTTGTGTCGAAGTCGGTGCTGGACCCCCCAGTAATCATATGAATGACTCCGCGATACGGTTGATCGGCGAAGTCCTCTTGCTTTGGGGCTTGGGGGTGGTTGTGGTGGTGGATGTTTTGCTATTGATGGTGTGGGGGTGGGGGTGGGGGAGGTATGATTTGCACCTCCTGGTGGTGTTGGTATGCGTGGTGCGGTGGAAGCGGAGCGGGGCCGTGGTTGTATGGCTGGGGGGGTTGCTGATATGTGTGCGCGACAACTCTAGGGTTATCGGCTGGTTGCGCCCGTGCCATCCTGTCTCTGGTGGCCTTCGTCTCTGGCAGTCTCTTGTGGGGTGCGCGCAGTCTTTGCCGTGGAACAGGCAGTAAAATTTGTGTGGCTGCTGCGCACGCCCCTGGCCCCGACCGCGAGTTCCGTTTCCTTGGCCCTGGGGGGGATACGCCTGGCGGCGAGGGGCCTCACCAGCGGGGGGCTGGTTGGCGATGTTGTGCACCTGTTGCTGATTGTCTGCCTACGAGGGCCTTGTCCATGTGCGGCTGGACTGCGGAGGGTCTTTGGGCTTCCTCTGAGACTCGACTTTGCGCTGGTGGAGCTCTTCGGATCTGGCATATTTCTCAAATAGCTGATACAGCTCCTGGGGGTTCCTGGGCGGATCCCTGATGCAGTGGCTGTAAAGGACGCCAGCCCGAAGGCCACTGATGGCGTAGTGGATGGCGATCTGGTCATCAACCGAAGGCAGTTGTGACTTGAGGGTCAAGAACTTGCGGTAATACTCCCGCAGAGTCTCTCGTTCCAGCTGCTTGCATAGTGAGAGTTCAGCCAAGGCGTCGGTATCTGGGCGGTACCCTTGGAAGTTGAGCAAGAATTTGTCCCGGAGACTTTTCCAGGAGTCGATGGACAATGGGGGCAACCTGGTGTACCAGGTGAGGGCTAGGCCTTCGAGGGCAATGATGAATGACTTGGCCATCGTGGCGTCGTCCCCTCTGGATGATGCAACAGCGACTTGATAGCTCATGATGTACTATGCTGGGTCGGTGCTGCCGTTGTACTTGGGATAGGTCCCTGCCCTAAAGTTGGCGGGCCATGGTGTCACTTGCAGGTGAGGTGCCAGGGGACTTCGCTCGTTGAGGTAGTTGACGCCTTGGAATGCTGTGGCGTGGGGGATGGTGTGTTCGCGCTGAGGGATGAATAGGTCTTTGATTTGTGCGCGTTGCTGGAGGGGTGGGCCGTGTTGCAGGCCGAGTTGGCCTTCGCTCTGCATGAGCGCGATCTCTTGTTCAAGCTCCTGTGCCTTCTGCTCTTCGTCACGTATCATCTGTCGCACCTTGGCTTGTGCAGACACACGTTGGCGCTTGGCCTTGAGGATCTCTTTTTGCTTTTGGAGGTTGCGGTTCTTGATGTGCAGGGCGCGCAGCTGTAGCTGCTCCTCGGCCGAAACACCGATGACTTCGCCGTCCTCGGTGGCGTCCGCGCCCTCTGGTGGAGCGAACCCTGGGGGAGACTGCTGTTGTCCCCCAGAGCTGCAGGTGCGGAGGCTGCCTTCGGTAGTGGGTTGTTCATTGCGCTGCTTCTTGCTGTTTGCGTCGTCTTCGCAGGGCTCTTGGAGAGTGTTGTCGACAAGGGCCTTGCCCTTTTTCTCGGCCAGCAGTGCTGCCTTCACAGCTTCGTCAGCCTTCGATGAGGTTCTCTTGGGTGCCATCGCGGGTGGTGTTTTCATAGCACGAACGGTGGGCGCCAAATGTTGGAACTTGCTCTCCTGCACAAGTTAATCCAACGGGGTAGTGAAAGCAATGTAGACGGGGTTTCAACTCGAGATGGCAATAGCTCGGTTAATCTAGCCCCTCAAGGGCACTGTGCGGGGGTATTTATAGGTGCCTGAGTGCCCAGCGTCAAGGATTAAGGACGCATGTGCCCACAGGAGCCCAGGGTCTCCCCGGAATATTCCCATTAAAGTAGGGTTACAGACTGTAATAATAGAAAAACATTTACAATTCAGGCCCGTAATGTGCAACAACAGCGCGGGGCCCGTTATGACGGGCCGGATTGTACGTGGGCTCTCGTGTTGGGCGGCCCTGCGGGACGGAGCGGCCTCGCCATGGGTCTTCGTCCTTCAGCGCGTCGGACGAAGGGTGCAGTCCGTCAGTCGTCGTCTCCGTTGGTGCAGCGAGACTGGCGAAGGCATCGAGCGGAGGGTAGCGTCTACGCCTTCGCCACAACATCCGTCAGGGTGCCATGTCCGTGATAGAGTATCTATACAAGTTTATAGAGTTGTTCCATTATGCCCCTAAGGATGTCAACAATGATGAGAAGAAGTAGGAAGCCTTTCTAGGTGGTCTTAACTCAGTGATCAAGACCTTGGTTGAGGTCACCACTCATAATGACTTTAACACCATGGTCAATAGAGCTATCACCACTGAGAGAAATAGGAAAGCATAGCTCAATGACCGCAAACTTCAGTTCGAGAGCAGGAAGCCTCAACAGTAAGAAAAGTTCTAGAGGACTCAATTTCCTACTCACTCAGTCCAGAAGCCAGCTCAGTCAGCCCCAACTACAAAGACTCAAAACACCTTTCAAACTCAACAGTCTGCTGGAAGAAGCCAAGTGAGTAACCCAAGAGCATGCTTCCACTGTCGTATTTCAAAGCTCATCATGGTTCATTCCAGAAGCCAGCTCAGTCAACCCCAACTGCAAAGACTCAAAACACCTTTCAAACTCAACAGTCTGCTAGAAGAAGCCAAGTGAGTAACCCAAGAGCATGCTTCCACTGTCGTGAGACAGGCCACTTCATTGCCAACTGCCCAAACAAGAACTAGCCAGCACCATCGATCTTTTCCAACTCGGTGAATGGACCAAAATAGCCAACTAGAGCCAACCATGCTACACCGACAAGGAGGCAACAGACATTTGGAAGAGCCAAGGTGAACTGTTGGGACCGTGCTTCGTCGCCGAAGGTCCTGCAGGAAGAAACAGTTTCGGTTGAAGTTGTCTGTACGTAATGCCGAAGGGTGCCGTCCATGAAGCTTCGGAATTACAAACCGACTTAAAGATAGAATGACCTTTTAGTCCAATAGAGTTTGAGTCGATGTTGTAAACTTTTATGAGGGGTATGATTGTAATTGTTCACAGGCTGTGTCCTGTGCCTATAAATAGTGAACAGTATTCCTTTACTGTTCACGCATTCCTGTAATTGCAAAGGCATCACTCGGGAATTATTGCTTGTCAAGGCAAAGGTATAATCATACCTTAAACATTGTATTCAAACATTTTAGATTCAGATAATAAATATGTGAATGGTGCCATTTATCTCCAACATATCTATCTTTAATGTTTTACATTTTACATCGTTTTATGTTATTTTTGTCACCTTCGTAATATTATGTTTGTGCCCTTTGTCCGAAGTTCATTAAACCCTGGAGGAGATAATGCTTCAGCGGACGAAGGGTATTTAATATTTAACATCTTTGTGTTGCCTTGTTCTTGATTCATAGCATTTGAGAACAAGTCCCCAACATTGGCGCCCACCTCCGGTCAACTCACTTCCACTTTTTTGAGCTGATGGCTTCGTTCAACGATCAAGCTGGAGTTGCTTCGGCCCCGAAGCAGATACTCCCAATAACAGGTGGTTCATGCTCAGAGCCAGCCAACAAAAAGCAGAAGAAGGAAGCACAGAGAAGGGTACAGCATGTTGGTGTGCAAGGACCCTTCATCAAGTCAAGATGGTCTCACATTCCAATTACTTTCTCCCAAGAGGATCTTCAACTCAAGGATTACCCACACAATGATGCTATGGTTATCTCTTGTGTGATCAAAGGATTTCTGGTCCATAATGTTTTGGTTGACAAAGGCAGCGCAGCTGATATCATATTTGCTAAAGCTTTCAGACAAATGCAAGAGCCCGAAGACAAGATTCATGGTGCTACGCACCCTCTCTGTGGCTTCAGAGGACGACAAATTGTAGCACTTGGGAAGATTACCATGCCAGTAACCTTCGGATTTGTTAACAACACAAGGACTGAGCAAATTGTGTTTGATATTGTTGACATGGAGTATCCTTACAATGCTATCATTGGTCGCGGTACTCTCAATGCCTTCGAAGCAATTCTTCACCCAGCTTACCTCTGCATGAAGATACCTTCGGACCAAGGGCCTATTGCTATTCATGGAAGTCAGGAAGCTGCCAGAAGGGCCGAAGGAAATTGGATAGATTCAAAAGAAATCCATAACATAGATGGAGCTGAGGCCTGTGAGCAATACAAGTTCAGAAGGAAAAAAGCTGTTTCAGCTGACCAGCCGAAGCCCATGCTCTTATGTGAGGATATAGCAGATCAGAAGGTGCTATTGGGATCTCAATTGTCTGAAGAACAAGAAAAAACCTTGATAAGGTTTCTGTTCAACAATAAAGATGTTTTTGCTTGGTCAGCTAATGATCTTTGTGGAGTTAACAGGGATGTTATTGAGCATTCGCTCAATGTCGATCCATCCTTCAGACCTAGAAAGCAGAGGCTTCGGAAGATGTCTGATGACAAGGCTGAAGGTGCTCGGAATGAAGTGAAAAGACTTCTCAGTGTCGGAGTTATTAGAGAGATAAAATACCCAGAATGGTTGGCTAACACTGTTATGGTGAAGAAGGCCAATGGTAAATGGAGAATGTGTATTGATTTTACTGACCTCAATAAGGCTTGTCCGAAGGACGAGTTTCCATTGCCAAGGATAGATTCCTTAGTCGATGCAGCAGCTTCATCAGAGCTTATGAGTTTGCTAGATTGCTATTCAGGCTATCATCAAATCTGGATGAAGAAGGAGGATGAACCGAAAACCAGCTTCATAACCCCTAGTCGGACATATTGCTACCTTCGGATGCCTGAGGGGCTTAAAAATGCTGGAGGAAGCTTCAGCAGAATGACAGCGAAGGTTCTCCATTCTCAGATAGGCGGGAATGTACTAACTTATGTTGATGACATCATTGTAAAAAGCACGAAGCAAGATAACCACATTGCTGATTTACAGGAGACCTTCGCTAATTTTAGACACGCTGGTTTAAAGCTCAATCCTGAAAAATGTGTCTTCGGAGTAAAGAAAGGGAAATTTCTTGGTTGCCTAGTTTCAACAAAGGGAATTGAGGCTAATCCAAGTAAAATCGAAGCTATACTTCGAATGGAACCACCAAGTACAAAAAAGGGGGCTCAAAGATTGACGGGAAGGCTGGCATTTCTCAACAGATTCATATCCAGATCAGCAGAGAGAAACTTACCATTCTTCGAAGTGCTGAAGTCAGCCGAAGTCTTTCAATGGGGACCAATCCAGCAGAAAGCCTTCGAAGAGTTGAAGCAATATTTGATAGATCTAACAACATTAACTCCACCAACGCCAGGGGCTCCTTTGTTATTATATGTGGCAGCTTCGCACTCAGCGGTAAGTGCAGCACTTGTTCAGGAGAAGCTTGAAGGCCAAGTTAAGAGGCAGGCCCCAATATATTTCGTATCCGAGGTTCTTAGTTTATCAAAGAAAAATTATACAGAATTGGAGAAGGTACTGTATGCTGTTTTGATGGCCTCCAGGAAGCTTCGGCATTATTTTCAAGCTTACAACATAATTGTTCCTTCTTCGCAACCTCTGAAGGATATTATGAGAAACCGAGAAGCTACTGGAAGGGTTGGAAAATGGACTGCAGAGCTCAATGAATTTTGTATTGATTATGTTCATAGATCCTCGATTCAGTCCCAGGCGTTAGCAGACTTCATTGCTGACTGGACGCCAGGGGCTCAGGAAGAAGAAACAAATAAAGATGTCGAAGCATGGACAGTGTTTTGCGATGGGTCTTGGGGAACCTTCGGAGCAGGAGCGGCTGCTGTGTTGGTTTGACCTTCCAAAGTTAAAACTTGTTATGCGGCAAGACTTGATTTTAGTTGCACAAATAACATCGCTGAATATGAAGCTCTGCTCTTGGGTCTTCGGAAGTTAAAGGCAATGGGAATCAGAAGGGCCATTCTTAAAACTGATTCTCAAGTTATTTCTGGTCATGTTGACAAGAGCTATAAAGCAAGAGACCCGAAGCTTGAAAAGTATCTAGATACAGTCCGAAGGATTGAGGCTTCCTTCGAAGGTTTCTCTGTCAAAAATATTCCTCGTGGAGAAAATGAATACGCTGATCTATTGGCCAAGTCAGCAGCCCAGGGGCTGCCTATACCTTCGGAAGTATTTTTCAAAACAATAAAAGCACCTTCGGTCGAGCTTCTTGAAAGAGCAATCCTTAATATATCCCCTGTTTATAGCGAGGATTGGAGAACTGAGATCGTCTCTTTCCTTCAGAGTAATTTTCTTTCAGACGACGAAGCTTATAACAGGAGAATAGAAGCAAGAGCTCGACCATATGTCATAATAGAAGGGGAGTTATACAAGCATGGGGTCTGTTCCCCATTGCTCAAGTGTTTATCCAGATCCGAAGGTATAGAATTAATGAAGGAAATACATGCAGGCCTATGTGGATCTCACATTGGATCTAGACCCTTGCTCGGCAAAGTTTTTCACCAAGGATTTTATTGGCCAAAGGCAACTTCGGATGCAGCGGATATAGTCCAAAAGTGCGAAGGTTGTCAGAAATGTGCAAGAGATCAAAAACAACCTTCGTCTTTAACTCAATTAATACAACCCACTTGGCCGTTGCAAAGGTGGGGCCTTGATTTGCTAGGCCCATTACCACCAGCACAGGGGAACTTAAGATATGTGGTAGTGGCAGTGGAGTATTTTTCCAAATGGATTGAGGCAAAGCCCTTAGCCACAATAACTTCATTTACTATTCAAATGTTTTTCTGGCAGAACATTGTTTGTCGCTTCGGAGTGCCGAAGGCCATTACTGTGGACAATGGGACACAGTTTGATTCTGAAGCCTTCAGAGAATTTTGTGATCGAATCGGCACGAAGATCCATTTTGCATCAGTTCGACACCCAGAGTCAAATGGACTTGTCGAAAGAGGTAATGGGATCATAATGACAGGAATAATGAAGTCAATCTTCAATCAGCCCAGGGGAAAATGGCCTGACGAGTTAATCAAAGTGGTATGGAGCCATAATACAACCATGTCAAGGTCAACAGGTTTTACGCCCATTAAACTATTGTTCGGTGACGAAGCAATAACCCCAGAAGAGGCCAAAGCAGGATCAATAAGGATAGTGGCTTCGGTAGAAGACAAAGACGAAGCTGATTGCTCTGTAGAAAAAGATGCTATTGAAGGGATCAGACTTCAAGCTGTGGAAAACATCAATAAATATCAAGTTGAAACAATAAAATGGCGTGACAGAAAAGTCAAGCTGAAGAACATTGAACCAGGACACTTGGTACTTCGAAGAGTAGCCAACCCTGAGACAGCAGGCAAATTACAGCTGAAGTGGGAAGGCCCATTTTTGGTAGTATCTTCGTCAAGACCCGGTTCCTACAGATTGAAGGATATGGACGGCAACGACATTCCTAGATCATGGAATGCGGATGAGCTTCGACGATATTATGTTTAGCTTGATGTAATTTTTTATATTCTTTTTCGTGGCACCCTTTTCCTTTCCAAAGGGGGAGAAAGGTTTTTAATGGGGCCACAACATGTAATTTTCCTTATTTCAATTTTATGAGAGTGATATCCCCCAAAAAATGTAAATGTAAATGCAAAAGCAAAAAGAAAAGGAAACAGGGAGAAGCTCAAAAGTCGTTCCTAAGGGAATGCAGGGCTTACAGCGAAAAATAAGCGCTGATTCCGCTGAAAGTAAAAGGCGAAGAAGCTCCTAAGGGAGGCTTACAGCGAAAAATAAGCGCTGATTCCGCTGAAAGTAAAAGGCGAAGAAGCTCCTAAGGGAGGCTTACAGCGAAAAATAAGCGATGATTCCGCTGAAAGTAAAAGGCGAAGAAGCTCCTAAGGGAGGCTTACAGCGAAAAGTCAACGCTGAAGGACTATGATTATGTATTTTGATATTCATTTGCACAATACATCTCATCATGTCATTTGCATTCATAAACATGCATTTAGACATATATAGAATCATCATTATACCGCACAAAAACACAGATGCTTCGGTGATGAGGAAAAACTCGAAGGAAAATTTTTACGCTTTGTTGTGTACGAAAAGAAGGGAAGGTGTTTTTCGCCTTCGGCTCAAAAGAGAAGTTTCGTCCACAGCAAAGCAGCTTGTACGCAGATAGCAGAAACAAAATATATTACAAGGTATGTACAAATTTACATAAGTTGTTCCATAACTATATTACAAAAGTTTCTCCAGAATTTTTGTAGGAAAGTATATTGTAAACAACTATCAAGCTTCAGGCTAGGCTTCGTCAAACTTCAACTTCGTCATTCTCCAGCTTCGTCATCCTGCGTATATCAAACAGCAAAATAAGAAAGGTGCAAATTTCAAGGAGAAGGTAAAAGTAACAAAAATAAGTTTCTTACCGGCTTAAGATGACTTCGAGCTTCGTCACCCGCCATTTTTCGCCCGCCACCTACCCAGATCTGGGTCATGAATCTATTCCCAATGCTTCGGGCTAGGCTTGGGATATCTATCAGATCTGATGCTGACAAGTTGAAGTTTGGTCTGTTCACAATATTTCCATGCGTGTAGCCAGCCTTCAGAAAAGTGGTGGCTGTGCCCCGAGAAGCTACCAGGGCGCAGAAGTCGGCATGCCCACCAATAACTTCGTCAAGGGCATCAACCTCGCCTTCAATATATTCTAACGTGTTGGGCAGATTATCAGCTGAAGGTGTAAATTTTGCAGAGCTGGCCCCGACAGAATGAAACACATCCTTCAGCCGTTGCACGCATCGGCTGCCGAAGCTTAGGCATTTCTCTTGAAGTTCTTTAAAGGATTTCTGCAAAATTGAATTTTTATCCACCTCAGTTTTCAGGCTTGCTTCGAGATATTTCTTTTCTTGCTCAAATTTTTCTGACTGTTGGAGCAATTCATTCTTTAAGCTGTTATTCTCAGTTTGGACTTCAGCCAAAGAACCCTCCATAGTCTGAATAACAAAATCTTTCTTTTCTAATGCACCTTCGTGCTCTTTGACCATCATTTCAAGATCTTGGATGGTGAAATCCTTCTTTTTCAAATCAGCTTCGTAATTCTCAACTTTTTCAGCCAAATTTTGGATGACGGCTTTGTTCTTCTCTTCTTCGAGATCTTGTTGCATTTTTAGAACTTTACTTAACAGTATGCTCTGTCAAAACGATCTTCGTTAGAAAACGACCTAAAAAGATAATAATAATAATAAAATAACAAAAATATTTGTTACCTTGAAGTTAGCATAAAGCAAACTTCCGGCGATATGGTGCCGTTGGTAACGGCAGAGGTCCACTTCCAGCTTCGGCAAGCCAATGTTTTTGCAGAGAGTTCTAACAATTTTAGCTTCGCTGCGGTTTCGAAGGCACCTCAGTTGGACCTTCAGTCAATGCGGCCCAAGTTGGACCTTCAGTTGTCATTCTGCAACGGGGTCTTGTTTCTCCGAAGATCAGTTCAAGAGGGCTCTGTACTAGCTTCTCTCTGTCTTCGTTAACTTTTACATAAAACCATTCTGACTTCCAGCCTGCCGGCCATTTGCTTCGGTAGCTAATCACAGGAAATTTTGTGGTCTTCCGATAGGCAAAATTGTAACAACCAAAATTGTCGTGCAACCCATCCTTTCTGGCCTTAGTCTGGTAATGCAGCTCGTGTACTCGACAGAAGTTGTCGGCAAACGGCTCCACCGCCTGGCTTCGGAGAGCCCAGATATAAACGCTAAGCCTGACAATGGCGTTAGGAGTCAGTTGGTGAAAATAGATCCCAAACCTTTGCAGCACATCAGAAATCATTCTATTCAAAGGAAATCTCAACCCAGCCTTTAAAAAACTCTTGAAAATAACTATTTCATCCTTTTCTGGTTTTGGGGTAGTCTCCTCTCCCCCGAAGCGAAGTAGCTTCTTCTCATCTTCTCTGAAATAGCCTGACTTCACCATTTTGGAAAAATCCGCCTTGGAGATAGTCGACTTCCCGAAGTCCAAATGGCTAGGCTTGCTCGGTACTGCGATATGGTAATCATCGTCAGAATCAGCTTCCTCAATATCTCCTCGTTCTGCTTCGGTAGCAGCTTGTTCTGTTTCGGCAGCAGCCTGTTCTGTTTCGGCAGTAGGGATTCTTTCCGAAGTCACCAATCCGGATCGCTGCATTGCTTCGGAGATAGGAACAGTCTCTGCTCCTTCGACTTCGTCTCCCTCACGCTCAACTCTAGCAGTAGAGCGCAATCTGGCCATTCAATTATGAATTTCTTGAAAGATTTCTCGGGAAATAAATAACCTCTTCTCCCGAAGCTTTTCTTCTGACGAAGTAGACACCAAATTGGAGCTTCGTCTGAATCCGAGAGTCGAGCTTCGGCTATGGTTAAAATTTTTGGCAGCAAAACGGTGCAATAGCAATGAATGCTGTGGTAACTTCACACCTACCTGACTGTTTATATAGTGCTGCAGGTAAGAAGGTGAATCGTCAAGATTTTTACACCAGGCAAACAGCTGCTCGCACCCGCTGCGCGGTGGGCCGCAAAGACCAAAATGGTGGGACCGCTACGCGTTCGAAAACTGTATCGTTTCTCGACAACGAGCTCCGGGAAGGTGTTTTTCGGACCTTCGGCTTCCTGAAGCCTAGGAGACTTTTTTCACGGATCAAGCTCGTTACGAAAAATGATCTAGCACCACGAAGGGGCTACTGTTGGGACCGTGCTTCGTCGCCGAAGGTCCTACAGGAAGAAACAGTTTCGATTGAAGTTGTTTGTACGTAATGCCGAAGGGTGCCGTCCATGAAGCTTCGGAATTACAAACCGACATAAAGATAGAATGACCTTTTAGTCCAAAGAGTTTGAGTCGATGTTGTAAACTTTTATGAGGGGTATGATTGTAATTGTTCACAGGCTGTGTCCTGTGCCTATAAATAGTGAACAGTATTCCTTTACTGTTCACGCATTCCTGTAATTGCAAAGGCATCACTCGGGAATTATTGCTTGTCAAGGCGAAGGTATAATCATACCTTAAACATTGTATTCAAACATTTTAGATTCAGATAATAAATATGTGAATGGTGCCATTTATCTCCAACATATCTATCTTTAATGTTTTACATTTTACATCATTTTATGTTATTTTTGTCACCTTCGTAATATTATGTTTGTGCCGTTCATCCGAAGTTCATTAAACCCTAGAGGAGATAATGCTTCGGCGGACGAAGGGTATTTAATATTTAACATCTTCGTGTTGCCTTGTTCTTGATTCATAGCATTTGAGAACAAGTCCCCAACATGAACCATGTCCAGGCAGAAGAAGTAGCTAAATATGAACCAGGAGTGATTTTTGGTGAGTTCTTGGTCGACTCATTTTTAACTTTGGTGCTTTTTGATTCTAGAGCATCACATTCCTTTATATTATCATATTTTGTGGGGAAAATGATATACCTTCAATAGCCCTTAAGAGGCCACTAATGACTCGTTCCCCTGGAGGTCAAATACCCTGCCATTTAGGAGTTATAAGGATCCCTATAAACCTAAGTGGGGTAGTCTTCCTTACCGACTTAGTGGTGCTTGACTCTAAAGGGATAGATGTTATTCTCGGTATGGATTGGCTCAGCAAACACCAAGGCAACATAGCTTGTGCTGAGAGGGTAGTAATGGTTACCAACCACTAAGGAATAACAATCGGATGTAAGATCTACCCTAGATTGTTAAACTATATGGTGTATAACCTCCTAATAGAATCAGTAGAAGATGTGCCAATCATTCAAGAATTCCCTAAGGCGTTCCTAGATGAACTGTCTGGTACGCCTCTAGAACGAGATGTGGAGTTCAATATTGATCTGGTCCCCAAAACCAAGCCAATAGCAAAAAGTGCCTATCGATTAGCAGCCCCAGAGTTTGTGGAATTGAAGAAGCAACTTGGAGAACTCCAACAAAAAGGATTTATCAGGCCTACCGCTTCTCCTTGGGGAGCTCGAGTACTCTGTTAAGAAGAAAGATGGAAGCATGAGGTTATGTGTGGATTATCGAGACCTCAATGCAGCCACGATAAAAAATAAGTACCCTCTACCTTGGATTGATGATCTGTTTCTTCAACTAAAGGGAGCCAAGTACTTCTCCAAAATTGATCTGAGGTCAGGATATCACCAGCTCAGGGTTCGACAAGAGGATATCCCAAAGACAACATTCATGACCCATTATGGGCAATACGAATTCACAGTTATGCCCTTTGGTCTAACTAATGCCCCCGCCTTTTTCATGACTCTCATGAATAAGGTATTCATGGAGGAGTTAGATCAATTTGTCGTGGTCTTCACTGACTAAATATTGATCTACTCAAAGTGTTTCGAGCAACATGCACAACATCTTAGAGTTGTCTTGAGAAAGCTCATAAAACACCAATTGTTTGCCAAGTTCAGCAAATGTGAGTTCTAGTTGCAAAAAGTCAGTTATCTAGGTCATGTTTTAACAAATGAAGGTATTGAAGTAGATCTAGAGAAGGTGAATGTAGTATCGGAATTAAAATAACCAACCTCAGTGTCAGAAATTCGGAGCTTCTTAGGATTAACTGGCTACTACCGGAGATTTATTGAAGGATTCTCTAAAATAGCCCAACCCATGACCGAGTTGCTCAGGAAAGATAAGAAGTTTGTGTGGTCGGAAGCTTGTGAGAAAAGCTTTCAAGAGTTGAAGAAAAGACTAACCTCAGCTCTAGTGTTAGTATTACCAGATAACCAAAAGAACTTCGTCATCTTTTGTGATTGATCAAGGCATGGTTTGGGTTGGGTGCTTATGCAAGAAGGAAGAGTAGTATCTTATGCCTCACGACAACTAAGAGGCCATGAGCAGAACTACACTACCCATGACTTGGAACTAGCAACAGTTGTGCATGCCTTAAAGATTTGGAGACACTATTTGATTGGGAACAAATGTGAAATTTACACTCACCACAAGAGCCTCAGGTATATCTTCACTCAACCGAATCTCAACCTTAGACAAAGAAGATGGTTGGAATTGATCAAAGACTATGATCTAGAAATTCACTACCATCCAGGGAAGGCTAATGTAGTGTCGGATGCTGTGGGGATAGAAATCCCTCGGATCCACTAGAAGGCAAGAAGGCCTCGCACAGGACTGTGGACCAGTTACCCCGCTAGGCCATCCCTTCATGGGCCAGGCTAGAGCTACTGGCGAAATGGGCTGACCTGAGAAGTCAACAAACTCAAGCCCAGGCAATCCATCAATTTGTGCGTTATCCACAACAACCACCCGACTCTCCCGCGTGTGGCGCCCTTAAATGTCAGTGTGGGTTAGGGATAAGTCGACAAGATTGTAGGGAGATCAGTTCAATTGGTTCACTGTTACTTAGGAGATGTAAGGTCACCATGTACGCGTGGAGTGCCCTACGGTCGAGTATATAAGGCCTAGGGGGCACCCCATCATTTCCATCGACCATCTACCTATTTAATTAGCTGTTCTCCATTCAAGAGACTTCACTTGTAACCCACCACATAAAGATCCACACCAGGAAATAGGGTATTACGCCTCTCCAAGTGGCCCGAACCTGTAGAAAATTGCCTGTCCATCTCTCGTGGATCTAGCACAAACCATTGAGCTACAGTCAACAGCACCGTCCTACCCAAAAGCACCGCAAGGGGTAACCCAGGGTGTGCGGTCGAGCTCTAAACACCGACAGCTGGCGCGCCAGGTAGGGGGTGTGTTGTTGATCCAAGCTAGCTCAATGGCCATCACATCCTAGTGCAAGATTGCTCTTTGCCCTGGATCCATGTTCTACTTCGGAACCATATCATCCATAGTGGATGAGGAAGGAACTCTGCACCACATAGCAGACTCGCCGGAGAAGAAGTTTTCCTTAGAGATCTCGAGGGAAACCCGAGTAGAACAGCAGGTAGCGTAGCCGCCTGCACCCCAAGCAAAGATAACCTCTTACAAACCAAAAAGCGGGAGCTTACCTACCTAAAAAACTCTGTTGTCCACTTCGCCCACAAAGGAGTGGACACGGATCACCAGAAAAAAGGAGGCAAACGTCTCAAATAAGGGGATGAGATCTCGCCCTCAAAGGAGGACGGAAAGAAGAGCGCCGTCGCGATAGCTCCTTTCTATCTCAACATCCTCTTCATTAGGGGGAGATTGGAGTCATCTCCCATCTCCAACAATGAGCCAACCGTGCAAGGGGAAGAACCTCCCCAGCGTGAAGCACGGCGATGAAGGAACAGACGCTGGAATGTACGGCGGCATCATGAGGCCGGAGAATAGGACCCGGCACAGCCCGTATCCCAGGACAAAATTTCAGAAGTAGGAGAAACTCCCAATGAGTGAGTACACCAAGAAAGACGGAATTCTCACCACCGTGATCGCTGACAGGCTTAGGATCGAGAACGGGAGCAAGCCGAGCAAGGCACAAGGTTGCACCGAGAGAACCCTCTCTTTGCTCGGAACCTGTACCCCGACTTCGCTCGCGCAATGAACACGCCGAGTGAAGTCGGAGGGGTGCTTGCCCAGATAGCTGATGGCCTCCCATGAACTCCGGATGCGGAAGGCTACCGGCGGCTGCTTACTCGAGCAGCTAATCACCTTTTACCCATCGCTCATCCCTCGAGCAACCTACGCCACGCTATCAACAACCGACAGGACGCGTGGAGCTCCATCAACGCTTCGCGCGACCGACGACACAAAAGTGAGATAAGGCGCTAGGAGGAGTATGGCCGGGACAACGGTGTCCTGGTTCGAAGTTGTGCCACCCGAGTTGAGTCGGTTGTGGCCTCGACTAATGGTCTGACCTAGGGACGGTCGAGAAGACACACCACTACCTCCCCTCCCCAGGATCGACCTCACGAATGCCGATAGGAAGACACATGCGAAGTTTCCACGCTTACTCCGTGTCTCCAGGCCATTCAGTGCCCCCCAATTTCAAAGTCTCCAATGTCGACAAGTACGAGCCCAAGCAGGACCCGGGGGCTAGTTGGCCATCTACATGACCGCCGCTCGGGCCGCTGGTGCGATGGAAGACGTAATGATAGCATATTTGCCCATCGTCCTAGGGCAAGATGCACTGCAATGGCAATGACATCTGCCATGACACTGCATCAACGATTGGAGCGACTTCAGTCGGTGTTTCATCGCCAACTTCTAGTCTCTCTTTGACAAGCCGGTGCAGCCATGGGACCTCAAATCCATCAGGCGGCAGGGTGATGAAACACTTAGGTCATACCTCAAGAGGTTTTAGACCATGAGGAATCGCATCCCCAAAGTCGCCGAGGCAGTGGTGATTGAAGATTTCTACCGGGGATCCAATGACTCAGCCTTCGTCTGAGCCATACTACAGAAAGCACCCACCACCTCCGAACAACTGTTTCAAGAGGCAGATCTATACATCACCACAGACAAGCCGGCCTAGGACCTCATTGGAGGTACGAAACCTGCACTACCTGTGCCACGGCGCGACACGAACCAGCAACCTGATAGGCGCTAGGAGAATAGGCCTCGTGAGGAGGTACACACCGCTGGACCACCCGTCGCACGAGCCCATGGTGCGCCCCGTGGAGGTGTATGGACACTGTATGAAATCCTCAATGCCCAGTGCCCATACCACAAGGACATGCGCCACACCCTGCGGAATTGCAGGGATTTCAAACACTCCGTTGGGCACAGCCGACCGTTCTAGCCTCTACCACCTCCCCCACCTCGAGGAGGGCCTGACGAGCCTAGGCAGCCTCAGCAGTAAGAAGGGGGAGGGGGCGGAGCGTTCCCACACGTTGACAGGGAGGTCAACGTCATCTTTGGAGGACACAGAGCACATGAGAACAGGAGGCAGCAAAAGCTTAATGACCGACAGGTCCTAGAGGCAACCACTAGTGCCCCTGCTCCTTACAGGTGGTCGGAGCATGCAATAACCTTCAGCCAAATGGACCAATGGCTCAACTTTGACCACCCCGGCAAGTACCCGCTCCTTGTTGATCCAGTAATCCGAGAAAGCCGGGTGAAGAAAGTACTAGTGGACGCGGGAAGTAGCATCAACGTTACCTTCCCCCGGACGCTCCTAGCCTTGGGGTCGCACTCAAAGACCTCACCGAGTCAAATACTCCCTTCTTCGGTATAATGCCGACTGAAGGGTACTCCACTCGGGCACATCTACATGCCCATCACCTTTGGGACTCCGAAGAACTATAGAACCGAGTTCTTGAGATTCGAGGTGGCATGCTTCGACTACGGGTACAACGCCATCATTGACAGGCCGGGACTGGCAAAGTTCATGGCCATTCCGCATTACTCGTACAGGATATTGAAGATGCCTGGACCTCAAGGAATCATCACTGTGCGCGCCAACTTCCAAGGCGCCGCGGAGTGCTTTTGGGGAGCCATCCAAGCAGCCCTCACTGCTGGGCCCCCGATAACTCCCTTCGCACAGGCAAATACTAGGTCGGAGGAGGAGGATCTCACAATACCCACTAATGAAGCTCAAGCCACGACCTCTATACGGCCGACTGAAGAGACTAAGAGGATCAATCTGGGATTTGCTGATGAGTGCAAGACCGCCATCATTAGTTCTAGCCTTGATGACAAATAGGAAAGCGCGCTCGTCCGGTTCCTACAAGATAACCGGGACGTATTCGCATGGCAACTTGCGGATATGCCGAGAGTCCCAAGAGAACTAGTCGAGCACAAATTGAAGGTCTATCCTCAAGCAAGGCCGATTCGACAAAAGCTGCGTCATTTCATGCCTGACAAAAGAGAAGCTATTCGCGTCGAGTTAGCCCGCTTAGTGTCTACAGGGTTCATTAGGGAAGTACTGCACCCCGAGTGGCTAGCGAAAAAATAATAAAGTGGATTGGCGCATGTGCGTCGATTATACTAATCTCAACAAGCATTATCTGAAGGATCCCTTCGGGCTCCCTAGAATAGATCAGGTAGTTGACTCGACTGCTGGCTGTTCTATGCTCTCCTTCCTAGACTGCTATTCCAGATATTATCAGATCAGCTTGGCAAAAGAAGATGAGGAGAAGACTGCTTTCATTACCCCGTTTGGAGCTTTATGCTATACCTCCACGCCGTTCGGCCTCAAGAACACTAGAGCAACTTACCAGAGAGCCATCTAGACATGCTTAGCCGATCACTAGGGCAAGCAGGTGGAAGCCTACGTCGATGATGTGGTTATCAAGACAGAAAACTCAAAAAACTTCATCGAAGATTTGCCGTTAGTTTTCAACAGCCTGAGGCGCTACCAATGGAAACTGAACCTAGAAAAGTGTGTCTTCGGAATACCGGCAGGGAAGCTACTTGGATTCATTGTCAGCCACCGAGGAATTGAAGCTAATCCAGAAAAGATCGAGGCCATCATGAGAATGGAAGTGCCACGGTCACAGAAAAAGGTGCAAAGGCTTACTGGATGTATGGCAGCCCTGAGCAGGTTCATATCAAGGCTAGGCGAGAAAGGGATGCCATTTTACAAATTGCTCAAGAAGGTAGACAAGTTTCAGTGGACCATAGAGGCACAGGAAGCTCTAGAGGCACTAAAGAAATTCTTAACCACACCGCCGGTGTTAAAGCCACCGCGCCGAACCACGCCTGGTCAACCGGTAGAAGATCTGCTCCTTTACATCTCCTATATGACTCACGTGGTAAGCACCACATTAGTAATCGAGCGAGCGGAGGAAGGACATGCATACCCGGTGCAGCATCCAGTTTACTTCATCAGCGAAGTCCTCAGGCCCTCGAAGATATGATATCATCAAGTCCAGAAGCTTGCTGTAAGCGGTACTTCTAACCGCTCACAAGCTTCGGCACTATTTTGATGACCACAAAGTCATAGTAGTCACTGGGTTCCCGATAGGTGATATCCTACACAGCAAGGAAGCCATCGGGAGGATAGCCAAGTGGGCATGTGAGCTCGGAGCTCATGACATAGAGTTCCGACATGGCACAGCAATAAAGACTCAGGCACTGGTTTACTTCATATTGGAATGGACTGAGCACCAGGTCTCAGAAAGCCCAGAAGTTACTGAGGTGTGGAAAATGTACTTTGATGGTTCGCTAAAGCTGCATGGAGCAGGAGCAGGGATTCTCTTTATTGCTCCTGGGGGTGAACAACTCAAATATGCACTCCAGTTGTTGTTTTCGGCATCAAATAATGCGACAGAGTATGAAGCACTAGTCCATGGGCTGAGCATTGCAGTATCGCTCGGCATTAAGAAGCTGATGGTATATGGCGATTCGCTGGTAGTCATAAGCCAGATAAACAAGGATTGGGATTGCTCGACCGACTCAATGGGCAAATACTGCACAACTGTGCAAAAACTAGAAGACAAGTTCGAAGGATTGGAATTCCATCACGTGGAAAGGATCACAATGCAGCAGTGGATGCGTTGTCGAAGCTGGGATCCAGTCCGGCCTAGGCCCCGCTTGGGATCTTCGTCCAAGAAGTATCATAGCCGAGCATCCTCACAGATCATGTGGAGGAATGCAACGCCTTGAGCCAGCCAGAGGCAGATCCCAACGACTGGAGAGAGCCTATCATCAGGTGCATAAAGAATGAAGAAGAGCCGGATGACAAGGCCGCAGCAGAACACATCGCAAGGCAGTCAGCCCACTACACCACCATAGGGGGTTTGCTATACAGGAGGGCGCAGGAAGAGTCTTCATGAAATGCGTCCACTCGGCTACTGGGAAACAATTGTTAGATGAAACCCATGCTGGGCAATGTGGGGTACATGCTGCATCAAGGACTCTAGTCAGGAAGGCTTCTAGGTCTGGTTTCTACTGGCTGACTGCAAAGAGTGACGCTACCGAGTTAGTCTAGAGGTGCGAGGCATGCCAGTTCTTATCCAAGCAACAGCACTTGCCCGCACAACAGCTGCAAACCATTCCTGTAACCTGGCTGTTTGCATGCTGGGGGTTGGACATGATCGGGCCTTTCAAGAAGGCTCAGGGAGGTTATACTCATGTACTAGTTGCCATCGACAAATTCACGAAATGGATAGAGTACAAACTAATTTCCTCTTTGACCTCAACAAAAGTAGTGGAGTTTATCCAGGATATAATATTCAGGTTCAGGATACCGAATAGCATTATCACTGACCAGGGATCTAAATTCACTAGCTCTGAGTTCTTTGATTTCTGCGAGCAAAGGAGCATCCAGATCAAGTATGCATCAGTGGTAGATCCAAGAGCGAATGGCCAGGTGGAAAGAGCCAACAGAATGATACTGGAAGCACTTAGAAAAAAGATATTCGACAAGAGCGAAAAGCTTGCAGGAAAATGGATCAGAGAACTACCATACGTGGTCTGGAGCCTGCAAACTCAACCCAGTCGAGCCCTACATGGAAATACCCCATTCTTCATGGTTTATCGGTCGGATGTAGTGCTGCCTGCTGATTTGATCTTCGGGGCACCAAGGTTGACTTTTGAAAACATAGCTGAGGCAGAAGCAACCAGGCTAGAAGACATTGATGTGCTGGAGGAAGAACGATTGAACACAGTAATTCAGTCGGCCAGGTACTAGCAGACTTTGAGGCGCTACCACGACAAAGCTGTGCGGCATCGATCTTTTGCAGTGGGAGACTTGGTCCTCCACCGAATTCTGACGGGGAGGGACGACACAAGTTGTCACCGCCATGGGAAGGACCGTTCATTGTGGCAGAGGTCAAGCGACCGAGATCATATCGACTTACTCAGATGGATGGCACAGAAGTGGGGAACTCGTGGAACATAGAACACCTAAGGAAGTTCTACCCTTAGCAAGGCCTCAAAATTCTCAAAGAAAAGTTGTACTCTGTAACCAGAAGATTTCATCATCAATAATGGTTTCATTTCCCAAAGGCGTTCAAACTCTTGATTGGTAGACTGACTCTGACTGGACTTGACTCGAAATCGGCATGACTTAACTTAGGGTGACCATTATACCCTACTAACGGAGCAATCGTCTTAAGTTGGAAACGCCTTAAGTTGGTGCGACATGCTCACGCTCACTTAACTTAGGGTGACCACTATACCATACTAACAGAGCAATCGGCTTAAGTCGGAAACGCCTTAAGTCGGTGCGACATGCTCATGCTCACTTAACTTAGGGTGACCACTATTCCCTACTAACGAAGCAATCAGCTTAAGTCGGAAACGCCTTAAGTCGGTGCGACATGCTCACACTCACTTAACTTAGGGTGACCACTATACCCTACTAATGGAGCAATTGGCTTAAGTCGGAAATGCCTTAAGTCGGTGCAACATGCTCACGCTTACTTGACTTAGGGTGATCACTATACCCTACTAGCAGAACAGTCAACTTAAGTCGATGCGGCATGCTCACACTCACATGATTTGGGGTGACCACTGTACCCTAGTAGCAAAATAACTAACTCACATTGGGAGTACTTCGAAGAAAGAAATATCTTGCTTAGAAGTACCAGGGGTGTTTTCCAACACCCTGCCCACGGAACAACCAGTTCTAACATAACTATTACACACACGTAGAATTCATATTACATCTTTTCTCTAAAAGATGCTAACTCGATAAATAAGTGTCTTGCAGGCAAATTACTACGCCAAAATATCCTTGTAGATAGCGTCCTTTGTAGGGGCAACCGAAGAGGATGGATGGCTTGCGGCATCAGGCGCGGCCCTAACATCAGCAACAATATCATCAGGCACTATGACACCGGGTCTCCTCATCAGGATTCGCCCAGCGCGAATGGCTTTGTCCATGGCCTTGTCGCGCTGAGCCTTCAGGACGACACAATTGTCCTCCAAGGTCTTGATAGCAAGTTGCGCAGCCTCCAGCTCCTACGTGACAAGCTTCTTGGAGGCACGCAGTTCCTTGATAGTAGAGTCCTTGGTAGACAACAACTGGCTAAGTCGAGAGACTTCATCCTGAGATGCCTGCAGCTCATGGCGATGATGATCTAAGTTATACATGGTGAAGCGATGGCTCCTCTCTAGGATAGTCAAGGAGTTACTAGCGTCACGGTATAGCCTGTCCAGATTGTCACAGGAAGCAGCGAGTGCTCATTTTTCCTTCTGTAAGCAAGAACAACAATAATCATCGAAGCAAGGTGGGCAAAGCAAGAGTAGTTAAGGAAGTTTACCTCGTGAGCCATCTTCTCGGAATCGACTCTGTGCATTCAGAGGGGAATTCAGGGAATAAGCACCATCTAGAAAAGCAGAAGTTTGATTTAAGTCAGCCTGGCTCTGTAAATACTTCTCTTCAAGGTCAGACCATCGCCGAGCCAAATCTGATAAAGTAGCAAAGGGAGAGCTCAGGATTCAGAACGAGCCGAGCAACGAAGGCAAATAATGAAAGTTGCAGGTTCACTAACCAACATTCGACTCCTTCAGGTCATCTATCTGTTTTTGGAGCAACAGAGGATTCCACTGCATCAGAGAGGAGGCTTGGTTGGGCATAGGAGCACCGCAAGATCATAGTTGGGCAGATACATCACCAATAAAATCATGTGATCATGTGCAGTAAGCAAAAAAGCTAATTCGCCAGTAAGAATAGCAAAAAGCTAATGGTTAACTCACCTGAAGATTGGAAAGGAACAGGAGAAGGCCCAAAGCAGCGAGAGTTGGCGCATTTCTTGGTGATGGTAGATCAGCAGGAATAATATCAAGAGCATGACCTAGGGGAACTTCAGCCCCATCAGCTGCTAGCAGACCCCTGGTGTCCGACTCACTGGCCTCTAAAGTGACTGGACTAGTGAGAGCCGTAGGAGGGCGTGTCACCACGGCCTCCATGGACTAGACTGGAGGCAATCCAACATGGACATCCATGGAGGAAGCAGAGAAGGACCCGCCCTAGCACCCTTGGGGGCTGGGTCGTTACCAGCACTACCCTCGGGAGCTGGGCCCCCCGTAGCAGCCACCTCTAAGATTGGAGATTCCTCAGCCACATCCATAGGAGCTGGGTGGCTTGGGTCAACGTTTTTGCAAGGAAGACTGCCTTTCAAGGTCGATGATGTACGAGAAGCCACTCGAGTTACCTCCTACCCAGCAAAATCATGCAGCAACAGACCGCTGTCTGGGACCTCTGAATAGATGGAAAGAATGTTAGCCTCAGGACATTCTGATAGAATATCTTCGGGGACGACCCCTTCCAGTGCTTGATCAAAGTCTAATATTGATAGCCCTTGAAGGCTAATGAGTGCTGACAAGGCTTGGGGGGGAATATCGCTGCCCCCATTGCTACCTCTGTAGTGACGGCTGTTCTTGCGGATCAGTGGAATTTCTTCTTCTTCTCTTCATCCTCGTCAAACACACCGCCAGCAGCCTGAGCATCATCACAACATTCAGCATTGACCTCGGGAATGGCGTCCACTAAGCTGTCACCAAGGAATAATGCAGAAGGGCCAGCATCTTGATCAAGGCACGACAGTCACCGGAGTCTCTTCTTCTTCTTCTCCTAGACAGGTGTAGCCGGATGGTTCACTCAGCGTGAACGCTTCTGGCGGGCACCTTCGGGTTTCTGGATTTCCACATCCTCGTCAAACTCTTGTCCAGTCATAGTGGCCATCGGCTCGGTACGAGTAGAGTCAGACGATTCCCTGGCCAGCAGGCTAAGCACGGCGTTCATCTCAGCATCATCGGTGCTAGATGGCATCTCAAAATGAGTTTGCCTCTCAGCCTCGGGAAGATTCCGAAATGGAGCAATCAAGGTTTCAATATCCTCAGGGGAGGGCCACACTCTATGGCCTAGGCTACCATCATGAGCAGGAGGATTGGAGACAAATTCAGAGAAGGGCCTATTTGGAGGCAAGTTCCACGCAGAGTAAGCTAAGGGAGCGCCAGCATTCGAGACCCTGCCCCTCAGTATCATATCCAGTCAGCTCAGCAAGTCCTCATTGGAAATCTGTCTGTTTGTGACCCGGGTGGAATCATTGATGCCGGTATACAAGTAAGCAGGGTAAACTCTATCCTTCATAGGTTGAATATTCTTGAAGACAAAGTCGGCGACCATGGCCTCAGCAGTCAGACCCCTATCCTTCAATGAGTAGATTTCAGCAAGCAGCACTTTGGCTTCGGCTACCTCTGAAAAAGTGGGAGACTCTACCCAGCTAGGCGTACAAACATCTGGTTGCCTTCCTGATCGAGGGGGGAGGGATTTGTCGTGATTCTCCAAGGTGAACCACTCGAGACGCCATCCCTTAATGTTGTCCTGGAGGGGGATGTCGAGGTATTCCACCTTCCTCCCTCGGCGAAGTTCTAAACTTGCGCCAGTGACAAGCTGATGCTGCCCTCTAGCCATCCTAGGCCGACAGTGATAGAGGTACCTCCATAGTCTGAAATGCAGAAGGATTCGAAGAAAAGCCTCGCACAGATGTACGAAAATGACAACTTGAAGAATGGAGTTAGGGTTTAAATGTGTCAGATTCAAATCGTAGAAAACAAGGAGACCGCGAAAAAAATGAGAGATGGGAAGAGCAAGTCCGCGGATGAGAAATGGCACGTAAACAACAGATTCGTGGGTGTCCTCCATAGGAACAGTGACCCCATGCCAAATCCGCCAAGAACAGAGTTCTTTTAGCGGCAAAACCCCAGTCTCAATAAGATGGAGAAGATTAGATTCAAAGATGATGGACATATGATTACCAGCGAATGGAAGCTGGCTGTTGGGATCGATGGGCGGGATGATCGCAACCACGACACTCTGTCTCTTCCGCTTGGGGGCCACTACAATCTCTCAGGCGAAACGAGCGGGCTTAGGAATTCAGAAAAGTAGAGAGGCGGTAGAGGAAAAAGAGAAGTTAGGGCTCGGAAATCAAAAAGGCACGTTGGCACGAGTACAAATGGGCTCCTTAGGTTGGGCATTACCTTTAAAGTGCCAGATCACCACTCAAAAAAGTAAAAACCGCAATCGTCGCTCGGGCATTACCTCTAAAATGTCGTAACTATCAAGCGCATGAGCAAACTTTCAAGCACATGAATGAAAAGCAAAACAACAATGATCACTTAGAGCAGCTACATCCTTGATTCATAGTAGAAGGGGTAACACAAACTCGAAGCCAACTCATTAATAATCAACTTCTTCTACTCTTGCCATTACATTACATTACATTACCTTACTACTTACACTACACTAAGCTACTAAGTAACGCTACCTTATTCTACTTACTACTTACTACTACTATTATCTATACTAATATTTAACCAGTGGAATTGCGCCACTGGTCTTGCTGCTGTCGCCGCCCCTACTGCCACCGTCGCCGCTGTCGCCCTTGCCACCGTCGCTGCTGCCGTCATCGTCGCCGCCCTTGCTGCCGTCGCCCTTGCCACCATCGCCTCCGTTGTCGTCGTCGCTGCTGCCACCGTCGCCTTTGTCGTCGTCACCGCTGCTGCCGTCACCTCCGTCAGCGTCGCCGCTGCTGCCATCGCCCTTGCCGTCACCGTCACCGCCGCTCCACTCCTCGGAGGAGTCAACGAGTCCGCCTCATCCGAGGAGACCCCCGACTCATCCGACCCAGCGAGCCAGACACACTCGATGGCACGCCAGTACGCTCGGATTGCGGTGGACAGCCCCCTGGAGTCATCAGAGTCATCGGATGACACAAGAGGAGAGGCAGGAGCCGACGATCGCTCAGACTCGGAGGAAACTCCCTCCGAGTACTCTAAATCACCAAAGTCCTCGGAAGGAGGACTCGGAGCGCGCTTACGCTTGCTGCCAGCACAGTGAGCCAAGCCTCTACCCCTCCTACCCCTGCCCATCGTTGGTTGGAGAAGAAGGGAGCGAGGAAGAAGAAGAAATCAGATGATCAAAGGCTGAGTGAAGAGAACAACAGGGCAAGCAGGCTATTTATAGAGGCCGGGGGTGACCGTCCACTTCCTACCACACTTGCCGAAGAGTCGCAAGAATTCAATAAGCAATTCAAGCCGTCTGAAAATGAGTCAGGCAACAGGCGCCGCTTCACGGAACACGACACCATTTGGACCAAGGTCCACTACTCAGGCAATATGATTACGCCCCATAGTCGCATCATGTTACTACTCCAGGACAGTGTGGTAAAACACTCTACGTACCAAGACACCCATTAGGCACACCCATTGGGTGTGTCGCTAGGAATTTTTAAAGATTTTCTGAAGAAGTCATATCCACAAAATATACGCAATGAATGTACCGCGACAAAAGAAGGAGATCGGCTACGATGGAAGGAAGTCCAAATGTGGCTACTGGAGTGCAAGTCCAATCAATAGAAGCATTGAAGCACAGAGCGGAGTGATGTCCAGCTGAGAACCATCTGCCTCAGCTGGACAGATGTCCAATCTGTCATTGATCAAATTAATTTTAGACCTAACAAGGCGTGGACAGATAGCATCGTTTGAATTCCCCAAGCATAAGATGAAGACAAAATGCTGGTTTCTAAAGCATAGGATGTTGACAAAATGCTGATTTCTAAAACATAAGATGAAGACCTTTGAATGGATTATTTTCAAAAATCCACTCAAAGCTCGGGGGCTACACCTAATAGATTTTTAGTCCCATGAAGATAAAATGCTTGTTTCTAAAGCATAGGATGATGACAAAATGCTGGTTTCTAAAGCATAGGATGTTGACAAAATGCTGATTTCTAAAGCGTAAGATGAAAACCTTTGAATGGATTATTTTCAAAAATCCACTCAAAGCTCGGGGGCTACACCAAAGATTGGGGGCTTATGGGGGACAGATATCCCCCGGGTCCACTAGAAGGCAAGAAGGCCTCGCGCAGGACTATGGGCCAGTTACCCCGCAAGGCCATCCCTTCGTGGGTCGGGCTAGAGCTACTGGCGAAATGGGTTGACCTGAGAAGTCAACAAACTCAAGCCCACACAATCCGTCAATTTGTGCGTTATCGACAGCAACCACCCAACTCTCCCGCGCGTGGCACCCTTGAATATTAGGGTGGATTAGGGATAAGTCGGCAAGATTGCAGGGAGATCAGTTCAATCGGTTCATTATTACTTAGGAGATGTGAGGTCATCATGTACGTGTGGAGTGCCCCACGGTCGAATATATAAGGCCTAGGGGGCACCCCATCATTTCCATCGACCATCTACCTATTTCATTAGCTTTTCTCCATTCAAGAGACTTCACTTGTAACCCACCACATAAAGATCCACACTAGGAAGTAGGTTATTACGCCTCTCCAATCAGCCCGAACCTGTAGAAAATTGCCTGTCCATCTCTCGTGCATCTAGCACGAACCATTGAGCTACAGTCGATAGCACTGTCCTACCAAAAAGCATCGCAAGGGGTAACCCTGGGTGTGCGGTCGGGCTCTAAACACCGACAGATGCGCTCAGTCGTAAAGCGTATTGGCACCACTTAGTCACTCAAGCCCCAGGGCTGAGTGAAGAAATGAGGAAGCTGAACCTAAGGGTTGTACCCCACTCTTACAACTACAACCTTAGTGTTCAGCCTGTCTTGGATGATTAGATCAAGAAAGCACAGACGGAGGATAAAAGACTATTATGGATGAAAGATCGTAACAGAGAAGGCAAGGCCCCAGATTTTAGAGTCGATAAAGATGAAGCATTATGGTTCAGGAGAAGACTATGTGTACCCAAGCAAGGCCATTTCCGCAAAACCATTCTAGATGAAGCCCACAGTTCAGCTTACTCTACCCACCCTGGTACTACCAAGATGTACTTGGACCTCAAGGAGAGTTATTGGTGGAATGGTATGAAGGGTGATATTGCTTAATTTGTCTCCCATTGTGATGTGTGTAGACGAATCAAAGCTGAGCACCAGAAGCCAAGTGGCTTACTTCAGCCATTGCCATTCCCAGTGTGGAAATGGGATGAAGTCAGTATGGATTTCATCGTCGGCCTACCAAGGACTAGAAATGGTCATGATTCAATTTGGGTAATAGTTGACCGACTCACTAAAGTGGCACATTTCATCCCTGTACGCACAACATATGGAGGAGACAAGTTGGCCAATCTATATATCGACTGCATCGTGAGGTTGCATGGAGTACCCAAGAGAATCGTGTCAGATCGAGGCACCCAATTCACTTCAAGATTTTGGAAGAAGTTACATGAATCCCTTGGTACAAAGTTGGATTTTAGTTAAGCTTATCATCCTCAGACTGATGGCCAGACTGAAAGAATTAGTCAGATCCTTGACGATATGTTGAGAGCATGTGTCCTTTCATATGGCAAAGATTCGGAAGATAATCTATCCTATGTCGAGTTCTCTTATAACAATAGCTACTAGAAAAGCCTAAGAATGTCACCATATGAAGCCCTCTATGGAAGGAAGTTTCGCACCCCCCCTCATGTGGTCCGAAGTGAGTGACCGTGTTATTGAAGGACCAGACTTCATTGCAGCAGTTGAAGACAAGGTTGCAGAAATAAGAGAGAATCTAAGAGCACCCTAGTCTTGCCAGAAAAGCTATGCTGATAAAAGAAGGCGCCCCTAAGCTTTAGTGTTGGGGATCATGTATATCTCAAGGTTTCTCCAATCCGTGGCACACACAAATTCCAAGTGCATGGGAAGTTAGCCCCATGTTACATTGGCTCTTTCCTGATCATCAAGAAAGTAGGAGCAGTGCGCTACAAGCTGCAGTTACCTCAAAAAATGTCAGATGTGCATGATGTGTTTCATGTGTCCTAGCTTAAGAAATGCCTAAGAATACCAGAAGAACAAGTGATTCCAGAAACAATCGATCTATAGGACGATCTCAGATATCAAGAGGTACCAATAAGGATTTTAGATACTGTGATAAGAAGGACCAAAAATTCAACCTTCAGAATTTGCTGAGTCCAATGGAGCAGACATTTAGAGGTAGAAGCAACCTGGGAAAGAGAAGATGCGCTATGAGCAGAATTTCCAAATCTTTTCTTAGACCAAGCTGAATCTCGAGGGCGAGATTCGACCCAAGTGGGGTAGGTTTGTAACATCCCAATTTTCAACTATGGAATAAAGCTTATTTAAAATTATTGATTGCTATGTTAGCCTAATCCAAACTATGCAAACCAAGGCCTCTATTAGGTATTCCTCGATATTCTTCTAAATTATAGCCTAAGCTTGTCTTTCACTGTGGTAAATTCTTGAAAACATCTGTTGTCTGCCCGCCATAACGCACGCTAAACAGAGGAAGCCCACAACCACATGTGGCAAAACACATGCGTAAAGAAATTGTAAGCCTGCCTCTAGCCACCTTGGCGTTTGTGCATCCTGGCAAGCCCCACCTACACCCTCTGCCCTGAGACAGCCTTGTCGTGCACGCCGAGCTGCGATATTAAAGTGTCTGGTTGCAAACCTTGAAGTGATACCTCAGTGCAGAAAGCCACTCTGACAAGACCTCGTGCACTCGCTTGAGCTCATGCCAGTCACTTGTCATAATCACAACTAAATAAATGCCCCACCATGAGCCAAGTTACCCTGCCAACCTCAGGATGTTGCGACTGCACTGTGGCAACGTCGCCACTCACAATATGCCGGTCAAGACTCCCTCCATTATAAATCATCGTTCCTCCGCCTATAAATACCGATGCCCTTGCCACGGAACCTCATAGTCTAGCCACCATCTCATTATCACCCCCACATCTGAACAACGCGTGCCTTACTCTTCAAACCAGAGAACAAGCCATCACCATCGATTTGAGCCGTAGGTGAGCATGGCATGATCTTTGACCTCTCCCTCCCTCGAAGTCATTCTTAAACTATAGAAGTTATGACCTTAGCATCTATTAAGACAACTTTCCCCATGGCCATCACTTGCCCATTGAAAATATGCAAGGAAAACATCTCTTAAACAATTGTCATATAATAAGCATAGCCAAGTTTCTAGAAGCTTCTACAATATTCATGATAAACCTTAATCATAAGCAAGACAACTTTCTAGGAACAACTATGGATAACCATGATGTACATAGCCTTCTAGAATTCCCTACACTAATCATGATAAGTCATGAAGCCTACATATTTTTAGACCTCTCTAGAACTATGGTGATGTATCATGGTGAGGTGTCCCCCCATGTAAGGTGGAGGTGACACATGCATGGTGAGGTGTCACTCATCCATGGCCCCTATGTCCCTATATAAGGATGTGCCCCCCTTGCCATGACATACCATCCCACTCCCATCCACACACATTTAAGGGCAAGGTAGAAGTAAAGTAGTGTTGAAATATAGGAGCCCTTGCATAATCATACGTGTCCTTGTTGTAAGTATTTTGTTATGCTGAAAAATTTCTATTTGCTTAGTGCATAAGTTGTGATCCATCTGAAGGAGTGCTCTGCCTCCTGAGATCACAAGGCTTCATATATAGGAGTGCTTTGCCTCCTGGAAGCCAGCTTCATCTGTAGGAGTGCTCTGCCTCCCGGAAGCAAATATGGCTAGCTCTGCCGCCTACCATGCACTAAGTGATTAGAGATTAAATATGAACTATTGTAATATATTGATGTATGTTATTTGGATTGTTGTCTATCCACCCACGATGTCCCATAAGTAGAACCAGTTCTGGAAGAGAACCCGGAGGAGCCAAGAGACGAAGAACGTGACGCCGTGGACACGCAACTAAATGAAGGCAAGTCTCATCGACCTCTTGCTTTGATCATGGTTGCTCCTTTCGGTGTCTCGTGTCCAACTGCACACCTTGGGGTACCCTCGTGGTGCTTTTGGGTAGGACGTTGTTATTGGTCGTAGCTCGATGGTTCGTGGCAGAAGCACGAGAGAAAGAGAGAGAGAGTCAGGCAATTTTCTGCATGTTCAAGCCGCTTTGTGAGGCGTAATACCCTACTTCCTAGAGTGGCTTTGTATGTGTGGGGTGTTTACAGGTGGTGTTTCCTGAGTGGAGAGGTGCTAATGAGATGAAAGTTATGGGGTCCCCCCTAGGCCTTATATACACGACCGTGGGGCACTCCCTATGCAGACGCTGATCACACTCTTCCAGCCTATCTCCTAGCAAATAGTGAACTAACTTAGCTTATCTTAAGGAAAGACCCGACGGCTTCATCCCGATCTTTCTCCAGCGTTTGAGGTCGTCGGGCGCAGGAAAGACGGACGGCTTCCTTAAGATTATGCATAATCCGCAGATGATCCGAGTACGAGCCCATTGCCTTCATGGGTTGACCCATTTCAATTGTGGTCTTTGCCCGGCCCACGACGAGACGACCTTGTGGGGTGACTGATCAGTGGCCCCACGCAAGGGTTTTCACCTCCTAGTGGACCCAAGGGATATCCGTCCCCCACAAGCCCCCAATCTTTGCATTGATTTTGAAATAATCGACTCAAAGGTTCCAAGTCCTGCCTGTAACATAGCTTGGTAGTGGGTGCGTCATAACATAGCTTGATCCTTTGTACCGCTGTTGGGTGTAGCCCCAAGCTTTGAGTGGATTTTAGAAGTAATCCATTCAAAGGTCTTCATCCTTATGCTTTTTTCAAATCAGCATTTAGTTTCAAGGTATTGTGAATCTGTTGGGTGCACCAGAGGTGCACCCATTAGGTGTAGCCCCCAAGCTTTGAGTAGATTTTAGAAGTAATCCATTCAAAGGTCTTCACCTTTATGCTTTCGAAATCAACATCTGGCTTTCAAGGTATTGTGAAATCTGTTGGGTGCACCAAAGGTGCACCCAATGGGTGTAGCCCCCGAGCTTTGAGTGGATTTTAGAGGTAATCCATTCAAAGATCTTCATCTTTATGCTTTTGAAATCAACATCTGGCTTTCAAGGTATTGTGAAATGGTGCACCCAATGGGTGTAGCCCTTGAGCTTTGAGTGGATTTTAGAAGTAATCCATTCAAAGGTCTTCATCTTTATGTTTTTAAAATCAACATTTCCGGAGTAGCCATGCGATGCCATCTGTCCTTATGTTGGTAGGTCTGGAACCAATTTGATCGGTAACAAGATGGACATCTAGCTAGTTGAAACAGAGGGCCTTCGGCTGGACACCACTCCGCTCTATACTTTAATGCTTTTGTTGATTGGACTTGCGCTTCAGTAACCACATTTGGACTTCCTCTTGCTTTAGCCAATCTCCTCTTTTTGTCGCAGTACATTTATTGCGTATATTTTGTGGGTATCTACCCTTCAGAAAATCTTTCAAGATTCTAGGCGATACACCTAATGGGTGTGCCCAAAGGGTGTCTGCCCCGCGAAAGGTGTTGATCGCGTTGTCCTGAAGTAGTAACTTGATGTAACAAAGGGGTGTAATCATTTGCCTGAGCAGTTGAGTTAAGTCCAACCAGTGCCGTGTTACACGAAATGGCATTAGTTGTCTAACTCGTTTTTAGGTGGCTTCAATTGCTTATTGAATTCTTGCGACTGTTTGGTGAGCGGGGTAGGAAGTGGACGGTCACCCCTCGGCCCATTTAAAAAGCTCGCTTGCCCTAGTTGTTTTCTTCACTCGCCCTTGATCACTTGCTCTCTTCTTCTTCCTCACTTCTCCACTTTCCGCACGACCATGGGTAGAGGCAAGAGGGGCAAAGGATGGCCTCGTCGCGCTGACGGCAAGTGCAAGTGTTGTAGTGCCACTTTGTAAGAAAATCTAAAAGGAGAAATTATATTCCTTTATATACATGTGTGCCATCTCTATTTATCATTTCTTGTGAACACCTCGTTTAAAAAAACAAAGGATTAATAAAAGTCATTAATTGGTGCATCATGCTAGAGTTTGTGTGTGTGCATATAATAATAAAATTCTTAAAAAACATCAATGTGCAAATGGGGAAAAAGGAACACTAGTCATCACAAAATAATTATATAAAATAATAACATCATCTCATACCATGCCCAAATTTGGATACTTTATTGGAAGACAATTTTTCCACAGAATTCGAATTTAAAAGTTGAAAAGAAGTTTTGAATTTTGAAAGGAAGAAAAGATTAAAAAAATAATAAAGGGATTTACCTTAACGGGCCCAAACCAGCGCGCCGGCCCACGGAGACTATCGCCGCGGTCGCTCCCCCGCCGTATGTGTGCCAGCCGAATAAAGAATGTATTCTCCACGTGATGATGTCGACCGAGCGTCATTGGTGACGTCGTCCCTCCCCCTTCCATTGCGACTGACGAATGGGCCACATCGTATAGAATACGCTGGTCTCTAGGGTACACGCGCCGATTGGAACGGCTTGCTGAGGTATTCGGCACTAACACCATGCGGCCTATAAAACTAGGGCCTGGCGCTCACCGTCTTGGTTGACCAGGTGAGTCCCACGTGTTTGCGTCATCGGGAGAGAAGAAAAGGGAGCAGAGAGAGAACGTGAGAGCTATCGCCGGGCGGGTGTTCGACACAACCGCGCTCTGGACATCCCAGTACTTGCCTGTGCATGAGGCGTGAAGCGGACCAGACCACCTCGCCAATCGTCGAAGACTGTGTGGGGCTGCCATGACGCGGGCCGGTCGATCCGGTGCTTGAGCTTCTGGTGAGACCCATCAATCCCTAAAACACTTCTAATTTACCCAGTCATGTCGGTAGAGCTTCGTAGACTAAGGTGTTGGGGGCGGGTCATCCTCACCGGCGTGTCGAAGGTGGAAGAGAACCTACGGCGGTAGGATAGTACATTGGCGGGTGAGAATAGGGCTCAGATGGCGAGCTCGGGACGGCTCGCTACCGTAGCTATGGCGTTCGGCCGTGGAAGATCAGCCGAGGAAGGAGAAAAAGAAGAGAGAGAGGGAGCCAGGGGTTGAAGACGACGTGCAGGCCGTAGATTTGGATTTCAATGGCCAGGATTAAAAGTGACTTACCCCTTCGCCGTGTTTGATCCGAGCCATCGATCCTGCATCGTATGCATCAGATTAGATTTAGGTTCTTTAAATTATGACCATTGGATGTTGATCGGGCGGTCACGGGGGTGAGAGGTTGGTCCATGCGCGGGATCTAATCGTGGCCCTCGGATCTGATTTGAATGGCCCTCAGCTGAGAATACCCCTTCGGCCGAGAACATTTGCTAAAGAGACCCTGACTAAAATAGGAATCAACTCGCGGTCCGCATCAGAGAGAAGCTGAGTCTGGGGAATGTTTTCAGGTTAGACCCCGGGCTTTTTATTAATTGGCGCCCAGTCCAGAGGGTTATAAAAATCAGGTAAATGAATTAGAAAATGAGTTTTTGATATAAAAACAATTCCTATAACTTGTATAAATCATAGAAAATTCATATAAACTCCAAATTGACCCGTTCCACTTCCTATAATTTTGTAATATTGTGGTCTATCAAATAGCGCCACTGTTTTGACATGACAGACACATTAAAATTTATCTATTACTTAATCTTGTATTAAATACATAAAACCTTAGAAAATTCATAACTTGAAATCTATAACTCCAAATTTAATGATTCCAGTTCCTATGATCTTATTTTAATGTCTAGATTATTATTGTGTATTTTATTTACATGTTTGGTGTGATATTAATTTTTTCTATACTATGTATGAATTGTATTGATGCGAGTAGACGAGCAAGCTACTAAGGGTTCTGAGGTTCAGCTGGTAGAGACTGCTGAGCAGGAGCTCATTGAAGGCAAGTTGTGCCCTTGATCACTTCTTTTGCCCAGTCATGTTCTTATTAATCATAATGACCTGCATAGGTTAATTTTGATGGGACCCAATAGGTTACCCTAGATTTTGACTATCTTTATACCTTGTTTCACCACTGGTTTTACTACTAAATTTTTGGGTAGTACATGCTATTGCTTTATGTGGCTTTGGGTATAGAGATATTCATCACTCATTGTTATACTTTTTATTATCATCTGTTTATTATTTACTGTTCATTATAGATCATTATGTTAATGGGAACATGGAGAACCACCCGGGAAAACAGTGCTACCACAAGGGTTTAATGGGACGCCCTTGGCTGATTAACTAGAAAAGCCAGTGGATGACTACCTTACCCGAAAGGGGCAAGAGCAGTAGGGGAGTGATCAGTGTAGGGAGGTCCTTGGGTTGATTTTGCTGCGATGGCGGTCAGACAAGGGATTCCTGCACTGGAGCTTCCTATAAACTGTAGCGGGTTTTCTAAAACTAGTGGAACTTTGTAAAGGCCTCGTAGTGGTACCCTGCCTCGCTTCCTCGGTAGAGGTGTATGGGGTCTGATCAACTCTATGGCAAATGGGTAACACGACTTGTGGGTAAAGATGTGCAACCTCTGTAGAGTGTAAAACTGGTATACTAGTCGTGCTCACGGTCATGAGCGGCTCGGATACTCACATGATTAATTTATGGAACTTAAATTCGATTTGTCATTTCATTGCATCTGGTATTATTTTATTATTACTTTTTATTACTACAGTTTGGTATTTACTTACACTTAGTAACTGCTAATAAAATTTTGACCAACATATAAAAGCAATGCTTAGCTTCAGCCTTTATTACATTGATTTCCTTACACTTCACATGAACTCCCACCTTTGGTGAGTTCATGCACATTATTCCCCACAACTTGTTGAGCGATGAACATGTGTGAGCTCACTCTTGCTGTCTCACACCCCCCCGCAGGAGAAGAACAGGTGGTCGAAGAGGAGTCGCCTAACACTGAGGCTTTTGACTTGATCTAGGTGCCGTCTCCCAGTCAGCTTTGTGGTGCGAGGGAATGATATTTAGTTCGCTTTATTTTATCATTTATCTTTGTAAGACTTCCGCTATGTAATAAGTACATTTATGATATTTATAACATTTATCACTATGCACTTTGTTATTATATATGTTGTCTTCTTTAGCGCATATATGAGATGCATCCGGCTTTGTTCCTTAAAGCCCAGGTGTGACAAGCGTCCTCCAAGTCCACCCTCGGAGGACATTGGTGACTCGGAGTACTCCGAGGAAGTTTCCTCTGAGTATGATCGATCGCCTGCTCCACCATCACTCGTGGTGTCGTCCGAGGACTCGGATGACTCCATGGGGCTGTCCACCGTGGCCTGGGCATACTGGCAATCCATCGAGTGTGCCGAGCTCGATGGATCGGACGACTCGGAGGAGACCTCCTTGGAGGAGGTGGACAACTCCTCTGACTTTGAGGAGTGGAGTGGCGGCAGGGCCGGCTGTGGCAGAACCGCCCAAATTATTCCAGCTTAAGTGCCCAAGTCACGCCTTAGAGGCAGCAACACACTTAAATTGGAACAACTAGTTAGTCTCTCAGATCTAGTCTGATAAAGCCACTTCCTAGGGATCGAATACCACTAGCTCACTCGAAGGTGAGTCACAGAGAGAATACAATAAAGCATGAAACCACAAATTAAAGTACTAGAGTTATTACATAAATCGGAGTTTTAAATGAAAGGGAACAAATTCATAAATAAAGTGCAGTGGATGATCGATAACGTCGAATGCTGAGGAATAGGGCAAGGCCTAGCCCACTACTCCTCCTACTCCTCTCCTACCAGTGCAGCATCCCACTCGACCGTCCAACCTAGTGGCAGGGTGGAAGGCCAAGTCACACCATCAACCATGTCCTGTAGCGTACCTGCAAAAATTTTGTCACAACCAAGGCTGAGTATACTAATACTCAGCTAGACTTACCCGGTGTGAGGAGTCTACTCCTCTACCTCTGGACCATGCAACTACTTGGCTGAGGGGTTTGGTTTGCCAAAGGCACTAGCTGAGTCTAAAATCCATTTTAGCTTTTCCAATTCTAGCATCATTAATTTAGCTAGGTTTGCTCCCTTTCTAAGCATACATGGTAACATTTAGCACAATCAACATGTTATCTCAAGTAAAACCTCATTTCACTTTTTACTCAATGCAGTACAAGGGGTCAAGTAGTCTCATTAGCTGCGAGAAGCAGACGATTCAAATCGAGTTTTTAACCTTGCAAGGTAAACCTAAACACACAACATGTAGGGGCACTCTGTCTCCACACATCAATCGTCCCCATCGATTCCCCGTTCGCGGCTAGGGCTCACCGCCTTGGCATACAATGCTCCACTGACCCCGGCTGCCGCCGTATAGTGACCGCACTTGTACCCACCATAGCTAGCATGGAAGACCCAGTCTTAGGACAAGTGAGGAGGAAAGTCCACGCCCAGCTTCACTCAGGTACTAGGCTTATCGATTACCATATTTCCCAACATGTGTTTAGTACTTTCAAACGCTTGACTCAGGTATCCACACATTAATCCTTAATTCCATTTCTGTCACATGGACAAGGCATCCATCATAGATCCAAGTCCATAGACCATCATAGATCCCATTATCAAGATGTATACAATCAATGCCTGACCTCACGCGAGTGCTAGAAAAATCACTCGACTTCTACCGAGATCCTGATTAGCAAGCAGCTACTCGACCTAGCTTACTAGTATCCATCTCAAAAAGGAATCCTGAGTTCATGCAACTAAGGGTTTCAAGCAACTCCTATACTTAAGTGCACATTAGAAGCCTACAAGACATTAAGTGTAGTAAAGTAGCATATATAAATTGGTTATGCATAAAACCGGGGCTTGCCTTCAAATGCTGGAGCTACGGGAAGATCCTCTGTGGCAGGCTCGGGAGCTGGCTCCTGGACTTCCTCTTGGATAGCTCCTTGCTCGGGAATAAGCACATACTCTCCGTCAGCGAGGTTGCAATCTAACGAATGCAATGAGTGAGATATATGTATGCTAGGATATGCAATGTAGTGGTAATAAAAATGATTAAATTGATAAGGTAAAGTCTAATCTTACTACTGGAAATTCTAGTGGTGTACTTAGCCATTTTAGGGTCAAGTATGGTTAAGTTTTAAGTGGTCAGGTTATTGGGGTATCCCACTGGTTTTCTTTTAATGTCTTAGTGAAAGTTTATTATGATCCTTGCTGAATTCATTGGGGTGAGATTTATTGTTTACCAATTCTCTCCTTTCCTTTTTTCTATTAGTGGGTTTGAACTACAACATAGCTTTATCAATTTCCAAACATTCTATAAAAATTATAGTAGTTTCTCCCTGGTGTATAACTCTCAGTCTCAAAAATTGAGGCTTGAAATATTAAGGGTTCACTTTGTACAAAAATATTAAGTTTTAGGGTAGAGGGGGTGTTTTGAACTACAACTCTCTTCTAACAGTGGATGATTCCCTAAGGCTTATTTTTGCTGGCATGTACGTGCAATAATATGACTTTGTACCCAGTTTTAGCAACTGATACCTATTGGTCATTTTATTGTGATTTTCTAAAGTTTTTGGCCATAGTGGTGCTTTCTACTATTACTATATTTGAAAAGTGTCAAACACAAATTTCCTAATTTTTCCATCTTCTTCTTTGTGCAAGAGCAATCATTCTAGAGTTTGGCAACTTTTTGCTTAGGGAAAAGGGGGGTAGAAATTCTTGGAGTATATGGCCTTTTTCATGGGGTAGGGGGTAATGTGTGTTACCTTACATTTTTAATTGAGTTTTATATTTTTCTCTGGTGGCTTACATCATAAGTAATTGGGTAAAAATTTGTTTGCCCACTGTTGCACATTTTTAGGCTTTCTCATGATTTATTTAAAGCATGGGCTAAATTCAAGTTTTAATTGTTCAACTCACTTATTGTGATGGGTTGGGGTGTTTATCATTTTTGTAGTGTTGTTCTAGCAATTAGGAGTCTACTGAATTTTTTTTGCCATTTTTGCAATGGTCCTTATATTTGTAATCATGGCTTTTCTTGATTTCTTAGTGCCTAATAAAATAATTAACCTTGGACTGGCTCTGGTCTAGGGTTCTCTGCATTTTTCCTATGTTCTTTATCACTTAGGTATTCTAGGAAAAATATGTTCATTCTCTGGTTATTATTTTCCTTTACCCTTCTTATTTTTCTAAGTTTTGGGCAGAAATAGTTTTTAATGGACATTCTCGGGTTATTCTTGTATACTGGGGTGTTTGGTATTTTTAAACAGTGTGTATGTTAGGTATGTATCTCTACAAACTTTCTTCAGCCTAGCATAGAAGTATTCCTATTTTTCTCTAGATTAATAAGGTTTGGTCATTTTCCTAATTTAAAACAAAACTCTAGAAAATATTGCAGAAACCATGGGGTTTACTATTTTTGCTTGATAGTCTATAATATGTAGGTCCTAGAAAAATTTGTTTGACCAAATTTGGTTGAATATAACTCAAGTTATGAATTTTCCAAGTTCTCTGTTCATTTGAAAAGAATAAATATAAAAGGTTAAAGGAAAAGGACTTTGCATCAGGGTCCCTAGGCTTATTCCTATCTGAGTCATTTAATCTGTGCCCCTGAAGAACTATTCACATGAGTCACTGATTAGCATTTAACCCCCTAGCTTTTTATCCCCTCTAACCCGAGCTCCTCCCTTCCTTGAATAGTAACCGAGGAGGAAAAAGCGGTGGCGCGGCTTACCGGCGATGGTAGAGGTCCAGCAAAGGGTCAGGTGAGGTCCGAGGGTCTCTGGCGATCACGTCGAGGTGCGGGTCATCGGCGGTGGTGGCCGAAGGTGGGCTGGCCGCGTGCGCAGGCGGTCGGGCTCGCCGGCGGTGCGTGCTTCGGCCTGCTCATGGCGGTAGAGTCAAATCAATGTGCTCAGGGAGCTTCATGGGAGGTCAGCAATGATGTGGGTGCAAGGAATTGGAGAATGGCTCACTGTGTGACCTGGTCCACGTGCGGTGGCGGTCGGCTGAAGTCCGGTGATGTCGCGCTCCCTTCTCCGGTGAGGCAATGTCTCGGCTCAAGCTTGGGAAAGCTTCACAGCCTCTCGGGGAAGCCGTCCAGGGGCTAGGGCCAGGCTGGGGGTCGTCGGGAAGGGCTGGCCACGACGGCCGTGCTCAGGCAGGGATGGCGGGCGGTGCATAGCTCGCTGGAGTTGGAATTTCTACTCAGGGCGTGAGGCGAAGTGAAGGGCGGTCTGCTGTGCACCAGATGTACTTATAGGCGCCCTCGGGCATAGCAGTGCATAGGCGCGGGGGACAGGCGCCGAACGTGTGTGGCGCGCACGCAGAGGGCAGATAGTGCGCGGTCGAGCGCTTGAGCATGCGATCGAACACGTGGAAGTGTGATTCTACCTGAGTTCAAATGCCTGTTGGCCGACCTAAACATGCATATCTTGCCATGGATCCTATGTAGTGTCTCTTCACCGTGCTAAGAGCATCCCGAGTGAAGATATTGCCTGCGTGAGAAGATATCATGGCATGAAGATAGCTTTGTCTGCACTGTTCAAACCGAGACAAAACCCATGTCAAATCATGTCAAACGATTTTGGTCCCAAGAGGAAGAGACAGAGTGTTGTTGCTCCGATCATCCCGCCAATAGATCCCAACAGCCAACTTCCATTTGTTGGCAACCACGTGTATGTTATTTCAGAGGCTGACCTTCTGCACCTTGTCGAAACTGGTGTTCTTCCACTAAAAGAGTTGTGTTCCTAGCAAATCTGGCGTGGGGTTACCATTCTGACAGAGGATACCCTTGAAGCTATCGTCTTCGTGCCATTTGTCATCTGAGGACTGGCCCTGCTAGATTCTCCTTTCTTCCGCGGCCTTCTCGACTTTTATTCTCTGAATCTTACCCACTTAAACCCCAATTCTGTTCTTCAAATTGCCATGTTCGTTCACCTCTGTGAAGCTTTCCTCGAAATTCTTCCTCATTTTAGGCTTTGGAAGTATATCTACCATTGCTGGCCCGGGATGGCTAGAGGACAACATCAACTTGTTGGCGGCGCTAGCCTAGAGCTTCGCCAAGGCAGGAAGGTTGAATATCTCGATATCCCTTTGAAGGACAGTATCAAGGGAGGGCGCCATGAGTGGTTTACTATGGAGAACCACAACAAGTCTCTCCCTCCCCGATCGGGGAGGCAACCTGACGTTCCGATGCCCAGCTAGATAGAGGCCCCTACAGATTCAGAACTAGTTGAGTCCTGAGTGTTGCTTTCTGAAATATGCACATTGAAAGACAGAGGTTTGACTGCTGAAGCTATTGTTGCTTATTTTGTCTTCAAAAATATTCAACCTCTAAAAGATAGAGTTTACCCGGCTTATCTGTATAATAGGGTCCATGACCCTACCGAATTACCAATAGACGGATTCCTAAGGGAGATATACTGAGCTGAATTGACTCGATGCTGAGAGGCAAGATTTCAAATGCTGGCGCTCCTTTATCTTATTCTTCCTGGAATCTTCCTCCACAGAACCCCTTTTCCGAGTTCGTCTCCAACCCTCCTGCTCAAGATGGCAATCCGGGTCATAGAGTGTGACCCTCCCTAGAGGATATTGAGGCTTTCATTGCTCTGTTCTGGAATCTCCTTGAAGAGGAGAGACAAACCCATTTTCAGATGTCAACAAGCGCTGACGAGGCTAAGGTGAACGCTGTTCTTAGTATGCTGGTAGGAGAATTGTCTGACTCTGCCCGTACTGAGTCAATAACTGTTGCAACTAGACATGGCCTTAGTGAGGATGGAGTTCAGAGTCCTGGAAGTGTTCATTGCAAACGATCACGCCGGACGAGCGATCTGGCCGCGCCTACTAAGGGGAAGAGAAGAGAGAAGAGACTTCAGCGATCATCGGGCTTGGAACAGGACGCTGACCCCTCGACCTCGCTCCTCGGTGGTGGCCTGGCGAGCACCAACCTTGAGGATGACATTGAAGGTTGTGATGATGCCAGAGTTGGCTGTCGTTGTGATGAAACCTCACAAGTCATTAGGCCCACCTACAGTTGTCCTTGCCCAACGGACCTTAGACAACCCTGTAGATGCCCCTAAATCACTTGACAAGTTTGGTATCTGCTTTTCTTACCTTTCCCAAGAGCGTTTTACCCGTCACGCAGACATTACAGATCATCGGAGATACGAAAATGCGGGAGCGGTTACATAAACTTACCTTTATTTTAAAAGTAAGACAAATTATATATTACAGACCAGGATAACTTATGAGTGCAGAGTAGTATTATTACATACCAAGGGAGGCAAAAACTCCTCCTGATAAGTTTTAAACAAAAGTTCTTACAGAGGAACTCTTCCTCCCGCAGCTTTACTCTTGATTTTCTTCTTTGGAGACCACCTTGGAACAGAAACAACAAAAGTTGGTTGCTTCCTCACCTAAAAACAATAGGGAATAAAACCCTGAGTATGGAATTACTCATCAAGTCTTACCCGACCAGGGAAAAGACTCTCAAGGGTATGCTGGAGTTTGGAATCAAGGAGAGGCTTTAAAAATTCAACTTAGATACCTTTGCAGAAATAGCTTACTAAAGTGAGTCCTTACTTTCAATAATTTAATGCCAGATTAAATATTAATAGACTCTGTTTGCATATGATCTACTTTTACCATTACATCAATACAACATCCTTTTTATTCATGAGATTCACATCCTGACTTAGGTTGCAGGTCAGTGATCAAGTCTCCACTCTCCGGGGATATAACGGCGATCCGAATCGATTTACTCAGCTAAGAATCTCTAACCACATGACATATGTAGCACTTAACCCTTGCATATGTCAACTCACCACCAGGGTTCTTAAGACCAGATCAGGTTCACGTCAACCGAGAGCACAGATACACCACCGTCCAGCCTCTTGCCACGGAGGGTACACGCTACTCTCGCCATCGCTCCACGCCCATTGCATGTTATCTTATTCTGGTATTAGTCTACCCGAGGCAAAGCTTACCCTGTCCCATTCCAAGGCATGTGGCTAGTTAAGATAGTCCTTGATCTAGCAGGCCTACATACGCATCCAATCCTTAATTGACCCGGGCGGAGCATCACCTGTTCCTAGCCCAAGTCGCGAGTTAAATACTTTCATCCTTAGGACTGTTCTGTGTTCCTTAGGATGAAGAGAGCATCACAGGGAACTTTGCAGTAAGATCCCACCATTGCTCCAAATAAAAATATTCTTGCAGGTAGAAGCCATCCTTTCTCGAGCTAGGCTAAGGACAACCTCTATCCACAAGATCTAAGCAGGGCTAAGCATTTTTGTAAATCATGTTTTGATACTTCAATAGAAGTATCTATAAAGGTGCGGGTATCAAGGAAGGTAATGCATCAAAAGGTTCCAAGCACTCCTATAAACCGAATGCACATTACACTAGACTTAAAGTATGCAGAAATAATTTAAAAACACAAGGAAGGGGTTGCATGCACCGGGGCTTGCCTTTGATTATAGGCGAGTCAGGCACGGACCCACAGATGTTAAAGTAAAAACAGTTCCCTGCTTGAAGTTTCGCAGGTGGTGGTGGTGAAGTCTTCTCTTCTTCTACTTCAACCTCTTCTTCATTTCCTAGATATGACCATATATATAAGAATGAATGCCATGTAGTGCTCATGAGAGTGCAAAGATAATAAGAATTTATCATCTAAAGTCTTGAATACAATTTTCCTTCACGAAACTCCGAGAACTTAGGGTTTCCGGAGTCAACAGTGAAGTTCAAAGAGCAGGGGGTGGGGGTTTTGGGTTCTAAGTTTCAAACAAGGTCTAAATCAAACCAAATTCTACCCAAGGCTTCTAAACAATGTTTAAAGTTCATATAAAAAGTTTGGGCATTTTTGGAATTATTATTTATTTTCTAAAAATCCACAAACAATACTTTAGGCTATTTTAAATAACCCAAAATTCCCTATTTATCCTAAAAATCATAAAACTATTTTTATTAAATACTATGGAAAATAAGGAATCTAGGAAAATTGGTTTGACATTTTTTGGATTTTTCTACCATTTTCTAGAATTTATTTGGCTCTGGAAGAAAAAGAAAAGGGAAATCTGTGAATAGTATTGGGCCCGATTCAGTCCAGGATGGCCCAACCACAGCAGAAGGGCGCTCGCGCGCGCACGCCCGCGGCGACTTTGCGAATAAGGCCCTGTAGTTTTGAATAACCTGAAGGACCCCAATCACTATTTAAAGCAGTCGCTGACACTTTTCAGAAAGGCCCCCGAACTTCTAACTCTTCACATCTCGGCGCCCTCGACGAAGGACGGCGACGCACAAAGCTCCGACGAGCTCGCGCACTGCCCAATTCGTTCAACAACTGGCGCTTGGGTTTGGCCGAAGCCGAAGCCGAATCCAAGACCTAAGGCCCGTTTCCCCTAAACCAATTTCATAAATGGTGAGCTATCCTACTCTATCCACGGTGACCGTGGTTATCGCGGACACCTGACCGCGTTCCCGGTGATTAACGAAGTTCTAGCTTAATTGGACGGTTTGATGATCATCTAGAGCAAGTAAGAATGCTGAAACAAGAACGCTGATGGCAAGAATGGACCTGATTTGGGCTGGCCACGGCGAGCTTGATTTTTCGGTGTTCTTCAACCAATTTGGGGGAAATCCCAAATTGGGGAGCTGTGGGGAACGATCGGAGCTACGAGTTGGTTCACTGGACGCACGATTACCTAGCGGAACATGCTGAGGCTTAAATTTATAGGATACTTGAGCGGTGGTGATCAATTCGGTCGAGCAGTGCTGGCGGCCAGAGGAAAAAAGAGCTCAGTGTGTGTAACAGGTGGCTTTCACCATGGCGCTTCCTCCGGTGATCACCGGTTAAGGAGCTACGGCGGTTACCGGTGAGCTGGTGTGGCTAGGGACGACGTGGTGGAAAGCTTGGAGCGTGGCACAGCAGCAGTAACGCACGGTAACTCCGGTGACGGCCATGAGGCCACGTCGCCGGTGAAAAAGGGCAGGGGATAGCGAGCCTACGGTAGCTCATACATATCCGTGAAGAGATCTTTATCCGGTGAACAAAATCCATACGCCCGTGGCACGAATCCCAGGGAAGAAGTTGCCGGCGGTGAGCATCCTGTGCTGGCGGTCTGATCCTCATCAGGTCACTGTACCATGGTGAATTCCATTCAGATGAACCTGACAGCCAATGTTTGAGCTCGATTTTCTCTCAAACTTATATAGCAACTAATCCGAGACTCTACAGCAAAGTTGTTCCTCTATAATAGCTCTACAACTTTGTTATAGCATCCCTAGGTAGATTCTCACTGGATCATAGTCGAAATAGCTCTCAAACTTGGATCTAGGTCACTGTCAGTCTGAAATTCAGACTTTATCAGCGTGACAGTCCAACTTTGGGCTTAATTTTCTCCAATTTATTCTTAACAACTATGCTTACACTCTTAAGCAAAGTTGTTCTCCTTTATTAGGTCTACAAGTTTGATGTGGTGACCTAGGGCAAAAACTCTAGAATTTGAAAGCCACAGAGCTCCAAAGTTAAGCCAATTCTCGGATTTTTCAGACTTAGCCTATAGAACTCAAATGAGGTCCATTTTGCAATTAAGTCCAAAACCCAAGATTTGGCTTACAAATCCACACATTTGTGAACTAATTAACTTAAAATACTCATTTATCATGGTTTTTGCACTTTATTCCAAAAGTGGACTAATTTTGCACTTAACCCCCTAGGGTTTGGATTTAGGGTTTTCCAGGGTTTCAATTAGGGTTTTTGGTATCTCAAGGGTGTAAATGTAAGTTAAACCCATCCTTAGTAATATTTTATGACTATTTTACTTAGTCTTTGGGGTTTTCTCTATTTGGCTCTTGTTTTACAATTCAGGATCCCCTTTAGGGTTATGTGTCCTATACTAGGGTCTTATTTGCAAACTGCTATAACAATACAACTAGTTTGAAATTTTTACCTAGTGAATGTACTCTAGGTGTGTCAAACATATGCAAATGCCAATGCTTATGATGTTATGCTCCAGTTTTAGTAACAGTAACACTAGGGGTGTTACAGTCATGTGCTTGATGAGGATGAAGAGGAGGAAAAGGAAGAGGCCCCCTTGATTCGCAAGAACATCCGCAACAACAACAGTAGTGACAACCCAATGCAGGATTTATCATGACTCGTTAGTCTCCAGGGGTTAACAATGACTGCCATTGACCATGTGTTAGAAGAAATTATCCCTAAAAACCTTTTATTATAACCTCCTGAGGTAGAAAGTTCTGTCGTCCATTCAGAGTTCTCGGACGCATCCCCTTGACTGGTGACCCTGTCGGGCAAGAGATAACTCGGACAGTTTCTCATGCCTCATCGACCTTGGAAGGTAGTCTAGCTCACAAGGACATACTGACCCTTGACATTGCCAGCCAAGGTCACTCGACTCCTTTGGGTACGACCGAGGGTGCTTCGGCTTCTGAGGGTGTTGCTAAGGATAATCCAGCCCCCGAGGGTGGTGCTGAGGGTGAGCCAGCCTCCAAGGATGGTGCCGAGGATGACCGCTGCCCCCAAGGGTGGTGTTGAGGATGACCCAGCCCCCAAGAGTGCTGAGCCTGGTTCCTCTTCGGCTGCCTCCATGGATGTTCACATCGGATCGCCACTAGTTCAACCAAAGGAACCCGTGGTGACGAATTGGCCTACTGCTCTCGTCGGTCCGGTCACTTTAGAGGCCAGTGATCTGGAGGCTAGGAATCTGCCACCTGCTGTTGGAGCTGAGGTCTCCCTGAGTGATGCTCTCAACATTGTCCCTATCAATGCTCCATCGACAGACAGTGCATTGATGCTTCCAGCTCTAGGACTTCCTTTATTTCTTTCTAATCTTTAGGTGATCTGATCTTTGCATTTTATTATTCACACTGACAACGGGCTCTCTTGCTAACTTTTGAACTTGTAGAATATCTTCAACTATGTATCTGCCTAGCTAAAATCTTGTGGTGCCCCTGTCCCTGACCAACTCTTGTCTTTGATGCAGTGGAATCCTCTACTGCTTCAGAGACAAATAGATGATCTGAAGGCTTCAAACTTTGGTTAGTGGGTCTATGGTTTTCTTTTTGCTGTTTATTGCTTCTCATTTCTCATCTTGTATTCTTTTCTTGCTGCCTCACCAGCTCTGACTCAGCGGTGTTCCGAAGTTGAGGAGAGGTATACCTAGAGCCAAGCTGATCTGAACCAGGTTTTTGCATTCTTGGACAGTGCTCGGACCTTAAACTCTTCTTTGAATGCCCAACTTGATTCAGAGAATATGGCTCATGAGGTAGATTTTCCTGACTGATTCTGCTTTGCCCCCCTTTGCTTTGATGCTTAGTGCTCTTCTTGCTTCTAGGAGGAGAGGCGAACGCTTCTTGCTTCTCGTGACAATCTGGATAGATTATACCGTGATGCCAGCAATTCCTTGACTATTCTAGAGAGGAGCCATCGCTTTACTATGTCAGACTTGGACCATCATAGGGATGAATTGAGGGCGTCCCAGGCTGAAGTGTCACGACTTGGTAAGCTACTGTCTTCGAAGGATTCTGTCATCAAGGAGTTGCGCTCTTCAAAGAAACTCGTCATGCAAGAGCTGGAGGCCACTCATCACAACATCAAGGCCTTAGAGGATGACCGTGTTGATATGAAAGCAATGTGCGACAAAGCCATGGGCAAAGCTGTTCGCACCGGGTGAATCCTAATGAGGAGGCCTGGTGTTGTGGTGCCTGAGGATATTATTGCCGACGTTCTCACTGCACCTGCTGGCGTGAGCAAACCTTGTTCTTCTGCTACTCCTGCTGGTGAAGCTTCCTGCAGAAATGCCCCTGCATAGTGATTCGTTCAGATGATAAAATACTTTTCATTGAGTTAGTATTCTTTGGCAAGACAGTGTATCATGGGTTTCATGTGCCTGTAACCATGCTACGTTTGAACGGATTGTTCTGTTAGTAGGGCACTGAGACCACCCTCGAATATTTGAGCATATTGTTTTACTTTGAGGTGTTCCGGATTTGAGCTGGTTGTCTCGTTAGTAGGGTATAGTAATCATTTGTATTGATGTAAGCATGAGCACGTCGCACCGACTTAAGGTGTTTCTGACTTAAGCCAATTGCTCTGTTAGTAGGGTATAGTGATCACCCTAAGTCGTGTCAGCGTGAGCATGTCGCATTGACTTAAGGCATTTCTAACTTAAGCCGATTGCTCCGTTAGTAGGGTATAGTGATCACCATAAGTCGTGTCAGCATGAGCATGTCGCACTGACTTAAGGCGTTTCTGACCTAAGTCGATTGCTCCGTTAGTAGGGTATAGTGATCACCCTAGGTCGTGTCAGTGTGAGCATGTCGCATCGACTTAAGGCATTTCCGACTTAAGCCGATTGCTCCGTTAGTAGGGTATAGTGATCACCCTAAGTCGTGTCAGCGTGAGCATGTCGCACCGACTTAAGGTGTTTCTGGCTTAAGCCGATTGCTCCATTAGTAGGGTATAGTGATCACCCTAAGTCGTGTTAGCGTGAGCATGTCGCACCGACTTAAGGCATTTCCGACTTAAACTGATTGCTTCGTTAGTAGGGTATAGTGATCACCCTAAGTCGTGTCAGTGTGCCATGCTGATTTCAAGTTGAGCCCGACCTAGATCAGTTGTTGATCCAGAACTTGTATGCTTTGGAACAGGGATGCTTTATTGATAATGAAACCTTCTGTTTACAATGTACAACTCGCCCCCAAGAGCTTTGGGGCATCGCTACGGATAGAATTTCCTAAGGTGCTCAATATTCCATGAATTTCCCACTTCAGTGCCATCCATTTGAGTGAGTCGGTAGGATCCTGGCTAGGTAGCTTCTGCAATGAAGAATGACCCTTCCCATGGTGGCGACAATTTGTGTTGTCCTTCTCCCGTTTGTACTCGACGGAGGACCAAATCTCCCACTGCAAAGGATCGATGTCGCACTGCTCTGTCGTGATAGCGCCTCAGGGTCTGCTGGTATCTGGCCAACTGTACGACCACATTTAGTTGTACTTCTTCTAGTATGTAAATGTCCTCCAGCCTAGTTTCTTCTGCTTCAGCTATGCTTCCGAATGTTAATCTGGGCGCTCCAAAGATCAGATATGCTGGTAACACTACCTCTGACCCATACACTATGAGAATGGGGTGTTTCCGTGTAAAGCTCGGCTAGGCTAGGTTCGCAGGCTCTAGACCACATATGGTAACTCCCTGATCCATTTTCCTGTGAGCTTCTCGCTCTTGTCAAACACCTTTTTCCTAAGTGCATCGAGTTTCATCTCGTTGGCTCTTTCCACCTGCCCATTAGCTCTTGGGTGTGCCACTGATGCATACTTGATCTGAATGCTCCTCTGTTCATAGAAGTCAAAGAACTCTAAGCTAGTGAAGTTGGATCCTAGGACTGTAATGATGCTGTTAGGTATTCCAAACCTGAACATTATTTCTTGAATGAACTCCACTGCCTTTGCCGAGGTCAAAGAGGTGATGGGTTTGTATTCTATCCATTTTGTGAATTTATCAATGGCAACTAGTTTGTGTGTATATCCCCCTTGAGCTTTCTTGAAGGGCCTAATCATGTCCAGCCCCCAGCATGCAAACGACCAGGTCACAGGGATAGTCTGCAACTGTTGCACGGGTAGATGTTGCTGCTTTGATAAGAACTGGCACTGCTGCATCATTATTTGCTATCGGCCAGTAGAACTCGAACCTGAAAGCTTTTTCTACCAGAGTCCGTGATGCTACATGCATGCCACACTGCCCAACATGGATCTCATCCAATAGCTGCTTCCCCATAGCCGAGTGAATACACTTCATGAGGACTCCTCCTGCACCTCTTCTGTATAGTAAGCCCCCTATAATGGTGTAGTGGGTCGATTGTCTTGTGATGCGCTCCGTCGCAGCCTTGTCATCTCGTTCTTCCTCATTTCTTATGTATTTAATGATTGGCTCTGTCCAGTCATTGTGATCTGCCTCTACCTGACTCAGAATGTGGCATTCCTCCATCTGGTCTGTGGTAACACTCGGTTGTTGTATTTCTTGAACGAAAACCCCAGGTGGAACTTGGGCTCGACTGGACCCCAGTTTCGATAGTGCATCTGCTGCTGCGTTGCGATCTCTTTCCACATGGTGGAATTCTAATCCTTCGAATTTGTCCTCCATCTTCCATACCGCTGCCAATATTTGTTCATCGAGTCGGTTGAGCAACCCTAGTCTTTGTTTACTTGGCCTATGACCACCAGTGAGTCACCATACACCATTAACCACTTGATGCCGAGTGACATGGCAATGCTTAGTCCATGGACCAGTGCCTCGTACTCTGCGGCATTGTTGGATGCTGGAAACAGGAGATGGAGTGCATACTTGAGTTGCTCACCTCTAGGAGCGATGAAGAGAATTCCTGTCCCTGCTCCTTGCAGTCTCAACGAGCCATCAAAGTACATTCTCCATATTTCAGCAACTTCTGGGCTTTCCGGGACTTGGTGCTCAGTCCACTCTAATACGAAATCGACCAGTGCTTGAGTTTTTATCGTCGTGTGAGGTCAAAACTCTATATCATGAGCTCCAAGTTCACGTGCCCACTTGGCTATTCTCCCAACAGCTTCCTTGTTGTGAAGAATATCGCCTATTGGAAATCATGTGACTACTATGACTTTGCGATCGTCAAAGTAGTGCCAGAGCTTGCGAGCAGTTAGAAGTACTGCATATAATAGCTTCTGGACTTGAGGATACCTTATCTTTAAGGGACCGAGGACTTCGCTGATAAAGTAAACCGAATGTTGCACTGGGTATGCGTGCCCTTCTTCTGCTCGCTTGATTACCAACGCGGTGGTTACCACGTGAGTCGTGTAGGAAATGTACAACAGTAGATCCTTAGCCGGTTGATCGGATGTAGCTCGGTGTGGTGGCTTGTGCACTGGAGGTGTGGTCAGGAGCTTTTTCAGTGTATCCAAGGCTTCCTGCGCTTCTCCAGTCCACTGAAATTTGTCCACCTTCTTGAGCAATTTATAGAATGGCATTCCTTTCTTACCAAGCCTTGATATGAATCCACTCAGCGCTACCATGCATCCAGTGAGCCTTTGTACCTTCTTCTATGATCGTGGTGGCTCCATCCTAATAATGGCCTCAATCTTATCTAGATTTGCTTCTATTCCCCGATGACTGACGATAAACCCAAGTAGCTTTCCAGCCGGTACTCCGAAAACACATTTCTTCGGGTTTAGCTTACATCGGTAGCGTCTCAAGCTATTGAAAACCTATTGCAAATCCTCGATGAAGTTTTCTGAGTTTTCTGTCTTGATGACCACATCATCAACATAAGCCTCCACTTGCTTGCCCTAGTGGTTGGCTAAGCATGTCTAGATGGCCCTTTGGTAAGTCGCTCCAGCGTTCTTGAGGCCGAACGACAGGAGGTATAGCAAAAGGCTCCAAACGGTGTCGTGAATGCAGTCTTCTCCTCGTCTTCTTTCGCCAGACTGATCTGATGATACCCGGAGTAGCAGTCTAGGAAGGAGAACATAGAACAGCCAGCAGTTGAGTCGACTACTTGATCTATCCTAGGGAACCCGAAGGGATCTTTTGGGCAGTGCTTATAGAGATCGGTATAGTCGATGCACATGTGCCAGTCAATTTTATTCTTTTTGAATACAAGAACGGGGTTTGCCAGCCACTCTATATGTAGTACTTCTCTAATGAAACCTACCGATATCAGGCGAGCTAACTCTGCATGAATGGCTTCTCTCTTGTCAGGTGTGAAATGATGCAGCTTCTGTCGGATTGGCCTCGCCTAAGGATATACTTTGAGTTTGTGCTCGACCAGTTCTCTTGGGACTCCCGGCATGTCCACAGGTTGCCATGCGAATACATCCCGATTGTCTTGCAGAAACTGGACGAGCGTGCTTTCCTATTTGTCGTTGAGGCTGGAGCTGATAATTGCAGCCTTGCGTTCATCAGATAATCCTAGATTGATCCTTTTAGTTTCTTCAGTCGGCCGCATAGAGGTCGTAACCTAAGCTTCATTCGATGGGATCATGAAATTCTCATCCTCTAGTCTATCGCCATCCTGTGTGGGAAGGGTTACTGAGGGCCCGACAGTGAGAGCCGTTTGGATGGTGCCCCGAAAGCATTCCGCGGCGCCTTGGAAGTCGGCGCGCACGGTGATAATCCCCTGAGGTCCTGGCATCTTGAGTATCATGCACAGGTAGTGTGGAATAGCCATGAATTTCACTAGTCCTGGTCTTCCAATGATGGCGTTGTACCCACAGTCGAAGCGCGCTACCTCAAACCTCAAGAACTCGGTTCTATAGTTCTCTAGGGTTCCAAAGGTGACGGACAGGTAGATGTGTCCAAGCGGGTACTCCCCTTAGGTCGGCACAATGCCCAAGAAGGGAGTATCCGACTCAGTGAGGTCCTCGATGGTGACCCACAGGGCCTGGAGCGTCTGGGGGAAGGTGACGTTGATGCTACTTCCCCCATCCACCAATACTTTCTTTACCCGACTTTCTCGGATCATAGGATCAACGAGTAGTGGATATTTGCCGGGGTGATCAAAGTTAAGCCATTGATCAGCTCGACTGAAGGTTATCGTGTGTTCCGACCATAGGTAAGGGGCTGGAGCACTGGTCGTGGCCACCATGACCTACCGATCATTGAGCTTTTATTGCCTCCTGTTTTCTTGTGCCCCGTGACCTCTGAATATGACGTTGACCTCCCTGTCAACGCACGGGAAAGCTCCACTCCATCCTTGTATTTAAGGCCTAGGCGGTGATGTAGATATCCGCCTCCCTGAACAATTGTTCGAAGGTGGTCGGTGCCTTTTGGAGTATGGCTCGGACGAAAGCCGAGTCGTTGGATCCTCGATAGAAGTCTTCAATTACAGCCGCCTCGGTGACTTCGAGGATGCGATCCCTCATCAACTAAAATCTTTTGAGGAACAATCGGAGGGTTTCATCGTTCTGGCGCCTAATGGATTTGAGGTCCCATGGCTATGCCGGTTTATCAGAGAGAGACTGGAAGTTCATGATAAATCAGTGGCTGAAATCGCCCCAGTCGTCGATGCAGTGTCAAGGTAGGTGTCGAAGCCATTGCAGCGCATCCTGCCCTAGGACAATGGGCAAGTACGCCATCATGACGTCCTCCATTGCCCCAACAACTCAGGCGCGCGGTAGTATAGACGGCCAACCAGCTTTCCAGGTCCTGCTTAGGCTCATACTTGTCAACGTTGGAGACCTTGAAGTTGGGAGGCCACTGGATGGCCTAGAGACGGGGAGTAAGCGCAGAGACTCCACGTGTATCCTCCTGCCAATGTTTGTGCCGTCGGTACCGGGGAGGGGAGTCGGTAGTTGGTCGTCTCGACCATCCCCGGAACAGGCCACTAGTCGATGCTGCCGCTGACTCAACTCGTGTGGCTTGGCTTCGGCCGACACACCGTGATCTCGGTCGTACTCCTCCAGGCGCCTTATCTCATTTTCGTGTCGTCGGTCGCACGAAGCGCTGATGGTGCTTCGTGCGTCCCGTCAGTTGTTGATGGCGTGATGCAGGTCATTCGTAGGATGAGCGAGGGGTAGAAGATGATTAGCCGCCTGTGTAAGTAGCCGCCAGTAACCTTCCGTGTCTGGGGTTCGCAGGAGTTCGTCAGCTATCTGCACCAATACTCCTCCAACTTCAATCGGTGTGTTTAGTGCTCGAGCAAAATTAGGGTACAGGTTTCGAGCGAGGAGAGGGTTCTCTCACCAGAGCCTAGCTTCTTGTTCAGCTAACTCTCGCTCCCGATCCTGAGCCTGTCGGCGATCGAGACGGCGGGAGTTACGTTTTTCTCGGTGGACTCATTCGTCGGGAGTTTCCCCCACTTCCGAGGCTTCGTCCTAGGACACGGGTTGTGCCGGATCCCGTTCCCCGGCTTCATGATGTCGCCACACATTTTAGCGTCTGTTTCTTCGTCGCCGGGCCTCACGCTGGGGAGGTTCTTCCCCTTGCATGGTAGCCTCATCGTCAGAGATGGGTGCTGACTCCAATCTCCCCTAGATGAAGAGGATGTCAGGGTAGAAAGGAGCCGGCATGATAGTGATCTTCTTCCCATCCTCCTCTGAGGGCGGAGGTATCAGGAAGGTGGTGCGCTGTGCTCTCCTTCCCCAATTCGGGACGTTTACTTCCTTCTTCCGGGTGATCCGTGTCCACTCCTTAGTGGGGCGAGGTGGACAACAAAGTTTTTCGAGTTAGTGAAGCCTCGACTAATCGGTCTTCCTTCTCCCGAGGGCTCCTGAATCTCGGCTCGCAAGGGATCATCTTCCCCCAAGCTGTGAATGGGGGCGCTATCCGCAATCTTGCTTTGGCTACCCTTGAGATTCCCGAGAAAGGTTTTTTCTCGGGTGGATCCGCTATGCGATGTAGAGTCCCTTCTATGTCCGCTTTGCATGAGATGGTTCCAAAGCAAAACATAGCCCCTAGACTGAGAGTGATCTTGTTCTTGAAGGTGATGGCCATTGAGCTAACTTTGATCAATGACACACCCACTACCTAGCGCGCCAGCTGTCGATGTCTAGTGTCCGATCGCACACCCGGGGGTACCCTCGTGGTGCTTTTTGGTAGGACGGTGTTGTTGGTCGTAGCTCGATGGTTCGTGTCAGAAGCAGGAGAGAGAGAGAGTCAGGTGATTTTCTGTAGGTTCGGGCCGCTTTGTGAGGCGTAATACCCTACTTCCTGGGGTGGCTTTGTATGTGTGGGGTGTTTACATGTGGTGTTTCCTGAGTGGAGAGGTGCTAATGGGATGAAAGTGATGGGGTCCCCTCTAGGCCTTATATACACGACCGTGGGGCACTCCCTATGCACACGCAGATCACACTCTTCCAGCCTATCTCCTAGCAAATAGTGAACTAACTTAGCTTATCTTAAGGAAAAATCTGACGGCTTCATCCTGAACTTTCTCCGATGTTTGAGAGCGTTGGGCGCAGGAAAGATGGACGGCTTCCTTAAGATTACGCATAATGCACGGACCATCCGGGTACAAGCCCATTGCCTTAACGGGTCAGCCCATTTCAATTGTGGTCTTTTCCCTGCCCACGACGAGACAACCTTGTGGGGCGACTGATCAGTGGCCCCACGCACGGGTTTTCACCTCCTAGTGGACCCAAGGGATATCCGTCCCCCACAGCTCCTAAGTGAGAAAATATATAAAACTTGCTAGACAAAGTTGTTGCATAAGATGACACACCTGATATTGCGTGAACGAGAGAAACAATGCATTGATGCCATGATGCATGTTGATTATCTTATACCTTGATACTTGATGAAACTGGATGGAAATGTGAAAGGGAAATGTGCCCTTGGGCCATTTCTAAGTATTTTGGTGATTTAGTGCCCAACACAGGTGCCTAATTGTAAAATGGTGGACAAAGTACAAATCAAGGAGAAAGGTATGTTTCTCAGACTTAGTACATTGTTTTATGGACTAATGTATTGTGTCTAAGTGCTGGAAACAGAAAAAATCGAGTTGGAGAAGAGATGGCTCGAGCAGCCAAAGTCTGCCCAGTCTGGGTGCACCGGACTGTCCGGTGGTGCACCGGACAGTGTCCGGTGCGCCAGGCTGGCTTGGGCGAAGTGGCTGCTCTCGGGACTTCGACGGTGGTGTACGGCTAAAATTCACCGAACTGTCCGGTGTGCACCGGACTGTCCGGTGGGCCGCTCACAGGCGAACTCGTCGCTCTCGGGAAACCATCAACGGCGTACGGCTAAAATTCACCGGACTGTCCGGTGTACACCGGACTGTCCGGTGAGCCAACAGTCGGCCGGGCCAACGGTCGGCCGCGCAATCTGCGCGGGACACGTGGCCGAGCCAACGGCTAGAAGATGGCACCGGACTGTCCGGTGTGCACCGGACATGTCAAGTGCACCAACGGCTCCCAGGCTGCCAACGGTCGACTGCGCTGTTTATGGAAAGAAATCGGGCACCGGACATGTCCGGTGTGCACCGGACTGTCCGGTGCGCTAGACGACAAAAGGCAAGAATTGCCTTCCCAGATTGCTCCCAACGGCTCCTAGCTGCCTTAGGGCTATAAAAGGGACCCCTAGGCGCATGGAGGAGTACACCAAGCATCTCCTAATCATTTCTAAGCACCAAGACATCGATTTCGCGCGTTCTTTTCATTGTGATAGCATATAGAGCTCTAGTGGAGTTGTGAACTCATTGAGTTGTGTTGCGAGCTCTTGTTGCGACTTGTGTGCGTGTTGACACTCTGATTCTTGTGTCTTGTGTGCGTTGCTAATCCCTCCCTTGCTCCGTGTTCTTTGTGAATTTCAAGTGTAAGGGCGAGAGGCTCCAAGTTGTGGAGATTCCTCGCAAACGGGATTGAGATAAAGCAAGCAAAACACCATGGTATTCAAGTGGGTCTTTGGACCGCTTGAGAGGGGTTGATTGCAATCCTCGTCCGTTGGGACGCCACAACGTGGAGTAGGCAAGCGTTGGTCTTGGCCGAACCACGGGATAACCACCGTGCCATCTCTGTGATTGATTTATTGTGGTTATTGTGTTTTGATTCCTCTATAGCCACTTGGCAATTATTGTGCTAACAATTAACCAAGTTTTGTGGCTTAAGTTTTGAAGTGTTACAGGATCACCTATTCACCCCCCCTCTAGGTGCTCTCAATTGGTATCAGAGCCGTTCTCTTCAAGAAAGGGACTAACCGCCCGAAGAGATGGATCCTAAGGGCAAGGGGATGGTGATCAACGACAAGGAGAAGGAGTCCTTCGTCAACGAGCCCAATGATGACAGGCCCACCGACTCAGGCTCGGGCCACAAAAGAAAAGACGGGAGGAAGAAGAAGACAAGGCGCATCAAGGAAATTGTCTACTACGACAGCGACGAATCTTCTTCCTCCCAAAAGGACAACGACGACTATGACAGACGAAAGACGGTTAACTCAAACTTTTCTTTCGATTATTCGCGCATTCCGCATAGCTCAAATGCTCAATTGCTCCCCGTTCCACTTGGCAAGCCTCCTCACTTTGATGGAGAGGACTATGGATTTTGGAGCCACAAAATGCGTACTCACCTGTTTTCTCTCCATCCAAGCATTTGGGAGATTGTGGAAAGTGGAATGAAATTTGATAGCTCGGATAGCCCTGTGTTTATTAATGAACAGATTCATAAAAATGCAAAAGCTACTACTGTGTTGCTAGCCTCTTTGTGCAGGGACGAGTATCACAAGGTGAGCGGCTTGGACAATGCCAAGCAGATCTGGGACACCCTCAAGATCTCTCATGAGGGGAACGACGTCACCTTGCTCACCAAAATGGAGTTGGTGGAGGGCGAGCTTGGAAGGTTCGCGATGATAAGGGGCGAGGAGCCAACTCAAACTTACAACCGGCTCAAGACCCTTATCAACAAGATAAGGAGCTACGGAAGCACGCAATGGATGGACCACGACGTCGTCCGACTGATGCTAAGGTCCTTTACCGTTCTTGATCCTCATTTGGTGAATAATATTCGTGAGAATCCCAGGTACACCAAAATGTCGCCCGAGGAAGTCCTAGGAAAATTCGTCAGCGGGCGAATGATGATCAAGGAGGCGAGGTACGTGGACGACGCCTTGAATGGACCGATCAACGAGCCGCAACCTCTTGCTCTCAAAGCAACAAGAAGCAAGGAGGCGCTACCTAGCAAGGTGGCACAAATTGAGGCGGTCGGACTTAATGATGAAGAGATGGCCCTCATCATCAAAAGATTCAAGACGGCGCTTAAGGGTCGCAAGGGACAGCCAAGCAAGACCAAAGCCAAGGGGAAGCGCTCATGCTTCAAATGCGGTAAGCTTGGTCATTTTATTGCTAACTGTCCTGACAATGATAGTGAACAGGACCAAGGGAGCAAGAGGGAGAAGAAGAAGGCATACAAGAAGGCAAAGGGCAAGGCACATCTAGGCAAGGAGTGGGATTCGGATTGCTCCTCCTCCGACTCCGACAATGAGGGACTCGCCGCCACCGCCTTCAACAAGTCATCCCTCTTCTCAAACGAGCGTCACACTTGCCTCATGGCAAGAGAGAAGAAAGTAAGCACTCATGATACTAGTACTTATGCTTCTTCAAGTGAGGATGAGTCTAGTGATGATGATGAGATAGATTACTCATGCTTATTCAAGGGATTAGATAGATCTAAAATTGATAAGATTAATGAGTTGATTGATGCTTTGAATGACAAGAATAGATTACTAGAAAAACAAGAGGATCTTTTATATGAGGAGCATGATAAATTTGTTAGTGCACAAAAATCTCTTGCTCTTGAAATTAAAAGGAATGAAATGCTCTCTAGTGAATTATCTTCTTGTCATGAAACCATTGCTACTTTAAGAAGTGTTAATGATGATTTAAGTGCTAAACTAGAAGTAGCTAGTAAATCTAATTCTTGTGTAGAAATTGTTGAAACTTGTAATAAGTGTAAAGATTTTGACATTGATGCTTGTAGTGATCACTTAGTTTCAATTTCAAAATTAAATGAGGAATTGGCTAGTCTTAATGCCCAACTTAAGACTAGCAAGAATGAATTTGACAAGTTAAAATTTGCAAGGGATGCCTACACGATTGGTAGACACCCCTCAATTAAGGATGGACTTGGCTACAAGAGGGAAGCCAAGGACTTGACAAGCCATAAGGCTCCCATCTCTGCCAAGGAGAAAGGGAAGGCCCCTATGGCAACTAGTGCTAAAAAGAACCATGCTTTTATGTACCATGGTAGGAGACAAACTAGAAATGCTTATAGGAGCTATAATGCTTATGATGTTTTTGATTCTCATGCCATGTTTGCTTCTAGTTCTTCCTATATGCATGGTAGAGATATGTCTAGGAGAAATGCTATCCATCATGTGCCAAGAAAGAATATTATTCATGCTCCTAGGAAAGTAAATGAACCTTCTACAATATATCATGCTTTAAATGCTTCTTTTGCTATTTGTAGAAAGGATAGGAAGATAGTTGCTAGAAAATTAGGGGCAAGATGCAAGGGAGACAAAACTTGCATTTGGGTCCCTAAAGATATTTGCACTAACCTTGTAGGACCCAACATGAGTTGGGTACCTAAGACCCAAGCCTAAATTTGCCTTGCAGGTTTATGCATCCGGGGGTTCAAGCTGGATCATCGACAGCGGATGCACAAACCATATGACGGGGGAGAAGAAGATGTTCACCTCCTACGTCAAAAACAAAGATTCCCAAGATTCAATAATATTCGGTGATGGGAATCAAGGCAAGGTAAAAGGGTTAGGTAAAATTGCAATCTCAAATGAGCACTCTATATCTAATGTGTTTTTAGTAGAGTCTCTTGGATATAATTTGCTATCTGTTAGTCAATTATGCAATATGGGATATAATTGTTTATTTACAAATGTAGATGTGTCTGTCTTTAGAAGATGTGATGGTTCACTAGCTTTTAAGGGTGTACTAGATGACAAACTTTACTTAGTTGATTTTGCAAAAGAAGAGGCCGGTCTAGATGCATGCTTAATGGCTAAGACTTGCATAGGCTGGTTGTGGCATCGCCGCTTAGCACATGTGGGGATGAAGAACCTCCACAAGCTTCTAAAGGGAGAACACGTGATAGGTCTAACCAATGTTCATTTCGAAAAAGATAGACCTTGTGCAGCTTGTCAAGCAGGTAAACAAGTGGGAGGAGCACATCACAGCAAGAATGTGATGACCACGTCAAGACCTCTGGAGATGCTGCATATGGACCTCTTCGGACCCGTCGCCTATCTGAGCATAGGAGGAAGTAAGTATGGTCTAGTTATTGTTGATGACTTTTCTCGTTTCACTTGGGTGTTCTTTTTGCAAGATAAGTCTGAAACCCAAGGGACCCTCAAGCGCTTCCTAAGGAGAGCTCAAAATGAGTTTGAGCTCAAGGTGAAGAAGATAAGGAGCGACAACGGGTCCGAATTCAAGAATCTTCAAGTGGAGGAGTTCCTTAAGGAGGAGGGGATCAAGCACGAGTTCTCCGCTCCCTACACACCTCAGCAAAATGGTGTGGTAGAGAGGAAGAACAGGACGCTCATTGATATGGCGAGGACTATGCTTGGAGAGTTCAAGACCCCCGAGTGTTTTTGGTCGGAAGCCGTGAACACGGCTTGCCACGCCATCAACAGGGTCTACCTTCACCGCCTCCTCAAGAAGACTTCATATGAGCTGCTGACTGGTAACAAACCCAATGTATCGTACTTTCGTGTATTTGGAAGTAAATGCTACATTCTAGTGAAGAAGGGTAGGAATTCCAAATTTGCTCCCAAAGTCGTAGAAGGGCTTTTATTAGGTTATGATTCAAATACAAAGGCGTATAGGGTCTTCAACAAATCATCGGGTTTGGTTGAAGTCTCTAGCGACGTTGTATTTGATGAGACTAATGGCTCTCCAAGAGAGCAAGTTGTTGATCTTGATGATGTAGATGAAGAAGATGTTCCAACGGCCGCGATTCGCACCATGGCGATTGGAGATGTACGGCCTCAGGAACAACTGGAGCAAGATCAACCGTCTTCCTCAACTATGGTGCACCCCCCAACCCAAGATGATGAACAGGTACCTCAAGTGGAGGCGCATGATCAAGGGGGAGCACAGGATGTTCAAATTGAAGAGGAAGAAGCACCTCAGGCACCTCCAACCCAAGTTCGAGCGACGATTCAAAGGGATCATCCCGTCGACCAGATATTGGGTGATATTAGCAAGGGAGTAACTACTCGTTCAAGATTGGTTAATTTTTGTGAGCATTACTCTTTTGTCTCTTCTATTGAGCCTTTCAGGGTAGAAGAGGCCTTGCTAGATCCGGACTGGGTGTTGGCCATGCAAGAGGAACTCAACAATTTCAAGCGCAATGAAGTTTGGACACTGGTGCCTCGTCCCAAGCAAAATGTTGTGGGAACCAAGTGGGTCTTCCGCAACAAACAGGATGAGCACGGGGTGGTGACAAGGAACAAGGCTCGGCTTGTGGCAAAAGGTTATGCCCAAGTCGCAGGTTTGGACTTTGAGGAGACATTCGCTCCTGTGGCTAGGCTAGAATCAATTCGTATCTTGCTAGCATATGCCGCTCACCATTCTTTCAGGTTGTACCAAATGGATGTGAAGAGCGCTTTCCTCAACGGGCCGATCAAAGAGGAGGTGTACGTGGAGCAACCCCCTGGCTTCGAGGATGAACGGTACCCCAACCACGTATGTAAGCTCTCTAAGGCGCTCTATGGACTTAAGCAAGCCCCAAGAGCATGGTATGAATGCCTTAGAGACTTTTTAATTGCTAATGCTTTCAAGGTTGGGAAAGCCGATCCAACTCTTTTTACTAAGACTTGCGATGGTGATCTTTTTGTGTGCCAAATTTATGTCGATGACATAATATTTGGTTCTACTAATCAAAAGTCTTGTGAAGAGTTTAGCAGGGTGATGACGCAGAAATTCGAGATGTCGATGATGGGTGAGTTGAACTACTTCCTTGGGTTCCAAGTGAAGCAACTCAAGGACGGCACTTTCATCTCCCAAACGAAGTACACGCAAGACTTGCTAAAGCGGTTTGGGATGAAGGACGCCAAGCCCGCAAAGACGCCGATGGGAACTGACGGACACACCGACCTCAACAAACGTGGTAAGTCCGTTGATCAAAAAGCATACCGGTCCATGATAGGTTCTTTGCTTTATTTATGTGCCAGTAGACCGGATATTATGCTTAGCGTATGCATGTGTGCTAGATTTCAATCCGATCCTAAGGAGTGTCACTTAGTGGCGGTGAAGCGAATTCTTCGATATTTAGTCGCTACGCCTTGCTTCGGGATCTGGTATCCAAAGGGGTCTAACTTTGACTTGATTGGGTACTCAGATTCCGACTATGCTGGATGTAAGGTCGATAGGAAGAGTACATCGGGGACGTGCCAATTCTTAGGAAGGTCCCTGGTGTCATGGAACTCTAAGAAACAAACCTCCGTTGCCCTATCCACCGCTGAGGCCGAGTACGTTGCTGCGGGACAGTGTTGTGCGCAACTACTTTGGATGAGGCAAACCCTCAGGGACTTTGGCTACAATCTGAGCAAAGTCCCACTCCTATGTGATAATGAGAGTGTTATCCGAATAGCGGAAAATCCTGTTGAGCACAGCCGCACAAAGCACATTGACATCCGGCATCACTTTTTGAGAGACCACCAGCAAAAGGGAGATATCGAAGTGTTTCATGTTAGCACCGAGAACCAGCTAGCCGATATCTTTACCAAGCCTCTAGATGAGAAGACCTTTTGCAGGCTGCGTAGTGAGCTCAATATCTTAGATTCGCGGAACTTGGATTGAAATGTAGCATACATGTGTTTATGCCTTTGATCATGTTCATTCTGCATTTTGTTGCTTATTGTGGTGCTCAAGTTGTACAAACACTCCCTGGACCTCACAAGTCCTGTTTGCAAGTGATGCACATATTTAGGGGAAGCTGTGCTACAACTTGACCCTTTGAGACTAACCGCGTACTTGAGTTTGGTTGTTTTAGTCTCCAAGGAGAATTGAAAGGGAAAAGGTGGACTTGGACCATGCAAGACTTCCACTGCACTCCGATGAAAAAGAGTAACTTTTCTAAGTTCATCTTTATACTCTCACTGTCTTTGTGTTCTTATTTGAAGATTTTGGTGAGGCAATGGGGTTAAAGGGGCCAAGATTGATCCCGTTTTGGTGCTTGATGCCAAAGGGGGAGAAAATAAAGGCCAAAGCAATTAATGGATCAGCTACCACTTGAGAAATTTTAAAAAAAGTAGATTAGAGCTTTTGGTTTGTCAAAACTCTTTTATTGTCTCTTATGTCAAAAGTTGGCCTCTTGTGGGGAGAAGTGTTGATTATGAAAAAAAGGGGAGTTTTTGAAATCCTTGATCAAATTTCTTTGGAAAACCTCTCTTTATGTCTCTACAAGTGGTTTTGACTTAGAGATAGGAATTTGAGTTTGATTTTCGAAAACAAACCAAGTGGTGGCATAGAGTGATCCATATATGTCAAAATTGAATCAAAATAATTTGAGTTCTTATTTGAAATGATTTTGTACTTGTTCTACTTGCTTTATGTTGTGTTGGCATAAATCACCAAAAAGGGGGAGATTGAAAGGGAAATGTGCCCTTGGGCCATTTCTAAGTATTTTGGTGATTTAGTGCCCAACACAGGTGCCTAATTGTAAAATGGTGGACGAAGTACAAATCAAGGATAAAGGTATGTTTCTCAGACTTAGTACATTGTTTTATGGACTAATGTATTGTGTCTAAGTGCTGGAAACAGAAAAAATCGAGTTGGAGAAGAGATGGCTCGAGCAGCCAAAGTCTGCCCAGTCTGGGTGCACCGGACAGTGTCCGGTGCGCCAGGCTGGCTTGGGCGAAGTGGCTGCTCTCGGGACTTCGACGGAGGTGTACGGCTAAAATTCACCGGACTGTCCGGTGTGCACCGGACTGTCCGGTGTGCACCGGACTGTCCGGTGGGCCGCTCACAGGCGAACTCGTCGCTCTCGGGAAACCATCAACGGCGTACGGCTAAAATTCACCGGACTGTCCGGTGAGCCAACGGTCGGCTGGGCCAACGGTCGGCCGCGTAATCTGCGCGGGACACGTGGCCGAGCCAACGGCTAGAAGATGGCACCGGACTGTCCGGTGTGCACCAGACATGTCAAGTGCACCAACGGCTCCCAGGCTGCCAACGGTCGACTGCGCTGTTTATGGAAAGAAATCGGGCACCGGACATGTCCGGTGTGCACCGGACTGTCCGGTGCGCCAGACGACAGAAGGCAAGAATTGCCTTCCCAGATTGCTCCCAACGGCTCCTAGCTGCCTTGGGGCTATAAAAGGGACCCCTAGGCGCATGGAGGAGTACACCAAGCATCTCCTAATCATTTCTAAGCACCAAGACATCGATTTCGCGCGTTCTTTTCATTGTGATAGCATATAGAGCTCTAGTGGAGTTGTGAACTCATTGAGTTGTGTTGCGAGCTCTTGTTGCGACTTGTGTGCGTGTTGACACTCTGATTCTTGTGTCTTGTGTGCGTTGCTAATCCCTCCCTTGCTCCGTGTTCTTTGTGAATTTCAAGTGTAAGGGCGAGAGGCTCCAAGTTGTGGAGATTCCTCGCAAACGGGATTGAGATAAAGCAAGCAAAACACCATGGTATTCAAGTGGGTCTTTGGACCGCTTGAGAGGGGTTGATTGCAACCCTCGTCCGTTGGGACGCCACAACGTGGAGTAGGCAAGCGTTGGTCTTGGCCGAACCACGGGATAACCACCGTGCCATCTCTGTGATTGATTTATTGTGGTTATTGTGTTTTGATTCCTCTATAGCCACTTGGCAATTATTGTGCTAACAATTAACCAAGTTTTGTGGCTTAAGTTTTGAAGTGTTACAGGATCACCTATTCACCCCCCCCCCCCCCCTCTAGGTGCTCTCAAAATGAGGCCAGAGCAACATGGTAAGTGTTGGAGCATGCGCTACTGTGGTGGTAGACTTGCGATCGAGTTATCATGGTGACATCTCGGGTTTGCTAGTTTGGTTGGTGGCTGCTCTGGTGAACCATAAGGACTGTGTGTTGTGGTGCCATCTCACCTAACTTATTTCCAGTACGACCATATGAGCTTGTATGGGAAAGCCTTAGCCTAATCCCACTAGTTGGCCTGATAGTCATCCGAGGTGGATATGTTTTGGGTTGGAGACCTGAGTGGTTAGGACCGGGGTTTGTGGGTGGCTAGGCGAGGTTGAGCCATGTTTGGGTGTCGGCTATGATAGAGCCGTCTTGGGACGGTGATGTGCGTGTGGGTACAACGTACAACTTCTGTAGAATGTATAATCCATTTGAATGGTCCATGTCCTCAGTATAGAACATGTTATGGTGTGGACACTTGAACTAGTTGAGCTACCTGACTTATGAGATGGATAACAAGCATGGATATAGTTCTAGTAATGCACTTGTTAATCATGTTTATTAATCATTGCATACTAATCTGTAACTCCCTCCCTGTAAGGGCGAGGTGGGACTTGCTGAGTACCTTTGTGCTCACCTGTTGTTTTTACAGAGGATCCTGATTTCGTGCCCGAGGAATTTTGAGTAGTTCGTGCCCTATACCCAAGTTTGGCGTGGTGCCGTTGCTGTAGAAGCCACCATGTGGGAAGAAGACACTACCCTCATGTTTATCTTATCGACTATAGTTCTTCTAGTTGTTGTTATTATTGTAACCGAATGTACTAAATAAAGCTATGTATGACTATGGCACTACTTGTGTAATGTATTTCACCAGAGACTGTTTTCTGGTGCTTAAATACATGTTTAGCTTTGGTTGTTTAGACCGGGGCGTTACAGTCGTAGACGTCCGTGCTCCCTCAGAGAGCACTGCCAGGTGATTTGTTCTAGTGTTTGGTCCCAGATCGATGCCAACACGCACTGACCACATATGCAGCAGACATGAAATCATTGATATGTTAATTTACTATGATTATTTAATCATTCAAACAACACCAAATCAATGTATTTGGTGGCTCTGGACCTTTTATCAAAATTTGATTTTGGTTTATCGCCTAACCCTTAAATGGACACTAGGTATGTGCCCGTGCATTGCTACGATTTTTATATATCACACATGTTGATATTGTTTAAATGAGATCATTGTTCAAACACATTCCACACAAGGACCTAATAAGCTAGAAATGTGCAAACATCTTAGCTTTGCTAGGAGAAGGAAACATAGCAATGAGAAGATTCAAGCTTTATGAGATTAGTGGTTAGCGAAGACTTTGAGCTTGTTTGTTGCTCCTCTTTGGTGGCATTGTCACACGGCGCTTCAATGGATCCATATGCTGCTGAAGAATCCGGTTGTGTAGTGGAAAATTGTCGCCGTTGGGAACCTCATCTCCTTGTCGGCAGCTGGATTGGGAAGTTTGCTGGGCATCTGCACCACCTTCCACACCGCATCGTATGCCATTGCATGCTCTACTCCTTGATGCAGAGAAGTGCGACACAGAATACATGAATGACCTTGTGTGCATGGCCAACAGCCTACGGCCAATAATCTTGATTATCTGCTCATTGCTTGTGTTTGTCATCAACTTGACCCAATGGACAATGTTGATGTCATCCCAAAACTCACCTACTGGCTTCTTTTGATGACCAGCTCAAGAAGCATGACACCAAAGGTGTAGACATGCTCTTCTCGTTGACCTTAGGGGTATATACGTTCCTATAAATCCACAAGATAACAATCTAATAAAGTATTAATTGATTTTAGGAGTTATATCAGAACAACGAACCAACCTTTGGCCATATAGGAGCCAAATCCATAAAGGAATGTTATGTTTCATTAGCTAAACTGATGAACAAATTATAAGGCACCATGTAGTCACATATAGCAACACATGTAACACTATATGAGATAAACAAGCATCAACTATATTCAACAATAATCTATAGAGAACAAGACTTAAAAAGACAATCTGTGTTTAGACGGACTGAAAGCGATTACCAGATGGGTACATAGGAACATCCACTACCAGAACATATAGTGGAACAACGACTACCGGACTCAATGTAACGAGCAACACAGAATATTCAGATACAACTTCTATGATTTTTGTTGTATTCAGACACAAGTGTTGTAGATCATTCCATGGTGTACTAATTCATGGATGAACCTTACCATCTAACAATTTCACACAACTTGATGTTGTTCTATCGGTAAAAACAGACCAACTTCTAGCAAAATTCTACATAACTAAATCTCTACACCAAAATCAAAGTATAGAACTGAATAAAATTCAAGCTAGGAGAAAAGAGATATTACCCATCCTTAAAGCACCGCATGTAGAGCATGTGGGCACAGTCGGGCAGCATGACCTTGGGGCTAACCTCGAGGCAGATCCCGCACTCGAGCTCCCTCTCCGTGTCCACCTCCGAGAGCTGCTCATCCCTGCTCCTGAATTTCTTGAGGCAGAGCTTCCTCTGCTTCTTATCGTCCAGCTTGGTGATGCCACTCGAAAGCTGCAGCAGCGATGGGAAAATGACGCCTGCGATTGTGCAACGCCATCAAAATCGACAGTTAGTTGTTCAAGGAAGAGAGGAAGGGGGTGGGTTAATTACCGTAGAACTCCCTGTTGCTGGCCTCCATCTCCCAATCAGGAAGCGCCGACGAGCCGTCCGCGCACACCTGCCGGAGAAACGGCAACTCAGCAAGCCAGCTCGTGGAGTGAAAACCCTAATCGAGCACGGGCACGAGCTAGCAAGGTGCAAGGTGGCAATGCCTTGTATAGCATAACCTTGAGGAGGCCGAGCGCACCGGCGAGCTTGCAGTCGGTCCACTGCAGGAGGAAATGCGCGACAGCACTGTACACCACCCGCATCTGGATGACCGAGCCGTCGTAGTCCCTCAGGAATTCCGACGCCCTGCTCCACATCGCACAAACAAACAACCCCGGAACACACACACACAAGAAAACAAGTCATTCAGTCATCCAAAACGTCGAAAAAGAGTAAAAAAGGTTCTGCCTTTAACGTGAGCAAGCAAAGCGAAAGGGGGCAAACAGGAAATTCTGCTCCCTGGAGGAGTGGAGGACTCACATCGCATTGGCGTGATCGATGTCGGCCTGGAGGGCCTTGATGGAGTCCTGAAACTTGCGCATCGGCGCGTTCCACTTCCACCGCCGGGGACCTCTCCTCTGCCTTGGTCTTTGCTTCCGTCAATACTTGCCTCCCGCGCGGAGAGCAAAATCGCACGGAAGGGACAAAACAAACCCCGCCTAAGGGCCTATTCGTTTCGCATGGAATGAAGGGGTGGAATAAATCTGGCTTGGATTCCTTCAATAGTTACTATATGTTTTGGAGATTTGGAATTAATCCTAGTCTGTTCCAGCAGAAATGAACGGGCCCTAAACCTCGCCGCGTCCCACCCCTTCTACCTAAACCCGGCGATTAGATTTGGACTAGGGCAGATTGGAATGGAACAGCTTGCTTTTGAGTTTGCTCTCCCTCTGGCCCTGGATTGGCATTCGTATTCGTACCCTTTTTTCGAGGCTGCGAAGAATCTGGGAGGCGCTGCTGGGCGTGGACGGTGGCAAGATGGATGGGGTCGAGGAGGGGAGGGGAGGGCGGGGAGGGGATCACGGAGGGGGGTAGCTTGAACGGGGACGGGGAGGGAGGGAGGTCGCGTCCGTGGGCGTGATCCTGGGAGGCGCGACTGGGCGTGGACAGCGGTGAGATGGATGGGGTCGTGCCGTCGTGGTGGGGAGCGTGGGGAGGGGATCACGGACGGTGGCAAGATGGATGGGGTTGTGCCATCGAAGGAAGCCGCGGGATTCGAGGATCGAGCGCGGAGGACAGATGGAGCGCTGGATTCGAGGATGGAGCCGCGGGATTCGAGGATCGAGCGCGGAGGACAGATGGAGCATGATGGCAGAACCGTGCACCATCCTCGAATGTGGATGCCTACGATACAAACATAAGAAGTAGTAGAGACATAGTTCATTTATCGTTCTATTACAACCGTCATGTGAACACATAAATGAAAAGGCAGTCAATCAAGTACAACAATGCTACTATGTCGCTATAGCCATTATATATTCTTTTCTATTTTAGTTCTTCAACGCCTTAGTACAATTTACTCCATTTGTGTAGTTTTGTATTGCGTTTACCATAGAAATATTTGTTTGTGAGGATTGTCAGCTATTAGATCGGATTTGGTGATCAGAAAATTGGAGAGAATCTATGGGGACATGGATCCTCTCCAATTCTCTAGTCACTAAATCAAAAAGGTCTCTAGTTGAGTTAGTTAGATAATACGCGTAGCACTCTTTAGATCCTGAGTTCGTTCCACATAAAAATTGTCTGGCAGACACCAAAACATAGGTATAAGGTGCCACCGTGTGGTGGCCTACGTTGATAGTTGCAGCATGGAAATCAGTTCATCTTAAAATTCAATTCAACGTATTAAAGAGTAAATTTTCGGTGGCATGGAATTCCCAGCTGAGCTCTCAGAATTCAATTTAGGCCACAAAAGGCACAAGTTATATTACAGTTCACAAATGTTGCTATTAGGTGCAATAGTTAGCACATTAAAACTAGCAAGATCCAAACAAAAACAGAAACTAGGAAGATCCAAATGAAAATCCACCTAGGCCACAACAGATTGACCGAGGACTAGCGCACAAAGCAGCAGCATCATTCTGTCCAGTTATCGACACCGACAACATATATAACGTTAATATACTTATAGAGTGTTTATTTTCTAGGGTCTAACTTTTAGTATCTTCATTTAGTCTCTAAATTGTTAAATATGGAAACTAAAATAGAGACTAAAATAGAATAAATGTAGAGACTAAACATTAGTTCCTAGAAACCAAATACCCCTTTAACCTAGTGCGGAGCAACCTTGAACACCAAAATGCCATCAACTATGGCGGTGTTTGTTTTCTAGGACTAATTTCTAGTAACTCAATTTTATTACATTTTAGTCTATAAATTGTCAAATGCAAAAACCATATTTGACAATTTAGGGACTAAAATGGAATAAAATGGAGACAAGCCAGCGGGTTTTCTTTTAGGATTAAAATGCAAATTGACTAAAGTGGTGTATTATTTCTGTCTACCTTCGTTCAGAAATAGATGGTGTATTCAGTCATGGTCTTTTAGGTTCAGTTTTAGGTCATGAGTCTTTAGATTAGTGGTAGGGTTCTGTTGATTGGGAAAGCACATTCATCTTCCCTATCATTCTAACGAGTTAATGTCTAGACGTCTTTTTGATCTTGTTCACTCAAATTTATTGTGTCATGGTCTCTTTGTTTCAAAGAGGTCATTGATATTTTATATTTTTACAAATAATTTTCTCACCACATGGATTTATCCATCTAGAAGATCTTCTCTACGATGGATTGCACTCATTTTGACACTTTCATTCATGTATTTCATGCTAAATCTATAGGAGAGCATCTTTCTTGGACTCCTTGCCAGGTTCTTTCTGAGCAAGTACTTTGGCTTAATTTTATTTTCTCGGTGTTCATGCTAAATTAGAATGGTGTTGCCAAGCGTGAGCATTGCCATTTTCTTATGACTACTTTGTGCTCCCATGCTCGCCTCCTTTATTCCCCTGAGGGCTAAGGTTGTCTCTATTGTCAGCTATCTCACTAACATTCAACCTTCTTTGGCTCTTCGGGGTGTTCCTTTTAAGCATTCGTCTTTTTGGCTGCATGTGTTATGTGCTTCTTGCACCTAATGGGCGCACTAAGTTGATTGCTTAGTTAGATGAGTGTGTTTTCTATGTGTATAGTGCTAAGCATAAGGGATATTGTTGTTGGTATCTAGTTGCTCGACTGGTGCGTGTATCTCATGAAGTAGTTTTTTATGAGTCTCATCCATTTTACCCTTGTCCTTCTATTGTTTTTCCCAGTATCTCTTGTCGACCCACTTTCTTGTTTATATCTAATGAAGTTATGGCATGTGTGCCGCTTTCCTACTCTGCACATCCTATTATGCTTCTTCCATGTCTTCTTTGAAGTCTTTGGTTATGGTTCCACACTACACTATGAAGCCTCATGTGGCACAGGTCTATACACGACAACATCTCTCAAATGTTCTAGCTTCACCATTTTCTGATGTGAGCAATCCTTATAAAGCTTTAGCTTCTCCTACTAGATCTCTTATTGAATCATCTTGTCATGTTGAGCCATCAAACCTAGTTACCCTTCACCTAAGCCACTTCTTTGTCGTAGTCGTCGATCTTGTCAACCTATTAATATGTATAGTTCTAAACCATTTACTTGGCAAGGTTTTGTTGGAACTGTTATTTCTAGACTGACTTCTTATCGTGATGCTATTCTTCATCTAGAATGGCAACTTGCTATGGCTGAGGAAATTACTATGCTTGAACGTACCGAACACATGGGATCGTGTTCCCATCCTTCTCATTCATTCTATTACCTGTAAATGGTTTTATATGTAGGTTTATAAGATGAAGAGTCATTTCGATTGTTCTCTTGAGCGTTATAACGCTTGTCTTGTTGCTCGTGGTTTTCAACAGTAGCATGCATGGTCATGATTATGATAAGATGTTTGCTCATGTTGCTCATATGACTAAAGTTCGCACTCTTGTAAGTGGTCCATCTCTTAACTTGATGTCAAGAAGGCCTTTCATAATAGTGATTTTGATAGTAGATTTAATAAATTTATTCGTGTCATGTATATAAAAGACTTTGTACCTTCGTTTCATGTATATCCATGACATGTCCATGTGTGGTCTCTAACGAAAAGGTATAATTGCATAATTGCTTTGTATATTATTTTTATATAACTAGTGAAGGAATCAACTAATATTTTGGTATAAATTGATCTAGATCTAAGACCTTATACATTCATGAAGAAAGAAAAATATTGACAAAGTAACTAGAGATTAATGTCAACATAATATAAAATTTTGCTTCAATAATATCTTGTATATAAAATACTTTTGTCTTTACTTTGTGTATATGCATTTTTATTGTAAGTTACTGTAAGACGTGTCTACATTATTTTTTATTGATTGAAGATTGTATGTACAGTTTTACAAAGCGGGGGGAAGGGGGAAGCGTGCAACTATGTTACAAAATGTTGTATCTAGCTTCTGATTTTGTCTCCAATCCCGAGCTTAACCCGGTGACAGATTTAGGTCATTTCGGTCTTGAACATTTCCCTGCAGGCTACCACCGTGGGTGGTACATCGTTGAATATCCAATTATTTCTACATTTCCAGATGCACTGAGACAATTATGATAATTTCCATTCTCCATGCCACTTTCAGCCTTGCTCTAAGCTGTAGTATTGCAAGCTCCAGATCCACCATTCGGGGCGGGGTGATACCGACTGTGAGCCAGCATCTTTTAGCAAAGTTGCATCTCAGGAAGAGGTGAAGTATCATTTCTTCTCGTTGTAGTATGCAGTTTTTGCATGTGTAGGAATCCAGAGGCATGGCTCATCGTTTGAGGAAGGATCTAGTGTTTAACCTTCCTTTCAGCGGTAACCAGAAAAAACCTTATTCTTTGGTTGGCATTCTGTTTTCCATGTCCAGGAGTATATTGGATGGGTCCATTCTTCTCCAGCCATATGTACATATGCCTTCTGGGATGAATAAAGGCTTGAGCCTCCAGCGTTGATCGAGCCACTATCCTGCTGGTCTTCATTTGGGAGATTTGCAATCGAGTCATGAAGGTGATGAAGTTGTTGGAAGGCCTCTTCTGATAGGGGAGTGTGAAACATTTCATGGATATCAGCTAGTCTTGCTTGGTTTATAGTGATGTCCTTGTTGGAGGCAAACGATCAAAGCTCAAGAAATTTTTCTAATTTACAAATATTGCCCCATTTGTCATGCGAGAGTAAGGTTGTTCTTCCGTCCCATACCTCCACCTGAGCTAGTTCCTTGTAGATGTGTAGAGTTTTTAGGATGTCTTTCCACCAAAATGAGCCTACTGGTCTCTCTGTAGGTACTGCGTCGTTGTGGTAGTGGTTGGCCCAGATTATGTTAACCCACGGGATGTCTAATCTGTTGAAAAATTTGTGTAGGTTCTTCATCAAGAGGGCCCTATTCTGCAATTCTAAATCAATCACTCCAAGTCCACCTTGCTTTTTTGGTTTACATACTAATTGCCAAGCAGCTTGTGGCGGCTTCTTCGCATTGATGTCTGCGCCCCTCTGTAACACCCTGAATTTGGGGGTATAAAATTTCTTTGCTCATATTCACAAATTCAGGTGTTACTTCCCTTTTCTCATCCTTCCCCAATCTTTTCTTTCTCATTTCTATAGGAGAAAAGTGGTTATTTTATTTGTGACTATAGTCTATTAGCTCAAACTCCAAGGGAGTATGAATTGTTGCATCATGTTGAACCCTAGATTTCACTTTTGTTTGGTGCATAATTCCTAGAAAGTCTAATTTGAATTTGTGGCTTATTTGAATTTGAATCAAATAGAGAAAATAAAAAGAAAAGGGAAAAACAATTCCAGATTAAAAAGAAAAAGGAAAGAAGCCCACTCCCCCGCCCCCCTCGGCCTTTCGGCCCAGCTCGGCCCATCCCGCGCGCGCCTTCTCCCCCCCTCCTCTCTCTGCCCTGGCGGGCCCACCCGTCAGCGCAGCCGCGTTCCCCGCGCGCGCGCCCGCTTCCCCCGCTCTCTCTGCCCTGGCGGGCCCGCCCGTCAGGCAACCGTTCTCCGCGCCCGCGCCCGCTTTCCTCTCTCTCTGCTCGCGGGCCCGGGCTGTCTGACCCGTCGTCCCCGCGTAACCGCCGCCGCGCGTGCCGCGGACTCCGCGCCCACGTCGCGCGTGGAGCTCGCCCCCCACCTCGCCTCGGCCACTAGAGCCCAGAGCCCCACTCGCCCTCTCCCCCTCCCTCATTTGCGCACCTGCAGGCCCCTCTCTCACCTCCCCCTTGCTGCGCGCACGCCAGAGCACCGCCGCCATAAACCCCCCGCCGTCCCGAGCTCGTTTCCCGGCCGCCGTTGGAGCTCCGCCGTGTCCATTGCCACGGTGAGCTTCGCCCCGGCGTCCGCAACCCGGGACGCGCCCCAATTCCCTCTCCCCCTCCCTATTTCTCTCTGCCCGCGCTCACCCGCCGTCCTCCGTGCAGCCGCGGAAGTCCGCCACCGTCGCCCCGGGTCACCGTCGCGTCATCGCCGCCACCAAGGAGTCCCCGGAGCCCGCCTTGAGGTAAAGAACCTCTCCCGCCCCTATTGACCTTTGTTTTGCTCTCTGCTGCGTTTAATTCCTCGCCGGAGTAGATTTATGCCGCCGCCGAACTACTCCGCCGTGAACCGCCCCCCTCCGGTGCCCCTGCCCCGACCCAGACCCCACCAAAGGATTCCCCGTGCCCTTCCCAACCTTCCCGGCCACTCAGGTCGCCCCAGAGACCCGCCAAGCGCCCGCGCCCCTCGTCCCCGGCGAGTCCTCCGCCGCGGGGACGAGCGCCGCCACCCCAGCTAGCCGTAGGAGAAGCCCAGGCCGGCCACCCAATCCCCACCGTCCGTCCCAGATCGAGCGGTCCCGTTTTAATTAGGCCAAACCTAATCCTGGCCGTCCGCCGGAGATCCAGCGGCCCAGGCCCGCTTCCCCCACACCCCGTCTCCCTGCCGTTTGGGCCCCGCCTGTCAGCCCGCCCGCGCGCTCGCGCTGCCCGCCGGCCCCGCCTGTCAGCCCGCCCGCGCGCTCGCGCTGCCCGCCGGTCCCGCCTGTCAGCCCGCCTGCGCGCTCGCGCTGCCCGCCGGTCCCGCCTGTCAGCCACCCAGGCCGCCGCGCGCTCGCGCGCCCGCCCGCAGGATCTAATCCTGGCCGTCCGCCTGAGATCCAACGGCCGTAGGAGCCCGATACCCCTTCGCCCGCGCGTTTTCTTAAAGAGCCCCCCGGTTTTCTGGAATTTGAACCTGCCGTCCCTGGTTTCTTACAGTTAGGTCCTCGGACCTTTTATTTAATTCAAAATAGGTCCTTAGGGTATATTTTTAACCCCTAAACTTGTAAAATTCATAACTTTGCCATATGAACTCCAAATTAGGTGCTTCAAATTGCAAAATGTTCATAATATTATTATCTATCTGTTTATGCAATGTTTCCCTGCTGTTTCCATGTCCCAATTAATGGTTAATCATTAGGATAGGATTAAGGTTATTGGAACCTTATTTGAGATAAATAAAAGATAGTAGACTTTAATAAAAGTTGGAGCACTTAAGTTTATGGACTTAAACACCTAAGTTTAGGAACTTAAAACCAGATAATGATTTAATCCCACCACTGACTTAAACCTGAGTAGTGGATAATGAATCCTTTTGTATAGTCCTCTACCCTAGACCTAGAGAATACCAGAGTGCCTATCCCTTTTCTATTATGAACTTGTGATCTCTCTGCTGCATATGTTTGGTAAATTGTTTTTGTTTGTTATTTCCCAAGTGCATAGTGTGAATGATTACTTTACATAGACAACGAGCAGTCTGTGTTTCCCGAGGAAGTTGCAGAGGAAGTCCCTGATCAGCAGTTTGGTGAAGGCAAGTGTCCTCTGACCCATTATGTCCTATTCACTTATAACTTACTATTCCGCATTACTTACTTGAAACCTAAGGATTGACTAGCTTTACACTTTACTTTATCCTTGATGACCTTATGGGCTATTATGGTTAGCATTCTGCTACTGCCTTAACTTAATCAATGAACATGATGTGAATATTTATGATACTGTTATCCTGATGATGTTGATGATCTTGTGATACTCTAGGGGGCTCAGGCTGTTTCCTGAGTACCTCTCCGTAAGGACCTGTTCGTTGAGAGACCACCCGGGATAACAGTGCAACCATGAGGGTGAAATGGGGTGCCCTTAGCTAATTAATTAGAGGAACTAGAGGTGTAGTTGCTTCGCCGTCGTGCCGTCAATGGGGTCCAGGCACAGTGCTTGCTCTGCCGAGGCTGAGTGCCGAGGTTCTTTCGTTTTGATTTTGTTAGTCACTCTCCTGCGGGGAGGAGTACTGTGTTTATCAAACTGGAGAAACCTAATGGGCAGATATGATCTCTAGGGAATCTTTGTAACAGCTACGTAGTGATACCCTGCCGGACCACCTAGGTAGTGGTCAATGGGGATTAGCTCTCCCCGGGCAGAAAGGGCATCATGACTCATGGGTAAAGTGTGCGACCTCTGCAGAGGGTAGTGAAACTGATATATCAGCCGTGCTCACGGTTAAGAGCAGCCTTGGGATCCTCTTTGATTAGAGATACAGATGGTTCGAGATACAAGGATTATGTTATGGTTTTGGTTCGAATATGATGATGTTGTTCCTCGATGAGGAAATGGTTCATGGGTTGGTTAATGCTAAAATCTGGCTTCTACTAATGATAAATACCTGACCAACTAAAAGCAACTGCTTGAGCCTAACCCCACATAAAGCTAGTCCACCTCAGCCAAACGGGACATTTGCTGAGTACGTTGATGTGTACTCATCCTTGCTTTACCACCAAACACCAGGTTGTCCGCATTGTAACCACTTCGCAGGAGAAGGCGAAGCCGTGGAAGGAGACTTCCAGGAGTTTCAGGACTACGACGAATTCTAGGTGTGGGTTGGCGGCAACCCCCAGTCAGCTGCCTGTGATGGCCTTATCTTTACTGCGTTTCGCTAGCACTTTGATTTAACTGTTAAGTTGATGACTATGTGGATGTCTATGACTCTGTGATGTAATTAAGTTAATACTTTCTGAAGTTATTATTCGAGCAATGTGCATTGATGTTCATTTATGTAATCGCTGTGTACGTGAGTTCTGATCCTGGCACGTACATAGTTCGCACTTGGTTTGCCTTCCAAAACCGGGTGTGACATAAGTGGTATCAAAGCCGTGCTGACTGTAGGACCGCTGACCTAGAGTAGCACTGGTCGTACTAAGGACTATTGACCTTCCCTCTCACCTTGACCTCTGATGTTACTTCAAAAATCGGTCACTTCGACCAACCCTATGTTTTACTACATATATATATATACTATATTATACCTTGTTAAAATTTTTATCTTATTCTGTCTATGGTTTATTCACTTGTCATATTAGTTCTGCTCTTACTCTTGTGCTTACGGTGTCTTTTGTAGATGGCTCGTCTTAGACACACTGCACGTAAGTCGGTGATTCCTTTCCTGCCGTCTCGACTTGCGGAGCGTCCTCTGCACCGCACCGTGTCCGGTCAGTCGAGTCACCTGGAGAGACTGCACCACCGCCTGCGTGAGGAGCAGGAACGTCGGCGCCAGCACAGAGAGCAGCAGGGCTCTTCCTCCCCACCCCAGCAAGAGGTGGAGTTCGTGAGGCCCCGTTCCTCTGTTGCCCAGCTGGAGGCGCCCCCTGCACCACCGCGAGACGTCCCGGCTGTTGGAGGAGCTACTGGAGGAGACCCCAACAACGACGACTCAGACCACAGCACGGAGTCCTCTGAGCCGCAGGAGGCGGAAGGATGGGTCGCCCGACCCATCACCCGTGACGCCGCTCGCGGTTGTCACTTCCACGACGCACTCGACACCTTGCTGCGCCAGGCTTTTGACCGGCACACCTGGTCGATCGAGTATCGTTGTGTAGTCTACCAGCACAGTCGCGGGAGGTACCCGGACCGCTGGGAGGCTACCTGCCTAGTTCGCCGTCCGGAGGATGACCTCCGGGGTGCGGAGGCCGTTTCGGAGCACTATTCCATCTCCGAGAGCGACACTGCAGAGGCGGCTATGCAGGATGCAGCACGGCGTGCACTCTCTCAGTATTGTTCTTTGTTCGGTGGCGTGGCCGACGGTCTTAACCTTCGGTACTACCCCCGCCGCCCTACTGGCAGCACAGAGAGTGTGGTTGTCTCCCCTGTTGGTGAGGCTAACCCTAGGTTGAGCAGCACAGTCAACCTAGTCGCAGTGCTTAACACTGAGCTGGATCACTCTCTGGACGAGCTGAGCAGGGCTCGAACGGAGATTGCGGAGTTGCGTGCTGAGCTGGCAGAGCGCCATCACCAGGAGGGTGGTTCTCCCGCTCCTGTTGGGACTCAGCACCCATACCGCTCGCCGCCACGTGGTCACCACACTTATGGTTCCCCTGCCTGTAAGACCAGGATAGATCTGGATCCTTAGATCGTTAGCGTCGAAGTTTGTAATAATTCTTAAGTCAGATGTCTCAGTCTTAGATAGTTAGCTTAGTTTGCTTATCAGTTGCTTCCAATTAGCTTAGTTTGCTTATCAGTTGCTTGCATGCTTGTTATGATGAACTTGTGCTGGATTTGAATCTTTGTAATGACTGTTGCCAACCTGTGGGTTTCTCCTGCAGCTTGGCCTAGCTATAATGTTAATAAAGTCAGTTATTTAGTTGGGAAGCCATTTACTTCTACTTTCCTTTCTATCTGAGAAGCTGTGTTGAATCATAATGAGGATCAGTGAAGCTCTTTGTTCACTCAGTGCCATGAAGAATTCCGTATTCTCTTTTCTTATGCTGGAGGGTTATAAGATCAACGCTGATGTATGAATGTCTTCCACAGATGTCTGACAACAGGCGCCGATGCAACAGGCGTGCTCAGCAAGAGCAGCAGGGCCAGCAGGAAGAACAACAGAGGCAGCCTCCCCCACCACCCCCGATGTCAGTGGAGCAGATGTTCTTGATGCAGACTCAGGCAGTGCAGGCCATTGGGCAGACTCTGGCAGCCATGCAGCAGGCTCAACAGCAACCCCAACCCCAAATGCAAGTATAGATGCCCTAGATGCCACGGGATAAGCGTGGTGAGTTCATGAGAGGGCACCCTCCTACTTTCGCCCATTCTGCCGACCCCATGGATGCAGAAGACTGGCTGCGCGCAGTGGAAAGAGAACTGCGCACCGCCCAATGTGACGACAGGGAGAAGGTTCTGTATGGTCCCCGTCAGCTAAGGGGAGCAGCCCAGTCCTGGTGGGAGTCCTACCTCGCCACACATGCTAACCCCGAAGCCATCACCTGGTGTAAGGAAAATGGACCCCGAGCCTTTCGGCTAATTGAGTTTTGGTGTTTGATGAACAACACAATCCGTGAACTAATAAGTCTTCTAGTGTTTGTGTTTGTAGTTCACAGGATGCGAAGAGAATTGGACCAAGGCAATGAGGATGCAACACCTCAAAAGAAGACATAAAAAGATGCATAGGAGTCCAATACTCAAGAACAAAGAAGCCCAAAGAAATCAGCGAAGAATTCCAAGGAAAAGGGCTGTCAGCCAGCGCCTGGTGGCGCACCGGACATGCTACAGCGCAGTGTCCGGTGTGCACCGGACTGTCCGGTGAAGTCCCGGACAGTCTACGCAGAGAGGCCGCAGACAGGCACTCTCTGGCTGTAGCACCGGACTGTCCGGTGTGCACCGGACTGTCCGGTGTGCCAACGGGCAGACGGCAACGGTCGAATCCAACGGTCGGATCCAACGGTCGACTGCTACAGGCGCCAACGGTCGGCTGACGTGGCGGCACCGGACATGCTACAGTGCAGTGTCCGGTGTGCACCGGACTGTCCGGTGCACCCGTCGACAGAAAGCTGCTGCTTTCTGTCCAACGGCTAGTTGGGGGCTTGGAGGCTATAAATACCACCCCAACCGGCCATTCTCAAGTGTGAGAGCCCAAGCAACATACCAATACACATAGTGCATATTTCCAAGAGCTCAAACACCCAAGTGCTTAATAGAATCACTCGGTGATTAGCGTAGGTGCTTTGCGAAGTGCTTAGGTTAGTTAGACCGCTTTAGCACTTGCTCTAGGTGAATCCTAGTTAGTTGAGTGAGTTTTGTAAAACCACACAACCCCTCGGCTCTTGCGCGAGCCGTTGTAATTGTACCGAGTGGGGCGAGAGTCTTGCGAGACCGTGACAACCGCGTTTGTGTCACGGCCGCCACCGTGTACCGGAGGGAACGAGGCCCGCGACGTTTCGGCCGGAAGCTCGATAGTGGAGACGGCGGGGAGCGTCCGAGAGGAGCCGGAAGCGGAGCACCACTTGCGCGTGGAGAAGGCCCGCGGCTCTCTACGGAGTTACTCGACCGTGGTGCTTGGCCCTCGCGTGGGCTTCCCTTTGCGTAGGGGCACCAACGAGGATTAGTCGGGACCTTGCGTGGTTCCGGATACCTCGGTAAAAATACCGGCGTCATCCACGAGAGTTTGCTTCTCTACTTAGCTCTTTACATTCCGCATTTATATTAAGCATTTAAGTTTCAATCTTGTAGTCATACTTATTTAGTATAGATTGAAACTTAGCCTTTTGCGGTAGAGATAGCAACACTTAGACAAAACCTAGTTTGCACATTCTAGTTTTGATTATTTGCATAGGTTTTGCTCTAGGGATTTAATTGTGGCCTAGTTTAGTAAAAGTTTTAGAAGTCCTAATTCACCCCCCCCCCTCTTAGGCGTCACCCGTTTCCTACAAGTGGTATCAAAGCCCGGTTTGGCTCATTTGAAACGCTTTAGCTTCACCGCTAAAAGAACCGACGCTTTTTAGAGGAAGGGATGGATACCCATAGGCCACCACACTTCGACGGCACTAACTTCCCATATTATAGTGCTAGAATGGCTTGTTACCTAGAGGCCGTTGATCTAGGTGTTTGGAGAGTCACTCGTGACGGGATGAAACCCCTCAAGAATCCCGAAAAACCCACCACGAGTGAGGAAAAAGAAATTCATTTAAATGCTAGAGCCAAAAATTGCTTGTATGAATCTCTTAGCATGGATATTTTTAATCAAGTATTTACCTTGAAAACTGCTAATGAGATTTGGCTAAAATTGCATGAGCTCCATGACGGCACATCCAATGTCCGTGAGCAAAAACATTGCCTAGTCTTAAATGAGTATAATTCTTTTGCCATGAAAGATGATGAGCTTGTTAGAGACATGTATTCTCGTTTGAATCTAATAATCAATGAGCTCAATTCTATTGGCATTAATAAGCTAGGTGATGCGGACATTGTGAGGAAGATTATCTCCCTGCTACCACAACAAAGATATGGGAGCATCATCACCATCCTTCACAACATGGAGGACTTGAGCAATATGACCCCGACCATCGTGATTGGGAAAATCGCGGCCTTTGAGATGTCGCGAAAAATGAGTCGGGGAGAGGAGCCAACTTCCTCAAGACCATATGCTTTTGCATGTGATGAAAGGAAAGGCAAAAAGAAGGCTCCCACTCCAAGTTCCTCAAGTGAAGAAGAGGAAGAAGAAGAAAGTGATGATGATGAAGATAATCAACCATGCACATCATCCTCCGAGGACGAAGAAACAATCCGACGCGTCGGAAAGGTAATGAGGATGATCCGCAAGATTAATCTAATGGGTGTGCCCCTGCAGGTCGAGGATCTTCTCTTTAACATTGACAGGAAAAAGCAAAGGAAGAGAGGATGCTTCGCATGTGGGGAGAAGGGCCACTTCAGGGACAACTGTCCAAATATGGCCAAACCCAAAAAGGAGAGGAGCAAAGGCAAGGCGCTCACAAGTGTTAAAACTTGGGATGATTCTTCAAGTGAAGATGAACCTCCAAGGACGCGCAGCCACCGGTCCTCGTCACGATCATCACGGTCATCACACAAGTGTCTTATGGCAAGAGGTAACAAAAGCATTCCATCCTCTAGTGATGAAAGTAGTAGTGATGATGAAGGCGAGGGAAAGGCCTCTCTAGAAGAGCTTGCGGAAGCCGTTAATTTTTTCCAGGATGTTTGCACTAAGCAAAAGGCTCAACTTAAAACTTTGAAAAATAAGTTAGTTAGCTCTCAAAATGATTACAAAGGTTTGCTAGAAAAATTTGAAACTTTTGCAAACTTAAATAGTGAGCTATTAACTAAAATTGAGCTATTAGAATCTAGTGCTCCATCCACTGCTACCGATGATAACCTTATTAAAAAGAATGAAAAACTTAAGGCTAAGTTAGCTAGCTCCCAAGAAGCTATTGAAAATTTGCTAGAGAAAATGGAAATTCTTAGCATACACAATAATGAGCTAACTACTAAGCTAGAAAACATTGGTAGCACCCCAGCAGCATCTTTAGTTAAAATACCTGAAATAATTAAGAAAGATGCTTCTACTTCCTGCTTTGATTTATTTGATGATTCTAACCCCTGCAACCAAGTCGCTATTGAGAATATTATTGTAGAAACATGTACGGATGAGGTTGCAAAGGAAAATGAACAATTAAAGCAAGAAGTGGCTCGCCTTGGCAAGGCTTTGTATGACAAGAAAGGCAAAGCCAAACAAATCCGACCTCCACAGGATAACACCACTGCGGGAGTGAACAAGCCTGTAGAGGGAGAAACTGTGATTTGTAGGCTATGCCACAAGGAAGGCCACAAGTCTTTCCAATGCAAGGCGATGACCGGGGATAAACAAAGGCAAATGCTCAAGCAAAAGCCATCAAGCAAAATCTCCAACACCTACATCAAAAAGGTGAACAAAAAGGATGCTACACCATATTTGATCAAGAAGAAAAAGAACGGAAAGGTGATAGCAATCAAGGCCAACAAGCAAGCCAACAAAGGAAAAGGGGCCAAACGCATCTGGGTGCCAAAGGAGATAATTTCAACCATGAAAAGCACCAAGAAGGTTTGGATCCCGAAAGGGAAGTGAGTGGACCGAAGGTCGACGGGAAATTTGGAGACTTGGCAAATTCGGATGTATATCATGGGATACATCATATTGGATCAAGTTTATTACCAAGTGGGTTAGTGAAAACTTTGGACCCAAATTTCCCACCCATGACTAAGGTAACTAGTTTTATTGTATTTCTCGTTTTTAGATATGCGTATCTATTTATCTTTTATCTAGTTTACCTTTCCTGCCTAGTATTACATTTGTTATGTACTTTTGTTCAAAATCATGCATACTAGGTAAATCATATGGTAGGATTGCTAGTTTTTAAATTCATATACTTAAGCAAACCTACATGTCTTAAAATGTTTAGTTTAAGCATGGCACATAGCTTCTATACCACTCCATAGTAAATGATGCATCAATTGACAATTTTGATTTCTACAAGTTGTATCATTTAACTTATATGTGCCAAAGTTTGGATTATGGATAATTTGCCCCTCTTGATATCAAATCAAAGTGCATGTCTCCTACAAGTATTCAAAACTTGTATGCACACCTTTAGGGGGAGGTTACTCTATAATCTAATACTTTGAGACTAACACCTTTTCAAGTCTATTTCATGTGATAGTCTCATTGTAAGGAAAATGAAGTCCCCGGAGAAAGACAACAATCTTCCACTGCAAAATCTCCAAGAACTCTCATGTCTCTCAAGCTCGCCATTGATCTTCAATTGGTACCTTTTGAGACTACATTCAGTATCATTTACATGTCTTCTCCAATATTTGATTAGACTATATTTCATATCATATGCTTCCATGTTGATGCATAAGTAGTTAACTCATATTTTGTTACCTATGCATAAGGGAAGTTAGTCTTTTCAAATCATGTCTTGCACCTCTGATTTTCACATGCTTTTTCCTAAGTAGAGGATCTCTGTCAGGGGGAGTATTTCTTCATCTCTAAAGGGGGAGAAAAACTCTTTCTAAAGGAGAATACTCATTTAGGGGAGTAATCTTTTGAGGACTCCTTCAAGTGGTATCATTCACATAGTTTAATCTAATATCCTTCTAGTGATATCATTTGATACAATTCTTGTTGAGGGCAAACTTTTATTTACTTCCTACATGCTTTTAATGTCTTCCTTTTCGGTGGTTGATGCCAAAGGGGGAGAAGTTTAGGGACCAAAGCAATGAAAACTATATCAAACACCAAACACCACAAATTTAAAATTTCAAATCTTCAAATAAGTTCTACAAGTGGTTTTGGTTATTTGGTCCAAAAATAGGAAGTAAGTGAATTATGGAGTTAGGGGGAGGCTTAAATCCATAATATCACATTGTGGGGACAATCATGCATCTTAGCAAGTAGATTGCATATTTTCACTCAAATACTTGTATTATTTGCTTGCTTTGGTTGTGTTGTCATCAATCACCAAAAAGGGGGAGATTGTAAGGAAAATGGACCCCGAGCCTTTCGGCTAATTGAGTTTTGGTGTTTGATGAACAACACAATCCGTGAACTAATAAGTCTTCTAGTGTTTGTGTTTGTAGTTCACAGGATGCGAAGAGAATTGGACCAAGGCAATGAGGATGCAACACCTCAAAAGAAGACATAAAAAGATGCATAGGAGTCCAATACTCAAGAACAAAGAAGCCCAAAGAAATCAGCGAAGAATTCCAAGGAAAAGGGCTGTCAGCCAGCGCCTGGTGGCGCACCGGACATGCTACAGCGCAGTGTCCGGTGTGCACCGGACTGTCCGGTGAAGTCCCGGACAGTCTACGCAGAGAGGCCGCAGACAGGCACTCTCTGGCTGTAGCACCGGACTGTCCGGTGTGCACCGGACTGTCCGGTGTGCCAACGGGCAGACGGCAACGGTCGAATCCAACGGTCGGATCCAACGGTCGACTGCTACAGGCGCCAACGGTCGGCTGACGTGGCGGCACCGGACATGCTACAGTGCAGTGTCCGGTGTGCACCGGACTGTCCGGTGCACCCGTCGACAGAAAGCTGCTGCTTTCTGTCCAACGGCTAGTTGGGGGCTTGGAGGCTATAAATACCACCCCAACCGGCCATTCTCAAGTGTGAGAGCCCAAGCAACATACCAATACACATAGTGCATATTTCCAAGAGCTCAAACACCCAAGTGCTTAATAGAATCACTCGGTGATTAGCATAGGTGCTTTGCGAAGTGCTTAGGTTAGTTAGACCGCTTTAGCACTTGCTCTAGGTGAATCCTAGTTAGTTGAGTGAGTTTTGTAAAACCACACAACCCCTCGGCTCTTGCGCGAGCCGTTGTAATTGTACCGAGTGGGGCGAGAGTCTTGCGAGACCGTGACAACCGCGTTTGTGTCACGGCCGCCACCGTGTACCGGAGGGAACGAGGCCCGCGGCGTTTCGGCCGGAAGCTCGATAGTGGAGACGGCGGGGAGCGTCCGAGAGGAGCCGGAAGCGGAGCACCACTTGCGCGTGGAGAAGGCCCGCGGCTCTCTACGGAGTTACTCGACCGTGGTGCTTGGCCCTCGCGTGGGCTTCCCTTTGCGTAGGGGCACCAACGAGGATTAGTCGGGACCTTGCGTGGTTCCGGATACCTCGGAAAAAATACCGGCGTCATCCACGAGAGTTTGCTTCTCTACTTAGCTCTTTACATTCCGCATTTATATTAAGCATTTAAGTTTCAATCTTGTAGTCATACTTATTTAGTATAGATTGAAACTTAGCCTTTTGCGGTAGAGATAGCAACACTTAGACAAAACCTAGTTTGCACATTCTAGTTTTGATTATTTGCATAGGTTTTGCTCTAGGGATTTAATTGTGGCCTAGTTTAGTAAAAGTTTTAGAAGTCCTAATTCACCCCCCCCCCCCTCTTAGGCGTCACCCGTTTCCTACACCTGGGAAGAATTCAGCGAGAGTTTCCGCAGGTACCATGTGCCGGAGGGACTGATGATCGTGAAGAAGGAGGAGTTTCTGGCTCTGAAGCAGGGACCCCTGTCTGTTAGTGAATACAGAGACAAGTTTCTGCAGCTATCTCATTATGCACCTGAGGATGTCAACACTGATGCTAAAAGGCAGTACAGGTTCATGAGAGGTTTGGTGGATCCCCTGCATTACCAGCTGATGAATCACACCTTCCCCACCTTCCAGCACCTGATCGATAGGGCAGTTATGACTGAGAAGAAGCGTAAGGATATGGAAGATCGGAAGCGCAAGATGAGTGGACCCCAGACCGGAGGCATCAGCCGTCCACGTTTCTCAGGCAGTTCATCTCAGCAAGGCAGGCCCGGTCACCCACAGGGATATCAGAATCAGAATCAGCGTCCGCATCAGCAGCAGTTTCAGAGGCAGTATCAGCAGCAGCAGCAGTATCGTCAGCACAGCCAGCAGGGAGGTAATCAGTATCAGAAGCAGAACAACCAGGCACCTCGCCTTCCTGCCCCAGCAGCAAACCAGAGCAACCAAGCAGCCCCAGCACAAGGAGGAGGCAGAGGATGTTTCCACTGTGGAGAACAAGGCCACTGGGCGATGCAGTGCCCGAAGAAGGCGGCGCAGCAGCAGACCAACCCCAATGCTCCAACAAGGCAAGGTGTACTGCAGCCAACAGCAGGCAATCGTAACCAAGCGTACAACCGTGGAAAGGTGAACCACTTGGAGGCCGAAGCGATCCAGGATGCACCAGATGTGGCAGTAGGTATGTCCTCAGTCGAATCTCATCCCACGAAAGTGCTATTTGATACTGGTGCAACTCATTCATTTGTCACTGCAACCTGGGTAGAATTGCATAACATCTCAGTAGAGGCAATGATGCCGCCCATGAGGATTAATTCGGTTGGTGGCAAGGTGCAAACAGATAAAATATGCTCAAATATAAGGGTGGAAATAAGGGGGATAGGGTTCCCCAGTGATCTAATAGTAATAGACACCCCTGGGATAGATGTCATTCTAGGGATGAATTGGTTAATGAAGTATGAAGCGAATGTTAGCTGTGACAAGAGGACCGTAACATTGAAATCCCCGTCAGGAGAAGAGGTAGTGGCCGAGCTAAGGATGCCTAAATCAGCGGAGGGTGTCTGTCACCAGATTTCAGTTGATAGTAAGGAGCCCAACCCGCTCGAGACTATCAAGGTTGTGTCGGACTTTCCGGACGTATTTCCCGAGGAGCTAACGGGCATGCCACCTGAGAGAAAAGTCGAATTTGCCATAGAGCTTATCCCTGGTACCGCCCCCATTTCCAAAAGAGCCTACCGAGTGTCTGGACCGGAATTGGTGGAACTCAAGAAGCAGATAGATGAGATGTTAGAGAAGGGTTACATCAGACCAAGTACCTCGCCTTGGGCCGCTCCGGTGTTGTTTGTAGAAAAGAAAGATGGTACCAAAAGGATGTGCATAGATTACAGAGCCTTGAATGAAGTCACTGTCAAGAACAAGTACCCCCTGCCAAGGATAGAAGATTTGTTCGACCAGCTCAGAGGTGCCAGCGTATTCTCGAAGATAGATCTGAGATCAGGCTACCATCAACTCAGAATCCGACCCTCGGACATACCGAAGACGGCATTCATCACCAAGTACGGGTTATATGAATTCACAGTTATGTCCTTCGGTTTGACCAATGCGCCAGCTTTCTTTATGTACCTGATGAACAGTGTGTTCATGGATTATCTGGACAAGTTTGTGGTAGTGTTTATCGATGATATTCTCATATACTCTCAAAGTGAGGAAGATCATGTAGAGCATTTGAAGATGGTATTGCAAAGACTTCGAGAGCATCAGTTGTATGCCAAGCTGGGCAAATGCGAGTTCTGGATTCATGAAGTCCTGTTTCTGGGTCACATCATAAATCAAGATGGGTTGGCAGTGGATCCAAAGAAAGTGGCAGATATCCTGAACTGGAAAGCACCAAAGGATGTTCGTGGGATCAAGAGCTTCATTGGAATGGCTGGGTATTACAGGCGTTTCATCGAAGGCTTCTCAAAGATTGCTAGACCAATGACAGCGTTACTAGCGAAGAAAGTTGAGTTCAAGTGGACCCAAAAGTGTCAGGAAGCATTTGAAGAACTAAAAATAGGTTGACTACAGCTCCGGTGTTAGTCCTACCTGATGTTCACAAGCCATTCTTAGTGTATTGCGATGCTTCTTACACCGGATTGGGATGTGTGCTAATGCAAGAAGGAAGAGTTGTAGCATATTCATCTCGACAGCTGAAGATTCATGAGAAAAATTATCCCACATATGACCTGGAGTTAGCAGCAGTAGTTCATGCCTTGAAGACCTGGAGACATTACCTGTATGGGCAGAAGTGCGACATTTACACAGATCATAAAAGTCTGAAGTACATATTCACCCAGTCAGAGTTAAACATGAGACAGCGAAGATGGTTGGAATTGATCAAGGACTATGAGTTGGAGATACATTACCATCCAGGCAAAGCCAATGTGGTTGCAGATGCTCTGAGCAGGAAGAGTCAAGTCAATATGATGGCTACGTACCCAATGCCATATGAGTTAGCCAAGGAGTTCGACAGACTGAGTCTCGGTTTCCTGAACAGTACGCAAGGAGTAACAGTGGAATTAGAGCCCACCCTAGAGCGGGAGATCAAAGAAGGGCAGAAGGATGATGAAAGCATCAACAAGATCCGGCAGCTAATCTTAGAAGGAAGAGGCAAAGACTTTCGAGAGGATGAAGAGGGGGTAATATGGTTCAAGGACCGATTGTGTGTCCCCGACCTCAAACCTATTCGGGAGCTGATCCTAAAGGAAGCTCATGAGAAAGCCTACTCCATACACCCGGGAAGCGAAAAGATGTACCAGGATTTAAAAAGGAGGTTTTGGTGGTATGGCATGAAAAGAGAAATCGCAGAATATGTCGCCATCTGTGATAGCTGTCAAAGGACCAAAGCAGAGCATCAAAGGCCCGCCGGATTGTTGCAGCCATTGCGGATTCCTCAGTGGAAGTGGGATGAGATTGGGATGGATTTTATAGTTGGCCTACCCCGTACCCGGGCCGGCTATGATTCCATCTGGGTGGTTGTGGACCGCTTAACAAAGGTGGCCCATTTCATACCTGTGAAGACCACATACACCGGAGCAACGTTAGCTGAGTTATACATGTCACGGATAGTCTGCCTTCATGGTGTGCCGAAGAAGATAGTGTCAGATCGAGGAACGCAGTTCACCTCCCATTTTTGGCAGCAGCTACAAGAAGCTTTGGGCACCCATTTGAACTTCAGCTCGGCTTATCACCCGCAGACAGACGGTCAGACTGAAAGAACTAATCAGATCCTAGAAGATATGCTGAGAGCCTGTGCGTTGCAAGACAAGTCAGGATGGGACAAAAGGTTACCTTATGCAGAATTCTCCTATAACAATAGTTACCAGGCCAGCTTGAAGATGTCGCCGTTTCAGGCACTCTATGGACGGAGTTGTAGGACTCCGCTGCATTGGGACCAGCCTGGGGAGAGACAGGTGTTTGGCCCCGACATTTTGCTTGAAGCCGAAGAGAATATCAAAATGGTTCGGGAGAATCTGAAGATAGCACAATCAAGGCAGCGAAGCTATGCTGACCGAAGGAGAAGAGAACTGAGTTTCGAAGTGGGGGATTTCGTCTATCTGAAGGTGTCACCTATCAGGGGAGTCAGAAGGTTCGGAGTTAAAGGCAAGTTAGCACCCCGGTACGTTGGACCATATCAGATTCAAGCAAAGCATGGAGAAGTGGCCTACCAACTCAACCTACCAGAAAGTTTGTCGGCAGTGCACAACGTGTTCCACGTGTCGCAATTGAAGAAGTGTCTGCGAGTACCAGAAGAACAGTTGCCAGTGGAGGGTTTGGAAGTCCAGGAGGATCTGACATACATAGAGAAGCCAACGCAGATTCTGGAGTTTGCAGACAGAGTCACCCGGAGGAATACCATCAGAATGTGCAAAGTCAGATGGGGTCACCACTCCGAGGAAGAAGCAACCTGGGAACGAGAAGATGATCTGAAGGCCAAATACCCTGAACTCTTTGCTGACCAACCCTGAATCTCGGGGCGAGATTCTTTTAAGGGGGATAGGTTTGTAACACCCTGAATTTGGGGGTATAAAATTTCTTTGCTCATATTCACAAATTCAGGTGTTACTTCCCTTTTCTCATCCTTCCCCAATCTTTTCTTTCTCATTTCTATAGGAGAAAAGTGGTTATTTTATTTGTGACTATAGTCTATTAGCTCAAACTCCAAGGGAGTATGAATTGTTGCATCATGTTGAACCCTAGATTTCACTTTTGTTTGGTGCATAATTCCTAGAAAGTCTAATTTGAATTTGTGGCTTATTTGAATTTGAATCAAATAGAGAAAATAAAAAGAAAAGGGAAAAACAATTCCAGATTAAAAAGAAAAAGGAAAGAAGCCCACTCCCCCGCCCCCCTCGGCCTTTCGGCCCAGCTCGGCCCATCCCGCGCGCGCCTTCTCCCCCCCCCCCCTCCTCTCTCTGCCCTGGCGGGCCCACCCGTCAGCGCAGCCGCGTTCCCCCGCTCTCTCTGCCCTGGCGGGCCCGCCCGTCAGGCAACCGTTCTCCGCGCCCGCGCCCGCTTTCCTCTCTCTCTGCTCGCGGGCCCGGGCTGTCAGACCCGTCGTCCCCGCGTAACCGCCGCCGCGCGTGCCGCGGACTCCGCGCCCACGTCGCGCGTGGAGCTCGCCCCCCACCTCGCCTCGGCCACTAGAGCCCAGAGCCCCACTCGCCCTCTCCCCCTCCCTCATTTGCGCACCTGCAGGCCCCTCTCTCACCTCCCCCTCGCTGCGCGCACGCCAGAGCGCCGCCGCCATAAACCCCCCGCCGTCCCGAGCTCGTTTCCCGGCCGCCGTTGGAGCTCCGCCGTGTCCATTGCCACGGTGAGCTTCGCCCCGGCGTCCGCAACCCGGGACGCGCCCCAATTCCCTCTCCCCCTCCCTATTTCTCTCTGCCCGCGCTCACCCGCCGTCCTCCGTGCAGCCGCGGAAGTCCGCCACCGTCGCCCCGGGTCACCGTCGCGTCATCGCCGCCACCAAGGAGTCCCCGGAGCCCGCCTTGAGGTAAAGAACCTCTCCCGCCCCTATTGACCTTTGTTTTGCTCTCTGCTGCGTTTAATTCCTCGCCGGAGTAGATTTATGCCGCCGCCGAACTACTCCGCCGTGAACCGCCCCCCTCCGGTGCCCCTGCCCCGACCCAGACCCCACCAAAGGATTCCCCGTGCCCTTCCCAACCTTCCCGGCCACTCAGGTCGCCCCAGAGACCCGCCAAGCGCCCGCGCCCCTCGTCCCCGGCGAGTCCTCCGTCGCGGGGACGAGCGCCGCCACCCCAGCTAGCCGTAGGAGAAGCCCAGGCCGGCCACCCAATCCCCACCGTCCGTCCCAGATCGAGCGGTCCCATTTTAATTAGGCCAAACCTAATCCTGGCCGTCCGCCGGAGATCCAGCGGCCCAGGCCCGCTTCCCCCACACCCCATCTCCCTGCCGTTTGGGCCCCGCCTGTCAGCCCGCCCGCGCGCTCGCGCTGCCCGCCGGCCCCGCCTGTCAGCCCGCCCGCGCGCTCGCGCTGCCCGCCGGTCCCGCCTGTCAGCCTGCCCGCGCGCTCGCGCTGCCCGCCGGTCCCGCCTGTCAGCCACCCAGGCCGCCGCGCGCTCGCGCGCCCGCCCGCAGGATCTAATCCTGGCCGTCCGCCTGAGATCCAACGGCCGTAGGAGCCCGATACCCCTTCGCCCGCGCGTTTTCTTAAAGAGCCCCCCGGTTTTCTGGAATTTGAACCCGCCGTCCCTGGTTTCTTACAGTTAGGTCCTCGGACCTTTTATTTAATTCAAAATAGGTCCTTAGGGTATATTTTTAACCCCTAAACTTGTAAAATTCATAACTTTGCCATATGAACTCCAAATTAGGTGCTTCAAATTGCAAAATGTTCATAATATTATTATCTATCTGTTTATGCAATGTTTCCCTGCTGTTTCCATGTCCCAATTAATGGTTAATCATTAGGATAGGATTAAGGTTATTGGAACCTTATTTGAGATAAATAAAAGATAGTAGACTTTAATAAAAGTTGGAGCACTTAAGTTTATGGACTTAAACACCTAAGTTTAGGAACTTAAAACCAGATAATGATTTAATCCCACCACTGACTTAAACCTGAGTAGTGGATAATGAATCCTTTTGTATAGTCCTCTACCCTAGACCTAGAGAATACCAGAGTGCCTATCCCTTTTCTATTATGAACTTGTGATCTCTCTGCTGCATATGTTTGGTAAATTGTTTTTGTTTGTTATTTCCCAAGTGCATAGTGTGAATGATTACTTTACGTAGACAACGAGCAGTCTGTGTTTCCCGAGGAAGTTGCAGAGGAAGTCCCTGATCAGCAGTTTGGTGAAGGCAAGTGTCCTCTGACCCATTATGTCCTATTCACTTATAACTTACTATCCCGCATTACTTACTTGAAACCTAAGGATTGACTAGCTTTACACTTTACTTTATCCTTGATGACCTTATGGGCTATTATGGTTAGCATTCTGCTACTGCCTTAACTTAATCAATGAACATGATGTGAATATTTATGATACTGTTATCCTGATGATGTTGATGATCTTGTGATACTCTAGGGGGCTCAGGCTGTTTCCTGAGTACCTCTCCGTAAGGACCTGTTCGTTGAGAGACCACCCGGGATAACAGTGCAACCATGAGGGTGAAATGGGGTGCCCTTAGCTAATTAATTAGAGGAACTAGAGGTGTAGTTGCTTCGCCGTCGTGCCGTCAATGGGGTCCAGGCACAGTGCTTGCTCTGCCGAGGCTGAGTGCCGAGGTTCTTTCGTTTTGATTTTGTTAGTCACTCTCCTGCGGGGAGGAGTACTGTGTTTATCAAACTGGAGAAACCTAACGGGCAGCTATGATCTCTAGGGAATCTTTGTAACAGCTACGTAGTGATACCCTGCCGGACCACCTAGGTAGTGGTCAATGGGGATTAGCTCTCCCCGGGCAGAAAGGGCATCATGACTCATGGGTAAAGTGTGCGACCTCTGCAGAGGGTAGTGAAACTGATATATCAGCCGTGCTCACGGTTAAGAGCAGCCTTGGGATCCTCTTTGATTAGAGATACAGATGGTTCGAGATACAAGGATTATGTTATGGTTTTGGTTCGAATATGATGATGTTGTTCCTCGATGAGGAAATGGTTCATGGGTTGGTTAATGCTAAAATCTGGCTTCTACTAATGATAAATACCTGACCAACTAAAAGCAACTGCTTGAGCCTAACCCCACATAAAGCTAGTCCACCTCAGCCAAACGGGACATTTGCTGAGTATGTTGATGTGTACTCATCCTTGCTTTACCACCAAACACCAGGTTGTCCGCATTGTAACCACTTCGCAGGAGAAGGCGAAGCCGTGGAAGGAGACTTCCAGGAGTTTCAGGACTACGACGAATTCTAGGTGTGGGTTGGCGGCAACCCCCAGTCAGCTGCCTGTGATGGCCTTATCTTTACTGCGTTTCGCTAGCACTTTGATTTAACTGTTAAGTTGATGACTATGTGGATGTCTATGACTCTGTGATGTAATTAAGTTAATACTTTCTGAAGTTATTATTCGAGCAATGTGCATTGATGTTCATTTATGTAATCGCTGTGTACGTGAGTTCTGATCCTGGCACGTACATAGTTCGCACTTGGTTTGCCTTCCAAAACCGGGTGTGACACCCTCCAAAGGCAATGTCTTCTAAATTTGTCTATATGCTTGATCAGCAATTTTGGGAGTTTGAGTGTGCACATATAATATGTGGGGAGGGATGAAAAAAGTGCATTGACCATTTGTAATCTTCCAGCCTGGGACAAAAAGATGGAGGTTGACAATAGTCTCTTTTCTATTTTCTGAATGAGCAAAAGGAAAGCTTCAAGATTGGGTTTCCTTAGCCCCAAGTACATGAAAGGCAGAGTCCCAATCTTACATTGAAACGTGTTTGCTAGGAGTTCCAACTTCTGGTTTGACACATTAATTGGGTAAAAATGTTGGATTTTTTGTAGTTAACATGTAGATCAGTTGACTCTGCAAAGGAGTTTAGCATTGCCTTTAGAAAGAAAAGTTGTTTCGGGCATGCTTCTAGAACCATGATCTTGTCGTATGTGTATTGTATTATAGGGAAGTCTTGCCCGTAGATATTCTAAAGAGGAAGCTTGAGAAGACCACTTTCTTTAGCTTTGTTGATAATAGATTGAAGGAGAGATCAGCTGCAAGGACGAAGAAAAGGGGTGATAGAGGGTTCCCTTGCCTGACGCCATGTTTACAATGGAAGTGCTTTCCTAGAACCCCGTTCAAAAGCACTTCAGATGTTCCTGAGTTCATAATCATCGTGACCCAATTAATCCACTTGGCTCCAAAACCTTTGTGTTTTAGTATGTCAATAATGGCCGCATGTTCCAGTTTATCAAAGGCTTTCTTGAAATCCAACTTTAATATTACCATTTCTTTCCTTGACTTTTGGTAGAGTGATAGATATTCAAAGGCCTTAGCCAAGAAATCTTGTATGAATCTTTCCTTGATGAATCCATATTAGTTTTTTGTGCACGAGGCTGGTGATAAGATGTTGTAATTGGTTGGCAAGGAGCTTTGTTAGCACTTTGACACTTGTGTTGAGTAAGCAGATCGGTCTGTAATCTCCCACTGCAGAGGGGGAGTTGGTTTTGGGTATTAGGGTCACATAAGACCCATTAATGCTTTGCACGTAGAAAGATCTCTCATAGAACTTTTCATATAGCTCATAGTAATCCAGGGCGATTGTAAGCCAACATTTTTGACAAAATTTGTGTTAAACCCATTTATTAGATGGTAGATTCTTTATTACCAAATCAATTTCTTGGTGAGAGAAGGGCTCCTCTAACACCAACAGATTATCAGCTAGCTGAATCAAGGATGAGAGATTAAAAATCATTGACGTTTTCTGAGATGACCCTAGTCTTTCTTTGAAAGCTTTAAACAATTCGGCAACTTTTTCCTCATGGGTGATGGCTTCATTACCTTCATTATCTTTTAACGAAGAGATGAGATAATGACGATGTTTCAATGTCACATTTACATGGAAGAACTTCGTTCCAGCATCACCTAATGTAGCCCATTTAATTTGGTCCCTTTGTTTCCAGTAAGCTCTCTATTTAGATAGAAGATCTTGTAAGTGCTGAATTAGAATGTCCTTAAAGTTCTATTCATGAATTGTTAAATCTCAATGTTCCTCTATGAAGTCCAGAAGCTGAATAACTAATTTCACATTGTCTATCAATTTTGCTAGATTTGCAAGACTTCTATGCCAATTTTTGATAGCTTTCCTTGCTTTTTTGAGCTTGGCAGTTAGTCTTTTTGTTGGATCTGGCTAATAGATTGGTTGAGCCCAAGTATTATGAAAAACTGACCGGAATCCTTTATGTTGGAGCCAGAAATTTTCGAACCTAAACACAGGTGGTTTTGGAACGTTTGTTCTAACTGTGATAACCCAAGGGACATGATCTGATGTGTCTCTGGCTAGGGAATGTGCAGTAGTGGCTAGATATTGTAAAGACCATGCTTGAGAAACAAAGCACTAGTCCAAATTTTCTAGCAGAGGGTGGCATTGCATGTTTGACCAGGTGAAATTTTGCCCTTTGAGTGGAATTTCTTGAACTCCCAGCTGACTAATTGGCAAGTTGAAGTTAAGCATCCTTTGTATGTTGTCCCCTGGTTTGTTATGGTTCTCAGGAGCTCTAATCATATTGAAGTCTCCAATAATGATCCAAAGTCTCACTACAGGAAAACACTTAATTCCCGTTGGCCAGGAACCGATGGGAATAAGCCTTAAACCAATGGGAATTACTAATTCCCGTCAGTTTAGGGCTTATTCCCATCGGTTGTAAGTCGACAGGCGTCAGATGTCGGAGATAAGATTATTCCTGTCGGCCGCTGACGGGAATAATTAATCCCTGTCAGCCACTTACAAGCCGACGGGAGTTATTGTTAATTACCATCGGCCAGACCAACCGACGGGAGTTACTAATTAATCCCCATCAGCCCTACCTGGCCGACAGGAGTTACTAGGCCAATGGGAATTAATTGTTAATTCCCGTCGGTTCGACCATAGCCGACGGGAATTAACTGGGCCGACGAAAATTACCCTATACTGCTACAAAACCAGCACTAAATTAGGTCACTATTTCTGCACAATTGCACACATAACATATATATCACATAGAACAGACACATTACAAACACATGCATTCATAATCAATTCACGTATTACAAACATAACATCCACCAACATAGTTTACACAAACATTTCAAATAGAAAGTACGACATTAGTTCAAGTGTTTAGTTCGCGAAAAACATAGAGTCAACGAGTTAAGAAACATAGCATGCACGAGTTCAAGTGTTTAGAGATAGCCACCACTTGGGTGGTTAGAGCTTTGACCGCTACCGCCACCACCACCAGGAGGAGGGAATGCGAAGAGGGAGTCAACAAATCCAGTCCCTACTGTAGGATCAAACCCACTACCACCCGCTTTGGGCGTAACCTATGCAAGTTAGCAAATATCAACACGTTAAATGCAAATATCAAAAAGTATACAAGTGTATAAATTCATCGAGAGTTATCAAACGTACCCTATCTCCAAGTGCAGGTATATGTGTCGGAGGGGTGTTGAACTGTGGTGGCGGAGCTGGTGTGGATGCAAATTGGCTCCATTGTGGTGGCGGTGGAATATTTGGTGTCATGCCCTATTGCTGCATTAACTGTTAAACATATGTGTTACTATTGAAGATGTTGTATTGAAATATAATAATTTAGAGTTCGGATTATGTGTACTCACTTGATACATCGCTTGGTTATGTGCATTGCAAGCCTCCATAAATTCTCGTTGTTGTCTCATCTCTTCACGCATCCTCATAATCTCCAACTCCTGCTCGTTCGGTCGATGAGAGCATGAGCTACGGGAAGACGAACCTGTCCTCTGAGATGTCACCGATGACGAGTCAATGAATCCGTCGAAGAGTGCGTATCTATAAGTGATTCAAAAATTGTGATTACTGCATAATCAATTTAGTGTCAACCACATAATTTAATAAGTTAGAGCTTACCGTCCATGCGCCTTGCCACCACCACTTGCGTACACCACCGAGGGATCCACCAGTTCATGGCGCCAGTCGAAGTCAAGGCCATGGCGACGAACCATCTCCTCCCCATATGCCGCCTATACATCATTCACAGCCTTACAAATGCAGGAATTTCTATACTTTGAACGTTTGTACTTTTGGGCCAAAACTCACTAGCCGATCCGTGGTTGTCTAGTTGTAGAGCTGGTCAGGGTTGTTAGGGTCTGGTCCTTTGTGGCCCTCCTGGTAGACCTCAATGTCACTAGGCTTATGGCCACTCGTAGCTTCCTGTATAAACAAAAAACATTCATAAGCAATCGTACTATTTGCTGATCAACATAGCTAGATCAAACTTACCATTCTTTTAGCTTTTCGGAGCATGTCGTCACTGCCAAACTTGTGGTTAGGATTGATTCCTCGACATTGCCTGTGATGCGCTGACGCTTTCTGGAAGCCTTCGGAAGCCCAATATCGACACCAAGCATAGTACGCATCAGGCATGGGCACCATCCATGGAACCATCACTTGCACACACAATGTTACATATTATATCAATCACAACAATCAATAAAAAGGGTAAAACAAATTGAATACTAACCTCACGATATTGATCCTCAGTCAAATATATCTTTGAGGACCCTTTCTTTTTATTCAAGGGGCCTGCTTCTTCTGGATGTTTTTGAAAATACAGGTTCCTTTTTATACAGATCTATCCTCAAGTGCCACAAGGTTATAAAACCAATGAAGGAAGGCTTCCCTACCATGTGGAGTACAGGGAGCGTAAACATTCATGAGCCACCAGTCTTGATGTGTCATTTTTGAGTGAAATAGAATAGTATGCCTGAAATCATTTTGTTGAATCAACTCAGCATCGAAGTGTGAACTTTTCCAAATCGTTATAATCCCCCTAGATGCACCATGAGAGGGGCCAAATACGAATTTGTCCAAAGATCTTGTGCAGAAATTATGAATGTACGATTCATCAAAGTGTTCTCTTTTGGTTTTCTGAATACAATTAATGTCACAGTTGGTCTCAATAATTTTATTCCTCAAAGAGTTCCATTTGGTTGTGGCATTAATTCCCCTTATATTTAGTGACAGAATTTTCAATCCATGACGATTTCGCTGATGTAAATTATCCATTGTATACAATAAATAGTAGACGGAGGCCTTTGAATATGCATAACATATTCAGACAAGATAGCTATAAAAAGAGAGTCCATAAAGGCCATAATATGAGTGAGAAATAGAGAGCCACAACATCATATATATCCATAATGTTATCAAAAGAGTCATAGACTCGCCTATAGTTCATCAAAGTAAGCAAAAGGTGCGCAACGAGTGCACCACCATAAACAGCTAGTTTAAACATATCCATAGATAACACCCAATCAACAAAAGCATAAGTATGGGCACAGTTTATACTGCACAACCCGTGGGGAAGGCATGTTGCCTTTACTCCCTAGCCGGGGCACTTGGCCCTACTTCATCATCATTGTTTTTGGCTTCAATCCGACCCTCAGCTGACATAGATTCTTCATCTTTATTGTTTGTGTTGTCACTTAATTTACTTGGTCTCTAGATTGTATTGCTTGTTGTCTTGGAGCCATTTAGAGAGCTTGGATCAAGGACCTTTGGTGCAACTTTGTAGAATTCCTCTCCAAGTTTTTTAATGATTTTGGGAGATATTATTGGTGGGTCCATGTGCGAGCAGCAGGTGCATCGCCTTTCTGCCTTTGAGCAGTTTTTGAATCCCCTTGCCTTTTCCTGAAGTCTAACACTCCTTCTAACTTCAGTTTCCACTAAAATAGGTTTTTTCTGCTTCAAAGTATCTTTTGTCCTCGTTGGTGACTGTTGTTCTACTTGCATGTCTTGGCCAGGGAGTGGCAGGCACTTTGTTGGGATCTGTAGCGACACAATTTCCATGCTAGGCTCTAGAAGAGCGAAGATCGCATCTGAAGTTAAGAATTTTTAGCCTAGTCAAAGGAGTCAGGTTTCAGAAGCAAGCCCATAAAGAAATCAGCCCACACTTTTGGCATAGTGACTAGAACTGAGTTGCTTGGGAGGATACCAACCTAGGAGTTGAAACGCTTTCTAGCCAAGAAATCTTCATATGCTTGGTCAAAGTTGAGGGGTTCCAAATGTTGCATAAGGCCCACATTAATATTTTCCTCTATCTGCATGTTTGCATCCCTCTGGTTCTAGTTTCCCTCCACTTGCATGTTGTCTGGAGCGAATGCTGGGATAGCTAGCACAGCCGTAGCTTGTTCTGGGGCTTCCTCTTGAGGGAATTGAAATCATCAGGGGAATTATTATGTCATTGAAGAATCCCACCGAGTCATCTGAAGAAGGTAAGTCTTCAAGGCCAAAAAGCTGATAGCTAAGCTGCTCTTCTTCATTGTTTACATTCATATTTGGTTCTTGAGGCTGCACCTGCTGAATAGGCCAATCATCCAACCCAGCATCATCATTTTTTCCAAGCTCACTTCAGCTTCATTTGTCCCCTCAGGAGGTGGTATGTTTGATCAAACTAAGCAGTGACAATGGGCTACCCAATCCCAAAGAATTCAGCTGGCAGTTGGTGTCCATTATTTTAGTAAGGTGGAACATGGTCCTCATCTTGGGGGAGAGCTCCTAACATGAGTTGTTACACAATATCACATTGGACTGTCCAAGAGACTCCTTGAAAACCCTTAGCAACAAAAAAGACTATAAATTGGGGAACTTCTTGCAAGGATGTAACCCTAGCACGAACAAGTAATCTAGTCACATTTGAAAGGTCAAGGTCCCACATGAGAACCCTACCAAAGGAGTCAACCACATTTTGGATGTGCTCATGGGTCCAGAAGTCAAGGGGAAAACCAAGAAGCAACAACCAACATTCGTGATTGAAATTCAGGGCATGTTGGTTCCAAGCTTCATTATGCCTTATAACAGTAAAAGTGAACCCTAAAGCTTGTTGAGGCTCCATTGCCACCAAATTATCTCTATCAAAGACAAATCTAGATCTCACCAAAGCTTGACCCAAATGTGATCGTTGGATGCCCCGAATTTGGATATTTCTGAACCCCACCAAATATTCTCGAATAATATCATCAAAAATCTGAAAGTTAACCTCATGGTCCGGAAGCAGGTGAACTAGAACAATATCCCAATCTTCATGAGTGGTAGGTTGCGGACGAGTCATTATACATACCATGATTTCTTGAAGATCAACCTGTTGCGCCATGAAGCCTTGTGGGAGAAATGGCGCAGGATCAACACTATGATACACCATTCCCTCACGGACTTCTTGGTGAATAACTTGCTTAGACGTCAACTTGGATGAACGCTCAGTGGCACACGAGCTCGGCTGAGGGGGCGGTGATAGCTTCTTTGGGCAAGCAGCGGAGGAGGGTTTTGTGAAAAGTGAAAGAACTGTGGAAGGCGAAGAGGCGCTTCTCGCAGAAACCGCCAGAGCAAACTCACCAAAATTGTTGTAACGAGGCAGGGACGATGGCCCACATGCAAGTGAAGCCAGGAGAGTCCTGAACCAAATATGCGGTGAAGATTCCCAATCTGCATTCTTGAATTTATTTTGGAAAGAATCAAAAGAACTTCTAAAATTCTGGCCCGAAATCCCGAAAATTTGTTGAAGGCTATCAGTCTTGGAATGTCCGAAACCATTACATAAATCACGTCCCCTTGATTCGGGGGGGCAAATAATTGAAGGAACCTGAGGCCTAGACATTAACACCATTTTTATTTTGATAAAGGCCCAATAACGCCTTGGGCCACCAATAGGACTTTCGGGGGGCCAAGAGCTAGAATTTTGGATGCTGAGTGAATTGGAATAAAGCCCCTTAATGGGTATGTTACCAGAACTCAATGATTTTTGAATTTGAAAATTGAAAGAGGCCTCCCTACCGCGCAAGCGTGAGTTCTTCACCGTGTTCTTCGCAAGTCGAGATAAATTATTGTTTGGATAGCCAGATCGAACAATGGAGGTCGGCTTTTGATAAGAAATCCTGTTGAAAGCCAAAGATCTTGGTCGAATGGCCATACGCAAAGACCTTGTGTCACCTGATCCACCCAGAGGCACAACATTTGCACCTAAAAGTGCAGGCCTACGAGTAACATCTGCATAGGACACAAAATTTCTACGATGCCGGGAAACCACACTCCAGGACTTTGATTCTTCTTCAGTAAACATATGCCATTCTCTGACCCAATTCGTACCACCAAAGTTCCACAAATGCAAATACGCTTTGAAAGAACATTTGAAAGATCTTAGATGATATACTATAAATCCCACGTCTTAACATGATAACGAGAAGCGAAAAAACCCGATCAGACAGAGGGATAATTCTGAAAGCTTCAACTGATCCACCAATAAAGGATTATAGGAGGAACCCAACCGATTCGATATTGAGGCGCAAAGAGCACCTGCCGAAGGAGATAACTAGAAAAAAACTCAGAGATGTTTGTTGCCCGGAAGATAATTGACAGGGCGGTTGAACTTGTTGAGAATCCATTCTTGAAACTGCTGAGAAATCCAGGGCCTTGACAAAACTCCCACCAAGGGGCACCATCTTCTAGTAGTCGAGTTTATCAAGAACGTGGATTACAAGTACGCTTGCTTCCATATTTCGCCAACATTACTTTGTGTATATGCATGACCTATCCTTCTCTAGTCTTTAACAAAAACATATAATTGCACTAAGATATTATTCGCTTATAATTAGTAAAGGAGTTAACTAAAAACTTAGCATAAGTAGATCTAGATCTAGGTCGAAAACCTTGTACATTCATTGAGGAAGAGAGATATTGACCAAGTAACTAGAAATTGATGTGAGCCTACTCCATAAAAGTCAGTTGGGAAAAAAAGGGTCTAAATTGCTCTCCCTGCAGGTTATATTGAAGAGATGACAAACAGCTGGTGTTCTTGTTTCATACAGTGTGTGTACATTTATATATAATTTGGAGGCAAGAGGCAAGTCAATTTGTAGCAACAACGCCCTCGGAGAACGCAGGCCTATCAGCACTGAGCACCGCTTGTGTCGTATCCTCATGCACTCCACCACGGGTCCTGGCCGGTCCTGAAGTCGGTCTCCACCCAGGGGACGAAGAGGACCTTGCCGTCGTCGACGTCGGCGTGAACCAGGGCCAGCGACTGTTAATACAAGAGCAATATATCAATGCGAAACAGATCAGCTGGAGCTCAACAATCAGCTCCACTATCATAAGGAAGCTAGATCATCCATGAAATGGGTGCGTTTGTTTTTACCAGAGGCGCCGGTCCGCGGACCACCTTGCCCTGGTTGTTGTACTGGGATCCATGGCAGGGGCAGATGAACTTGTTCTCGGCGCCGTTCCACGGCACGACGCAGCCGAGGTGGGTGCACACGGCGTTAATCCCGTAGGTGGCCAGCGTCTTGTCCTGCTCCACCACCAGGTACGTGGGGTCACCCTGCACGCGCGGCGGCGGCGGCGCACGCAGACACGCCGGCCGTGAGCATCATCAACGCAACAGACACGCCTGCAGCGGCAGGTGACGACGACGATGGCGGGTGAGTACGTGACTGACCTTGAGCCCCTGCGCGAGCGTGCGGTCGTTGGGACCGTGCGTGTTGAGCCACTCCTCCACCGTGATGTCGTTGCCCAGCTTGTCCTTGGCGTAGGTCCCGCCGCCGCCGTTCCCGGAGCTGCGTGCAAAATCGACCGGCCGGCCGGGGTGCTATTCGTTAATAGTTGCTGGGCGGCCGGTAACACGTGTATACAGTGCGCCGCTAGCTAGCTGTTGATGCAAAGCAACGCGGTCGACACGACGACGACGACGACTCACCCGGCGGGGACGAAGAAGGCGCCGTAGGGGACGACCATGCCGACGGTGGGCAGCGATATGGCGCCCAGGAGGAGGAGGTTCATCAGCTTCCGCTTCTCCATGTCGGGGACGCGGTCGGCGGGGATGCTGCTCGCCGCCTGGCACGTGATGCTCCGCTGGCTTGCGCGCTCCCGCCCCATCCCCAGGCCAAGCCCCTTCACTGGCTTGCCCAGCGTTGCGCGGGACCGGCAGAGCTGCCATTGCAGGCAGGGGCATCAGTATATGCATGAAGAAACCATGTTATGCGATTCAGATGCAACTTTGGTGGGCGAGACTGAAGAACGCGCTGGTGGAAGCTAGTGACGCCATGGACAGACTCTGTTTCTCCTCGGCCCGCCGCCAAACACACGAGACAAGGGTCAATGCCAGGGGAGGTAGGCGCCCCGTGGCAGAAGAAGGAAGTTGCTGCTCACCTGGGTGGGGTTGGCGGCGGTCGAGAGCGCCGCGGAGGTCGCCATGGCCGCAGCAAGGGAGGAGCGGGCCAAGACGGCTGGTGTTCACTCACTGGCGTCCACAGGCTTGCGGATGAACCGCCCGGGGCCTAGCCTAACTATATCTCTGCCCCGTGTGGCGAGGAAGGCGGCCGGTGATTGGTTGATGCGCAGCCACCGCGCACCGGACTGCGTCCACCACATGCCGTGGCTGTGGGCCGTGGCTGTGCACCCGCGCGCGCTCTGCTTCTGACGCGGTGTTTATCGGCAAACTATTCATTCAGTTCTTATAAAAAAATATACTTCCTCCTAAAATATTAAAATATAGTTTTTTCTAGCTCATTTTTTTTCTGTCCACACTCATCCAAATGATGATAAATATATAGATATATATGTAAACTAAATTTATATATTTATATATTACTTAATAAATGTGTAATTAGGGTAAAATAAATTATACTTTGGACCGGAGGGAATATATATTTGTTGGTCACTTGTTTTTAATTGCTATATGATATTAAAAATAAGGCAACACAAGTTAGAGGATTAAAACTTTCTTCCTTTAACTATACTTTCTCCGAATAGATAGTCTAAGGAAGAAAAAATAAATAAAGGACACAGGCGAAGTAAGGATGTATAAAAGTGTGATTAACGACGAAGCAAGCTACTCATCGTGTATGCCTTGGCATACTCTTATTTCACCCTTATGAATTAAATGTACAAGCATACCTTCGTTTTACACAAAAAAAACAACTAGAATGTACTTCGAAGGCTAAGAGCATCTTCAAGAGACTAGCTAAATAGCTTGTTAAGCTAAATTTTAGCTATTTAATAGCAAAATAGTTCTCCAACAGGCTAGCCATTTAACTTGACAAGCTATCCGGCTCTCTAAATTGACTCCCTCACTAGCCAAATTTGGCTAGCAAATCTCGCTAGCCAAGCTAACTTGCATGTTGGAGAGTCTGTTGGAATGATATGTTATATTTAGAGTTTAATCTTTATAGAGTGACAAATAAAGAGTCAAATAAAGAGTCAAAAATAAAGAGTCTTTTGGAGATGCTCTAAGAGAGATGAGGCTTGAGGTCCTCCAAAAGGTGCATTTATGCATGACACGATTCATCTATTTATAGATGAGGGGGTATAGCTTTGTATAAAATTATAAATCTGCCCACAAAGTTTACAATTATTATTTACAAATATCATGGGGCATCAATGTCTTTTCTCTCTATTTCTTGTTGCACAAGTCTTCAACCTTTTCTCCTTCGTCGCTTCCGCACACGAAGTCTTTTGCACACGGAAGCTGGTGACTTCAGCCTTCATCATTGCCACCCTTCCTTATGTGCCTGAAATACATCTTTTTATGCTGAAGGTTAGCTATTTTGAGGATCTTCGACCAACTAGGCCCCCAACAGTAGCCCCTTGCGGGATAAATTCATTTTTCATAACGAGCTCGGAACACAAAAATATATCTAGGAGGCCTTGAGCTAAATGTCCGAAGAACATCTTCCTAAAGCTCATTATGGAAAAGGTTAAATGAATACTTTGGTACAAATGAAACCAAGCTCGTGTTCCACCAGACATGGAGAAGGTGGGAAGGCCAACGTCCACGTGCGCGGATTATTTCACTGCTCGCGCCCTTTCACATCCAATTCTCAGTATAAAAGCTGCGGAGCGGGTGCGAGCGAGTCACATTTACTACCCTCACCCGCTTGCTGCCAAAATTTTCTGCGACTCTAAAGCTTTTTCTCCACCACTGCCTCGAAGACTAGTTTCGGGAAAACACCTTCGGGTAGATATTATCTAGATGGCTAGGATCCGCTCAGTTGCTAGACTGGTCACTCTGACTTCTTTGGAGGCACTTTAGGATACTTTGCTAATTTCCGAAGCCATGAAGGCTTCGTCCTCAGCAAAGCCAGTGGAGGAGTTGCCAAAGGATAGGCCATCGAAACCAAGTCACATTGAGATGGGCCGATACGCAATGAAGGAGAAAGATTTGCAAACTATGAAGAAGCTTGGTTACTTTAGCAACAAGGTCAACGTATGACTCCCTGGAGAAGAGACAACTCTCAAGCCCAAGAAAGACGAAGTTGTTGTCTACATGAGCTTTTTCAAGGCTGGACTTCGGCTGCCCATGTATCAATTGATTGGAATGATATTGCAAAAAAACACTAGGTATTCATGCATCAACTAACCCCAAATGCCATAGTCCGCCTTAGCGTCTTTATTTGGGCTATTCGAAGCCAGGATGGATGCACTGAGGTTTATGCATTTTGAAGAATCCATGACTTGCATTATCAAACAAATGCTAGAGCTTCAGACAAGCTTCATAACAACTTTAGATGTTACAACTTTGTGTATCGCAAAGACATAGTCGTCGTGGTTCTAGCATATTGGACAAAATGGCATGGGGACTGGATGAAGGAATGGTTCTATGAGGGAAGTCGATTCTGAGAACCGCGAATATTTCAAAAGCATGTCGTTGAGTCCTTTGAGGACTAGCTTCAGTCTAAAGAAGCCGAACTATGATATGGGCGAAGCTGCTGAAAAGTGCCATAAAATTTTCAACACGATCGCTAAGAGAATTGGCTCTCAGGACCTGATTCAAGAAGCACTTGCCTACAATATTTTTCCCACCCGAACTGGGTGGAAGCTGCCGAAGGAGTGAAGAGGAAGGAACATGAACTTGTCACGCTATCATATGAGTTCAAAGAACAAGCTTCGTAAAAAGTTCCTTACACTGGATGGCTAAAGTTAATAGAAGAAAGGTGCAATAAGATTGTTGGAGACTATCTTGCGAGAGAACACAAAGATATGACATCTACCTTTAAGAACCAAGGTAAACTTAGGATAAACATAGTCATGAATGCTATAGGGTTTGAATACCCTAATTATACAAATCCTGCACACAACGCCGAAGTTGGAGAAAAAATGAAGAGGACCACGAAGGTTAGTGGGGGTAAGGCAGTGAAGAAGACTATCAACGATGATACAGAAGATGAGGAATGTGAATATGACAAAGAGTCACCTTCAAGTAAGGTCGTATCTTCAAAGAAGAAAAAGGCCAAAATTTCTTAAAAGAAGATTCTGGTCGCGCAAGAACAAGGAAAGGGGAGCACCAGTACTACTTTGTCGCTTGGTTGTACATGAATCCTTGAGGTAATGATTCGACCTCTTCCATTTTCCACTCTAAGTCCCTTGGGGCCAGAACTGACCAGACTGTTGACGATTGCAAAGGGAACTGACGAAGGTGGCCAGGCTTCGGTAGCTGCGAATGGTAAGGACCCCCTTTTTGAGGAAGAAGTGGATAGCCCACGCATCCAAAGTCTTGACGATGCTGTTTTCGGAGTTTCATCAGAGGAGGAGAAGAAAGATGAGGGGAAGGGCACCGAATGTGGTGGATCTTCGGGGCACAAAAAATAGCCAAAGAGCCAAGCTTTTCCCTCGGGATAGATACAGTCGAATCCGCCCAATCTACTAACGAAGATATGGATGAACTTGGATTTTTCTTAAGACATCTTAGCGAAGAAGAGCTGAGCGAGGAGAAAGCCTCAGAGCTTGAGGATAAGGCCGAAGCCATGGGATACGGTCCTAGAGCTATGCTATTTGCCGGGGGAGATAAAATGATGATGTGCGTATCTGATGCTAATGAGTCAAGGATTGTGAAGAATATTACCCGAAGCATCAGGTTTCCAGAAATCGAGGATCAGCTGAGCAAAATCAAAAAGAGGAAACTGTCCCACAGTTTGGCTTACACAAGTATCAATGTAAAAAGATCCTCTCCCCCTTTTTATGTAAGTTCGAAAGGAAGATTCTTTGCAACTAACCTAGTTGTCTTCGTAATGCAGGGGCTTATTGTGATATTCTGGCCCTTAGGATGGTGATTTTCTGGCCCAAGGCTTAATAAAATTAATAGAGTATGCATACCAATAAGGTGCATCTTCTTTTTTGGAAGCCTATCTCGAAAGAACGTCCAAGTTAAGCGTGCTTGGCTTAGAGCAATTTGGGATGGGTGCCCGACTGGGAAGTTTTCTCGGGTGCGCATGGGTGAGGACAAGTGCACACAAAGACTCGTGTTGGTCTGTGGGGACAATATATGATCCTAGAGAGCTATCAAGAGTAAGTATCGTCGGTCCAGGGATTGGATGGGGTGTTACAAGTGGTATCAGAGCCAACCCTCGATGTTTCACGAGCGTGTGTGGGTTAGGGGTTCGGGTATATGGTGCATGGCGCATGTGGGCCCGGAGTGGTCACATGGCATGGCATATGACGACACTAGACACACAGACATGACTAAGAGGGGAGGTTCCTGGATTAGGGTTGACCGACGAGAATGTCGGTCTTCTAAGGGGGGTGGATTGTGATATCCTGGCCCCTAGGATGGTGATTTCCTAGTTTAAGGCTTAATAGAATTAATAGAGTATCCATACCAACAAGGTGCATCTTCTTTTTCGGATGCCTATCTCGAAAGAACCTCCAAGTTAAGCGTGCTTGGCTTGGAGCAATTTGGGATGGGTGACCGACCGGGAAGTTTTCTCAGGTCCACATGAGTGAGGACAAAGTGCACACAAAAGACTCGTGTTGGTTTGTGGGGACAATATATGATACTAGAGAGCTGCCAGGAGTAAGTACCGCTAGTCCAGAGATTGGATGGGGTGTTACACTTATGTTTAAGCAAAGCTCTGAAAATCTAGCAAGAAAAGGAGAATGATGATCATGAAGCAAATATTACGAAGCTTCAGGACGAGGTAACAAGACTTCAGAATGCTTTGGAAGAGAAAGAAAATGAGATAACATCTTTCAAAAGCAATCCTATCGAAGCAAAAGAAGAGAAGGAACAAGCAGAAAAAGCTCACAATGATGATACAATGAAATTGAAAGAGCAAGATGAAGCTATCAATGAGCTTCGCACCAATTTTGAAAAGGAGAAAGAAAATAGTAAAAAACTGCTTGTTGGGTCACCTTTGGGGCCAATGTTTAGATGTCGCATCCCGGTGCTATGATTCCATGAAGAAAATTTTCTCCTTAGTTGGTGCAGCTTCAAGGGCAAGCTCTTATGCTAGCGGGGATACTAGAGGGGTGTTTGCCTAGACCGAGAAAGAGTTATGGGAGCTCGAAGCCATAATTGACGCCCGAAGCGATTACTGCGCGATGATTGGATCTCACAGTATGACTTCGGTGCTAGAAAAGACGGTTTGTGATCATATCAAGGCAGTGGGGAAACCCGACTTCGGCCCATCTATAAAAGATATAAAGATGCCCTCGAAGAACGTACATAATGCTGGAAAGAGATTTTTCTTTGAGATCTAGAACAAGGGTGGTCGATAGCTAGATGCTTCGGAGGCCGAGGCCTATACGAAGAAGGTTCAGCTTCACTGGGTGATTAGGTTTAAGCTCTGCATTTCCTTATAAATGACTTCAAAGCTTTTTCACCTTTACTAGGTGATCAAGGTCGAGCTCTGCATTCCCTTAGAAACGACTTCGAAGCCTTTTCACCTTTACTAGGTGATCAAGGTCGAGCTCTGCATTCCTTTAAGAACGACTTCAGAGCTTTGTCACCTTTACTAGATGATTGCAAACTTACCTTCAGAATGGGGACCTTGGAAACAAATCTTTTTACACCTCTTACTGTTGCACCCGAAGGTGCTGCTTCGGTGTAACCATGGCTAAGGGAAATGCACCTATATTAAACTTAGGCGCTCTTGTGAGGTATTACATCCTAGGCCTCATTAGAAACCTTACCCCCTCTGTAAGGAAAAAGGGTGCCGAAGCTTGAAAAGATGAAGCTAAATGTATTATCTTCAGAGCTCATCGGCATTCCATGGCCTTGGAACTTCGTTTCCCTCTATGTATTTCAATCTGTATGAACCTGGTCTATTCGAAGCTGAGACCTAAAAAGGGCCTTCCCACTTGACTTGCATTTTTCCTGCTGTATATGGGGTTAGCCACTCTTCGGAGCACCAAGTGACCTGGTGCTATGTTTTTGAGCTTGACCTTTCTATCTCGCCACATTATTGTCTCTTCTTGATATTGGATAGTCTGTTATCAAGCCCGGCTACATCGATATTGGATAGTTTGTTATCAAGCCCAGTGAGCTGAAGGTTTTGAACCGGAAGATGATGACTCTCTTGAAAAGACTCTCTTCCGGGCAGGACTTTGGCTGTCCATGTTCAGGATGATTACCGAAGTACTGAACAAATATGAGGTCTACATGCACCAACTAACACCAAATGCACTAGATAGACTTAGTGTCTACACATGGGTTGTGCATAGCAAAGGTGTGCCCGCTGATGTCGAAGCATTCTGCAGGATACATGAGTTGCACTATCATATGAAGGCCAGGGCTTCAAACAAACTGCACATCAATTTTGGGTGTTACAGCTTTGCCTACCGCAAAGATTCAAGGTTTCTAGTGCTTGCGTACTTGAAAAGTGATCAATTGAATGGACCAAGGATTGATTTTATGTGAAGGCTGATACAAATAAGAGAGATGAATTCAAAGCCATTGTTATGTATTAATAATAGAAGAAGTTGGGCCTAGACTCATTACATATAGACATCGCTATATACATCTTCCTGTACATCTAACAACAACATCATACATAATTAATCTCATCATTGAACGATGGACAGTGCGTGCACTTTATCTCTACTACTTCCTCCGTCCCAAAATAAAATTTATTTTATCTTTTTAGTTGATTCATACAATAATTAATGTATTTGTTATATATATATATATATTATATATTATATATTATATTTGAACATAGACATAAAAAACGAGAGGGGGAACGACTAATATTTTAGGACGGAGTAGTATTAAAAAGATAATTAGGCAAAAAAAAAATAAGTGCGTGTATCAAGTTAGAGATTCAAATCTTGGTAGCTAGGACTCGAGGAATGTACCTATCGAAACAAACTGGACGAATTTGCAAGAAAGAATGATACAGTAAAAAAAGCGTTTGCACTAGCAGCTCCTTGGGCTGCTCGCTTTTCTTGACACAAAATATGATACTCTCGATCGGATCCAATATTCAACGATGAAATGTCCTTGATGCGTACGAAGGATGTTTTGTCGATAATGGCTCAATAGTATATATAGCTAAAAAGTAAAACAAGCGTTTGATGTCGATGTTGCTGTGATGCCTCAATCTCATCGATCTAGCCACGACAAGGGAACGAGCTACTAAAAAATAATTCACCAGCGCCGATAGTATTTCAAATTTGCAATGTCCCCTTCAGCCCGGCATTGGATCAGCTATCCACCTCCATGGCTCCATCTAATCATGCAGCAACAAGCTATCTGCTTGGTTAAGTACGCCACGCGATTGCGCAGTTAATGGTTCCAATGGTTTTGTTGAAGAAGAATGGGATGTGAGCAAGATTCATGAGACTGTACATCTCTCGGGCTAATTGTATAGACGATAGTCCAAAAAAAACTTCACATACTGTTGTAGTGTTGTTTTTCAAGAAGAGCGCTTGACACAGAGACTGAGCTGAGAAACAAGTTCTAATGCAATGCAAAATACTGCAGGCCGGTCCTTCCAAAAAAGGTTTTCACTGCCAAACAATGCACAAGCCGAATTTTACATGCCATGGTATCCTTCTCCGTACAAATCGAAAGAGATTGGCACCAAAATTATGTACTTGCGGGGTGTCTATCTACCATTCACTCACTAACTCCAAGAAGAAGGATGCAGTTTTGGAGCAGAACGCAACGCAACAGCTACCTACCTACCTTTTGCAGTTCACCGTGGCGCGGTTGCTACACTTGGCCCTCCAGGTCCAGCTGCCGGCCGGAGGACCCGGCCACCACCTTGGGCGCCTGCTGCGGCGGCGGGAGAACGGGGCGCGCGCGGCAGACGGGGCAGGTGGCGCGCGCGCAGAGCCAGGCGTCGACGCAGGCGGCGTGGAACGCGTGCCGGCATCCGGGCAGCGCGCGCACCGCGTCCCCGTCCTGCAAGGCGCTCAGGCACACCGCGCACTCCGCAGGAGACTCGCCGCCGCCGCCGTGCGCGTCAGCCCTGAACCTGAGCACTGGCATGGCCGCTAGCGCCGCCCTGTCCATCCCGCCCGCGGGCCTCTTCTGCGCGGGCAGCCCTGCGAGGCCGGAGTCCGTCCGGTGCACGCCGTCGCGGCCGCTCCACCGCACGTACAGGTAGTTCATGTACAGTATCACCCCGTACAGCACCAGGCACACCGCCGTGAACGCGCCCACCAGCTCCAGCGTCGCGCCCGAGGCGCAGCACCCGCGGTGGGCCGGCGGCGGTGGAGTCCCCGACCCCGACGCGTCCACCGCGGACATGCCGCTCGTGGATTGGTTTGGTTGTCAGCTACCACTGCCAGATGGGGGATGCCACGGCAGAGCAAAAGCAGAGAGCCGTGGCGCGCGTTTCTTGGGCAAGCTCTGGTACGGTGGTCGCCAGGTTGGTGCGAGGAGAGAATTGTTATGGGGTTTGGGAAGTAATGGTGGGGTTCGGACTGGTGGTCTGGAATGGTCAGGATGTCCGTCTAGCTGTGCATCGTGATCATGTCGGCGATTAGATTGAGGATTAAGTGATTGATTAACTGCGGTTTGGTGTGCTTCAAGCGTCATGTGCTCACTACTGCTCATGGATGGAGAAAGGGTGATGAGAGAGGGCCGGCTTTTGTTGCCACGAATGGTGCGGTTGGCCTGCATTCTGCCATCCAGGAGGGTTGCACTGGCAGTATTGAGCTGAGCACACGGATTTAGATCTGATAAATGGCACATGGATTTGGAGACCGTTGATATGTAGGCATAGTAACCGGTCTAGTTTTGAAGTGGGATCAAACTCAGGGAAGAAAACCTCCCACGAAGAACTACTTATTCAAATGATATCCTCATAAGTTGCTCAACGTAGAAAAGAAAAAAAAAGATAGGTATAAAGGGTTTGAGTTTCCAAACTAGCCAAGATTATTGTCGACTACATTCATGTCATTGTGAATTACGAGCTAACACACATACTAGTTGCAAATTAAAGAAACCAGTACAACATACGTGTGTTGCGACGAAACATAAATATTCGATAAAATGTTAGCGTATTAGGTGGTAGCATGATTGGTTGCACATGCAAAAGGCTTATTTTTATCTGTTTGTTAGACGAGACGTGGGGATAAAGACAGGTATACTTGCTTCACACGCTCGGTGGTTACATGGTTGGTTGCGCATGTAAGAGATAATGCTTATCTTATCTGGTTGTTAGACGAGACTTAGGTGTAAAAACAAGGCTCGTTGAGATGTAGGAGAAAAAAATAGATCTAGATCTACGCGCTTCACGCGTAACGCACTATGGTGAATCTACGGATTGATTTCTTACAAAAGTAGTGACGCAGGACACAGTCAAAACTGATGCTTTATAGGCCATATTTGGTTCTATTAGTTAGGTTACTAAACTTCACTAAAATATCATGTTTAGTTCCAGTGACTAAACCTATCTAAAGAGCATTAATTAGTACAAACAATAACTGCATTACCCCTATTAAATGACGTGCGCCCATTAGGGCATGTACAGTAATGATTAATATAGAGACTCTTGAGGTGTTTAAAGGGGCTATTTGCAAAAAAAAATTGTAGAGCCTGAATAGACGTCTCTGGCTCGTAACCCAAGTAACAACAGACGCCTCACCTCCCACTATACGAATTCGTCGTCTATTCTATCGATCTGATGTTGTACAAACACATTTACTTCTGTATTTATTAATAGAATATATTTATAAACACTCCATTGTATAATATAGTCTCTTAGTTGTTCTTATGCTTGGAGAATCGCATGCTCTTACTGCTGTTGGTGCATAGAGCGAGGGCACTAAGGGCATGTATAGTGGAGAGACACCAAAACAGTTCTCCAAACACAAGAGACAACTAAGAGACTATATTATACAATTGAGTGTCTATAAATGTAGTCTATTAATAAATATAGAAGTAAATACGCTTGTACAACACCGGATCGATAGAACAGACGATGAATTCGTAATTGAGTTACGAGCCAGTGGCGTCTCTTTATAGAGAGACGCCTCCACGATTTTTTTTGCAAATAACCCCTTTAAACACCTCAAGAGCCTCTATATTAATCACCATTGTACATACCATAAGAGGGCAGTGCAAGTATGGTAAAAATCTTACTTTAGTCACTTTTAGTCACCCCTCTGGTGATTAGAGCACTAAACTTTAATCAATCCTTTTTAATTACTTTGTTTGCTTCTTTATAAACTATAAGTAACTAAAATTTTAGTCACCTCGAACGAAACGAGACCATGAAGCAGATATTAGCAACAAGAAAAGGACCCAAAGGCCACCCTCAAACTATGCCCACGTTTCTAGCTTCGACCCACAACCTCCGTGTGTCATTTCTCCATATTATTCTCCAATAAACTTCACTGTCCTCCTTTAGTCTCACATATACTTCCATTACTAATAGCAATAAGAAGTTTTATTCCTTTTTCTTTTATTTTTATTGTTTAAACCTTTGAGTGAGCCATTTCAAATAAAAAATCAAATGCGTGATTGTAGACCTATATATTTGAAACCTACAGTTTGATGTAAGTTTGCTTTTCCCAGTCCACGCCAAAAGATTGTAAATTTTATGTCTCTAAATAGATAACAATAATAGTTATTTGGTATTTTTTTTAAAAAAAATTTGTATGTATTTTCTTTTATAAATATTAGTTAAACCTGAAAATGTTCGGCTCCTTAGTAAAAAAGGGAGAATTGCACATCTTTTTGGATATTGTATAACACGCATGCATGTTTGAAAGTGGAGTAGGACTACAATTTTAATACGAACTTCAATTCGAAGTCGAGTTAAGCGAAATGACTCCGTTCTAGTTGCAGTTGCTGAGAATAGAATGACTTGGTTCGATATTTGAAAGATACAGTAGCTTTGTTCCATTGCGCGAGCAAAAGAAAATGAGAGTAATTTTTAGGGAGCGGTAAGACTCAGCCTGTTAGGCTAGTTTAGTAACTCTATTTTTTAAGATATTACTATTTTTTAAAGAGAAAATAAACTAATTTTATTTAACTTTTGAAAATAAGGTGGTTAAACTAGCTCTTTGAAGCTATTCCATCCTAGACTTTCTTCAACCAAACTCTGCTGAAATATTAAGGTAGTGTTTGATTGAGTAGCCAAGTAGAACGGAACCGTTCCATCCCTGATTCTAGGAATGGAGCCGCTCTGTTCTGTGTTTGATAAGTTGGAACGGAGCGGCTCTGTTTTTTGTTTGGTTGCAGACTGTGCGAGCAGAGCGTGACTGTGTGAGCGGGCTGGGAACGGAGCAACTCCGTCCGGTTGATTTTTTGGAGTAGGATGGTTCCGGATCTGAGGACAATATTCACTAATTGGAGCCACTCCATTATAGTTACTCTGTAATCAAACAACAATAAAACTGGGACAGAATGGCTCTGTTCTACTTGGCTCTTCAACCAAACAAGAATGGAGTTACTCCTAAACCAAACATTCTGAGCCAAAAATGGGACCTAAAACAACCTGTCTACCCTTGCTTGACGAGCAAACAAGACACACACTTCCATTTTGTTGCCGCAAACAGCTAAGCATCGCAGTCATCAGTTATCCCTCATCAGAAGGTTTCCGTATTTTCCTTTTACCAGCACATACCTGCGGCGGCGCCTCCGGATTCTTCGTCCTGCTGAAGTTGACTTGTGGGATTGTTCAGATCTGCCAGGGATCGCAAGGAAACGAAGAAACGGAGCTGAATTATTTGGGTGCTGATGGGGACACGGGAATTAGGCAGAACTGGGCCAAAGGCATCCAGAGGAATTATTTGGTCGTCTCTCACCACTGCTGTCTGCAAGAATAAAGGTCTCCAACGGTAAAAAAAAAAATTAAAAAAAAAAATCTGCACGAGAAAATATCTAGTGTTACCTTCATGAGCCAGAACATCGGGGCTCTCAGGATGTGGTGCAAATGATCCGTGGAGAAAGTCCCAGATGTAACATCTTGGTCATTTCCATCTCTATAATTTTATGAGGTGTTCTTCAGACATGTACTTTTGATTACTATGTATTCTATCTAGGGCATTCAGCTACTAATTAAACAACTGGCCGGGTGTCTTCAGATTATTATGTATTTTAGGGCCAATAATAAGATGTGAGAAGGCAAACACAAAGACTGGCAAACGATTCAGCCAGCTAGTTAAGTATGTCTTGAAACATGCATGACACGTGATCGACATGTTGCCACATTATCCTGTTTGTGATTAATTGTAATTTTTAGAATTTCGGACATCGTCTTGTCGCAACCTGAATATATCTATCTGTTTGTATAATGCCTAGCTAGCTAGTGAGCAAATAGATGTTGGTGTTCTTTTGTTTTCTTTTTTTCTGTGGCGTTGATAGATGTTAATTATTATTATTTTCTTTAAAAAGTTGATAGTGCGCATATGAGTGACAATGAGCTCTAAATTTTACACCATAAAATTTATTGATCGGATCAGATTAGGATCAGGCTTTATTTCTATTTATTTTTAAATTAAAATTTATTTAAGATCCTACCATTTTGTGAAGAAGCATTTGGATCGTGATCCATTACCACCCCTAAGCGCGCATAATGTAAATCAATAAAAATTGTGTAGAGAGACCTCTGTTCTCTTATTACCGTAGGTACTCGACCATTGCCATTACCATTTACCATTTACGTTAAATTTTCATGAGCCAAACAACGCCTTAGTCTCAATGGATGAAACCAATCTTTCATCTAAAAGATTCTTTCTTCTTTGACCCCACTTATTTTTATATATGACAGGATGTCATGCTGTTTTCTTTTCTTTTCTGGATATCTATCCATGTACATAGACACTCGAAATGCATTCCACAGTAGTCGTATGTATCTGCTGTCATTTTAGTGACGTCTGTCCTTTCACATGTTGCCAGTAAAACAACGCTAAAGTAAACTGGAGACTTGTGGTAAGGGCCTGCATGCAGGTATAGCCTGAGCAAAGCCCAATTAATTGCCTTGGTGTTAATACAAACAAGCAGCTCAACACTGACGGGGTATAATTTCTGAAGATAATATATAAAAATGGATCTATCAATTCTAGGTTTCAAATTCGCTGCACGTTGGAGGTTGGGTGTGTCACGTCGCGGAGGATTGGGACAGAACAAAAGGATGTAGGAGCCTACGTGGAGGTCGCAACCCACAGCACAGATATGGATCAGGTCTGGACAGCGACCAAGGCTGTGGGGGCGTGGAAAGGCGGCTACCAACCAACGGTTTTATTTTTATCTGCGGTTGGTTTGAGAAAACGGCTACACGTTACCAGGTTTTAGCTACACAGGAGGGTATTTGTTTAGAATTATAATAGGTACAGATTACATAATCTAACTTATTTTAAACTAAGTTAGTTTAAAATAAGTTAGATTTTATAATCTAGATAGATTATAATCTTTTTTCTTATTCACGTGGTAATGAGCTTCTTGTAAAGGATTACAAAACCTTAAATATATTCTTCGACATCATTGTCGGGTTGGTCATTTGATGCCTTTGTGCCACTCTTTGCCATATGGCAGCATGATTAAGAGAAGGGTGATAGAGCCTTCTTGATGGCAATACGGGCAAGACTCTTGTGGATCTTGTCATCATCATCGGAAGCCGCTCTTGCATCTGATCCCACTCAAAAAAATAGATCTAGCCTTCTTCTTCTTGCCATCGTATTCCTGATCTTTGTTTTTCTTCAAAGGTTTGTCCTTATTGGTTGGACTATATGTGACTAGATGACCCATCTCACTCACTACCGGAATCCGAGGCTTTGCCGAGTGTTGGCTTCTTTGCCGAGTGCCTTTTGTCGGGCACTCGGCAAAGAAAGCTTTGTCGAGTGCCGCACTCGGTAAAGTTAGGCACTCGGCAAACCGTGCTTTGCCGAGAGCTGAACACTCGGCACAGAACGGCACTCGGCAAAGACAACGTTGCCGAGTGTCAAACACTCGGCACAGGGGACTCTCGGCAAACGGCCGTCAGCGGCCGTCCCAAAGCTGACGGCCGTTAGTCTTTGCCGAGTGTCATCCGTTGGCTCTCGGCAAAGAGGTTCTGTGCCGAGTGCCACATAGTAGGCACTCGGCAAAGCATACTTTGCCGAGTGTCCTCTCTGGGCACTCGGCAAAGTATATTTTTATTTTTTTTATTTTGTCTCTCGAAATTTTTGTGGTATGTTCCTACACTATGTAGACCTACATGTATCATTTGTGGACAATTTTAACAGAGTTTTCAATCGTTAGTAGATTTAGTTCGTTTATTTGAATTTTTTTGGAAAATTTAAATTTGAACTGTAGGTCACTCGAAACTTGGAAAACCGTGCATGCAAAAATGATATTCATGTTACTTAGCATTAGTTACGACCGATTCCAGGAGCGGACCGAAAACTTCGAGCAACATGCTCACTAAACATGGCCGTGAACTTGCCATACACATGTTTAAAAATTGTATAAAACACAAACAAAGTCAAAAAATCCTGAAACTTGTCCACGTGTCATGATATCATATGTACAGGCTGCGATAAAAATTTTAGAATGTTTGGAGAAAGTTGTGGGACACTATGTGTAGAAACCTAGGAGAACTACACATGAAATCATAGAGTTTCAATGTAGTTCTCCTAGGTTTCTACACATAGTGTCCCACAACTTTCTCCAAACATTCTAAAATTTTTATCGCAGCCTGTACATATGATATCATGACACGTGGACAAGTTTTAGGATTTTCTGACTTTGTTTGTGTTTTATACAATTTTTAAACATGTGTATGGCAAGTTCACGGCCATGTTTAGTGAGCATGTTGCTCGAAGTTTCCGGTACGCTCCTAGAATCGGTCGTAACTTATGGTAAGTAACATGAATATCATTTTTGCATGCACGGTTTTCCAAGTTTCGAGTGACCTACAGTTCAAATCTGAATTTTGCGAAGAAATTCAAATAAACGAACTAAATCTACTAGATATTGCAAACACAGTTATAATTGTCCCCAAATGGTAAATGTAGGTCTACATAGTGTAGGAACAAACCATAAAAAGTTTGGTGGCCAAAACCAAAAAAAATACAAATGTACTTTGCCGAGTGTCAGATGGTGACACTCGGCAAAATATGCTTTGCCGAGTGCCTCCCAGGTAGGCACTCGGCAAAGAAGTGTGAAGTAATATTTGCCGAGTGTCCCCTGGCCGACACTCGGCAAAGGATCCTTTGCCGAGTGTCGCCGATCTGGCACTCGGCAAAGCTTATTTTAAAAATAAAAAAAAATCTTTGCCGAGTGCCAGATCGCGGGCACTCGGCAAAGAAGGAAAAATATATTTCCGCCCGGCTCCTTTCTTCTTCTTTCTCTCCTCACTCTCTCTGTTTCTGAGCGCTCGCCGCCACGCTAAACCGCCGCCGTGCCGCGTCGCCTCACCGCCGCTCACCGCCGCCCGCCCACACGCCGCCGCACCGCCGCACCGCCTCACCGCCGCCGTGCCCACTCGCCGTGCCCACGTGCCGCCTCACCGCCGCGCCGCCTCACCGCCGCCGTGCCCACTCGCCGTGCCCACGCGCCGCCTCACCGCCGCGCCGCCTCACCGCCGCCCGCCCACGCGCCGTCGTCCGCCCGCTCGCCGCCGTCCGCCCGCTCGCCGCCGTCCGCGCCTCCACCGTCCTTGCCTCCGGTACGTAATTGAAGAATGGATTAATTGTGTATATGGATATGGATATGGTTCTTCTAGTTTCCACTACAAATAAACAGTAAACATAAATGTGTGCATATGGATACGGATATGGTTGTTCTGTTAATTAGTTGTAGAAATTAATATTAGTTGGTGATTGTGGATATGAATGTCGATTAAATGTGATTGTCGGCCATCGTGCCGTTGATATATGTGTGAATGTCAGCCATCGTGCTGTTAATTTTATTTGCAGGTTTTGGAAACCTCCCCGTGCAGGGGAGGTGCTGCCGAATTTTTTTGTTGACATACTTGTTTATTTTTTTTGCAGAGGTCTTCCTAGCCGCTGCGGGTCTGCCTCGCGTCGCCACTGCACCGACCCGCCACTGCCCCACTAGCCTGACTCCACCGCCACCCTAGGTATAACCTCTATTTCCGCATCATGGTCGTAGATCACGTAACCCAGTTAGGCGTCTCCCGTTTGAAAGTGATACGGTGTAGATATGCAGATCTTTGCATATCTACAAATGTATCAGTTTCGAATTGTCCACGTTTTTTGGACAGCCCGCGGTTGCGTAGATGGTGTTAGTTTCCATGCTCTACTCCGGTCCGAGAAAGAGTTTCGGCGTCACCTCCCTGTTGTTCTCCGGACAGTACACTCTCCCTGCCAGGACGTGTATCCGGAGAACAGCGGGGAGGTGCTGCCGAAATTCTATCTTGGATCGGAGTAGAGCATGGAAACTAACTCCATCTACGCAACCGCGGGTGGGATTAGGACCTATCCTCACCTATTAGAAGGTAGGAACGTAGTGTACATGCATTACATGTCTATATTAAACTATACTCGGTTATATATGTTAGAGGATGGAGGACCGTGAGTGGATGTACACGGGCCGCGTTCGACGTAATGATGTCACCCCAGAATGGATTAGGAAGACCGATGCTTTCGTGGAACGGGCATATGGTGAAGCTGCTAAAGGAGCTAGCCTAGTCCCTTGTCCGTGCAGCAAATGTGACAACCGGAAAAGAAAACCAAAGAAGGCCATGGTAGAACATATTTGGAAGAATGGATTTACGCCGGACTATACTCGGTGGATCTTCCATGGTGAAGCGCATCGCACGAGAGAGGAGGTGGTGAGACAACGCGTCGAGGATTACGATGCTGATGCCGGGGTAGCAGACATGTTGAACGACTATCACGAGGCACAGTTCGCCGAAGGACGTACGGAGGACGAGCCAGAGGCGACCGCAAAGGCATTCTACGACATGTTTGACGCGGCACAGAAACCCCTTCACGGCAAGACAAAGGTTTCTCAACTGGATGCCATTGGGCGTATAATGGCGTTGAAGTCGCAGTATAGCATGAGTCGAGACGCCTTCGATGGTTTGTTGACAGTTATTGGCAGCCTGCTTCCGGAGGATCGCGTTCTGCCAAAGAGCATGTACGAGGCACAGAAACTCCTTCGTGCACTCAAGATGACGTATGAGCAGATACATGCTTGTCCGAAGGGCTGTGTCCTATTTAGGAAAGAACACACTGAGGCAAAGTACTGTCCGAAGTGTAAATCGTCTAGGTTCATGGAGGTAGACTCTGGTGATGGACAGAAGAGGCAGCTCGACATCCCCGTGACAATCCTACGCCACCTTCCGTTCATACCGAGGATCCAGCGTCTATACATGACAGAGGAATCCGCGAAACAGATGACATGGCACAAAAAAGGCAAACGATACAATCCTGACAAGATGGTTCACGCATCCGATGGTGAAGCATGGACCCACTTTGATGCCATTCACCATGAGAAAGCCAAAGAGGCTCGACATGTTCGTGTTGCGCTGGCCACAGATGGGTTCAATCCCTATGGAATGACCGCTGCCCCATACACATGTTGGCCCGTGTTCGTTATCCCCATCAATCTCCCCCCCGGCGTATGCTTTCAAAGACAGAACATATTCGTGTCGTTGATAATTCCTGGACACCCGGGGAATAAAATGGGCGTGTACATGGAGCCTTTGATTGATGAATTGGTCCGTGCTTGGGAGCAAGGGGTATGGACGTACGACCGAGCTACGAAGACAAACTTCAAAATGCATGTTTGGTACCAGTACTCCATGCATGACTTTCCGGCGTATGGGCTATTTTGCGCCTGGTGTGTTCACGGTAAGTTCCCATGCCCAGTTTGCAAGGAAGCTCTTAGGTTCATTTGGTTGAAGAAGGGTGGCAAATATTCGTCATTCGATAAACATCGACAATTTCTCCCTCCTGACCATGCATTCCGACTAGACATCAAGAACTTTACGAAAGGTGTCATGGTGACAGACCGCCCACCTGCAATGATGACTGGTGCCGAAGTTCGCGAACAGATAGATGGTCTCGTGGCCAACCCAGAAGGTGGTTTTGTGGGATATGGTGAGCAACATATGTGGACACATAAGTCGGGCTTGACTCGGCTCCCCTATTATGATGACCTGCTCCTTCCACACAACATTGACGTGATGCACACTGAAAAGAATGTCGCTGAGGCACTTTGGGCAACAATTATGGAGATTCCTGATAAGTCAAAGGATAACGTAAAGGCAAGAGTGGATCTGGCAGAGTTATGTGATAGACCAAACCAAGAGATGAAGCCGCCTAGTGGTGGTAAGACATGGAGAAGGCCTAAGGCCGATTTCGTCCTGAGCAGGGCCCAGAGGAAGGAAGTACTACAGTGGATCAAGATGTTAATGTTCCCTGATGGGTATGCAGCTAACCTTAGTAGGGGGGGTGAACTTATCTACTCTGCGAGTCTTAGGGATGAAGAGTCATGACTTCCACATATGGATTGAACGAATTCTTCCGGCGATGGTTCGAGGCTATGTCCCTGAGCATGTCTGGCTAGCGCTTGCAGAGTTGAGCTATTTCTTCCGCCAGCTTTGTGCAAAAGAGTTAGCTCGGACCATGATTGCAGACTTGGAAAGGATGGCACCCGTGTTACTGTGTAAGCTGGAGAGGATCTTTCCACCCGGCTTCTTCAATCCGATGCAGCATTTGATTATTCATCTCCCATATGAGGCACGAATGGGGGGGCCCGTGCAGGGACGTTGGTGCTATCCAATCGAGAGATGTCTAAAGAGTATCCGAAAGAAATGTAGAAATAAATGCAAAATCGTGGCTTCCATTGCAGATGCATACATACTGGAGGAGGTGTCAAACTTCACAACAACTTACTATGGTGACAAACTGCCGAGCGTGCATAATCCACCCCCTCGTTACAATGATGGCGGCAATGAATCAAACCTCAGCATTTTTCGAGGGCAACTCGGAAGCGCGAGTGGTTCGACCACCAAGACCCTGAGACATGAAGAGTGGCGCCATATCATGCTATATGTATTGACCAACCTTGAAGAGGTGACGCCATACATGGAGCAATTTCTTCATGAATTCTGGCGTCGATCAAGGGACCCAACTCCACAGGAATATGATACCCTTCTTAGAAAGGGTGCGGGAAATGGATTGCCCGATTTCATTTCCTGGTTTAAACATAAGGTACGTGCTTAGTTTGTTATTCCAAGTTGCTCTTACGTGCGAATAATATAACAATCTAGCGTGTTTGAACTTGCAGGGCCAAAGAGAGCCGTCTATGAGTGCCGAGTTGAGACAAGTAGCCAATGGCTTTGCCTATAGGGTCAGGAAATTTTCTGGGTATGACGTCAATGGATACCGTTTTCGCACAACAAGCTACGACCAAAGTCGGCCCAATCGAAAAACCACGTGTTCTGGAGTCTTTACGCCCGGGCTTGACGAGGTCGAGTATTATGGAAGAATTGAAGAAATATATGAACTCAATTTTTATGGTTCCAAACCTCTTACTCCAGTGATATTCAAATGTCATTGGTTTGACCCTGAAGTTACGAGACGGACACATTCTAATCTTGGGATAGTCGAAATTCGACAGGATTCCACCTTAACAGGAGATGATGTCTACATTGTGGCCCAACAGGCCACACAAGTGTATTATCTTCCATATGCGTGCCAAACGAAACAACATCTTAAGGGTTGGGATGTTGTGTATAAGGTATCACCGCACGCTAAATTACCTGTTCCAAACGATGAAGATTATAACTTAGACCCGGACACATATGACGGAGAGTTCTTCCAAGAAGATGGGCTCGAAGGGCAATTTGAGATAGACTTAACCGAAGCGATCGGAATGGAAGTAGATATTGAAATGGTTGTTGATGACGAGGATGATGAGGTGCAAAATGAGAATGACTTAGAAATACTTGAAGGCAATGCCAATTTCGAAGTTGCGCCTTCAGATGATGTTGACTATGAAATGGTTGATAGTGATGATGACACTTATGATCCGGCTAACCCGGACACATATGAAGATTATTTTTAATCGATGTAATGCTATATTTCATTTATTTTGCATATGTTTCTAAATACATATTTTTTTATCTGTGCTTAATTGTTTACTCTTAATTGCAGGTTGTTGGACAAAGATGGTGGGCGGTGGGACGAGGACGAGGAGGGGGAGGGGGAGGGGGAGGAGGAGCACCCGTAGGACGGAGGAGGAGGCGCAGCAGGACGACGCCGTACAGCAGCAGGTGGAGCAGCAAGCCGCTGTCGATGCGGCACAGCAGGACGACGACGATGCGGCGCAGCAGGACGACGACGACGACGACGCCGCTCAGCAGGACGTCTCAGGTTCTGGCTCCTTAGGTTCGAGGAGTATCTACCTGCGAGGTCCCGCGAGCCTACCTAAGCGACCCATACTTCGTGACAGACGTCCGCTCATACGACCCGATGGAGAGAGGTAGGTAACTTTAGATGTTGTTGCTGCTTTTTCATATTATATGTACAAATTAATAATAGAAACTAATACTTCATCTTAATCACTTCGACAGGTCTTGGATGGTTTTGGAGACTGCAGGGGGTCACGGCCGCAACCCCAATGGCATCCTCGGCCTTCTATGCCGGGAACACTTCCCTGGACTTGTCGAGTAGGCCGGAGTGACGAGCCCAGCATACACCTTCGACCACTACGCCGTCGCCCCCGATGCAGTAGATCGGGACGGCAGACAATTCAACAACAAGGCGGAGCGGGTGAAGCAAGAGCTGTGGGTAAGTCTTCCTCGCACTATATTGTTTAATAAGTCGCATTTGTTGCATATTCTTGAAATAATGTATGGATACATCGTCTTTGTATGTAGGATTTCTTCAGGTGCGATGCTGGATACGAGGCTAGGGCGGATGTGGTGTCTACGACGTGCTGTAAGAAGCTCGTCGTGGACATGCACTACGAGGCGCGCATCCAGGCCATCGTCACTTACCACGGCTCCGTCCTTGGGGAGAAGGTGAACAAGAAGGACGCCCGAACCATGTCATTGACTGTGGACCAGTACTTGCAGGTAAATACAAAACTTTATTATTGGTACTAAATATGCTTATTCTTATCTTCTGATATGCGGTGTACTTATATTTTTTTAGATGATTCCTCATTGGTGCGCCGCGCATCCTGAGTGCTGGGAGAAGATGGTGCAGAGGTGGTGCTCGGCTGAGTGGGACGAGGCGCACAACGCTAGCCGGGAACGGCGTTTGCTGATGCAAGGTCCCTCCCACCATCAAGGCAGCCGCAGCCTGGGCAAATACGCGGAAGCATGGGTACGCGCTCTTTTTTATTTAGGTATATAACTTTCGATTAGACATGATTTCTAACCATATCGTTGGTTTTCTCGCAGTCGGCGGCACATGGTGGCGCGCCTTGCTCCACGTTCTCGGCATATGCCATGGCCCACAAGGGGAAGGCGACGTCCGACGTCACCTACAACCCGGATGACGGGCCCGAGGCGTACACCAACCCCGCCATCCACAGCCGACTCAGTGAGTACACCGCAATGGCCAAGGAGGTCCATGGGCCAGATTACGATCCGAGGACCGAGGACATCGATGGAGATGTCCTCATGAGGGTCGGAGGAGGCAAGAGGCATGGGCGGTACTGGATTGCCGACGGGGCAATCGACTCGTCCTCCACTCCCACTCTCTCTCAGGTGCGAGCAAGGAGCACGAGCGCGAGCCTAGCCATACGACCTCGGCAGGACACCTCACAGCATCGTATCCAGCAACTCCAGGTTATTCCTTATCTATTCATCGTTCATTAATTTTTATATATCTTCTCTTTGCATTATCGTAACATTAGGGCGAAATATTACAGACTCAGCTAGATGATGAGAGGAGGCAACGTGAGGAGCTGGAGAAGAGGATGGCGGAGATGTTCGCGTACATGCAGAGCCTTGGCGCCGCACAGGGTCATGCTCCACCACCTCCGTTGTTCCCTGCAACTGACCCTGCTGAGTTCACTACTCCTGTGAGTATCAAAATTTTAGTACTGCATGATATATATTCATATGTTCTCACACATACAATCTATTCTCTATGCAGGGTCAATCGGCGGCGTCGAACAACCCTCATGCTTCGTCCAGCCCTTCGCCGAACCAGTCCAGATGCCCACCTCGTTGATGATCCAGACTTGGTCTTGTGAGTGTTGGTGATGTTTGGCTAGACTTGGTCTTGTGAGATACTTGGTGATGTTAGTGATGATCCAGACTTATATCTGTTTTGTGATGAACCTAACTTATATTTGTGAGACTTATATTAGTGACACTTTGTGATATATATGGTGTTGATGATAAATGTGTTCATTCTGTGATGCGATTGATATATAATGTGATGTGAATGATATATATCTTTTGTTTGTTTGGATGGAACAGCAAAAACAAATAAAAAAGGGACATCCTGGTCACTTTGCCGAGTGTAACACTCGGCAAAGGTCGCTTTGCCGAGTGCTATGACCATGGCACTCGGCAAAGAAGGCAACCTGGGAACCGGTAAAGCCATCTTTGCCGAGTGCTGACCATGGCACTCGGCAAAGAAGGCAACCTGGGAACCGGTAAAGCCATCTTTGCCGAGTGCTGAAAATGGCACTCGGCAAAGAAGGCAACCTGGGAACCGGCAAAGACATCGTTGCCGAGTGCTGAGAATGGCACTCGGCAAAGAAGGAAACCTAGGAACCGGCAAAGACATATTTGCCGAGTGCCATTGCCAAGGCACTCGGCAAAGGGACTGGCAAAGGGGCCCACTGGAGGGTTCTTTGCCGAGTGCCAGTCCACCAGACACTCGGCAAATAAACCTCCTTTGCCGAGTGTCGCCGTAGGCACTCGGCGAAGGATCCGTCACCGTCACTTGGCGCCGTGACGGTGACTTTTCTTTGCCGAGTGCCAAATGGCACTCGGCAAAGTCTTTGCCGAGTGCCCGACAAAAAGTACTCGGCAAAGATGCTGTTGCCGATGTACAGTTCGCCGAGCGTTCTTTGCCGAGTGTTACACTCGGCAAAGCATTTGCCGAGTGTAAAATAGCCTTTGCCGTGTGTCTCAGACACACGGCAAAGAAGCTGATTCCGGTAGTGACTACACTCATAGAAACTTCTTTCCGCACTTTAACCTCTTCGATGATTGGCTTATTCTCGCATGTCCCTTTTCTTCATGAATTTGTCAAATCTTCTAAAAAATAAGGTAATTACAGAAGGTGTGACCCAGCAAAGATCAGCCACTAATGGTCGACTCAAGGGATCACTCTGATATCTCCCCAAGCAACATCGTGAAGTCGACTATGGAGAACCTTTTGGTTGAAGATCAACAAGAATTCGAGGAGTGCAAAAGATAACTAATCGAGGAGGCCAAGGCAAAGTATCTGGCCAATTTCAAGGTGGATCGACACCAAAAGATAATCAAGCAAGGGGAGATCAAGAAGTCATCTCTCCTACCTTCGTCAAACGTCAACGTAAGTAAATCCAATGACCTCCAATCCCTCGAACAATACGTAGATCTACAAGGGAATCAATTTGCAACAACACATTGGGGGATAGAAGACACACTTAAAAATCTCATACATACAATAGAAAAATCTATTGTGTCTAATTTCCCATCGCACGTGGTAGCAATTGAGCCAAATTTGCCAAAAGCATCGGCTGCAAATAGGTCCTCACAAACCCATCTGTTATACGGTATATACCGATGAATACATTCGCAATGCAACCACAAGTGATTGAGATATTAGAATTTGAGACATTAGCGGGTACTGGTTACCCAGCACGTAAATTTACCCGCACGGGCATTGGCATGGTTAAGATTCTATACCCACGAGCGGATATGGGTAACGGAATGGGTATAATTTTTGTTGATGGGTACAAGTATGGAATAGTACTATCTGACGGGTATATACCCGTTGCCATCCCCATAACTCTTCAACCGATTTGGGATAAACATGCGAACCTGCACATGGGCATCGTACGGGTTTGAGCTCGGACAGTATGGCCCAACGGCGGTTGCCCCCATACTTCATGATGCCATCGAGGTCCGCTCCAGGGCCATCGTACTCTGTGCAAGGGCTAACGGTCATGCTTGGACCGTCCACATATCACACCGAATCGTCCGAGTATACCTCTAGACCGTCTGCATATCACGCCGGACCATTCGCCATAGGGTACGTAGAACAGGGTGCAGGTAACTACCAGCAATCCTTCCACCTTCCTTAGCAAGATTGCTCCCTACGACCCACGACTCCTCAGAATCGTGGGTTGGCTCCACGAACTCATGGGTATGAGCCCTTTTTGTCCCTAGAAGGTCGGAAAGATTTAATGCACTATAAAATTTAAGGATCGAATCAGATTAGAATCGAGCTCTATTCTTATTCATTTTAAACTAAATTTTTTAAGGGTCATAACATATTATGAAGAAACATTTGGATCATGATCCATTACCACCACTATCCCTACCTGATGGTTAGACTTCAACAATATCAACTATATCTCTTTATATATCTCTTTTGCAGTTAAATACTCCATCCTCTATGTCTCATTCCTCTTCATCAACGGTTCACTATATATTATCATTTATACGTAAAATAACCTAAAATATGTAACATAAATATTAGTTTTGCTTAATCATTACTTAATGGGTAGAAATGGATAGAGAAGAAGAGAGAGGGAGTGTGTGTTCTCTACATTTTTGAGAGCACCTAGAGGGGGTGAATAGGTGATTCTGGAAAATTCAACAACTAATAGCCACAAAACTTGGTTAAGTGTTAGTATGGCTAAGTAGCGAGCTCTTGCGAACACACAAGTATCACAAAAAAAAATCACACAAGACACGCGAGTTTATCCCGTGGTTCGGCAAATATAACACTTGCCTACCTCCACGTTGTGGCGTCCCAGTGGACGAGGGTTGCACTCAACCCCTTTCAAGTGATCCAATGATCAACTTGAATACCAAGGTGTTCTTCTTTGCTTATCTCTTTTCCCGTTCGCGAGGAATCTCCACAAGTTGGAGTCTCTCACCCTTACAACAAAGATCAAAGTGAAAGCACTAGAGTAAGGGTGGGAAGCAACACACACAAATCTGCAACAATACGCACACACAACCAAGACTTGAGCTCAAATGAAGCGCAACAAGTTCACCACTAGAACGGAGCTCAAATCACTAACAAAGTCAATCAAGTGCGCGGAGACAGATTGTGGAAGACTTAGAATGCTCAAAGTATGCTTTTTTTGACTCCTCCATACGCCTAGGGGTCTCTTTTATAGCCTCAAGGCAGCTAGGAGCCGTGGAGGCATTCTTGGAAGGCTAATCTTGCCTTCTGTCGGGTGGCACACTGGACAGTCCGGTGCGCCACCGGACAGTCCCTGTAGTTGTCCGATGCGTGATCTCCTTCCTTTTCAAGGGCATCCGACCATTGCAGATTTGCGGCAGTTGGCACACCAGACACTGTCCGGTGTCCCCTGCCGACCGTTGGCGCGCCCACGCGTCGCGCGCGGATTGCGCGGCTGACCGTTGGCGCAGTCGACCATTGTCTCACCGGACAGTCCGGTGAATTTTAGCCGTACGCCGTTGAACGTTTCCTGAGAGCGATGACTTCGCCGCAAACGACTCACCGGACAGTCCAGTGCACCACCGAACAGTCCGATGATTTATAGTCGTACACCGTCGTCGAGTCCCAAGAGTGGCCTATTCACCGGAGGCCGGTCTGGCACACCGGACACTGTCCGGTGCACCCAGACCGAGCTGCAGTTGGCTGTACACAGCCAACTCTTTTCCAAACCAATTTCTACTGTTTCTAGCACTTAGACACAATACATTAGTACTTAAATCAATGTACTAAGTCTAGAAACGTACCTTGTAATATGATTTGCACTTCTTCACTCTTTGGCACAAATTAGCACTTAGAGAAAATGTGTTGGGCACTTAATCACCAAAACACTTTAGAAATGGCCCAAGGGCACATTTCCCTTTCAATCTCCTCCTTTTTGGTGATTTATGCCAACACATCAAAAAGCAACTAAAAGAAGTGCAACATCAATGCAATTGAGAACAAGAATTATTTTTGATTCAAATTTGGCATATTTGGATCATTCTTTGCCACCACTTGGTTTGTTTTTGCAAATCAAATTCAATTTCCTATCTCTAAGTCAAACACACTTGTTGAGGCACAAAGAGAGGTATTCCAAGAGAAATTGATCAAAGATCCAAAAACTCCCCCTTTTCTCATAATCAAACATTCTCCCCACAAGAGACCAACTTTTGACAATAAGAGACAATAAGAGTATTTTGACAAATCAAAAAGTTCTAACTCTACTCTTTTCAATATTTCACAAGTGGTAGCTGATCTATTTGCTTTGGCCTTAATTTCTCCCCCTATGGCATTAAGCACCAAAATGGGATCATTCTTGGCACTTTAACCCCATTGCCTCACCAAAATTGTCAATTAAGAGCAAAAAGGCAATAAGAGCATAGATATGAACTTGCAGTTATTACCGGAGTGCAGTGGAAGTCTTTGCATGGTCCAAGTTCACCTTTCCCTTTCAATTCACTTTTGAGACTAAAACAAGTAAACTCAAACACAAGGTTAGTCTCAAAGGGTCAAGTTGTAGCATGCCTCCCCCTAAATAAGTGCATCACTTGCAAATGGACTTGTGAGGTCCGGGGATCATGTGCAACTTGAGCACCACAAATGAACAAAATAGATTTAAATGCATAAATTTACATGATAAAAGGCATAAAACACATGTATGCTATAGATCAATCCAAGTTACGCGAATCTAAGACATTTAGCTCACTACGCAACCTGCAAAACCTTTTCTCATCTAAAAGCTTGGTGAAGATATCGGCTCGCTGGTTTTCGGTGTTGATATGGTACACCTCGATATCCCCCTTTTGCTGGTGGTCTCTCAGGAAGTGATGCCGGATGTCTATGTGCTTAGTGCGGCTGTGTTCAAAAGGATTATCCGCCATGCGGATTGCACTCTCATTGTCACATAGGGTGGGACTTTGCTCAGATTGTAGCCAAAGTCCCGGGGGGTTTGCCTCATCCAAAGTAGTTGCGCGCAACACTGTCCTGCGGCAACATACTCGGCCTCAGTGGTGGATAGGGCAATGGAAGTTTGTTTCTTTGAGCTCCAAGACACCAAGGATCTTCCTAGGAATTGGCACGTCTCTCATGTACTCTTCCTGTCAACCTTGCACCCGGCATAATCAGAGTCTAAATATCCAATCAAGTCAAAGGTAGACCCCTTTGGATACCAGATCCCGAAGCAAGGCGTAGCAACTAAATATCTAAGAATCCGCTTAATGGCCACAAGGTGACATTCCCTTGGGTCGGATTGATATCTAGCACACATGCAAACGCTAAGCAAAATATCCGATCTACTAGCACATAAATAAAGCAAGGATCCTATCATAGACCGGTATGCCTTTTGATCAACGGACTTACCTCCTTTGTTGAGGTCGACATGTTCGTCAGTTCCCATTGGTGTCTTTGCGGGCTTGGCGTCCTTCATCCTGAACCGCTTGAGCAAGTCTTGCATGTACTTCGTTTGAGAGATGAAGGTGCCGTCCTTGAGTTGCTTCACTTGGAACCCAAGGAAGTAGTTCAACTCGCCCATCATAGACATCTCAAATTTCTATGTCATCACCCTCCTAAACTCCTCACAAGACTTTTGGTTAGTAGAACCAAATATTATGTCATCGACATAAATTTGGCACACAAATAGGTCACCATCACAAGTCTTAGTGAAAAGAGTTGGATCAGCTTTCCCAACCTTAAAAGCATTAGCAATTAGGAAATCTCTAAGGCATTCATACCATGCTCTTAGGGCTTGCTTAAGTCCATAGAGTGCCTTAGAGAGCTTACACACGTGGTCGGGGTACCGTTCATCCTCAAAGCAAGGGGGTTGCTCCACGTACACCTCCTCCTTGATTGGCCCGTTGAGGAAAGCGCTCTTCACATCCATTTGGAACAACCTGAAAGAGTGGTGAGCGGCATAGGCTAATAGAATGCGAATAGACTCTAGCCTAGCCATAGAAGCAAAAGTCTCCTCGAAATCCAAACCTGTGACTTGGGCATAACCTTTTGCCACAAATCGAGCCTTGTTTCGTGTCACCACCCCGTGCTCGTCTTGCTTGTTGCAGAACACTCACTTGGTTCCCACAACGTTTTGCTTGGGGCGTGGCACCAGGGTCCAAACTTCATGTTGCTTGAAGTTGTTGAGCTCTTCCTGCATGGCCAACACCCAGTCCGGATCTAGCAAGGCCTCTTCTACCCTGAAAGGCTCAATAGAAGAGACAAACGAGTAATGCTCACAAAAGTTAGCTAATCTTGAGCGAGTGGTTACTCCCTTGCTAATATCACCCAGAATCTGGTCGACGGGATGATTCCTTTGAATCGTTGCTCGGACTTGAGTTGGAGGGGCCCATGGTACTTCTTCCTCCAGAACTTGTTCTTCTTGTGCTCCCCCTTGATCACACGCCTCCTTTTGAGGAACTTGTTCATCATCTCGACTTGTGGGATGCACCATCGTTGAGGAAGAAGGTTGATCTTGCTCTTGGTGTTCCTGTGGTCGCACATCTCCAATCGCCATGGTGCGAATTGCATCTGTTGGAACATCATCTTCATCTACATCATCAAGATCAACTTGCTCTCTTGGAGAGCCATTAGTTTCATCAAATACAACGTCGCTAGAGACTTCAACCAAACTCGATGATTTGTTGAAGACTCTACACGCCTTTGTATTTGAGTCATAACCTAGCAAAAACCCTTCTACAACTTTGGGAGCAAATTTGGAATTTTTACCTTTCTTTACTAGAATATAACATTTACTCCCAAATACACGATATGACATGTTGGGTTTGTTACCGGTTAGAAGTTCATATGAGGTCTTCTTGAGGAGGCGATGAAGGTAGACCCGGTTTATGGCATGGCAAGCTGTGTTCATAGCTTCCGACCAAAACCGCTCGGGCGTCTTGAATTCTCCAAGCATCGTCCTTGCCATGTCTATGAGCGTCCTGTTCTTCCTCTCTACCACACCGTTTTGCTGTGGTGTGTAGGGAGCGGAGAACTCGTGCTTGATTCCTTTCTCCTCAAGGTACTCCTCCACTTGTAAGTTCTTGAACTCGGACCCGTTGTCGCTTCTTATCTTTTTCACTTTGAGCTCAAATTCGTTTTGAGCTCTTCTTAGAAAGTGCTTTAGGGTCCCTTGGGTTTCTGATTTATCCTGCAAAAAGAATACGCAAGTGAAGCGGGAAAAATCATCAATAATAACAAGACCATACTTACTTCCCTCGATGTTGAGGTAGGCGACGGGTCCAAAGAGGTCCATGTGAAGTAGCTCCAGAGGTCTTGATGTGGTCATCACATTTTTGCTGTGATGAGTGCTTCCCACCTGTTTACCTGCTTGACAAGCTGCACAAGGTCTATCTTTTTCGAAAAACACATTGGTTAGACCTAACACATGTTCTCCCTTTAGAAGTTTATGAAGGTTCTTCATCCCAACATGTGCTAGACGGCGATGCCATAGCCAGCCCATGCTAGTCTTAGCGATTAAGCATGCATCTAGATCGGCCTCCTCTTTCGAAAAATCAACTAAGTAGAGTTTGCCATCTAGTTCACCCTTAAAAGCTAATGAACCATCACTCCTTCCAAAGACAGACACATCTACATTGGTAAATAGGCAATTGTATCCCATATTACATAGTTGACTGATAGATAATAAATTGTATCCGAGCGATTCAACTAAAAATACATTAGATATGGAATGCTCGGATGTAATGGCTATCTTTCCTAGTCCTTTTACCTTGCCTTGGTTCCCATCTCCAAAGATGATCGAATCTTGGGAATCTTTGTTCTTGACGTAGGAGGTGAACATCTTCTTCTCCCCCGTCATGTGGTTTGTGCATCCGCTGTCGATAATCCAGCTTGATCCCCCGGATGCATAAACCTGCAAGGCAAATTAGGCTTGGGTTTTAGGTACCCAACTCTTGTTGGGTCCTACAAGGTTAGTTACAATAGTCTTTGGGACCCAAATGCAAGTCTTGTCTCCCTTGCATTTGACCCCCAACTTTCTTGCAACCACTTTTTCATTTTTACATGAGAGTACAAATGTAGTGTTGCAAGCATGAAAGACAGTGGTAGGTTTATTACACACTTTCCTAGGAGCATGAGACACAAAACTTCTCCTAGGCCTACCATTAAAATTAGAACATGAAGCAATCATGGCATGTGAGTCAAAAGCATTATAACTCCTATTATAATGAGAATTTCTAGAAAATTTTCTATCATGGTACATGAAAGCATGATTCTTTTGACTAATACTAGCCATAGGGGCCTTCCCTTTCTCCTTGTTGGAAATGGGAGCCCTTTGACTTGTTAAGTTCTTGGCTTCCTTTCGAAAGCCAAGTCATCCTTAATTGAGGGATGTCTACCAACGGTGTAGGCATCCCTAGCAAATTTTAACTTATCAAAGTCATTTTTGCAAGTCTTAAGTTGGGCATTAAGACTAGCCACTTCACCATTTAATTTTGTAATAGAAGTAAGGTGCTCAACACATGCATCAACATCAAAATCCTTACACCTATTATAAATGACAACATGCTCTACACAAGAACTAGATTTATTAACTACTTCTAGCTTAGCATTTAAATCATCATTAATACTCTTTAAGCTAGACACAGTTTCATGACAAGCAGATAATTCAGAAGAAAGCATTTCATTCCTTTTAACCTCTAAAGCAAGAGATTTTTGCACACTAATAAACTTGTCATGCTCTTCATATAAAATATCTTCTTGTTTCTCTAACAATCTATTCTTTTCATTTAAAGCATCAATCAATTCATTGATCTTATCAACTTTAGTTCTATCTAAACCTTTGAATAAACTTGTGTAATCTATTTCATCATCACTAGAGTCATCATCACTTGAAGTAGTATACTTAGGGGGTATCTCGAGCGCTTACCTTTTTCTCCTTTGCCATGAGGCAGGTGTGGCGCTCGTTGGGGAAGAGAGATGACTTGTTGAAGGCTGAGGCGGCGAGTCCTTCATCGTCGTAGTTGGACGAAGAGCAATCCGAATCCCACTCCTTGCCAAGGTATGCCTCGCCCTTCGCCTTCTTGTAGGCCTTCTTCTTCTCCCTCTTCCCGCTCTTTTTTTGTTCCTGGTCATTAGCATTATCGGGACAATTTGCTATGAAATGACCAGTCTTACCACATTTAAAACAGGAGCACTTTCCCTTTGCTTTGCTCTTGTTGGGATGCTCCTTGTGTCCTTTTAGCGCCCTCTTGAAGCGCTTGATGATGAGGGCCATTTCATCTTCATTTAGCCCGGCAGCCTCAACATGTGCCACCTTGCTAGGTAGTGCCTCCCTGCTGTTGCTTGTTGCCTTGAGTGCAACGGGTTGAGGCTCATAGATGGGCATTGGGCCATTCAATGCATCATCAACATATCTTGCTTCCTTGACCATCATACGCCCGCTCACAAACTTTCCGAGTATCTCCTCGGGCGTCATCTTTGTGTACCTGGGATTCTCACGGATTAGGTTCACAAGATGAGGGTCAATGACAGTAAAAGACCTGAGCATAAGTCGGACGACGTCGTGGTCCGTCCATCTCGTGCTTCCATAGCTCCTGATCTTGTTGACCAGGGTCTTGAGCCTGTTGTACGTTTGCGTCGGCTCCTCTCCCCTGATCATGGCAAACCTTCCTAGCTCGCCTTCCACCAACTCCATTTTGGTGATCATGGTGGCGTCGTTCCCCTCATGCGATATCTTGAGGGTGTCCCATATTTGCTTGGCGTTGTCCAAGCCGCTCACCTTGTTGTATTCGTCTCTGCACAATGATGCTAACAAAATAGTGGTAGCTTGTGCATTCTTATGAATTTGTTCGTTGATAAACACAGGGTTATCCGTACTATCAAGTTGCATTCCATTCTCAACTATCTCCCAAATACTAGGATGGAGAGTGAGAAAAGGTGACTACGCATTTTGTGACTCCAAAAAGCATAGTCCTCTCCATCAAAGTGTGGAGGTTTACCAAGAGGAATAGAAAGCAAATGGGCATTGGAATTATACGGAATACGAGAATAATCAAATGAAAAATTTGAGTTAACTGGTTTCTTTTTCTCGTCGTAGTCGTCGTCTCTTGGGGAAGAAGAAGACTCGTCGCTGTCGTAGTAGATGATCTTCTTGATGCGCCTCTTCTTCTTCCCGTCCTTCTTCTTATGACTCGAGCCAGAGTTAGTGGGCTTGTCATCCCTTGGCTCATTGAAGATGGACTCCTTCTCCTTATCGTTGACCACCATTCCCTTTCCCTTAGGATCCATCTCTTCGGGCGATTAGTCCCTTACGTGAAGAGAACGGCTCTGATACCAATTGAGAGCACCTAGAGGGGGGTGAATAGGTGATTGTTGGAACTTGCGCTCCCGTGCAAGTTGATTCCAACGGGGGAGTGAGAAGATGTGAACATGGTTTAACTCGAGGCGGCAATTACTCTGTTCATCTTGCCTCTCAAGGGCACTGTTCGGGGGTATTTATAGATGCCTGAGTGCCCAACATCTCGATGTAAAGACACATGTACCCTCAGGCCCCTGGACTATCTCTGGAATATTCCCATAAAGGAGGGTTACAGACTGTCATTATAGAAAAACCATTACAAATCGAGCCCGTAACACACGACGCCGCTCGGGGCCTATTACAATGGGCCGAATCCCACGTGGGCCTCATGGTCGGGTGAGGACGTGGGACGGGGTGATGTTGTCGTAGGCCTTCGTCTCGTTGTGTAGAGGACGAAGGGTGGACCTCGCCAGTCGTATTGCCTCCGTTGGTGTAGCGAGATTGACGAAGGCTCGAGCGAAGGGTGGTGTCTTCGCCTTCGCCCCAACATTTGCCCTCCGAGGGACCAGTTCGACTAGGTCATCTGGTGCCAAAGACGTCGCTAGATGGTGGAGACACTGCCCTCGCTCGAAGTGGTTCCGCTGGGGTTTTTGATGTGACCATTGATGGACGCGGTACTGTTGGATTGCGAGTTTCCTGAAGCATCGCGTCCTGTGTATAAAAAGGGGCGGGGCGGCGCGGTTCAGGTTCTCTTTCTGTGTGCCACAAAACCCTAGCCTCCATTTGAAATCATTCGCCCGCTCGCCTGCCCTCCTTGCTCCTGCTCGTCGGAGATCTAGCCCACGTCAAGCAGACCGCTCGCCGCCGCCGATGGTACATAGCCATGCCGTCTTCTTCCTCGTTTGCTACAAACTCGCCGCCGGCCGGCGCATCGTCCGAGGATACCTTGAGCAATGTGGCGGCGGAGGAGCTGCGACCGGGTGATACGGTGGAATTCGGTGTTTCACGGATTTCCTCGGTCCGCGTTCAGGATAAGCAGCAGCTTGGTTATTTTGGCAGCGGAGTGGGGCGTGTCCCGGGGTGGAGGAGGTTCCCGAGCCCGAGGGCGAGTTGGTCATGTTTGAGGCGTTTTTCACCGCTGGCCTTCGTCTGCCTGCGCATCGCTTTGTGGCGGAGGTCCTGCAGAGGTTTGAGGTCCAGTTCCACCAGCTGACGCCGAATGTCATGGTGGCCCTGGCGAAGTATGTCTGGGCGGCAACTTCGTATGGTGGTCAGCCGTCTGTGGAGGTCTTCGCTAAACATTACTGTCTGCATTGGCAGAAAAGGAAAATTGGACACAAGATTGCACAGTTTGGATCATGCACGTTTACGACGAGGACCGGGAAGACTTCAATGGAAGTCATGGAGTTAGTTCCCTGTGCCCGCAATAAGTGGGGCAACTGGTGGGATTTCTAGTTTTATGTTTCCGAAGGCGAAGTCGAAGACCACCTAGGGCTCCCTCGTGGCCGGGATGTGCTCCCATTATTATGTGGCATACCCGTAATTTGAGGTGGCAGAGGATGATGAAGACGAAGGAGCCCTTCGGCGTGCTGCCCGCATGAGTAGCGGGCGCGATTTAGTTGAGGAATTCATCGGGTATGGGGTATGGCCCTTGGCACATGGCTGGGCACTGGGCGAAGTATGCCTTCGCGAGATGCCCTCCTTGGGTGGGCAGCGGGTGCGAAGTCCTGCCTTCGAGTTGGATCTGCATGGCCGGGATCCCGCCGCATTCGTGCGTGAAGCGGAAGACAGTGCGGTGAGGATTGTGGGGCGCTATGTGCTGAGAATAGAGGGTCTGCGGAGCTGGGATATCCGTGGGTCCAACGTTAGATTGAATCGGGTCTTCGAATTAAACTGCATGCCATACGGTGGCTATCCCGGGGAAGACGCTGCCGACCGCCGCGGGAAGAAACCAGTGGACGTGACCGAGGAAAGGCCTTCGCAGGGGGCTGCCCCGGCCACTAAGAAGAGAAAATTATGTACTGCAGTTGGGGGAGTGGGGGTCTCTGATAGTTTTGCTATGGATTTGATGGGGACGTGCGCAGCCGTCGGGGGAAGGATGTCTTCGCCCGAGCTCCGGGAGTCTTCAGCGCGAATGCTGGAGGTTACCGGGGGTCGATGGCCCAAGAATGTTCTGATCCCCCGCGCGGCTGGCGAGGACTTCTTTACGTCTCGCATGGCTCACGAATTGAAGGTTTTTCCTTACGGGCAGAATATTGCTGCTGTTGTATCGGCAGTGATGGAGAGGGACCGTCAAGATGCTGCACAGAAACGTCGGGCGGTCGTCAGGATCGCGGATCCCATGCGCGAGGCGAAAAGGGCATGGGGAGCGCGAAGGCTGCTGCCACTGGTGGTAGCAAACCGGTGCCATCTGCGAAACCGGCCGCCCCCTTGCCCAGCAAGGTGTCGGCTAGTGCGAAGGCTGCCGCCTCTGGTGGGAGCAAGCTACCCCTGGGTGGGCTCGTGAAAGGACAACGGCCGCCTTCGTCGGCGCGACGTGTTGCCGACTTCGGCACGGACATTAGCGTTGAGGATTATCTTGGTAAGTTAAAACTCCTTTTTTTTGCTCGACGAGGTCTTTAACCAATATCATGGTACAGGTTCGGGTGAGGGGCAACTGGCCGTAGTCCTGTCTCCGGTGACGACCACTTCGCCAACGGTGGTGGCGGGGGCGAAGGGAGCCGCACGGTACCCGTGGGCCACTTTTTGCGTGAGTGGCGAGATTTTGTCGGCCGCTGCCGCTAAGGACGTGGCGGGCTCCATGTCTCAGCGACTGAGGGAAGCGTCGCAGCAGCTGTCACAGCAGCTGAAGCAGGTAAGTTGTGTTGGACTTCGATGCTTGTTGTTTTTATGAGGGTTCGGGTCTCATGGGTTTATGTGTCAGGCGGCCGACTTTGCCGACCTCGTCGCGTCGGGTGCTTTGATTGCGGATGTTGCCGTCGAGGTCGAGCGTCTCCGGGCGCAGCATGCGGATGCTGTGCGGGAGAAATCGACCGCGGAAAGCAAAAGTCGTAGGCTGTCGGAGAAGGTGGCCGCCATGGAGGCCAAGAAGACGGATCTCCGGCGCCAGCTGGCGGAGGAGAGGAGGGAGGCGAATAAGGCCATCGCTGATGCGCAGGCTGCGTAGGCCGAAGCCAAGGTTGCGCGGGCGGAGGGCAGTCTCGCCCACCAACGCGCCGAGGAGCTGGAGGCGAGGTTCGATGCCCTGCGCAGCCGCGTGGACAAGGCCGAGACCTCGACGCGCGTGGAGGTCGAGCGGACGCACACGCAGTTCATGGACGCGTACCGCGAGCTGGGTGCACGGACTGCTGACTTCGAAGTGCCCAGCCAAGAATCGGGCCTTCGCTTCCTTGAATGGTTGCAGGAGGAGCTGCTGGTGCTCCCGACCATTGTGACAGGTTTCATGTCCTTCGCCTCCCTCGTCACCTGCGAGGGGGCCATGAATGCTTTGTCCCGCAAGGGTTGCAGGCATTACGAGGTCTTCGACCAAGCGGACGAAAACTTTGAACGTGGAATCTTCAAGGTCGAAGACGCCGTGGTGAAGCAGCCGGCGGGGGCACTCTTTGATAGGATGTGGGGTCCACACGGCCGAGAGGCGGTCAGGGAGCGGTCCGACCGGGCAATAGAGCAGGTAAAGGCTTTTTTTGTGTGGTTATATGTGGGTATGTGTGGCTTTGCTGAATGAGTGTGCTGTTGCTGCAGATGGTTCGTGACGAAGACGTCGAGGACCTTGTTGGTCTGGACAGCGCGCTGCTTGAGGCCACGGAGGTTGGTCCGGTGTCGCCCCCGGATGCTGGTAAAGGCCCCTTGGCGACCCCTGCGCCCGCTGCGGCCGGCGAATACCCCGCACCAGCCCCTGCGCCGACTGGCGAAGTCGCCCTGAAGGAGGTGGCCGAGCTGGCAGCCGAAGACCCCACAGCCACAGCCGGGCCCTCGTAGGTGGCTGAATAGGTGTTGAGGAGTTTGTAAATTTTGCCTGTGTGATACTGAAACCTCGGTTGCTGCGCAGGTTCTGGGGTTTGGGCCTGCGCACGCAACCGCTACTGACAATGTTGTTTTTGTGGCCGCTTCGACCGTGGCTGCTGATGACGATTCGTTTGGCTCTGTGTCTAAGTGTTTTGAGTCTGATGATTCTGGGAGTTCGATTGCATGGTCGGAGGAGTCTTCGGATGAGGACTTGGATTATTTTGCGGCGTTGGATGTGGCTGCAGTGGAGCCCTCGCTGCGCGCGGGGGGCTCCGAGGAGCCCCCGGGCGTGAGTACTGGGTATAGGCGGCGAAGGGCGGTGGTGAAACGGAGGGTGGGCGGATTGTCACAAAGTGGTGAGCGTCAACATGGTGAGATGGAGAGTGGGCGTCTTTGTGTGGACGGGACGGTTAAGCGAGAATTGTTGTCCTCGCCGATTAGGGTGAGTGTGGGTGAGGGAGAGCTATGAAATCTTTTTGAGGGTGAGGAACTGAGGATAATGCTGTTCAACTACAGGGAGATGGGTATCATCCCGAAGGTTGAGCCAATGTAATATGCGATGCCCTCGCTGTGTATGTGTGACCATAATTTGTGTGATAAGGCTACGCGCCTTTGTTGATCCGGCCGCGCCCGTAGGCGAGTTTTGCACGGCGAGGCTTTTGAAAAAGGCTTCGATTTTGCGCCCTTATTGTGCTAGTCCGGCTGCACCCTTAGGCGACTTTTGCGCGGAGAGTCTTTTGAAAAAGACTTCGATTTTGTGCACTTATTGTGCTAGTCCGGCTGCACTCTTAGGCGACTTTTGCGCGGAGAGTCTTTTTAGAAAAGACTTCGACTTTGCGCACTTATTGTGCTAGTCTGGCTGCACCCTTAGGCGACTTTTGCACGGAGAGTCTTTTTGAAAAGACTTCGATTTTGCGCACTTATTGTGCTAGTCCGGCTACACCCTTAGGCGACTTTTGCACGGAGAGTCTTTTGGAAAAGACTTCGACTTTGCGCACTTATTATGCTAGTCCAGCTGCACCCTTAGGCGACTTTTGCGTGGAGAGTCTTTTTAGAAAAGACATCGATTTTGCGCAGTTATTGTGCTAGTCTGGCTGCACCCTTAGGCGACTTTTGCACGGAGAGTCTTTTGGAAAAGACTTCGATTTTGCGCACTTATTGTGCTAGTCCGGCTGCACCTTTAGGCAACTTTTGCACGGAGAGTCTTTTGGAAAAGACTTCGACTTTGCGCACTTATTGTGCTAGTCCGGCTGCACCCTTAGGCGACTTTTGCGCGGAGAGTCTTTTTAGAAAAGACTTTGATTTTGCGCACTTATTGTGCTAATCCGGCTGCACCATTAGGCAACTTTTGCATGGAGAGTCTTTTGGAAAAGACATCGACTTTGCACACTTATTGTGCTAGTCCGGCTGCACCCTTAGGTGACTTTTGCGCGGAGTGTCGCACGCGAGGGTGGCCAGCGTTGCCCCTCGCGGTGACTTCGGTGTGGTCGAATGCTGAAGACCGTCGATGCGGTCTTTTTCGACATATTGTCTTAGTTTTTGCGAGGGATTTTTGCGGGTATATTACATGGCTCCGCCTCATTAAAAACCTCATTCCCCGGGAGGAAAAGAGTGCGGGCCAAAATGATACTGTTTGGTGAATTACAAGGGCGTGTTGGCCCTGAGGATTCAAACAAAAAATTTGCGAAGATTCACGATATTCCAAGAATGCTCTAGGTCCTCACCGGATGACGTTGTTAGCCTGTACGCGCTGGGGGACGCCTTCATCTTGACGATGAAAGGACCCTCCCACTTTGGCTCCAGCTTGCCCCGTGACTCTGTCCGAGTTGTCCGGACGAGTACGAGGTCCCCTTCGTCGAATTCTCTTGGGATGACAGCGAGGTCGCGCCAGGCCTTCGTTTGAGCTTGGTATTTGTTGAGAGCCTGCAGGGAGAAGACACGGTCTCCGTCGATGAGGTCTTTGGAGGTTGGTTCGTCTACGTCGGGGACGGCTGACGCGCTTGTCCGCGGTGACCCATGTTTGATTTCTTGCGGGGTCATGGCATCCGATCCGTATAGCAGGCGAAAGGGAGTGAACCCAGTCGCCCGGCATTTGGTCGTGTTCAGCGCCCAAACTGCTTCAGGTAGCAGGTCAGCCCATTTGCCCTTCTTGTCGTCGAGAAGCATTTTCTTAATGGCAGTGAAAATCTTGCCGTTGGCGCGCTCCACAACGCCGTTAGATTGTTGGTGATATACTGAGGCGAAGGCTAGCTTTGTGCCGATGGAGAAGCAAAAATCCCTGAAATCTTGGCTGTCGAACTGTTTGCCATTGTCAACTGTGAGCTCAGCGGGACTCCGAATCGGCAGATAATGTTTTGCCAGAAAAATTTTTATGCAGTCTTCGACGTGATTGTGGATACTGCCCTTGCCTCGATCCACTTGGTAAAATACTCAACGGCAATGAAGGTGAACTTGAGGTTTCCTTGGGTCGTGGGCAGTGGCCCGACAATGTCTAGTCCCCAGCGTTGAAGAGGCCATGTGTGGGCGATCAGCTTTGTGAATTGCGAGGGGTTGCCCGAGCGGGGAGAGAACTTCTGGCAGGCTTCGCACGACCTCATGACTTGATTTGCGGCACAGATAATAGCGGGCTAGTAGAAACCTTGATGGATCACCTTGGCAGCGAGGGCCCTAGGCCCCGAGTGGGAGCCGCAAGTGCCGCTGTGGACTTCGCGCAGGATCTGGATGCCTTCGGTCTCGGTGACACATTTGAGCATGGGTTGACTGATCCCTTTCTTGTATAGCTGGCCCTCGATAAGTGTGAAATCCCGACTTTGGTGTTTGAGGCGCTTGGCCTCGTTGACATCACCTGGATGGTAGTATCCTTGCAAGAACAGGGTTATTGGGGCCCTCCAGTCTTCAGCCATGATGAGATTGACAATGCGATGGCCCTCGGTATTGGTGGTTATTTGCAGGCCGTCTGGGTTGCGGACGGCTGAAGTGCCAATGACGTGGTAGAACACGTTGGAGGGCAGGGCTTCGCCTCTGGCTGCTGCTTTGGCCAACGCGTCGGCTTCTTCGTTTCTAGAGCGGTCCACATGCTGCAGGGTGAAACCCTTGAACTGTTTCTCAAGACTACGGACGACCGAAAGATACTGCAGAAGTGCGGGGTCTTTTGCTGAATAGTCTTTTTCGACCTGGCCAGCAACGACTTTGGAGTCTGTCTTGATTATGCAGGTGGCCACGCTAAGTGCTCTCAGCTTGCAAAGGCCCAGGATGACGGCTTCGTATTCTGCTATGTTATTTGTGCACCTGTCGGATTTCAGAGCGAAGCTGAGGCGTGCAGCGTATCTGTGCTTGACGCCGGTAGGCGATGTGATGATTGCAGCCATGCCTGCCCCCGCATGGCACCATGCACCGTCACAGTGGATGGTCCATACTTTTTTCGAGGGCTCTTGTTGCTGCCATGCTGGCCCTATCCAGTCGACGATGAAGTCTACGAGGACTTGCGACTTGATTGCTGTCCTGGGCTCGAAGGTGATATGGTATTCAGAGAGTTCGGCTGCCCATTTGGCAATACGGACGGACGCTTCCAGATTCCTGAATAATTCGCCGAGTCCCCTGTCCGTGGTGACCCGCACCTTGAACGCTTCGAAGTAGTGGCGCAGCTTGCGCGATGCCATGACGACTGCGTATGCAATTTTTTCTAACTCCGTCATGTTGCATTTGGAAGTCGTGAGGACTTCAGAGACATAATAAACTGGGCACTGCCGAGTTGTGCCCTCTCTGTCTTGCTCTTGGACCAAAGCTGCGCTGACCGCGTGTGGCGAAGCTGCGACGTAGAGCAACAGAGGCAGCGAGGGGTCAGGGCTTGTAAGGGCTGCCAACTCTGACAGGTGCTGTTTGAGTGAAACGAAGGCTGTCGCTTGCTCTGGTCCCCACGCGAAGTCTTTTGCGCCGTGTAGCGTCTTGAGAAAAGGTAGGCTTCGCTCTGCGGACTTGGAGATAAATCTGTTAAGGGCGGCCAATCTGCCTGTCAGGCATTGGACGTCTCTGGTTGACTGCGGAGGCGTCATGTTGATGATGGCCTAGATCTTGGTCGGGTTGGCCTCGATCCCGCGGTGCGACACCAGGTAGCCCAGTATCTTCCCCTAGCGAACTCCGAAGACGCACTTTTCGGGGTTTAGGCGAAGTTGTGTGTCCCGCATGTTCGCGAATGTTTATGTGAGGTTGGCCAGATGGTCCTCTTTGTTTTTGCTGGCGACGACGATGTCGTCCACATACGTGAAAATGTTTCGGCCTACATGGCTCTCAAGCATCGTCTTGGTGAGGCGAGAGAAGGTGGACCCAGCATTCTTTAGTCCCTCCGACATTCTGATGAAGCAATATGTGCCAAAGGGCATGATGAAACTGGTACTGGCCTTGTCTTCCTCCTTCATATATATTTGGTGATAGCCAGAGAAGCAGTCAAGGAGTGACATGACTTTGCATCCGGCCGCACTATCGACGATCTTGTCGATCCGAGGCAGCGGGAAATTACCCTTCGGGTAGGCCTTGTTGAGGCTAGTGAAATCGATGCACATCCGCCACTTGCCACTCTTCTTTTGCACCATGACTACGTTAGCAAGCCACGTAGACTGGTACGATGAATTTGGCCTCAAGCAGGCGGTGTACCTCAGCTTTGGCGGCTTCTGTTTTGTCATCAGACATTTTTGCGCAGCCTCTACTTCTTCGGCCGCACCGAAGGGTCGATGCCCAGACTGTGTTCGATGATAGTGCGACTGACTTCGACCAGGTCGAGGGCAGACCAGGCGAAGACGTCCTTATTTCTAGAAAGACAGGAGATGAGTCTCTCCTCGTCGTGCGAAGTCTGGTCTTCGCTTATGATGACCGTCTGCTTGGTCGTTGCCTGGTCAAGGGGGACTGTCTTCGTTCCATCGTTGCTCTGCAGCTGTGCCTTTTCATGCTCGTTGGTGGTTGGGCGGGTGGGCTCGGGGACTTCGCGCTGCGTCGTAATGCAGTGTACGTTCCGTTGCCCTGGAACGAAGTCTCTTTCAATGTTGCACGCGGTCTGTTGATTGCCATAGATTGTGATCGCTCCTTGCGGACCCGGGATTTTCATGCACAGGTAAAGTCCGTGAATGGCCGCTTCAAACTTGTTGATGGAGCCCCGGCCCATTATAGCGTTGTACGGGTATACCATGTCGACGATGTCGAAGGTGATCTGCTCACTTCGTGCATTGGGTGCTACACCGAAGGACAAAGGTAGCTTGATCTTGCCCACAGGAAAGGTGCCCTTGCCGCCGAAACCATATAGGGGGTTGTCCGAAGGCTTAAGCAAACTGTGGCTGATGCCCATGCGGTCGAAGGCATGGAGGAAAATGATGTCCGCCTAGCTGCCGTTGTCAACTAAAACTTTGTGCAGGTCCCAGCCTGCCACGCTGCAGTTTATTATCATGGCATCAATGTGGGGTGCGCTGCGCAGGTCGACATCTCTGGTGTCGAAGGTCAGCGGCACGTGGGGCCACTTCGTTTGCACGACTGGGTCGGTGACGGCGACGTGGTTGATGCTTCGGTAGTGGTCCCTTTTCTATCGCTTCGTGTCGAAGTCGACGCTGGACTCCCCAGTGATCATGTGGATGACTCTGCGATACGGCTGATCGGCGAAGTCTTCTTGTTTTGTGTCACACCCGGCTTTAAGGAACATAGCCAGGTGCATCTCATACATGTGCCAAAGAAGACAACATATATACTAACAGAGTGTATAGAGATAAATGTCACAATGTAATTAGAGTACTTATTACATAGCGGAAGACTTACAAAATAAAATATAAATATAACAAGATTTAAAATCCATCCTTGGCGCCAGAAAGTCAACTGGGAGACGACGACCTAGACCTCTCACGAACACAGCGCAACATCCACCATGCGCCATCCAGTGGTACCTGTTCTTGACCTGTGGGGGGTGTGAGACAGCAAGGGTGAGCTCACACATGTTCATCACTCAACAAGTTGTGGGGAATAATGTGACATGAACTCACCAAAGGTGGAAGATCATGTAAAGTGTAAGGCTTACCAAAGAGAATGGCTAAAGCTGAGCATTGCTTTTAATAAGTTGGTCAAAATTTTATTAGCAGTTACTAAATGTAAGTGAATACCAAACCATAATAAAATAATAGGACAAATTATTAACAAATCCCATGCAAATGCAAATGAAAAATTGAGTTTAGGTTCCATAATTTAATCATCGGAGAGTCCTGAGCCGCTCATGACCGTGAGCTCGGCTAGTATACCAGTTTTACACTCTGCAGAGATTGTACCCTTTACCCACAAGTCGTGTTTCCCATGTCGCCAGGGTTAGCTAGGCCCTTAGACACTACCAAGGTGAATGGCTAGGGATCCACTACGAGGCCTTTACAAAGTTCCACTAGCTTCCGAAAACCCGCTACAGTTTATGGGAAGAGCACTTGCAAGAATCCCTCGTCTGACCGCCATCGCAGCAAAATCAACCCGAGAACCTCCTTGCATGCAACTCCCCTACTGCCCTTGCCCCTTTCGGGTAAGGTAGTCTTCCACTAGCTTTCCTAATTAGTCAGCCAAGGGGTCCCATTCCTCCCTTGTGGTGGCACGTGTTTCTCAAGTTAAGCTCCATGTTCCAATTAACGATAATATAATGATCTTGACATGAACATAAATAAAATAACAAAATAACTGGAACATGGATATAATGAATGATTATCCCAAAACCATATAAAGCAATAGCAAAAACTACCCATGTGATTCAGGGGCAAACAAGGTAATGAGATAAACAATCTAGGGTGACCTATTGGGTCCCATCAAAATTAAACCTATGCATGGTAAATGATTATAAAGAACATTATTGGGTAACAAAAGTGATTCAAGGGCACAACTTGCCTAGCACTTGAGATTCCAGTTACCAGGGTGATTCTTCAGATCCTCGAAACCTCACTGCTAGTCGTAGCCATACAAACATACATGGTAGAGACAAAATTAACATCACACCAAACATAAGAACATACTGTAAAATAATGATCTACGTGTTGCTACGAGATTGTGGGAACGAGAACTACTAAGATCGGAGTCATGGTCATCAAATTATGATGTGATTAAATGATTAACATCAGGTTCTATGTTTGTTTTATAATTCTAGAGAAAAGATAACCTAAAGTAGTAATTAATTCAATCTAAATTATAAATTGGCCATGTATCACATTTTAGTAGATTATGATGATAAGTAGATTAATAAGACTAACCAACATAGGTTAAATAAAGCTCTAATTATAAAAGAATGAGACATGGTACAATAAATATTGTTATTGCATAGTAAATGTTTATACGAGACTAACGCAACTTGAACGGATCAAATCGGAGTTAAAATGACGAAGTTATGAATTTCCTAAGGTTTTATATATTTGATATGGGTTTAATTAGGAAACAAAATTTTAAAGTGGCTTTCATGTCAAATCAGTGGCACTAGATGATAAACAATAATATTATAAAATTATAGGAACTAGAATGGATCTATTTGGAGTTCATATGAATTTTCTATGAATAAAATGAGTTTCTAAGATTATTTGTGTACTAAAAATCCATTTCTAAATGTATTATTTGATTTTTCTCGAACTCTGGATAGCGCACCAAATACTATGAAGCCAGGGGTTAAACTTGCAAAAACCTCACAGACTCAGATCTATCGTGCGCTGGACGGCGGGTTGATATAGGAAAGGACAGGGGCTCTTTAACACAATGTATCCGCGAAGGGGTATCGGGGATCCAGCACCGCCGGATTAGAAATGAACGACACAGATTGGACTAACTTCATCCCGAACCGGTATGTATTTACAGTCGTTCGATCGATAGTGAATGGCTCGGATTAAACCCTAGTTCCCCAAACCGTTATGCAAAGCTAGCCATCGGATCATGGATCGATGGCCCCAAACTCGTTTGCATCCGATCAAATCCTAGCCCTCCATCACGGATCCGAGGGCTCACACAACTAAACCTCTCACTATCACACCCGACGGCGGCGCCACCCTCCCTACGGTGGCGGTACTATCACCGGCGTGCAGTCCCCCTGGCTCCCCCCTTCCCCAAAACCCAATCAAAGAGATGCTACATGGTGTGGAGGAGAGGGCGAACGTCATGGGGGCGACGATGCCGGTGATTAAGTCCCGACGATCCCTGCCCACGATGCACAGCGGCCCAGCGGCGGGACAAGGGCTCCGGCGAGGTATTGCCATGCCACTCAGGCAACCCGTGCACTAATTTCCTCACGCACACTTTCCCTTAAAGCCAACAAACACCGCAAGCCACAAGCAAGCACCGCGGCGGTGACACACAATTCTCCCTCCCTCTCTCTGGTTGCCGCCCGCCATAGATGCGCCATGGACGAGCATCCTAGCCATGCCCTGGTGAACTTGCTCCAACCCAAAACGCTTACTATGCAGAGCGAGAAATACAACGAAACCTTGGAAGGAAGTCTTACCGCGTTAGCGGGTGACGAAGGCTAGAGCTTTCCCCGAGCGGACCTGTCACTCATTCGATCTCGTCGATGGAGCTCGGTGCGAATTCCCCAATGGTGGCGGGCGCACCACTGGTCACCATGGGCACCCGAACTTGAAGAGAAGGAGGTGGACGAACTGAATGGGTACCGAGCTAAGAAAAAGGACGCTAGTTCATGGACACAGGCGCCGGCGGTGGGTGGCCGGAGAGGGACGCACGGCAGCAAGAGCAGGGAGGACGGCAGTCAAGAGTTTTATACTAGAGTCGAGACCTATTTTGGGGGAAAGGTCAGAGGAGCGCGAGATGCACGCGACGCCTACTGCGAACGACCGACGGAGAAGAAGGAGGTCGCTGCGAACGGGGCTATTCCGTTTCGAGGTAGCAGGAGGAACTAGTCAATGGGCCCCGCGAGTCAGTGCCCTCCCCACGACGAATGACTAGCATGCGCTGGCGTAGTGCGACCGACGGGGTGGGTCCACCAGTCAGTGTGACCACAGTTGGGCTGGCGGGATAGGGGTAAATGGGCCGAAAGTGAGGTAGCCGGTCCAGACGATTTTAGTTCTTCTTTTTCTATTTTCTCTTTTAAATCTCCATTTTGAATTCAAACTTGTTTGTGAGCTTCATACCTGAGTTAAAAGCCTAAATTAAAATATAAGTAGGACCAAAATGTATTTATTCATATAATTTTTTCTCTATTTTGTATAATATTTTCCTTCTCTATTTTCCCAATTTTTAGAATTTAAATTTAGGAGCCCAAATTCTCATTATTATCTTATTTTTATTCATATTATTATTGTTTTAAATGCACAAACAAAAATCCAATATGATGCAATGGTTTATTTGTGTTTTAGTAAAGGTTTTTCTTATTTTTAAACATGATCAGTCACATGTGATGATGAGTAATAGTCACCAAACATTGAGATCAACTCAATTTCCATTGTTTACATATTTGGGTATTACATTTTGGTGCTTGGGGGTGGTTTGGGTGGTGGATGTTTGGCTGATGCGGGGGCGGAGGCGGAAGTGGAGGTGGTACGACTTGTACCTCCTGATGGTGTTGGTATGTGTGGTTAGGTGGATGCTGGGCGGGGCCATGGTTGTATGGTTGTGGTAGGTGGTGTTGATATGTGTGCGCGACAACCCATGGGTTGTCGGCTGGTTGCGACCGAGATATCCTGTCCCTGGTGGCCTTCATTTCCGGGCAATCCCTCATTGGGTGCGCGTAGTCTTCGCCGTGGAACAAGTAATAAAATCTGCGTGGCTGTTGTGCCCATCCTCGGCCCCGACCACGGGTGCCACTACCGCGGCCCTGGGGGGATAATCTTGACGGCGAGGGGCCTCACCTGTGGGGTGCTGGTTGGCAATGTTATGGACCTGCTGTTGACTGCGGTTGTCCCGACCAGAGTCTGACTACGAAGGTCTTGTCCATGTGCGGCTAGACTGTGGAGGGTCTTTGGGTTTCCTCTGGGACTCGACCTTGCGCTGGTGGAGCTCTTCGGATCTGGCGTATTTTTCAAACAGCTGATAGAGCTCTTGGAGGTTCTTAGGTGGGTCCCTGATGCAGTGACTGTAAAGGACGCCAGCCCGAAGGCCACTGATGGCGTAGTGAATGGCAATTTGGTCATCGACCGAAGGCAGTTGTGACTTGAGAGTCAGGAACTTGCGGTAGTACTCCCGCAGGGTTTCTTTCTCCAGCTGCTTGCAGAGTGACAGTTCGGCCAAGGCATCGGTGTCTGGGTGGTACCCTTAGAAGTTGAGCAGAAATTTGTCCCGGAGACTTCTCCAGGAGTCGATGGACAACGGGGGCAACCTGGTGTACCAGGTTAGGGCCGGACCCTCGAGGGCAATGATGAAGGACTTGATAGCTCATGATGTACTGTGTTGGGTCGGTGCTGCGGGTAGGTCCCTGCCCTGAAGTTGGTGGGCCATGGTGACACCTGCAGTTGCAGCGCTAGGGGGCTCCGCTCATCAAAGTAATTGATGCCTTGGAAAGCTGCGGCGTGCGGGATGAAGGGTCCGCGCTGAGGAACAAATAGGTCTCCGACTGGCGTGCGCTGCTGGAAGGGTCCGCGCTGTAGATCATGTTGGCCTTCGCGCTGCATGAGCGCAATCTCCTGCTCAAGCTCTTAAGCCCTCAGCTCCTCATCTCGTATCATTTGGCGCACCATGGCCTGCGCAGAGACACGTTGGCGCTTGGCCTCGAGGATTTCCTTTTGCTTCTGGAGGTTGCGGTTTTTTGAGGCGCAGGGCCCGTAGCTGTAGCTGTTCTTCTGCGGAGACGCCGAGGACTTCACCGTCCTCTGCTGCGTCCTCGCCCTCTGGTGGAGCGAAGCCTAGGGGTGGCACTTGTGGCTGCCCTTCGGAGCTGCAGGTGCGGATGGTGCCTTCTGAAGTGTGTTGATCGTTGAGCTGTCTCTTACTATGTGCTTCGTCTTCGCCAGCTCCTTGGTGGGTGTTGTCGGCGAGGGCCTTGCCCTTTTTCTCAGCTAGCAGTGCTGCCTTTGCTGCTTCGTCGACGGATGGGGCTGCCATCGAATTAGATCTTTTGGGTGCCATCGCGGGTGGTTTGCTCGTAGCACGAATGGTGGGCGCCAATGTTGGAACTTGCGCTCCCGTGCAAGTTGATTCCAACGGGGGGGTGAGAAAGATGTGAACACGGTTTAACTTGAGGCGGCAATTGCTCTGTTCATCTTGCCTCTCAAGGGCACTGTATGGGGGTATTTATAGATGCCTGAGTGCCCAACGTCTCGATGTAAAGATGCATGTACCCTCAGGCCCCTAGACTATCCCTGGAATATTCCCATAAAGGAGGGTTACAGACTGTCATTACAGAAAAGCCATTACAAATCGAGCCCGTAACACACGACGCCGCGCGGGGCCTGTTACAATGGGCCGAATCCCACGTGGGCCTCATGGTCGGGTGAGGACGTGGGACGGGGCGACGTCGTCGTAGGCCTTCGTCTTGTTGTGTAGAGGACGAAGGGTGGACCTCGCCAGTCGTATTGCCTCCGTTGGTGCAGCGAGATTGACGAAGGCTGGAGCGAAGGGTGGCATCTTCGCCTTCGCCCCAACAGTGATCCTGGAAAATTCAACAACTAATAGCCACAAAACTTGGTTAAGTGATAGTATGGCTAAGTAGCGAGCTCTTGCAAACACACAAGTATCACAAAAAACAATCACACAAGACACACGAGTTTATCCCGTGGTTCGGCAAGTATAACACTTGCCTACCTCCACATTGTGGCGTCCCAGTAGACGAGGGTTGCACTCAACCCCTTTCAAGTGATCCAATGATCAACTTGAATACCACGGTGTTCTTCTTTGCTTATCTCTTTTCCTGTTCGCGAGGAATCTCCACAAGTTGGAGTCTCTCGCCCTTACAACAAAGATCAAAGTGAAAGCACTAGAGTAAGGGTGGGAAGCAACACACACAAATCCGCAGCAATACGCACACACACAGCCAAGACTTGAGCTCAAATGAAGCGCAACAAGTTCGCCACTAGAACGGAGCTCAAATCACTAACAAAGTCAATCAAGTGCGCGGAGACGGAGTGTGGAAGACTTAGAATGCTCAAAGTATGCTTTTTTGACTCCTCCATGCGGCTAGGGGTCTCTTTTATAGCCCCAAGTCAGCTAGGAGCCGTTGGAGGCATTCTTGGAAGGCTAATCTTGCCTTCTGTCGGGTGGCGCACCGGACAGTCCGGTGCGCCACCGGACAGTCCCTGTAGCTGTCCGGTGCGTGATCTCCTTCCTTTTCAAGCGCATCTGACCGTTACAGATTTGCGATAGTTGGCACACCGGACACTGTCTGGTGCACACCAGATAGTCCGGTGTCCCCTGCCGACCGTTGGCGCAGTCGACCATTGGCTCACCGGACAGTCTGGTGAATTTTAGCCATACGCCGTTGAACATTTCCCGAGAGCGACGACTTCACCGTGGACGACTCACCGGACAGTCCGGTGATTTATAGCCATACGCCGCCATCGAGTCCCAAGAGTGGCCTGTTCACTAGAGGCTGGTCTGGCGCACCGAACACTGTCCGGTGCACCATCGGACACTATCTGGTGCACCACCGGACAGTCCGGTGCACCCAGACTGAGCTGCAGTTGGCTGTACATAGCCAACTCTTTTCCAAACCAATTTCTCCTATTTCTAGCACTTAGACACAATACATTAGTACTCAAATCAATGTACTAAGTCTAGAAACATACCTTGTAATATGATTTGCACTTCTTCACTCTTTGGCACAAATTAGCACTTAGAGAAAATGTGTTGGGCACTTAATCACCAAAACACTTTAGAAATGGCCCAAGGGCACATTTCCCTTTCAATTTTAGAGTACAGTAATCTCTACTACTTATTAAGGCTGTAAGGGTAGCCTGCCATTTTCTGTTATGCCTTTTTTCATTTTCTGTTTTGCCCTCATCCCTGTCCGGCAGTAAAAATGAAATCTGTAAGAATTGTGAATCGAACTCAATACCTGCTGCTAGATTAGAGACAACATATCCACCACACCACATCTTATTTTGTTGTTATAGTAGAAGATATGAGAGTTATTAAAAGTAAGGTATGGCTGATGCCACACTAAGCCATAATAGCTCCTCCACCGCTGCTGTCCGGCAAACCATCACATTCTGTGACGCGGGACGTCGAGCAACTCCTGACTTGGGGCACTCCGGTCCCATGTGACAAAATCCCCCATTCCCATTCCCATTCAGCCATTCCTATCGTGCAAGCCATCACACACTCCGAACGTTGGGCCCACATTGCAGACTACGGGCGCCCACGTGACAGCCACCCTTAGTTTTGCACACACCGGACCCACGTCTGCTCGCACAAAAAGTTGCCTCAATTTGACACTGGCAGGAGCATTTGACCACGATTGCTTTCTCTGAAGAAGGAAGGCTTATAAGCTGGTAGAAGCTATGTTGGCTGGCCGGTATGGTCATAAAAATGTGTAAGTCATGACGATGACATAGGTCATGTGGGGTGTGTTTCTTTGGTGCGGCCCAAGTAGTTGCCAGGAGGTCGCACGCTTCTTACCCTGACCTAGCTTGGCTTTAGGGTCAGTCTCCCTTGCTTTCTCTGCCCAGCGAGCCCTCGCCCTCTAGCTCTTCCTGCTAGCGCCGTCTCCGTCCCGTGCTCTCCTGTTCATCGTCGATCTCAGCCATCTCAGGAGCACCCGCTCACTCCCAGACGCCCGCGCAAAGGAATCCCCCACGATCTCCCTCCAAACTGCGCACTCCCTCCACGATCTCCCCCTCTAGCTCATGATCCTTCCGCCTGCCCCCACCCCCCACCTACCATGCCCACGGGCGCAACAAGCCAACAGCCCACACTCGGCCCCGCTACCTCCTCCTCGAGTCCTACTTGATCGCCCCATGCTCGACCGGTCGACCGGACGGAAGGGAGCCCCGACCGTGACCACAGCGCGATGTGCGACGAGTGAGGGCGGTGGCGGGGGTTGCGACCAATGACGGAGAGCCACACAAAGAAGCCCATCAGCGATGTTTTCCTCAAGGTTCGCTCGCTCATTCCTTCCTTCCTTGTGCTATTGGTGTGTGATCCTAGCTAGCGCTCTCTTGATTTCATCCTTATCCACGTGAATCCTGGATCACACTGCATGCAGATCAGATTACTGGAAGGCCAGACCAGCTGCTCGCATTCACTAGTGCATGATGTGGGAGCTAAGAGCTCCGTTCCTATGGTCGGGCCCCACCTCTCTTGGGCCCTTGTGCAGATATGCAGAGGTAGTGTCCCTAATTTGTTTATCATGTCCCCTAATTTGTTTGTCGGAGCTACTTGAGGATGTCAATGAGGTATGGCTCCGTTGGTTCATCAGTATTCAGTAATTACAAGGCATTATGAGTTAGCATGCTCCATCCTGCTAAGCTAGCTAAATGTGGTTATCATGTCTCAATAAGTATCCATTTTTAAAAGTACAAATTGTTATAGCCATACATGCAAGTCTTTATTTTGGAAATAACCAAAGGTTCTGAACCTGCATTGTGCTAACTCGTCAATCATTCCTAAAATGTGATTCCTTTTTTTCATTCAGAGTTCGGTTGGACAAATTAAGATGGATTGAGATCTTAGTTGTTAAGGTAGAAGCAAAAGCACCACCACTGAATCCTGTACTTTAAACGGTGATAGCAGCAGTTGCGGTCTTCGATATCTTAGTGTGTTACTTGGTGATAGCAGCAACTGCGATCTCCAATATTCTAGGGCATGTTTGCCTCCCTCTTCTAAACTTAGAGATCTAAAAGCTTTAGAATGTTTTAGCTTTCTTTTGATGTCCAAATCTCTAATGTAAGGTGGGCTAAAGGTTAAAGCCAACTTTAGACCACCTGATGCATATAAGGAAGAAGGGTCCACATGCACCATTCTCTGTGGCATAGCAAAATCGAGCTCGATGTCCTTGAAGATTGATCGAGATAATATTAGTCAGTACTGAATTTAATTTTAATGACAAGTTTGTAATGGGTAGGATAATAAGGGATATGTTACAGGTTGTTGGTTTCTTAGATGAATATGCTGCTGCATAGGGTTAGGCCTGAAAGGAGAAACAGAACAGGATTGGTTTTTGTAGCTCTCCTCCCCTCATCTCTCCATGGGATTGGAATATATATAACTTTGTGAGTTTATATGGAAAGCAATAGATATTGTTTATTTCCTCTCTTCTCCTCTCTATGTCATATTACTGCTTTTAAACTAAGGCGACACTGCTAGAGGCACTATTATATGTCAAGTCCATATATTAAGAATTTGAACTCTAGCCTATTGATGATGATAATTGTTCATTGTCTAAAATTCGTCTATTTGACCTCTATATATGTCTGAAATTCCTAAACAACATTATGTCCGTCAGAAATGCAGCAAAGCAAGTCGTCTTTGGTTTGGAGCGAAATTCCCGGATGTATAGGCTTGATCGAGTGCCTTACCTGAAATCGACGATCTAAAGTGGGTTCTTTAGCTTGCTCCGACAGAGGTCTCCTTCTCCCTTAGCAGCGAGACCAGTCCCTACCTCTTTTCCAGAAATCTTTCATACCTTTTCTATGCCTAAAACAAGTTCATGTCTCTCCTCTCTGAAAAGTAAGTCGGACCTTATTGAAAAGTAGTACGCTTTCTTTCGTGGTGTTCAGGATCCCGTGCTTTGTAGTTCACGCATGGCTTTCTCTAACGAAGCTAATGTTTGTGTGTTAATATTTTTTGGTCATTATGTCATGAGTTTGTGTTAATAATCTGAATACTAAAGTATGTGGTAGGCACCATTATGTCTAAAATTCATATACACATTGCTTATGATTGTTTGAGGATTACACCTGTCTTGAGTTTTTATATTAATAATCTGAATAGTAAGGTTCGTTGTACCTTGTAACACTTGAGTTTAGTTGTTGGCTCTGAACTCTGAAAAAATATTTTTTTACCAAATACAACATCAGATGTAATTTTACTACTATGATTAAGTTGTATCACATATTCACAGTAGTATTGTTGTGTTCTTCAAGCAAGTCAATTACAGTGAGCTTTTAGTCATGAATTTACAGTAGTCTATGAAAGATCATTCTTGAATTTTTGCCTTTAAATTGTCTTGTTAAATCTTGTATACTACACTACTAGGTGAGTGCTCGTGCGTCACAGGCCCGAGTTTCTCTTCAACGTCATCCCAGACGGCTCGTGGATGTCGTCCTCCATCTCATAACAGTATAGCACACATTTGTATATATAAGTTATCGAGATATTATATGATCCTGTTGCAACGCACGGACACTGAGCTAGTAGAGCGTATAAAAGAGGAGAATTTTCTCTAAATATAGAGTAGGAGATGGTTTAGAGAAGTTGCCTAAGATACACTTAACCCCCTAGAAAAAATGTAACTTGTCCGTGTTTTTGGAGAAAAAAGGCCATATCACACCCTCAAAAGTTTAAGCACTATAAACTGATATATTTTCAGCGTCCAAGATTATTTTCAGCGGCCTACAAATTAGCCGTAAAAATAGTTTAGTTATTTTCTGTGACCAAATGTCAGCCGCCGAAACATAGTTATTTTCGAAGGCTGACACCTGACAACTGAGGATAACTAACTGGAAAAGCCACCAAAACTAACGTATATATGACGTTCTCGAGATTCTTCTTTATTATTTCTTCTTTCTCGCGCCATCTCTTCACTTCCTTTGTGTTTCTTTGTATTTGTGCCCGATGTGGCCCACCCACTATTACACACGTCCCCTCGGCCACTGCTACCCGCCCTCCCTGGCCAGTCGCAGCCGCACTACACTCGCGTCGTCGGCAACCTCTACCCGCTCAGTCAGACTCAGTCACGCCTCGCCTATCTTAGGGTTTGTTTGGTTCAGCTTTTTTCTGATCAGCTTTTTCAAGAATCTAGTTATGGAGATAATCTGGCTGTGTAGAGAATCTGAGTATCATTAGGATTACGTGCGGAGTAAGATAAAGTTGTCCATGAGGCTCAGGATCTATAAAGTGACGGATTACTACTATTGCGACGACTCAACCGATTATATGTTTATGTTGATTTTGAATGGTTTTTACCCAAACGAATTTTATAGAAGCTGGCTGAAAAGCTGAGTATTTGGCACTGCCCAGCAGCTTTTGGTGGTTAGAAGCTGCGAAAAGCCGTTCAGCTTTTTTCTGACCAGCTTTTCCGAGAATCTAGCTGTGAAGAGAATCTGGTTGCGTAGAGAATCTGAGTATCATTAGAATTACATGCGGAGAAAGATAAAGTTGTCTATGAGCTCAGGATCTATAAAGCGACGGATTACTACTATTGCTATGACTCAACCGATTATATGTTTATGTTGATTTTGAATGGTTTTTACCCAAACGAATTTTATAGAAGCTGACTGAAAAGTTGAATGTTTAGCAGTAGCAACTTTTGATGACCAGAAACTGCGAAAAGCCAAAACAAATAGGGACTAGTCTCGCCCGGCCTGCCCCCATTCGTGCTCCTGCCATGCCCCAACCGCCCTTAGCCATGCCCTGACCGGCCACGGCTGCTCGCACCCATCCGTTCGTCCGCGCGTGCCTGTGTTGACAGTGTTTTCCTGCCCGCGCCCGCCCGTCTCCGTTTGCCCGTCTGTCTCAGACCGTAACGTCCTTTGTCGATTATAAATAGACACCACTCGATCCTATAAAGACTTATTTAATTGTTTTAATCTTATGCCAGTAGACTGTTGTTTAAATATTTTATTAGTGGAGTAACAAAATATATGGATCATCTATTTCAGATTGACATTTATCACATACATCACACATGTAAGATATGTCGCTCTGAAACTGTCTCTTATTTGAACAACCTCCGAACGAGCGATATAACATACCCCCTCCGTTCCAAAATATATACTAGTCGTTTTAGTATTTTACTAGATTCATACAATACTTAATATATATATTTTATAAATACGTCTAGTCGTCTGAATTCATTGTCATCCATTTGAATATAGATACAAAATTAAAAGGCTAAAACGACTAATATTTTAGGACGAGGGACTAGTATTTATGACGAGCTTTATGGTTTGAATGAAATTTTGGTGGTATAGCCTACGTTATCTAGTGCATCATATTCAGACGTGTAGGTAGAGAACAATAAAGTTATGCTGCAAAAGTTTAGTTTGAACTTTATAGCCTCATCATAAATACTATTCTATATAGGTCACTTTTGGTTAGATTTAGGACATATTTTTACATATAGACAATATAAAACGCTTAGTATTATATAACTTGGTTTATTTTATAGCCTCAAATATTCTAGAGAATTGCCTATGGATATAATATGGTTAGAATAAAGGTCAGGCTCACTTAGTTAAATGGATTGCTGAGGCTAAATATTTTATTAATTATGTAATTTTTTTTGTCAACTGTGGCTAAGTTTCAACAAGTGTCAGAACATAGTTATTAGACAAATTCATATCCAGTGAACATCTATTTTAAAATGGTTTTGTAGCAGATTATGAAACGTGGATGTCTCAGTAAGAAATATAACATAGTTATATTAGAAGAGAAAGATAGTAATAGCATAGACACATCAATAGAATGGACGAGATAGTTAAAAATATACAGCCAGAATTCTGTCTAAACATTACTTTCGTTGACTAGACCGAGCCGTCGAAATATCTCTTTTATCATTTGGTTATCGTATTTCAGAACTAAAGGCTATCAGAATTAATTTTAACGGTCATAAAAAACCGCTAAAAATAAACTAGTATTCGATTGCGATAGCCGAATAAATAATCCCATTTTCGATTGAAAACTCTATCGAAAATAACTTTAGTTTCGTGGAAAATAAACTAATTTTGACGGAAAGAACTTATTTTCGATGATCTCCGGCCAAAAATTATTGACTATTTCTATAGTAGAAGCCTGTATCTACTAAATCCAGTCCACGACCCACTTGGGTGGCTCACGGTGGCCCAGACTGCTGCGCCTCACCAACCAACGAGAGAGCACGAAGCACCTAGCAGCCCGGCCTTGTCGTTGTACGGTCCCATCGGCGCCGCAGCGGAAGAGATGGAAGCTTATGCCCCCGCTGGCAGCTACCGGCCGGTGTGCGACACGGTGGTGCTCGTCTGCCTCGCGTCCGCCTCCGCCCTCATCGTGTTCATGGTGGCCGTCTGCTTCCGCAACGCCTTCGCCGCCAACGGGTACGCGACCGCTGCCGTGGCCACGAACGGTGCCGCCGGAGCCACCGCTGCCAACGGCAGAAGCCGGTGCGGGCTGGCGCCGTCCGCGCTGTCGGCGATCCCCATGCTCGCTTACCGGAGGGGCGCCGGGTGGGCGCAGTGCGCGATCTGCCTCGCCTTGGTGCGGGACGGGGAGACGGTGCGGTTGCTGCCGGCGTGCGGCCACCTATTCCACGTCGAGTGCATCGACCTGTGGCTGCGCTCTCACGCAACATGCCCGCTTTGCCGGCGTGGCGTCGTCGAGGCTCCCGTCGAAAAGGTTTGAGCTCGCCACTCTTGGCCCAAAAAAAAGCCAAGATGACACGCTGGCTGCTATACTAGCTAGTTCAGCAGCGCTCACTAGTTAAGCTTGCTTGTTCCCTGCCATGATATTGGATATCTTATACCAAGGGTTGTAGATGCTAGGGCTTAGGCGTAGATTATATATTTCTGGTCTCTGGAATCGAAACTTTTTTTTGCTAGGGAAAAGTCATATTTTTATGATACACTATGTTTTGTGTTTTCTATAATTAATCTTCAATCATGATGCTAATGAAATATTAAACGTGACTATGTCATGGACTCATGGGACTTGGCGAGGGCCTCTCGTGACGAAGGCTTTGTCGAATGTGATATAGGATGATAAAGTAGGTAGTGTGATATTATTAGTCAACTTTGGTTGTATCTTTTACTAATCTACGCATATCATAAGGACAAATTATTATAAAATTTTGCTTTATCGTGCAACGTGTGCATCCTGATTTGACGTTAGGCAAGGGAAATATTGTTTGAAATGGATGCTAAATATTGTTTGAAATGGAAGCTTCCGTCTTCCTACACGCATATGCATGCTAGTATAATTTATTGCTCTAGAACTTCTGCGCTGCTTTTTCTTCCAAATATAAAAAGTTGTTATTTTTTTACAACCAAAGCTTAATGTTTGACATATATATACGTATAGCAAATATAAAAAACATAGTCGAGCATGATTTCATATATTTATAGGATTTGTGCATATTTTAAAGTTGTTTATGATAAAAAATATACCTATAGTTTAACATAGTCAATTGATAATATCTCTACTACTTATCATTCTTTGTTCTGTCTTTCTCATTCCCTTCTCCCCGCACAGCCTATTCTCATGTTCTACCATTCTCATTCATGTTCTGCCTTTTCGGATTCGAACATGCGACCTCTCAGGCAAATGCGAGCAATAGCTACCGCTACACCACATGTGTGTTTATGTTTACATCTATGACAGAAAAAACATCTACTACATCTCTTCACAAGTCCACTTGCTACTCTTTCACAATGCGTAGTAGTAGATAAGTATCACCGAGATCCTTGAATTATATTTTTGGATGGAGGGAGTAGTATTTAAAGAAGAGCCTTGCTTGCAATTTCTTTTGTTTGAATAACGTTTTCAACTTAAATTCCTTTTTGCATGCGTGACTTTTATTCTCCATAATATTTTTTCCATGGATCTGACTTGTGAGTCATTTTCATAAACCATCGACAAGGATGAATCCACTGTTTCTTGCTTGGAAACCCCAAAAGAACACCACTAGCAGGAGGCGCTCGCGTTGGCGTCGCTCATCGACGATGAGAAGAAGCTTGATGACTCCAGTTTAACCTCTAGAAGCAGTCCTATGTGGTCGCATGAGCCGCTGTGTATGACAAGCTCCGACGCAACCGCCGCTTGGACGCGGTCCAGAGCGGCTGCACCGCGTTGTCCATCGTCAAGCAGGGGGACCTCATGATCGTTGCCAACATCGGCGACTCTCGGGTTGTTCTGGGCACCGCATCCAACGACGGCGCCATCACACCGTCCAACTCATCATCCATCTGAAGCCTAACCTGCCATGTAAGTCACTACTGACTGACCATGAATTCTTATGCGCTGGGACGACGGTCATTGCTGACGTTGTGTGAGTGTCCTCGAACATAATGTATGTAGAGGAGTGTCGGTGTTTTGGGTCCGACCGCGCACCTGGGGTTACCCCTCAAGGTGCTTCTAGGAGTAGGACGGTGTTATCGACTGTAGCTCGATGGTTCGTGCTGGATGCACGAGAAACAGTGGACAATGGTTTACAGGTTCGGGCCGCTTTGAGATGCGTAACACCCTACGTCCTGTCGAGAGTGTTTTATGTGGCGAATTACAAGAGGATTCTCTAGCGCTGAGAACGTAGAGAGTTGGGTGGGAGGCTAAGTAGCGAGTCTCTGATCTGAGGGGGTGCTCCCTAGGCCTTATATATTCGACCGTGGGGCGGTACATGTGGATATTTCAGCGACGCGTACCTAAGAAATAGTGAACCAACTGAGTCTATCCTCCTACAATCCTGCCGACCCGTTCTCGCTTGGTTCCGTTGTACGGGGCTTCTGCACGGGAAGGTCGGACCTCTGTTGTGATTACTGCGCGACTTCGTTGGGCCGTCTTGGGCTTGTGCCGTTGCAGCCTTGTGTCGATTCGCTTCATTGGTCGTTCCTTCCCAGGCCCACGAGGGGGATGACCTTACGAATTATGGGGCCCTTGGGCCTTTCATGAGGTCTTTTATCCTTCTGGTGGACCCGGGGGATATCTGTCCCCCACAAGCCCCCGATCTTTGGGTCGATTCTGAAACAAACGGCCCAAGGATCCTAGGTCTAGCTTGCAGTTTTTGACTTTAACAAGGGATGCTTTGGAAATAAGCTTGCCGGGCCACTGCTTCTGAGTTCTGAATGATCCGGTAGAAACACTTTTTCACTGTCTTTTCCTGCCTTTATTACTCGAAATTAGGTGTTCTGTCTCAGACTCATGCTTCGGAAGTCAGCATCTTTGTACCATAGGACTTCAAATTTCATTGGGTGCACCGGGTGTAGCCCCCGAGCTTCGAGCGAATTTTTGCAGATAATCCGCTCGAAGGTCTTTACTTCGAGTATTATCAAAGATCATTTTTATCTTCCTCTTGCTCTTTTTCAGAGGTCAGCCTTGTCTTGATCTTGCCTTATGATTTAGAGGTCAGCACTTTACTTCTTTGGGGATGATGATCTATTGGGTGCACCAAAGGTGCACCCAATGGGTGTAGCCCCCGAGCTTTGAGTGGATTTTTGAAAATAATCCACTCGAAGGTCTTCATTTCGTGTCTTTTTCTGGGAATCATCCTCCCTCTTTATTGAATGCCTTGGAGACCAGCATTATATTGTTGATACTACGCTTTAGAGGTCAGCGTATATTTTTGTCTTTCTGGCCGAGTATGCGATTTGCCCATATCTTGATAGGTTTTGCCATTTATTTGATCTGCGACTGATTGGACGTTCGATAGATGGCCCTTGGCTAGTCTTCATGTCACTTCGTGCTTTGATGCTTCTGTCGATTAGACTTGTACCTCATCGGCTATATTTGGCTTTCCTTTGATCCCTACTGATATCTTTCTTCTGTCTTGAAGTATTCATTGCATATACTATTCGGATGTGATAGTGTTGAAAATATACTGATAATTCCTGGGCGTCCCCCCAAGGGTGTAGGCAAGGGACGGTTTGGTACGCTGAGCGTTTAGCAAACTGCTTCTGAGTAGTAACTTGATGTGACCGCGATCGTAATCATATCACCCGCGCAGTTGACTGGAGTCCCAATGGGTGTCGTGTTACGTGAAACGGCGTCAGCCGCCTGACGTGCTTCAGACGGTTTGAATTGCATATTGAATTTTTGCAACTGTTCAGTGGCCGTGGTAGGAGGTGAGCGGTTGCCTTCTTCTTCTATAAATAGTGCTCTTGCTTCTCCGGCATTTTCACATCTCTTACTGCTGCTTGTTGTTTACCCTCCTCTTCTTCCTTCCGTTTCCAACATGGGCAAAAGTAAGAAAGGTGGTAGTTCTTCGCATCGCCCTGGTGACCAACGCAAGCGTGAGCCGACTCCTCCCTCGGAGGACTTCGGCGACTCGGAGTACTCGGAGCAGGGCTCTCCGGCTCCTGCATCTCCCCCGGCGTCGTTTGATGATTCAGACGACTCCCAGGGGATTACCGCAGAGGTCTGGACTTACATCCGGTCTGTCGAGCGCGCCGGGCTCATGGGCTCGGATGAGTCGGAGTACTCCTCGGACGAGGAGAACTCCTTGGACTCGTCCAAGGAGGGCGGTGGCGACGGCGATGGCGGTGACGGCGGCGAAGGCGATGGCGACGGCGCGGCAAGGGTGGCAGCGGCGACGGCGACGACGGCAGCAAGGGTGGCAGCAGGGGCAGCAGCAAGGGCAGCAACAAGGCCAGTGGCTAAATGCCACTGGTTTTAATTATTAGTATAGATTAGTAGTAGTATAATGAAATAATGTAGTAGTAGTTAGTAGTATAGAGTAGTGAAGTATAGTGTAGTAGTAGGGAGGTCATCAACTCATAATGAGTTGATTTGTAAGTTTAGTAATGCTTCCCTTATAATGAAGAGTGGTTTCGCCTCACTTTTGTGCATTTTTATTTTGCTTTCTTGTCAGTCGTCGCTCTCATTAATGCCCGAGGGATGTTTGGATTCAACGAATCACGCTTTTGACTGTTTTCTTCGCGATGTCGACACTTCGGTGATGGCAGCTGAGTCATCTGAAATCATGTCGTTGCTTTAGGAGTGAAGGCCGAGTTATTACTAGCGATGTTGGCAATTTTTGAAGTTATGGCTGAGCGATAGCGGCCATGTCAGTGTTTTAGAAATAACGACCGAGCGGTTACTGGTGATGTTGGAGGTAACAGCCGAGTGATCGATAGCAACGTCGTCGTTTTAGAGGTAACAGCCGAGTGATAACGAGCCACGCCGGCCGCTTTGGAGATAGTGGCCGAGTGGAGTCTGGTGACGTCAGCGTTCTTAGAAATAACCGCTGAGTTAGAATGGACCGCATCGGTCGTTTTGGAAATAATGGCCGAGTGATGATGTGGCATGCCCGCGCTTTAGAAATAACGGTTGGGCGATGACGTGGCACGCCAGCGCTTTGGAGATAGCAGCTGGGTGATGACTGGGACCTTTTTAGATTCAGCATCTGGCTTCGAAAAACCCCATATGCACTGTACTGTCGTGCGCCTCCACATTCTGTGCCCTAGTTCTAGCTTTTCTGCACCCAGGCCTTCTCCGCTTTCTTGCAACACTGCTTCCGCTCCGTTCGCCGGCAAGGTTGAAATGGCGCCCAAGCGGAAAGCTTCGAGTTCGTCCGTCGCGGTCATCCCTCCCATCGACCCAACAGTTAGTTGCCTTTTGCAGGTAACCATATGTCTATTGTCTCTGAATCCGACCTTCTCCACCTTGTATCTATCGGGGTTCTTCCTCCGAAGGAGCTCTGTTCCTGGCGGATCTGCCGTGGGGTCACTGTTCCAACAGAGGACACTCACGAATCCGTTATCTATGTTCCTTTTCTCCTCCGCGGCCTTGCTCTTCCCATTTCTCCTTTTTTCGTGGTCTCCTTGATTTCTATCGCTTGAATCTGACCCATCTGAATCCCAATTCCGTTCTGCAAGTCTCTATCTTTGTTCATTTATGCGAAGCTTTTCTCGGAGTTCTGCCACACTTTGGCCTGTGGAAGTATTTGTACCACTGTCGCCCTGGGATGGCCGGAGGGCAGCACTAGCTGGTGGGGGGCGCGAGCTTGGAGATGCGCTGTGGGAGGAAGGCTGGTTACCTCGATATCCCGCTCAAGGATAGTATCAAGGGATGCCGTCTGGAATGGTTCATCGTGGAGAATCATTGGAATTCTCTCCCCCCACGGTTAGGAAGACAGCCGGATGTTCACACTCCGAGCTGGACCGAATCCCCCACAGACCAGGAAGTAACTAAAGCAGGGGCTTTGCTAGCTGAAGTTGGATTGCTGAAAGAAAGGGGTCTGGCTGCAGAAGCTGTGGTCGCTGACTTTGTTTTCAAGAACATCCAACTGCTGAAAGACAGAGCATATCCAGCCTATCTGTATCGAGGCTTTGCTGATTCGACTCGGGTAACCAATAGAAGAATTCCTGCCATGGACTTGGTGGGCCGGCTCGAGATGATACTCAGAGGCAAGGTGTCGAACGTCGGCGCTCCTGTTGCATACTCGGCTTGGAATCTGCCTCCTTTCAAGGCCTTTACCAGTTTTGTGTCAAATCCTCCTGCTAGCGATAGTGGTTTGGGCCTTAGAGTGCGACCCTCTCCAGAAGAGGTTAGTGCTTTGGTTGTCTCACTTGGAGAAATTCCTGTCGACGAGAGGCAGGTTCATTTTGAGGTGCCTTTAAATCCGAGTGATGCAGAAATAAGTGCCATGCTGGATATGTTAGCTGAAGATTCTTCTGATGCAGTCCCTACTGAAACACTGGCGGTAGCGCCCATCCCAGAGGATAGCGAAGCTTTAGATATTCAGAAGTCTGACAATGTTCGTTCGAAGCGTTCTCGCCGAGCCAATCAGCCTGCTTCTCCTGCTGACGGGAAGAAACAGAAGAAGAGACGTCTTCGTCGAGTGTCAAGTTTGGATCAGGATGCTGGTCCTTCCACTCCTGCTGTTGAAGAAGTGCCGGTGCCTGCATTTGCTGAAACTAATCCCGATGGGTGTAGCCTGCCTGCTATTAACCCCAATGGGTGTGACCTGGATGACGCTGACCCCAATGGGTGTAACCTGGATGACGCTGAACCCAATGGGTGTACTGTCCGTGTTATTGATGATGGTGAGGAGGAGGATAAAATCCCTCTATCTCGAAAGAACAGCCGACGCTGTATCACCAGTGGCGAAAGCAATGATGTTCCTTCTCCAACCCTGTCTGCTCTTGTTGGTCTACAAGAATTGTCTCTGGCCAACTTTGATCAGGCTCTTGAGGATATGGTCCTAGAAGATCTGTTGTCCGAACCAGCAGATGGTGGCATGATGGATGTTTGCCTTGATGTGCCTGATGCTGGGCTGGAATTGTCTCGGGCGGTGTCCCGCATCTCGTCGACCTTAGAGCACAGTCTTAAGGGTCAGGAGGCCAGCCCGGATCGTACTGTTCCTATGGAAGTGGTCGAGGGTCCTTCGGCCTTAGAGGTGGCTGCCTCGGAGGGCTCGGCCCTCAAAAATAGCGTGGGTGCTTACCCAGCCCCCGAGGGTGTTGCTGGGGATGATCTGGCTCGGATGGGTAGCGCGAGCGATAACCCAGCCCCCGAGGGTGTTTGAGTTGGTTCTTGATAGTCGCCTAGAGGGGGGTGAATAGGGCGAAACTGAAATTTACAAAAATAATCACAACTACAAACCGGGTTAGCGTTAGAAATATAAACGAGTCCGTGAGAGAGGGTGCAAAACAAATCGCAAGCAAATGAGGAGTGTGACACGTGGATTTGTTTTACCGAGGTTCGGTTCTCGCAAACCTACTCCCCGTTGAGGAGGCCACAAAGGCCGGGTCTCTTTCAACCCTTCCCTCTCTCAAACGGTCCCTCGACCGAGTGAGCTTTTCTTCTTCTCAATCAAACGGGAACAAAACTTCCCCGCAAGGGCCACCACACAATTGGTGCCTCTTGCCTTGGTTACAATTGAGTTTTGATCACAAGAACAAGTGAGAAAGAAAGAAAGCGATCCAAGCGCAAGAGCTCAAATGAACACGACAAATCTCTCTCGCTAGTCACTAAAGGCTTGAGTGGAATTGGAGAGGATTTGATCTCTTTTGTGTGTCTAGAATTGAATGCCTAGCTCTTGTAAGTGGTTGGAAGTTGGAAAACTTGGATGCAATGAATGGTGGGGTGGTTGGGGTATTTATAGCCCCAACCACCAAAAGTGACCGTTGCTGGAAGCTGTCTGTTCGATGGCGCACCGGACAGTCCGGTGCACACCGGATAGTCCGGTGCCCCTGCCACGTCACCATTGCCGTTGGATTCTGACCGTTGGAGCTTCTGACTTCTGGGCCCTCCTGGGTGTCCGGTGCACACCGGACATGTACTGTTTGATGTCCGGTGCACCGGTATGGGCAATCCTGACGACTGCGCGCGCTGCGCGCGCATTAAATGCACCGCAGGTAGCCGTTGGCGCCGAAGTAGCCGTTGCTCCACTGGCACACCGGACAGTCCGGTGCACACCGGACAGTCCGGTGAATTTTAGCGGAGCGGCTGCCGCGCGAACCCGAGGCTGGCGAGTTCCGGAGACCGTGCTTCCTTGGCGCACCGGACATGTCCGGTGCACACCGGACAGTCCGGTGAATTATAGCGCGCCGGCTTCCGAGAATTCCCGAAGGCGAAGAGTTTGAAGTCGGAGTCCTCTGGTGCACTCGTGGCGCACCGGACACTGTCCGGTGTACACCGGACTGTCCGGTGCCCCCAGACCAGAGGTGCCTTCGGTTGCCTTTTTGCTCCTTAGTTTAATCCAAAACTTGATCTTTTTATTGGCTAAGTGTGAACCTTTTGCACCTGTATAACTTCTGCACTAGAGCAAACTAGTTAGTCCAATATTTGTGTTGGACAATTCAACCACCAAAATTATTTAGGGACTAGGTGTAACCCTAATTCCCTTTCAATCTCCCCCTTTTTGGTGATTGATGCCAACACAAACCAAAGCAAATATAGAAGTGCATAATTGAACTAGTTTGCATAATGTAAGTGCAAAGGTTGCTTGGAATTGAGCCAATAAATACTTTCATGATGCGCATGGATTGTTTCTTTGTTTTTAACATATTGGACCACATTTTGCACCAAAGGTTTTGTTTTTGCAAACTCTTTTGTAAATTCTTTTCAAAGTCATTTTGCAAGATAGTCAAAGGTAAATGAGTAAGATTTGCAAAGCATTTTCAAGATTTGAAATTTTCTTCCTTTGTTCAAATGCTTTTCCTTTGACTAAACAAAACTCCCCCTCAAATAAGGTCTCCTCTTAGTGTTCAAGAGGGTTTTAAGACATCAATTTGAAAATACTAGTTGCTCCCCCTTTAGAACACAAAGAGATACCAATTTTGAAATTTACCAATTTAAAATCATCAAATTTATAAAATTAGGTGGTGGTGCGGTCCTTTTGCTTTGGGCTCATATTTTCTCCCCCTTTGGCATGAATCGCCAAAAACGGAATCATTAGAGCCCAATGAAGTACTTTCTCCCCCTTTGGTCATGAAATGAATGAGTGAAGATTATACCAAAGTTGGAGAGATGATGCGGAGCGACGGCGAAGAGTGAGTAGTGGAGTGGAGTGGAAGCCTTGTCTTTGCCGAAGACTCCAATTTCCTTTCAATATACCTATGACTTGGTTTGAAATACACTTGAAAACACATTAGTCATAGCATATATAAAAAAGACATGATCAGAGGTATATTTATGAGCTATGTGTGCAAGACTAGCAAAAGAAATTCCTAGAATCAAGAATATTGAGCTCATGCCTAAGTCTGGTAAAAGATTGTTCATCAAGTGGCTTGGTAAAGATATCGGCTAATTGATCTTTAGTGTTAATGTAAGAAATCTCGATATCCCCCTTTTGTTGGTGATCCCGAAGAAAATGATACCGAATGGCTATGTGTTTAGTGCGGCTATGCTCGACGGGATTGTCGGCCATTTTGATTGCACTCTCATTATCACATAGCAAGGGGACTTTGGTTAATTTGTAACCGTAGTCCCGCAGGGTTTGCCTCATCCAAAGCAATTGCGCGCAACAATGGCCTGCGGCAATGTACTCGGCTTCGGCGGTAGAAAGAGCGACCGAATTTTGCTTCTTTGAAGCCCAAGACACCAAGGATCTTCCCAAGAACTGGCAAGTCCCCGATGTGCTCTTCCTATTAATCTTACACCCCGCCCAATCGGCATCCGAATATCCAATCAAATCAAAAGTGGATCCCCGAGGGTACCAAAGCCCAAACTTAGGAGTATAAGCCAAATATCTCAAGATTCGTTTTACGGCCGTAAGGTGTGATTCCTTAGGGTCGGCTTGGAATCTTGCACACATGCATACGGAAAGCATAATGTCCGGTCAAGATGCACATAAATAGAGCAATGAACCAATCATCGACCGGTATACCTTTTGATCCACGGACTTACCTCCCGTGTCGAGGTCGAGATGCCCATTGGTTCCCATGGGTGTCTCGATGGGCTTGGCATCCTTCATTCCAAACTTGCTTAGGATATCTTGAGTATACTTCGTTTGGCTAATGAAGGTGCCTTCATGGAGTTGCTTGACTTGGAATCCTAGAAAATACTTCAACTCCCCCATCATTGACATCTCGAATTTTTGTGTCATGATCCTACTAAATTCTTCACATGTAGATTTGTTAGTAGACCCAAATATGATATCATCAACATAAATTTGGCATACAAACAAATCATTGTCTAGAGTTTTAGTGAACAAAGTAGGATCGGCCTTGCCGACTTTGAAGCCATTCGCAATAAGGAAATCTCTAAGGCATTCATACCATGCTCTTGGGGCTTGCTTGAGCCCATAAAGCGCCTTAGAGAGCCTATAAACATGGTTAGGGTACTCACTGTCTTCAAAGCCGGGAGGTTGCTCAACATAGACCTCCTCCTTGATTGGTCCATTGAGGAAGGCACTCTTCACGTCCATTTGATAGAGCTTGAAGCCATGGTAAGTAGCATAGGCTAATAATATACGAATTGACTCAAGCCTAGCTACGGGTGCATAGGTTTCACCAAAATCCAAACCTTCGACTTGAGAATACCCCTTAGCCACGAGTCGAGCTTTGTTCCTTGTCACCACACCATGCTCGTCTTGCTTGTTGCGGAAGACCCACTTGGTTCCTACAACATTTTGATTAGGACGTGGAACTAAGTGCCATACCTCATTCCTTGTGAAATTGTTGAGCTCCTCTTGCATCGCCATCACCCAATCCGAATCTTGAAGTGCTTCCTCTACCCTGTGTGGCTCAATAGAGGAAACAAACGAGTAATGTTCACAAAAATGCGCAACACGAGATCGAGTAGTTACCCCCTTATGAATGTCGCCGAGGATGGTGTCGACGGGGTGATCTCGTTGTATTGCTTGGTGGACTCTTGGGTGTGGCGGCCTTGGTTGTTCATCCTCCTTGTCTTCATCATTTGTATCTCCCCCTTGATCGTTGCCGTCATTTTGAGGTGGCTCATCTTCTTGATCTTCTTGTTCAATATCTTGAGCCTCATCCTCAATTTGAGTTGGTGGAGATGCTTGTGTCGAGGAGGATGGTTGATCTTGTGCATGTGGAGGCTCTTCGGATTCCTTAGGACACACATCCCCAATGGACATGTTCCTTAGCGCTGTGCATGGAGCCTGTTCTTCACCTATCTCATCAAGATCAACTTGCTCTACTTGAGAGCCGTTAGTTTCATCAAACACAACGTCACAAGAAACTTCAACAAGTCCTGAGGACTTGTTAAAGACTCTATATGCCCTTGTGTTTGAGTCATATCCTAGTAAAAAGCCTTCTACAGTTTTAGGAGCAAATTTAGATTTTCTACCTCTTTTGACAAGAATAAAACATTTGCTACCAAAAACTCTAAAATATGAAATATTTGGCTTTTTACCGGTTAGGAGTTCATAGGATGTCTTCTTGAGGATTCGGTGAAGATATAACCGGTTGATGGCGTAGCAGGCGGTGTTGACTGCCTCGGCCCAAAACCGATCCGGTGTCTTGTACTCATCAAGCATGGTTCTTGCCATGTCCAATAGAGTTCGATTCTTCCTCTCCACTACACCATTTTGTTGTGGAGTGTAGGGAGAGGAGAACTCATGCTTGATGCCCTCCTCCTCAAGAAAGCCTTCAATTTGAGAGTTCTTGAACTCCGTCCCATTATCGCTTCTAATTTTCTTGATCCTTAAGCCGAACTCATTTTGAGTCCGTCTCAAGAATCCCTTTAAAGTCTCTTGGGTATGAGATTTGTCCTGCAAAAAGAATACCCAAGTGAAGCGAGAATAATCATCCACAATTACAAGACAATACTTACTACCGCCGATGCTTATGTAAGCGATCGGGCCGAATAAATCCATGTGTAGAAGCTCCAGTGGCCTGTCGGTAGTCATGATGTTTTTGTGCGGATGATGGACACCAACTTGCTTCCCGGCTTGGCATGCGCTACAAATCCTGTCTTTCTCAAAATGAACATTGGTTAGTCCTAAAATGTGTTCTCCCTTTAGAAGCTTGTGAAGATTCTTCATTCCAACATGGGCTAGTCGGCGGTGCCAAAGCCAACCCAAGTTAGTCTTAGCAATCAAGCAAGTGTCGAGTTCAGCTCTATCAAAATCTACCAAGTATAGCTGACCCTCTAACACTCCCTTGAATGCTATTGAATCATCACTTCTTCTAAAGACAGTAACACCTATAACAGTAAAAAGACAGTTGTAGCCCATTTGACATAATTGGGATACGGAAAGCAAATTGTAATCTAAAGAATCTACAAGAAAAACATTGGAAATAGTATGGTCAGGTGATATAGCTATTTTACCCAATCCTTTGACCAAACCTTGATTTCCATCCCCGAATGTGATAGCTCGTTGGGGATCTTGGTTTTTCTCATATGAGGAGAACATCTTTTTCTCCCCTGTCATGTGGTTTGTGCACCCGCTGTCGAGTATCCAACTTGAGCCCCCGGATGCATAAACCTACAAAACAAGTTTAGTTCTTGATTTTAGGTACCCAAACGGTTTTGGGTCCTTTGGCATTAGAAACAAGAACTTTGGGTACCCAAACACAAGTCTTGGAGCCCTTGCGTTTGCCCCCAACAATCTTGGCAACTACCTTGCCGGATTTGTTAGTTAAAACATATGATGCATCAAAAGTTTTGAATGAAATGGCATGATCATTTGATGCATTAGGAGTTTTCTTTCTAGGCAACTTGGCACGGGTTGGTTGCCTAGAGCTAGATGTCTCACCCTTATACATGAAAGCATGATTAGGGCCAGAGTGAGACTTCCTAGAATGAATTTTCCTAATCTTGCTCTCAGGATAGCCGGCAGGGTACAAAATGTAACCCTCGTTATCCTGAGGCATGGGAGCCTTGCCCTTAACAAAGTTAGATAAGTTCTTTGGAGGGGCATTAATTTTGACATTGTCTCCCCTTTGGAAGCCAATGCCATCCTTGATGCCAGGGCGTCTCCCATTATAGAGCATGCTTCTAGCAAGTTTAAATTTTTCATTTTCTAAGTCATGCTCTCTAATTGTAGCATTAAGTTGTGCTATGTGATCATTTTGCTTTTTAATTAATGCTAGGTGATCATGGATAGCATCAATATTAATATCTCTACATCTAGTACAAATGGAAATATGCTCAGTAGATGTAGAAGGTTTGCAAGATTTTAATTCAATGACCTTAGCATGCAATAAATCATTTTTAGTTCTAAGGTCGGAAATAGTAGTATTGCAAACATCAAAATCCTTAGCCTTAGCAATTAATTTCTCATTCTCATTTCTAAGGCTAGCAAGAGAAAAGTTCAATTCTTCAATCCTAGCAAGCAAGTCATCATTATTATTTCTAGGATTTGGAATTGAAACATTGCAAATATGAGAATCAACCTTAGCTAACAAATTAGCATTCTCATTTCTAAGGTTGTCTAAAGTCTCATGGCAAGAGCTTAGCTCACTAGACAATTTTTCACATTTTTCTATTTCTAGAGCATAAGCATTTTTAACCTTAACATGCTTCTTATTTTCTTTAATAAGGAAGTCCTCCTGAGAATCCAAGAGATCATCCTTTTCATGTATAGCACTAATCAATTCATTTAATTTTTCTTTTTGTTGCATGTTGAGGTTAGCAAAAAGAATGCGCAAGTTATCCTCCTCATTTTTATCCTCATCCTCATCACTAGATGTTTCATATTTAGTAGAGGACCTTGATTTTACCTTCTTTTTGCCGTCCTTGGCCATGAGACACTTGTGGCCGACGTTGGGGAAGAGGAGGCCTTTGGTGACGGCGATGTTGGCGGCGTCCTCGTCGTCGGAGGAGTCGCTTGAGCTTTTGTCGGAGTCCCACTCCCGACAAACATGGGCATCGCCGCCCTTCTTCTTGTAATACTTCTTCTTCTCCTTTCTTCTTCCCTTCTTGTCGTCGCCCCTGTCACTGTCACTAGACATAGGACACTTTGCAATAAAGTGACCGGGCTTACCACACTTGTAGCAAACCTTCTTGGAACGGGATTTGTAATCCTTCCCCTTCCGTTGCTTGAGGATTTGCCGAAAGCTTTTGATGATTAGGGCCATCTCCTCATTGTCGAGCTTGGAGGCGTCAATCGGTTGTCTACTTGGTGTAGACTCCTCCTTCTTCTCCTCCGTTGCCTTGAAGGCCACCGGTTGCGCCTCGGATGTGGAAGGCTCGTCAAGCTCGTTGATCTTCTTTGAGCCCTTAATCATGCATTCAAAGCTTACAAAATTCCCGATAACTTCCTCGGGAGTCATTAGTGGATATCTAGGATTACCACGAATTAATTGTACTTGAGTGGGGTTAAGGAAAATAAGTGCTCTTAAAATAACCTTAACCACCTCGTGGTCATCCCATTTTGCGCTCCCGAGGTTGCGCACTTGGTTCACCAAGGTCTTGAGCCGGTTGTACATATCTTGAGGCTCCTCCCCTTGGCGAAGACGGAAGCGACCGAGCTCCCCCTCGATCGTTTCCCGCTTGATGATATTGGTGAGTTCATCACCCTCGTGCGCCGTCTTGAGTAGGTCCCAAATTTCCTTTGCGTTCTTCAACCCTTGTACTTTGTTGTATTCCTCCTTGCTTAGAGAGGCAAGGAGAATGGTTGCGGCTTGGGAGTTGAAGTGCTCGATTTGGGCCACTTCGTCCGTGTCATAGTCCTCATCCCCTACAGATGGTACCTGTACACCATACTCAACAACATCCCATATACTTTTGTGGAGAGAGGTTAGATGAAATCGCATTAAATTACTCCACATAGCATAATCTTCACCATTAAAAGTTGGTGGTTTGCCTAATGGGACGGAAAGTAAAGGTGTATGTTTAGGAATGCGAGGGTAGCGTAGGGGAATCTTACTATACTTCTTACGCTCTTGGCGTTTAGAAGTGACGGATGCCGCGTCGGAGCCGGAGGTGGATGTCGATGAAGTGTCGGTCTCGTAGTAGACCACCTTCCTCATCCTCTTGTGCTTGTCCCCACTCCGATGCGGCTTGTGAGAAGAAGATTTTTCCTTCTTCTCCTTGTGGTGAGAAGAGGAAGATCTTTTCTCCTTCCGCTTGGAGGAGTTCTTCTTCTTCTCCCTTCTCTTGGTGCGGGACTCTTCCGATGAAGTGCTCCCTTGACTTGTAGTGGGCTTGTTATCGCCGCTCTCCATCTCCCTCTTGGTGTGATCTCCCGACATCACTTCGAGCGGTTAGGCTCTAATGAAGCACCAGGCTCCGATACCAATTGATAGTCGCCTAGAGGGGGGGTGAATAGGGCGAAACTGAAATTTACAAAAATAATCACAACTACAAACCGGGTTAGCGTTAGAAATATAAACGAGTCCGTGAGAGAGGGTGCAAAATAAATCGCAAGCAAATGAGGAGTGTGACACGTGGATTTGTTTTACCGAGGTTCGGTTCTCGCAAACCTACTCCCCGTTGAGGAGGCCACAAAGGCCGGGTCTCTTTCAACCCTTCCCTCTCTCAAACGGTCCCTCGACCGAGTGAGCTTTTCTTCTTCTCAATCAAACGGGAACAAAACTTCCCCGCAAGGGCCACCACACAATTGGTGCCTCTTGCCTTGGTTACAATTGAGTTTTGATCACAAGAACAAGTGAGAAAGAAAGAAAGCGATCCAAGCGCAAGAGCTCAAATGAACACGACAAATCTCTCTCGCTAGTCACTAAAGGCTTGAGTGGAATTGGAGAGGATTTGATCTCTTTTGTGTGTCTAGAATTGAATGCCTAGCTCTTGTAAGTGGTTGGAAGTTGGAAAACTTGGATGCAATGAATGGTGGGGTGGTTGGGGTATTTATAGCCCCAACCACCAAAAGTGACCGTTGCTGGAAGCTGTCTGTTCGATGGCGCACCGGACAGTCCGGTGCACACCGGATAGTCCGGTGCCCCTGCCACGTCACCATTGCCGTTGGATTCTGACCGTTGGAGCTTCTGACTTCTGGGCCCTCCTGGGTGTCCGGTGCACACCGGACATGTACTGTTTGATGTCCGGTGCACCGGTATGGGCAATCCTGACGACTGCGCGCGCTGCGCGCGCATTAAATGCACCGCAGGTAGCCGTTGGCGCCGAAGTAGCCGTTGCTCCACTGGCACACCGGACAGTCCGGTGCACACCGGACAGTCCGGTGAATTTTAGCGGAGCGGCTGCCGCGCGAACCCGAGGCTGGCGAGTTCCGGAGACCGTGCTTCCTTGGCGCACCGGACATGTCCGGTGCACACTGGACAGTCCGGTGAATTATAGCGTGCCGGCTTCCGAGAATTCCCGAAGGCGAAGAGTTTGAAGTCGGAGTCCTCTGGTGCACTCGTGGCGCACCGGACACTGTCCGGTGTACACCGGACTGTCCGGTGCCCCCAGACCAGAGGTGCCTTCGGTTGCCTTTTTGCTCCTTAGTTTAATCCAAAACTTGATCTTTTTATTGGCTAAGTGTGAACCTTTTGCACCTGTATAACTTATGCACTAGAGCAAACTAGTTAGTCCAATATTTGTGTTGGACAATTCAACCACCAAAATTATTTAGGGACTAGGTGTAACCCTAATTCCCTTTCAGTTCTCCCTCTAACACTTCCATGGATGTTCACGTGGGATCTTCTCCTCCGCACTCTGATTATACGGCAGCAGTATGGGTTTCGTGTCAAGAGGTCGTTTTAGAGGTCAACGTTCCTGATGATAGAGTTCTGACTTCTGCTGGTGACACTGACTTGGTTCCCAATGATGCATCGCGGGTTGTTCCAGTTGGTGACCCTTCAGCAAGCCATCGGTTGATTTCCCACGACTTGGGGGTTCCCTCATTCTTCTCCAACCTCCAGGTATCTTGGTTTCTTCTGCCCTGACTTTTACTTCAGGTAGACTATTGTTATTATGCTCATCTGTTTTTATCGTCAGGCATTAGTGGATGAAATGGCTAGCCGGTTGAAATCACAGGGGACCTCTGTCCCAGAAGGGGCTTTGTCCCTAACGCATTGGAATCCAGTGTTACTTCAGCGGCAAGTATCTGACTTGGAGATGGCAAATGCTGGTTAGTGCCCTTTTTGCCTTCATTGGCTATTTGAGTAATCTGCTTTATAGCTGAACACCCTTGCTTGACTGTTTCCTGACAGACATGGCCCGGCGATATTCTGACCTTGAAGAAAGGTATTCTCAAAGTCAGGCTGCACTAGCCCAGGTTTCCGCCTCTCTGAATGATGCTAACTCCACCCTCCGTGCTCAACTTGATTCTGAAAAGGTGGCTACTGAATTGAACTTCCGCTTGCCCTTGTCTGCTATGCTTTTGGTGCTTGCTTGACGTTGGAGAAACCGGCTCTTGCCTGCAGGAAGAGAAACGTGCTCTTGCTACTTCTCGCGACAATCTGGAAAAGCTATACCATGATGCCAACAACTCGTTGACTATCTTGGAGAGGAGTCATCATTTTACCATGGAGGACTTGGATAACCATCGCTACAAGCTGCAAGAGTCTCTGGATGATATGATTCGCCTCAGGCAATTGGTGTCGAACAAGGATACTGTCATCAAGGATCTGCGTGCTTCCAAAAAGTCGGTAGTCCGGGAGCTAGAGGCCGCTTGGTTGGCTATCAAGGCCGCTGAAGATACTTCTGCTACTCTGAAGGCCCAGCACGACAAAGCCATGGACAAAGCCGTTCGCGCGGGGCGAATTCTGATGAGGAGACCTGACGTGGTTGTTCCCGACGACATAGTGGCGGATGTGAATGCCGCTCCCGATTCTTCGAGTCGTCCTTCCTCGTCGGTTGCTCCTGAGAAAAACATTTCCAGATAGAAAACACTGAATGCCTTGAGTATATGGTTAGTGTGCTTGGATGTTTCGTTAGAAAACACTTTTCGGTACCAAATACTGTTATTGTTTTCCCGTTGTTAGAGTTCAACGGTATCTACAATCGTAAAAGTAAGTGTGTTATGATGGTTTTGAATTTTTTCGTGGGGCATAGAGATCGCCCTGGGATGAATAGTTGCGAACGTGCCGAATGTGCCGTGCCAATTTAAGTCGTTGCCAACTTAAATCGATCGTTCCGCTGTCAGGGGTATAGTGATCACCGACCTAAACCGATTGCTCCGTTGGTAGGGTATAGTGGTCACCCTTAGTTAAGTAAGTGCGAGCATGTCGCACTGTCTTAAGTCATCGCCGACTTAAGCCGATTGCTCCATTAGTAGGGTATAGTGGTCACCCCGAATTAAGCAAGCGTGAGCATGTCGCACCGTCTTAAGCCACCGCCGACTTAAGCCGATTGCTCCGTTAGTAGGGTATAGTGGTCACCCCGAGTTAAGTAAGCGTTAGCATGTCGCACCGTCTTAAGTCATCGCCGACTTAAGCCGATTGCTCCGTTAGTAGGGTATAGTGGTCACCCCGAGTTAAGTAAGCGTGAGCATGTTGCACCGTCTTAAGTCATCGCTGACTTAAACCGATTGCTCCGTTAGTAGGGTATAGTGGTCACCCCGATTTGAGCAAGAACGCAAAACGAAGAACCTGAGGATATTTCTTCTTTGAAAAGCCCAGAACTTCACTGATGAAATAGACAGGGTGCTGTACTGGGTATGCATGCCCTTCTTCCGCTCGCTCGACTACTAACGCGGTGCTCACCATGTGAGTCGTGCAAGAGATGTACAATAACAGATCTTCTGCCGGTTGAGTCGGCGTGGCTCGGCGTGGCGGTTTCAGCACTGGTGGTGTCGTCAAGAATTTTTTCAGCGTGTCTAGAGCTTCTTGTGCTTCTGAAGTCCACTGAAATTTGTCCACCTTTTTGAGTAATTTATAGAATGGTAAGCCTTTTTCTCCTAGCCTTGATATGAACCTGCTTAGGGCTGCCATACACCCGGTGAGTCTTTGAACTTTCTTTTGTGATCGTGGTGCTTCCATCCTCATGATAGCTTCGATCTTTTCTGGATTGGCTTCAATTCCCCGGTGGCTAACAATAAACCCTAGCAACTTTCCTGCCGGCACTCCGAAGACGCACTTTTCGGGATTAAGCTTCCATCTGTATCGTCGTAGACTATTGAAGACCAGCTGTAAATCTTCAATGAAATTTTCTGAATCCTCTGCCTTGATCACCACGTCGTCCACGTAGGCTTCCACACGCTTGCCCCAGTGATTGGCTAAGCATGTCTGGATAGCCCTCTGATAAGTTGCTCTAGTGTTTTTGAGGCCGAACGACATGGAGGTATAGCAGAAGGCTCCAAACGGGGTGATAAATGCCGTTTTTTCCTCGTCTTCTTTTGCCAAACTAATCTGATGATACCCAGAGTAGCAATCCAAGAAAGACAGCATAGAGCATCCGGTGGTTGAGTCCACCACTTGGTCGATTCTAGGAAGCCCGAAGGGATCCTTCGGACAGTGTTTGTTGAGATCCGTATAATCAACGCACATGCGCCAATCCACTTTATTCTTTTTGAGTACAAGAACAGGGTTGGCCAACCATTCAGGATGTAACACTTCTCTAATGAATCCGGCCGCGACCAAGCGAGCCAGCTCAGCACGGATGGCTTCTCTCTTGTCGGGCGTAAAGCAACGTAATTTTGGCGTATTGGCCTCGCCTGGGGGTAGACCTTCAATTTGTGCTCGGCCAGCTCTCTTGGTACTCCCGGCATATCCGCAGGTTGCCATGCGAATACGTCTCGGTTATCTTGCAGAAACTGGACGAGCGCGCTTTCCTATTTGTCGTCCAGGCTGGAGCTGATGATGGCGGTTCTGCGCTCATCAACGAACCCGAGGTTGATCCTTTTGGTTTCTTCAGTCGGCCGCATAGAGGTTGTTGGGGCGAAGGCGAAGACACCACCCTTCGCTCGAGACCTTCGTCGTAGTCGTTGGTCCAACGGAGACAAGACAACGGGCAGGGACACCCTTCGCCCCATACGACATCGGACGAAGACCCGTGACGAGGTCATCCCACCGTGCGGCCTCGTCCAGCATGGAGGCCCACGTGTGATCCGGCCCATTGTAACGGGCCCTGCGTGGCCGCTGCGTGTTACGGGCCTAATTTGTAAAGGCGTCCCTGTAATTACAGTCTGTAACCCCGCTTTTTGAGAATATTCTGGGGATAACCTAGGTGTCTGAGGGCACATGCGTCCTTAACACAGGACGCTGGGCACTCAGATACCTATAAATACCCCCGCACAGTGCCCTTGAGAGGCTAGATTAACAGAGCTTTTGCCGTCTTGCGCGAGAACCCTGTTAACGTCACTACTCGCCCCTATTGGATCCCCTTGCAACAGAGAGGAAGTTCCAACATTTGGCGCCCACCGTTCGTGCTACGAAAAAACCACCCGCAATGGCACCCAAGAAAGCTAGCTCGAAGGCTGACGAGGCTGCGAAGGCAGCACTGCTGGCCGCAAAAAAGGGCAAGGCCCTCGCACTCACCCACTCCACCCACCAAGAGGCTGCTGAAGACGATGTTCCCCGTACCTGCGAAGACGACGCTCTCCACACCTGCGGCCTTGAAGGACAATCGCAACCTCCCCCAGGCTTCGCCCCACCAGAGGGCGCGGACCTCACCGAGGACGGTGAAGTCCTCGGCGTTTCAGCGGAAGAACAGCTACAGCTGCGCGCCCTGCGCCTCAAGAACCGCAATCTCCAGAGGCAAAAAGAGATACTGGAGGCCAAGCGCCAGCGCGTGTCCGCACTAGCCAAGGTGCGGCAAATGATACGCGACGAAGAGCAGAAGGCCCAGGATCTCGAGCGGGAGATCGCGCTGATGCAGCGCGAAGGCCACCTCGGCCTGCAGCACGGGCCACCCCTGCAACAGCGCACACAAGTGGAAGACATACGCGAAGGCCACCTCGGCCTGCAGCACGGGCCACCCCTGCAACAGCGCGCGCAAGTGGAAGACCCGCACTTCCCCCATCACGACTACGCCTTCTCACACACCACGCCATTTCAAGGGGTCAACTACCTCGACGAGCGAAGTCCCCTGGCGCCACATCTGCAAGTGACACCCTGGCCTGCCAACTTCCGGGCAGGGACCTATCCCAAGTACAACGGCAGCACGGACCAAGCACAGTACATCATGAGTTATCAGGTCGTCGTTGCATCTTCCGGAGGGGACGACGCCACAATGGCCAAGTCTTTCATCATCGCCCTCGAAGGCCCAGCTCTCACCTGGTTCACCAGGTTACCCCCGCTGTCCATTGACTCCTGGAGAAGCCTAAGGGACAAATTCCTGCTCAACTTCCAAGGGTACCGCCCAGACACCGACGCCTTGGCCGAACTCTCACTCTGCAAGCAGCTGGAAAAGGAGACTCTATGGGAGTATTACCACAAATTTCTAACACTCAAGTCACAGCTGCCCTCAGTCGATGACCAGATCGCCATCCACTACGCCATCAGTGGCCTTCGCGCCGGCGTCCTCTATAGCCACTGCATCAGGGACCCGCCCAAGAACCTCCAGGAATTATATCAGCTATTTGAAAAATATGCCAAATCCGAAGAGCTCCACCAGCGCAAGGTTGAGTCTCAAAGGAAACCCAAAGATGCTCCACAGTCCAGCCGCACGTGGACGAGGACTCCACAGCCAGACTCCGGTCGAGACGGCCGTAATCAGCAGCAGGTGCACAACATTGCCAACCAGCACCCCGCTGGTGATGCCCCTCGCCGCCAGGAATATCCCCCCAGGGCCGCAGAAGTGGAACTCGCGGTAGGGGCCGGGGACGCGCGCAGCCGCCGCGCCGATTCTACTGTCTCTTCCACGGCGAAGACTGCGCCCACCAAACCAAAGACTGCCCAGAGACGAAGGCCACCAGAGACAAGATGGCACGGACGCAACCGGCCGACAACCCAAGAGTCGTCGCGCACACTTATCAGCAACACCCTCCACCATACATCCACGCCCCTGCCCCGCATCCACCGCACCACGCTTACCAACACCATCAGGAAGTACAAATTGTACCTCCCCCACCCCCGCCTCCACACCAGAAACAACAAAACATCCCCCACCCCCACGCCCCCAAGCAAGAAGACTTCACCGATCAGCCGTATCGCAGAGTCATTCATATGATCACTAGGGGGTCCAGTGTCGACTTCGACACCAAGCGACAGAAGCGGGACCACTACCGCAGCATCAACCACGTCGCCATCACCGATCCAGTCGTGCAGACGAAGTGGTCCCATGTACCGCTAACTTTCGACGCTCGAGACGTCAACCTGCGCAGCGCCCCCCATATCGACGCCATGGTCATCAACTGCAGCGTGGCAGGCTGGGACCTGCACAAAGTCCTCGTCGACAATGGCAGTTAGGCAGACATCATTTTCCTCCATGCCTTCGACCGCATGGGCATAAGCCACAGCTTGCTCAAGCCTTCGGACAATCCGTTGTACGGCTTCGGCGGCAAGGGCACTTTTCCTATCGGCAAAATAGAGTTGCCTCTCTCCTTCGGTGTAGCGCCCAATGCCCGAAGTGAGCAAATAACCTTTGACATCGTCGACATGGTGTATCCGTACAACGCCATCATGGGCCGGGGCTCCATCAACAAGTTTGAGGCAGCCATTCACGGATTGTACCTGTGCATGAAGATACCAGGTCCGTTAGGCGCCATCTCGGTCTACGGCAATCAGCAGACTGCGCGCAATATAGAGCGAGACTTCGTCCCCGGGCAAAGAAATGTCCACTGCCTCACGTCCCAGTGCAAGGTCCCAGTGCCCGCCAGCCCAACTGAAAAACAACACAAGGCACAGCTGCAAAGCATCGACGGGACCAAGACTGTCCCCCTCGACCAGGCCACGCCCAAGCAAACAGTCATGATCAGCGAAGGCCTCACTTCGCATGACGAGGAAAAACTCCTGTGCTGTTTGTCCAAGAACAAGGACATCTTCGCTTGGTCAGCCCTCGACCTAGTCGGGGTCAGCCGATCCATAATTGAGCACAGCTTGGGAATCGACCCCTCGGTGAGACCGAAAAAACAGCGGCTTCGCAAAATGTCCGACGAGAAGACAGAGGCCGCCAAGGCAGAGGTACACCGCCTCCTGGAAGCCAAATTTATCGAGCCAGTGGCTTACCCCACCTGGCTCTCCAACGTGGTAATGGTGCAGAAAAAGAGCGGCAAGTGGTGAATGTGCATCGACTTCACCAGTCTCAACAAGGCCTGCCCAAAGGACAACTTCCCGTTGCCCCGGATCGACAAAATAGTCGATAGCGCGGCCGGGTGCGAAGTCATGTCACTCCTCGACTGCTTCTCCGGTTATCATCAAATATACATGAAGGAGGAGGACAAGGCCAGCACCAGCTTCATAACACCCTTCGGCACATATTGCTTTATCAGAATGCCGGAGGGACTCAAGAACGCCGGGTCCACCTTCTCCCGGCTCACTAAAATAGTGCTCGAAGGGCAAGTCGTCAGAAACGTATTCACATACGTGGATGATATCATCGTCACCAGCAGGAACAAAGAGGACCATCTCGCAGACCTCGCCGAGACATTCGCGAACATACGAGATGCACAACTTCGCCTGAACCCCGATAAGTGTGTCTTCGGCGTTCGCCAGGGGAAAATATTGGGTTATCTGGTATCACACTATGGCATCGAGGCCAACCCAACCAAAATCCAGGCCATTATCAATATGACGCCCCCGCAGTCATCCAGAGAGGTCCAGCGTCTGACGGGCAGATTGGCCGCCCTCAACAGATTCATTTCCAAATCTGCCGAGCGAAGTCTTCCCTTCCTCAAAACACTCCACGGCGCAAAAGACTTCGCTTGGGGACCAGAGCAGGCGGCGGCCTTCGCCTCACTAAAACAGTACCTGATGGAGTTGGCCGTTCTTACGAGCCCCGACTCTTCGCTACCACTGTTGCTTTACGTTGCGGCTTCACCGCACGCGGTCAGCGCGACACTGGTTCAGGAGCAGACAGTAGAGGGCGTGATCAGGCAGTGCCCAGTTTATTATGTCTCCGAAGTGCTCACACCGTCAAAATGTAACATGACGGAACTCGAAAAGATTGCATACGCAATTGTTATGTCTTCACGCAAATTGCGCCACTACTTTGAAGCATTCAAGGTCCGCGTCACCTCAGATAGGGGACTCGGCGAATTATTCAGGAACCCGGAGGCATCGGTACGGATCGCCAAATGGGCGGCCGAACTCTCCGGCTACCACATCACTTTCGAGCCCAGGACAGCGATCAAGTCACAAGTTCTAGCAGACTTCGTCGTCGACTGGACCGGGCCAATAACACAGCCGGATCTGTCTGCAGAGAAGGTTTGGACAATCCACTACGACGGTGCTTGGTGCCATGCGGGGGCAGGCGCTGCTGTAGTCATCACCTCACCCGCCGGGGTCAGGCACAGATATGCGGCACGCTTAAGCTTCGCTCTGGAATCTGACAGATGCACAAACAACATAGCAGAATATGAAGCTGTCATCCTCGGCCTCCGCAAACTAAGAACCCTCGGTGTCACCACCTGCATAGTTCGAACAGACTCCAAGGTAGTCGCCGGCCAAGTCGAGAAAGACTATGCAGCAAAGGACCCCGCACTTATGCAGTACCTCGCGGCCATCCGAAGTCTCGAGAGACAATTCAAGGGATTCACATTGCAGCATGTGGACCGGGCCAAGAATGAAGAAGCTGACGCATTGGCCAAGGCAGCCGCCAGGGGTGAAGCCCTACCCTCCAACGTGTTCTATCACGTCATCGGCACGCCAGTCGTCCGCAGCCCTGAAGGGCTCCAAATAACCAACGACAGCGAGGGCCACCGCATGATCAACCTTATCATGACCGAAGACTGGCGGGCGCCAATAACCCTGTACCTGCAGGGGTACTACCACCCAATCGACAGCAACGAGGCCAAGCGCCTCCACCACCGAAGCCGGGACTTCGCACTGATCGAGGGCCAACTTTACAAAAAGGGGGTCAGTCAGCCGATGCTTAAGTGCGTCACCGAGACCGAAGGCGTTCAAATCCTGCGTGAAGTCCACAAGGGGACCTGTGGCTCCCACGCAGGCCCCAGGGCCCTAGCGGCAAAGGTGATACGCTAAGGTTTCTACTGGCCCGCCATTATCTGCGCCGCAAATCGGGTTGTCAGATCCTGCGAGGCCTGTCAGAAATTTTCCCCACGCTCAGGACGCCCCTCGCAGTTCACGAAGCTGATCGCCCACACGTGGCCCCTTCAGCGCTGGGGCCTAGACATTGTCGGGCCCCTGCCCACGGCTCAGGGGAACCTCAAGTTCACCTTTGTAGCCGTTGAATACTTCACCAAATGGATTGAAGCGAGGGCAGTATCCACCATCACATCAAAGACGGCCCAGAAATTCTTCTGGCAAAATATTGTTTGCCGCTTCAGAGTACCATCCGAACTCACGGTCGACAACGGCAAGCAGTTCGACAACCAAGATTTCAAAGACTTCTGCTTCTCCATCGGCACCAAGCTTGCCTTCGCCTCTGTGTACCACCCCCAGTCCAACGGAGTCGTGGAGCGCGCCAACGGCAAAATTTTCACAGCTGTCAAGAAAATGCTCCTCGACGACCGAAAAGGCAAGTGGCCCGACCTGTTACCCGAAGTGGTCTGGGCACTGAATACAACCGAGTGCAGGGCGACTGGGTTTACCCCCTTCCGCCTATTATACGGATCGGAGGCCATGACTCCGCAAGAAATAAAGCATGGGTCGCCTCGGACAGCCGCGTCGGCCGTCCCAGACGTAGACGAGCCGACTTCGAAGGATCTCATTGACGGAGACCGTGTCTTCGCCCTACAGGCTCTGGACAAATACCAAGCCCAGACAAAAGCATGGCGCGACCAAGCAGTCATCCCAAGGGAATTCAGCGAAGGGGACCTCGTACTCATCCGGACAACTCGAACAGAGTCCAGAGGCAAGCTGGAACCCATGTGGGAAGGCCCTTACATTGTCAAGTCGAAGGCTTCCCCCAGCGCATACAGGCTCGCAACGCCAAACGGCGAAGACTTAGAGCATTCCTGGAACATTGATAATCTTCGCAAGTTTTTTGTTTGACTCATCAGGGCCAGCTTGCCCTTGTAATTTGCAAAAACAATTTTGTTCTGGCCCGCACTCTTTTCCTCCCGGGGGGTGAGGTTTTTAACGAGGCGGAGTCATGTAATATACAAGAGAAAAATCCCCCGCAAAATCTACGTCGAAAAAAGACCGCAACGACGGTCTTCAACATTCGACCAATACAAAGTCACCGCGAGGACCAGCGGCAGCCGCCCTCGCGTGCGACAAATCCGCGCAGAAGTCGCCTAAGGGTGCAGCCGGATTAGCACAACAAGTGCGAAAAATCGAAGCCTTCCACGAAGACTATCCGCGCAGAAGTCGCCTAAGGGTGCAGCCGGATTAGCACAACAAGTGCGAAAAATCGAAGTCTTCCACGAAGACTATCCGCGCAGAAGTCGCCTAAGGGTGCAGCCGGATTAGCACAACAAGTGCGAAAAATCGAAGTCTTCCACGAAGACTATCCGCGCAGAAGTCGCCTAAGGGTGTAGCCGGATTAGCACAACAAGTGCGAAAAATCGAAGTCTTCCACGAAGACCATCCGCGCAAAAGTCGCCCAAGGGTGCAGCCAGATTAGCACAACAAGTGCGAAACACCGAAGTCTTCCACGAAGACTATCCCCGCAGAAGTCGCCTAAGGGTGCAGCCGGACTAGCTCAACTAGTGCGAAAAATCAAAATCTTCCGTAAAGGCTATCCGCGCAGAAGTCACTACAAATACGAAAAATCGAGGTCCTCCGCGAGACCTACCCGTGCAACAATCGCCTACGGGTGCAGCTGGACGAAGCTCAGCAAGTGCGAAAACGACTACACCAAAACTGTCCGCAAAAAGACCGACTGCACGCACACCATAACAAACACACCAGACCCAGCACGTAACGCCTTCGTGTGCATAACCGAATGTGCGAAGGCACACAACCCCATCATACAAGCCATTACTTATGCACAAGCGAAGGCATCACACTTTACATCGGCTCAACCTTCGGAATAATTCCCATCTCCCTATAGTTAAACAATATTATCCTCAGCTCCTCACCCGCAAAAAGACTTCGCAGCTCCCCCTCACCTGCACTCACAGCGGCCGGCAAGGACAACAGTTCCTGCCTGCCAGCCCTACTCACACGAAGCCGACCACCGTCCACCTCACTCACTCTACGCTTCGCGACCGCCCTTCGCCGCCTATGCCCAGCACTCGAACCAGGCACAACTTCAGCATCCGCAGCATGCGGCGAAGCCTCCGCCGCTGCCACATCCAAGGCCGCAAAATAGTCCAAGTCCTCATCCGACGACTCTTCGGTCCACTCAACAGAGCTCCCAGAGTCACCAAACTCAGAAAATTTAGATGCAGACTCATCCGATTTATTCCCATCATCCACGGTCGAAGCCGCCAAAAAATTAGCAGTAGCGGTTGCGTGTGCAGGCCCAAAATCTTAAACCTGCGCAGCAACCAAGGTTCAGCAACAATATCCAAAATTTCTTAACTACCCACACCCACTAGGCCACCTGCGAAGACCCAACCGTCGTGGGAGCCTCCGCTGTCGCCTCCGCAGCCACCGTCACAGGATCCTCAGCCCTCGGCGCAGTAGTTGGCGACGGGCCTCTGCCGGCCGCAGCGGCTGCGGGGGCATCAGGAACGCCTTCGACGGTTTCCGGGGGTGGCTCTAGGGCGGCCTCGGGCACAGCCGCCGCCGGGTTCGGCTTCCGGTCAGGCAGCGCGCTGTTCAAAGCCCCGAAGTCATCCACCCTCTCGCCACACGCCGCCTGAGACACAGCACACAGATTCAGCAAACCCACATTTAACCCACATTCAACAAACACCAAACAAAAGCCAAACATTACCTGACCCCTCGTCGTCTCAGCCCGCTCCCTGACCACCTCCCGACTGTGGGGGCCCCACATCCGGTCGTAGAGGGCTCCCGCGGATTCCTTCACCACAGGGTCCTCGACCTTGTAAATATCGCGCTCGAAATCCTCATCAGCTTGGTCGAAGACCTCATAGTGCCGGCACCCTTCGCGAGATAGCGCGTTCATCGCCCCCTCGCAGGTGACCAGGGAGGCATAGGACATAAACCCCTCCACAATAGTGGGGAGCGCCAGTAGCTCCTCCTGTATCCACTCGAAGCAGCGAAGTCCGGGCTCTCGGTCCGGCACTTCGAAGTCAGCGGTCCACGCGCCCAGCTCATGGTATGAATCCACAAGGTGTTTGCGTGTCCGCTCAGCCTCCGAGCGCGTCGAAGCCTCGGCCCTCTCCACTCGGGCCTGCAGAGCGTTGAGCCGCCCCTCCAAATCCTCGGCGCGCTGCCTGGCAAGACTGCCCTCCGCCCGTGCCAAATTGGCTTCCGCCTGCGCAGACTGCGCCTTGGCGAGGGCCTCATTAGCCTCCTTCCTTTCCTCCGCCAGTTGGCGCCGGAGGTCAGTCCTCTCACCCTCCAACGCGGCCACCTTATCCGCCAGCTTGCGGCATTTACTGTCGGCGGCCGACTTCTCCCGGACGGCGTCAGCATGTTGCGTTCGAAGTCTCTCGACTTCGGCAGACACAACTGCCGTCAGGGCCCCCGATGCCGTGCGGTCAGCGAAGTCAGCCGCCTACAAGACACACATAAGACCACAGCCCCAGCAAAGCCGGTAAAAAACCGAAGTCCAGCTCCATGTACCTGACTTAGTGCCTCCTTCAACTCCTTCAGCCGGCGGGACACAACACCCGCCTCGTCCCTGACTGCAGCGAGCGCCGAAATCTCGCCACCGGCACTAAAAGCACCGCCCTTCGCCCCGGCAGGCGAAGCAACAACAAGTTGGCCTTCATCCGACCCTACAACATATCAACTTATTAATGAAAAAAAACTCGAGCCAGCGACTTACCAACAAGATAATCTTCCACACTAATGTCGGTGGCGAAGTCGGCGATGCGCTTGCCCGGCGGCGGCAACTCTCGGGCCGCCTTCGCAGCCTCCGGCACCCCGCTGGGCACAGGGGCGGCCTTCACAGACTTGGAACCACCGGCGGCAGCCGCCTTCGCAGCCTCCGGCGCCCTGCTGGATGCAGGGACGGCCGACTTCGCCGCCAGCGGTGGCTGGCCTCCGCCGGGGGCAGTAGCCTTCGCAGCCCCCCGCTGCCTCTTCGGCCTGGCTTCATGAAGCCTGACGACCGCCTGGCGCTTCTGTGCAGCTCCCTGGCGATCCTTGTCCATCACTGCCGACACAACAGCAGCAATATTCAACCCGTAAGGAAACACTTTCCAATCACGAACCATGCAAGATGTAAAAAAGTCTTCGCCGGCCGCATGGGGGATAGGAACATTCTTAGGCCACCAACCCCCGGTAACCCTTAGCATCCACGCCGAAGACTCCCGGAGCTCGAGCGAAGACATCCTTCCCCCCGGGGCCGCGCATGTCCTCATCAATTCTCTAGCAAAACCATCGGAAACCCCAAGTCCTTCCACAGCAGTACCTAGTTTCCTCTTCTTAGAGGACGGGGCGGCCGCCGGCGTGGGGTCGTCTCCAGACTCTACCACCGGTTTTTTCCCGCGACGATCCACATTGTCTTGGCCGGGATAACCGCCATACGACAGACGATTCAACTCAAAAACCCTGTTCAAGCGGTCATTTGACCCGCAAATGTCCTAGCTACGCTGGCCCTCTGTCCTCGGCACGTACCGACCAACAATCCGCATCGCCCCATCCTCCGCCTCACGCACAAAGGCGGCCGGATCGCGGCTATGCAGATCCAGCACGAAGGCAGGACTTCGCACCAGCTTCCCACCATGGGAAGGCATCTGGCGAGGGCACACTTCGCCCAGCGTCCAGCCATGCGCCAAAGGCCATACCCCGTACGCCACAAACTCCTCAACCAAATCGCGCCCGCTGCTCAGGCCGGCGGCGCACCGAAGGGCCCCTTCGTCTGCATCCTCCTCCGCCACTTCAAAAGGCGGGTATGCTGAGTAAAAATGCGAGCACATCTCGGACACGGGTAGCCCCGGATGGTCTTCGACTGTACCCTCCGCGATGTAGAACCAAAACTCATGCCAATTGCCCCACTTGTTGCGGGCGCAAGGAACCAACTCAACTACCTCCATCGTGGTCTTGCTAGTCTTCGGCGTAAATGTGCAGGACCCAAACTGGGCAACTTCATTTCCAATCATCCTCTTCTGCCAGTGCAGGCAATAGTACTTCGCGAAGACTTCGACTGATGGCTGTCTGCCGTACGAAGTCGTCGCCCAGACATACTTCGACAGAGCCACCACGGCATTCGGAGTCAGCTGATGGATCTGAACGTTAAATCTGCGCAGGACTTCTCCAACAAATCGGTGCGCAGGCAGGTGGAGACCAGCGGCAAAGAACGCCTCGAACACAACCAACTCGCCTTCCGGCTCGGGGACTTCCTCCGTCCCCGGGATACGAGCGACTCCGCCGCCAAAGTAACCAAGCCGCTGCATATCTTGCACGCGGACCGACGACATCCGCGACACACCAAAATGCACCGTATCGTCGGCGCGCAACTCCTCCGCCGCCACAGTACTCAGCGTTTCCTCAGACGACGCGTCGGCCGGCGGCGTAGCGGCAGCAGAAGAAGAAGAAGAGGTCGACATCGCTACGTACCGTCGGCGGCGGCGGGCGGTCTTCTTCACTCGAGCCAAATCTCCGGCGAACAAGAGCAAGGAGGGTAGACGAGCAGCAAGACGGTGGAAAAGGTGGCAAGGGTTTTCACGGAGCGTGGAAGGATAAAGTTCAAAACGCGCCGCCCCCCGCCCCCTTTTATACACAGAGCGCGGCGCTTCGGGAAACCCGCAGTCCAACAGTACGGTGTCAATCAACGGTCATGTCAAAAACCCCCGCGGAACCACTTCGAGCGAGGGCAGCGTCTCCGCCATCGAGCGACGTCTTCGGCACCAGATGACTTAGTCGAACTGGTCCCTCGGATGGCAAATGTTGGGGCGAAGGCGAAGACGCCACCCTTCGCTCGAGACCTTCGCCGTAGTCGTTGGTCCAACGGAGACAAGACAACGGGCAGGGACACCCTTCGCCCCATACGACATCGGACGAAGATCCGTGACGAGGTCATCCCACCATGCGGCCTCGTCCAGCATGGAGGCCCACGTGTGATCTGGCCCATTGTAACGGGCCCTGCGTGGCCGCTGCGTGTTACGGGCCTAATTTGTAAAGGCGTCCCTGTAATTCTGGGGATAACCTAGGTGTCTGAGGGCACATGCGTCCTTAACACAGGATGCTGGGCACTCAGATACCTATAAATACCCCTGCACAGTGCCCTTGAGAGGCTAGATTAACAGAGCTTTTGCCGTCTTGCGCGAGAACCCTGTTAACGTCACTACTCGCCCTTGTTGGATCCCCTTGCAACAGAGAGCAAGTTCCAACAGAGGTCATGGCTTGTGCTTCGTTCGCGGGGACCGCGAGGTCTTCCTCAGGCTTTGAGTTTGCCCGTGCAGAGGAAATCGCCGATGATTTGGTGGAGAGGGCCGCCTGAATAGCCACTCGGAAACATTCTGCGGCGCCTTGTAAGTCGGCGTGCACAGTTATGATCCCTTGCAGTCCAGGCATCTTCAATATCATGTACGTATAATGTGGAATAGCCATGAACTTCGCTAATCCGGGCCTCCCGATGATGGCGTTGTATCCACAGTCGAAGTTTGCCACCTCGAACCTCAGGAACTCGGTTCTGTAATTTTCTAGAGTTCCGAAGGTGACTGGCATGTAGATGTGGCCCAGCGGGTACTCTCCTTCAGTCGGCACGATGCCGAAGAAGAGTGTGTCTGACTCGTGGAGCTCTTTGAGGGGAACTCCTAAGCCTTGGAGCGTTCGGGGGAAGGTGACGTTGATGCTGCTTCCCCCGTCCACTAGTACCTTCTTTACCCTGCTCTCTCGGATCACCGGATCGACGAGGAGTGGGTATTTGCCTGGGTGGTCGAAGTTAAGCCATTGGTTTGCCCGGGTGAAGGTGATCGAGTGCTCAGACCATCGGTACGGGGCGAGAGGACCGGTGGCCGCCACCAGTATCTGACGATCGTTGAGCTTTTGTTGTCTCTTGCTTTCTTGTGACCCGTGTCCGCCGAAGATGACGTTGACTTCTCCGTCGATGCGCGGGAAGGCTCCTCCTCTTCCCTCCTCCTACTGCCGGGGTTGTTGCGGTTCTCCTGGTCCTCCTCGCGGCGGGGGAGGAGGTAGAGGTTGAAAAGGTCGATCGTGCCCGACGGAGTGTTTGAAATCCCTGCAGTTTCGGAGGGTGTGGCGCATGTCCTTGTGATATGGGCACTAGGCGTCGAGGATGTCGTCCAGCGTGCGTTTGCCCCCGCGAGGTCCCCCTTGGGCGCGAGAGGCGGGTGGTCCGGCAGCGTGGACCTCCTCACGAGGCCTCTTCTCCCAGCGCTTGTCGGGCTGCTGGTTCGTGTCGCGTCGTGGCGCCGCTGGTGCAGGTTTTGCTCCTCCGATGAGGTCCTGAGCTCGTTCATCCGCGATGATGTAGAGGTCGGCCTCCCGGAACAGTTGCTCGGAGGTAATCGGCGCCTTCTGTAATATGGCTCGGACGAATGTCGAGTCATTGGATCCCCTATAGAAGTCCTCGATCACTGCCGCTTCCGCGACCTCGGGGATATGATTTCTCATGGTATGGAATCTTTTTAGGTACGACTGAAGAGTTTTGTCCCCTTGGCGCTTGATGGATTTGAGGTCCCATGGTTGCGTTGGTTTGTCGGAGAGAGACTGAAAGTTAGCGGTGAAGCGCCGACTGAAATCGCTCCAGTCGTCAATGCAGTGTCGGGGTAGGTGTCGCAGCCATTGCAGCGTGTCTTGCCCGATGACAATAGGCAAGTACACTGTCATCACGTCCTCGGTTGCCCCAGCTGCTCGGGCAGCGGTGGTGTAGACGGCCAGCCAACCTCCCAGATCCTGCTTAGGTTTATATTTGTCGACGTTGGAGACCTTGAAGTTAGGGGGCCATTGAATGGCCCTGAGGCGCGGAGTAAGTGCCGATACTCCGCACGTGTCCTCCTATCGTTAATGATGATGCCGGTCCTGGGGAGGAGCGTGGTTGTCGTGGTGCCTCGACCGTCCCCGGGTGGTGCCACCAGTTGAAGCCGTGGCCGACTCGGTCCTGGTAGCCTGACTTCGCGCTGGGACGCTGTGATCCCGGTCGTACTCTTCCCAGCGACGAATTTCGTTCTCGTGTCGTTGTTCGCGTGAAGCGTTGATGGAGCTCCGTGCATCCCGCCGACTGTTGATAGCGTGTCGTAGATCGTTCGGTGGGTGAGCGAGGGGTAGGAGATGATTGGCTGCTTGAGTAAACAGCCGCCGATAGCCCTCGGCGTCGGGAGTCCGCGGGAGGCCATCTGCTATCCGAGCCAATACTCCGCCAACTTCACTCGGCGTGTTCATGGCTCGGGCGAAATCGGGGTTCAGGTTGCGTCCGAAGAGTGGATTTTCCCGGCGTTGCCTTGTTTCCTGCTCGGCCTGTTCTTGAGCCCGCCGACGATCGTGTCGTCGGGAATTCCTTCTTTCCTTGAAGACACGTTCCTCCGGAGTTTCTCCTATCTCCGAGACCTCGTCTCATGATACAGGTTGCGCTGGATCCAGTTCTCCGGCCTTGTGATGTCGTCGGATATTCCGGCGTCGGTTCCTTCGTCGGCGGGACTCCCGCTGAGGAGGTTCCTCTCTAGGTACGGTCGGCTCGTCGTCGGAGATGGGGGGCGACTCTGCCCTTCCAGTGAAGAGGACGTCAGGGTAGAATGGAACAGTTGTCGTGGCGACCCTCTTTCTGCCCTCCTTTGAGGACGAAGGTGCAGAAAGGCCAGCTTGCCACCTTTCGATCTCATTTGTTTCTTTCTTCCTCGTGATCCGTGTCCATTCTCCTGTTGGAGAGGTGGACAACGGCGTTCTCCGGGTTGACGAGCCCTAGACTCCTAGTTTATTGAAGGTGATCTTTTTCCGGGGCGCTGGAGGTTGTGCCTTTTCCCGCTTTGCCCCGATTTTCCCGGGGATTTCTGAGGAAGATTTTCTCTCTGGTGGATCCATGATATTATGCAGAGTTCCCTTCTCATCTGCTACAGATGAGATAGTTCCGAAGCAGAATGTGGACCCAGGACAGAGGATGATCTTGTGCTGGAAGGTGACGGCCATTGAGCTAGCTTGGATCGATGACACACCCCCTACCTGGCGCGGCAGCTGTCGGTGTTTTGGGTCCGACCGCGCACCTGGGGTTACCCCTCAAGGTGCTTCTAGGAGTAGGACGGTGTTATCGACTGTAGCTCGATGGTTCGTGCTGGATGCACGAGAAACAGTGGACAATGGTTTACAGGTTCGGGCCGCTTTGAGATGCGTAACACCCTACGTCGTGTTGAGAGTGTTTTATGTGGCGAGTTACAAGAGGATTCTCTAGCGCTGAGAACGTAGAGAGTTGGGTGGGAGGCTAAGTAGCGAGTCTCTGATCTGAGGGGGTGCTCCCTAGGCCTTATATATTCGACCGTGGGGCGGTACATGTGGATATTTCAGCGATGCGTATCTAAGAAATAGTGAACCAACTGAGTCTATCCTCCTACAATCCTGTCGACCCGTTCTCGCTTGGTTCCGTTGTACGGGGCTTCTGCATGGGAAGGTCGGGCCTCTGTTGTGATTACTGCGCGACTTCGTTGGGCCATCTTGGGCTTGTGCCGTTGCAGCCTTGTGTCGATTCGCTTCATTGGTCGTTCCTTCCCAGGCCCACGAGGGGGATGACCTTACGAATTATGGGGCCCTTGGGCCTTTCGTGAGGTCTTTTATCCTTCTGGTGGACCCAGCGGATATCTGTCCCCCACAAGGAGTAGCACATCCGGTGGTGCAACAGCTAGGTGTACTACCTTGCCGATGAGCCCGAGGTGCACTTTATCTGGTAGCCCAGCCAAGAGTCATCGGTACTCGCCATGTCGCACGCGTTTGATGACTACTATATCATGGACTGTGGCGTCATCTCGGTGCCGGAGGTGACACAGAGGAGGACCGACATCAATGATCAGTTCGTCATCCTTGCCACCATCGGGATAGTTTTTGTGTTGGCCTACCTTTAATTATCTTTGTAAACACACACTTGCTTTTTTGTTTGAGCAAGCACGTATGGTGGTGCGTGCCTGATGACTGACGATGTACGGGGGAACTTTTTCTGGCAGACGTGGGACGTCCTCTCTAATGATGAGACCATAAAAATCGTGTCATATATCGAAATATGCTTGATACTGATGGTTGCAACGTAGTGGTGAAACAACTAGATTAAAATAACAAAATTTATGTATGGTCAGGATCACAAATGGATTATGAAACATTTTCTCATAACAATATAACACACATTTTGTATATAAGTTACCGTGGTATTATATGTTCCCGCTGTAACGCACAGACACTCACCTAGTATAAAGTATATGGTCATATAGAGGATACAAAACAACAAAGATAAAATATCTTATACAACTAATAAACTCTTGACTTCTTGACTAATTAGGCGGGAGTGGCTGTTGTACACGTTGCTAGGCTACTTCCTAGAGTCCACGTCACCCATAGGCGGAGTACTCGGTATGATAAGATGTGGCACTCGTTATACCTTACTCCGTGACAGGGAGTCAGTGCTCTGGGCTAGACGATAGTCGACGGAGGAGCACCATGGCCGGGAGTATGAATAAATCAACATTAACACTATATAAATTATTGATGTACCTTGATGTCTTTTGGCCACTTGTTACATACGAATGTATGAATAAATTCTTAAATATAATATCCACATATGTTGTTAACGACCAGATCTTTAAGAGTTTTCTTTTGGCTAGACTGCTTTTTGCATAGCCACCTCCATGCTCTACATAATGAAAATGATAAGGTCTAAGCGCATTAGAGAATTAGGTCCAAATGGTAAGGATTACTCATTAACAAGGTCCACTATTTCTTATAAGTCTTTGACTGGCTTCATCAAGGAGTCAAGGATATGTACAATGCATTGGGATCACCGGAAGTATCCAGTGAAAACTTTATAAAAGTTATAAACATGGTGAGAAAATTAGAATACACATTTATTTAGTCAAAAAATATGGCTATAAAAAGATAATGGACATTAACTTAAATTAAAAATTATAAGGAATAAGTATATATTGCATATAACATTGCTTCTAAAGAAACTTGAGCAATCTTTTTAGGATGTCTGCATGATAGTCCTGAATTGTTTTTTGGTTAATAACCACTGATGCATGAAGCTGATATTGTAAATGCCTTCTTTACGACATTGTTGGATCTCCATACTTCACGAAACAAAATAGGTGCAAGAGAACTTCAAGTAGCATTGAATATATATTATTTAGTAGTGTAAAAGAGAGAAGGTAAACACATACAGAACCTAGGTGTCGATGAGAGAGAGGTCTAACACATTCCGCCGGTATATTTCAAATACATCTTTGAAGTGTCTAGCTAATGACTGAGTCATTCATGTTCCAGTCGTGGAATCTGTTTATTTGCATTGTCAATTCTTTGACTTCTTCTAGCCTGACTAGAGGCTTACCATGCTGATATGTCCATTCGAACTGTTGGGTTGGCACATTTTTCTTCATATATTTTTTGTGCTTTACTCAGTACGTGCTTATAGTGAGTGATAGGTTATTTCTTTACTTTCTCGCTCATCTTAACAAAGAAGGTTTTTGTGGATGAACCTAATGGTGCTTCCTTCTCTGCTATAGTCTTTTTAAAGTGTTCCTTCACCTCTGTGCTGTCGACAGCACACAACTTCTCGACGATCATATCGCAAGATAGCTGTTTGGATGCAAACTTAGGGGGTGTTTGGGAACAAAGTTTTTCTGCAGTTTTGGAAGAATACTGCAGTATTCTCAAATACTGCAGTATTATATACATAATGGTGTTTGACAAGCTTGGTAAAATCTCTGTTTTCAAAACTGAAGTATTGCAAATACTATAGTTGTTTTAAGGCATTCTAAACTTAGCTCTGGACCTCAGTTTTCAAAACTGCGGTATTATAAACTACGGTATTGTCATAACTAAAGTATAGTATAGTATTTCAAAAACTGTGGTTTTCAAAAACTTTGTTCCCAAACAGGGCCTTAGATAATAATTCACTCTGTGTATTCTTGTTGTTTGTGTGGCTTGGTTTTGCGTGCATTAGATTTTTATGAGGTGGTGGTGCAGGTGAAGGGCTCCTTTTACTTGGTTTAGAAGGAGGCGAAGGGCTCCTATGTTGTAACACCCTAATTTTGCATGATATAAAATTCCTTTGAATTCATAAATAACACGCCACAGGGTTTTAGGAGAATTTGAAAAATCTTCCTTTTAAACTTAATTTTTATTCTTTTTCACCCTAAACAGAGAAAGGGGGAGATTATTTTTGTACAAAAGTCCTGACTAAGAAATGAGACAAAACTTCACCAAACTGTTCATCTGAATATTTCCGATTTTCTATAGAATTTTGATGTGTTTTGTAGTTCATTTGATTTGGATTTGAAAATCAGTGCCTGGCGTCAGCCCAAAGGATTGACCCAGAACCACGCCCGCGCCCATGCCCCCGTCGGCACGCCGTCCGTCAGCATCGGACCAAGCCGCTGACGCTTTGGCCCCGCGTTCATCCGGGACCGAGCCGTTGATAGGTGAGCCCCACCTGTCATCCATAATCTCCCGCTCCTCTCCCGGTTCACGGACGTGCACATGGCGCCATCGATCTTGCCATCCCAGCTCGAGCACTGCTCGTGTGCTACTGTCAGTCTGTCACGACAACGGATATGAAGTGCATTCAAGATGACCGTTTATTAATTCCCCTGTTCCCTCCTCCAATGCTGTGCAATTTAACGATGCGGGTTCACCGGCCGGCATTCAAGGGGAGATCATTCGTGTTGCTCACATCGGAAGCAATGGCACACAACTATAAAATAAGACCCCATGCATCCTCTCTAACACCCATCCGAGCTCCCAGCCACCTTCTGCTCATTCTCTTGTCCAAGGTCAACTCAAGCCTCACAGTTGCGATCAAAAACTATGTAAACTTCAGGGTAGAGTTACTCTACAGTAAAGTTAGACCCTACTTGAAACTGCTCTAGCTCCTATAAATTTGGTACAGTTGTTGGAGCAGTCATGCATTTTGTTTATTATTTAGATTAAAAACATATTTTAAAACTATTTATTTTTATTATAAACTATAGCTCTATGCTAAGGATAGAACCTGGAGCAGTCTTAAACACTCCCTTAATGAAGCACAACTTAAAAATAGGTGGAGTAGAGCGGTCACAAACCCCACCTGAGTTAAGGCCGACACAACAACGACATGGTTATGTCGTTTGCGCCATTCCGAGTGCATGTCTACCTAGTCGTCATCACACTGGATCATCATCACTTGTGATTTTGTGCATGTGTCACCTATCCAAATGCTTAATACAACCACACGAGGAGCAATTTTGATTTACTGGACTAGAAGGTTCTGGATACAAGGATCAAGGAAAGAACGAGAAAGAGATCGGAACTCTAGCCGCAGCTAGCCTCGAGTCGAGCGAGAGGTCGCTGTCGGTTGTGTGGTCTATTCTTCGACACCCTTCCATTGCTACAGCTCTTGTATTTGTATGATGTTGCACCTCTCGTGGTTAGGCGCCGTGGGCCAATATAGGATCAGCCCAGCCCATTCGCCCTTTATTTGGCCCAACCTACTATAATTGAGTAATATCCTCACATCTCCCCCCCCCCAACAGCTAGTGCCAAGCTGTTGCAGAACTATCAAGTGAATATTAAAGTACCTTGATCCCACAGAGTTTGCTGTAGCTTCGATTGAGGTTCAAAATGGCTCATTCCTCGATCTTGAGAATTAGATCTCACCCTTTTACCATCTTGTGTCAACTGTCATAGCAGTACTCATTTGAGTATACTGCATATTGAATCATTCACACTTCAAGACTATCCAGGGCAGTGAATAAATGTCCAGCGTGACAATAAAACTGAAGATCTGATGCTCAATTGCGGTAATTCTTTTGCTCTTGACAATTGACCATTGCATTAAGAAGCAACTACTTGCATTCTTATGTGGATCATAGTAAATACCTACCTAGTCAATGGATCATTGTAACACCTAAAATCCTATTTTGGATATATAAGATTCTTCTCTAAAAGATTCAGAATCAAAATTTCTCTTAACCTGGGTTCCTCACTCTTAAAAGTTATCTTCCCCTAAAATAAATAAGATAGCAACACTAAAAGGTTGTTAGAGATATATGTCCTAAAACTTGTAACATGGAATTTAATGTGAAAATTCGGAAAAAAGAAAAACATAATCCGGTTGTTACAGTGGAATATCCCTCTCATGAACCATGCAATTAGGAATACTTCAAGTATCCGAGTAATTCTTATATGTATATTCTTGTTGACACCTTTTTGGGCGTCAATCACTACGTGAGAACCGATGGTGATGCCCTCTGCAGAGGCGCGGACGGTCCGCGGCCAGGGGCCGGACGATGCTGATACAAGGGCCATTTTTGGTTTCCAACAATTCTTTTCCTCAAAATAGGTAAGAAACAAATAGTCATTTTTGAATTAACTTTCAATTGATCACACATTAAAAAATTATATTTTCCTAAAAAATAATATGTGAATTATTTTTTATTATATATATTCGAGCATTTTACTTCACACGCCCCAAGAAGGAAGAGAAGATCATAAACAATAGCCATCAAAACATTGGAGGTAGAATATTATCTCACAACGAGAGTCTAAACCATTATAAATTCTTGTATGTTTGTGCATTTACTTACGGCTCTTGATCACACCACTCCTGTATAAACTTAATATTGATAGTCGCCCGACATTAGTGGCCAACAATAAATTAATATTTTTTATCGGCCTCTATCAACCGAAATTATTAATTTTTGTCACCTGTCCTTAGACCGTTTCGGATTATAATCTCTCTAGATTATATAATCCAGCACAAATAATCCAACAAACAAACAAACACCTAGATTATGGGTTCAGATTATATAATCTAAAGCCCATATTATGATAATCTCATAATCTTCTCAAGAGTAGCTTATTTGAGATTATTTTGGCAAAAGACCCACTACTCATGGTTATGTAAATAGAAATTACAATATTTGTCATCTTTATTTCTTTAGCTCAAATAAACAAACAAGGGTACTGCTGTTTTTATAAATAATCTACATTTGTATAATCTAGACTACCAAATAATATGTCTAGATTATAATCTATATTATATAATTTAGAATATAATCCAGATTATATAATCTATAAGCTGAAACAAACCGTCCCTTATACAACCAACGAAAATTAAGTGATTTTCATCGATTGCCTCGTGCCCACTATTTGGGCTTTCTCAGTGATCCAAAAAAATTACTTTGACCGATTAAAATTTCGAACAAACCATGCATAGCTCTCAATTCCGCCGTGCAGTGGTTAGTTGTAATATGTATAATCCATTAGTTAATTGTTCATCTAGATAAATTAATACATTCATAGTAAGAACAGGATCGGCAGCTGACACGCTGAAGCCGCCTGGTGCCAAACTACCACACGGCGAACACTATAAATTGCCCCGAAAACAACCGTTCGTGCCGTCAGTGCAAACGATTGAAGCACTTGTAAATCAACATATCTCAAATTTGCAGAGAACAATACTACGGTTGTGACGTCAAAGTCTGTCAACTCGCGGCTCATTATACATAACATATATAACTGGTGGTGTTAAGCTGTATAAATAGGAATAATTGTAAACTAACATATCCCAAACGTGAGACATATAGGGTCTGTTTGGTTCAGCTTTTTTCTGACCAGCTTTTCTGAAAATCTGGCTGTGGAGAGAATCTGAGTATCATTACGATTACGTGTGGAGGAAGATAAAGTTGTTCATAGGGCTCAGGATCTAAAAAGTGACGGATTCCTACTATTATAACGACTCAACTGATTATGTGTTTATGTTGATTTTGGATGATTTTTGCCCCCAACGAATTTTATAGAAGCTGTCTGAAAAGCTGAGCGTTTGGCAGTCCGCAGCAGCTTTTGGTGGCCAGAAGCTACCAGAAGCCGAAACAAACAGGCCCATAAAAATGTATATGTCGATCGCAACAGATTACACGTACGTTTCATGAACCTATCTATATTTATGTGCTTTAAATTAAATTATTTTATAATATAATATTTTATTTAAATATTAAAACTTGTTACTAGCTAGTTACATATAAAATCTAATTAACTCTAAAAGATAACCAATAAATATTCCGTCATAACCAGGTTTACCAAACTAATATACTAAAAATGTGCAATAACTACTAAACTAACCAAATAATAATCAATATTTATGAGTCTAATAAATTTCAATTTTGTTGATGACAGATAAAAATAAATTTATTTTTCTAGATAGAGATGAGAATGACGGTGGCCGCTTCTCGGGACAAAGGCGTCGACGTCGACACGGAATTAGTATGGCACAGTGCGAGGTGGCACCAGGAGACGACATCGCCGAGGTAGAGCGACAGTATTTGGCGGCCGTTGCATTACATGGCGACACAGTGGTAGCGTGTGGTGGCAGCAGCCTCTGGTGTGGGCTCGAGGCTAGATATGGCAATGGATAAATATCCACCAGGTATTACTATCATGTACTCATACTCACGATAAAAAATAATCTTGTTGGGTTACCTATATTCACGGGTAGATACAGATTTACCCTCATACATATGTGAGTATGGGTCACTCAGCGGGTCATCCGTACCTATATAGATTAATCATCTATCAACATAATACATTATACAGACGTCAATTATATCAATCTAAATACCATTACAAAAATTTTAGCATCATTTAATCATCCATTCAACAACATCATAGATAATTAGATAATATAGTAACACTAGGATAGTAACACATAACAGGTTCCATTACATGTCATCAAATAGTTGTTAAGCCTTCTATCACATTATCATCCAAAAGATTGTTAAATAGTCAAAAGAGATGGATGATTGAAGCCCAAGTTCATGCTTTGGGGCTAAATTTATATTGGGTATTTTATACCCATAGGTTAAAGGGTATGGGTGAGGTCGGAACGTTCTAATACCTGTTTAACTATTGGGTGAAGGTTTTTGTCTAATAATAGATTCATGCGTAGAATATTTAGCCCATATACACAGAGCTGTCTCTGGGTTTGTTGGGCCCCGGTACAAAACATAAAAATAGACCGGAGACCTATAGTTCATAAAGATAAAAATAATATAAAATGTATCCTTTCATATTTAATCTATTTTTATATTTTTGTCGTCTCATATTATCTATTTTAAAGTCGAGATTTAACAAAACTATAAACAATCTTTACCTTTTATATCATTTACATTCAGAAAACTCAAAAAACCGAGGCCCTATACCATCGCTCCAATTGCGCTGGGCACTGGACGGCCCTATATATATATAGAGAGAGAGAAAGAGAGAGAGAGTATATACTCATCGGACATCAGGTCACGGGTACTCGTTACCATCTCTACTTGAGGCGGGGATGGTGCGTGAGAGTGGAGAGGAGAACGAAACACTATGTGGAGCAGTTGGATATCACTTAATTTTTGCAGGTCGTGTTGAATACAGAAAATATCCTTGCGGACGGTTCACACGTACGCAGAATCAGTTATTATATCGAGTTTCTAGTGGTAGTGTCCAGATCAGCGCCAATAGGTCGTTTGGAGAAAAAAGTAAGTCGTGTGACAGCAACCGACAAATAATAATAATTTTCATCGCCCTCTCGTGGACGATTGATAGAAATTATTAATTTTCATCGGCTGCTGTCCTACGGCCGGCTGACAGAAAATTTTAATTTTCATTGGTCATATGACAGAAGCCAACAAAAATTAAGTAATTTATATCGGCTGCCTCCGAGCGAACGAAAATTAGCCAACTTATATGAGTTTTGTCAAAACCTCCGAAAAAAATATATTTTGGCCGCCTGAAATTTTGGTTTTCCCTGTGCTTGGACGCCGTGTCGAACAAGCTTGTTCTCAATTCCGCCGTGTGCACTGGTCAGTTGTAATATGTAGAATCCATTAATTAATTATTCATCTAGATAAACTAATACATGCGTAGTAAGAACAGGACCGGTAGCTGAATGTTCATTTATTAAATTCGCCGTGACCAAACTGCAGCAGTGACACGCTAAAGCCGCCAGCAAACCACCACGGCGAACACTATATATAATATAGATTGCCGCGAAAACATCCGTTCATGCATGGCGGGAGTGCACACGGTTGAAGCACCGCACAATCAGCCAGCTTCTGACGCACTCACCGATATCCACCATGCTTAACTTGTACCCGAGGCAGCAGCTCCAGGCGAGAAACGCCGACGAGGACGACGCGGATGAGGCTGACGGCTACAATCCCTTCTACGGCATTGCCGTCGTGTGCCTGTCCATCTTCCTCTTCTGCGCGCTCGCCGCCTCGGTCGACGTCTGGAAGGCGCTCGCCATGGCCGCTCTTGCCGCGCTGCTGCTCGGCGTCGGCGGCTGCTTCGCGCCCAAGGGGTGGCTCCGTCGGCCAACAGGGCGGCGGGGCGCGAGCGCGAGCGCGAGCGCGGAGCTGGTTGTCGTCACGGTCAGGGCAACCGGCCACGCGCGGCCGGGCTACGCGTGGCCTCGAGTGGACGCGCCGCCAGCGTTCGCGTTCCAGTGCCCGCTGAAGGCCGACGGCAGGTCTGAGCCGGCGGCGGCTGCAAGCAGCAGCGTTGTGTGCTCGGTATGCCTGGACGACGTGCGCGGCGGCGAGATGGTGCGGCAGGTGCCGGCGTGCGGGCACATATTCCACGTGGGGTGCATCGACATGTGGCTGCACTCGCACAGGACGTGCCCGATGTGCCGGTGCATGGTCTCGCTCTCGCCGCCGCCGCCCAAAGCAGTGGCATCGTCGAGGGCTGCGGCAGAGGCACCGCCAGAGTCATCAGCTGGTGATGCAGAGTTGCTGCCCGTGTAGTAATTAACTAGACTACGTAGTAGCCATGTACAATGCACGTCATGTATTGTGTATAAATTTCAAAAATTCTATACTAATGCATTGTTAACAGCTTACAAATACCGTGGTGAAAAACAAAATCGATTCGTAGTTGGTGGTTAGTTAGAGTCATTTTTGTCATGCCATTAATTGTCACATTGATATCATGACACGTTTTCATGGTCTGTGATAAAACTACATAGTCATTAGTAAGCAGAGCTTGTCGTGCTTCGGTGCTCGTACTATGGCAACGATCAGGGCACGGTGAGGAGTGAGGTCAAGGCTCGTGCTGACCAGCTGCATGCACTGCCATGCGCCGTGCTCCACTTCAATTCTCGTTCGGCTGAAAAGTAAAGAAAACAACAAAATGAAACAAAACAGTACGGAGCTTGATCTTGAAATGATCAACATCATCGAACACCGAGTAAAAACTGTTAGGGTAGATTTTCTACACGATCATATTTGGGTGAGTACAAAATAAAGAATAGGTCTTTTTAAATCATTTCCCTCTCTCACACGGTCACAAAGACCGGATGAGTTTTCTCACTATCTCAGAGATACCAGGTCCCGCAAGGATATCCACACGGAGAACGGAGTCTCTTACCTTGCTTTACAATCAAGAGAATGAGGAAAGGAGTGAGAATGAAAACTCGAATCACGAACACAAGAACTCACAACTCTCAATTGTGCAAGCCGCAAAGTCTCTCAAACACAAATCGATCAAATGCGACGCGGGATTTGCTTTGGAAGCTTGGAGATGTTGCACTTAATGTGTAGTAGTTTGGAGTGAGTTTCATGACTTCAATATGCTGGTTAGGGGTATTTATAGTCCCCAACAACCAAAAGAGTCGATGGAGAAAAGTTTCATTTATTGCACAGTCCGTGGGTACAGCGGACCGCCTACAGTGCCGGTCCGGTGCGCCACCGCATCATGTTAGTCTGCCACCGCAGGTTACCATTGACCTTGTAAGTGGACCACTGACTTCTTGTCAAACGGTCGCCACCGGTGCGCCAGCCCGAAAACACCATTTTACATGCTCTATGCGTGGACAATCCAGATAGACACAAGACCGATCCGGTGCGCCAACTCCGAATTAGCTAAGCCTGACCCTCTGCTCAGACGGTCCAGTTTGCCATCTGACCAGTCTGGTACCTGTAGCAGTAGCCTAGTTTTTTCTTCTTTATCCAAATCTTCTCCACATCTTTCTGACTACTTTGAGGATGTTCCTATGACTTAGACAAACATATATAGTGACAATCTAACTGGTCTAAGTCATGATTCTTGGACTTTTTGTTCTCTCCAACATAGAATCTTGTTTTGCTCAAACTAGCTCCAAAAGAGTGATTTTGTAAATCTGAGCTAACCAACCTCTTTAGATATATCAAATAGGTTTCTAGTGGTATATACAACTTATCCAAATTGTAGAACTGGACAGAGTTCCTCTATTCCAAGTTTTGTCACATTGATATTATGACACATTTCATGATCTGTGATAAAACTACATAGTCATTAGTAAGCAAAGCTTCTTGTCGTGCTTCCAGTCAGAGGCGGATCCAAGGGTGGGGCAAAGGGGGCCATGGCCCCACCTCAATTTTTATATGCTATTATACCTAGATTTAGATATACATCAAAATAAAAAACTTTTATATAGTAGATACAACTAAATCTAATGAAACCTAGTTTTAATTTAACTTTTTCTCGACAGTTCATTGCTCAGCCCGCTCTCTATACAAGTAGTTCGATTCTTTCCTCTAGCGGCTAGCTACTCGACCTACTCGTGGCTCGATTGCTCCAATTATTTGTGTTGGACAATTCAACCACCAAAATCAATTTAAGAAAAGGTGTAAGCCTATTTCCCTTTCAACGCGTCGATGTGGCCACTTCACCCGCCTTTCTGTAGGGTGGCCAAAATGGTTTTCTGATATTCATATCATTTTAGAACGCTCCTAGTATTATCACCTAACCTTGTTATTATCATGAAGCTATTTTTATCTAGTCGTCTAGTATCGTGGTTTGTCTCTTATGGTGTCGCCCCATCTAAAATTTTGTTCTGCGTCCGCCACTTCTTCCAATCGATTCGGTGATCGTACCATGGGAACGATCAGGGCACGGTGAGGAGTGAGGTCAAGGCTTGTGCTGACCAGTTGCACTGCCATGCACCGTGCTCCACTTCAATTCTCGTTCGGCCAAAAAGTAAAGAAAACAACAAAATAAAACAAAACAGTACAGAGCTTGAAATGATCAACATCATCGCACACCGAGTAAAAACTGTTAGGTGGGTCCTTGCAACACCCTAAAATCATATTTTTGGTATTTAAGAAAATTCTCCAAAGGTTTTGAATTAAAACATCTAAATTAAGGGTTTTTCTTCTACCCTTGAAGTTAATTATCTCAAAATGAATATGTTTTCTAAAAGATTAAAATAAAAGATATAAACTAAATTATCCTTGGTCGGATTACATAGAAGAATTTTGTTAAACTATTTCTTGATATATAATTTACATTACAAGTTATATTTCCTCTAAAATGAATATTCATTTTTCAATTTACTTCTAAATTCAACTCCATATAATATTTTATTAAGATAAACAGTGTTTGCACATTGCATATTTGAAACAATTGCCCTAAGTAAATTAACAAAAAAATAATTAATTATGGCCGCATTTATGTTGAGCTTTTGATTTGTGCATTTAAATTAGAGTTTTAATCTTAAAGCCAAAGTTGAGTTTGAAATTTAGAAGCAAAATAGAAATAAAACATAAAACAAAACGTGAAGAAAAACAAATGAACCTCACCTCCGCATGGCCATTGAGAAATTTCCCACGGCCCATGTCCCTCACGTTCCTTTCCTAGTTTTTTCTCTTTTTATTTATTTATTTATTTACTAGCTAGAAGCCACGTCAGCACAGTTTCATGAAAACGTCATTTGATAAAATTAACCAGCACGTGCCCGTCTCCCAGTCGATTACCTGCTCACACCATCTGCCATGTGGACCTCGGGTCCAGAAATTACTTCATTTTAAGCTTGTAACAAACCCAGTGCTACTGCAGATCGTGGAAGATTCTGCGTAACTACCTACGACTCCTCAGCCGAGCACCACCCCGTCAGATTTCCTCGGACCCAGTTATATAAATACCGACCCCTAGAGCTCCTTGATCTATCCATACTTAACGTTAGTCTATACAATCATACAGTTTGAGCGAGGTTCCTCGACGCTGTGTGAATCAGAGAGCGCTAGCCGCCGCCATGGGCACTCGTCCGCATGGTCGATCGTAGCGTGTCGAAGTATACTAAAGCCATGACGAGTTCCCTCCGTAGTCTGGAATTCGTTTCCAAGCCACCGCAAGCCATCGAGGAGATAAATGAAGAAGAAAAGGTAGAAAACAGTCATATCTTTATCTTATATATTATCTTTATACCCATGAACCCCATGACTCTATTGGTGATCTCGATCCAACTCATCAAATCGTGCCATATCATATATTCTATGCAGCCCTACAAATTTATTAAAAATACGATATCTTCTGAGTTAAATAATTTATTTTAATCTATTCAAATTATGTTAGATTTATATTATTTTGTGTACGTAGTAATAACATTGTTATAATTTTGTCAAATGTTTTAATTAATTAATTAATTGTTTAATTAATGTTAATTAGCTAGATAATCTAGTTAATCTAATTTATAGTTCTAATCTACGCTTTTCATAAATAATTGTTAAAGTGATTAATATCAACTCAAATATTTCGATTTAATACATACTTAGTTTAAATGCAACATTTATTAGATTTATTGCGTCTATAAATATTGTTTTATCCATAACTTCTTCGTTTTAACTCAGAATTTAGTGGTTCTCGAACCCACGATCTCGTAACGACACGTAGATTATTATTACGTAGTTTATTCTTATGTTTGGTGTGATGTTAATTTTGCCTATACACTGTTTGTTTGTATTGCTACGCCTAGCATGAGGTTACGAGTCACCTGAAGAGCAAGTCGTATCTCGAATCTCAAAGTCCCAAGCAAGTTGTGGCCTTGATCACTTCTTTTACCCAGTCATGTTCTGATTAATCATAATGATCTGCATAGGTTAATTTTGATGGGACCTAATAGGTTACCCTAGTTTCACTATCTTTATACCTTATTCACCACTAAATTTTTGAGTAGTACCTGCTATTGCTTTATGTGGTTTTGGGTATAGAGATATACATTATTCATGATTATATTTTTATTATCAGTTGTTATTTACTATTCATGTTAAGATCATTATGTTAATTGGAACATGGAGAACCACCCGAGAAAACAGTGCTACCACAAGGGTGGTATGGGACGCCCTTGGCTTACTAATTAAGAAAGCTAGTGGAGGACTACCTTACCCGAAGGAGGCAAGAGCAGTAGGGGAGTGGTCAGTGCAGGGAGGTCCTTGGGTTGATTTTGTTGCGATGGCGGTCAGACGAGGGATCCCTGCATTGGAGCTTCCTAGAACTGTAGCGGGTTTTCTGAAGCTAGTGGAACTTTGTAAAGGCCTCGTAGTGTTACCCTGCCTCGCCTCCTTGGTAGAGGTGTATGGGATTTGTCCGTCTCTTAGCAGATGGGTAACATGACTTGTGGGTAAAGATGCGCAACCTCTGCATAGTGTAAAACTAGTATACTAGCAGTGCTCACAGTCATGAGCAGCTCAGACACTCACATGATTAATTTATGGAATTAAATTCAATTTTTCATATACATTGCATCGCAGGTGATGTTGTTACTTTTGTTCTACTACTTAATTGGGTTTGGTATTTACTTATACTTAGTAATTGCTAATAAAAATTTGACCAACTTTAAAAGCAATGCTCAGCTATAACCATCCTCTTTGGTAAGCCTTACACTTCACGTGAGCTCCCACCTTTGGCGAGTTCATGCATATTATTCCCCACAACTTATTGAGCTATGAACGTATGTGAGCTCACTCTTGCTGTCTCACACCCCCCACAGGTCAAGAACTAGTACCACAGGATGAGGCGCATGGAGGATGCTGCGATGTGTTCGTGAGAGGTCTAGGCCATTGTCTCCCTGTCAACTTTGGGTTGCTGGATCGTTGTCTCCTTATAATGTAATTATTTATTTATTTTGTACAGAACTCCTATTATATAGTAAAGATGTGACATTCTATCATGTGCCATGATTCATCATATATGTGAGACTTGGTCCTAGCATACCTGGTGATTATGTTCGCACCCGGGTCTTGGTGCCTCGAAACTTGGGTGTGACAGTCCTCTACATGAGCATGTTTGGGCGAGTACAAAATAAAGGACCGGTCTTTTCAATCATTTCCCTCTCTCACACAGTCATGAAGACCAGATGAGTTTTCTCACTTCTCAGGGATACCAGGTCCTACAAGGATCTCCACAAGGAGAACGAAGTCTCTTGCCTTGCTTTACAATCAAGAGAATGCGGAAGGGAGTGAGAATGAAAACTCGAATCGAGAACACAAAAACTCGCAACTCTCAACTGCGCAAGCCGTAAAGTCTCTCAAACACAAATCGATCAAATGCGACGTAGGATTGGCTTTCGAAGCTTGAAGATGTTGCACTTAATGTGTAGTAGGTTGGAGTGATTTTTTTGTCTTCAATATGCTGGTTGGGGTATTGTCGGGTACCATAATTAGGGGTACCCCTAACGCTCCTAATCATGGCTGGTAAACACCCTCAAACCAACTGACGGGTGCGGTTCAAGTCAAGACTCCGTCTACCCGAGGGACGCGATCTCACCCGAGCCCAGCCTCGGGCTAGAACAGTAGTCCCAGACGAGTTCATGCCTCGCCCGAGGGCCTCCTCAGGCAGCGGGCGCCCCCTCGGCTCTCCCGAGGCCCGGCTCGGGCAGGCTCCATTGTGAAGCAACCTTGGCCAGACCGCCTCACCAACCGACCGCTTCTCAGGCGCATTAAATGCAGGGGATGCCTGACGCCGTATCCTGACACACGCGCCTCAGTCGGGCAGGCCGAAGTGACCGCAGTCACTTCGCCCCTCTTCTTTACTGTCTGATATGACAGGAAAACAGCGCCGCTCGCTCCGCTCCGATTGACGTGTCAGCCACCCCGGCGACGAATGACAACAAGTCACGATCAACCACCGAGTTCAGCCTCGGGCGCAACAGGAAGCTCCGCCTCGCCCGACCTCATGCTCCGGCCTCGAAAGGAGGTTTTCTCCTCGCCCGACCTCAGGCTCCGGCCTCGGGAGGAGGTCTCCGCCTCGCCCGACCCCCGGACTCGGCCTCGACCCCGATCTCGGGAGGAATCGCGTCCTCGCCCGACCCCGGCCTCGGCCTCAAGAGAAGTCTCCACCTCGACCGACCCTGAGCTCGGACTGACCGCGCTAACAGGAGATACATCATTTCCCTATTCCTAGCCTGCTCAGGCTACAAGGAACAAGACCGGCGTCCCATCTGGCTTACCCCGGCGACGGGTAATGATGGTGCCCCACGTGCACCATGACGCCGGTGGCTCTCAGCCCCTTACGACAGCAAGGAGACGTCAGCAGGATCCTCGCCGCGCTGCCAGCTGTGCTCCTACAGGACTCAGGCGCTCCTCCGACGGCCACACCATCACATGTAAAGGGCCCAAACTCTCCCCCAACGGCCACGTTGGCATGTACACAGGGCTTAGTTACTCCACTGCCGGACACGTTAGCGCATAGCTACGCCCCCCGTTGTACGTCTGGACCCTCTCCTTGCCTCTATAAAAGGGAGGTCCAGGGCCACCCTGAGGGGGGTTCGCGCGGGGGAAGCGGCGGACGAACTCTGTGTCTCTCTCTCCCCCACGCGACGCGCTTGTAACCCCTACTACGAGCGGCACCCCTGGTGCAGGATAATACAAGGCTTGTCCCACCTCTTGTGTTCCATCCCACGCCAACCCATCTGGGCAGGGGCACATAGCGATTTCACTGGTCGGTCCAAGGGACCCCCCCGGGTCCGAGACGCCGACAGTTGGCGCGCCAGGTAGGGGCCTGCTGCATGTTAACGAACACCTTCCCGTTGAGATCCAGATGGGGAGTCTTCAGCAACGTCTTCAGCCCGGGACGGTGCTCCGCTTCGGGAGTCTCGAGTTCATGTCCCTTGACGGCAGCTATGACATGGTACTCCTCCCCCCGCGGCGTGACGACAACGACGGTTTCCGACTCGCCCGGCGGCGGCGAGCTCTACGACAGCATCTCCCAGCGGCAGAAGAGGAGCACTTCGGTCATCCCCGCCACCCTCCTCGTCGGAGGAGGCGGAGGCGGAGGCGAGGCAACCATGGCCATGCAGGAGGCGGCACCTTGTCGACTGTCGCACCAGAGCGAGTCGACGACACCGGCACTCCCCCGGGGGACATGTCGAACATTGTCCTCACACCTGAGGCAACGGCGGGTGTCACTTCCCAGCGACGTGTCAGCCCCAAGCGGACTGATGACGCCAGCACCCTCGCAAAGGACCTGCTGGGCGTTACCCTCGTACCTGAGATGACGGTGTGCTCCGCCCCCGACGTGACTTCACCACCGTCCATCGACCAAGAGGTACCGTCCGTTTTCCATCCCGTACCTTTTCGGTTCAGCTTCGATCCACCTAGCGACCCCGCTATGGTGAGCGCCTTCGTAAAGGCGTATCCAAACCTTCCGGGGTACCATATGTGGTCGACCTGGGACCGACTGACAGCCGTCTCAACCTTCGGACCGGTGGGTTCTGAGGAAGAGGACGACCCCGACTCCGGTTGGGATTCTCTACCCTCAATGACCCCGGTGCCATGCGGGGCTTCATGTCCGCATGTGACCACTGCCTCTCCTCATCTAGCTCAACTTGCTCGTCATCAAGATCAACTTGCTCTACTTGCGAGGGTGCTAGCGGGGCTTCATGTCCGCATGTGACCTCAATGACCCCGGTGCCATGCGGGGCTTCATGTCCGCATGTGACCTCCTCGTCATCTAGCTCATCAAGATCAACTTGCTCTAGTTGAGAGCCATTAGTCTCACCAAACATAATGTCGCAAGAAACTTCAACTAATCTAGTGGACTTGTTGAAGACTATATACGCCCTTGTGTTTGAGTCATACCCAAGTAAAAAGCCTTCTACTACTTTAGGAGAAATTTTGGAATTTCTACCTCACTTTACTAGAATAAAGCATTTCCTCCTAAAGACTCAAAAATAAGAAACATTGGGCTTTTTATTAGTGAGGAGTTCATATGATGTCTTCTTTTGGATTCGGTAAAGATAGAGCCGGTTGATGGTGTAGCAAGCAGTGTTGATCGCCTCTGTCCAAAATTGATCCGAGGTTTTGTATTCTTCAAGAATGGTCCTTGCCATATCCATCAGAGTTTTGTTCTTTCTCTCCAAAACATTGTTTTCCTCCTAAAGACTCATGCTTGATGCCCTCCTCCTCAAGAAATTCTTCAATTTGAGTTCTTAAACTTCGTCCTATTGTCACTTCTAATCTTCTTAATTCTCAACCCGAACTCATTTTGAGCACATCTCAAGAATTTCTTCAGAGTTTCGTGGGTCTGAGATTTTTCCTGCAAAAATAATACCCAAGTGAAGCGAGAATAATAATCGACAATAACCCGACAATACTTAAATTACTCCCGCTGATGATTATGAAAGCGATCGGTCCGAATAGATCCTTGTTGAGTAACTCAAGCGATCGGTCCGAATAGATCCTTGTTGAGTAACTCAAGCGATCTCTCGATCATCATAATTTTCTTGTGTGGATGGTGAACTCCAACCTGATTCCCTACCTGGCATGAGCTACAAGTCCTGTCTTTCTTAAAATGAACATTTGTTAGTCTTAAAATGTGCTCCCCTTTTAGAAGCTTATGAAGATTCTTTATCCCAGCATGGGCAAGTCGGTGATGCTAGAGCCAACCCATATTAGTTTTAGCAATTAGGCAAGTGTCATGTTCAACATTTCCATTTGTGAAATCAACTAACTATAGTTGACCCTTTAACACTCTCTTAAAAGCAATTGAATCATCACTTCTAAAGATGGTAACACCGACATTGGTAAAAAGACAATTGTATCCCATATGGCATAATTGAAAAACAGAAATCATATTGTAATGTAGAGCATCTACAAGGAATACATTTGAAATGGAATGGTCAGGAGATATATGAATTTTACCCAATCTTCTTACCAAACTTTAATTCTCATCCCCCGAATGTGACTGCTTTTTAGGGATTATCATTTCTTTCATATGAGGAGAACATCTTCTTCTCCCCAGTCATATGGTTAGTGCATCCGTTATCAATTATCCAATGTGTTCCCCTAGATGCATAAACCTACAACACAGATTTAGGTCTTGTTCTTAGGTACGCGAAGGATCTTAGGTCCTTTCACATTACAAAACAAGAATCTTGGGTACCTAAACACAAGTTCTTAGACTCTTGTGCCTGCAACAACATATTTGGTAACTATTTTGCTAGAGTAAGAACATAAGATGCATCAAAAATATTAAATGACACTTTTGGCTCAGTTGATGCATCAACAATCTTCTTCTTAGGAATTTTAGCAGTTTTATCATATGAAGTATAATGCCTAGAACTAGATGTTTCATTTCTATAAATATATGCATGATGATGAGTAGTATGATGAACATGAGCATTTTAACATATTTAGCATAATAGTTCTTAGGATAAATAATGTAACCTTCATTATCATGCACAATTTGAGCTTTGCCCTTAACAAATTGAGGAATCTTCTTTCCTTGGACACTAATTTTGGTGTTGTCTTTACTCTCAGGTTGGAAGCCAACACCATCCTTAATGTCATGACGTCTCCCATTATAAAGCATGCTACGAGCAAATTTAAATTTCTTATTTTCAAGCTCATACTTAGCAAGTTTAGCATCTAGTTTTGCTATGTGATCATTTTGATTCTTAATTAAAGCAAGGTGATCATCAATAGCATCAATATCAACATCTCTACATATAGTGCAAATAGAAACATGCTCAACGGTAAATGTAGAGGCATGGCAAGCATTCAATTCATCAATCTTAGTAATCAAATTTATTCTTAGATTTAAGACAGGAAATTGAATCATTGCAAGTTTTTAGCTCATTAATCAATTTTTTGCATTTTTCCTTCTCATGAGCTAAAACATCTTTTAGCTTCAAAATTTATCATTTTCTCTAACGAGTAGATCCTATTGGCTTTCCAAGAGTTCATCCTTCTTGTTAATGGATTTTACTAATTCATATTATTTTCTCAATTTGCTTGAAGCTAATGCCTTAAAAGAGCAAAGACGAATTTTCTTCATTTCACTAGAATCACCCTCATCATCAGAAGTAGTGTATTTGGGGGTGGTTTTAGGTTGTACCTTCATTTTGCCCTCCTTAGCCATGAGTCACTTGTGGCCAACATTGGAAAAGAGAAGACCCTTGTTCATAGTGATGTTGGTAGCATCCTCATTGGAGGAGTAGGTGGAGCTCTCGTTGGAGTCCTATTCCTTGCCAACATGCGCCTCACTGCCCTTCTTCTTGTGGTAGAATCTTTTCTTATCCATTTTCTTCTTTCCCTTCTTGTCCTTGTCCCTATCACTATCAATAGCATATGGACATTTAATAATATAGTGACCAGACTTACCACACGAATAGCAAACCCTCTTGGAATGGGGTTTGTAGTCCTTCCCCTTCTGTTGCTTGAGGACTTGATGAAAGCTCTTGATAATAAGGGCCATCACCTCATTGTCAAGCTTGGAGGTGTCTATTTGAAGCCCCTTTCTTGGTGTAGTTCCTCTTTCTTTTTTCCATCGCTTTGAATGCAATGGGTTGCAGCTCGGGTGTAGAGGTCGTCCCTTCCTCCAAGTTTTCGATGTGTTTAGAGTCTTTGACCATAAGCTCAAAGTCACAAACTTTCTAATCACCTCCTCGGGGGACATCTCTTCGTACCTAGCATTTTCACGAACTAATTGTGCTTGAGTAGGATTACGAAAGACATGTGACCTTAGGATGAGCTTGATGACTTCATGGTCATTCCACTTGGTACTCTCGAGGTTCCAAACTTGGTTCACCATCATCTTGAAACAGTTGTACATAGCTTGTGACTCCTCTCCATTGTTGAGGATGAATTGTCTTAGTTCTCCCTCGATCATCTCCCTTTTCGTGATTTTGGTGACACGGTCACCTTTATGCGCCGTCTTGAGGACGTTCTAAATTTCCTTAGCACTTTTCAACCCTTACACTTTGTTGTACTCTTCTCGACTCAAGCAGGCAAAGAGTATCATGGTCGCTTATGAGTTGAAGTGCTGGATTTGGGCGGCCTTGTCCGAATCATAGTCCTCATCTCCAACCTATGGAACCTGCGCACCAAACTCAACAATATCCTAAATACTTTTGTTGAATGAGGTTAGGTGCTGGCTCATGTTATCACTCCACAGAATAATCTTCACCATCAAATTGAGGTGGTTCGCTAACAGGATCTGAAAGTCGCCTAGAGGGGGGTGAATAGGCAAAACCTAAAATTTATAAACTTAAACACACACTAAGGCCGGGGGTTAGCGTTAGAATGAAATGCAAGGTGGAAGATTGTTTCTCTTGCTAAGGGTTGCTCAAATAATGCGGATGACGTTTGGGAGCAAACTCAAATCAATATTAGTAAGGAAACTTTTAGAGAGAGGAAATAGGGAAAACAAATCAAATGGAAATCAACACAAGTGAACACGATGATTTGTTTTATAGAGGTTCGGTTCTAAAGAACCTAGTCCCCGTTGAGGAGGCCACAAAGGCCGGGTCTATTTCAACCCTTTCCCTCTCTCAAACAGTCACTTAGACCGAGTGAGCCTTCTCCTTAATCAAACGGGTCACTAAGACCCCGCAAGGACCACCACACACTTAGGTGTCTCTTGCTAGCTTTACAAAGCACTTAAGAATAAGAATGGGAAGGAAAGAAGGAAATCCAAGCAACAAGAGCGCAAATGAACATAAAAACTCTCTCTCTCAAGTCACTAAGTGGTTGAGTTGATTTTGGGACATGGAGAGGATTTGATCTATTGAATGTGTCTTGGAGTGTAGTCTCTTGCTCTTGTATTGAATGTTGAATTCAGAATACTTGGATAGCTTTGAATGAGGTGGTTGGGGGTATTTATAGCCCCCAACCACTTCCTAGCCGTTGGCTGTTTTTGTTGTCGAAGGGCACACCGAACAGCCCGATGGTGCATCGGACACTGCACTGTTCATTGTCCGGTGCATGCCACGTTAGCTATTCATTAGGGTTTGGAGCAGTTGACCGTTGGTGTCTTCTGTCTTCATGCAGCACCGGACATGTCCGGTGTGCCACCGGACTGTCCGGTGACCTCTGACATTGCTGCACTGACTTCTGCACGGAACTGTTCACCACTGTACACTTCTGCAGTCGACCATTGGCGCGCTGGGAGCCGTTGCTCTGTTGGCTCACCGGACAGTTCGATGAATTATAGCAGAGCGTGCCAAGTGAATTCCCGAAAGTGGCTGGTTTGTTTGTGCTTGGCCCTGGTGCACCGGACAGTGTCCGGTGCGCCACTTGGCAGCACACTCTCATGCTTTGCTCCAAATTTTGATTGTATCCCCAACTGAATTTCTTTCTTGGTTCGTGTCGAACCTTATGCACCTGAGATAAATGATATCTAGACAAACTAGTTAGTCCATGTGGTTTGTGTTGGACGTCAACCACCAAAATCGATTATAGGAAATGATTAAGTCCATTTCCTTTTCAATCTCTCCCTTTTTGGTGATTGATGCCAACACTAACCAAGGCAAAATATGAAGTGTAGAAATGTAACTAGTTTGCAATTGAGATAGATGTGCATAGGTAACTCAGAATTAAACCAATGAAACGCTTTATATATATGTCTAAGAATGAATGGATTGTTCTTTCTCTTATTTAATATTTTGGACCACTTTTGCCCCACTTGTTTGTTTTTGCAAATCTTTTGGAAAAAATCTTTTCAAATTCTTTTGCAAATAGTCAAAGGTATAGGAATATGATGGCAAGAAGCATTTTTAAGATTTGAAATTCCTCCCCTGTTTCAAATGCTTTTCCTTTGACTAAATAAAAGCTCCCACTAAAGTAATTCTCCCCTTAGTTTTCAAGAGGGTTTTTGAGATGATTTTCCCTTTTTGAAATGGATGCAAAATGATATTATATCAATTGAAATTTGTCCTACTAATTTGAAATTTCGAAACCAAATAAGATACCAATTGAAGATCAATTGAAAATCCATTTTGAGACTAACTCAAATACCAACTGAAATAAACATTAGTGAAATTTTGAAAATTTTTGAAATGGTGGTGCGGTCCTTTTGCTTTGGGTTTAATACTTTCTCCCCCTTTGGCATTAATCTCCAAAAATGGTGAACTTGCGAGCCCCTTTACAATTGTCCTAATACTTTCTCCCCATTGGTAAAAGAAGTATGAGTGAAGGGTTATACCAATTGAGAGTTTTTTTTGAGTAGTGGCAAAGGATAAATGATACCATCAGAGTTGGAGTGGAAGCCTTTTCTTTGCCGAATACTCCTTTTCCCTTTCAATCTAGGACTAAGCATAGAAATACACTTGACAGCACATTAGTCTTGGCCTTGGCACAAGAAGAATAAGAAATATGCATTTGTACCAAATGAAAGAGACATGATCAAAGGTATATAAATTAGCAATGTGTGCAATGTTTCAATCAAAGTTCCGAGAATCAAGTATATTTAGCTCATTCCTAAGTTTGCTAAAAGTCTTCTCATCTAGTGGCTTGGTAAAGATATCGACTAATTGGTTGTGGGTGCTCATATAAGCAATTTTGACATCCCCTTTTTGTTGGTGATCTCTCAAAAAGTGATACCGGATGTCTATGTGCTTAGTGCGGTTGTGTTCAACGGGATTATCCGCCATGCGGATTGCACTCTCATTATCTCATAGGAGAGGGACTTTGCTCAACTTGTAGCCATAGCCCCTGAGGGTTTGCCTCATCCAAAGTAATTGCACACAACAATGACCTGCGGCAATGTACTCCGCTTCGGCAGTGAAAACAGCTACTGAATTTTGTTTCTTTGAAGCCCAAGACACTAGGGATCTTCCTAGAAACTAACAAGTCCTTGATGTGCTCTTTCTATGAATTTTACATCCGGCATAATCGGCATCGGAATACCCAATTAGATCAAAGGTAGAACCCTTAGGGTACCAAAGCCCAAACTTAGGAGTGTAAACTAAATATCTCATTATTCTTTTCATGGCCCTAAGGTGAACTTCCATAGGATTTGCCTGGAACCTTGCAAACATGCATACTAAAAACATAATATCCGGTCGAGATGCCAATAAGTAAAGTAAAGAACCTATCATCGACCGATATACCTTTTGATCTACAAATTTACCTCCTATGTTGAGGTTGAGATGCCCATTTGTTCCCATGGGTGTCTTGATGAGTTTACCATTCTTCATTCCAAACTTTTTGAGTATATCTTGAATGTACTTAGTTTGGCTGATGAAGGTGCCCTCTTGGAGTTGCTTGATTTGAAATCCAAGGAAGTACTTCAACTCCCCTATCATTGACATCTCGAATTTTTGTATCATAATTCTACTAAACTCTTCACAAGTTGACTTGTTATTAGCCCAAATATAATATCATCAACATAAATTTGGCATATAAACAAGTCTTTTGCAATAGTTTTAGTGAAGAGAGTAGGATCAGCTTTACTGACTTTGAAGCCATTAGTGATAAGAAAGTCTCGCAGGCATTCATACCAGCTCTTGGGGCTTGCTTGAGCCCATAAAGCGCCTTTGAGAGCTTATAAACATGGTTAGGATACTCACTATCTTCAAAGCCGGGAGGTTGCTCAACATAGACCTCTTCCTTGATAGGGCCATTGAGGAAGGCACTCTTCACGTCCATTTGATAAAGCTTAAAGCCATGGTAAGTAGCATAGGCAAGTAATATACGAATTGACTCAAGCCTAGCTACGGGTGCATAAGTTTCATCAAAGTCCAAACCTTCGACTTGTGAATAACCTTTTGCAACAAGTCGGGCTTTGTTCCTTGTCACCACACCATGCTCATCCTACTTGTTGCGGAATACCCATTTGGTACCTACAACATTTTGGTTAGGACGTGGAACTAAATGCCATACCTCATTCCTCGTGAAGTTGTTGAGCTCCTCTTGCATTGCCACCACCCAATCTGGATCTCTTAGTGCATCCTCTATCCTATATGGCTCAATAGAGGACACAAAAGAGTAGTGTTCATAAAAATGAGCAACTCGAGATCTAGTGGTTACCCCCATATGAATGTCACCAAGAATGGAGTTGACGGGGTGATCTATTTGAATTGCTTGGTGGACTCTTGGGTGTGATGGTCTTTGATCCCTAATTTCTTGATCATCTTTATCTCCCCCTTGATCAATGTCCTCCTCTTGAGGTGGCTCATCGTCTTGATCTTCATCTTCTTCTTGAAAGGGAAATAGGGTTTAACCTTTTCCTATAAATAATTTTTGTGGTTGAATGCCCAACACAAATAATGGACTAACCAGTTTGCTCTAGATTATATGATCTACAGGTGCATAAAGGTTCAACACAAACCAATAAAAGATTGAAGAAAGGGAAGAAAGGGTTCAAAAACAAAGGAGCAAAGAAACCAAGAGTGCCCTGTTCTGGCGCACCGGACTATCCGGTGTGCCGCTAGACAATGTTTGATGCACCACGACCGTACAGTCTCAAACTCGCCACTCTCGGGTTTCTTAGGGCTCGCTCCGTTACAATTCACCGGACTGTCCGGTGTGCCACCGGACTGTCCGGTGCACCAGCGGAGCAATGGCTACTCGCGCAATGGTCGACTGCAAAAGACGCGCTGACCGCTGAACAGTGAAGAATAGTGCACATAGAGACAGAGCGTAGAAGTCAGAGGCGCACCGAACAGTGAACAGTGCGTGTCCGGTGCGGCACCGGACTGTCCGGTGCCACTTGAAGACAAGCCTCCAACGGTCAACTGCTCCAGAACCCTAACGGTTGGGTGACGTGGCTGGTGCGCCCATCGACAGCAGCCATCCCCAACGACGATGTGGTGGTTGAGGGCTATAAATACCCCCAACCACCACCACTCCAAGCATCCAAGTTTTCAGCACTTCACATTCAATACAAGAACTAGTGCATTCACTCCTAGACACAATTCAATAGAATCAAAGCCTCTCTAAGTCCCAAATCCACTCCAATCACCTAGTGACTTGAGAGAGAGTTTGTTCGTGTTCTTTGCGCTCTTGTTGCTTGGATCGCTTTCTTCCTTCCTCATTTTTGTTCCCAAGTGTTTTGTAAGCAAGGCAAGAGACACCAATTGTGTGGTGTTCCTTGCGGGGTCTAAGTGACCCGTAAGAATGTGATACCCAATTTTCAAAAAAAGAAGAGAAATTGAAGTTTATTCTTTTTTCTTTTCTGTGTTTTATCTTCCGAGTCCTATGCTACTGGGGTTTGGATTTCTTTGTTTTTGGAAGCATTCACCAGTAAAACAGTAGAATTCTTGTGAGATTTATGCGCTGGGGTCGGGAGAAGACGTGAGAGCGAGTTGGGCCGTGGATCTCGATCCGACCCACTAGTCCCTCCCCTTAACCCTAGCCACCCCTTCCCCCGTAATCCCCTTTTAGTTGCAGCCGCCCCCCTCCCCTCTTGCTTGCTTGGCCGCCGCCCCCCCTCTCTCCCTCTCCTCCCAAGTGATTGCAGCCACACCACCTAACCCTAGCCGCCACCCCATCTCCTCCTCTCCAAGGTGCCATTCCTTGCCCGCTTGGATCTACGTCGCGTGGTGCAAGTCTCCAATTGGTTTTGGTGGAGGGAAGAAGGGAGGAAGGAAAGGGGGAGAATTCAAGGTGGTTTTTGTGTTTATCTCTTGTTTATTTGTGCTGCAATTCAATTGAATAGATGCTACGTATGCGAATTGGTAGAGGTGCTGTCCAGAAATTTAGTGGGTAGGCGAACAGCAGTAGTTATAGTGATTTCTAGGAATTTTTCGTGGGTAATTAGTGGGGATCAGTGGGAGAATCATGTAGATATTTTTCATACCTTTCCAACGAGTACTTATGCACTCGATTCAGAGTTATATTTTAGGAGATATCGCTGTTTGAATCCGGGTATGTTGCTGTCAAAAAAAAAAAACAGATTTCTGCAGGTGGGCGAACAGCAGTAGTATTAGCAGTTTCTGGGGATTTTTCGTGCGAAATTAGTGATAATCAGTATGAGAATCATGTAGAGCTTTGTCATACCTTTCAAACGAGTACTTATGCGCTCGATTCGGAGTTATATTTTAGGAGATATCGCTGTTTGAATCCGGGTATGTTGCTATCAAAAAACAGATTGCAGGAAGTACCTTGTGGATGGTTTTGGGCTAATTAGATGTTGGGATTTAATTATAAATTGTATACAAAACTTGTGGGGAATTTTATGTAGATGCCTCTGGAGTTTTTGTTTGTTACCACTGCTGTCATAATTTTAAAGATATGAAATTGTTAAACAGCGCCAACGCAGTTTGGTGGGTGTGGGGAGAGTTGTTACCCGCGGTGGGGTTTGAAATTGTGCATAGGTGCAACATCGTTTATGAGCGTTGTTATGTGAAATTTATGCACTAAGTTGTGTGTCAAAAACAGGTGGTGGACTTCCGGATCATACTTAGGGCTTTGTCCAAACTTCCCGGTGACGCAAGTAAAATTGTGGTGGTTATTCCGTCGTTCGATTAATGTGTCTTATACTTGATTACATTTATGCTATTTGTGTTCATACTCATATTTCTTGTTGGGTACCATTGTTTGAAGATATCTATGTTCTATTGATTACATATGTTGAGGGTGTGGTTTGGTCATGTTATTCATGTTGTTTATTATTTAAATGGGTGGAAGTATATGTTTCCCACATTTTATTTGAGGAGGTCTCATGTGTTGACATGCATAGTGCATTCATCATCCTTTGCATGGAAGTTTCGTCGTGATCTTATGGTCTGACCATACCGGAATAATAAGCATCATACGTTGCCCGAGAAGGGGTATGATGTAGCTTCATATCCTTAGAGGTATGAAGGCAGAAGTCATTACTGCATCTGTAGCCATGTGCATTCATGGGTGAAGTGTGGCACCTATCATGGTGGAGTGGATAGTGTGGATCTTTTATTTATGATTCATTTTGGAACTGAGTAATTAGTTACTTGTTTACTTGCTGCAATTTAATATTCAAGAGGGAAATTGTGAATTACGTGGTTGTTTAAGCACGGCTTATTTACAATGTCCAGTCGTTGTTGATCTTTTTACTTGCTGAGATGTGTCATCTCACTCTTGCATTGTCTGATGCAGGCACTTGATCCTTGCTTTTGGGAAAGGAGGGAAGTAGCAGAACGGCCACTACACATTTAAATAAATGTACCACTGCTTAGTAATGATGTTAAACAGGGGTGCAAGTTTAGGGGATTAATATGTTCTAGTCTTCATGATAGTCAAATTTGCTTTTGGGTTGGCCGGATTCCTTCTTTTTTATTTGGTCATGACTATTCTTTGCTATCTCTGCATTCTGTTTATACTACGTGGATTATCTTTCCTTTTCATTATGTATAAACTTTATGTTCCACTCGTTATACTACTTTCAGGGGAGGTGCTGCTGGATTTTGCTTTACTTTCTGTCTCTATTTCTTTTCTTATGTTGTTTAAGTTTTGTGGGAAGGGTATTTGGTATCATACATTGTGTGGGAGCAATGGGGTGTTATAGAGAATTAAGGAGAAAGCTCACTCGGTCTAAGTGACTGTTTGAGAGAGGGAAAGGGTTGAAAGAGACCCGGTCTTTGTGACCACCTCAACGGGGACTAGGTTCTTTAGAACCGAACCTTGGTAAAACAAATCACCGTGTTCATCCGCTTTATTTCTTGGTTGATTTGTTTTCCCCTCTCTCTCGGACCCGAATTCATTTCTAATGCTAACCCCGGCTTGTAGTGTGTGCTTAAGTTTATCATTTTCAGATTCCGCCTATTCACCCCCCCTCTAGGCGACTTTCACTTCTTCTTGAGCCTGATCCTCATCTTGAGTTGGTGGAGATACTTGTATGGAAGATGATGGTTGATCTTGTGCTTGTGGAGGCTCTTCGGATTCTTTTGGACACACATCACCAATGGACATGTTCCTTAGCGCGACGCACAGAGCCTCCTCCTCATCTAATTCATCAAGATCAACTTGCTCCAATTGGGAGCCATTAGTCTCATCAAACACAATGTCACAAGAAACTTCAACTAGTCTAGTGGATTTGTTGAAGACTCTATATGCCCTTGTGTTTTAGTCATAACCTAGTAAAAAGCCTTCTACTGCTTTAGGAGCAAATTTAGAACTTTTACCTCTCTTAATAAGAATAAAACATTTGCTCCCAAAGACTCTAAAATAAGAAACATTTTTTACCAGTAAGGAGTTCATAGGATGTTTTCTTAAGGATTCGGTGAAGATATAACCGGTTGATGGAGTAGCAGACGGTGTTAATCGCCTCCACCCAAAACCGGTCCGGTGTCTTGTACTCATCAAGCATGATTCTTGCCATGTCCAGTAGAGTTATATTCTTCCTCTCCACTACACCATTTTGTTGAGGTGTGTAGGGAGAGGAGAACTCATGCTTGATGCCCTCCTCCTCAAGAAATCCTTCAATTTGGGAATTCTTGAACTCTGTTCCATTATCGCTTCTAATCTTTTTGATTCTTAATCTGAACTCATTTTGAGCTCATCTTAAGAATCTATTTAAGGTCTCTTGGGTTTGAGATTTTTCTTGCAAAAAGAATATCCAAGTGAAGTGAGAATAATCATCCACAATAACTAGACAGTACTTACTCCCGCCGATGCTTATATAAGAGATCGGGCCGAATAGGTCCATGTGGAGTAGCTCAAGCGGTATGTCTGTCGTCATGATGTTCTTGTGTGGATGATGGACTCCAACTTGCTTCCCTGCCTGGCATGCGCTACAAATCCTGTCTTTCTCAAAATGAACATTTGTTAGTCCTAAAATGTGTTCTCCCTTTAGAAGCTTGTGAAGATTCTTCATCCCAATGTGGGCGAGTCGGCGATGCCAGAGCCAGCCCATGTTAGTCTTAGGAATTAAGCAAGTGTCTAGTTCAGCTTGATTATCATTAAAATCAATGAAATATAGCTGACCATCTAGCACACCCTTAAATGCTATTGAATCATCACTTCTTCTAAAGACAGTAACACCTGTATCAGTAAAAAGACAATTGTAGCCCATTTTGCATAATTGAGAAACAGAAAGCAAATTATAATCTAAAGAATCTACAAGAAAAACATTAGGAACGGAATGGTCAGGAAATATAGCAATTTTACCCAACCCTTTGACCAAACCTTGATTTCCATCCCCGAATGTAATAGCTCATTGGGGATCTTCATTTTTCTCATATGAGGAGAACATCCTTTTCTCCCCTGTCATGTGGTTTGTGCACCCGCTATCGATTATCCAACTTGATCCATCAGATGCATAAACCTACAAACCAAATTTAGGCCTTGTTCTTAGGTACCCAAATGGTCTTGGGTCCTTTGACATTAGAAACAAGCACCTTGGGTACCCAAACACAAGTCTTGGAACTCTTGTGTTTGCCCCCAACATAATTGGCAACAACTTTGCCTGATTTGTTAGTAAGCACATAAGAAGCATCAAAAGTCTTAAATGAGATGTTATGCTCATTTACTGCATTTGGAATTTTCTTAGGCATTTTGACATGAGTGGTATGCCTAGAACTATAAGCCTCATTTTTATACATAAAAGCATGATGAGAAATAGTATGAGGTTTTCTAGCATGAATTTTCCTAATCTTGTGTCATGATAGTTTGTACGATATAAAATATAGCCCTCTCTATCTTGAACCATGGGAGCCTTGCCCTTGATAAAATTAGATAATTTCTTGGGGGCATTAAGCTTGACATTGCTTTGGCTTCCTTGTTGGAACCCAATGCCATCCTTAATGCCAGGGCGTCTCCCATTATAGAGCATGCTTCTAGCAAATTTAAACTTTCCATTTTCTAGTTCATGCTCGGAAATTTTAGCATTTAATGTAGTTATGTGATCATTTTAATTTTTAATCATGGCAAGGTGATCATCAATAGATTCAACATTTATATCTCTACATCTGGTGTAAATGGAAACATGCTCGATAGTAGATGTAGATGGTTTGCAAACATTCAATTCATCAATCTTAGCATTTAAACTAGCATTCTCATCTCTAAGACATGAAATTGGATCATTGCAAATGCTAAGTTCTCTAGACAAATTTTCACATTTTTCTACCTCTAGAGCATAAGCATTTTTTAATTTAACAGTTTTTTTTATTTTCCTTAACGAGCAAGTCCTCTTGGCATTCTAAGAGATCATCCTTCTCGTTAATGGTTTCAATTAATTCATTTAATTTTTTCTTTTGGTCCATGGTGAGGTTGGCAAAGAGAGAAACTAAATCATCTTCATTATCACTAGAACTACCCTCATCATTGGATGTAGTGTATTTGGGGGTACTTCTAGAATGTACCTCTTCTTATTGCCATCATTTGCCATGAGATATTTGAGGCCGACGTTGGGGAAGAGAAGTCCCTTGTTGACGACGATGTTGGCGGCATCCTCGTCGGAGGAGGAGTCGGTGGAGCTCTCGTCGGAGTCCCATTCCCGCCCCATGTGCGCCTCACCACCCTTCTTCTTGTAATACTTCTTCTTTTCCATTTTCTTCTTCCCCTTCTTGTCTTCATCCTTGTCACTTTCACTAGAATATGGACATTTAGCTATAAAGTGACCGGACTTACCACACCGGTAGCACACCCTTTTGGAGCGGAGCTTGTAGTCCTCCCCCCTTTGCTTGAGGATTTGGCGAAAGCTCTTAATGATGAGAGCCATCTCCTCGTTATCGAGCTTGGAGGCGTCAATTGGAAGCCTACTTGGTGTAGACTCCTCCTTCTTTTCTTCCGTTGCTTTGAATGCAACGGGTTGCACCTCGGGTGTAGAGGTGGCGCCTTGCTCCAAGTTGACAATGTGTTTGGAGTCTTTGATCATAAGTTCAAAGATCACAAACTTGCCAATCACCTCTTCGTTAGACATCTGTTTATATCTAGGATCCCCATGTATTAATTGAACTTGAGTAGGATTACAAAAAACAAGGGATCTAAGAATAACCTTGACCATTTCATGGTCATCCCATTTTGTGCTCCCAAGGTTGTGCACTTGATTGACCATGGTCTTGATCTGGTTGTACATGGCTTGCGGCTCTTCTCCTTTGTTGAGGACGAATCAACCGAGTTCTCCCTCAATCGTCTCCCACTTGGTGATCTTGGTCACCTTGTCCCCTTTGCGCGCCATTTTGAGGACGTCCCAAATTTCTTTGGCATTCTTTAACCCTTGCACCTTGTTGTACTCCTCTCGACATAAAGAGGCAAGGAATATAGAAGTTGCTTGGGAGTTAAAGTGCCTAATTTAGGCGGCCTCGTCCGAGTCATAGTCCTCGTCCCCGACCTATGGTGCCTGTGCTCCAAATTCAACAATGTCCCATATGCTTTCGTAGAGTGAGGTTAGATGATGCCTCATTTTATCACTCCACATAAAATAATCTTCACCATCAAAATATGGTGGTTTGCCTAAGGGAACAAAAAGTAGAGGAGCGCACTTGGAAATACGGGGATAGCGTAGGGGCATCTTACTATACTTCTTGCGCTCATGGCGTTTAAAAGTAGTGGATGACTCGGTGCCGGATGTGGAGGGTGTTGAATAGTCGGTCTCGTAGTAGACCACCTTCTTCATCTTCTTTTTCTTCTTGTCACCCCTCCTATGTGACTTGATGGAGGAAGAGGATTCCTCCTTATACTTGTTGCCAGACTCCCTTGAGAGAGTCTTCCCCGAGCCCGTGGGCTTGTCGCCGGTCACGATCTCCCTCTTGGCATGAAGCACTGGCTCTGATACCAATTGAAAGTCGCCTAGAGGGGGGTGAATAGGCAAAACCTGAAATTTATAAACTTAAACACACACTAAGGCTGGGGGTTAGCGTTAGAATGAAATTCGAGGTGGAATATTGTTTCTCTTGCTAAGAGTTGCTCCAATAATGCGGATGATGTTTAGGAGCAAACTCAAATCAATATTAGCAAGGAAACTTTTAGGGAGAGTAAATAGGGAAAACAAATCAAATGGAAATCAACACAAGTGAACACGGTGATTTGTTTTACCAAGGTTCGGTTCCAAAGAACCTAGTCCCCGTTGAGGAGGCCACAAAGGACGGGTCTATTTCAACTTTCCCTCTCTCAAACGGTCACTTAGACCGAGTGAGCCTTCTCCTTAATAAAACGGGTCACTAAGACCCCGCAAGGACCACCACACACTTAGGTGTCTCTTGCTAGCTTTACAAAGCACTTAAGAATAAGAATGGGAAGGAAAGAAGGCAATCCAAGCAAGAAGAGCGCAAATGAACACAAAAACTCTCTCTCTCTCTCTCTCAAGTCACTAAGTGGTTGAGTTTATTTTGGGGCTTGGAGAGGATTTGATCTATTGAATGTGTCTTGGAGTGGTCTCTTGCTCTTGTATTGAATGTTGAATTCAGAATACTTGGATGGCTTTGAATGAGGTGGTTGGTAGGTATTTATAGCCCCAACCATTTCCTAGCCGTTGGCTGTTTTTGCTATCGATGGGCACACCAGACTGTCCGGTGGTGCACCAGACACTGCACTGTTCATTGTCCGGTGCGCACCGCGTCAGCTATCTGTTAGGGTTTGGAGCAGTTGGCCAGTGGCATCTTCTGTCTTCAAGCGGCACCGGACAGTCCAGTGACCTCTGACATTGCTGCTTTGACTTCTGCACGGCACTGTTCACCAATGTACACTTCTGCAGTCGATCGTTGGAGTGCAGGGAGTCATTGCTCCGTTGGCTCACCGGACAGTCCGGTGCACACCTGACTGTCCGGTGAATTATAGCGGAGCGCGCCTAGTGAATTCCCGAGAGTGGCTGGTTTGTTTGCGCTTGGCCCTGGTGCACCGGAAAGTGTCCAGTGCGCCACTTGGCAGCATACTCTCATGCCTTGCTCCAAATTTTGATCGTGTCCCCAACTGAATTTCTTTCTTGGTTTGTGTTGAACCTTATGCACCTAAGATAAATGATATCTAGACAAACTAGTTAGTCCATGTGGTTTGTGTTGGACGTCAACCACCAAAATTGATTATAGGAAATGATTAAGTCCATTTCCCTTTCAGGATCAAAAGTAGTTGGGTGCGTTTTGGAATGCAAGGATAATGAAATGAAGTTTGGTTACTCTTTTTGCACTCTTAACGCTTGGAGGAGGTTGATTTGGCGCCCAATGTCGAAGGCGGTGAAGAGTTGGTCTCATAGTACACCACCTTCTTCATCTTTTTTTCTTCTTGCCATCCTTGTTCTCCTTGTGCGACTTGTTGGAGGCGATGAATTCTTCCTTCCGCTGTTACACCCGGTTTTTAGAAGGCAAACCGAATGCGAACCATGTACGTGCCAGGATTAGTAATTCACATACACAACAGTTACATAACCGAACATCATCACACAATGATCAAATAATAACATAAAAGAGGGTAACATTTGATTACATCATGATGCCCGATACGTCCACATAGTCATTAACAATTATCAAAGTGCAAAAATGAAACGTAACTAAACTCGGCCTTCACAGGTAGCCGACTGGGGGTTTGCCGCTAACCCACACCTAGAACTCATTGTACTCTTGGAACTCCTAGAAGTCCTCCACCACGACTTCATCTCCTTCTAAGCAGTGGTTACAACATGGACAACCTAGGGGTTTGGTGTGTAAAGCAAGGGTGAGTACACATCAACATACTCAGCAATTGTCCTGTTTGGCTGTAGTGGACTAGCTTTATGTGGGGTTGAGGTCAAGCAGTTGCTTTTAGTTGGTCAGGTAATTATTACTAGTAGAGAGCTAGGTTTTAACATTAACCCAAGTTGTTAACCCAAAAGTACTCCTTCCAAACGGAAAGAATACCCGAAATCATAAATCATAATCATAATCATAAGAACCATCATTATCCTCCTCATCATCTGTGAACAAAGCATCTCTGATCAATGTGTCTCTAATCAATGGAGCTCCCAAGGCCGCTCATAACCGCAAGCATTACTGATATATCAGTTTCATAACACTCTGCAGAGGTTGCACACTTTACCCATGAGCCACGATTCCTTTTTGCCTCAGGCCGATCAAACCCTTAAACACTACCAAGGTGAATAGGCAAGGTTTCACAACGTAACCTTTACAAAGATCTCCTGAGGATGTAGTCGCCCGTTCGGTTTCCTAAATGTACCACACTCCTCCCCAAGGGGCAAACCATCCTTGGCAGAGTGAGCCACATACACTATTCACCAACGACGCAGTTTTTGTCGAATCGGCCTTGCTTGGGGATAGACCTTCAATTTGTGCTCGGCCAATTCTCTTGGGACTCTCGGCATATCTGCAGGCTGCCATGCGAATACGTCTCGGTTACCTTGCAGGAACCGGACGAGCGCGCTTTCCTATTTGTCATCAAGGCTGGAGCTGATGATGGCAGTCTTGCGTTCATCAGCGAACCCCAGGTTGATCCTCTTTGTCTCCTCAGTCAGCCGCATAGAGGTCACGGCTTGAGCTTCGTTCGCAGGTACTACGAGGTCTCCCTCAGGCTTTGTGTTTGCCTGCACGGAGGAGGTCGTTGGTGGCTTAGTAGTGAGGGCCGCCTGGATAGCTCCTCAAAAACATTTCGTGGCGCCTTGGAAGTCAGCGCGCACGGTGATGATCCCTTGTGGCCCTGGCATCTTCAATATCATGTACGAATAGTGTGGAATGGCCATGAATTTTGCCAATCCTGGCCTGCCGATGATGGCGTTGTATCCGCAGTCGAAACTTGCCACCTCAAACCTCAGGAACTCGGTTTTGTAATTTTCTGAAGTTCCAAAGGTAACGGGCATGTAGATGTGTCCGAGCGGGTATTCTCCTTCAGTCGGCACAATGCCGAAGAAAGGGGTGTCTGACTCGTGGAGTTCTTTGAGTGCAACCCCCAAGCCTAAGAGCGTCTAGAGGAAGGTGACGTTGATGCTGCTCCTCCCATCCACTAATACTTTCTTTACCCTGCTCTCTCAGATCACCGGATAGACGAGGAGCGGATACTTGCCCGGAAGATCGAAGTTGAGCCATTGATCCGGTCGGGTAAAGGTGATCGGGTATTCTGACTATCGATAGGGGTGGGGGCACTAGTGGTTGCCACCAGTACCTGTCGGTCGTTGAGCTTCTACTGCCTTTTGTTTTCTTGCGACCCGTGTCCTCCGAAGATGACGTTGACCTCCCCGTCGACGCATGGGAATGCTCCACGTCCTCCCCCTTCCTGTTGCTGAGGTCGTCGGGGCTCGCCAGGCCCTCCTCGTGGAGGGGGAGGTGGTAGAGGCTGGAACAGTCGGCCATTCCCGATGGAATGCTTGAAGTCTCTAAAGTTCCACAAGGTGTGGCGCATATCCTTGTGATACGGGCACTGGGCATCGAGGATGTCATCCAGTGTCCGCTCGCCTCTGCGGGGTGTACCTCGGGCACAAGAGACGGGTGGTCCGATGGCGTGGACCTCTTCATGAGGCCTCTTCTCCCAACGCTTGTCAGGTTGCTCGTTCGCATCGCGTCGTGGTGCAGGCAGAGCAGGTTTCACTCCCCCCGATGAGGTGCTGAGCCCGTTCGTTGGCGGTGATGTAGAGGTCCGCTTCCCGAAACAGCTGCTCGGAGGTGGTCGGCGCCTTCTGCAGCCTGGCTCAGACGAAGGCCGAGTCATTAGATCCCTAGTAGAAATCATCAATCACTACTGCCTCAGTGACCTCGAGGATGTGATTTCTCATGGTCTGAAACCTCTTGAGGTACGATCGAAGTGTTTCATCGCCCTAGTGTCTGATGGATTTGAGGTCCCATGGCTACGCCGGCTTGTCGGAGAGGGACTGAAAGTTGGCGATGAAGCACCGACTGAAGTCGCTCCAACCATCGATGCAGTGTCGCGGTAGGTGTCGTAGCCATTGCAATGCATCCTGCCCGAGAACAATGGGCAAGTATGCGGTCATCACGTCTTTAGTTGCCCCAGCGGCCCGAGCGACGGTTGTTGTCACACCTGGGTTTCAGGGGTCCAAAGCCCGGGCGCGAACATAATCACCAGGTGTGCTGGGACCAAGTCTCACACATATGATGAATCATGGCACAGGATCGAATGTCACATCTTTACTATATAATAGGAGTTCTATACAAAATAAATAAATAATTACATTATAAGGAGACAACGGTCCAGCAACCCAAAGTTGACTGGGAGACGACGGCCTAGACCTCTCACGAACACATCGCAACATCCTCCATGTGCCTCATCCTGGTACCTGTTCTTGACCTGTGGGGGGGTGTAAGACAGCAAGAGTGAGATCACATACGTTCATAGCTCAACAAGTTGTGGGGAATAATGTGCATGAACTCGCCAAAGGTGGGAGCTCACAAAGTGTATGGCTTACCAAAGAGGATGGTTGAAGCTGAACATTGCTTTTAGAGTTGGTCAAAATTTTATTAGCAATTACTAAGTATAAGTAAATACCAACCCAATTAAGTAATAGAACAAAAGTAACAACATCACCTGCGATGCAATGCATATGACAAATTGAATTTAGTTTCATAAATTAATCATGTGAGTGTCCGAACTGCTCATGACCGTGAGCACGGCTAGTATACCAGTTTTACACTCTGCAGAGGTTGCACATCTTTACCCACAAGTCATGTTACCCATCTGCCAAGAGACGGCCAATCCCATACACCTCTATCGAGGAGGCGAGGCAGGGTAACACTATAAGGCCTTTACAAAGTTCCACTAGCTTCAGAAAACCCGCTACAGTTTATAGGAAGCTCCAATGCAGGAATCCCTCGTCTGACCGCCATCGCAGCAAAATCAACCCGAGGACCTCCCTACACTGACCACTCCCCTATTTCCCTTGCCCCTTTCGGGTAAGGTAGTCCTCCACTAGCTTTCCTAGTTAGTCAGCCAAGGGCGTTCCATTAAACCCTTGTGGCACTGTTTTCCTAGGTGGTTCTCCATGTTCCAATTAACATAATGATCTTATCATGAACAATAAATAACAACTGATAATAAAGGTATAATCATGAATAAAATGTATCTCCATACCCATAACCACATAAAGCAATAGCAGGTGCTACCCAAAAATTCAGTGGTAAACAAGGTATAAAGATAATCAAACTAGGGTAACCTATTGGGTCCCATCAAAATTAGCCTATGTAGATCATTATGATTAATCAGAACATGACTAGGTAAAAAGAAGTGATCAAGGGCACAACTTGCCTGGGACTTGAGATTCAGGTACCAGGATGATCTTCAAGATTCTCGTGACCTCACTGCTATTCGTAGCAATACAAACAAACATATACATGCATAAGAACATTACACCACACAAAGGAAAGCATTATAAAACATACAATATAAAATAGAGCTCGCTTCTACGGTCACGCGAGGAAAAGAACCGTGATAATCAGAGCTACGGTCGAGAAGTTATCGTGTTTACGCTAAACAAGTATTAATTATAAACATTTAATTCGACATAATTACATTAATTGATATTTATTAAATGTAAAATAAAACTACTTCTTAGTTTTAACTAACCTACTATTTTAATAGTAATCGATTAAACAAAAAGTTAATTAACTGGCATCAGTGATTATAGGCAAACAGTTTAATATCGCGCACGAATAGCGCGCAATACGCGCGCGAACAGCACGTGAACAGCGCGCAACATGCGAGGATTGCTAATTGATATCACGTTTATACTGAACAAGTATTGATTATAAGAAACATTTGAGTTAACATTAATCACATTCACTTGTATTTATAGAGGCGCAAATTAAAATTGTACATTAGTTCTAACTAAATTTCTATTTTTAATAATCAACGGTAAAACTAACAATTAAATAAATGAATGAAACGTGTGTTATGACAAAATAATATTTTTAATGTGTGTGCAACATTATTACAAATCTAACACGACTGGAACATTATAAAACAGATTAATAACATAAAGTTAATAAATCATTAATAGGTCTCGGATTTAAAGTGATGAGGCATAATTCTACTGATCGGAGCGCGACCACAGGGGAGCGCCATGGGGTGCAGCCACAAAAGATCCTATGCATCAGAATCGATCCTAGGCGTGGCCAACAAGAAACAGCAACCTGAGCCAACCACGGGATGCCATGTGGCCATGTATGTGTCATGTGTGACAAAAAAATGGAGATCCCATGAGAATAGCATCGGGCGCATGCAGATTGCTCATAGGGGAGAGAACGTGCGGGGTTGGTAACGGACGACATGCAAGAGGGGTCCATGAGAAATACTCTGATTTTCTCCCTCCATACCGCATGCACCTAGGAATTGCCACACGCATGTAGGAAATCGGCCATGGCACACATGCAGCTAGGGAGGCCTTGCCGAGGATGCGCGAACAGGTTGCCGGAGGGCCGGAGGGGGCTAGCGGCGCATAGTGGCGGGCTGGCCGCACCTGGCCCTGGTTCCAAGCTACAAGAGCGGAGGACACTACGAGCTGCCCATACCTGAACTAGGAAATGACGACGATGTCAACGCCAGATTGCTCGGTGTCGAAGTCCCCCTGGCAACGAACAGGCCGCGTCCGCAGAACCCTTCGCGTAGATCCTCCACTGCCTCTCTCCCATGCTGGTTGCAGGCGTAGCAGCGACTCCCGAGGTTCGGTGAAGCACCCAGGTCGGCACCAAGATGAGGACGTGGGCCCACAGTGGCGGCTGTCAGCTTCCTTCCCCGTGGCGATGTAGATCAAGTCGATAGGTTGAAGCGAAGTTAGGGCTTCTTATATGGGCAAGCTTCGGCCAGGGAACTGCATAATTGAGATTCACGGAAACCACCAGGAGAGGATCACGGTGGTGGATCTGCCTGCTGTTTCGCGGAAGCTGTTGTGCGGCGGCGGATTAGAGAAGACGAGCTGTTCGGGCGGCCCAGCAGTCAGTGATCCAGAGCAAGCGCGCGCGAGCAGGGTGGCTGGCGACGCGAGCCCACATGGCAGGTGACTTAAGAGCGCGCGATGGGTTCTGCCCATGGGGCCACGATGTCAGCGAGACGGCCAAGGGTGGGTCCGCAGGAGAGAGGAAGCAGCTGACCAGGATGGCCCACACGTCAGAGGCACAAGGCGGGACCAAGCATGGGCGCAGGGTGGTGCGGCTAGCTGGGCTGAGGATCAGTAATTCGGCCCATGCGCGGAGAGAGAGTCTTTTTTTTATTTTTTTATTTCTGTTTTCATTTTATTTCCTAAATTTCAAACTCTAGTATTTGAATTCAAACTTGTTTGTGGGTTCACACACATGTTCAATGCCCAAATAAAGTTCTAGTACGAAGAATTATAAGTATTCGTATATTCCTTTCCATTTCTATTTTGTTCTCCTTTCTTATTCCTCTTTCTATTTTCAGTTCTATTTTCCAAAATAAACTTGTCTCACAAATTTGAATACAAATGCGAAAATACAGGAAATCCAGCATGATATGCATTTTTCTATATTTATTTATGTGTTGTTTAACCAATATAATTCCATTAACTGTATATGCACAAATAAAACAAACTCAAATGATCTCCAAGGGTTCCATAATCCCAAAACACTATATAATTATATTTTTTATTTATCTCATTATTATTATTATTATTATTATTTTCCTGATACAAATTTCGGGCTTCACAGTTGTATAGATGGCCAACCAGCCTCCTGGGTCCTACTTAGGCTCGTATTTGTCGACGTTGGAGACTTTGAAGTTTGGGGGCCACTGGATGGCACTGAGACGTGGAGTAAGCGCAGATACTCCACATGTGTCCTCCTGTCGACGGTTGTGGTGCCAGTCCCGGGGAGGGGAGTTGCTGATGTTCCGTCTCGACCATCCCCGGGTCGTGCCACCAGTTGAAGTCGTCGTCGACTCAACTCCGGTGGCGCGACTTCGCGCCGGAACACCATGGTCCCGATCGTACTCCTCTCAGCACCATATCTCATTTTCATGTCGTCGTTCGCGTGAAGCGTTGATGGAGCTCCATGCGTCTCGCTGACTATTAATGGTGTGCCATAGATCGCTCGAGGGCTGAGCGAGGGGGTAGAAGATGGTTAGCTGCCCGAGTGAGCAGCCGCCGATAGCCTTCAGCATCTGGAATCCGGGGGAGGCCATCAGCTATCTGAGCCAACACTCCTCCGACTTCACTTGGTGTGTTCATTGCACGAGCGAAGTCAGGGTTAAGGTTTCACGCGAAGAGAGGGTTCTCTCGTCGTAACCTCGCATCCTGCTCAGCTTGCTCTCGATCTCGATCTTGAGCTTGCTGACGATCACGTCGGCGAGAGTTCCTCCTTTCTCTAAAGACTCGCTTGTCAAGAGTTTCTCCTACTTCCGAGACTTCGTCCCGGGATACAGGCTGCGCTGGGTTCCTATTGGGGGCCTTCGTCTTCCGAAGGTCCTCAAAAACATGGCTAATATGTTTTCCAAGTATAATATATATACAGGGAACTTCGGCTTTGGGATGAAGCTGTACATGAGATGAAAAGCGTGATTCGAGAGAGGGATGAACCAGCTCCAAAGCTACACGAAGAAAAGCTTCGGCTCACGGCGGAAAATGAAACCGACTTAAAGAGGAAAAGGCTATCTAGTCCTCAGTGGATTGTCCTTAAGTCAATAGTAAATATAAAGGGCATGGATGTAATTTTACACAGGCTGTGTCCTGTGCCTATAAATAGATGAACAGTAATGCTGTACTGTTCATGCTGACTTGTATTCACTCGCACGTCATTCTCAAGCTTTTTACCTTCTATCAAGTCGGAGGTATAAATGTAATTCAATATTGTTCATATTCATTTATGATAATATAATAAAAATGTTTTGATAATATTATATGATTATTCATGTTACTTTCCATGTTTCATATGTCTCCATTTCCATTATTATATACTGAGATGATGAAGGTATGTTCTTCACAACCTTCGTCTGAAGATCATTATATCCTAAGGGAGATAATGCTTCGAAGGACGAAGGTATTTAATTATTAACATTTTGTGTTGCCTTGTTCTTAACTCATAACATTTGAGAGCAAGTGACCAACATTGGCACCACCTCTGGTGAACTCACTTGACCACCTTCGGCAAGCTCTGACCTTCGTCATGCCGCCGAAGAAGTCTTTAGGGCTAGGGGCTGCAGCAGCCACTAGACGTCAACCAAGAAACACTGCGCGAAGCCAGAAACCAAAAAAGGAAAGCTACAAGTCCAACGTCTCAGGAGGAGGTGCTGGACCAAGAAATAAGGGATCTCGAAGCCATCAACCAACAAGTCTAGAGGAAGAAGGAGAAGATGCTTCGTCTCTCCGAACTACAAAGGAAGATTGACGAGGCTGCTGAGGAAATGCGTCATCTCACTCAAGATGACCAGGACCAAAGACCTCAACGCAGAGAGCTCTGTCAGGACAATTTCTACGATGATGATGAGTGGTATGATGATTTCTATCATGGAAATTTTGCTTTTGATGATGCTTCTCCATTATTAGCAGAACTGCAGGCTACCCCATGACCCCCATCATACAAACCACCCTAGCTCCCCATGTATGATGGGCACTCAGATCCAAAGCAGTTTCTGATGAGCTACGAAGCAACCATATCTTCATATGGGGGCAACACTGCAATCATGGCGAAATCCTTCGTCATGGTAGTCAAGAATGTAGCACAAACCTGGTACTCCTCTCTCCGGCCAGGAACAATCACATCATGGTAGAAGCTGAAGGACATGCTGATCACCAGTTTCCAAGGGTTTCAGACAAAGCAGTTACTGCTCAAGGTTTGTTCCAATGCACGCAAGACCATGAAGAATACCTCCAGGAGTATGTCCGAAGGTTCTTGCGTCTGAGAGCACAAGCACCCACAGTGCCCAATGAAATTGTCTTTGAGGCCATGATCAAAGGGCTTCGGCCAAGACCTACGGCTCAATACTTCGCCAGAAAACCCCCTCAGACCCTAGAGAAGCTGCTTCAGAAGATGGATGAGTACATCCGAGCCGATAATGATTTTCGCCAGAGAAGGGAAAAAGCTTATAGGTTTTCTGAGATGACTAGGGGCTTCGGAGGAAGAATCCACCCTAGGCATGTCAGGTCAATCCATAACTCCAGTCAGAATGATGACAGAGGAAGCCAATTTCAGAGGCCACAACATAGCTCACAGTCTTTAGGGCAACAACAGAGCTCATTTAGGCCACCAGCTCCAAGGGGCAGAGGTGGCAGGGGCTTCAGAGGGAGATATGGGGATCAACCCAGGAACTCTATTGCTTATTCTGTGGTGAAGATAAGGGCCACACTACAAGAACCTGCCAGGTTACTATTCAGAAACAGAAGGAGATTGCCGAAGCAGAGGCACGATAGATTCAGCTGAAGCAGGTTCTACATACTGCTTCGTGCTACTCTCCCTATATACCAGAATACGTGGGTAATCAACCTACAACTTCTGTTTCTTCGGCAAGTCATTCACAATCTTCCTGGCCCCAGCTTCCACTACCACCACCATTGTCACCTACTCATACCCGAAGCCAGCAGCCGAAAGGGCACCAGCACGCCCAACAGCATCACGACTTTAGGGAGGAATCCGAACCTCGTACAGTCAATAGCACTGTACCAGAATCGAAGCACATATACTGAGGAATATCCTACTTTTGATGAACTATATTCTATGCCACTTTATTCCTGTAATGAAGAAATTAATTTCAATTCCATGTAATAATTGTGCCTATATCTTCCTCATGGATTTACGAAGCTCGAAAGACGTTTTTGAGAAAGCGGAGTAAATTCCAAAGCTCAAAAGTCGTTCCTATGGGAATGCAGAGCCAAAAATTGACGAAGCTACGAAAGTCGTTCCTAAGGGGGCGCAGAGTAAATTTTGAAGCTCAAAAGTCGTTCCTAAGGGAATGCAGAGCCAAAATTTGATGAACCTACGAAAGTCGTTCCTAAGGGGGCGCAGAGTAAGTTTTCCGCTCAAAAGTCGTTCCAAAGGGAATGCAGAGCCAAAAATTGACGAAGCTACAAAAGTCATTCCTAAGGGGGCGCAGAGTAAGTTTTGTGCTCAAAAGTTGTTCCAAAGGGAATGCAGAGCCAAATACCGCCGAAATATAAGGCGAAGAAGTTCAAAAGCCGTTCCTATGGGGATGTAGAACTTATACCGCCGAAATATAAGGTGAAGAAGTTCAAAAGTTGTTCCTAAGGGGATGCAGAACTTATACCACCAAAATGGAAGGTGAAGAAGCTCAAAAGTCGTTCCTAAGGGAATGCAGAGCTTAAAGAATCAAAAGACGTTTCTAAGGGGATGCAGAGTCCTTCATGTCCCAGTATGGGTGTACGTGTGGGTGTTCAAACATCATCATCATATTGCATCACATCATCACATCATTTAGCATAGCATCACATCAAACATCATGCTGCATCAGCAGAAAGGTTGAGTATGAAGCAAATCTACGGCAACATTTCGTTTAAAAATATACTAAGGCACGAAGCAAACTTCGGGTGATAATTCTGTCAGATCTGCCCTAGAAGGGGTTTCTTTCTTTACGAAGCATGAAAAGAAGGGAAGGTGTTTTTTTGCCGAAGGCTCAAAAAGCGGTATGTGCGTAAATTTCATGCATCGCAAAGAAATATATTACAATATTTTACATGTTTGATTCATTGTTCCACACATCAAATGATACATAGTTCTATTACAATGAAAACTTAATCTTCTTTAAGAATTTTATCAGCAGCTTCGTGTAGCAGTTTGTCGACAACTTCGTCAATGATGGAATTGGCAACACTCATTATATCCAGTGCTTCTTTTATCTCCGAATCAGCCAGGGGATTGTACGGCTCCGACAACGGTGATAGCTCAGCTATAGTAAGAAAACTATTAGTTTGAAGCCGAAAGTTAAGTGCCAAAGCTAAAATTCAAAAACAATACCTATGTGTCTTTCGTGCTCAGCAGCCTCTTCAGTTCGCCTAGCTTCTTCTTGGGCGTCATGAGTGTCTTTTTCATTCTTTTTTATAATTTCATGGGCCAATTCTCAGCCACCATTCACCCAGACATCAGAATAGAATTTTCTGCCCATCAAAGTTGCTTCGGCTGAAGGATCTTTGGAATCGTCTATGGAGAGGGCAGCTTCAGCATTCGTTGCAGCTTTCACGTGTTCGCATCCTGCCTTCTCCAGAATAGCTGCAACTCCCCTAGCGCCAGAGAAAGCACAAAGATCCCCACGATCATTCAAGATTTCTTCGAAAGCTTCGGCTTCTCCACTTATCTATTCAATAACACCCTTAGGGTCTCCTCGGATAAAATTTTCTTCAGAAGAGTAGGCGCCCAATTTAGAGAAGCTAGTTTTTAATTTTTTCACGCAATCTAAGGATTTTTCAAAACACTTTTCCTTGGATTCGCGAAGTTCTTCAACATTTTTCTCTAGTTTATTTTTCCAATATTCACTAATCTCTTGGTTAGCTTGTGCGAGTGTGCACTTCTCATTAGCTTCGGCCAGTTGTTTCCGAAGGTCTTCAACCTCGGCTTTTTGGGCTTCGGCCTAAGCGTTATACTTAGCTTCGTCTTCTTTCATTTTATTCACCAATGAAATCAAAATCTTGTCTTTTTCCAAACCTTCATTTCTTAGCTCAATTACCTCTGAGCGAAGGTTGCTGAGAGCTATTGTGCAACCTTCGTCTTCGGCGCTCTTTTGTGTCCTCAAGGCATTACTAAGAATTAAGCCCTGCAAGTAAAAGAAATAATTAATTATAGCAACGAAATTTTTCATCTCCAACTTTAAAAGCTAACTTCTATACCTTTATACTATTATATGCAAGGCTATCAGCAAGATCATCCTTCGACATAGCCGAAAGGCCTTCTTCAAGCTTTGGAAATCCCATACTTTTAGCTATCTCCTGACAAACGGATATTTCTTTGTTGTCCGAGAGACAATACAGGAAATCATCTTCATTAGTGTCGTTAAACACTAAGGCACCCCTTCGGATATTTTAATTTTTGGGCTTAGTGTCTGGCTTCCAGGACTTCTTCGGATAATTTTTTCCCCGAAGCATGTCGAAAAATGTAATCAACATCTTCGAATGGAGCTTTGGGGGCAGGAGATTTTGCTTTTTCTGCCATACTTTGCTCTGCTGCCTTGCTAGTATCTGAAGTTTGCTAATCAGCCTTGTCCTCAGGAGCGACGGCCTTCGTCTCAATGGGCACTGTTGGTTCAGCTTCGGCTTTGGCCTGCACTATGGCGACTTCGACAACTTTCTTAATAGGAGCAGGGGTCAAGGCCTTTGTGGTCTCCATAACAGCGCCTGGCACGCTAGCCATCCTCCTCCTCTTAGGAGTTGAGGAGGAGCTTTTTGTATCTTCGGCAAATTTGCCTCTGCCGGTGGGCTCAGGATTTCTGGCATTTTTATTGTTTCTTCCATCTTTGGCTCTTTGACCGTATCATCCTTAGCTTCGGCTCAATCCCACTGTAGGGACCTTTGGCATTACAATAGACTCTTCAACGCTCTACATGATGGAAGTAGCTTGTTTTGCCTCACTAGTTGAAGAGGTCCCCTCGCAAAATTCAGGCACTACGGCCGGTTCAATATATCGCGGTCGGTGGGTCAGAACCTTCATTTTCTTCCCCTTCTGCATAACAGTGGTGGCTGAAGCGACAGTTTTTCTCTTATTCCCTTACCTTCGCAGTGGGTAGTGATAGTCAGGGTAAACGAAGTCGATTGCATCAAATACCCTGTTCAATCTTTTCTTCCCCCGGCCCCTGAAGGCTGCGGACAAGGCATCATCTTCGGCCTTGGAATATGTCCCAAGTAGTTCATCACTGGTAGCTTCAATGCCTTTCAACCAATCATCATTTGGTTCATCAAACTTCTCTCTAAACCTGAAGGTATATTTCAATCGAACTAAGCCATTCTCACTAGATTCGGCAGTAGTCTCGTTCGGCATATCCCAGCTCTCCACAAGTGGCCACACCCTATATGCTATGTGCTCTTGGACTATATCCCTTGTGCCTATGAAGGCACAAACATTGCTGAAGGCCTTCTAGCATGCTTCGTCGTTACTTTCAATAGTGACCTTCGGCCTTCGAAGGCCGAAGTGAGACTAGATGGGGCGCTAGATAATTTCCTTGATGTCTTCCCTTTTAATCAGATCATTTTTAACATAAAACCACTCCTCCATCCAGGCCTCAGGCCACCTTTTCCGATACGTCGACACCGGGTAACTTGCATTAGAGCGGGCATTGAACCTGTAGCAACCGAAGTTGTTATGGTATTGTTCTTTGCCTGTAGCCTTCGTCTCGTATAAAAGCTCGTGCATATTGCAGAAGCACTTTGCGCTCGGCTCCAACCCATGGCTTCTTACAGCCCAGACAAACATCCCCATCCTAATTATAGCTTCGGGGGTAATCTGATGAAGAAAGATCTGAAATATCTTCAATACCTCAACCACAAATCTGCTCAGCGGGAACCAAAGGCCTGCCTTCAGGAAGCTTCGGTAAATAACAACTTCATTCTCCTCAGGAACAGGGGCAGTGCTGTCTCCTCCAACCCTGACAATAGACATGTCGCAAAAATATCTCCCTCTCATGGCGTCAATATGACTTTGTCTAATGGATGATTTTTCGAAGATGGTATGGCTTGGCCGCCAGGGCCAGTCCTCAGAATCTTCATCTCCACTTTCTACATCATAACTATCACTCTCATCAGAATCTTCAGACAAACCCTCCATTATCTCTTTAGTAATTTTCTCTGTATTCGTCTTTGCCATTTACTCATAAAACCCAGCAATGAAAGGGTCTGCAATTTTCTCTCTTTGTATAGCCTCTTCTCCTCAGTTAGCTTCTTCTCCTCAGTCATCTTTTCCTCAGTCATTGCCTTCTCCTCAGACACGGATCAAGCACGTCTTTAAAACCGAAGCTCGAAAATTAAGCAAGAGCTGATGAGCAAGAGCTAAAAATTTGAAAAAACAACGCAAACAGCAGAAATGGCGCATCAAATGCTGTTGCTGGGGGTTCCTATTTATACGCCTACTGCTTTGCAACTTGGCGGGCCCCATTTGTCATTGACTTTCGCTATTCTAGCGAAGGGAAGGTGCTTTTTCGGACCTTCGGCTTAAGGCCTTCGTTCATGTCATAGTCTGAATTTATTGATTGAACAAATTAACACTGTGAGGGGCTACTGTTGGGGTCCTTCGTCTTCCGAAGGTCCTCAAAAACATGGCTAATATGTTTTCCAAGTATAATATATATATAGGGACCTTCGGCTTTGGGATGAAGCTGTACACGAGATGAAAAGCGTGATTCGAGAGAAGGATGAACCAGCTCGAAGTTACGCGAAGAAAAGCTTCGGCTCAGCGACGGAAAATGAAACCGACTTAAAGAGAAAAAGGCTATCTAGTCCTCAGTGGATTGTCCTTAAGTCAATAGTAAATATAAAGGGCATGGATGTAATTTTACACAGGCTGTGTCCTGTGCCTATAAATAGATGAACAATAACGTGGTACTGTTCACGCTGACTTGTATTCACTCGCACGTCATTCTCAAGCTTTTTACCTTCTGTCAAGTTGAAGGTATAAATGTAATTCAATATTGTTCATATTCATTCATGATAATATAATAAAAATGTTTTGATAATATTATTTGATTATTCATGTTACTTTCCATGTTTCATATGTCTCCATTTCCATTATTATATACTGAGATGATGAAGGTATGTTCTTCACAACCTTCGTCTGAAGATCATTATATCCTAAGGGAGATAATGCTTCGAAGGACAAAGGTCTTTAATTATTAACATTTTGTGTTGCCTTGTTCTTAACTCATAGCATTTGAGAGCAAGTGACCAACAGTCCTGCTCCTCAGCTTCGTGATGTCGCCGAATATTCCAGCGTCGATTCCTCCGTCGTCGAGTTTCTCGCTGGGGAGGCTCTTCCCCTAGCATGGTTGGCTCATCGTCGGAGATGGGAGATGACTGTACTCTCCCCTCGATGAAAAGGACTGAAAGTTCCCTTTGACCCGGGAACAGGATCTGGATGTCGCCTAGAGGGGGGGGTGAATAGGCGAATAAAACTTATTACTTTAAAACTTAAATTCTTACTCTACTCGAAGACTTAGTACGCAGTGGAATGAGAAGACTCTTCGAGTAGGTCGCAGCGGAATGGAAGGTCCTGTCTCAAAATGTCCTGCACTTCAAATCAAGCTTATACCACAGATAAGTATTGAAGTGCAGATATAAAGACGAGTAAGACAGAGAGTCAGGATACAATACAGAATAGAGCACACAGACGCAAGGATTTATCCCGAGGTTCGGCCAAGCCTGAAATGCTTGCCTAGTCCTCGTTGGAGTTAGCCACACCAGGGCTTGGAGTCTATTTCAACTCCTTCCTCTGTTTGCTCAGATCCGTCAGTAAGACAGATAGAGCCTTTCACTATTGAGTGGGGTTACAACAGAACCGTGGCTGGTTACAAACTTCTTGGCAGCACCCCGGCAGAGTAACGATACGCTCAAGACCTTGCTCTAGCTCTTAGCAGCACTACTCCTCTCTCTAAAGGCTTATAGTTGTGCCTTCTACACAAACTATAGAGTTACACACAAGAGGGAGAGCGAGAATTGATTCCGATGAAGTCTACACTTGTTTGCTGCGCTTCAATTTTGCTGGAGGCGCCTAGGGGTCCCTTTTATAGGCACAAGGGGCCTAGGAGCCGTTGGAATCAAATCTGGAAGGCCAATCTTGCCTTCTGTCGTCGGGGGCACCGGACAGTCCGGTGCACACCGGACACTGTCCGGTGCCCGATTTCCTTCCTTAAATAGCGAAGCCGACCGTTGCCGACCGTTGCAGATCTGGGAGCCGTTGGCGCACCGGACATGTCCGGTGCACACCGGACAGTCCGGTGCCCCCTTCCGACCGTTGGCTCGGCCACGTGTCTCGCGCAGATCACGCGGCCGACCGTTGGCCCGTGTAACACCCGGCTTTAAGGAACAAAGCCAGGTGCATCTCATACATGCGCCAAGAAGACAACATATATAATAACAGAGTGTATAGAGATAAATGTCATAAAACATCAGAGTACTTATTACATAGCGGAAGTCTTATTACAAAATAAAGATAAATATAAAACGAACTAAGGATCGATGGCGCCAATGTCGACTGAGAAACGCCACCTAGATCAGATCGAACTCCTCAGTGATAGGCGGCTCCTCTTCAACCACCTGCTCTTCTCCTGTGGGGGGGGGTGTGAGACAGCAAGAGTGAGCTCACATACGTTCATAGCTCAACAAGTCGTGGGGAATAATGTGGCATGAACTCACCAAAGGTGGGAGTTCATGAAGTGTAAGGCTGATCAATAAAATAGAGGCTAAGGCTGAGCATTGCTTTTATAAGTTGGTCAAAATTTTATTAGCAATTACTAAGTGTAAGTAAATACCAAACCTTAATAATAATAAAGAACAGTAATAGTAACATAATCCCAAATGCGATGCAAATGTCAAATTAATCTTAAGTTCCATAATTAATCATGTGAGGGTCCGAGCCGCTCTTGACCGTGAGCACGGCTAGTATACTAGTTTTACACTCTGCAGAGGTTGCGCATCTTTACCCACAAGTCGTGTATCCCATGTCGCCAGGGTTTGCAAGGCCCTTAGACACTACCGAGGTGAATGGCTAGGGATCCACTACGAGGCCTTTACAAAGTTCCACTAGCTTCCGAAAACCCGCTACAGTTTATAGGAAGTTCCAATGCAGGGTTCCTGGCTGACCGCCATCGCAGCAAAATCAACCAGGGACCTCCCTACACTGACCACTCCCCTACTGCCCTTGCCCCTTTCGGGTAAGGTAGTCTTCCACTAGCTTTCCTAGTTAATCAGCCAAGGGCGTCCCATTAAACCCTTGTGGTAGCACTGTTTTCCCGGGTGGTCGCTCCATGTTCCCATTAATTTAATGATCTTAACATGAACAGTAATAATAACAAGATAATAACAGAATAATCATGAATAATGAATCTCCATACCCAATCCACATAAAGCAATAGCAAGTACTACCCAAAAATATTCCAGGGGTGAACAAGGTATAGAGGTAATCAAAACTGGGGTAACATAAAGGCTCCCATCAAAATTAACCTATGCAGATCATTAAAATTAATAAGAACATGGCTGGGAAAAGTAAGTGATCAAGGGCACAACTTGCCTGTAATGAGCTCCTGCTCAGCTACTTCTACTTGTTGAACCTCAGTTTCCACAGTGGCTTGCTCGTCTACTCGCATCAACACAATACATACATAGTATAGCGAAAATTAACATTGCACCAAACATGTAAATAAAATACACAGTAAAAACCTACACATTAAAATGAAACCATAGGAACTGGAATCACTAAATTTGGAGTTATATATTTCAAGTTATGAATTTCTGTAGCTTTTATGTATTTAATACAAGATTAAGTATTAGATAAATTTAAATGAGCCTTTCATGCCAAAACAGAGGCACTAATGCGTAGACAATATTATTACAAAAATTTAGGAACTGGAATGGACCAATTTGGAGCTCATATGAATTTTCTATGAATTATCAAAGTTCTAGCAATTATTTCATATTAAAACTCTATTTTCTATTTCAATTATTCAATTTAAATAGGCTCTGGATTAGGCGTCAAAATCTGAGAACCGCAGGGGTCTAGCTACAAAAATCCCTGTGACTCAGAGCACAGCGCACCAGGACGGCGGGTTGATTTTCTGTTTACCAGGGGGCTCTTTAGCAAAATGTCCACTGCGAAGGGGTATGGGCGAGTCTCGGCCGTTGGATTAGAAATCCAAGGCCCAGATTAGAACCTGACTTAAGTGAACCGGTACGCTCTCCCAGCCGCCAGATCTTGCATCTACGGCTTGGATTTTATGGTGGCCAAAACATCGCGGATCGCCCGATCGGTCATCGACGGCTGCGATCAAACTGAGCGAAGGGGTATCTCTGCGCTAATCTCAGCCGCTCGTCAGTAGATCGACGGCCACGGTGTTTTCCCCCAAACTCTCCGCTAGCGACGGCGGCGCCGCCCGACTTCACGGCGAACCTCGCCGGTGAGATTCCAATCGAGTGCTCCAGTGCCCTAAAACTCGATTAAAGATTGCTACACGATGCCTAGGGGATGGTGAATACGCTGGAGTAGGTCTTACCGACAGTCTCGGCGCGAAGAGGGTCCGGCCACGGCGAAGGCGGATCCGCGGCGGAGCTGAGTCGACGGTGACGAATTCCGGTGCCGCCGGTGGCCAATCCTCAGCAATTCGGTTGCGGTCGCCTTCAACGCAGCCGAAGGGAGCCCCTGGGTTCCACAATTCGAGCCCGGTCGTCGGCAAGCCTGGATTCGCCTGCGGCGGTCTCTCACTCCCCTCCGTCGTCGATGGTGGCTTGGCAATGGCTACTGGTTCGAACAAATTGAGGGGTATGGGGGTCGCGGGGCACTGCACTTTATGGTTCGCAGACTGAGCCGCAAGACCAGGGCGACGACGGTTGAAAACAGCTCGCCCGAGAACCCCGGCGGCGCCCGCGGCATTCCAGTGAAGGAGGTAGATCCGACCAGTGGGGCCCATACGGCAGAGAGCCAGCGTGCGCGCGTGAGAGAGGCTGACGAAAGGGGGCCCATACCGCAGCGAGAGTTGGCGCGCGCGCGGTGTATAAGCGGCTGACAAGCGGGATCCACACGCCAGTGGAAAGAAGGGGGAAACGAGTGCGGCGTGTGGCTGACGGGCGTGGCCCACTTGTCGGCGCGTCCTGTGAATGGAGGTGGGCCGCGCGGAATGAAACGGGTATTGGGCCGAATTCCAGGTTCAGGGCCCAGGTAAGCTCTTATTCTTTTTCTTTTTCATTTTTCTTTCTATTTTCTTCATTTTCAAACCCAATTTGAGTTAGTTCAAACTTTTGTGGATCTTCATTTATAAACTCTATTTTTGCAATTAAAAATACTAAGCCTGAAGATATTTATTTATACATTTTATTTATATTTTCATATCTCTTCTCTTTTCCTTATTTTCAAAACCCTAATTTCAAATTTAGGGTTTAATCAAGCTTCAAATAATTATTACCTTATTATTTTTATCCTCATGGTTTTATTTAATGCACAACACATAAAACTCCAACAAATGCACTTTTTCTTTATTTTAGAATAATTGTTTTATTTAGTCACTCTCAATTACATAGGTGCTCTTTTTATGATGCAAATAAGACACACAAAATGAGGAGCTCTCTCTATTACTCTTGGTATACAACTTTGAGTATTACAAATCCTACCCCCCTTAAAAATAATCTCGTCCTCGAGATTTAAGAAGATCTAGGGAAAAGGTGGGGAAAATCTATACGAAGCTCTTCTTCTCTTTCCCAAGTTGCTTCATCTTCACCGTGGTGACTCCACTGAACTTTGCACATCTTTATAACCTTATTCCTCGTAACTCGAGTCAAAGTATCCAGAATCTTGATGGGGTACTCAGCATAAGTCAAATCCTCTTGAATACTAAGGTCTTCCATTGGTAGCTGTTCCTCAGGTACCCTGAGACATTTCTTCAGCTGAGATACATGAAAGACATCGTGAACATCCGCGAGATGATCCGGTAACTCCAATTGGTATGCAACCTCTCCCACTCGCTTTAAGATTAAGAAGGGTCCAATAAAGCGAGGGGACAACTTTCCTTTGACTTTGAATCTTCTCATACCCCGGAGTGGTGACACCTTCAAATAGACATAATCTCCCTCTTTAAACTCAAGCAGTCTTCTCTGGGTATCAGCATAACTTTTCTGCCTGGACTGTGCAGTTCTCAAATTCTCCCTGATCTGTTGGACTTGTTCCTCTGCTTCCTGTATAATCTCAGGTCCAAACAACTGTCTTTCACCAGTTTGATTCCAATACAAGGGAGTCCTGCACTTTCTGCCATACAAAGCCTCAAACGGTGACATCTTCAAGCTGGCCTGATAGCTATTATTATAAGAGAACTCCGCATACGGTAGACTCTTATCCCAACTTCCACCATGCTTAAGAGCACAAGCTCTTAACATATCTTCCAGTACTTGGTTAGTCCTCTCAGTCTGCCCATCAGTCTGGGGATGGTAAGCCGAACTAAAATTCAATCTCGTATCCAATGACTCATGCAACTTCTTCCAATACCGAGAAGTAAACTGTGATCCCCGGTCTGACACAATCTTCTTCGGCACACCATGCAGGCATACAATCCGTGCCATGTACAACTCTGCCAACTTAGCTCCTGAATAAGTGGTCTTCACTGGAATAAAGTGGGCTACCTTGGTTAGCCTGTCCACAATCACCCATATAGAATCATATCCAGCAGACGTGCGGGGTAATCCAACAATGAAGTCCATGCCAATCTCTTCCCATTTCCACTCAGGTATCTTCAGTGGGTGCAATAGTCCGGCTAGCCTCTGGTGTTCAGCCTTAACTCTTTGGCATACATCACACATAGCCACATGTGCAGCCACATCTCTCTTCAATCCATACCACCAATACTTTTGCTTCAAATCCTGATACATCTTAGTGCTCCCAGGGTGGATAGAATAAACTGAATCATGTGCCTCCTTCAATATGGTTTCCCGAAGACTATCAATATCGGGAACACAGATCCGATTCTTGAACCATATCGTGCCTTGTTCATCCTCTGTGAACTCTGGGCCTCTACCCTCTGTTATCAGATCCTTGATCTCCTGGATTTTGGCATCACCCACCTGACCTTTACGAATTTCTTGTTCCAAGGTAGGTTCCAATTCAATAGTCACTCCTTCCGTATGTGTAACAATTCCCAGGTTGAGCCTCTCAAAGTCTTTTGCTAATTCATCAGGTAGCTGGACAACGAAGGCGGAGTGAACATGCTCCTTCCGACTCAAGGCATCTGCAACCAAATTTGCCTTGCCCGGGTGATAGTGAATCTCCAAGTCATAATCCTTAATGAGCTCCAACCAACGGCGTTGCCTTAGATTGAGATCCTTCTGAGTGAATATATACTTCAAACTCTTATGATCCGTGTATACTTGGCACTTAGTTCCCATAATATAGTGTCTCCAAATCTTAAGTGCATGCACAACCGCTGCTAATTCCAAGTCATGAGTGGGGTAGTTCAATTCATGCTTCCTCAACTGACGAGATGCATAGTCAATCACATGACCTTCTTGCATAAGCACACATCCAAGTCCTTGGCCACATGCATCACAATAAATGTCAAATCCCTTCTGCAGATCTGGCATAATCAATACTGGAGGTGACATCAATCTCTCCTTCAACTGATCAAAGCTTTCTTGACACTTCTCATCCCACTTAAATTCTCTTCCTTTTTCCAAAAGCGATGTCATGGGCTTAGCAATCTTAGAAAATCCTTCAATAAATCTCCGATAATATCCTGCGAGTCCCAAGAAACTCCGAATCTCCGTAACTGTAGTGGGCACTCTCCACTCCATAATATCCTTCACTTTAGCAGGATCCACGGCTATTCCTCCATTAGAAATAATATGACCAAGGAATGGCACCTTGTCAATCCAAAACTCGCACTTGCTGAACTTAGCGTAGAGTTGATTATCTCGTAACTTCTGTAGCACCAACCTTAGATGTTGTTCATGATCACTTTAATTCTTAGAATAGATAAGAATATCGTCGATGAATACCACGACGAATCTGTCCAAATACTCCATAAACACCTTATTCATCAAATTCATGAAGTAAGCTGGTGCATTGGTTAGTCCAAATGACATAACAGTAAACTCATATAATCCATATCGAGTCGAGAAAGCCGTCTTGGGAATATCCGATGGTCTAATCCTCATCTGATGGTAACCGGATCGGAGATCAATCTTCGAGAATACTCTAGCACCTCGCATCTGATCAAATAAATCCTCAATACGGGGCAACGGATTCTTGTTCTTCACTGTAACATCATTAAGAGATCTATAATCCACACACATCCGCTGCGATCCATCCTTCTTCTGCACAAATAACACTGGTGCTCCCCAAGGTGAGGAACTTGGACGAATGTAACCAGCCTCTTGTAACTCCGTCAACTGCTTCTTTAGTTCCTTCAACTCCTCTACGGACATTCTATATGGCCGTTTAGAAATAGGGGCGGTTCCAGGTAAGAGATCAATAACAAACTCGACTTCTCTATCAGGTGGCATCCCTGGTAACTCCTCTGGAAAGACATCCGGAAAATCTCTAACCACCCAGATGTTGTCGCCAACAAACTCCTCAGGCATAAAGAACATTGCACGCATGGATGAGGAGGTTACTGCAATATTAACTTGAAATCTTTCTCCTTTAGTGGTAGTGAGTTCTATGGTACCTCTACCACATGCTATAACGGCCTTTGCCTTTCTTAGCCATGACATACCAAGGATCAGATCTATACTGCTTGACTCTAATATTATAGCAGTAGCTCCAAATTCTCTACCCATAATGGTTAATGTCAATCTACGTGTCATTTGATTCGCCTCAACAGGCCCTTTAGGTGTAATTACTATCAGGGGTTTTCTCATATTTAGTAGTGGTATTTCATTTGTGTTGGCATATCTAGCAGACATGAATGAATGTGTAGCACCAGAATCAAATAATATTGTTGCAGGAATTGTATTAACATAAAACATACCAATTACGAGGTCCCCACCATCAGGAGTATCATCAACGCTGACTTGATTCACCCTGGCTATAGAATATCCCTTGCCAGGGGTCTGTTGCTTATTCTGAGCTGTAGTAGTAGCAATCCTCTGTGGGCAGACATTTGCATAATGACCAATCTTCCCACACTTGAAACATTGAGTGCCCGGACTCTGTCCTGCAAACTTCATCGGGGTGCCCGTGGGAGTAGCCTGTCGAGGAGGTGGAGTCCTCAGTGGTGATTGCTGAACTGGGCGTGGTCCTCCTGGTCGGGTCGGTGTACCCTGTGGTGAACTGTAGCGAGGACGAACACTGCTGCTACCCTGTCCCTGTGAGATAGCCTTCCTCTTCAAATCGCCCAGTTGAACACGCTTGTGTTCAATAGCCAGTGCCTTATCAAGCAGCCTCTGAAATGATGGAAATGTGTGTGCCACTAGAGCATACTGCAGTGGACCATTAAGTCCTTCAATGAAATGCTCCTGCTTCCTCTCGTCTTCAGCAACTTCTTCAGGGGCATATCTGGATAACTGAATAAACTTGTCGCGGTACTCGCTGACTGACATACTTCCTTGCTTCAGCGACAGAAACTCCTTTTTCTTGATCTTTATCATACCAGCTGGAATATGGTAGTTCCGGAACTGTGTACTAAACTCCGCCCAAGTAATAGTATCCGCAGCATCATGGGCAGCAGTATAAGAATCCCACCAGTCAGCAGCAGGACCAATCAGACGTCCAGAAGCATATAAAACCTTCTCCCGGTCAGTGCATTGTGCAATGTTGAGCATCTTCTCAATTGCTTTCAGCCAATCATCTGCATCCAGTGGATCTGGCGAGCTGGTGAAGGTCGGTGGCTTATGGCTCATAAACTCCCGGTGCTTATCACGAGGTGGAACTGGTGGTGGTGGTGGAGGCAGTGGCACTTGTTGCTGCTGTTGCTGTTGTTGTTGCGCCCTCCTTTCTTGGCGTATCTCATCTCTCTCTTGGCGCAACTCCTGGCGTATGTCTTCTCTTTCCTGACGCATCTCTTGGCGTTCTTGCTGCATCTGGGCACGCATATCAGCCATAGTGTCCGCCATTTGCTGCATCACCGCCATCTGAGCAGCAACCAGTGGGTCAACTCCGCCTGGTGGAGGATTAGGAGGATTCATCTCTGCAGGTTGTGGCTGAGGTTGTCTATAAATTCTTCGAGTGTGTCGGTTAGGAGGCAAATCAATTCCACCACCTCTCCTGGTATTGACCATCTGAGTTAGATACATATGGTAAGAAAGAGCAGTAGACAAGGCAGTAATTACAATCATGTTACTTTGGGGGATTTATTAGCTAAGCAGATTAATATTTCACCTACTATAGCTAATTCAATACCTTATGTTGGTACATGCTAAGATGTCCATCTATAATAATTCAATCAATCAAAGAAGCAAATCATACATTTAGCATCAGCACAATCAACCAACATTTTTTTTAAGAAAATAGTTTTAATTTTGTCTTAGGCTTCCTATCTCTTAAAATGTCACAGGGGTAGGGATTCCAAGGTGTGAAATCCATCTTGTCTCAGAATAGAAAAGGTAAGAATGATCAGAGTAGAACAGTAGAAGGTGAGACAGGATCAAGATAAGTGTAGAAAGAATCAGAGTAAGGTGAGTGTAGAATGAATCAGAATGAGATAAGTAGGTAAGGGTTTGTCTAGTCTATCTAGGTTTCGTCCTACAGTCAACATTTCCTCTGATACCACTTCTGTAACACCCGGCTTTAAGGAACAAAGCCAGATGCATCTCATACATGCGCCAAGAAGACAACATATATAATAACAGAGTGTATAGAGATAAATGTCATAAAACATCAGAGTACTTATTACATAGCGGAAGTCTTATTACAAAATAAAGATAAATATAAAACGAACTAAGGATCGATGGCGCCAATGTCGACTGAGAAATGCCACCTAGATCAGATCGAACTCCTCAGTGTTAGGCGGCTCCTCTTCAACCACCTGCTCTTCTCCTGTGGGGGGGGGGGTGTGAGACAGCAAGAGTGAGCTCACATACGTTCATAGCTCAACAAGTCGTGGGGAATAATGTGGCATGAACTCACCAAAGGTGGGAGTTCATGAAGTGTAAGGCTGATCAATAAAATAGAGGCTAAGGCTGAGCATTGCTTTTATAAGTTGGTCAAAATTTTATTAGCAATTACTAAGTGTAAGTAAATACCAAACCTTAATAATAATAAAGAACAGTAATAGTAACATAATCCCAAATGCGATGCAAATGTCAAATTAATCTTAAGTTCCATAATTAATCATGTGAGGGTCCGAGCCGCTCTTGACCGTGAGCACGGCTAGTATACTAGTTTTACACTCTGCAGAGGTTGCGCATCTTTACCCACAAGTCGTGTATCCCATGTCGCCAGGGTTTGCAAGGCCCTTAGACACTACCGAGGTGAATGGCTAGGGATCCACTACGAGGCCTTTACAAAGTTCCACTAGCTTCCGAAAACCCGCTACAGTTTATAGGAAGTTCCAATGCAGGGTTCCTGGCTGACCGCCATCGCAGCAAAATCAACCAGGGACCTCCCTACACTGACCACTCCCCTACTGCCCTTGCCCCTTTCGGGTAAGGTAGTCTTCCACTAGCTTTCCTAGTTAATCAGCCAAGGGCGTCCCATTAAACCCTTGTGGTAGCACTGTTTTCCCGGGTGGTCGCTCCATGTTCCCATTAATTTAATGATCTTAACATGAACAGTAATAATAACAAGATAATAACAGAATAATCATGAATAATGAATCTCCATACCCAATCCACATAAAGCAATAGCAAGTACTACCCAAAAATATTCCAGGGGTGAACAAGGTATAGAGGTAATCAAAACTGGGGTAACATAAAAGCTCCCATCAAAATTAACCTATGCAGATCATTAAAATTAATAAGAACATGGCTGGGAAAAGTAAGTGATCAAGGGCACAACTTGCCTGTAATGAGCTCCTGCTCAGCTACTTCTACTTGTTGAACCTCAGTTTCCACATTGGCTTGCTCGTCTACTCGCATCAACACAATACATACATAGTATAGCGAAAATTAACATTGCACCAAACATGTAAATAAAATACACAGTAAAAACCTACACATTAAAATGAAACCATAGGAACTGGAATCACTAAATTTGGAGTTATATATTTCAAGTTATGAATTTCTGTAGCTTTTATGTATTTAATACAAGATTAAGTATTAGATAAATTTAAATGAGCCTTTCATGCCAAAACAGAGGCACTAATGCGTAGACAATATTATTACAAAAATTTAGGAACTGGAATGGACCAATTTGGAGCTCATATGAATTTTCTATGAATTATCAAAGTTCTAGCAATTATTTTCATATTAAAACTCTATTTTCTATTTCAATTATTCAATTTAAATAGGCTCTGGATTAGGCGTCAAAATCTGAGAACCGCAGGGGTCTAGCTACAAAAATCCCTGTGACTCAGAGCACAGCGCACCAGGACGGCGGGTTGATTTTCTGTTTACCAGGGGGCTCTTTAGCAAAATGTCCACTGTGAAGGGGTATGGGCGAGTCTCGGCCGTTGGATTAGAAATCCAAGGCCCAGATCAGAACCTGACTTAAGTGAACCGGTACGCTCTCCCAGCCGCCAGATCTTGCATCTACGGCTCAGATTTTATGGTGGCCAAAACATCGCGGATCGCCCGATCGGTCATCGACGGCTGCGATCAAACTGAGCGAAGGGGTATCTCTGCGCTAATCTCAGCCGCTCGTCAGTAGATCGACGGCCACGGTGTTTTCCCCCAAACTCTCCGCTAGCGACGGCGGCGCCGCCCGACTTCACGGCGAACCTCGCCGGTGAGATTCCAATCGAGTGCTCCAGTGCCCTAAAACTCGATTAAAGACTGCTACACGATGCCTAGGGGATGGCGAATACGCTGGAGTAGGTCTTACCGACAGTCTCGGCGCGAAGAGGGTCCGGCCACGGCGAAGGCGGATCCGCGGCGGAGCTGAGTCGACGGTGACGAATTCCGGTGCCGCCGGTGGCCAATCCTCAGCAATTCGGTTGCGGTCGCCTTCAACGCAGCCGAAGGGAGCCCCTGGGTTCCACAATTCGAGCCCGGTCGTCGGCAAGCCTGGATTCGCCTGCGGCGGTCTCTCACTCCCCTCCGTCGTCGATGGTGGCTTGGCAATGGCTACTGGTTCGAACAAATTGAGGGGTATGGGGGTCGCGGGGCACTGCACTTTATGGTTCGTAGACTGAGCCGCAAGACCAGGGCGACGACGGTTGAAAACAGCTCGCCCGAGAACCCCGGCGGCGCCCGCGGCATTCCAGTGAAGGAGGTAGATCCGACCAGTGGGGCCCATACGGCAGAGAGCCAGCGTGCGCGCGTGAGAGAGGCTGATGAAAGGGGGCCCATACCGCAGCGAGAGTTGGCGCGCGCGCGGTGTATAAGCGGCTGACAAGCGGGATCCACACGCCAGTGGAAAGAAGGGGAAACGAGTGCGGCGTGTGGCTGACGGGCGTGGCCCACTTGTCGGCGCGTCCTGTGAATGGAGGTGGGCCGCGCGGAATGAAACGGGTATTGGGCCGAATTCCAGGTTCAGGGCCCAGGTAAGCTCTTATTCTTTTTCTTTTTCATTTTTCTTTCTATTTTCTTCATTTTCAAACCCAATTTGAGTTAGTTCAAACTTTTGTGGATCTTCATTTATAAACTCTATTTTTGCAATTAAAAATACTAAGCCTGAAGATATTTATTTATACATTTTATTTATATTTTCATATCTCTTCTCTTTTCCTTATTTTCAAAACCCTAATTTCAAATTTAGGGTTTAATCAAGCTTCAAATAATTATTACCTTATTATTTTTATCCTCATGGTTTTATTTAATGCACAACACATAAAACTCCAACAAATGCACTTTTTCTTTATTTTAGAATAATTGTTTTATTTAGTCACTCTCAATTACATAGGTTGCTCTTTTTATGATGCAAATAAGACACACAAAATGAGGAGCTCTCTCTATTACTCTTGGTATACAACTTTGAGTATTACAGCCCGACCGACCGTTGGCTCACCGGACAGTCCGGTGCACACCGGACAGTCCGATGAATTATAGCCGTTCGTCGCCGGTGAATTCCCGAGAGCGGCCAGTTCGCTCGAGCCAGCCTGGCGCACCGGACACTGTCCGGTGCACCACCGGACAGTCCGGTGTGCCAGACTGAGCTGCCTTGGCTGTACGTAGCCAAGCCCTTTGCACCTCTCTTCTTTTCTTCTTCTTTCTATTTCTAACACTTAGACAAGTATATTAGTACACTAAAACCAATGTACTAAGTCTAGAAACATACCTTCTCTTAATTATTATATCCATAGCATTTCACATGCTTGAGCTTTGATGTTGGACTCATAAATCATCAAGTCGGCTTGACTTGATCTAGATTGACATTTCTTAGCTCCAACATCCTGCAAAGGTCACATAGAACATCTCCAAACATAGGAACAACCCAAACTAAAGATTAAGGTGAACTTAGCTCTTTTGGGCTGCTTCCAGTTCTGGTTTTGACACTTGTTCTCCTTCTAGTGACCTTGATCTCCTTCTTAGAGCTTGATCTTGAGCCTTATGACTTACACCACATAACTGTAGCTGTTACCTCATTGGCTGTAAGTCATGTTCTTATGTAGTGATCCTTGATGTGCCGTAGCTGTTCTTAACTCGATCACCCTTGACTTTGCAAGCCTTCTTCTTCACCCTTGGCTTTGGGTTCCTCAGCCTCCTTGACCTTCTCCCGTGCACTTGGTACCTCGAAGCTCTTCTTGCCTCCGTCCTTGGCTTGATCAGTTGTCTCCTAGCTACGCACCCGAGTCTCACTTTATGCAATGTCCATCCTATTTGTGCTGTCCATCATGTATCCATAATTCAGTTCTTGGACCATCACAATTGTTCACTTGTGTTGAACCCTGTAGGCTTTAACTTAAGCACCTGTTCAACACTTAGTACACTTGTTAGTCCTTTAATTGAGTTGTCATCCAAACACCAAAACTCACAAGAGAGCTTTCAATCTCCCCCTTTTTGGTGATTGATGGCAACACAATTAAAGCTTACATAAGAATAAGATTTGAAGCACAAATTTTGAATTCTAAGTTTATAGAATGCTCCCCCTAAATATGTGCTTACTTCAAAAACATAATTTTGACCTCAGACGCCAATTTGCATATACTTAGGCAGTTCGAAACATTTCTACACCTTAGCACGTTTTAGGAAGCATTGAGACAAGATTCAAACCATGATGCTATAACACACAAATGCACATAATCAGAGTTAAACACCATTCAAAATAGTGGATATATCACAGGTATATCAACCTACCACTATTCATCATTAAGATACCAATTCAAACTAATACCAATTTAAACTAAGACATTAATTTAAGACAATCTTAAAGCACTCTTAAAGCACCATTAACCACATGGCTATCTATTACACTATAGAAGCCAAATAATTCATCGCAGCGGAAACACTAGTCCATATGAGCAACATTGCAAGAAACATATGAATATCACACTTGGCAAAGCTCAAACTAACACATCACCCATTAGGATAAGCTTTCTTCTCAGGTTGAGATAAGCTTTAATACACAAATTCTCCCCCTTTGACATCAAACACCAAAAACCATACTCAAGCAAGAACATATGATGATGTCAAGGGACAGCAGGGTGTTAAGGAGGAAAACGACTATCGAAACTCCCCCTTACTTATTGAGCATATGCCCGATCAACATTTAGGCAAGATACATATATGCAAAAAGATTAATACTCCCTTTGTACCTTTACCATGTTGTAATGTACTTCCCATCTTGAAAGTATCTAATCTCTCGAGAGCTTCTTCACACTTGTGCCTGATTCTTTATCCTTACTTTTTCTTGTTGCTAACACATCAAACTTAGAACAAGTTATAGTATTGGGCACAAGAAGAAACTTCTATTCTCATGATTATCAAAAGATGTCAATTGAAGCGAACTATTACGGCTACCAATTGAAAGATACCAATTGCAAAGTTCATTTATTATCATGGCTCCATGATATTTAAGCATCTATTATCACCAGATATTATAGAGCATGAGCAATCTAAAGATATGCACTTACTCACAACTTGAGATACCAATTTCTTGACTTACAGAGGTACCCAAGTCCAGATTGCTCCATTTCTTGCTTATCTTCTCTTTTCCACCTAGAGACTATACAAGATCACTCAAGAAACAGTTAGTCTCAAAAGACACAAGTTATGTGTGCTCCCCCTCAAGTTGTGCATCAAGTATTTGAATGACTTGCACTTTGCACATTCTAGCTTCCTTAGAAATAGAGGATCACAACATACCTTGGTCAAGGCATACTCTACCACTTTCATCACCCAAAGATGCCAATTTGAAAATCAAATGAAACGCCACTTAACACCAATTGAAGGCTAAATGAAAGGTTGACTAAATACAACAATGCACGCTTCAGTGACACCTAAGCCAATTGAATACTCACGGAAGTCTAACATTTACTCAACCTGTACATGCTTCATATTTAACTATCATTTCATATACCCATTGAAGATCAACACAATCATGTATATAAGGCGAAATATCTAAGCATGTCATGATTAAGAAGGTTTCTTAGGTGCACATAAGAAACAACATTTTAAAGGCATAAATTACCTAAACCAAGATATTACGTATTGAAAGACACGAACATAGCTATGATCACAATGAATGGAATTTCAAGAATATTTAATGAAATTGTATAGCTCCATTTTCCATACCTTTGCCTTTATGAGAGCGCACCTCATAGCTCATGGATTTGAAATTCACACAATACTAAACTAGGGTAATCATGTGAACATGGACTAAACAAAATGTCATAATTGCACACAGCATGACTTGCAAAAAGTTACAGGTTTATCCATATACACCAAGAGAGTTAATCGTTGTGGATATAACAAATGAAATAGCTACCCATGAATGATTCAAAAGATATATCCTATATAGCACCAGTCATGATTAAGCAAACATCATTATGATTCATAGGCAATCATAAAGCATAACTACTCCAAACACAGGTAGCACAACAAGCCAACTTAAGAGCAATACTAAATTGCAATTATGTACTTAAAATGCACGGGGTACCGTCCTTTGGAGAGCATGTTGTAGATTCTCATCAAGGTCCTTTATTTGATTCACCAATAATGATTCATGACCTATACACTTTATTTTACTTGAGATGAACATGGGATTAGTGTTTCACAATAAATCAACCTTGGGTCAATAAACACCAAAACAATCAACAGTTTAAGCATAGAGTTTTAGATAACTGTCTTAATCTCTCCCATGGTCTCCAGTCCATCTCAAGGCACCTGCATAGTCTAGTTAGCGTAGTTTGGTACCCATCTCGGGATGGGTCCATAATGATCATCTAAATGTGCCTTTGGTACCCAAATGGCCATTGTGCTAGTTCTAGGTGATCTCATTATAGATCTAGCACAAGTATATGATTTGGGTCTCCTACGTGAATAAGATTGACACAAATTCACTTGTTTAGGAATCTTACCTTTGTAACATACCTTGGATAGATGACCCTGCTCACCACACTTGTAGCAGAAACGTCGCTCAACTTGACATGACGCTTGCTGTGTGTCATTTTCCTTGGTGAGGGTCACTTTGGAGGATGCACATCCTTGATTCTTCATGACCGGACATGAAGTGATCGTGTGGTCCTTATTGTTGCATCCAAAACAACTCTTGTCCCTTCATTTTTGTCTTTGTACGGACAAGACGCGATGAGGTGGCCTAAATTCTTGCACTTGAAACACCTCCTTTTTCCTTTTCCCTTTGTGTACTTGAATGACATGGAGAGAGGGTCAGTGCAAACAACATGATTAATTGAATCTTTACCTTTTTCCAAGCTCATGTTGATTTCTTCATCTTTAGGAATATTTTTCTTATTGAGCTTGACACTTGCTGCAGTTTTTCCTTTCTCAAGCTTCTTCACCATGCGCCTGTGGATATCTTGAGAGAGTTGAGCAAAGTGTCTTCTCCTCAGTTGTCGTTGCTTCTTATTCCCACAGAATTTCTTTTGTGACCCTAAAACTTGTTGCTCAATCAATGATTGGCTTTCTTTTGAGCAACAGGGGTTAGCACATGATGATATACAATTCAAATGTGCACATGTGCGAGAATGAGGTTCACATGAATTTAAGTTTACACTTATAACCTCATGAGCAACATTAAGCATGATATGGTCATCAACTAGTTTATTATGAGAATATGACAACATATCATACTCTTCACCTAGAGCAAGTTTTTCTAAATTTAGAATTTCTACTTGTCTCTTAAGCATGGCGTTTTCCATTTTAAGTTGAGCAACATAGGATAAAGCATCATCATTATTTCTTTGCTCAAATAAAATAGATTCATACCGTTGGACCAAATCGTCATGAGAGCACTTTAGCTCCTCATGTTCTTTGGTCATCTTCTCCAGGCTGTTGTTGGTTTTGATGAGAGTCTCCTCTAGCCTGAGAAGCGTCTCGCCTTGTTCCTTGTTCCTTCTCAACAACTTAACTAAGAGAGCTTTGTCTGCTTTGTTGAGATGGTTGTAGAAACGGTGAATCTCCTCTTCTTCCACATCATCGGTCTCATTTTCCCTGTCATTATTATTAGTGGAAGTAATACAGGAAAATGTACCTTGTGGTGATGAAGACTCATCCTCGCTATCATCCTGATATTCCTCCTCATTATCACTTTCGTCTCCATCATCATTGTTAGCAATAAGACACTTATAACTAGTGGAAGACAAACCTATCGACGAGGTGGATTCATCGTTGGGTGCCCATCGTTCTTGATCTTCTCCTTTTGAAAGGTTAGTATCACAAGCAATATGGGGAGTAGAAGCAGTACAATTTGCCACACAATATTTTTCTTTCATTCTATTCCATAAATCATGAGCATCAACAATTAAATCATTACCACTACTCATGATGGCAAAATAAGCACCTCTAGAAAGAGAATCAACTAAGATGCTGCAAGCACGGTGATTGAGAGAAAAACATCTTAGTTCATCATTAGAGGGATTTTTACTAATATCAGATGGAAAAATACTTCTCCTAAAGATCTGTCTCAAATCAGGATCAACACTCATGAAAGCATTATAAATAGAGACAGACCAAGATTTGTAATTAGAGCCATCGTCTACAAGAAGTTCTACAGTTACCTCTTGTGACGACATCGTTATCTCCGGACGGCTAAGCCCACACTGGAGAGGCCTAGCTCCGATACCAATTGAAAGTTCCCTTTGACCCGGGAACAGGATCTGGATGTCGCCTAGAGGGGGGGGGGTGAATAGGCGAATAAAACTTATTACTTTAAAACTTAAATTCTTACTCTACTCGAAGACTTAGTACGCAGTGGAATGAGAAGACTCTTCGAGTAGGTCGCAGTGGAATGGAAGGTCCTGTCTCAAAATGTCCTGCACTTCAAATCAAGCTTATACCACAGATAAGTATTGAAGTGCAGATATAAAGACGAGTAAGACAGAGAGTCAGGATACAATACAGAATAGAGCACACAGACGCAAGGATTTATCCCGAGGTTCGGCCAAGCCTGAAATGCTTGCCTAGTCCTCGTTGGAGTTAGCCACACCTGGGCTTGGAGTCTATTTCAACTCCTTCCTCCGTTTGCTCAGATCCGTCAGTATGACAGATAGAGCCTTTCACTATTGAGTGGGGTTACAACAGAACCGTGGCTGCTTACAAACTTCTCGGCAGCACCCCGGCAGAGTAACGATACGCTCAAGACCTTGCTCTAGCTCTTAGCAGCACTACTCCTCTCTCTAAAGGCTTATAGTTGTGCCTTCTACACAAACTATAGAGTTACACACAAGAGGGAGAGCGAGAATTGATTTCGATGAAGTCTACACTTGTTTGCTGCGCTTCAATTTTGCTGGAGGCGCCTAGGGGTCCCTTTTATAGGCACAAGGGGCCTAGGAGCCGTTGGAATCAAATCTGGAAGGCCAATCTTGCCTTCTGTCATCGGGGGCACCGGACAGTCCGGTGCACACCGGACACTGTCCGGTGCCCGATTTCCTTCCTTAAATAGCGAAGCCGACCGTTGCCGACCGTTGCAGATCTGGGAGCCGTTGGCACACCGGACATGTCCGGTGCACCCTTCCGACCGTTGGCTCGGCCACGTGTCTCGCGCAGATCACGCGGCCGACCGTTGGCCCGGCCGACCATTGGCTCACCGGACAGTCCGGTGCACACCGGACAGTCCAGTGAATTATAGCCGTTCGTCGCCGGTGAATTCCCGAGAGCGGCCAGTTCGCTCGAGCCAGCCTGGCGCACCGGACACTGTCCGGTGCACCACCGGACAGTCCGGTGTGCCAGACTGAGCTGCCTTGGCTGTACATAGCCAAGCCCTTTGCACCTCTCTTCTTTTCTTCTTCTTTCTGTTTCTAACACTTAGACAAGTATATTAGTACACTAAAACCAATGTACTAAGTCTAGAAACATACCTTCTCTTAATTATTATATCCATAGCATTTCACATGCTTGAGCTTTGATGTTGGACTCATAAATCATCAAGTCGGCTTGACTTGATCTAGATTGACATTTCTTAGCTCCAACATCCTGCAAAGGTCACATAGAACATCTCCAAACATAGGAACAACCCAAACTAAAGATTAAGGTGAACTTAGCTCTTTTGGGCTGCTTCTAGTTCTGGTTTTGACACTTGTTCTCCTTCTAGTGACCTTGATCTCCTTCTTAGTGCTTGATCTTGAGCCTTATGACTTACACCACATAACTGTAGCTGTTACCTCATTGGCTGTAAGTCATGTTCTTATGTAGTGATCCTTGATGTGCCGTAGCTGTTCTTAACTCGATCACCCTTGACTTTGCAAGCCTTCTTCTTCACCCTTGGCTTTGGGTTCCTCAGCCTCCTTGACCTTCTCCCGTGCACTTGGTACCTCGAAGCTCTTCTTGCCTCCGTCCTTGGCTTGATCAGTTGTCTCCTAGCTACGCACCCGAGTCTCACTTTATGCAGTGTCCATCCTATTTGTGCTGTCCATCATGTATCCATAATTCAGTTCTTGGACCATCACAATTGTTCACTTGTGTTGAACCCTGTAGGCTTTACCTTAAGCACCTGTTCAACACTTAGTACACTTGTTAGTCCTTTAATTGAGTTGTCATCCAAACACCAAAACTCACAAGAGAGCTTTCAAGGACGTCGGGTAGAAAGGAGTCGCTGTGGTGATGAATTTCTTTCCATCCTTCTTTGAGGGCGAAGGTGTCGGAAGCACAACTTGAAGGACCTCTATCCCCCTTGCTTCTTTTTTCCTCGTAATCCATGCCCACTCCTCTGTGGATGAGCTGGACAATGGGGTTCTTCGGGTAAGTGAATTCCCAGCTCTTGACTTGTAGGAGGTAGTCTTCGCCTGGGGCGCAGGAGGTTGCGCTATCTGCTGCCTTGTTCCAGCTTTCTCGGAGATTTCCGAGGAAAGCTCTTTCTCCGGTGGATCCGCTATGCGGTGTATAATTCCTTCTTCATTTGCTACGGACGAGATGGTCCCGAAGCAAAAAACGGATCCAGGGCGGAGAGCGATCTTGCACTGAGAAGTGACAGCCATTGAGCTAGCTTGGATCAACGACACACCCCCTACCTGGCGCGCCAGCTGTCGATGTTTGGAGCCCGACCCCGCACCCGAGGTTACCCCTCGAGGTGCTTTTGGGTAGGACGGTGTTGTTGACTGTAACTCAATGGTTCGTGCGAGACACACGAGAGACGGTAGATGATTTTCTATAGGTTCGGGCCGCTTTGAAATGCGTAACGCCCTACTTCCTGGTGTGGATCTTTATGTGGTGGGTTACAAGGGAGATCTCCAGTATGGAGAAAGCTAGTGAGCTAAGTAGATGGTTGATGAATGACTTGCCAATGATGGGGTGCCCCCTAGGCCTTACATATCCGACCATGGGGCACTACATGCGCGTATGATAACGATGTATACCTAAGTAATAGTGAACCGACTGAACTTATCTTCCTACAATCTTGCCGACTTATTCTCATTTGGTTCTGATGTCCAAGGGTGTCGCGCGGGAGAACCGGATTAGAGCTGTGGATAATGCTTAAATCCGGCGAGCCGCCTAGGCCAGAGTCTGCTCATTCCCTGTGCTGGCCCATTCTGCCAGCAGTTCTCCCCTGGCCCACAAAGGAACGGCTCTGATCCGCGCACCGGAGTCTCGGCCTTGCGAGACAATAGGCCCAAAGCCTTTCGCGAAGCCTTCTTGCCTTCTAGTGGACCCGGGGGATATCCGTCCCCTACATACATCGAGCCCCATTGACGACATGAGGGCGAAGCAAACTATACCTCAGTTTCTCAAATTATTCAGCTAAGGGCGTCCCATACCACCCTTATTGTTGTACTGTTTTCCCAGGTGTCATCCAACGAGCCAGTCCTTACAGAGAGGCACTCGAGAAACCGCTCAAGTCCCCTTAAATGTCACAATATCATCATCATAGTTAAAAGGGAAAACATCATATCATAAATAATCTCATCATGTTTATTGATTAGGGTGAAGCGCTAGCATAGAGCTAAACCAAAATGATCCAACCCTCATAGGTAAACAAGGACAAGATAAACAAAGCTAGTCAATCCTTAGGTATAAATTGTGTAAATGCGGAGAGCGAATTATAAAATGAATAGGACATAGATGGGTCAAGGGACACTTGCCTTCACCAACCAACTGCTGCTCAGGGTCTTCACCTACAACTCCTTTGGATTCCACCAATAGACCGTTATCTATACGAGTTCAAACATACATTCCATAAACTTAATATGTAAAGAACAATACACCACGTAGTAGAACACGACAAATAAGCAGACGCTATGGCGCAGGGATCGCACCTACGACTATGCGAGAAAGAGAAAACAACGGTCGAGGCCACGGTCGAAAGGCGATTATGTTAAGCAGCTATGGATTAAAATACTTGTCTAAACATAACCATATTAATTTGACAATCGTGCTATGCATAAAATAAAGTTACGCTACGTGTTTAATTATTATAAATAATTCAAGGTAAATTTAAAAGGACTGTCGCGCGACGAAGCGCACGCGTCATACGCCACTTAAACTGAATTTAAAACAAAACGTCACGTGACAAAACATGCGACGCAACACATTTAATAATCTGGAATTAAAATGAATCGTCGCACGACGAAGCACGCGTCGCAATACACTAATAAATCTGTATTTAAAATGAATCATCGCGCGACGAAGCACATAAATTAAACTAAATTTAAAACTAAATTCAAACTAAATTTAAACGCTACGCACGCTAGGGCTACGAGCGCGGGAATGGGACTGCGTGCGCACGGGGACGTGCTGCGTGCCGGGGGCCGCGCCGGAAGGCCGCGTGGGGCCATGAGGGGGCGGCGGCGCCGGCCAGGGGCCGCGTGCAGGGACGGCAGCGCCGACTAGTAGGCCTCATGGGGGAGGGAGGATGGAGGGAGAGGGGAAGAGAGGGGGAGCTCACCTTGGGATTTGACAATCGACGGCAACCGTCCACCGGATCAAACCTAGGGGAAGGGAGCTGGAAGAGAGGTGGAAGAGAGGGAGAGGGAAGTTGCTGCGCGGGAAAAGAATAATGAGAGAGAGGGGGGCACGCGCATGGGGGGAGAAGGCACCAGGAGCACGCCTGGGGATGGGTCGGGTCGGGCCACGGGCCGGGCCAAAAATCCACTGCTCGTACTAACCTCTAATCAAAATTAAATTGTGAATCGAAAACCAAAACGAGACGAATACGCGATTAGACATGACATCAGACAAAAGAAATATGCTTCGGCATGATGCAACACACATGTCAACTTAGGTTTTTGTTTACACGTGATACAGACACCAGTCACTATACTGCTTTGAAAATTGGAAGGAGCGAAATGGTAAGAGAAAAGAGAGTAACGCCTGAATTTGGTGAGTATCGGAGAAGAAAAATTATACCCTCCCAAATTTAGGGCGTTACATCCACTCCTTGTGCTTGTGCTTGTCGTTGGATGACTTGATATCTCTCGATGGCACCTTATCTTCGGGCTTGGATCCCGATGGCTCGTGCTTTCCTCCCGATGCACCCTCTCATTATTGACGTGTTCACCTGACATCACTTCGAGTTGTTAGACTCTAATGAAGTGTCGGGCTCTGATACCAATTGAAAGTAGCTTAGAGGGGGGAATAGGCAAAACCTAAAATTTATAAACTTGAACACAAAATTTCACTCGGGTTTAGCGTTGGAACTAGTATAAATGAAACCAGAGTGGAGAAGAGTAGTTCTTCTTGTGTAACACCCGGATTTAAGGAACAAAGCCGGGTGCATCTCATACATGCGCCAAGAAGACAACATATATAATAACAGAGTGTATAGATATAAATGTCACAATAACATCAGAGTATTTATTACATAGCGGAAGTCTTATAAAATAAATGATAAATATAAAACGAACTAAGGATCATCCTTGGCGCCATATGTCAACTAGGAAACGCCACGTAGATCAGATCAAACTCCTCGTTTTGCAGCTCCTCCTGAACCACCTGTTCTTCTCCTGTGTGTGGGGGGGTGTGAGACCGCAAGGGTGAGCTCACGCATAATCATAGCTCAACAAGTTGTGGGGAAACCAGTGGGCATGAACTCACCAAAGGTGGGAGTTTGTGCGATGTGTAAGGCTAATCAACAATAGGGGTTAAAGCTAAGCATTGCTTTTAATTAGTTGGTCAAAATTTTATTAGCAGTTACTAAATGTAAGTAAATACCAAACCTTAATAAAAGTAATATAACAAAATTAATACATAATCCCATGCAATGCAAATGACAAATTGAATTTAAGTTCCATAAATTAATCATGCGAGAGTCCTGAGCTGCTCATGACTGTGAGCTCGGCTAGTATACCAGTTTTACACTCTGCAGAGGTTGTACCCTGTACCCACAAGTCGTGTATCCCATGTCGCCAGGGTTTGCAAGGCCCTTAGACACTACCGAGGTGAATGGCTAGGGATCCACTACAAGGCCTTTACAAAGTTCCACTAGCTTCCGAAAACCCGCTACAGTTTATGGGAAGAGCACTTGCAAGAATCCCCCGTCTGACCGCCATCGTAGCAAAATCAACCCGAGAACCTCCTTGCATGCAACTTCCCTACTGCCCTTGCCCCTTTCGGGTAAGGTAGTCTTCCACTAGCTTTCCTAATTAGTCAGCCAAGGGCGTCCCATTCCACCCTTGTGGTGGCACGTGTTTCTCAAGTTAAGATCCATGTTCCAATTAACATTAATGATCTTGACATGAACATAAATAGAATAACAAAATAATTGGAACATAGATATAATGAAATATTATCCCAAAACCATGTAAAGCAATAGCAAAACTACCCAAGTGATTCAGGGATAACAAGGTAAAGTGATAAACAGTCTAGGATGACCTATTGGGTCCCATCAAAACTAAACCTATGCATGAATAAGTGATATTAAAGAACATTATTGGGTAAAAAGTGGTCAAGGGCACAACTTGCCTTCAATGAGCTCCTGCTCAGCTACTTCTATCTGCTGGTCACCAGGATCCTCAGCCATAGGCTCTTCTGCTCGCCACAATACAAACAAGCATAGTATATAAAGAAAATTAACATCACACCAAACATGTAAACAAAATACATAGTAATAATCTACACATTAAAATAAAATCCTAGGAACAGGAATCATTAATTTTGGAGTTATAGATTTTAAGATAGTAATTTCCAAAGGTTTTATGTGCTTGAAATAGGATTAAGTGCGAAATTATTTTTCCTACTGTTTTCATATCAAAACAGAGACTCTACGTGATAGAGAATAATATTACAAAATTTTAGAAACTGGAATGGATCAATTTGGAGTTCATATGAATTTTCTATGGAATAAACAAGTTCTAGGAATTCTTTTTATATTAAAAATCAATTTTTGTATTTATTTACCTATTTCTACATGTTCTCTAGACCGAGCTTCAATTAAATCGAAACACAGGGGGTCTGGTATAAATATTCTTAAGACACAGGGCGCCCCTCAATTGGACGGCGGGTTCAATCTAAAATAACAGGGGGTCTCTTTTGTAAGAACGATAGGGCGAAGGGGTATCTTCTATTGTGGGCCAGATGATCCATATCCTGTGACCTGGATTAGATCCTAGCTATTAAACACTAGCACGCGTTTACAACCATCGGATGCCCGAACTATGGTCTGGATCAAAATGACTGAGGCGCTCGAACACCCGTCTGATCCCCATCTGACGGCACTGATTAACTTTGCAAAGCGGTATGATGAGATCTAATTGCAACCGTCAAACCCGAGATCTACAGCGCACACTCTCTTCCTGTGATACCCGGTTTGCAAAGAAGAGAAGTTGGAGGTTATTCTTTTTGTTTTTTTCTCTCTTTCGGTTGTTGCGTTTTGGGAATTTAGAATTTGAGGAAAATCATTCACCAGCAGGGCAGTAGAATTTCTTTGGTTAGGCGCTTGCATCGGGGTCGGGAGCCGTCGTGTGGGCGTGTTGGGCCGCGAATCTTGATTCGGCCCACTAACCTCCCTAACCCTAGCCGCCCTCCCCCCTAACCCCCTTCTTGTGCAGCCGCCCCCCCATTCCCCTACCCTCTTGGCCGCCCCCCCCCCCCTCTCCCATCTCCTTCTTTCTCAAGCACTTGCAGCCACACATCTAACCCTAGCCCCCCATCTCCTCCTCCTAAGGTGCCATTCGTTGCCGCTCGGATCTACGTCGGGTGGTGCAAATCTTCAACGGTTTCCGGTGGAGGGAGGGAGGGAGGAAGAAAAGGGGGAGAACCCAAGGTGATTTTTGTGTTTATCTCTTGTCCATTTGTGCTGCAATCCAATTGTTTAGATGTTGCGTATGCGATTTGGTAGAAGGGTTGTCCAGAATTTTAGGGGGGTGGACGAACAGCAGCAGAATTAGTGATTTCTGAGCATTTTTCGTGGAGAATTAAGGGGAAACAGTTTGGGAATCATGTAGAACTTTGGCATACCTTTCCAACGAGTATTTATGCGCTCAATTTGGAGTTATAAATTAAAAGTTATCACCGTTTGAATCCGGGTATGTGGCTGTCTAAAAAAACAGATTTTCAGGGGGATGAACAGCAGCAGTATTAGCAGATTCTGGGGATTTTTCGGGAGTAATTAGTGTTAATCAGTATGAGAATCATGTAGGGCTTTATCTTATCTTTCCAACAAGTACTTATACGCTCGATTTGGAATTATATTTTAGAAGTTATCGCTGTTTGAATCTGAATATGTCGCTGCCCAAATCAGGAAAAAAACAGATTGCAGGGGTTATCTTGTGGACCGTTTAGGGGTAATTAGATGTTAGAATTTTATCATAAATTATATACCAAACTTATGGGGAATTGTATGTAGTTGTCTCTGAAGTTTTTGGTTGTCACCACTTCTGTTTTAATTTTAAAGTTATGGAATTGTTAAGCAGCGCTGCTGCAGTTTGGTTGGTGTGGGGGGAATTGTTACCCGCGGCGGGGTTTGAGACTGCGCGTAGGTGCGGCGTTGTTTTCAAGGCTTTTTATGTGAATTTGGTGCACTAAGTTGGGTATTAAAAATAGGTGGTGGACTTCCGGATCGTTCTTAGGTATTTGCCCAAACTTCCGGTGAAGGCAAGTAAAACTGTGATGGTTATTCCGTCTGTCAAATGAGGAGTCTTATACTTGATTATGTTGTGCTATTGTGTTCGTATTCATATTTTTAATTGAGTACCATCATTGGAAGATGTTCATGTTTCATGGATTTCATATGTTGGGTTTGAGGCTTGATCATGTTACTCAAGTGGTTATTATGTGGAATGGGTGGAAGTATATGTCTAGCACATTTTATTTGGGAAGAACTCATGTTGTTGTCATGCATAATGCATTCATCATCCATTGCATTGAAGTTTCGTCGCGATCTTATGCTCCGACCATGCCGGTACATTGAGCATCATATGTTGCCCGAGAAGTGGTATGATGCAGCTTCATATCCTTAGAGATATGGAGGTAGAAGTCATTATTACATCTGTAGCCATGTGCATTCATGGGAGAGGTGTGGAATCTATTATGTGGATGTGGATAATCTGGACTTTTGCATGGTGATTCTTCTTGGCATTAAGTAATTAGTTACTTGTTTACTTGCTGCAATTTAATGATCAAGAAGAAAGTTTTGAACTATGTGGTTGCTTAAGCACAGTTGATTTACAATGTCCAATCTGTTGTTGTTATGTTTACTTGCTGAGATGTGTGATCTCACTCTTGCATTGTTTGATGCAGGCACCTAATTTCTGCTTTGGGAAAAGAGGGATGTAGCAGCACGGCCACTACACCTTTAATAAAGGAACCACCACTTAATAATGTTGTTAATCAGGGAGGGTCAAGTCTAGAGAATTACTTTGTTCTTGGTTGAGCGTTTGTTTTTGGGGTGGGCTGAGTTCCTTATCTCATTTTTTTGCTCCTGTTGGGTCATGAATGTGTTTTACCACTTTTGCATTTAGATTCTACTATGTGAATTATCTGTCTTTATATCCTGTATGAACTACATGTTTCCCCTCCTTGTTATGCTAGTTTCAAAGGAGGTGCTGCCGGATTTTGCAATATTTTCTCTCTGTATTACATCTCTTGTGTGGAATAAGTTTAGTGGGAGGAGTTTTGGTATTATCCATTGTGTGTGACCAGTGGGGTGTTACAGTTGGCATCAGAGCAATAGGCTGTAGGTCCTAGCAAGTGGAGTAATAATAAATTGACACACTGCACATGTAGGATGGGATTTCTGTCTTGCTATTGATATGTTATGTTATTGTCTGTGCTAGTTTGATATTATCTGAAGAGAGGCTATGCCAATCTTATTTACTTATTATTCTCATCCCTGTGGCTGCAGCTATGCCGCCTCGTAGGGCTCGGGGTAGTCCGCAAGCTCCAAGTGGGGACTCGATGAGTCCGGCGGCAATGTTAGCTGCGATGCAGGCCATGCAGCAGGAGTTGGCCCTTCTGAGGCAAGCCATTCCTGTTGCCCCTGCGGGTGCTGATTAGGGTGCTGTTGGTGGAGAAGTGCCCAGGGGCGCTGTCCCTGCGGGTGCTGTTCCAGGTGGCGGGGCCGAGGTGCCTCTTCCAGTTAGTGGCCTTTCTCTGATGCAGTGGATGGGCATGAAGTTGGATTCTTTTGATGGCAGTGGTACTCCGGTCGAGGCGGCAGATTGGTTGACTTATGTGGAGGATAAGATGAATGTCTTCGAGATTGCATATGGAGATCGGGTTCGCTTTGGCACACAGCTGCTGAAGGGAGAGGCTCAAATTTGGTGGAGAGGCGTGCAGGCAGCGCACTCCTCACCAGGAGTCCTGTCTTGGGATGTTTTCATCAGGCAGTTTGAAAGGAGATTCTACCCGGTCACCTTCCTGGAGAAAATGAAGATTGACTTGCAGTCCTACAAGCAGGAGAAGAAGTCTGTCATAGAGTATGAGGTGGGCTTCAACAAGATGGTCCGCTTTGTCCCTCATGTGGCTTATAATGAGATGGAGAAGGCGAGCAAGTTCCGTCAGGGTCTGAAGCCTTCTATCAGGCATGCTCTGGGGGCCTTTCCGTTGGTGGACTTTCGTACCACGGTGGAGAAGGCACTAGGTGTGGAGATGCAACACCAGTATACCATGGAGTCGCAGAAGTCTTCGGGTGTTGATCAGCCTCGTGGCCAGGACGCGAGGAGGGGCAACACGGGATGTCCAGCCCACAAGAGGGGCAAGTCTCAGCACCAGCGCCACCATCCTTACCGTGGCAAATCTTCTGACTCGGGTACTTCGGGAGGAAGTACTCAAAGGTTTCGGGCTGTTCCTAAGCCCGGGCTGGGGCTGGTGTGTTTCCGCTGTGGTGATGCGCATCACCGTGCAGAGTGCCAGTGGGGTGGCAGGTGTTCTATCTGCAGTCAGGACCACAAGGATGTGGTGTGTAGGCGGAATCCTAATGGGAAGCTCAGATGGGAGCCGGTGACTTCCTCCTCTTCTCAGGGCACTATCAACATGATGTCAAGTGCTGAGCAGCAGTTTTCAGTTCCTCTTCCTCCGTAGCAACTTTATGTGCCTGGGACTTCTCAGTTCGTGCCGATGCAGGGTTTTCCTCAGTATCAGGTCGCGCCTACTCCTGCACCGTCTACTCCTATGCCGTCTCAGTTTGGAGCTCCGCGTCTGCCTCACCCGGTGGCTCAGTGGGGTTCTTCTGTTAGTTTCATTCCGGGAGCTTCCACTTCTGTGGGTATTTCTGGAGCTTATGTGCTACCCACTGCGGATGGCAGGGAGCAAGGAGACGTGGTGACAGGTACGATTTCAGTTGATTCATTTGCAGCCCATGCTCTTTTTGACTCTGGCGCTAGCTATTCGTTTGTTTCGGAGGATTTTGTGTCGCGGGCTGGTCTTTCGGTGCAGAGGTTGGGTCACCCAATTTTGGTTAGATCTGCTAATGGCTCCATTAGTATCTGTTCAGTTTGTTAGGGGTGTTCCGTCATTCTTGCTGATGAGGTCTTTTCGGCCAATCTGGTGGTGATTTCCTTGGGGGCATTCAATGTTATCTTGGGTATGGATTGGTTATCTCAGTATCGCGTGGTTATATCCTGTTTCTGGAAGACTGTTATTGCAGGCGCCGTCGTGTAAGTAGGTGGTATTCTTGGGAAGTTCTCCAAAGTTCACGTTATCCTTGTTGGCGCAATTGCTTCCTGATCGCCGGTCAAGGAAGTCGGGGATCTTTTTCTCCATGGTGGTGGAGGGTGAGGCTACCTTGCGGGTGCAGGACATCCGGGTGGTGTGTGACTTTGCTGACGAGTTTCCGGTAGAGCTTCTAGGCATTCCTCCGGAGCACGATGCAGCTTTTGAGATTAAGCTGATCTCGGGTATGCAGCCTATTCATAAGGCCCCGTATCGAATGGCCCCAAAGGAGCAGATTGAATTGAAGCGGCAATTGGATGATCTGCTGGCTAAGGGTTTCATTATGCCTAGCAGGTCTCCATGGGCTTCCCCAGTATTGTTTGTTGAGAAGAAGGATAAAAGCAAGCGGCTGTGTGTGGATTATCGCGCTTTGAATCAAGTGACAATCAATAATAAATATCCGCTTCCCCATATTGAGGTTCTCTTTGAATAGTTGAGGGGTGCCCAGGTGTTCTCCAAAATTGATTTGAACTCTGGTTATCATCAATTGAGGATTCGTGAGGAGGATATTGAGAAGACCGCCTTTTGCACCAGGTATGGGCATTATGAGTTCATAGTCATGTCTTTTGGCTTAACTAATGCCCCTGCTGCCTTTATGGAAGCAATGAATAGGATGTTGCATGAATTCCTGGATGACTTTGTGGTCGTGTTCCTGGATGATATTCTGATTTATTCAAAGACCGAGGCCGAGCATGAGCAGCATCTCCGTCTCGTTCTGGGTGCTCTAAGGAAGAATCAGTTCTATGGCAAGTTGAAGAAGTGTGCCTTTTGGCTATCCGAAGTGGCTTTCCTGGGGCACGTGATTAATCAGCAGGGCATTGCGGTTGATCCCAAGAACGTTGCGGCTATGGTGGAGTGGAAGAGACCCTCTAGCGTCTCTGAAATCTGAAGTTTCTTGGGGCTCGCTGGGTATTATCGGCGCTTCGTACCAAATTTTTCCAGCATTGCTAAGCCTTTGACTAGGCTCTTGGGGAAGGGTGTTCCCTTCGTCTGGTCCGGCGATTGTGAGGTCAGTTATCAGACATTGAAGAGCAAGTTGGTGGACGCCCCTATCCTAGCTTTGCCTGAGAGCGGTAAGCGTTTCACAGTTTATACGGATGCTTCACGTATTTGTCTTGGCTGTGTGTTGATGCAGGAAGGCAGAGTGATTGCTTATGGCTCAAGGCAGTTGAGGAAGCATGAGGGGAATTACCCAACTCATGATCTTGAATTGGCTGCGGTGGTTTTTGCTCTAAAGTCGTGGAGGCATTACCTTTATGGCGAGGCTTGTGACATTTACACCAATCATAAAAGTCTCAAGTATATTTTTACTCAGAAGGAGCTAAATTTGAGGCAGCGTCGGTGGCTGGAATTGATTAAAGATTATGATTTGTCCATTCATTATCACCCGGGGAAGGCTAATGTGGTGGCTGATGCCCTTAGCAGGTCCAGGGTTCCAAAGGTGGCCTTGCCGTTGATCGCTGATCTGGACCGTTTGGGGATCGCTTTGTGTTATGTCGGCACCGCTAGCGAGGAGACTCGGATGCTTATTCAAACCTCTCTCATGGAGAGAGTGCGTGCGGCTCAGCAGTAGGATCGTCTATTGCAGGAAGCTCGAAAGAGGGTTGGTGATGGTAAACCGCGGGAGTTCACCATTGATGAGAATGATTTGGTTCATTTCAGGGGCCGTCTCTGTGTGCCTCAGAAATCAGAGGTGAAGCTGGATATCTTGAGAGAAGCTCATAAAACGTCTTACACCGTCCACCCTGGCGAAACCAAAATGTACCGAGATTTGAAGCAAAACTTCTGGTGGAAGCGGATGAAGGTTGACGTTTCTAAGTATGTGGTCGCCTGTGAAGTATGTCAGCGCGTGAAGGCCGAGGATAAGCGGCCTGCAGGTTTGTTGAAGCCATTAGAAATTCCAGAGTGGAAATGGGAGCATATCACCATGGATTTTGTGGTGGGTCTACCTCGTTCCCCTCGTGGCAGGGATGCTATATGGGTGGTAGTGGATCGCTTGACTAAGTCTACGCATTTTATTCCCATGAAGACCACAAATTCAGCTTCAGATTTGGTTCCCTTGTATATGAAGGAAGTAGTCAGGCTTCACAGGGTACCTAAGTCTATTGTTTCTGATCGAGACTCCATATTTATATCCAAATTCTGGGAGAGTCTTCATAGTGCATTGGGCACCAAGCTTTCGCTTAGTGTCGCTTTTCACCCTCAGACTGATGGTCAGTCAGCGAACAATCCAAACCTTAGAAGATATGTTGCGTGCTTGTGTTCTGTCATGGAAGGGTAGCTGGGAGGATCATCTTGCACTAGAGAGTTTGCTTATAACAACAGCTACCAGGCTAGCATCAAGATGGCACCATTTGAGGCTTTGTATGGCAGGCGGTGTATCTCCCCTCTGTACTGGGAGACTTTGGGATAGAGATCCCTGGTTGGTCCTGATTGGGTTTAGCAGACTTCTGAAAAGGTTCGAGAAATTCGTCAGAATATTTTGGCAGCTCAGAGCCGTCAGAAGAGTTATGCTGATGTGAGGAGGCGGGATCTAGAATTTGCTGTGGGTGACCAAGTCCTTCTCAGGGTATCACCTACTAAAGGAGTTGTTCCGTTCGGTGTCTCTGGAAAGCTCAGCCCGAGATACATTGAACTGTTCACTATTTTGGCCCGAGTGGGCAGCCTGGCTTATCGCTTGCTACTGCCGGATTCCATGGCAGGGGTACACCCGGTTTTTCATGTCTCTATGTTGAGGAAGTTCTTGCGAGATCCGGACCATCAGATTGAGATGGAACCAATTGCGGTGCAGCAGGATCTGACTTTGGAGTGTCGTCCGGTGCGTATATTGGAATTCTCGGAGCGTGTATTGAGGAAGAGATCAATTAAGTATGTCAAGGTCTTATGGACTAATCAGTCTGAGCGTGAGGCTACGTGGGAACTTGAGGAGCTGATGCGGCAGAAGTATCCGGAACTTTTTGTTGTGGGTAAGTGTTGTTGATTCATTAATCTTTCCTTTTGTTGTTCCGATAGAAGCGTCAGAATTCGAGGTCGAATTCTTTTTAAGGGGGGTAGAGTGTGATACCCGGTTTGCAAAGAAGAGAAGTTGGAGGTTATTCTTTTTGTTTTTTTCTCTCTTTCGGTTGTTGCGTTTTGGGAATTTGGAATTTGAGGAAAATCATTCACCAGTAGGGCAGTAGAATTTCTTTGGTTAGGCGCTTGCATCGGGGTCGGGAGCCGTCGCGTGGGCGTGTTGGGCGGCGAATCTTGATTCAGCCCACTAACCTCCCCTAACCCTAGCCGCCCTCCCCCCCTAACCCCCCCTTCTTGTGCAGACGCCCCCATTCCCCTACCCAATTGGCCGCCGCCCCCCCTCTCCCATCTCCTTCTTTCTCAAGCACTTGCAGCCACACATCTAACCCTAGCCGCCCCCCCATCTCCTCCTCCCAAGGTGCTATTCGTTGCCGCTCGGATCTACGTCGGGTGGTGCAAATCTTCAACGGTTTCCGGTGGAGGGAGGGAGGGAGGAAGAAAAGGGGGAGAACCCAAGGTGATTTTTGTGTTTATCTCTTGTTCATTTGTGCTGCAATCCAATTATTTAGATGTTGCGTATGCGATTTGGTAGAAGGGCTGTCCAGAATTTTAGGGGGGTGGACGAACAGCAGCAGAATTAGTGATTTCTGGGCATTTTTCGTGGAGAATTAAGGGGAAACAGTTTGGGAATCATGTAGAACTTTGGCATACCTTTCCAACGAGTATTTATGCGCTCAATTTGGAGTTATATATTAAAAGTTATCACCGTTTGAATCCGGGTATGTGGCTGTCCAAAAAAACAGATTTTCAGGGGGATGAACAGCAGCAGTATTAGCAGATTCTTGGAATTTTTCGGGAGTAATTAGTGTTAATCAGTATGAGAATCACGTAGGGCTTTATCTTATCTTTCCAACAAGTACTTATGCGCTCGATTCGGAATTATATTTTAGAAGTTATCGCTGTTTGAATCCGAATATGTCGCTGGCCAAATCAGGAAAAAAACAGATTGCAGGGGTTATCTTGTGGACCGTTTAGGGGTAATTAGATGTTAGAAATTAATCATAAATTGTATACCAAACTTGTGGGGAATTGTATGTAGTTGTCTCTGGAGTTTTTGGTTGTCACCACTGCTGTCTTAATTTTAAAGTTATGGAATTGTTAAGCAGCGCTGCTGCAGTTTGGTTGGTGTGGGGGAATTGTTACCCGCGGCGGGGTTTGAGACTGCGCGTAGGTGTGGCGTTGTTTTTGAGGCTTTCTATGTGAATTTGGTGCACTAAGTTGGGTGTCAAAAACAGGTGGTGGACTTCCGGATCGTTCTTAGGGATTTGCCCAAACTTCCGGTGAAGGCAAGTAAAACTATGACGGTTATTCCGTCTGTCAAATGAGGAGTCTTATACTTGATTATGTTGTGCTATTGTGTTCGTATTCATATTTTTAATTGAGTACCATCATTGGAAGATGTTCATGTTTCATGGATTTCATATGTTGGGTTTGAGGTTTGATCATGTTACTCAAGTGGTTATTATGTGGAATGGGTGGAAGTATATGTCTAGCACATTTTATTTGGGAAGAACTCATGTTGTTGTCATGCATAATGCATTCATCATCCATTGCATTGAAGTTTCGTTGCGATCTTATGGTCCGACCGTACCGGTACATTGAGCATCATATGTTGCCGGAGAAGGGGTATGATGCAGCTTCATATCCTTAGAGATATGGAGGCAGAAGTCATTATTACATCTGTAGCCATGTGCATTCATGTGAGAGGTGTGGAATCTATTATGTGGATGTGGATAATCTGGACTTTTGCATGGTGATTCTTCTTGGCATTAAGTAATTAGTTACTTGTTTACTTGCTGCAATTTAATGATCAAGAAGAAAGTTTTGAACTATGTGGTTGTTTAAGCACAGTTGATTTATAATGTCCAATCTGTTGTTGTTATGTTATTTGCTGAGATGTGTGATCTCACTCTTGCATTGTTTGATGCAGGCACCTAATTTCTGCTTTGGGAAAAGAGGGATGTAGCAGCACGGCCACTACACCTTTAATAAAGGAACCACCACTTAATAATGTTGTTAATCAGGGAGGGTCAAGTCTAGAGAATTACTTTGTTCTTGGTTGAGCGTTTGTTTTTGGGGTGGGCTGAGTTCCTTATCTCGTTTTTTTGCTCCTGTTGGGTCATGAATGTGTTTTACCACTTTTGCATTTAGATTCTACTACGTGAATTATCTGTCTTTATATCCTGTATGAACTACATGTTTCCCCTCCTTGTTATGCTAGTTTCAAAGGAGGTGCTGCCGGATTTTGCAATATTTTCTCTCTGTATTACATCTCTTGTGTGGAATAAGTTTAGTGGGAGGAGTTTTGGTATTATCCATTGTGTGTGAACAGTGGGGTGTTACAGTTGGTATCAGAGCAATAGGCTGTAGGTCCTAGCAAGTGGAGTAATAATAAATTGACACACTGCACATGTAGGATGGGATTTCTGTCTTGCTATTGATATGTTATGTTATTGTCTGTGCTAGTTTGATATTATCTGAAGAGATACTATGCCAATCTTATTTACTTATTATTCTCATCCCTGTGGCTGCAGCTATGCCGCCTCGTAGGGCTCGGGGTAGTCCGCAAGCTCCTAGTGGGGACTCGATGAGTCCGGCGGCAATGTTAGCCGCGATGCAGGCCATGCAGCAGGAGTTGGCCCTTCTGAGGCAAGCCATTCCTGTTGCCCCTGCGGGTGCTGCTCAGGGTGCTGGTGGTGGAGAAGTGCCCCGGGGCGCTGTCCCTGCGGGTGTTGTTCCAGGTGGCAGGGCCGAGGTGCCTCTTCCAATCAGTGGCCTTTCTCTGATGCAGTGGATGGGCATGAAGTTGGATTCTTTTGATGGCAGTGGTACTCCGGTCGAGGCGGCAGATTGGTTGACTTATGTGGAGGATAAGATGAATGTCTTCGAGATTGCGTATGGAGATCGGGTTCGCTTTGGCACGCAACTGCTGAAGGGAGAGGCTCAAATTTGGTGGAGAGGCGTGCAGGCAGCGCACTCCTCCTCACCAGGAGTCCTGTCTTGGGATGTTTTTATCAGGCAGTTTGAAAGGAGATTCTACCCGGTCACCTTCTTGGAGAAAATGAAGATTGACTTGCAGTCCTACAAGCAGGAGAAGAAGTCTGTCATAGAGTATGAGGTGGGCTTCAACAAGATGGTCCGCTTTGTCCCTCATGTGGCTTATAATGAGATGGAGAAGGCGAGCCAGTTCTGTCAGGGTCTGAAGCCTTCTATCAGGCATGCTCTGGGGCCTTTCCGTTGGTGGACTTTCGTACCACGGTGGAGAAGGCACTGGGTGTGGAGATGCAACACCAGTATACCATGGAGTCGCAGAAGTCTTCAGGTGTTGATCAGCCTCGTGGCTAGGACGCGAGGAGGGGCAACACGGGAGGTCCAGCCCACAAGAGGGGCAAGTCTCAGCACCAGCGCCACCATCCTTACCGTGGCAAATCTTCTGACTCGGTTACTTCGGGAGGCAGGTGTGTTTCCGCTGTGGTGATGCGCATCGCCGTGCAGAGTGGCAGTGGGGTGGCAGGTGTTCTATCTGCAGTCAGGACCACAAGGATGTGGTGTGTAGGAGGAATCCTAATGGGAAGCTCAGATGGGAGCCGGTGACTTCCTCCTCTTCTCAGAGCACTATCAACATGATGTCAAGTGCTGAGCAGCAGTTTTCAGTTCCTCTTCCTCCGCAGCAGCTTTATGTGCCTGGGACTTCTTAGTTCGTGCCGATGCAGGGTTTTCCTCAGTATCAGGTCGCGCCTACTCCTGCACCGTCTACTCCTATGCCGTCTCAGTTTGGAGCTCCGCGTCTGCCTCACCCGGTGGCTCAGTGGGGTTCTTCTGTTAGTTTCACTCCGGGAGCTTCCTCTTCTGCGGGTATTTCTGGAGCTTATGTGCTACCCGCTGTGGATGGCAGGGAGCAAGGAGACGTGGTGACAGGTACGATTTCAGTTGATTCGTTTGCAGCCCATGCTCTTTTTGACTCTGGCGCTAGCTATTCGTTTGTTTCGGAGGATTTTGTGTCGCGGGCTGGTCTTTCAGTGTAGAGATTGGGTCACCCAATTTTGGTTAGATCTGCTAATGGCTCCATTAGTAGCTGTTTAGTTTGTCAGGGGTGTTCCATCATTCTTGCTGATGAGGTCTTTTCGGCCAATCTGGTGGTGATTTCCTTGGGGGCATTCGATGTTATCTTGGGTATGGATTGGTTATCTCAGTATCGCGCGGTTATATCCTGTTTCTGGAAGACAATATTATTGCAGGCGCCGTCGGGTAAGGAGGTGGTATTCTTGGGAAGTTCCCCGAAGTTCATGTTATCCTTGTTGGCGCAATTGCTTCCTGATCGCCGGTCAAGGAAGTTGAGGATCTTTTTCTCCATGGTGGTGGAGGGTGAGGCTGCCTTGCGGGTGCAGGACATCCAGGTGGTGTGTGACTTTGCTGACGTGTTTCCGGCAGAGCTTGCAGGCATTCCTCCGGAGCGCTATGCAGCTTTTGAGATTAAGCTGATCCCAGGTACGCAGCCTATTCATAAGGCCCCGTATCGAATGGCCCCAAAGGAGCAGATTGAATTGAAGCGACAATTGGATGATCTGCTGGCTAAGGGTTTCATTATGCCTAGCAGGTCTCCATGGGCTTCCCCAGTGTTGTTTGTTGAGAAGAAGGATAAAAGCAAGCGTCTGTGTGTGGATTATCGCGCTTTGAATCAAGTGACAATCAAGAATAAATATCCGCTTCCCCGTATTGAGGTTCTCTTTGAACAGTTGAGGGGTGCCCAGGTGTTCTCCAAAATTGATTTGAACTCTGGTTATCATCAATTGAGGATTCGTGAGGAGGATATTGAGAAGACCGCCTTTTGCACCAGGTATGGGCATTATGAGTTCATAGTCATGTCTTTTGGCTTAACTAATGCCCCTGCTGCCTTTATGGAAGCAATGAATAGGATGTTGCATGAATTCCTGGATGACTTTGTGGTCGTGTTCCTGGATGATATTCTGATTTATTCAAAGACCGAGGCCGAGCATGAGCAGCATCTCCGTCTCGTTCTGGGTGCTCTAAGGAAGAATTGCATTGAAGTTTCATTGCATTGAAGTTTCGTTGCGATCTTATGGTCTGACCGTACCAGTACAATGAGCACCCAGAACGAGACGAAGATGCTGCTCATGCTTAGCCTCGGCCTTTGAATAAATCAGAATATCATCTAGGAACACGACCATAAAGTCGTCCACGAACTCATGCAACATCCTATTCATTACTTCCATAAAAGCAGCAAGGGCATTAGTTAAGCCAAAAGACATGACTATGAACTCATAATGCTCATACCTGGTGCAAAAAGCGGTCTTCTCAATATCCTCCTCACGAATCCTCATTTGATGATAACCAGAGTTCAAATCAATTTTGGAGAACACCTGGGCACCCCTCAACTGTTCAAAGAGAACCTCAATACGGGGTAGCAGATATTTATTCTTGATTGTCACTTGATTCAAAGCACGATAATCGACACATAGCCTCTTGCTTTTATCCTTCTTCTCAACAAACAATACTGGGGAAGCCCATTGAGACCTGCTAGGCCTAATGAAACCCATAGCCAGCAGATCATCCAATTGCTGCTTCAATTCAACCTGCTCCTTTGGGGCCATCCGATATAGGGCCTTATGAATAAGCTGCGTACCCGGAATCAGCTTGGTCTCAAAAGCTGCATCGCGCTCCGGAGGAATGCCTGGAAGCTCTGTCGGAAACACGTCGGCAAATTCACACACCACACGGATGTCCTGCACCCGCAAGGCAGCCTCACCCTCCACCACCATGGAGAAAAAGATTCCTGACTTCCTTGACCGGTGATCCGGAATCAATTACGCCAACAAGGATAATGTGTACTTTGGGGAACTTCCCAAGAATACCACCTCCCTACCCGATGGCGCCTACAATAACACTGTCTTCCAAAAACAGGATATAACTGCGTGATACTGAGATAACCAATCCATACCCAAGATAACATCGAATGCCCCAAGGAAATCACAACAAGATTGGCCGAAAAGACCTCATCAGCAAGAATGACGGAACACCCCTAACAAACTGAATAGCTACTAATGGAGCCATTAGCAGAACTAACCAAAATTGGGTGACCCAACCTCTGCACCGAAAGACTAGCCCGCGACACAAAATTCTCCGAAACAAATGAATAGCTAGCGCCAGAGTCAAAAAGAGTATGGGCCACAAACGAATCAATTGAAATTGTACCTGTCACCACGTCTCCTTGCTCTTTGCCATCCACAGCGGGTAGCACATAAGCTCCGGAAATACCCACAGAAGAGGAAGCTCCTGGGGTGAAATTAACAGAAGAACCCCACTGAGCCGTCGGGTGAGGCAGACGCGAAGCTCCAAACTGAGACGACATAGGAGTAGCCGGTGCAGGAGTGGGCGCAGCCAGATACTGAGGAAAACCCTGCATCGGCACGAACTGAGAAGTCCCTGGCACATAAAACTACTGCGGAGGAAGTGGAACTCAAAATTGTTGCTCAACGCTTGACATCATGTTGACAGTGCCCTGAGAAGAGGAGGAAGTCACTGGCTCCCATCTGAGCTTCCCATTGGTATTCCTCCTACACACCACATCCTTGTGGTCTTGACTGCAGATTGAACACCTGCCATTCCACTGGCACTCTGCATGGCGATGCGCATCACCACAACGGAAACACACCAGCCCCAGCCTGGGCTTAGGAACAGCCCGAAACTTCTGAGTACTTCCTCCCGAAGTACTTGAGTTAGAGGATTTTCCACGGTAGGGATGGTGACGCTGATGCTGAGACTTGCCCCTCTTGCGGGCTAGACCTCCAATGTTGCCCCTCCTCGCGTCTTGGCCATGAGGCTGATCAACACCTGAAGACTTCTGTGACTCCATGGTATACTGGTGTCGCATCTCCACACCCAATGCTTGCTCCACTGTAGTACGGAAGTCCACCAACAGAAAGGCTCCTAGGGCATGCCTGATAGAAGGTTTCAGACCCTAATGGAACTGGCTCGCCTTCTCCATCTCATTATAAGCCACATGAGGGACAAAGCGGACCATCTTGTTGAAGCCCACTTCATACTCTATGACAGACTTCTTCTCTTGCTTGCAGGACTGCAAATCAATCTTCATTTTCTCCAGGAAGGTGACCGGGTAGAACCTCCTTTCAAACTGCCTGATGAAGACATCCCAAGACAGGACTCCTGGTGAGGAGGAGTGCGCTGCCTGCACGCCTCTCCACCAAATTTAAGCTTCTCCCTTCAGTAGCTGTGTGCCAAAGCGAACACGATCACCATACACAATCTCAAAGGCATTCATCTTATCCTCCACGTAAGTTAGCCAATCCGCTGCCTCGACCAGAGTACCACTGCCATGAAAAGTATCCAAATTCATGCCCATCCACTGCATCAGAGAAAGACCACTGACTGGAAGAGGCACCTCGGCCTCGCCACCTGGAGCAGCACCCGCAGGGACAGCGCCCCCGGGCAATCCTCCACCACCAGCACCCTGAGCAGCACCCGCAGGGGGCATCAGGAATAGCTTGCCTCAGAATGGCCAACTCCTGCTGCATGGCCTACATCGCGGCTAACATTGCCGCTGGACTCATCGAGTCCCCACTAGGAACTTGCGGACTACCCCGAGCCCTACGAGGCGGCATAGCTACAGCCACAGGGGTGAGAATAATAAGTAAATAAGATTGGCATAGTACCTCTTCAGATAATGTCAAACTAGCACATACAATAACATAACATATCAATAGTAAAGCAGAAAACCCATCCTACATGTGCAGCGTGTCAATTTATTATTATTCCACTTGCTAGGACCTACAGCCTATCGCTTTGATACCAACTGTAACACATAGAGAATGAAAGTAATGCAAAATCCGGCAGCACCTCCCTTGAAAGAAGTATAACAAGGGGAACATAGAGTTTATACAGGATATAAAAGAAAGATAATTGACACAGTATAATCAAAATACAACGGTAGAAATGAACATTCATGACCAAATAAAAGATAGATAACTCAGCCCACCAAACTAAACAGTTCAACTACCATGAAAGACTAGAATATAATAATCCCCTAGACTTGACCCTCCCTGTTTAACATCATTATTAAGCAGTGGTTCCTTTATTTAAAGGTGAGGTGGCCGTGCTGCTACATCCCTTCTTTCCCAAAGCAAAGATCAGGTGCCTGCATCAGACAATACAAGAGTGAGATGACACATCTCAGCAAGTAAAAACAGCAAACAACAATTGGACAATGTAAACCAACCGTGCCTAAACACCCACGTAGTTCACAACTTCTTTCTTAAATATTAATTTGCAGCAAGTAAGCAAGTAACCAATTACTTAATGCCAAGATGAATCAGAAAGTAAAGATCCACATTATCCACATTACCATAATAGGTTCCACACTTCTCCCATGAATGCACATGGCTACAGATGCAGTATGACTTCTGCCTTCATACCTCTAAGGATATGAAGCTGCATCATACCCCTTCTCGGGCAACATATGATGATCATTGTACCGGTACGGTCGGACCATAAGATCACGACGAAACTTCAATGCAATGGATGATGAATGCATTATGCATGTCAACAACATGAGTTCTTCTAAAATAAAATGTGCTAGACATATACTTCCACCCATTCCACATAATAAACCACATGGGTAACATGATCAAACCACAACCTCAACATGTGTAATCAATAAAACATGAATAACTTCAAACGATAGTACCTAATTAGGAATATGAATACGAACACAAATAGCACAAACATAATCAAGTATAAGACTCTTCAATCAGCAGACAGAATAGCCATCACTGCTTTACTTGCCTTCACCGGAAGTTTAGGCAAATCCCTAAGTACGATCCGGAAGTCCACCACCTGTTTTTGACACACAACTTAGTGCACCAATTTCACATAATACGGCTCATAAATGACGTCGCACCTACGTACAATCTCAAACCCCGCCGCGGGTAACAACTCTCCCCGCACCCGCCAAACTGCAGCGGCACTGCTTAATAATTTCATAACTTTAAAATTATGACAGCAGTGGTAACAAACAAAAACTCCAGAGGCATCTACATAAAATTCCCCACAAGTTTTGTATACAATTTATAATTAAATTCCAAAATCTATTTAGCCTAAAACAGTCCACAAGATAAACTTTGTAATCTGTTTTTTTTCTTTTTGGGCAGCGACATACCCGGATTCAAACAGCGATATATTTTAAAATATAATTTCAAATCGAGCGTACAAGTACTCATTGGAAAGATAAGACAAGGCCCTATATGATTCTCATACTGGTTATCGCTAATTACCCACGAAAAATTCCCAGAAACTGCTAATACTACTGCTGTTCGCCCACCTGAAAAATCTGTTTTTTTGGACAGCAACATACTCGGATTCAAACAACGATATCTCCTAAATTATAACTCCGAATCGAGCGCATAAGTACTCGTTGGAAAGGTATGACAAAGCTCTACATGATTCTCCCAATGATTCCCACTAATTAACCCACGAAAATTCCCAGAAATCCCTAGAACTACTGCTGTTCGCCCACTCACAAAATTTCTGGACAGCACCTCTACCGATTCGCATAGATAAACACATAATCAAATTGATTGCAGCACAAAAAAACAACAAAAGTTAATCACAAATTCACCTTGGGTTATTCCCTTCCTCCTTCCTTCTTCCTCCCTCCAAACTCCAATTGAGATCGCAGCCACTCGACGGAGAACCACGCGGGAGGGCTGCACCTTGGAGGGGGGGGGGGAATGGGAGGGGGCGGCTAGGTTTTTGGGTGGTGATGGCTGCAAGGGGTTTGAGGAGGAAGAAGATGGGAGAGGGGAGGGGGGCGGCGGCCAAGGGCTAGGGGAAATGTGGGGCCGGCTGCACAAGGGGGAATTAGGGGGAGGCGGCTAGGGTTAAGGGGAGGCTAATGGGCCGGATCAAGACTCATGGCCCAACTCGACCACATGACAGCTCCTGACCCCATCGCAAGCGTCTAACCAAAGAAATTCTACTGTCTTACTGGTGAATGTTTTCCACAAATTCCAAATCTCCAAAGCGCATCACCCGAATGAGAAAAAAACAAAAAGAATAACCTCCAACTTCTCTTCTTTGCAAACCGGGTATCACAGTGTCACACAAGCACGGGTACGGTATGACTCGCAGAAAGGCGAGTGAGGGAGGTCTTCATTGTGCTTTTATGGGGGCAAGGTGTGTCCGCGTCATGGGAGGAGTCTGTTGCGGCCGCGGGTTCTATGGGGAGGTGGTTCACAGCAGCGACAGGAGAGGGATGATGAGTGGGACCCAGGCGCCAGTGGACAGCCGCGATACTTACGCAGCGGACGCGTGGGTAGGGCTGGAAACGAGCTGAGCCGAGCCAGGCTCGGCTCGGCTCGGTGTGGCTCGATGGTGAAAAGGCTCGAGCCTGGCTTGGCTCGCCGGTACGCTGAGCTACCAAAATAGGCTCGGCTCAGCTTGGGTACGGCTCGCGAGCCGGCTCGAGCTGGCTCACGAGCCTATCCGCCCATCACACACACCAGCTGACAGGAATGAATAGAAATACAAAACAAGTATACAAAATCTGCATGACTGGTGACTGCATTATAAAAGGAAATTCCTTTGATAAAAATACAAGCAGCCAAGCAATATAAAAAAAACCAAAAACAAGTTTGAGGGTTTGACAGCATAAGTTTCATAGCATAAGTTTGAGTGTTTGACAGCAAATGACATGACATTCAAGTATTCAACGACAACAAGCATATGCTATAAACCAGCACTCCAGCAACATATATCAACCAAAAGTCAAAAGCACTCATCAACTTGCATATTTCAAAAGGCCAAAAGCATCCAGCAGCTTCAACTTTACTGCTTGTATAGTTGTATCCACCAAAACTCCAAATCATCCAGCAACCAGCACTTTCATTATCATTACACACCTGAACAAGGAAACAAATATACATAAGCATCTTACAAGCCATAATGGTACAAGTACAAATATACACAAGTACTATTACTAGTTGCTTTGCACAAAGCTTTTTGGAAATGAGATAGTCTCCATGTCGTCCTCATCATCATGTACCTGTTGAAAAAAAATACAAATTTCACTCAAAATCTGAAAAGAACATAAGAAATGCACTCTAATAAATAATAAAAGAGCAACTAACCACATATGTCATGCTTCCATCATGCATTCATGCGACCCTCGAATCCAGCTAGAGGAGCATACCAAAGCCTCCACCATAGAAGGGCTAAGAGAACTTCGATAATCATCTAAAGTTCTACCCCCTGTGCTAAAAGTAGACTTTGAAGAGACGTATGTTGCTGGTACAGTTAAGAATTTCTTTGCCATCCTTGAGACAACCGGAAACCTATGTGAATTAACCTTCCACCGGCCCAACAAATCAAACTCATTGTCTAGTAGACTGACATTCAGCTCATCTAAATAGATAAGCAACTCACTCTTTGATGGGTTTGCTTCAGTGGATGATAAAAATGACTGAAATTCACATGATGCAGAAGGCAAGCTTAAAGTTCTATCATTAGCCAAAGATGATCTAGCACTATTTTTGTTTTGAGCAGCTTTTCTCTCTCTATGTTGTAGCTCACAGTCCTCAATCAATTTTTCTAACTCACCTTGAACTTCATCTATCTCAAATCTAACTCGGTCACCATCAAAGATTTTACCAAAGCACCACTCGATATACCTCATCTTATACCTAGGATCTAGAATCGTAGCAATCACCATAACATTATTTTTTTCTTCCCAATACTTATTGAACTTCTCCATCATCGCAGTACCCATTTTTCTCAAATGCAAACTACTAGAACTCATTGCTACCCTCAATGCAATCTTGACATCCACAATGTGAGGATAAAAAAGATTTGCAGTAGGATATGTAGAAGCTAACAATGAAGTGGTTACTTTAGCTAATGAGGCAAGAATAGGCTCAATTGCAACAAATAAATCCCATTCCTCGTCTATAGGTTCCCATTTATAATTCAAATCAGCATCGGCATAAGTTTGAATTGCTTCTTTGTAAGCTATACTAGTACGCAACATCTTGTATGTTGAACTCCATCTAGTTGACACATCAAGACTCAAGCCCGCTCCAATTTGCAATGCAAGAGATCTACAAATCTCTACAAACTTATGCATACGAGATAGGGATTTTTTAATGTATTTCACAGTAGACCTTAGGTTGTCTATCAAAGAAGCCAAAGCAGTAGTTCCATCATTGACAACCAAATTAATAATGTGTGCACAACAATGCACATGAAAATATTTTGAACTGAATGTATTACCTTGTCTAGCTGCAAATCTAGCCCTCAAACCACGGATAGCACCATCATTGTTTGCAGCATTATCTAAAGTGATAGAAATAATCTTATCCTCTATTTCCATGTTGTAACACACTCATAGGCTACTTGCCCTATCACAGGTCCTTTCTGTGGAGGATCTAATTCAAAGAAATTCAACACACGACATTGCATTTTCCAATCACTATCTATGTAGTGTGCAACCAAACACATATAGGACAATGTTTGATTAGAAGTCATAGATCATTAGTCAATGAAATATAATCCACTCCTTTAAGGGCCTTTGATAGTTTTTCTTTTTCAGACTCATACACTTTCAAGCATTCTGCTCTAATGGTTTTCCTACCAATGAACTCATTTTGTGGATTCAAATACTTCATGATAATGTTAAACCATGTATGCTCAACCATTCTAAATGGGTACTCATGAACTATAATCATCTTGGCAATTAATTTTCTAACTTGCTCATGATTATAGGGGATGTGATAGTAGGGAGACCAGAACCTGATTCACCTGCATTTGAAGGAGCAAAGTTGAGAAGAGATTGATCTAGTTTCTTTTCCAAATGCTTTGAATATGCCCCACAACTCTTCATATGCCTCAATAATGTTGATGTCGTTGACCCTTGCATGTAGGCATACATTTTTTTACAATACTTGCACTTTGCCTTTAATGTCTTCTTTCCATCCTCGGATGCATCTCCAATAGTCACTTCATCGAAAACTTCCCACACTTTGGATTTAGAGTTGTTATCCTTTACTTTCACCCCCTTATGCATTTTCTTGGCTTTTCTTTTGTCATCATTATTTGATTCCACAACATCAATCTCTCCCACCTAGGACAGTCATTTCATCCTCAGACATGTCATCGTTCTTGTCAAATGAATTGCTTTCTGAATCTATCTCATTACTTTGATTCACCCCCTTCCCTTGCACACCAGATTCCATAACCTAGCAATTTATGATCAATAATACATAATGTGTTAACTGCAACTGCAAGTCTGCAAGATAAAACTGAACAAACTGCTGTCGTGCGGTGGATGAGGAATTGATGATGGTCACCGGTGGTCAGTGGATGAGGAACCGGTCATGCAGGCGAGCAGTGGATGAGCAGCCGGCAAATGGCAGATTGGGGCACTGGGCCAGGCAGCGGCCACCGGCCAGGCAGAGGGTGGCGGGTGGCGGTAGGCGGCGTGGGCGCATGCCGCGTGCGCGTCCACGCGTGGCGGGGCACCGTCTACGGAACACCGGCCCACACGGCGGCACGACCGCATGAGTCACAGGAGGTCAGCAGCGGCATCGGGCCACCGGCGGTCGCGGTCGCGCCAGGCATCGTCAGCCATCACTCCGTCAGCCGTCAGTGGTCGCGCTCGCGCCAGCTGCCGAGCACGAGCAGTGAACACCGCCGAGCACGAGCGCCGCCGTCACTCTGTCATAGGAGCACCGCCGAGGCACTGCCGCCGAGCACGAGCTGTTAGGGTTAGGGACTAGGGTTAGGTGGTTTGGGGCGGCTTGCTGGCTTGAGCTTTAGGCGCTTGCTTTGCTTGTGGTGGGCCTATTGGGCTGCTCCGCTGCTGGTACTTACGCGCGCAGTGCGTGGGCTTGGCTCAAGAGCCGGCTCGCGAGCTTGTGCGAGCTTGCTCGGCTCGGCTCAGGATTTTATCGAGCTTGCTAAACCGACTCGGCTCGGCTCGCTAGCAGCTCGTGAGCTGGCTCGAGCTTGCCCAAGCCGCGATGAGCTCAATCCGGCTCACCGAGCTCGAGCTTTTTTGCCAGCCCTACGTGTGGGCTAGTGGTGCAGTGGCAGTAAGCGCGCGGAGACTGATAGCATGAGTGGCCATTGGGGCCCATGTGTCGGGGCGCTCCGGTGGACGTGGGAGAGATAATGGGCCGAGGAAGGTTTTGGGCTGGCTTTCCTAGTTGGGCCGCAAAGGGGAATTTTGGCCTAGGTAAGCTCTCCTTTTCCTTTTCTTTTATGTTTTATTTTCTGTTTTCCTTTTATAATTATTTTGAATCCAATTTGAATTTGAATATGAGTTTCAATTTTGAGTCCATTATACAAATTCACACTCTAGTGCTGGAATGATATATATTTTTTTATTTACTTATTTTTATCTACACCATATTTATTTTCTTCTCTTTTCTAGATTCAAGAATTTCTTTTAGATTCTAAATTCCCTTTTTGGACTTCAATATTTTTCTTGTCACATCATTTTTACATTGTCACAAAATGCACACAAAATAAGATCCAGCATGATGCACAGGTTATTTATGTGTTCTTTGTTTGAATTATCCACTTTTAACTAGTGTTGATCACATGTAATGAATAGTAGAGGCCACAAACTATTGAGATCATCTCTATTCTCTATATTACACTTTTGAGTATTACAAATCCTACCCCCGTTAACAAGAATCTCGTCCTCGAGATTTAGGAAGGACTAGAGAAAAGATGGGGAAAATCTATGCGAAGCTCTTCTTCTCTTTCCCATGTTGCTTCAACTTCTCCAAGGTGACTCCATTGCACTTTGCACATCTTTATCACCTTATTTCCTGTAACTCGAGTCAATGTATCAAGAATCTTGACAGGATACTCCATGTAAGTCAAATCACCCTGGACACTGAGCTCTTCCATTGGTAATTGTTCCTCAGGGACACGGAGACACTTCTTATGTTGAGATACATGGAACACATTATGCACATCAGATAGATTATCAGGTAGCTCGAGTTGGTATGCCATCTCCCCAACTCGCCTAAAGATTCTGAATGGTCCAATAAAGCGAGGTGATAATTTGCCCTTAACTTTAAATCTCCTCATTCCACGAAGTGGTGATACCTTGAGATACACATGGTCACCTTCCTTAAATTCCAGTGGTCTTCTTCTATTATCCGCATAGCTCTTTTGCCTGGTCTGAGCTACCCTCAAATTCTCTCGGATTATACGAACTTGTTCTTCTGCCTCTTGAATAAGTTCAGGCCCAAAGAGCTATCTTTCTCCAGTCTGATCCCAATATAGAGGAGTCCTGCACTTCCTACCATATAAAGCTTCAAAAGGTGACATCTTCAGACTGGCCTGATAACTATTATTATATGAGAACTCAGCCTAAGGTAGACTTTTATCCCAACTTCCTCCATGCTAAAGGGCACAAGCTCTCAACATATCTTCCAATACTTGATTAGTCCTTTCAGTTTGTCCATCAGCCTAAGGGTGATAAGTCATACTAAAGTTCAACTTTGTATTCATATTCTCATGGAAGCTTCTCCAGAATCTTGAGGTAAACTGTGAACCTCGATCAAACACGATCTTCTTTGGTACTCCATGTAAACACACAATCCGAGCCATATATAACTTTGCCAGCTGAGAACCTTTATAAGTAGTCTTGATAGGAATGAAGTGAGCTACTTTAGTCAATCTATCCATAATCACCCATATAGAGTCATATCCCTTCTGGGTGCGATGCAATCCAGTAATGAAATCCATACCAATCTCTTCCCACTTCCACTCGGGTGTCTTAAGCGGGTGTAGTAGTCCAGCTGGCCTCTGGTGTTCAGCCTTAACTCTTTGACACACATCACACATTGCCACATGTGCATCCACATCTCTCTTTAATCCATACCACCAGTATTTCTGCTTCAAATCCTGATACATTTTGGTGCTACCAGGGTGAATAGAATAATCCGAGTCATGGGCCTCCTTTAAAATAGTCTCACGAAGGCTTTCAATATCAGTAACACATATCCTGTCCATGAACCATATGGTGCCTTGCTCATCTTCCATGAATTCCGGACCTAGGCCTTCAGTAATCAGATCCTTGATCTCTTGTATCTTAGCATCACCAACCTAACCTTTACGGATTTCTTGTTCCAAGGTTGGTTCCTCATCAATATTAAATCCTTCAGTGTGAGCAACTATCCCCAGGTTAAGTCTCCTGAAATCCTCAACAATCTCATCAGGTAGCTAGGCCACAATAGCTGAATGAACGTGTTCCTTCCGACTCAAGGCATCTGCAACCAAATTCACCTTGCCAGGGTGATAGTGAATCTCCAAATTATAATCCTTAATAAGCTCCAACCAACGGCGTTGCCTAAGGTTGAGATCCTTCTGAGTGAATATATACTTCAAACTCTTATGATCCGTGTACACTTGACACTTGGTTCCCATAATGTAATGTCTCCATATCTTAAGTGCATGCACAACAGCTGTCAGTTCTAAGTCATGAGTGGGGTAGTTCAACTCATGTTTCCGTAACTGATGAGACGCGTAGGCAATCACGTGTCCTTCTTGCATAAGTACACATCCCAAGCCTTGGCTGCAGGCGTCACAATAGATATCAAATCCCTTCTGTAGATCTGGCATAACCAATACTGGGGGTGACATCAATCTCTTCTTTAATTGTTCAAAGCTATTTTGGCACTTCTCGTCCCACTTAAACTCTCTTCCCTTCTCCAGAAGCGAGGTCATGGGCTTGGGAATCTTAGAAAATCCTTCAATAAATCTCTGATAATATCCTGCAAGCCCTAGGAAACTCTGAATCTCCGTAACTGTAGTGGGTACGCTCCATGCCATTATCTCCTTGACTTTAGCAGGATCCACTGATATCCCTCCATTAGAAAAGATATAACCAAGGAATGGCAACTCGCTAATCCAAAACTCACATTTGCTATACTTGGCATAGCGTTGGTTATCCCGTAGCTTCTGTAGCACCAATCTCAGATGTTCCTTGTTGGGGACTTGTTCTCAAATGCTATAAGTTAAGAACAAGGCAACACAGAGAATGTCAAACGTTACAGTCCTTTGTCCTTCGAAGCATTATTTCCCTTGGGATATAATGATCTTCGGACGAAGGTTGTGAAGGACATACCTTCATCGATGCAACATATAATGGTGAAGAAAGAATCATATAAAACATAAAAGATAATATAAATAGTAATATGTTATTATTAGCTCATTTCTATTTTATCACTATGGGAAAATAGAAATGATAACAAATTACAAGTGTACCTTCGGCCTGAAAGAAGGTAAAAATACAAGCGTTGCGCGAAAGCAAATACCCAGTCAGCATGAACAGTACGGGAGCACTGTTCATCTATTTATAGGCACGGGACGCAACCCATGTAAAATTACACCCATGTCCTTTACATTTGCTAATAACTCTATATTAATCCATCAAGGTCTAAATAGCCTTTTCATCTTTAAGTCGGTTTCCTTTTCTGTTATCATGTCGAAGCTCTTCTGCGCACAGCTTCGGCACTACGCCATCCTTTGTATTCCTTTTGTGCTTCTTCACACTATGGCTTTAACTCAAGTCCGAAGATACCTGTTCATGCATTATACTTCCAGAAACATTGTTAAATCATGTTTTTGAGGACCTTCAGAAGCCGAAGGCCCCCAACAGTAGCCCCTCGCAATATTAATTTGTTAGAATGATAAATTCAGATTGCGATATGGACGAAGGCCCTAAGCCGAAGGTCCGAAAAAACACCTTCCCTTTGCTAGAATAGCAACAGTCACTGACAAGCGGGTCCTTCCAGTTTTCAATGCACTAGGCGTATAAATAAGAGCGCACCACAAGCTCATTTGGCACGCTTTCTTGCCATCTGCTCTTGCTTACTCAATTTCTAGCTCTTGCGCACCAACATTTGCTTGGCTTTTAAAAAAAAATTAAGCTTCGGCTTTGAGAGCACTTTTTCAGCATTTCCGAAGATGTCTAAAGATAAAAAAGCTGTTGCTGAAACGAAGCTGAGCCTTTCTGAGGAGAAGAATCTTGGCTTTCTTGAATCAATAGCAAAGACAAATACAGAGAAGATTACAAGGGAGATTTTGGAAGGTTTATCTGAAGACACTGGTGATAGTGACAGTTATGATGTGGAAAGTGGTGGCGAAGACTCCGAAGATCGACCCTGGCGACCAAGTCATACAGTTTTCGGAAAATCAACTATTAAACAGAGTCATCTCGATAGTATGAGGGGAAGGTATTTTCGAGATGTGTCTATTGTGAGGGCTGACAACGGAGACAAGACTTCTCCTACTCCCGAAGAGAACGAAGTCGTGATCTTCCGAAGCTTCTTCAAGGCTAGACTTCAGTTCCCCCTAAGCAGTTTTGTGGTGGAAGTTCTGAAGACATACCAGGTTTACCTTCATCAAATTACGCCCGAAGCGATCATAAGAATGGGGATCTTCATATGGGCTGTAAGGAGTCAAGGCTTGGAGCCAAATGCAAAAAGTTTCTGCAGTATGCACGAACTATTATATGAGACAAAACCCTGGGGTAAGGAGCAGTATCATAACAATTTTGGCTGCTATAGCTTTGTTGCTCGCTCTGGGTCAAGCTGCCCCGTGCCAAGCTTTCAGAAAAGATGGCCTGGAGATTGGATGAAAGAATGGTTCTACATGAAAAATGATTTAAAGGCATGAGAGGATATTAAAGGGATTATCATGCGCCCTATCTAGCAACGCTTCGGCCTCTGGAAACCGAAGGTAGAAATTGACGAAGCGACCGAAGAATGTCGCAAGGCCTTTGGCTTAGTCTGCTCTTTCATCGGGACAAGAGACTTAGTTCAAGAGCGCGTGGCCTACAGGATATGGCCATTGGTAGCCAACTGGGAGATGCCAAAAGAATCTATCAGCAATCCCCACGAAGGTGGTTTGGTTCGACTAAAATATACCTTCAGGTTTAGAGACCAGTTTATCGAGCCAGACGATGACTGGCTGAAAAGCGTCGAAGCCACAAGCGATGAGCTGCTTGGGCTATATTCCAAAGCGGAAGACAATGCGCTATCTACGGCCTTCAGAGGCCGGAAAAAGAAGAGACTAAATAGAGTTTTTGATGCTATTGGGTTCATGTACCCTGACTACCTACCCGACGTGAGGGCAAAAAAGGAAGAATGCAACTTCCAGGAAAGACGATGCTTCAGTTGCTCCAAGCGAGTCCGCGCCGAAGAGCAAAAAGGTGAAAGTCCTTACTCACCGACCGCGCTTCATCGAACTGGCCATAGTGCCTGAATTTGGCGGTGAAACATCTTCGGCGACCGAAGCCAAAGAACCTGTGATTACACAGAAAACTGAAGAGCCGGCTACAATGCCGAAGGCGTCATCAGCCAAATGAGATGAGTCAAAGGCCACTAATATTGAAGAGATAGCGGTCGAGAAAACAAAGACATTAGAAGTTATAAGCCCTTCGGCAGAGGTGACAATGCCGAAGGCACAAAAGGATCTTACAACGACTCCCAAGAGGAGGATGGTGAATGTACTGGATGTGCTAGAAACAATAAAAACTTCAAGCTCTACTCCAAAGAAGACTGTCGAAGCCGAAGTCGAAGCTGCCAAGAGCCAAGCCAAGACCGAAGCTGGGCCCTCAGAGCCTGCCATGGAGGAATCCTTGGAAATAGAAGAACAAACGGAAAAATAGGATGCAGAAGAAATTCTATCTGAAAAAACTGCCATTCCTATTCCCGAAGCATCTTCCGAAGCTCTTGATTATATTATACGACATGCTTCGGGAAAGAGGTTATCTGCAGAAGAGAAGCGAGAAGCCCAATGTTATGCCCAGAGACTGAAATATCCGAAAGGGGCATTGGTATTCAACGGCAGCGGAGAAGAAGACTTCTTGTATTGTCTCCCAGACAACAAAGAGATTTCTGTCTGCCGGGAGATGAGCAGGAGCTTCGGATTCCCGACACTAGAAGAGGGGCTCTCGGCGCTATCAAAAGATGAACTGGCCGACAGCTTAGCATACAATAGCTTAAAGGTGAGAGAATTAGATTCTTGTACTTAAAAACAAAACTTTCCATTTGCTTATACTTAATACCACACTCCTTTTGCAGGGCCTTATTCTTAGCAACGCCCTCAGGGCGCAAAAAAGTGCCAAAGACGAAGGATGTGCTAGAGCTTTGAGCAACCTTCGTTCCGAAGTAATTGAACTAAGGAACAAAGGTCTTGAAAAAGATAAAATATTAAGATAAAAGAAGACGAAGCTGCTTCCAAAGCCCAATCTGAAGCCCAGAAATGCGAAATTGAAGATCTTCGGAAACAGCTGGTTGAGGCGAATTTAAAATGCGTAATCGCCGAAGCTGACCGAGATGCCAGTAACTATTGGAAAAATTATTGGGAGAAGACAGTTGTAGAACTTCTCTCTTCAAAAGAGAAATGTTATGAAAAATCTATAGAATGTGTAGATAAAATAAAAACTAGCTTCGCCAAAGTTGGCGCATACTCTAGCGAGGATAACTTCGTAAGAGGCGATCCTGAGGGCTCGATTGACTGGATCAGCAACGAGGCCGAAGCTTTTGAGGAAATTTTGAGCGGTTGTGGGGATGTCTGCGCCTTCTCAGGTGCCAGAGGGATTGCAGCTATTTTGCAGAAGTCCGGTTGCGAGCATGTGAAAGCCTTGGCCCAAACCGAAGCTACTTTATCCATTGAAGATACAAAAGACCCCTCGGCCGAAGCAAGCTTAGTTGGCGGAAAATTCTTCACTGACATCTGGGAGAATGGTGGCCGAGGGATGGCCCTCGAGATAATAAAAAAGAGCGAAAAAGATTCTCACGATGCAAAAGAAGCAACAAAGGCAACTGAGAAAGCTGCGGAACTCGAGAGGCGGATAGGTATTGCTTAATAACTTCTAACTTTATTTTCTAATTTTGTGACTTCGAACTTATTTACGTTTTCTACCACAGCTGAACTATCTGCTTCCCTGGAGCTCTTCGAGCCAACGGTCGACCCAGAAGCAAAGAAAGAAGATGAGATCATTAAAATGGCCGAAGCTATTTTGGACGAAGCTGTTGCTCAACTGTTAAACGAAACTGCAGAAGCAGTTTTAAAAGAAGAATAAATGTTATTGTAAAGACATTTGGAATGTAATATTTGCTGAACAAAGTGTGTAACGTCTTGTAGTCTTGAATGTAATATATAAGCTATTTGTGACTCAATTCTTTACGATGCATGAAACTTTACGTACATACCATTTTTGAGCCTTCGGCGAAAAAACACCTTCCCTTCTTTTCATGCTTCGTGAAGAATATCCATATTCCGTAAAAAACATTAAGCTTCGTGAGCAATAGATTTCTTTCCACATTAGAGTTGATGAAGTTGCACTTCTTCAAAACATTTTGTGCCTTGGCACAACTTCTTCGAAGCAATTTCCGAAGATCAATATTATATCCCCTTCTTGTGCCATTGATGCGATATGATGTATGATGTTATGCTATGCAAATGATGTGATGATGTTATGCAAAATGATATTCGTGCTGAAGATACACACACATTCCCTCAGTGGTATACACAATCACTTTGCCGTTTATTTTTCGGCTTCACCGCTTATTTTTTGGTGTATCAGTGTTGACTTTTCGCTGTAAGTTCTGCATCCCCTTAGGAACGTCTTCTGAACTTCTTCGCCTTCTATTTTGGTGGTATTCGCGTTGACTTTTCGCGCTTCGCCTTATATTTCGGCGGAATCAGCGTTTATTTTTCGCTGTAAGCTCTGCATTCCCTTTGGAACGACTTTTGAGCAGAAAACTCACGCTGCGCTCCCTTAGGAACGACTTTTTGTAGCTTCGGCAAGCTTACGTTGCGCTCCGTAGAATGACTTTTTGTAGCTTCGGAGATGTTTTTTGTAGCCACAAGTTCTCTTAGGAACAAATTTTCATGCTTCGGCAACTTTTGGACTCCATAAGTCTGTGAAGAAGGTATATTATATCATGACAATAATGAAGCTATTACAAGAATCTAAAAACAATAAAAGGAACTGTGCTTTCAATGATTGCCCCTTATTAGAAAGAAAATGATGGCGAATGCAAAAAACTGTTGCAGAGGTAGGATATCTTCTAGTAGATGTGCTTCGATTCTGGCACAGTGCTGTTGACTGTGCGAGCTTTGGACTCCTCTCTGAAGTCTCGTTGCTAGTGGGTGTGCTAGCTCCCTTCTGGCTGCTGGCCTCGTTGTATTGGTGGTGGAGGTGGAGGTTGTTGCCAAGATGCCTGAGGTTGACTTGCCGAAGCAATAGAAGCTGCAGGATGGTTACCCACATACTCTGGGATGTATGGTGAATGATATGAAGCAGTATGCATAACTTGCTTCGGCTGGTTCTGCTGGGCTGTAGCTTCTGCTATCTCCTTCTGTTTCTGGATAGTGACATGGCACATCCTTGTAGTATGGCCCTTGTCCTCACCGCAGAATAGACAATAAATTTTCCTGGACTGATCCCCAAACCTTCCACCGAAGCCCCTGGTGCCTCTGCCCCTTGGAGCTGAAGGCCGATGATAGCTTTGTTGCTGTCCCGAAGCTTGGGAAGAATATTGCGGCCTCTGTTGCTGACTTCCTCTATCGTCATTCTGAGTGGAGTGGATCGACCTGACGTGCCTTGGGTGGATTCTCCCTCCGAAGCCCCTGGTCATTTTGGAGAACCTGTAAGCTTCCTCCCTTCTCTGACGAAAGTCATTATCAGCGCGAATGTATTCATCCATCTTTTGGAGCAGCTTCTCCAGAGTCTGAGGGGGTTTCCTAGCGAAGTATTGGGCCGTAGGTCCTGGCCGAAGCCCCTTGATCATGGCCTCAATGACAATTTCATTGGGCACCATTGGCGCCTGTGCCCTCAGACGCAAGAACCTTCGAACATACGCCTGAAGGTATTCTTCGTGATCTTGGGTGCACTGGAACAAAGCTTGAGCAGTGACCGGCTTCGTCTGAAACCCTTGGAAACTGGTGATCAGCATGTCCTTCAGCTTCTGCCATGATGTGATTGTTCCTGGCTGAAGAGAGGAATACCAGGTTTGTGCAACATTCTTGACTGCCATAACGAAAGACTTCGCCATGACTGCAGTATTGCCACCATACGAAGATATGGTCGCTTCATAGCTCATCAGAAACTGCTTCGGATCTGAGTGTCCGTCATACATGGGGAGCTGGGGTGGCTTGTAAGACGGGGGCCAAGGTGTAGCCTGTAGTTCTGCTGACAGAGGAGAAGCATCATCAAAAGCAAAATTTCTATGATGTAAATCCTCATACCAGTCATCCTCGTTGAAGAAGCCCTCTTGATGAAGCTCTCTGTGCTGGGGCCTTCGGTTTTGCTCATCTTGAGCAAGATGACGAACTTCTTCAGTGGCTTCGTCTATCTGCCTTTGTAGGTCATGTTGGAGCGAAGGCAGAAACGCCACCCTTCGCCCGAAGTCTCCACCGCTTAGCCCCCGCCCTGACAGGCAAAGCAGGCAGGGACACTCTTCGCTTGATCGACACCAGGGACAACATGGAGACCCTTCGCTCGATTCGGCACCAGACGAAGGCCTGCGGCAACGCCTCCCTACGGCGCGGCCTCGGTCGGCTCCGAGGCCCACATGAGGTCGGGCCCATTGTAACAGGCCCTGCGTGGCCGCGGTTGTGTTACGGGCCTAATTTGTAAAGGCGTACATGTAATTACAGCTTGTAACCCCGCTTCATAGGAATATTCTGGGGATAAACTAGGTACCTGAGGGCACATGCGTCCTTAACGCAAGGCGCCGTACACTCGGATACCTATAAATACCCCCGCACAGTGCCCGTGAGAGGCCAGATTAACAGAGCTTTTGCCATCACGCGCGAGTGCCCTGTTGCCATCTCCATTCACCCGTGTTGGATCTCCTTGCTGTCGAGAGACAGTACCAACATTTGGCGCCCACCGTTCGTGCTACGAGACAACCACCCGCGATGGCACCCAAGCGAGCTAACCCGAAGGCTGACGAGGCTGCGAAGGCAGCACTGCTCGCCGCAAGGAAGGGCAAGGCCCTCGCCCTCACCCAATCCACCCACCAAGAGGCCACTGAAGACGACACCCTCCGCACCTGCGACCCTGAGGGACAACCCTCAGGCCTCGCACCTCCCTCAGACATCACTCCACCGGAGGGCGCGGATCTCGTCGAGGACGGCGAGGTCCTCGGCATCTCAACAGAAGAACAGCTACAGCTGCGCGCCCTGCGCCTCAAGAACCGCAACCTCCAGAGGCAGAAGGAGATACTGGAGGCCAAGCGCCAGCGTGTGTCCGCACTCGCCAAAGTGCGGCAGATGATCCGCGACGAAGAGCACAAGGCCCAGGAACTCGAGCGGGAGATCGCGCTAATGCAGCGCGAAGGCCACCTCAGCCCGCGGCATGAGTCATCCCTCCAGCAGCGCGCACAAAACGAAGACACGCGCGAAGGCCACCCCGGCCTGCAGCATGGGCCACCCCTGCAGCACCGCGCGCAGCCGGAGGACCCGCGTTTCCCCCAGCGCGACTTCACTTTCCCGCACGCCGCGCCATTCCAAGGGGTCAACTACCTCGATGAGCGAAGCCCCCTGGCGCCTCACCTGCAAGTGACGCCGTGGCCAGCCAACTTCCGGGCTGGGACCTACCCCAAGTACAACGGCAGCACCGACCCGGCTCAGTACATAATGAGTTACCAGGTCGCCGTCGCATCGTCCGGGGGGGACGACGCCACAATGGCGAAGTCCTTCATCATCGCCCTCGAGGGCTCCGCGCTCACCTGGTTCACCAGGTTGCCTCCGCTGTCCATCGATTCCTGGAGAAGTCTCCGGGACAAGTTCCTCCTCAACTTCCAGGGGTACCGCCCGGACACCGACGCCCTGGCCGAGCTCTCGCTCTGCAAGCAGCTAGAGAAGGAGACCCTGAGGGAATATTACCGCAAATTCTTGACACTCAAGTCACAGCTACCCTCAGTCGATGACCAGATTGCCATCCACTATGCTATCAGTGGTCTTCGCGCCGGCGTCCTTTACAGTCATTGCATCAGGGACCCGCCCAAGAACCTCCAAGAGTTATACCAGCTGTTTGAAAAGTACGCCAGATCCGAGGAGCTCCACCAGCGCAAGATTGAGTCCCAACGGAAGCCAAAAGATGCTCCGCAGTCCAGCCGCACGTGGACAAGGACTCCGCAGCCAGACTCCGGTCGGGATGGCCGCGGTCAGCAGCAAGTGCACAACATCGCCAACCAGCAGCCGGCCGCTGACCCCCTTCGTCGCCAGGAATATCCCCCCCAGGGCCGCGGAAGTGGGACTCGCGGCAGGGGCCGAGGGCGTGCGCAGCCACCCCCTCCGCCGCGCCGATTTTACTGCCTTTTCCATGGCGAAGACTGCGCCCACCAAACTAAAGACTGCCCCGAAGTAAAGGCCACCAGAGACAGAATGGCGAGGGCGCAGCCAGCCGACAACCCCAGAATTGTCGCGCATAACTACCAGCCACCCCCTCCACCATATATCCACGCTCCCGCCCCGCATCCACCGCACCACGCTTACCAACATCATCAGGAAGTACAAATCGTACATCCTCCGCCTCTACCACCACACCAGCAGCAACAAAACATCCCCCACGCCCCAAAACAGGAAGACTTCGCCGATCAACCTTATCGCGGAGTCATTCATATGATAACTGGGGGGTCCAGCACCGACTTCGACACCAAGCGGCAGAAGCGGGACCACTACCGCAGCGTAAACCATGTCGCTATCACGGGCCCAGTTGTGCAGACGAAGTGGTCCCACATACCGCTCACCTTCGACGCACGGGACGTCGACTTGCGTAGCGCCCCCCACTGCGATGCCATGGTCATCAATTGCAGCGTGGCAGGGTGGGACCTACACAAGGTCCTCGTTGACAACGGCAGCCAGGCGGACATCATCTTCCTCCATGCCTTCGATCGCATGGGCATCAGCCACAGCCTGCTCAAGCCTTCGGACAACCCGTTGTATGGCTTCGGCGGCAAAGGCACCTTCCCCGTCGGCAAAATAGAGTTGCCCCTCTCCTTCGGTGTAGCACCCAATGCCCGAAGCGAGCAAGTGACTTTTGACATTGTGGATATGGTATATCCATACAACGCCATCATGGGTCGGGGCTCCATCAATAAGTTTGAAGCTGCCATCCACGGACTGTATTTGTGCATGAAGATACCAGGCCCTCTAGGCGTAATTACAGTCCGCGGTAACCAGCAAGCTGCGCGCAACATAGAGCGGGACTTCGTGCCTGGTCAGAGGAACGTGCACTGTCTCACGACACAGTGCGAGGTCCCTGCGCCCGCCAGCCCAACTGACAAGCACCACGACAAGGCTCAGCTGCAGAGTCAGGATGGGACCAAGACTGTCCCCCTCGATCAGGCCACGCCCAAGCAGACAGTCACTATCAGCGAAGACCTTACTTCGCATGAAGAAGAGAAGCTTCTCTGCTGCCTGGCCAAGAATAAAGATGTCTTCGCCTGGTCCGCCCTCGACCTGGTCGGAGTCAGCCGATCCATAATCGAGCACAGTCTGGGGATCGACCCCTCGGTGCGACCAAGAAAGCAAAAGCTTCGCAAAATGTCCGATGAAAAGACAGAGGCCGCCAAGGCGGAGGTGCACCGCCTCCTAGAGGCTAAATTCATTGAGCCAGTGGCTTACCCCACATGGCTCTCCAATGTTGTAATGGTGCAGAAAAAAAGCGGGAAATGGCGGATGTGCATAGACTTCACCAGTCTCAATAAGGCCTGCCCAAAAGACAATTTCCCGTTGCCACGGATCGACAAAATAGTCGATAGCGCGGCCGGGTGCGAGGTCATGTCTCTCCTCGACTGCTTCTCCGGCTATCACCAGATATACATGAAGGAGGAAGACAAGGCTAGCACCAGCTTCATAACACCCTTCGGCACTTATTGCTTCATCAGAATGCCGGAGGGTCTCAAGAACGCCGGGTCCACATTCTCCAGACTCACCAAAACAGTACTCGAGGGACAGGTCGGCAGAAATATATTTACATATGTGGACGACATCGTCGTCGCCAGCAAAAATAAGGAGGACCACCTCGCCGACCTGGCCGAGACATTCGCAAACATGCGAGACGCACGACTCCGCTTAAACCCGGAAAAGTGCGTTTTCGGTGTTCGCCAGGGCAAGATATTGGGCTACCTGGTGTCGCACCGCGGCATCGAGGCTAACCCAACTAAGATCCAGGCCATCATCAACATGTCGCCTCCGCAGTCCACCAGGGATGTCCAGCGTCTGACAGGCAGATTGGCCGCTCTCAACAGATTCATTTCCAGGTCGGCCGAGCGAAGTCTTCCTTTCCTCAAAACTCTCCGCGGCGCAAAAGACTTCGCTTGGGGGCCGGAGCAAGCAGCGGCCTTCGCCTCATTAAAGCAGTACTTAACGGAGCTGGCCACCCTCACGAGCCCCGACTCCTCGCTCCCCTTATTGCTCTATGTCGCGGCTTCGCCGCACGCGGTCAGCGCGGCACTAGTGCAGGAGCAGACAGTCGAAGGCACTGTCAGACAGTGCCCTGTTTATTACGTCTCCGAGGTCCTGACTCCGTCCAAATGCAACATGACAGAGCTGGAGAAGATCGCCTACGCAGTCGTTATGTCCTCGCGCAAGCTGCGCCATTATTTTGAAGCATTCAAGGTCCGCGTCACCTCAGATAGGGGGCTCGGCGAACTGTTTAGAAACCCGGAGGCATCGGTAAGGATCGCCAAGTGGGCAGCCGAACTCTCCGGCTACCACATCAGCTTCGAGCCCAGGACAGCCATCAAATCGCAAGTCCTGGCAGACTTCGTCGTCGACTGGACCGGGCCAGTAACACAGCCGGACCCGACCACAGAGAAGGTCTGGACGATCCATTGCGATGGCGCATGGTGCCATGCGGGGGCAGGCGTCGCTGCAGTCATAACATCACCAGTCGGGGTCAAGCACAGATATGCAGCACGACTCAGCTTCAATCTGGAATCCGACAGGTGCACAAATAATATAGCAGAATACGAAGCAGTCATCCTCGGCCTCCGCAAGCTGAGGGCCCTCGGAGTCACCACTTGCATCATCAAAACAGACTCCAAGGTAGTTGCCGGCCAGGTCGACAAAGACTATGCAGCCAAGGACCCCGCGCTCATGCAGTACCTCGCGCCATCCGAAGTCTCGAGAGACAGTTCAAGGGGTTCACCGTGCAGCATGTGGACCGGGCCAAGAATGAGGAGGCCGACGCATTGGCCAAGGCCGCGGCCAGGGGCGAAACTCTGCCCTCCGACGTGTTCTTCCACGTCATCGGCACGCCAGCAGTCCGGAGCCCCGAAGGGCTCCATATAACCAATGACATCGAGGGCCACCGTACAGTCAACCTCATCATGACCGAAGACTGGCGAGCACCCATTACCCTGTTCCTGCAGGGGTTTTATCACCCAGCCGACATCAGTGAGGCCAAGCGCCTCAGACATCGAAGCCGGGACTTCGCTCTTATTGAAGGCCAACTCTACAAAAAAGGGGTCAGCCAACCAATGCTTAAGTGCGTCACTGAGGCCGAAGGCATGCAGGTCCTACGTGAAGTCCACAGTGGCACGTGCGGCTCGCACGCGGGGCCAAGGGCCCTAGCTGCTAAAGTGATACGCCAGGGTTTTTACTGGCCAGCAATGATTTGCGCCGAGAACCGGGTCACTCGGTCCTGCGAAGCCTGCCAGAAGTTCTCTCCTCGGTCAGGCGGCCCTTCGCAGTACACAAAGCTGATCGCCCACACATGGCCTCTCCAGCGCTGGGGTCTCGACATTGTTGGACCCCTGCCCACCGCTCAGGGGAACCTCAAGTTCGCCTTCGTCGCGGTCGAGTACTTCACCAAATGGATCGAGGCACGGGCTGTCTCCACAATAACATCAAAAACTGCCCAAAAATTCTTCTGGCAGAACATCGTTTGCCGTTTCGGAGTACCGTCCGAGTTAACGGTCGACAACGGCAAACAGTTTGATAACCAAGACTTCAAGGATTTTTGTTTCTCCATTGGCACCAAGCTTGCCTTCGCCTCAGTCTACCATCCGCAGTCCAACGGGGTCGTGGAGCGCGCCAACGGAAAAATCTTCACAGCTATCAAAAAATGCTCCTCGATGAAAAAAAGGGCAAATGGAGCGATTTCTTACCTGAGGCAGTCTGGGCACTAAACACGACTGAGTGCAGGGCGACCGGGTTTACTCCTTTCCGTCTGTTATACGGATCGGAGGCCATGACCCCGCAGGAAATAAAGCACGGGTCCCCGCGAACGGTCCCGTCAGCCGTCCCAGATGTGGACGAGCCGACTTCAAAGGATCTCATCGACGGAGACCGTGTCTTCGCCCTACAAGCTCTGAACAAGTATCAAGCCCAGACCAAAGCATGGCGCGACCACTCAGTCACCCCGAGGGAGTTCAGCGAGGGGGACCTCGTGCTCATTCGGACAGCTCGGACGGAGTCAAGGGGCAAGCTGGAGCCCAAGTGGGAGGGCCCTTTCATCGTCAAGACGAAGGCCTCCCCCAGCGCATACAGGCTCACAACGCCAACCGGCGAGGACCTGGAGCATTCCTGGAACATTGACAACCTCCGCAAATTTTTTGTTTGATTCCTCAGGGCTGTCTTCGCCCTTGTAATTTGCAAAAACAATCTTGCACCGGCCCGCACTCTTTTCCTCCCGGGGGGTGAGGTTTTTAACGAGGCGGAGCCATGTAATATATGCGTAAAAAATCCCCCGCAAAAAGACATGCGTCGAAAAAGACCGCGATGACGGTCTTCGACATTCGACCACCACAAGGTCACCGCGAGGCTAAGCGCTAGCTACCCTCGCGTGCGACAAATCCGTGCAGAAGTCGCCTAAGGGTGCAGCCGGGAAAAAATCAAAGTCTATCGCGAAGACTATCCGTGCGGAAGTCGCCTACGGGTGCAGCCGGATTAGCACAACAAGTGCGAAAAAAATCTAAGTCTATCGCGAAGACTATCCGTGCAGAAGTCGCCTAAGGGTGCAGCCGGGAAAAAATCAAAGTCTATCGCGAAGACTATCCGTGCGGAAGTCGCCTACGGGTGCAGCCGGATTAGCACAACAAGTGCGGAAAAAATCTAAGTCTATCGCGAAGACTATCCGTGCAGAAGTCGCCTACGGGTGCAGCCGGATTAGCACAACAAGTGCGAAAAAAATCTAAGTCTATCGCGAAGACTATCCGTGCGGAAGTCGCCTACGGCTGCAGCCGGATTAGCACAACAAGTGCGGAAAAAATCTAAGTCTATCGCGAAGACTATCCGTGCAGAAGTCGCCTAAGGGTGCAGCCGGGAAAAAATCTAAGTCTATCGCGAAGACTATCCGTGCCGAAGTCGCCTACGGGTGCAGCCGGATTAGCACAACAAGTGCGGAAAAAATCTAAGTCTATCGCGAAGACTATCCGTGCAGAAGTCGCCTAAGGGTGCAGCCGGGAAAAAATCTAAGTCTATCGCGAAGACTATCCGTGCCGAAGTCGCCTACGGGTGCAGCCGGATTAGCACAACAAGTGCGGAAAAAAATCTAAGTCTATCGCGAAGACTATCCGCGCGGAGGTCGCCTAAGGGTGCAACCGGTTTAATACAGCAAGTGCGAAAAAACCGAAGACTATCTGTGCAGAAGACACTTAAGGGTACACCTGGACTAGCACAACAACGGCCGAAACGACAACATCGAACCATTCACGCCAAGACCAATTATAATCAACCAAGCACAGCGCAGCCGAACGAATCAGTTAGTACAAAACGCCTTCACACACATGCACGCGAGGGCACACAATTCCACCATACAAGACTCTACATACACAAGCGAGGACACCACACTCTACATCGGTTCAACTTTAGGAATAATTCCCATCTCCCTATAATTAAATAACATTATCTTGAGCTCCTCACCCGCAAAAAGCCTTCGCAGTTCCCCCTCACCTACACTCTCGGCGGTCGGCAGAGACAACAGTTCCTGCCGACCGGCCCCACTCACACGAAGCAAAGCCCGCTCCTCCGCGCTAACCCTACGTTTTGCAACCGCCCTTCGTCGACGGCGCCCGGCGCTAGGGCCTGGCACGTCCGACGCGTCCGCGGCGTGTGGCGAGGCCTCCGCCGCAGCCACGTCCAAGGCCGTAAAATAATCCAAATTCTCCTCCGACGACTCCTCAGTCCACTCAACCGAGCTCCCGGAGTCAGCAAAGTCAAAAAACTCAGATGCAGACCCACTATATTGATTACCACCTTCCGCGGTCGAGGCCGCCAAAAACTCAGTAGCAGTGGTTGCGTGCGCAGGCCCAAAATCTTGAACCTGCGCAGCAACCAAAGTTCAGTACAAACATCCAAAATTTCCTAACCCTAGACAACCACTATGCCACCTGCGAGGGCCCTGACGCGGCGGGTGCCTCCGCCGTTGTCTCCGCCGCCACTCCCGCCATTCTTTCCACCGCCTCCGCCGTCGGATCTTCGACGGTCGGCGCGGCTGCTGCGAGGGCATCGGGAGCGCCTTCGGCCACCTTCATGGGCAGGTCTTCAACTGTCGCAGCAGATGTGGGGGCGCCTGGTGCGTCTTCCGTAGTCTCCGGGGCCGGCTCCGCGTCAGGCAGGGCGTCGTTCAGCGCTCCGAAATCGTCCACCCGCTCGCCTCGCTCCGCCTAAAACAAAACATACAAAAAGTCAGCAAACACACGCACAGACCACATCCAGCAAACGCCAAACAAACGACAACGTTACCTGAGCCCTCGCAGCCTCGGCCCGCTCCCTGACCACTTCACCACCATACAGACCCCACATCCGATCATAGAGGGCGCCGGCGGACTCCTTCACCACGGGGTCTTCGACCTTATAGATGTCTCGCCCAAAATCTTCATCCGCCTGGTCGAAGGCCTCATAGTGCCGGCACCCTTCGCGAGAGAGTGCGTTCATTGCCCCCTCGCAGGTGACCAGGGAGGCGAACGACATTAATCCACCCAAGACAGTGGGGAGCTCCTGCAGCTCCTCTTGCACCCATTCCAAGCAGCGAAGCCCGGCCTCTCGCTCCGGCACCACGAAGTCACCGGTCCGTGCACCCAGCTCGCGGTATGTGGCCATAAGCTGTGTGCGCGTCCGTTCGGCCTCCGTTCGTGCCGCGGTTTCGGCCCCCTTCGTGCGGCTCTCGAGAGCGGTGAGCCGCCCCCGCAGGTCCTCGGCGAGATCCTTGGCAAGATTGGCCTCCGCCCGTGCCAGCCTAGCCTCCGCCTGCGCGGCCTGCTCTTTGGCGACGGCCTCGTTGGCCTCCCTCCTCTCCCCCGCCAGCTGGCGCCGGAGATCAGCCTTTTCTTCCTCCAGGGCGGCCACCTTGTCCGCCAGTTTACGACACTTGCTGTCGGAGGCAGACTTCTCACGGACAGCGTCAGCATGTTGCGTCCGAAGTCTCTCGACTTCGGCAGATAAGGCTGCCGTGAGCGCCCCCGACGCAGTACGGCTGGTGAAGTCAGCCACCTGCAGAGAACACGTAAGGCCATGGCCGTAAAAAAAAAAAAAAAAAAAACTCGGCGGACCTGACTCAGCGCCTCCGTCGCCTGATTCAGCGCCTCCGTCACTCCCTTCAGCCTCGTCTCTGACCTTCGCGAGGGCCGACACCTCGCCTCCGGCACCAAGGGTCCCGCCCTTCGCCGTCGCGATTGCCCCGGCAGGCACAGCTATAGCAAGCCGGCCCTCGTCTGACCCTGTAGCGCATCAACAATCAAAAAAAAAAAAAAGAGGCGGCCGGGTGACTTACCCCCAAGATAATCGTCCACGCTAATGTCGGTGCCGAAGTCGGCGATGCGCTTGCCCGGCGGCGGCAACGCTCGGGCCGCCTTCGAAGCCTCCGCCACTCCGCTGGCCGGCGGCACCACCTTCGTCGGCTTGGAGACTCCGGCGCCCGCCGCTGTCTCCGGCGCCTTGCTGGGCGCAGCGGCGCCCGCCTTCGCCGCCAGCGGCGGCTTGCCTCCACTGGAGGCCGCAGCCTTCGACGTTCCCCGTTGCCTTTTCGGCCGGGCGTCGTGAATCCTTACGGTCGCCTGGCGTTTTTGCGCTGCCCCTTGGCGATCCTTGTCCATCACTGCCCACACAACAGCACCGATATTTCGCCCGTAAGGAAAAACCCTCCACTGACGAACCATACGAGATGTAAAACAGTCTTCCTCAGCCGCGCAGGGGACAGGAACATTTCTAGGCCAGCAGCCCCCGGTAACCCTCAGCATCCGAGCCGAAGACTCCCGGAGCTCGGGCGAAGACATCCTCTCCCCCGGGGCCGCGCACGTCCTCATTAACTCCCTAGCAAAACTATCAGACACCCCGATTCCTCCCATCGCAGTACCTAATTTTCTCTTTTTTGAGGAGGGGGCGGCCGTCAGCGCAGGGTCGCCTCCAGTCTCCACCGCCGGCTTCTTCCCACGGCGGTCCGCTTCGTCTTGTCCAGGGTAGCCGTCGTACGGCAATTGATTCAATTCGAAGACCCTGTTCAAACGTTCATTTGACCCGCGAATATCAAAGCTGCGCTGGCCTTCCGTCCTCGCCACGTACCGCCCCACGAGCCGCACCGCCAAGTCCTCCGCATCACGCACAAAGGCGGCCGGGTCACGGTTTCGCAAATTCAGTGCAAAGGCTGGACTTCGCACCACCCTTCCTCCGTGAAAAGGCATCTGGCGAGGGCACACTTCGCCCAACGCCCAGCCGTGCGCCAAGGGCCAGACCCCGTACGCCACAAACTCTTCAACTAAATCACGACCACTGCTCTGGCCGGCGGCGCATCGAAGGGCCCCTTCGTCTGCATCCTCTTCTGCCACTTCAAAGGGCGGATACGCAGAGTAATAGTGAGAGCACATCTCAGACACGGGCAGTCCTTCATGGCCTTCGACAGTAGCCTCAGCAACGTAAAAAAAAAATTCATTCCAATTGCCCCACTTGTTGCGGGCGCACGGAACCAACTCCACTACTGGCATTGTGGTCTTGCCGGTCTTCGGCGTGAATGTGCACGACCCAAACTGGGCAACTCCGTCCTCAATCACCCTCTTCTGCCAATGCAAGCAGTAATTCTTTGCAAAAACTTCAACCGACGGCTGTCCGCCGTACGAAGTCGTCGCCCAGACATACTTCGCCAGCGCCACCACGGCGTTCGGTGTCAGCTGATGAATTTGAACGTTGAATCTACGCAGGACTTCGCCAACAAACCGGTGCGCAGGCAAGCGGAGACCGGCGACGAAGAACGCCTCAAAAACAACCAACTCACCCTCCGGCTCGGGGACTTCCTCCGTCCCCGGAGCACGAGCGACTCCGCCGCCAAAGTAGCCCAAGCGCTGCATTTCTTCGACGCGGGCCGACGTCATCCGTGACACACCAAAATCAACAGAGTCGCCGGCGCGCAGCTCCTCCACCATCACGCCACTCAACGTCTCCTCAGACGAGGCGGCGGCCGGCGGCGTGGCGTCGGCGGAAGAAGAAGAGGATGGCATTGCTACGTACCGTCGGCGGCGGCGGGCGGTCTGCTTCACTCGAGCCAGATCTCCGACGAGCAAAGCGAGCAGTAGAAGAAGAGGAGCAGAAAGACGGCGGGCGGCTAGGGTTTTCACGGAGCGCGGAAGGCAAAGTGCAAACAGCGCCGTCCCCCGCCCCCCTTTATAGGCAGGGCGCGGCTCCTCGGGAAACCCGCAATCCCACAGGGCGCGACGCTTCGGAAAACCCGCAGTCCAACAGTACGATGTCCATCAACGGTCACATCAAAAACCCCCGCGGAACCACTTCGAGCGAGGGCAGCGTCTCCGCCATCTAGCGACGTCTTCGGCACCAGGTGACTTTGTCGAACTGGTCCCTCGGAGGGCAAATGTTGGAGCGAAGGCAGAAACGCCACCCTTCGCCCGAAGTCTCCACCGCTTAGCCCCCGCCCTGACAGGCAAAGCAGGCAGGGACACTCTTCGCTTGATCGACACCAGGGACAACATGGAGACCCTTCGCTCGATTCGGCACCAGACGAAGGCCTGCGGCAACGCCTCCCTACGGCGCGGCCTCGGTCGGCTCCGAGGCCCACATGAGGTCGGGCCCATTGTAACAGGCCCTGCGTGGCCGCGGTTGTGTTACGGGCCTAATTTGTAAAGGCGTACATGTAATTACAGCTTGTAACCCCGCTTCATAGGAATATTCTGGGGATAAACTAGGTACCTGAGGGCACATGCGTCCTTAACGCAAGGCGCCGTGCACTCGGATACCTATAAATACCCCCGCACAGTGCCCGTGAGAGGCCAGATTAACAGAGCTTTTGCCATCACGCGCGAGTGCCCTGTTGCCATCTCCATTCACCCGTGTTGGATCTCCTTGCTGTCGAGAGACAGTACCAACAGGTCAGCTAGCCGAGCCATCTTTTCCTTCTTCCTTTGCACTTGCTGATGGAGCATCTCCATATTCCTGATCTCTTGGTCCAAGTCGTCCTCCTGGGGCGTTGGACTGGTGGCCTTCCTCTTCTGGCTTTGGGCCTCTCGAAGAGAAAGGGTGTCCTGGTTCGGGTCCAGCGGCTGCAGAGCGGCAGCCCCTGTTGCTGAAGCTTTCTTTGGCGGCATGACGAAGGTCGATGCTTGCCGAAGGTGGTCGAAAAGGGTTCACCGGAGGTGGGCGCCAATGTTGGGGACTTGTTCTCAAATGCTTTAAGTTAAGAACAAGGCAACACAGAGAATGTTAAACGTTACAGTCCTTCGTCCTTCGAAGCATTATTTCCCTTGGGATATAATGATCTTCGGACGAAGGTTGTGAAGGACATACCTTCATCGATGCAACATATAATGGTGAAGAAAGAATCATATAAAACATAAAAGATAATATAAACAGTCATATGTTATTATTAGCTCATTTCTATTTTATCACTATGGGAAAATAGAAATGATAACAAATTACAAGTGTACCTTCGGCCTGAAAGAAGGTAAAAATACAAGCGTGGCGCGAAACTAAATACCCAGTCAGCGTGAACAGTACGGGAGCACTGTTCATCTATTTATAGGCATGGGATGCAGCCCATGTAAAATTACACCCATGTCCTTTACATTTGCTAATAACTCTATATTAATCCGTCGAGGTCTAAATAGCCTTTTCATCTTTAAGTCAGTTTCCTTTTCTGTTATCATGCCGAAGCTCTTCTGCGCACAGCTTCGGCTCTGCGCCATCCTTCGTATTCCTTTTGTGCTTCTTCACACTGTGGCTTTAACTCAAGTCCGAAGATACCTGTTCATGCATTATACTTCCAGAAACATTGTTAAATCATGTTTTTGAGGACCTTCGGAAGCCGAAGGCCCCCAACATTCCTCATGATCGCTCTCACTCTTGGAATAAATAAGAATATCGTCGATGAATACTATGACGAATCTGTCCAAATACTCCATAAACACCTTATTCATCAAATTCATAAAATAAGCTGGTGCATTAGTTAGTCCAAATGACATAACCGTGAACTCATATAAGCCATATCGGTCGAGAAAGCTGTCTTGGGAATATTCGATGGCCTAATCCTCATTTGATGGTAACGTGATGGGAGATCAATCTTCGAGAATACCCTAGCACCTCTCATCTGATCAAATAAATCCTTAATACGGGGTAACGGGTATTTGTTCTTCACAGTAACATCAATAAGGGATCTATAATCCACACACATCCTTTGTGATCCATCCTTCTTCTGTACAAATAGAACCGACGCTCCCCAAGGTGAGGAACTTGGACGAATGTACCCAGCCTCTTGTAACTCTGTTAACTGCTTCTTAAGTTCCTTTAACTCTTCTACCGACATCCTATATGGCCGTTTAGAAATAGGAGCAGTCCTAGGTAAGAGATCAATGACAAACTCAACTTCCCTATCTGGTGGCATCCCTGGTAACTCCTCTGGAAAGACATCCGAAAAATCCCTAACCACATGGATGTTGTCACCAACAAACTCCTCAGCTATAAAGAACATCGCACGTCTAGAAGAGGTGGTTACTGCAATTTGAACTTGAAATCTTTCTCCTTTAGAGCTGGTGAGTTCTATAGTACCCCTACCACATTGTATAATGGCCTTTGCCTTTCTTAACCATGACATACCATGGATTAGATCTATACTGCTTGCCTCTAATATTATAGTAGTAGCTCCAAGTTCGCTTCCCATAATTGTTAATGTCAATCTATGTGTCATATGATTTGCCTCAACAGGCCCTTTAGGTGTAATTACTATCATTGGTTTTCTCATATTTAGCAGTGGTATCTCATTTGTGTTGGCATATCGAGCAGACATAAATGAATATGTAGCACCAGAATCAAATAATATGGTTGCAGGAATAACATTAATGTAAAACATACCAAGTGCGGCACCATTGGGAGTAGCATCAGCACTGACTTGATTAACCCTGGCAATAGAGTATCCCTTGCCGGATCCTGGAGTCTGCTGCTTATTCTGAACTAGAGTAGTAGCAATCCTCTGTGGGCAAACATTTGCATAATGTTCGGTCTTCCCACACTTGTAGCAAGTAGTACCTGCACTCTGTCCTAAAAACTTTGTCGAGGTGCCAGTGGGGGTAGCTTGACGAGTCGGTGGAGTCCTCTGAGGTGAGGGCTGAGCTAGGCGCTGGCCTCCGCTAGAGTGAATTGGTGTACCCTAAGGTGAACTGTAGTGTGGACGAACACTGCTGCTTCTCTGTCTTTGGGATATAGCCTTCCTCTTCAAATCTCCTAGCTGAACACGCTTGTGTTCAATAGCTTGAGACTTATCGAGCAGCCTCTGAAATGATGGAAATGTATGTGCCACTAGAGCATACTGCAGGGGTCCATTGAGTCCTTCAATGAAGTGCTCCTGCTTCCTCTCATCTTCAGCAACCTCATCAGGTGCATATCTGGATAGCTGGATGAACTTGTCGTGGTACTCGCTGACTAACATACTTCCCTACTTCAGTGATAGAAATTCCTTCTTCTTAATCTTCATCAGTCCAGCTGGTATATGATAGTTCCTGAACTGCATAGCAAACTCTGCTCATGTGATGGTATTAGCAACATCGTGGGCAGTAGTGTATGAATCCCACCAATCAGCAGCAGGACCTATCAGACAACCAGATGCATAAAGAACCTTCTCCCGGTCAGTGCACTGTGCAATGTTCAACATCTTCTCTATAGACTTCAGCTAGTCATCTACGTCCAATGGATCAGGAGAACTAGCAAAGGTCGGTGGCTTATGGCTCATGAACTCCCGGTGCTTGTCCTAGGGTGGAACTGGTGGTGGAGGTGGAGGCAGTGGTGCTTGCTGATGTTGCTGTTGTTGTTGTTGTTGTTGTTTCTGCTGCACCCTTCTCTCCTGGCGTATCTCCTCTCGATCCTGGCGCAGCTCCCGACGTATCTCCTCTCGTTCTTGGCGCATCTCCTGGCGTTCTTGCCGCATTTGCGCGTGCATATCCGCCATAGTGTCTACCATCTGTTGCATCATCCTCATCTGAGCTGCAACTGTGGGATTAGCTCCAGCTGGTGGAGGCTGTGGAGGATCCATCTCATGTTGTTGTTGTTGTTGGGGTTGTCTAAATATCCTTCGAGTGTGTCGATTGGGAGGTACATCAATTCCACCACCCTTCATGGTATTAACCATCTGAGTTAGAAACATATGGTAAGAGAGAATAGTAGACAAGGCAGGTAGTTACGAATCATGTTACTTTGGGGGATTTATTAGCTAAGCAGATTAATGTTTTACCTACCAAAGCTAATTCATTACCTTATGGTGGTACATGCAAAGATGTCCATTTATAATATCTCAATCAACCAACATTTTTTTAAATAGAGAAAATAGTTTTAAATTTTGTCTTAGGTTTCCTACATCTTAACAATGTCATAAATGTAGGATTCCAAGGTGTGAAATCCATCTTGTCTTAGAGTAGAAAAGATAAGAGTAATCAGAGTATGACAGCACAAGGTGCGATAGGATCAAGATAAGATAAGTATAGAATGAATCAGAGTAAGGTAAGTAGGTAAGGGTTTTGTCCATTTCTATCTAGGTTTCGTCCTACAGTCAACATTCCTCTGATACCACTTCTGTAACACCCGAATTTAAGGAATAAAGCTGGGTGCTTCTCATACATGCGCCAAGAAGACAACATATATAATAATAGAGTGTATAGAGATAAATGTCACAATAACATTAGGGTATTTATTACATAGCAGAAGTCTTACAAAATAAATGATAAATATAAAACGAACTAAGGATCATCCTTGGCGCCATATGTCAACTGGGAAACGCCACCTAGATCAGATCAAACTCCTCGTTTTGCGGCTCCTCCTGAACCACCTATTCTTCTCTTGTGTGTGTGTGGGGGGGTGTGAGACAGCAAAGGTGAGCTCACACATGATCATAGCACAACAAGTTGTGGGGAAACCAATGAGCATGAACTCACCAAAGGTGGGAGTTCGTGCGATGAGTAAGGCTAATCAACAACAGGGGTTATAGTTGAGCATTGCTTTTAATAAGTTGGTCAAAATTTTATTAGCAGTTACTAAATGTAAGTAAATACCAAACCTTAATAAAAGTAATAGAACAAAATTAATACATAATCCCATGCAATGCAAATGACAAATTGAATTTAAGTTCCATAAATTAATCATGCAAGAGTCCTGAGCTGCTCATGACCGTGAGCTCGGCTAGTATACCAGTTTTACACTCTGCAGAGGTTGTACCCTGTACCACAAGTCGTGTATCCCATGTCGCCAGGGTTTGCAAGGCCCTTAGACACTACCGAGGTGAATGGCTAGGGATCCACTACGAGGCCTTTACAAAGTTCTACTAGCTTCCGAGAACCCGCTACAGTTTATGGAAAGAGCACTTGCAAGAATCCCCCGTCTAACCGCCATCGCAGCAAAATCAACCCGAGAACCTCCTTGCATGCAACTCCCCTACTTCCCTTGCCCCTTTTGGGTAAGGTAGTCTTCCACTAGCTTTCCTAATTAGTCAGCCAAGGGCATCCCATTCCACCCTTGTGGTGGCACATGTTTCTCAAGTCAAGCTCCATGTTCCAATTAACATTAATGATCTTAACATGACCATAAATAGAATAATAAAATAATTGGAACATGGATATAATGAAATATTATCCCAAAACCTTGTAAAACAATAGCAAAACTACCCAAGTGATTCAGGGATAACAAGGTAAAGTGAAAAACAGTCTAGGGTGACCTATTGGGTCCCATCAAAATTAAACCTATGCATGAATAAGTGATATTAAAGAACATTATTGGGTAAAAAGTGGTCAAGGGCACAACTTGCCTTCAATGAGCTCCTGCTCAGCTACTTCTATCTGCTGGTCACCAGGATCCTCAGCCACAGGCTCTTCTACTCGCCACAATACAAACAAGCACAATATATAAAGAAAATTAACATCACACCAAACATGTAAACAAAATACATAGTAATAATCTACACATTATAATAAAATCCTAGGAACATGAATCATTAATTTTGGAGTTATAGATTTTAAGATATGAATTTCCAAAGGTTTTATGTGCTTGAAATAGGATTAAGTGAGAAATTATTTTTCCTACTGTTTTCATGTCAAAACAGAGACTCTACATGATAGAGAATAATATTACAAAATTTTAGAAACTAGAATGGATCAATTTGGAGTTCATATGAATTTTCTATAGAATAAACAAGTTCTAGGAATTCTTCTTATATTAAAAATCAATTTTTGTATTTATTTACCTATTTTTATATGTTCTCTGGACCGAGCTTCAATTAAATCGAAACACAGGGGGTCTGGTATAAATATTATTAAGACACAGGGCACCCCTCAATTGGACGGCGGGTTCAATCTAAAATAATAGGTGGTCTCTTTTGTAAGAACGACAAGACGAAGGGGTATCCTCTATTGTGGGCCAGACAATCCAGATCCTGCGGCCTAGATTAGATCCTAGCTATTAAACACTAGCATGCGTTTACAACCATCGGATGCCCGAACTACGGTCTGGATCAAAATGACCGAGGCGCTCGAACACCCGTCCGATCCCCATCCGACGGCACTGATTAACTTCACGAAGCGGTATGATGAGATCTAATCGCAACCGTCGAACCCGAGATCTATGGCGCACACTCTCTTCCCCAACCCAACACTTGTGCACGGCGGCGCCGTTCCCAGTGTGCGGTGGCGCCATCACCGGCACATGCAATCCATGCCACCGCGCACTAATACGCCCACCCGAGATGTTATACGCGCAACCGAGGATGATTCAAATACAAGGAATGAACTTATAGGGGAAAGAACATGCACACGGGGTCTGACCTCGGCATTGGGCGGACCGAAGGTTTGGTTGGAGTTTGCCGGTGAATTCCCAGTCGCCACGCCCTTGTCTGACCAACGGTGACCCCGCACGAGAGCGGCGTTCCAGAATGTGCACACCGCCCATAGGCTTGAGGCACGACACCGGCAAGCGTGCAACTTCACCACGACGGGATCCTGAGCTCCCCTTCTCTTGCTACGATGGACGGCGATGGTGTCCCACGAGCACGGGTACGGTATGACTCGCGGAAAGGCGAGTGAGGGAGGTCTTCATTGCGCTTTTATGGGGGCAAGGTGAGTCCGCATCACGGGGAGGAGTCTGTTGTGGCCGCGGTGAAAGGGAAATAGGGTCAAACCTTTTCCTAAATGATTTTGGTGGTTGAATTGCCCAACAAAAACAATTGGACTAACTAGTTTGCTCTAGATTATGAGTTCTACAGGTGCCAAAGGTTCAACACAAACCAATAAAAAGTCCAAGAAAGGGTTCAAATAAAAAGAGCAAAAGACAACCGAAGGCTGCCCTGGTCTGGCGCATCGGACTGTCCGGTGTGCCACCGGACAGTGTCCGGTGCACCATCGGACAGTGTCCGGTGCACCAGGGAGATCCTCTCTGAACTGCTCAGCTTCGAGAATTTGGGGAGCCACTTCGCTATAATTCATCGGACTATCCGGTGTAGACCGGACTGTCCGGTGTGCCAGCGGAGCAACGACTAACTGCGCCAATGGTCGTCTGCAAAAGTCTACAGTGAATAGTGAACAGTGCAACTGCGCGCGCAGAAGTCAGAGCAGGCGCCAGAAGGCGCACCGGACAGTGAACAGTGATTGTCCGGTGCACCATCGGACTGTCCGGTGCCCCCACCTGTCAGAGCTCCAACGGTCGAACCCTAACGGTTGGGTGACGTGGCTGGCGCACCGGACAGTGTCCGGTGGTGCACCAGACTGTCCGGTGCGCCATACGACAGCAGCCCCTCCCAACGGCCACTTTGGTGGTTGGGGCTATAAATACCCCCCAACCACCACACTTCAAGGTATCCAAGTTTTCAGCCATTGCATTCAATACAAGAGCTCTAGACTTCACTCCAAGACACAAACAAGAGATCAAATCCTCTCCCAAGTCCAAAGTTGTCGCACCCGGTTTTGAAGGTAAACCGAATGCGAACCATGTACGTGCCAGGATCAGTAATTCACGTACACAGCGATTACATAAATGACTCATCATAGCACAATGCTTCGAATTACAATAAAGAGTAAGTAATAATATTACAGACTAGAGCCATTTACATAATATAAATCAAAGTACACAGAATCAAAACGTAGCCAACGTAAACAACCCACCACAGGCAGCTGACTGGGGAGGTCGCTAGCCTAATCCTTGAACTCGTCGAAGTCCTGGAACTCCTGGAGATCTGCCTTGATGCCTTCTTCTTTACCTGAGCATAGATTGCACCAAAGGCAACCCGGTGTTTTGTGAAAGCAAGGGTGAGTACACATCAACGTACTCAGCAAATGTCCTGTTTGGCTGAAGTGGACTAGCTTTATGTGGGGTTAAGTCAAGCAGTTGCTTTTAGTTGGTCAGGTTATTATTACTAGTAGAAAGCCATGTTTTAGCATTAACCCAAGTTATTAACCCAAAGTACCCTTTCCAAACGGAAAGAATACCACTTACCATTACCATAGTCAATACCAAAACCATCATTCTCATCACCACCTGTAATCCAAACATCTCTGATCAAGTATCTCTAATCAATGGAGCTCCCTTGGCCGCTCATAACCACGAGCACGGCTGACATATCAGTTTGATAACACTCTGCAGAGGTTGCGCACTTTACCCACAAGTCGTGATTCCCTCTCTAGCCCGGGCTTGCAAGACCCTTGTTCACTCCCAAGGTGAATGGCTAGGGATTCACTACGAAGCCTTTACAAAGATTCCCTGAGGCTGTAGCCGCCCGTTAGGTTTCCTAAATGCACCGCACTCCTCTCCAATGGGGGAACCAACCTTGGCAGAGTGAGCCGCATACACCGAGCCCCATTAACGGCACGACGGCGAAGCGAACTACACCTTAGTTCCTCTAATTATTCAGCTAAGGGCGTCCCATTTCACCCTTATGGTTGCACTGTTTTCCCGAGCGGTTATCCAATGAACAGGTCCTTACAGAGAGGCACTCGAGAAACCGCTCGAGCCCCCTATGTATCACCCGTCCAACATCATAATCATAATGACAACATCGTATCATAAGTGTTCACATCATGTTCATTGATTAAAGTAAAGCAATAGCATGAATCTAACCATAGTAGCCTAAAAGGTAATCAAGGACCAAGTAAATAGAAAGCTAGTCAATTCTTAGGTTGTTCATAGTATGCGGGACAGTGAATTATAAAGTAAATGAGACATAATGGGTCAGAGGACACTTGCCTCCACCAACTGACTGCTGCTCAGGGGCTTCTCCTGCAAGTTCTTCGGGCTCCTCAACCAGATCGTTCTCTATGCGAGCGCAAACATACATACATCCATCCATTCATATTAGGAAGTAAACAGTACACCATACAAGAGAGCAGATAAGTCTAATATGCATAAGATATGACATACGAAATTGCATTCGCCATGGCTAGAAAGAGAAGGGGGAAAGTCTCGCAGTGGTCAAAGCTATAATCGAAGCGTATAACGGGCAAATACATAACTAGTCATTATGTGATCTAGTTCCGCTTAGTTCCAATAACAAGTATTAGTCACATGCACTAATAGAATTATAACCATTTTCAATTGATCAACATTAAACAAGGTAGATAATTAACTAACGTAACCAATTTCTAAATTGAGTTTCCATTTATTAATTAAATAACGCGATCATTACGCATGGAATACATGGGGGGTAGACGGGCACATCTAGGGGGTAGATGAATGTCGTCGGGACCCTGACGACGCGCTGCGCACAAGCCACACAACCGGCTAAACAAGGTGCGCAGAAAGGCGCATGCGACAGCGCGCGTCGACAAACGAGGATCACTAACTGATGTCGTGATTAATCATGTTAATGTAAATTTATAAAAGCGCACTTAATACTATAACCTAGTCTTAATGCAAAAACTTATTTTAATACCCCACAGATAAGCAAATAATTAATTAGACCATGTGTTGCGACAAAGAATAATGCTACTAACGTGTAATCAACATTAATATAAAGTTAACACAAGTGAAGCACATCGAGACAGGTCTATGGCGCAAAATTTAATAAATAACCAACGATTCATAGATTTAAACGACATGGCACATTTCTATTGGACGAAAACGAAGCTATACCGGGAGTCGCAGAGGGCGCAAGCACAGAAGATCTGGATGCTAGGATTTCCTGTGCTCTTCTTCAACCCGCAAAAACTGCGCGCACGAAGGAGGCGACTGACCTGCTAGAGCATGGACGACGGCACGACACACCACAGCGCGGCCAGAGCAGGCGCTCGGCACAGGGTGCCGCGACGCTGGGCCTGGATTGCACGCATCGCGGCGTGAGGGTTGGCCGAACTCGCCAAGGCACGCGACGGCTGGGGGGAGCTGCTGCGCACACGGCTGGACGGGCATGCTAGGGCGAACACGCTTGCACGCGTTGAGCTGCGCAGCTGCGCCGGCGAGCGCGGGCTAGGGCACGGGGCACGCGAGCGGCTGGGCGAGCGGCGCTGCGCAGGGGGCCGGGCCACGCCACGCCATGGCCAGCCGAGGCCGCACCGCGGACGCCACAGCCGCGCGCCGGGCGGGCCCTGCCGGGCACCGCGCGCCACGCGGGGCGCCATGGCCATGCCAGGGGAGAGCGAGGGGGCCGCGGCTAGGGGAGGTAGAGGGAGATGGGTGCCATCGGGGCTGGTCGGGGCGGGCCAGCGTGCCGGGCAGGCTGGCCTCGCCGCGAGCGCCGCGAGCGCGCCACGCTAGGCGGCCGCGAGCTGCCACGCCGGGCCGTCGGGGGCCACGTCCGCACAATAGGAAAAAAGAAGGCGCGATGGCCAGGGAAAGAGAAGGAGAGAGCGGGAGAAGAGGAGAGAGAGGTTGGGCAGGGGCGGTTGGGGAAGATGGGCAAGGGAGGGGCGGCTTGGTGGGTGGGCGAGCGCGGCGCGCGGTGGCTGGGCGAGCGCCCAGGGAGCGGCGGCGCGCTAGGGTTTGGGAGAGCGCGGCCGCTGGGCTGCGGGAGGGGAGCTGGCGCGCTGGACTGGGGGGCTGCGGCTGCGGGTGGGCCGGGGGAAGGGGGAAGCGCTGCTGGGCCGAAGCGAAGGGGCCAGCGCGTAGGCCAGGAGCTAGTCCGTGGGCAGGCCAAAGGGAGAAGAGGGGCTTATTCACTTTTCTATTTATTTTATTTTTATCTATATTTTGAATTTGATTTGGATCTCAGATTCGAAATTCAAATACAAAACACGCTTCATGAGTTTTAAATGGATACACATCAAAACACATCGTCACACCAAAATAAATACCCCAGCATGCGATGCGACAATCATCATTCTATTAGGGTTTTATTTTACTACACTTAACATATAGATGTATAATACACAATAACTTCTCAATATACGAAAAAGAGAAGTAAAACAAAGAAAGGAGAGGGTAACACCTGAATTTGGTGAGTATTAGAAAAGAAATTTTATACCCCCAAATTTAGGGTGTTACAAAAGTTCACTCCAATCAAATAGTGACTAGTGAGAGAGAGAGATACTTGTGTTCATTTGAGTTCTTGCGCTTGGATCGCTTTTCTTCTTCCTTCTTTCTTGTTCCCATGTCAATTGTAATCAAGGCAAGAGACACCAATTGTGTGGTGGTCCTTGTGGGGACTAAGTGTCCCGATTGATTGAGAAGAGAAGCTCACTCGGTCTAGGTGACCGTTTGAGAGAGGGAACGGGCTGAAAGAGACCCGGTCTTTGTGACCACCTCAACGGGGAGTAGGTTTGCAAGAACCGAACCTCGGTAAAACAAATCACCGTGTCATACTCTTCATTTGCTTGTGATTTGTTTTCGCCCTCTCTTTCGGACTCGATTTTATTTCTAACGCTAACCCCGACTTGTAGTTGTGCTTAAAGTTTATAAATTTTAGGTTCCGCCTATTCACCCCCCCTCTAGGTGACTTTCACGCGGGTTCTACAGGGAGGTGGTTCACAGCAGCGGCGGGAGAAGGATGACGAGTGGGACCTAGGGGCCAGTTGACGGCCGCAATACTTACGCGGCTGACGCGTGGGCCAGTGGTGCAGTGGCGGTAAGCGCGCGGAGACTAATAGCTTGAGTGGCCATTGGGGCCCATGTGTCGGTGCGCTCCGGTGGATGTGGGAGAGATAATGGGTCGAGGAAGGTTTTGGGCTGGCTTTCCCAGTTGGGCCGTAAAGGGGAATTTTGGCCCAGGTAAGCTCTCCTTTTCCTTTTCTTTTATGTTTTATTTTCTGTTTTCCTTTTATAATTATTTTGAATCCAATTTGAATTTGAATATGAGTTTCAACTTTGAGTCCATTATACAAATTCACACTCTAGTGTTGGAATGATATATTTTTTATTTACTTATTTTATCTACACCATATTTATTTTCTTCTCTTTTCTAGATTCAAGAAATTCTTTTAGATTCTAAATTCCCTTTTTGGACTTTAATATTTTTCTTGTCACATCATTTTTACATTGTCACAAAATGCACACAAAATAATATCCAGCATGATGCACAGGTTATTTATGTGTTCTTTGTTCGAATTATCCACTTTTAACTAGTGTTGATCACATGTAATGAATAGTAGAGGCCACAAACTATTGAGATCATCTCTATTCTCTTTATTACACTTTTGAGTATTACATCTTGCTTAGAGTTTCTCAATCAATTTGCGAATTACTTTGGGAGCCAACTCAAATCTATCACAATCAAGAGAACTAGAGAGACGGGAGAGGAAGAATCAAATTGCAAAGAATGTGATCAACACAAAGACACGTGAGTGATTTGTTTCCTGAGGTTCAACTCCAAAGAGTTTAAGCCTCGGTGAGCAGTCCACAAAAGATGGGTCTCTTTCAACCCTTTTCCTCTCTCAAACGGTCATGAAGACCGAGTGAGTTTTCTTAGGGATACCAAGTCCCACAAGGATCTCCACACGAAGAATGGAGTCTCTTTCTTTGCTTTACAATCAAGAGAATGAGGAAGGGAGTGAGAATGAAAACTCGAATCAAGAACACAAGAACTCGCAACCTCCAATTGCACAAGCTACAAAGTCTCTCAAACACATATCGATTAAATGCGGCACTGGATTGGCTTTGGAAGCATGGAGATGTTGCACTTAATGTGTAGTAGGTTGGATGAGTATTATGTCTTCAATAGGCTGGTTGGGGTATTTATAGCCCTCAACAACTAAAGATCCATTGGAGAAAAGTTGCATTTAATGGACAATCTATGGGTGCATCAGACTGCCTATAGTGTTGGTCTGGTGCACCAATGGACCATGCCAGTCTGCCACCATAGGTTACCGTTGAGCTTGTCAGTCGATCGTTGGCTTCTTATCAGACGATCTGGTGTGCCACCGGTGCACCAGCCCAAAAACACCATTTTACATGCTCCTTGTGTAGATGGTCCGAATAGCCAACAGAACGATCCGGTGTGCCAGCTGCGAATTGGCCAAGTCTGTCCCCTCTGCTCGGACGGTTTAGTGCCTCCGACAGCAGCCTAGTTTTTTCTTATTTGTCCAAATCTTCTCAAAATATTTTTGACTAACTTTTAGAACATTCCTATGACTTAGACAAACATATTTAGTGACAATCCAACTGGTCTAAGTCATGATTCTTGGACTTTTTGTTCTCTCCAACTCAGAATCCTAATTTTGCTCAAACTAGCTCAAAAAGAGTGATTTTGCAAATTTGAACTAACCAACCTCCTTAAATGTATCGAATAGGTTCCTAGGGGTGTATACAACTTATCCAAAGTGTAGAACTAGGCAGAGTTCCTCTATTCCAAGTTTTGCCCCGTTGTGGTTGGTTTTGAACTGCTTTTGACTTAGAATTTGATTTGTTGAACTTATGAACCTATGAATCAAAGACTAGGCAAACTAGTTAGTTCATAAGGTTGTGATGGTCTTCAAGCACCAAAAACAATTAGATAAAATGGTTAATTCCATTTTCCTTTCACCAATATGTATTTAGCAACTTGCTAAATCTAGGTTTAAGGAGTTATTTTGTAGGAAACTAGTGGAGATGCTCTAATATATGGCATCTTCAAGGGAAGACCCAAACACTCTTGATCTATTTTCTTTTCCTTCCAATACCTAATTATATGACTAGAAGGAGTGAATGGAAGCCAATAAAATCTTTGCTCTTCAACAATCTTGACTTGCTTCCCAATCACTCACCCGAACCGCTAAGACACCAAAACCCCACAAATGATCTAAAATCAAGAACACACCAGTCAACTACTGATTGAATGCTTGAATAAGTTTCCAAAGTACGCATGAATCCGAGGAAACAACCTGGTCGAAAGATGTTTGCTCATATACCCTAAAGGGACAACTCTCTACCATATAAAGCATCAGTTTCCACAGTTTCAAACCTAGTTGTTGGCTCTACATTAACACTCATATATATATATATATATATATATATATATATATATATATATATATATATATGAGTTACAATAGTTACAGGAAGCCCTAGCCGCCCCTAGTCCACGCCCTACGACCTAGGGGCATGTAGTCGGGCGCGTCCTGCTGCCATGCACCAGGTCAAACCTCCCTACACGCGTCAGTCAAACCTCCGGTCAAACACCGAACCCCCCGCATGGGACGCAAGCATAAATTGTGGTTTTATTTTTCTTTTTGCAAATAGCGTAAATATTTAACAGAAATAGTGTAAATAGTTAATAGAGATAGCATAAAAACCCTTCCAGACACTAGACCACGTCCACACGCAGGTGCATGCATGCAGATTTTTATTGTAGATCCGATAATTATGGCAGATTGTAGTAGTTTATATTGCATGTGCGTAAATTTTGGATGACATTTTCGTTTCCACTGCATGCGCACAAAAAATGGATGGCTCCATAAATATATGATCGCTCCAACAGCCATGCAACTAGGCTCGTTAGAATCAGATTATGATATATACTGATACTAATTATGCTACACGATGTAGATATTTATGTAATTCGGTACATGCGTAAAAATATATTTCCTGCTGCATGTGCACAAATTTAGGTGTGCAGTAATATGCGATGAAATAAAATGGGATTGATATGCATGGAAACAAAATTTTTTATTTAAATACTTTATTTCCTCCATAAATATAGGATCACGCCAATAGCCATGCATTTAGGCTCGTTGTAACCAGTTTATGATATATACTAATAATAATTATGCTACACGGTGTAGTTATTTATGCAATACTATACATGCATAAAAATCTGGCATGCGGTTCAATGGTGGAAGCATTTCCATGTTTGAGCATTAAAACCTTCAGTTTCGAGCGTATACACATGTAGTTATGAGCGTAAATACTGATCTAACAAGCAAGCGATTCCTATTTTTATACAGATCCAATAATTATAGAAACCATTAGGCAGATGCATGTGGTTCCTATTTTTATGTAAATCCAAAAATTATGGCAGGTCGTGGGAGTTTCCATTGCATGCGCCTGAATTTTGAATGGCATTTTCGTTCCTACAACATACACGCAAAAATTGAATGCCTAATATCGCGTAAAGCATAAAATGTTATAGAAAGTTGCATAAATATCTATATCATACATCATAATTTAATAAAAAAATTATAGTAAGGCTCAACCAATAGTCACATGCATAAACAAAGGATTGGAAGAGGTCGTCGACGGAGGACGCCGTCGAGTCCATTGGATCGAAGGAGTTGGTCACCGAATGACACCCGAACCATCATACAGATCGCCGACCCTCGCAGCCCACGCCTCACGCGACTGTCGGTGCCACCGAAGCCACCTGTGCCTCGCATGGCCACCGCTACCGAAGACAGCGGCGCCTCACGCGATCGCCAGAGGGGGCCATCATTGTCGTGCGTGCGTGCGGAGCCACCGCTGCACGAGCCTCTGGCCACTTGCACCTCCCTAGGCCATGGCTGACGCTCGCTCCACTGGGCCACCGTCGTCGCTGCTCACGCCTCGAGTAACCGCTATCGACGAGTGAGGGGACACGTCGTTCGCTCGCGCCTCCTTGAGCCACAGTCGGTGCTCGTGCCTCCAGATTCGCTGTCGCAGCTCATGCATCGAGGAACCGCCACCGTCGCTCATGCGTTAGGATTGGGGCATCAAAAATGAACCCTAGCGATCTGCGACTTATTTTAAAGACGTCGGGACCTAGTTGGGTTGGACCGTGTAGCCTAGTGTCTGGCCTAGGCTTCCTCTCGTTATGAGAAGCCCATGGATATATATGTATATATATAGGGTTGAGGTAATGGAAGCCCTGGGCTTCCATTATTGGAGAGAGCCCCGGCCAGGGCAAGTCCGCGGAAGCAGGGCGACGTGTCGGGTGGTGGGAGTACCGCGCGGGTGCACCGGGTCGTGGTGGGGTCGAGCGTGGGGTGTTCCGCGTTTATGCATACAAATTTTGACGGAAACGGCTGCGTAAATGGGCATAGTGGGGGTGCCGTGCGGGTGCGTCGGGATCGTGGTGGGGTTGCACGTGGGTCGCGCGTTTATGCATGTAACACCCTGGGATCCACAAACACCCCAGAATGCTACTAAACTACACATCTAACATTCGTATATAAAATTTCGACAGCATCTCCTTTCAAAATTGCATAAACGGGGAAGCAACAAAGTATAAATAGATATCATGATAAGAAAACATAATAGACATTAATAGTCTGCTAGCAATTGGAAGACAACCATAACGGCATGAGCTAAATTAACCAGTGCGCACAACTAGTTAGAAACAAACATCCTTTGACAAGAAGCTTCTAATTAAATCATGACTGCACCTAAGCAGCGTTATTATAAGAGTGAAGGTGGATGTGCTGCTACTTCCCACTTTCCTTGATGAGCAACAAGCACCTGCATTGAGTAATGCAAGAGTGAGATGAAACATCTCAGCAAGCGAATTATTTTGACGAGATATTTAAACCACAAATTGAATTCATCAACATTTTAAAAGAGTCACAATTAAAATCAGAAATACTTGTAGATATAGAACTCAGTAGTCCCACTATAACCAATACCATCTCATTTCCTCAAACAACCACAATAGGTTCTATAACACTTCCCTGCGTCAACAATACCTGCAAATATCACTTCAATGTATGCATAGGAATGCAATGTGTAGGTACTCTATCTTCATACCTCTGAGGGTATAAAACCACATCATCTGCAAATATCACTTCAATGAATGCATATGAATGCAATGCATATGTCCTCTGCCTTCATACCTCTAAGGGTATGAAGTCGCATCGTACCCCTCCTCGGGCAACGTACGATGCTAAATTGTACCGGTACGGTCGGACCATAGGTCACGACAAAACTTCAGATGCAAATGAGTCATGCAATGTATATGGCATGCTGCATTTATCAATAAACTTCACTTCCTTCAGATACAATACAAACCTCAAATAATACTTTATTTACTTTCCAGGGTGTGAATTAATCTCATGAATCATACTCGAATCATAATCATCATCAATATATGATTGAGCATCAGTATAATGCAAGCAAGTAAAGCATCACCATAGAGTCCAATTATGAAAGAATCCAATACTTCTGAATATTAGAGTGTAGGCAATAGAAATAACAGGTCAGAACGGAAGCAACCACCACTACATTCACTTGCCTTCATCGAAGAAGAAGAAATGTACTAGACATGATCTGGAGTGTAGCCACCTGCTAGCGGGCATAAAACTTAGTACAAATATTTCACAAACATTTGCCATCAATCAACAAAACACTCCTACACTTGAAACCAAGACCCAGTGGAAAGACTCCCTCCCTGAACCACATGCCATACAGCAGCAACGCTGTTTGTTAATTTTGTATCTTTAAAATTAAAATAGCAGTGATATCAAACAAATACTCTAGGAATATCTACACAAAATACTCTACAACTTCAGTATTCAATGGATAATTAAATTCTGCAATCTACAAGTTCTAAAACATCTGACAAGATAACTGACTGAATCTGTTTTAGACAGCAGTATGGTTAACTTTAAAATTCGATATCTCCCAAATACTGAACCAAAAATTATGAAATTCTGCTGGAATTAAGAACTTTTATCCCTCTACAAAAGTCTCCATAGTTGGAAGAGCCAATTCGGCCATTTACTAGATGAAACCCACCAGTGAACAGACCCACTCATTTTTGTCAGGCAAACAGGAACAGCCACAGTAAAACAAACATAACTGGAGTTTCACAAATCATATGAATGCACTCTTTAACAATCTGGAAAGCTTATGAAATTATCTACAACTTCTTTGACCAACCCACAGTTTAATTCTGTTGATAAAATTGCCTAACTCTTAAGAGAACAGATTCTGCACAGAATTATGAGACTGAAAAACTGCTATAATCAAACTACCATAACTTTCTGTTCTGATGTCCGATTGAGGTGTTCTTCGCGGCCACAAAACGATCTACAAATTATCTACGACTCATATATATACTTTTTATTTTTTTGAGGCCACTAAGACCACAGAAAACTGGCATGAACAGAAACTGTCGAATCTGCCATTCTACAGAAATTAAATTCAAAATCAAAACCTAACCCCACACCTAATCCAACCTCTAATCCTTCAATCCACATGATCCACAACCTCCAAAAGTGTAACACCCGAATTTTAGGGGTCCAAAACCCGGGGTTAACATAAACACCAGGTATGCTGGGACCAAGTCTCATACATATGATGTATAGTGGCACAGGATCGAATGTCACAACTTTATATAAAACAGGAGTTCTATACAAATAAATAGTTACATTATAAGGAGACAACAGTCCAGCAACCCAAAAGTTGACTGGGAGACGACGACCTAGACCTCTCACGAACTCATCACAGCATCCTCCATGAGCATCATCCTGCAGTACCTGGTCTTGACCTGTGGTGTAGGTGAGACAGCAAGAGTGAGCTCACATACGTTCATCGCTCAACAAGTTGTGGGGAATAATGTGCATGAACTCGCCAAAGATGGGAGCTCACGTGAAGTGTAAGGCTTACCAAAGAAGATGGTTAGAGCTGAGCATTGCTTTTAAAGTTGGTCAAAATTTTATTAGCAGTTACTAAGTATAAGTAAATATCAACCCAATTAAATAGTAGAACAAAAGTAATAACAACATCACCTGCAATGCAATGCATATGACAAATTGAATTTAGTTCCATAGATTAATCATGTGAGGGTCCGAGCTGCTCATGACCGTGAGCACGGCTAGTATACCAGTTTTACACTCTGCAGAGGTTGCGCATCTTTACCCACAAGTCGTGTATCCCATGTCGCCAGGGTTTGCAAAGCCCTAAGACACTTCCGAGGTGAATGGCTAGGGATCCACTACGAGGCCTTTACAAAGTTCCACTAGCTTCCGAAAACCCGCTACAGTTTATAGGAAGATCCAGTGCAGGAATCCCTTGCAGGACCGCCATCGCAGCAAAATCCTCCCGAGGGCCTCCCTACACTGACCTCTCCCCTACTGCCCTTGCCCCTTTCGGGTAAGGTAGTCTTCCACTAGCTTTCCTAATTAATCAGCCAAGGGCATCCCATACTACCCTTGTGGTAGCACTGTTTTCCCGGGTGGTCGCTCCATGTTCCAATTAACATAATGATCTCATCATGAACAATAAATAACAACTGATAACAAAAGTGTAACCATGAATAGTGTATCTCCATACCCAAAACCACATATAGCACTAGCAAGTACTACCCAGAAAGTTCAGTGGTAAACAAGGTATAAAGATAGACAAACTAGGGTAACCTATTGGGTCCCATCAAAATTAACCTATGCAGATCATTATGATTAATCAGAACATGGCTAGGTAAAAGAAGTGATCAAGGGCACAACTTGCCTGGGCATTGAGATTCCAGATACCAGGATGAACTTCAGATGACACGTGACCTCACTGCTAGTCGTAGCAATTCAAACAAACATGGTATAGGCAAAATTAACATTACACCAAACATAAGAACAAAATACATAATAATAATCTACACATTAAGATAAGATCATAGGAAAAAGAATTATTAATTTTGGAGTTGTAGAATTCAAGTTATGAATTTCCTAAGATTTTAAGGTGATTATAATATGATTAAATGATAAATAAATTTTCTGACAGAGTTCATGTCAAAACAGTGATTCTAAATGGTAGAGAATATTATTACAAAATTTTAGGAATTGGAATGACTCAATTTGGAGCTAAAATGAATTAGTTATGAATTAATTAAGTTTCTGGATTTATTTTAACACTAAAAATCATTTTCTAAATCATTTTCTATGATTTTATAACTCTCTGGACTCGGCCTCATTTAATGGAAAACGCAGGGGGCTCAGGGTAAAATTACAGAGACACAGCGCACAGGATTTGTGGACGGCGGGTTGATTTCCTTAAAACCCGAGGGTTCTTTAGAAAAATACCCAGGCCGAAGGGGTATCGGGCCGTTCTGGCCGTTGGATCACACATGGACGGCTCGGATTAGATCTAGTGTAACCCGAACCGGTATACGATCCCAGCCGCCAGATCCGAGATCAACGGTCACAGTTTAATGAATTCTCGATCGAATCCCCGCCACCGGATACCGCATCAACGGTTGACATCAAACCCTCCTAGATCTAATCCCAGTCCTCCATTTAGATCCGACGGCTGCGATCACGTCATCACTCCCCGTCACCATCCACGGCCGCGCCGTCGCCCCAACACGGCGGAGCATCGCCGGTGAGGTCCAAATCCAGCGCACCAGTGCCCCAAGCCCAAAATTGACGGGTTCTACTCGTAAAGGAGATCAAGGCGAACTGGATGGAGTGCTTCTTACCGTGGATTGGTGACCGGTTGTTGCTGGCCACGGCGAAGGGCGGGTTGGCGGCAAGGAGGTTGCTCCGACGAGCAATTCGTGACCGCCAGGGGACTTGCTTCGCCCAAGAGGCCCCAAGCCAGCATCAGCAGTCGCCCAAGATCACCCCTATGCCCGGCGACGGTCGATTCGTTGCCCCAGTACGCTCCGAGCTAGCGGCGGCCGAGGAGGTCTTGCTCTCTCCTCCTCCTTCGTTCTCAGCGGACCGCACGGCGAGGGGAGGGTCACATCTACCTATATATGCGTCAAAGGGGAGAGTCCGAGCGGGGCGGGTCTGCGGATTTCAAGCGAAATCCCCGGCCGAGCTCAACTGCCCCGGCGAGCTCGGGTTTTGTTACAAGGGAGAGGGAAGAAGCTGACGCGTGGGTCCCGCGACTCAGAGAAACCGAACACCCGCGAAACGCCAGGATGGTGGGACCGTGCGGCAGTGAGGGAGCGGGGCGCGGACGCGAGGGAGAGGCTGACGGGCATGGCCCGCGTGTCAGTGACAGCGAGGACGCGCGTGAGGGGATGAAGTTGGGCCGCGCGAAGGCAAGCGCAGGTGGGCCGAAATGATGTCCGCCGGCCCAGTTAGGGTTTTTATCTTTTTCCTTTTTATTTTCTATTTCTTTTCCCCATTTTCAAATCCAATTCAAATCCAATTTGAATTCAAGTTTGAGTTCAAACTTTGTGAATAACTTGTCTTCAGTTTGAAAGGTATAATTTATTAATATAAGTGTGAAGGATAATTATTTTATTTTATGTAATATTTTTCTTAGTTCTTCCCTTCTCTTTCTCTTATTTCCCTTTTCTTTCCTATTTTAAATTTTGAATTCAAATTTAAATTCAAGCTTGTGACTAGTTCATCTGCAAACCATATCTGTGCAAGAACATATTTTATATATGTTTTAGTTCTTTTAGACAAGCTTTCAATCATATAGTAGAGATTAACCCATACCTTATTAGTTCTAGGGAAATCAAATTTATATTGTAAACTTATATCTATTAAGAAATAGTTTAATCCTAATTCTTTTATATATCCTAACCCAAAGGCAATTTAGATTATCTAAGTATCTTTAATTATGTATTTTTAACATATTCATGAGTGGAAACTTCTAAATTATGATTATCTTTAAGGAAAGGTGTTTTGATGTAAAGCCTTTGAGAATTTTTCCTTGTCTTCACAAGATTGAACTTTAGGGTGTTACAAATCCTACCCCCCTTAAAAATAATCTCGTCCTCGAGATTTGTAAGAAAGAGGATATAGGAAGAGTGATTTAAAATTTAGCTTTTAGTTTCTAATTAGTTCAAAAATCAAGAGTCTCCTTTTTTTTCATTAGTGGGTGATTAGGAGAGCATGGGTATGTACAGGTATGTCCACTTTACTATGTAGGATAGAAGATGTCTTTAGAGCATATATATATAGGTTTGGTTAAGAAAGTGTAGGGTAAGGAAAGACTCCATCCAAGATTTGTGGCTCTTGATTCATCTTGATGATTTAGCTTGATCTTTGAAGGCTTGGGTTGGTGTTCATCCTCCCTTGATGAAGTTGATCATCTTCTTCCTTGTCGAGGTTGAGCTGTTCTTTTTCAGACCTTGGTGTCTTCATTCTTGGGGTTACCACCAGAGTTAGGGACCTATGGTTTAAGATAGATTTGTGGGTGACAAGTAGGTAGAGCAGCTAGTTTAGTGGGTGGCTTAGGAGTTAAATGAGATTGGTCAAAATTTGGTTTGGTTGTTTGCCTCTAGATTGGTTGGATAGGTCATGTAACCTATTATGTGGGTCAAAATCTGGTTTGATGTCAAGTGGTGGTTGATAGATTATGCAATCCATTAAGACTTTATTGATTGGATAAGTTATGTAACTTGTTATATAGGTCGAGTTGTTGTGTATGGCCAAGTTGATATAAGTCTCCAAATTAGGCTTAAGTGATTTAGGAGTATGGCCTTATCCTTTGTACCAGCATTAAGTAACTTACATTAGATTAGATTGGATATGACTAGATGAGACTAGTTTAAAGTTAGATAGATCTTCCTTGGTAGGATATATTTTATCAGGATATGTTAAAATCACTGTTAGGTTAAAACAGAGGGGTTATGCAACTATCAGATGGGTAAGGTAGTTGCATATGGCTAAGTCGATCCGTCATTCTTGATTTAGTGCAGGGTGAACTAAGTTAAGACTTGTTCTATAGGAGTAGAGTCTAAACTATTTCATCAGTATTATCTAACATGTTTGATAAGTCACTTTCGATTAGATCATATTAGGTTAGATGAGATCTAAGTTAGATTGGTATGACTGGTTTAACTAGATAAGGTCTAATTAATTTGCACTAGATCATGGTTGATAAACTAGGGTGGATAAGTATGCTTATTAGGATAAGACAGATCCATAAAGGTAAGATAGAATCTTCTGAGGCCAGTTAGATCTATTAGGATAAGGATAAAATCTTTTCAAGATAAGATGAGTATCTTTTAAGATGAGATGGATCTATTAAGATAAGAGAGAATCCTTTTAAGATAAGAGGAATTGGTTAGAATGAGATCTTTTTTTAGGATAAGATAAATCTCTTAAGCTAGATATGTTCCAATGGGGATAATCTAGGTTGTCTAGTTATTTTATAAATATATTTTTATACCTATGTGTATACGCAGATGTAATTGTGGACGTTACTCCACAACCCATCACACACAATCAAAGATCCAAATCAGACAAGTATCATAAGAACAAACATTTAAGTGCATAAATACTCATAAAAATAGTTTTATTTTTGTTCCTAGGATTAGGTCTCCTATTCCTAAAGGTTACCTTAGGCACAGGCTTTCAAAGTGTGAAATCCAAGTTTGTCTTTAGAAAAGAAAAGATAAGAATAATCAGAGTATAGCGGAATTAGATGAGAAAAGATTAAGATAAGTTTAGACAAGAATCAGAGTAAGGTAAGTAAAGAATGGTTGTCCAGTTCTATCTAGGTTTCGTCCTACAGTCAACATTCCTCTGATACCACTTCTGTAACACCCGAATTTTAGGGGTCCAAAACCCGGGGTTAACATAAACACCAGGTATGCTGGGACCAAGTCTCATACATATGATGTATAGTGGCACAGGATCGAATGTCACAACTTTATATAAAACAGGAGTTCTATACAAATAAATAGTTACATTATAAGGAGACAACAGTCCAGCAACCCAAAAGTTGACTGGGAGACGACGACCTAGACCTCTCACGAACTCATCACAGCATCCTCCATGAGCATCATCCTGCAGTACCTGGTCTTGACCTGTGGTGTAGGTGAGACAGCAAGAGTGAGCTCACATACGTTCATCGCTCAACAAGTTGTGGGGAATAATGTGCATGAACTCGCCAAAGATGGGAGCTCACGTGAAGTGTAAGGCTTACCAAAGAAGATGGTTAGAGCTGAGCATTGCTTTTAAAGTTGGTCAAAATTTTATTAGCAGTTACTAAGTATAAGTAAATATCAACCCAATTAAATAGTAGAACAAAAGTAATAACAACATCACCTGCAATGCAATGCATATGACAAATTGAATTTAGTTCCATAGATTAATCATGTGAGGGTCCGAGCTGCTCATGACCGTGAGCACGGCTAGTATACCAGTTTTACACTCTGCAGAGGTTGCGCATCTTTACCCACAAGTCGTGTATCCCATGTCGCCAGGGTTTGCAAAGCCCTAAGACACTTCCGAGGTGAATGGCTAGGGATCCACTACGAGGCCTTTACAAAGTTCCACTAGCTTCCGAAAACCCGCTACAGTTTATAGGAAGATCCAGTGCAGGAATCCCTTGCAGGACCGCCATCGCAGCAAAATCCTCCCGAGGGCCTCCCTACACTGACCTCTCCCCTACTGCCCTTGCCCCTTTCGGGTAAGGTAGTCTTCCACTAGCTTTCCTAATTAATCAGCCAAGGGCATCCCATACTACCCTTGTGGTAGCACTGTTTTCCCGGGTGGTCGCTCCATGTTCCAATTAACATAATGATCTCATCATGAACAATAAATAACAACTGATAACAAAAGTGTAACCATGAATAGTGTATCTCCATACCCAAAACCACATATAGCACTAGCAAGTACTACCCAGAAAGTTCAGTGGTAAACAAGGTATAAAGATAGACAAACTAGGGTAACCTATTGGGTCCCATCAAAATTAACCTATGCAGATCATTATGATTAATCAGAACATGGCTAGGTAAAAGAAGTGATCAAGGGCACAACTTGCCTGGGCCTTGAGATTCCAGATACCAGGATGAACTTCAGATGACACGTGACCTCACTGCTAGTCGTAGCAATTCAAACAAACATGGTATAGGCAAAATTAACATTACACCAAACATAAGAACAAAATACATAATAATAATCTACACATTAAGATAAGATCATAGGAAAAAGAATTATTAATTTTGGAGTTGTAGAATTCAAGTTATGAATTTCCTAAGATTTTAAGGTGATTATAATATGATTAAATGATAAATAAATTTTCTGACAGAGTTCATGTCAAAACAGTGATTCTAAATGGTAGAGAATATTATTACAAAATTTTAGGAATTGGAATGACTCAATTTGGAGCTAAAATGAATTAGTTATGAATTAATTAAGTTTCTGGATTTATTTTAACACTAAAAATCATTTTCTAAATCATTTTCTATGATTTTATAACTCTCTGGACTCGGCCTCATTTAATGGAAAACGCAGGGGGCTCAGGGTAAAATTACAGAGACACAGCGCACAGGATTTGTGGACGGCGGGTTGATTTCCTTAAAACCCGAGGGTTCTTTAGAAAAATACCCAGGCCGAAGGGGTATCGGGCCGTTCTGGCCGTTGGATCACACATGGACGGCTCGGATTAGATCTAGTGTAACCCGAACCGGTATACGATCCCAGCCGCCAGATCCGAGATCAACGGTCACAGTTTATTGAATTCTCGATCGAATCCCCGCCACCGGATACCGCATCAACGGTTGACATCAAACCCTCCTAGATCTAATCCCAGTCCTCCATTTAGATCCGACGGCTGCGATCATGTCATCACTCCCCGTCACCATCCACGGCCGCGCCGTCGCCCCAACACGGCGGAGCATCGCCGGTGAGGTCCAAATCCAGCGCACCAGTGCCCCAAGCCCAAAATTGACGGGTTCTACTCGTAAAGGAGATCAAGGCGAACTGGATGGAGTGCTTCTTACCGTGGATTGGTGACCGGTTGTTGCTGGCCACGGCGAAGGGCGGGTTGGCGGCAAGGAGGTTGCTCCGACGAGCAATTCGTGACCGCCAGGGGACTTGCTTCGCCCAAGAGGCCCCAAGCCAGCATCAGCAGTCGCCCAAGATCACCCCTATGCCCGGCGACGGTCGATTCGTTGCCCCAGTACGCTCCGAGCTAGCGGCGGCCGAGGAGGTCTTGCTCTCTCCTCCTCCTTCGTTCTCAGCGGACCGCACGGCGAGGGGAGGGTCACATCTACCTATATATGCGTCAAAGGGGAGAGTCCGAGCGGGGCGGGTCTGCGGATTTCAAGCGAAATCCCCGGCCGAGCTCAACTGCCCCGGCGAGCTCGGGTTTTGTTACAAGGGAGAGGGAAGAAGCTGACGCGTGGGTCCCGCGACTCAGAGAAACCGAACACCCGCGAAACGCCAGGATGGTGGGACCGTGCGGCAGTGAGGGAGCGGGGCGCGGACGCGAGGGAGAGGCTGACGGGCATGGCCCGCGTGTCAGTGACAGCGAGGACGCGCGTGAGGGGATGAAGTTGGGCCGCGCGAAGGCAAGCGCAGGTGGGCCGAAATGATGTCCGCCGGCCCAGTTAGGGTTTTTATCTTTTTCCTTTTTATTTTCTATTTCTTTTCCCCATTTTCAAATCCAATTCAAATCCAATTTGAATTCAAGTTTGAGTTCAAACTTTGTGAATAACTTGTCTTCAGTTTGAAAGGTATAATTTATTAATATAAGTGTGAAGGATAATTATTTTATTTTATGTAATATTTTTCTTAGTTCTTCCCTTCTCTTTCTCTTATTTCCCTTTTCTTTCCTATTTTAAATTTTGAATTCAAATTTAAATTCAAGCTTGTGACTAGTTCATCTGCAAACCATATCTGTGCAAGAACATATTTTATATATGTTTTAGTTCTTTTAGACAAGCTTTCAATCATATAGTAGAGATTAACCCATACCTTATTAGTTCTAGGGAAATCAAATTTATATTGTAAACTTATATCTATTAAGAAATAGTTTAATCCTAATTCTTTTATATATCCTAACCCAAAGGCAATTTAGATTATCTAAGTATCTTTAATTATGTATTTTTAACATATTCATGAGTGGAAACTTCTAAATTATGATTATCTTTAAGGAAAGGTGTTTTGATGTAAAGCCTTTGAGAATTTTTCCTTGTCTTCACAAGATTGAACTTTAGGGTGTTACAAAAAGCACATAATTATAGGGAGGAACAAGGATCCCATCCTTACCTAGGGTTTTCCCTAAGAAAAATCTGCAAGAGATGGGGGTAGCACATCTCCTTGATCCTCTCTTCCTCTTCAATCCATCCTGTTCCTCTTCTCGATCCTTGTTGCGTGGGGGGAGATCTAGGGAGGAAGAAGTATTGGAGGGCTGCTGCTATGGGGGGAGAGGGGGCGGCCAGCCAAGGGGTAAAAGTGAGGCAGCCAAGAAAGGGGAGGGGTGGCGGCCAAGAAGGGGAAGGGGGTGGCCACCTAGGGTTTATTTTGTGGGAGAAAAGAAGTGACGCCTCAGATGACTTCTGATGCAGCATCCAACGGCCCACAACCCTTTTTTCCACATCCACTCACCGAAGATCAACTTTTGGGTCAACATTTTTTTGGAATATTACACTCTACCCCCCTTAAAAAGAATTCGTCCTCGAATTCAACCACTCCAACCAAAACATCCAAGGTACCCCATATAGCACCACCATTCAAAACATGGGTCCATTATTGGTCTTAATTAACACAAGAACTTCTACCTTGGACTAATTGTTTAAGGAAACTACACGACCTGACATCAAGCATGAAACAACATGCAATGAAGCTCAAAGCAAGTCATAGATGCAATCAACACTACAATTTCACACCATCGAATTTGGATGCAACTATACATCAACATCAATGTCTTAAGACAACACTCTTTTATGAAGGGATAATATGCACTAAGCACAACCCTTACCAACTTCAACAATTAATTTTAATTAAATGGTGAAACATCCCCACCCGACGAATGTATAAGAAGATCAAACCCCTCACCTCAAAGCACCACGAAACAAGTAGTTCTATTGAAACAAAACTCTTAATCTTCCTAAACCTTATTCTTGCCATCATGAAAAGATAATCATGTAATCTAACATTCTTTGCACCCCACAAAAGGGAGAAAATCTATAGAACTAATGGAGCAATAAAGCCAACAAGAAGCCAATAACATTCTGCGCGGCACATTTCATTGAAAAATGTCAAAAGCTCCACAAAGAGCACTGACAGCACAACAACACAATACTTGGTTAACCAATGTCACTATACTCCATCCAACAACTCAACTAGGGAAAAATATCTAAACTAGTAAGGTTAACCTACACATAACATAAGTCTTCATCTACTGTAGTTTAGAAACTTACATTTCATTCTATCATACAATGCACTCAAAGTACCAGGCATACAAGGTCAATAATAACCCCTAATCCTTCACACATTTGACAAACATATTAAGCCGATGTAAAAACCACATCATCTAGGAGTAGGTGACTAGCCACACCCAACCAACTCTAGGCTAGGCAATGACTTCCTTCAAACTAATAGATAGGTGGTCTAAAAATGGCTCCACAAGCATGCATCGGAAAGGGAACCATCAGATCCTCAATGTATCAATACATAATCAATGGATCAAGAGAATCAAAGATTTATTCTACAATTAGTATGACTAACAGGCAACCACTTTAAACCACATCTAGGCTTTATGGCAACTAAAACACACAATAGGAGAGAGACATGTAAGCCATTCTAGCAATGAAAAGACTTCCCCCAAAAATCCATATAAAGTACCAATATTCATTTCTTTCAGAACCGGTTTCTCGTCATAAACAATCATTCTTTGCAAAGATAGTTGGAACTATCCACCAACCGCTCCACAACTAAAATTCAAATTGATGGTTACCTTGTAACCCAAAACACACAATTCACACTCCTCTTAGATACATCCTCAATCAAGCATATATAACAATATTATTGTAATAAAACTCAACCATGAAAAACATGGTGAAAACAACATAGGCATACTTGTATATCACAAGCATAATAACAACGTCAATCTCACAAAAGACTAGCGATATCAAATGCATTAATAAAACAATATAAAGATTTAGAGATAAACTATATCAGGCATTAGGTCATAAACAACTTACCACATCACCATAAAGCAATAGGGAGGGGTGAAATTATTGTCATCTGCACTTCAAAGACATTAATATATATCAAAGATATTTGTACCCATACCCTTCCTATATGTGCAAGTGTGTCAAATTTATCTTCAAATTGCCAAGAATCTAAAGCCTATGCTTTGATACCAACTGTAACACCCCGGGATCCACAAACACCCCAGAATGCTACTAAACTACACATCTAACATTCATATACAAAATTTCGACAGCATCTCCTTTGAAAATTGCATAAACGGGGAAGCAACAAAGTATAAATAGATATCATGATAAGAAAACATAATAGACATTAATAGTCTGCTAGCAATAGGAAGACAACCATAACGGCATGAGCTAAATTAACCAGTGCGCACAACTAGTTAGAAACAAACATCCTTTGACAAGAAGCTTCTAATTAAATCATGACTACGCCTAAGCAGCGTTATTATAAGAGTGAAGGTGGATGTGCTGCTACTTCCCACTTCCCTTGATGAGCAACAAGCACCTGCATTGAGTAATGCAAGAGTGAGATGAAACATCTCAGCAAGAAAATTATTTTGACGAGATATTTAAACCACAAATTGAATTCATCAACATTTTAAAAGAGTCACAATTAAAATCAGAAATACTTGTAGATATAGAATTCAGTAGTCCCACTATAACCAATACCATCTCATTTCCTCGAACAACCACAATAGGTTCTATAACACTTCCCTGCGTCAACAATACCTGCAAATATCACTTCAATGTATGCATAGGAATGCAATGTGTAGGTACTCTATCTTCATACCTCTGAGGGTATAAAACCACATCATCTGCAAATATCACTTCAATGAATGCATATGAATGCAATGCATATGTCCTCTGCCTTCATAACTCTAAGGGTATGAAGCCGCATCGTACCCCTCCTCGGGCAACGTACGATGCTAAATTGTACCGGTACGGTCGGACCATAGGTCACGACAAAACTTCAGATGCAAATGAGTCATGCAATGTATATGGCACGCTGCATTTATCAATAAACTTCACTTCCTTCAGATACAATACAAACCTCAAATAATACTTTATTTACCTTCTGGGCTGTGAATTAATCTCATGAATCATACTCGAATCATAATCATCATCAATATATGATTGAGCATCAGTATAATGCAAGCAAGTAAAGCATCACCATAGAGTCCAATTATGAAAGAATCCAATACTTCTGAATATTAGAGTGTAGGCAATAGAAATAACAGGTCAGAACGGAAGCAACCACCACTACATTCACTTGCCTTCATCGAAGAAGAAGAAATGTACTAGACATGATCTGGAGTGTAGCCACCTGCTAGCGGGCATAAAACTTAGTACAAATATTTCACAAACATTTGCCATCAATCAACAAAACACTCCTACACTTGAAACCAAGACCCAGTGGAAAGACTCCCTCCCTGAACCACATGTCATACAGCAGCAACGCTGTTTGTTAATTTTGTATCTTTAAAATTAAAATAGCAGTGATATCAAACAAATACACTAGGAGTATCTACACAAAATACTCTACAACTTCAATATTCAATGGATAATTAAATTCTGCCATCTACAAGTTCTAAAACATCTGACAAGATAACTGACTGAATCTATTTTAGACAGCAGTATGGTTAACTTTAAAATTCTATATCTCCCAAACTACTGAACCAAAAATTATGAAATTCTGCTGGAATTAAGAACTTTTATCCCTCTACAAAAGTCTCCATAGTTGGAAGAGCCAATTCGGCCATTTACTAGATGAAACCCACCAGTGAACAGACCCACTCATTTTTGTCAGGCAAACAGGAACAGCCACAGTAAAACAAACATAACTGGAGTTTCACAAATCATATGAATGCACTCTTTAACAATCTGGAAAGCTTATGAAATTATCTACAACTTCTTTTACCAACCCACAGTTTAATTCTGTTGATAAAATTGCCTAACTCTTAAGAGAACAGATTCTGCACAGAATTATGAGACTGAAAAACTGCTATAATCAAACTGCCATAACTTTCTATTCTGATGTCCGATTGAGGTGTTCTTCACGGCCACAAAAAGATCTACAAATTATCTACGACTCATATATAGACTTTGTATTTTTTTGAGGCCACTAATACCACAGAAAACTGACATGAACAGAAACTATTGAATCTGCCATTCTGCAGAAATTAAATTCGAAATCAAAACCTAACCCCACACCTAATCCAACCTCTAATCCTTCAATCCACATGATCCACAACCTCCAAAAGCACATAATTATAGGGAGGAACAAGGATCCCATCCTTACCTAGGGTTTTCCCTAAGAAAAATCTGCAAGAGATGGGGGTAGCACATCTCCTTGATCCTCTCTTCCTCTTCAATCCATCTTGTTCCTCCTCTTCTCGATCCTTGTTGCGTGGGGGGGAGATCTAGGGAGGAAGAAGTATTGGAGGGCTTCTGCAATAGGGGGAGAGGGGGCGGCCAGCCAAGGGGGAAAAGTGAGGCGGCCAAGAAAGGGGAGGGGGTGGCGGCCAAGAAGGGGAAGGGGGTGGCCACCTAGGGTTTATTTTGTGGGAGAAAAGAAGTGACGCCTCAGATGACTTCTGATGCAGCATCCAATGGCCCACAACCCTTTTTCCACATCCACTCACTGAAGATCAACTTTTGGGTCAACATTTTTTTGGGATATTACAATGCATGCGTATTTTGACGATAGTGGCTGCGTAAATTGGCATAGTTGTGTGGTCGGGACGCGGTCGGGGTGTGGTTCGGCGTTTATGCTTGTATAAATTGCCGATAACAACTGCATACCCATCTGACGCGACCTATGTGGTGATGGCGGGTAGTGGGTGTGCCGCGCGGGTCAACCAGGATCGTGGTGGGGTCGCGCGTGGGGGTGAGCCATGTTTATGGTGTTGTAACACAATTGACAGGTAATTGTAACTGTGTCGACTCACGGAAATCTCGCGACATGCAAATCGCGCGAGATATTTGGAACATGCCATGAATATCGGCCAGGAAAATTTTGGTGAATATAGAGGATAACTCCAAAAAAATTGGGCTACACACCGCCACCGCTTTTGTTTGATGACCTGGGAGAGGTAGGGTATACATGATGGCGACGGCCAGGGGATCGGTGCAGTGTGGAGAGGCTACAACGACGACGTTACATGTGGGTCAGATGTCAGCATGTTGTAACTCCACCGGCTGCGTTACCGGCGTCAGGATTCCTTGAAGACAGTAACACAGTTCATCCAAGTTTGGTGGGAGCAACTCACCGGATACCCATGAGGACAATTGGTGATCATGAGCAGGACACACCACACATTCTCCAAAGCCATGTAAGTTCAGTAAGATAATGTCAGATTTTGTGCATATTTGTTATACTGTCCGTGCAAGTTCTGAAGTCATAGAAATTTAGCATGCTGTAAGATTATTTTGTATATGTGCACTGCATGATGACTCCATTAATTGAATAGGATGATAGTATAGATCAACGATTGGTACCGAAGGTCGGTATGACATTTACTAATGTGGATGAGGCGTACCAATTCTATAGCCGATATGCATATGAAGTTGGATTTCCATTGAAGAGATATAGGGAGAGAAAAAATTGCAAGTGGTTGAATTGTTCAATGGAAGGCAAGCGTGCTGAAAGAGGATCTGGTAATCCAAAAGTGCATAATACAAGTTCCCAGCGAACACAATGTAAAGCTAGAATGAAACTTAAAAAAATTTATGACGATGCCAAAGAGAATATTATTTCAGTGTGGATTGATCTGATTCATTTGGAATATAATCATGAGTTCTTCAGGAAGGATACAGAAAAGAATCAGTTATAGTGTAACAAGACACATGATCCCAAATACATGGAGTTCCTTAGTGTGATGCAAGAAAGCAGGATTCCGCAACACTGTATTATGGATTTTGTTTCGGAAATGCATGGTGGACCAGAGAATGTCCCGGTAACTGCACAAGACATGAGTAACCTGTAAGTCAAATTGTTATTTACATTGATATAATTACATAATGACGCTTTGTACGTATTGACGTATGATATATTGTTTAATGCTGATAGGAAGAAAGCGCGATAAAGAGAAAGAAATATCAATGATGTGTCTAAGCTCCTCTCTTGTTTTGCATTGTGTAAAAAAGATAACCCACAGTTTTTCTCTAACTTCCAACTAGTCAAAGAAGGAAAGATTTTGAGCATTTTTTGGTCCCATGCTAGCCAGCAGGCGGATTACATTGACTTTGGTGATGCAGTTACCTTTGATACAACTCATAAGACAAATCTATATGATAAACCCCTGGGAATGTTTATTGGTTGTAACCACCATTTGTAGTGCACCATATTTGGTTTCACGTTGTTGGGAGACAAAACTGTAGACACATTCGAGTGGGTTTTCAATGCATTCAAAACGTGCATGGGGCCTGAAGGACCACGAGTAATACTGACATGTATGATTAATAAGCTTCTCAATTATTACGTTTTACTATCATTGGATTGAATGCAAACATAGTTGTTAATGTGATGCATAATGTTGTGTAAATTCATGATTACAGATCAAGACCCAGCAATGCCAGTTGCACTAGGTAGGGTATTTCCAAACACAATCCATCGTTTGTGTTTGTGGCATGTTCAGAATAGGTATATGCCATATTTAAACGAGTTGTACGCTAGATTTGAGGAAGAGGATTTCAAAAAAAGGTTCCAGTCTATAATACATCATCCTTTGACTGTAACTGAGTTTGAGACTGCCTGGGCAATGCTTCTTGATGATTTCCACCTGCATGATAACATCAGTCTTACCAGAATGTATGAAATTCTTAAGGATTGGATACCTGCTTTTTCAAACATGATTATTGTGGGTTGATGGTCTCTACATAGCGTAGCGAGAGCATGAACAAGCTCGTAAAGAGTGAGCATGAACAAGCAAATGTTGAAGCTTCTGCATAGTAGGAAGATGAAAGAGGCAAAAGAGGCACTAGGATGCATGGTGAGTACGTAGAATATTATTGTGCCATAATATTTAACTTAACATGGTATAACTATGATTTTGGTATCATGTAGGGTCAAAAGGAAACAAATACACTGTATATGTTTGAGATACGTGTAGCGAGGACATACACAAGGGCTGTAATGAATAGGTTCCACGAGTCTTTGAAATATGCTACTGCATACAAGATAGCACATGATCCAGATGGTGGCGTGAATGATTGGGTGGTTCAGCATACTACAAGGTCAAATAAGATTGTATGGGGGCTGCACCAATTCAAAGTAATGGCTGATGCAGATGCTGGAAAGTATGCATGTGAATGCAAGCATTGGGAGCATACAGGTATGTTATATTGGGTAATTGTTATATACAACTGTTTATTTGTAAATGACAATAAGCGGACACATTATTTATTTGTTTTGCTGTAGGTCTGCTTTGTGTGCATCTTTTACGAACATTTATGCATCTTCAAATTGATCGTATTCCTACAGAATACATCCTTCAGAGATACACCTACTCTACTATACAAGATGTGACTTTTCAAGGGATGATAAGAATTTGAAAGGTAAAGACGGTGAGACTAAATCATATAGGCAAAAGATGTTGCTTAAAAAGGCAATGAAAGTAGTACATCATGCAAGTCTTTCAAGGGCGGGGCATGATAGAGCCCTAGAGATGATGAATGAACTACTTTTGCTACTATCGCGTTTGGAGCCAGATATAGAACGTGATGATAGTACTAGTGATGGCGAAGGCATCCAGGTATCTGTTGTATTATTTTAAATATTCGTGTATGTTTCATACATGATAATCTAAGTTTTTATGCTAAGTAAATGGGAAAAATGTGAAACTTGCCTAGTACAGGGCGAGGGGGATGATGTAAGAGACATGCCAGGAGAAATTCAATTGGTGCCTAGTATACATGAAGGTGGTGTGTGTGATACCCGATGTGCTATGCCGCTACAAGTACTGGAACAGGTAATACATGCTTAGAAAAGAGGAAAAGTTGGTTACAATACACAAAAGTAACAGTTAGACCTTGATGTTGATTATGATGTTAACATCAATGGTATGTGTGGGAAACACGGTGCTGGACAGTTGACCACTGGCATACCACTGAGTGATGAGTGCCCAACAGAACTGGCGATTAAAAAGGTAATGGTATTATTAAAAACACATGTGCATGGGTATTTTTAAAGTTTACGTACAAAGAGATGGATTTATCTACTAATATTTGAACACTGAGAAATTTTTATTTGAAAAATGTAGAAGCTAGATTTTAATGTGAGTGGAGTAAGCATGAGAAGACCAGATAACACGAAGCCAAAGGGCAGAACAATCAGTGATATAGAAAAAAGAGTTATTAAGTTGGGCGCAAAAGGAGAATAGGCTTCGGTTGGCCAGCCTTATTGGTCGGAAGAGAGGGCGGCCCCTAGGTTCTAGGAACAATGGTTCATCTGATGCTCCAAGTTGGAATGAGACATGCACTTCAAAAAAACATCGCGGGTGTATCACAGACAATGATTCGTCTAGTGGGGAGTAGATGAAAAGCATTTTAGGACAATTGTAATGTAGTAACATATTTGTTATTACACATATGGACGAATTTGTAAATCTGATACCAGTTGATATTCACAAAGTAATAATGTAGTACTGCATGAAATGGAAAGTGTTGTAAACTGTATACGAATTTTGCGTAATTGTGTTATCAAAACAGCATAATCCGTCGCTACAGAAGATTTGGTGGCAAATACTGGTGAATAATCGCTTTGTGAAGAAAACACACAGCAACAATAACTTGTGAATAAATGACAGATACAAATATGAGCTGATAATTGAAGTTTGAACTGAACACTGCATTAAAAAAGAGTGGCTTCATAACTTGTTTAATACACATAGGTCCACGATATACCAACTACCACAAAAGTTGCATTACAGTTCCATAGACATGCAACAGATATTTGGCTTCCCAAAAGGTTGTTTCAAAACAGATAGCTGATCCAGCGACACTACTTGCATGCAAACTTGAATCTTTGCATTTCTGGAGGCAACGAGAGGCACTTGTTCTTGCTATGAAATGTGAGGTAGTATAGAGCAAGAGATCGTAGGTCACGAGAGTCGTCCTGCAGAAAACACATTTTGTCGAAATGATTAGGTTATAAAATAAAGGTGGAACGTAAAAATAAAAATTGCATAACCAAACATTCACTTACTGGTTGTATATATTGCTTGATAGAACCATCCATGTAGTCATAGTACTGGATGTACCTCATGACGAAGAAGCCACAGTCATTAGATCCCGCTTTCATGGTGGGACACATAGGTGGCATGTCAATTGGAAAGTTTCCAAATTTAGGAATGCGTGAATTAGGTCGGACTTGTTCAAACATGTGTTCAACCTGTTCATTATAACCCTAGCCCATGGTAATTTCCTTGAGCCTATGTCCATTCAGGAGTAATGATACATCTTCCATGTAGTACCACCCAGTTCCGGACCATATGGATTGGAATCTAAAATGTGAATGCACCGAAACTAAATATTGATGACATACAATGTCCAATGGCCCATATGTAGTATAGGGACCATGATCTATTTATGATCACAAGTTAGAGATATGAAATGATACTATTAGTGTGTAGGTGAGTGATGAATATACTTGCATAGCAGAAAAAATAAGCTTGAAACAAGATAACGATTTATACCGATTTGTAGTCAACACAGTTGTCCAGCTGAGGCTGTGTCTTGTCCAGGTAATCATCAAGGACAGCTTGATCGTAACTCTGAAGAGACTTACTGTGGCGTTCATGCTCCTCAAAGTTGAGCAGAGCCTAAATAAGCATAATTACTGTGTCATTTAAATCTATAGGTAAAGTTTATAAAATTAGGTGGATATTAATGAAGGTTACATACACCAACATTGATGTCCAGTACAAGTCTTTTGTTGTTCATGGATGGGCGATGATTTACATCATCATTGCGAAAACACTGAATGAAACACTGCATGAAAACATTATCGAGACACATCCCATCTCCAAATGATTGTTGAATATCGAGACAATTTCTAATACATTCAGTGAATTCTATGACCTTCCTATATAATAATGTAAAAACAGATATGTTAGTCATTATTTATGTAAGAAACAGCCTACATGTTCTGTTGGTCTTAATAGTTGAAGACTAAAACCTGTTTGGGTCGATGATTGAGGAGCACAAAAAATCACGGAGCAACCGAGCACAGTACATCTCTATTAACTATGGCAATGAGTGCACATGTGTAGTGTGCAAGGTGTGTGTTTCCTCTCCAGATGCAACCTGAAAAACAATGCAGGTAGAGAATATACTAGTTTATGAACGAGTTATGTGAAGTTATGTGGTCATAAATGTATATTTGGAGTACTTACATGACCACTAGGTGTCTGATCAAAAAGGGGGCCCGTGTCAATTTGAGTGTCATGAGATGCATCAATGTCACCTCCCTGCCCCAAAAATCAATGATACTATGTTTAAACCCTCAGTCATGTGTCAATTACATTTAATCGATAATTGAGATTACAATAAAATAAAGATGAAAAATATACATGTTTTGCGGTGTGGTGTCAAACATCGGCAAGTGGGAAGACGTACATGAGCTCATAATGTTGCAGTCTGGAATATGTTGAGGTAGGATGTTTATGTCCCTCGACAGTTTATTGCCAACATTAAAATGGTAATCATGTTGACATTATTATGGTTTTGTCTAATATTTGGATGCAAAGTGAAAATTAACATATAATGTAACAATGATGAGATTGTATATAATACCTGCTTTTTAGAGTTTGAGTATGTGTTCGTCTCCATGGGCGTAGTAACATCCAAATCATCGAGGCAGCCCTCAAATGCACGACACATTTGTTGTTGCTTTTCATGTATTTCCTCAAACTGGGTGCATTCAATTCCGTAGTCGTCTGCGAAGTTGGCATAGTCAGGTCCAGAGTATTTTGGGTACCGGAATGAATGCATGCCTCTATAAGGAAAAGGTTTTAGTAATTGAACAAAAACAACTAAAAATGGTGAACTAAAATACATAAATTCAAAAAATTTACAATGTGGGAAGGTCACCTGACGATAGATGATGAGATATATCTAGAGGTTTAGCTGGTTGACGCGCTTCCGTAGCACTGTCTGTGTCGACAGACTCCGCGCGAAGGACATCATCGATCATCTTAGCAAATGTGTCCACTAATTCATACTGCTTCACAACCATCTTGGTAAGAGTATTTTTTATGGTGAAACACGCTTTGCCAACGTCGAAATCGTACTCAACCAACTTTTCTATGAATTTTGGCTGGTCACGTGGTTGGAGTTGCTTGATCTTACTTGAAAGCATATCCTTGATCAATGGAAGCCGGATATGAATGGTATGATGATCACAAGGATCGGGACGAGGGACATCAAAAATGTTTGTCCTGCCCCTTTGCTGTGAAATAATATATGATAATGCATAAGTCATAATTAATACTTAGAACATATGATATAATTATACATAAAACATTTGTCATGCCCAGCAGTTAGTTGTGCACATGGATGTCATGTCTGTTTTGTCATAAATGAACCTCGAATTGTACATGGACAGTAGGGACAACAGAATAGCAAGTTTCTGAGGTGGTTCAGAACTGGAAAAATTGTAATATAAGTAAATGCATGAAAGATACCCATAAATATATTGAGGGCCCCACCGAAAAAATGAAGTATATGATGTCTATTGCGAGTTTATGCGGACTGGTACAAAAACTAATAGTGATGTTACAGATATACAACATGCCCATAATAAGAGAAAATGCATATTTATGCAGGGTAATAGCTTCATTTTTTTGTACAAATGACATACCTCACAATGGCTGAATGGTTCCCCGCTTTGGCATGGCTTCCTCTTATCAGCTTTTATGAGTGCTTGGATAATGTTTTTATCGAAGAATTTTATGCAGGTGTGCCACGTTTGTTGTGGGGGCTGCAGCATCATGCAAGTGGTCTAAATAATACAACTACAAAAATCAAAAATGAATTTATACTATCATGGGTGGTAAATGCGTAACTAAAAAAAGTAACACAACATTTTAATGAGTATATCATAAAATAGATTCCATGCGAATTGCCAAAAAATGAACAGTCCAATATTATTTACCTACTAGTATGACAATTGAACATCCATATATCGTCGTCAACACGTTAGTAGTGCTTCTTGTATGCCACTTATGAGCAGCTTCGCAAAGGTCGTTGAAAATTAAGGGGCACAGTCTGTCTCATGGAAACGATCCATTTCTTCCGTCAGTAACACCTCATGGTTAGATATGCCCCAGCTGGAAGTGGGAAACAACAATCTATTGAATAATATAAAAAAGAAGCATCTAATGGAGAGGTCATCGTCGTCTCCTTTTCTCAAACGGTCCTGAAGTGATGCAACAACGAACTCATCTTTAGACAAACCAAGTTCAGCCCTCAGGTTATTGCCCGCCACTGCTTCATCGATGCCTAGTGGCTTACCACCGTCGGCATTCGGTAGGCCAAGGATTAGGTGGACAATTTCTTTTGTAATCTTTAGTTCCTTGCCTTGACCGGGGCGAATTGTCATGTCTTTGTGGTCCAACTTATCCATCAACCACTGAAGATGAGATCGGCTGCCCAGTGCATCAAGGGTCATGTCGAGGATATTGGAAAACCCTTTTCTCGCAGCGGCTTGTCGTTGCCTCTCATTCAATATCTTAATGGTTATAATAACATCCTGAGGGTTGCATCTCACATTGAGTTTCTAAAAAAATGAATGAAAAATTGTAATAAATGGTGTATCAACCATCAAATTAGCACACGTAATGTATGAGTTTGCAACTAATATAACATAATAGCTAGATAAATAATACATGCCATGTCCGTACACAATAAAAAATGGTGGCAAAATGTTGAAAACTCAATATGATATTGTAACTGCAGTTCAGCACATGTAACCTGTCGTGAAGTTTCGACTACTTTCATCCTTAGTGTATACTAATTAGTATTTAATATGGTGTATCAGCGCATGCTTATTGTATACTAATTAGTATTTAATATATATATATATAATATGTATAACTTCTAACCTGTCGTGAAGTTTCGACTACTTTCATCCTCTTTGTGCATGTCATCTGTAAGATTTTGTTAGGAATTCCAGTAGCATAACGCTTCTTCGTAGGTGTCATAAAATCATCGTCGTCATCACCAGATCCAGTTTGGTCAGTGGTTTCATGAATAATAGATGGTCTCTCGACGGGTGCAGGACGATGAACGACATGCTTTGTGTTGGAAGGGTCTCGAGTTGACGCCAAACGCGGTATCTCAACACTAAAGAATTCTTGGCTAGACTCGATGGTTATGCGTTTAGGATTAGCCGGAGGACGATCCACGGACTTCATGTTGCGATAGAACACCCTTCGTAAAATAAAAAATACTTTAGTAAGAATAATATAGCATAAAAAGGCATATATACATATACTCTTATGACACTGCTAGGGTATGTATAGTGTGCATAATGTGCAGAACAACAGATGTAGGCTACAAAACATTAATAAGCTGTAAACTGTATCTAAAAAGGAATGCATAACAAGAGAGATGTGGAAAACGCATTTATATATAATAATATGCACAAAATAAAGCAGTGCATAGTGTGTACCAACAAATTAGGCAAAAAATCATAAAATTATAAAATTATAGGTTTTATAACTTTCGGAAACAACAATAAGAACACAGTAAGATAACATCACTAATCTATTGATTGCTATTATAAAATTATAAAATTTGTTTATAAACAACATTCAATACATATATAAAAAAGCAACAGTATGAAACAATTATGCAATTGTAAAATTGGAAGCCCTTATCGGATCCTACAAAAATTTTACCTATGTTTCTGAATGTGATTTAATAAATTTCAAAGATTGGTGCACTTTCACTTGTCAATGAGGCGGTACTATAGATAGTGATAGATAATGGGATACAATCGGTGGAATATGTGAAATTAAAGCATAAATGGGAGGGATGGGGATGGGGCGTGGCGAACCTGAAGGTGACGGACTATGCGAAAGAATGTAGGGAAATGGAACGAAGGAGAGGGCGAAACGAACCAAGGCAGAGAACGGCGGAGGGCAAACGATGAAGCACGACGATTAGGGTGAGTGGGGGCGGTCGTCGATGGCGATCGTAGGAGCGGGTGACAGCGACGGCGAGGAGCGGATTTTTTTAGGGTTTCGGTGGGGCCGCCACGAGTGGGTTGATTGTGGTCGGGTGGGTCTCGGATGTTGACCATATTGGCTCGGTCGGCTAGCAGGGAGCGACGCGGGACTGTGGGGACCCGTAGTGTGCGCACGATCAGTTGGTCAGTGTGTGTACGTCGTGTTCATATGAAGCATAAAGTGTTGTGCAAAGGATCGTAAACAGTTTATACAAGCATTAATCCCGAACCACACCTCGCACGTGGTATAAATTGTTGTGTGTACGTTGTGTTCATATGGAGCATAATTTGTTGTGTAAAGGATCGTAAACACTGTGCGTCTGATTGATATGCAGTTGTTATCATCAATCTATACAAGCATAAACCTCAAACCACAACCCCACAACGACCCGACCACACCGCTATGACGATTTATGTAACCGTTGGCGTCAAAATGCGCATGCATAAACGCGTCACACCCCCACCACGACCCCGGTGCACCCGTGCGGAACCCCCACCACAGCACCACCCGACCCGTCGCCCACGCCAGCGGACCCACCCTAGTCGGGGCTCTCTCCAGTGATGGAAGCCTAGGGCTTCTAATACATAAACTATATATATAGTGTGTTTTATTAAAACAATGCTTACCTATGTGATATTGTGATATATAGAAACTGTAGTAATACACGGGCATCCTGACCAGTAAGGTCTTAATGTTTGATCTTACTATGATCTTTGATAGCGCCACATATAAGTTAACAAGCACTATGACAACAAAAATGGTGGGACATGAACATACCTTGTGATTGCATTACGATTATAGATTACCTCAAAATAGTGGCGAGTTACGTACAGCGGATTCAATCCCCTTCAATCCGACTGAATCCATCTCTATCCACCTCAATACATGTGGATTGAGTTTAATACTAGAGTATCCAAACTAGACCTTCACGGGTTCACTAGTTGTGTACTTGTGTGGAACCAAACACCCTCTAAACTAAGAGAAACTAACACATAACCCACAAAATACATAAATATCTTCCCACCTACTCATTTCTCTCTCTAATGTGTTTAAGTATGATCCATAATAGGTTTAGCTTGGTGGAACCAAGCTTTATTTCTAGATGACTAAAAAAATATCATTAGTCGTGTCTTGGAATAACAACAAATATTAATCTTACTTTAGATAAAGTTTACAGCATGGTTTCATGACTATTCGACGCCTATACATGACACTGATTTAACTATTTATGCTCCCTGTATCCCAATTCTCAAAAAAAAGAACTGTCGCTCTAGGTTGAAATCTGAAAAGGCCCTCTTTCTTGAAACGAAGAGAGTACTATTCAGCTGTACTACGTTCGAAAGGCTGAAGATGGTCCCATGCTTGAAAAAGCGCAAAAGAGTCCCACCCGGTTGAGCAAAAGGCGGCACGCCGACACCGCAATGCCCTAGGCCCTCCTCCCTAGCTTGTCTCCATCGGCGCTTTGTGGACCGTTGAAGCAGACATGCAGGCATGCCGATGCTGTCACTGACCTTACCGCACTTTTTTCATGCGACGATGGGTCAAATCCTAGCAGGAAATTTGCTCATCTGCGTACGGCCTGTCAATCTGCCTGCCCCGGGTGTACATACAGTGTGTGCTCTACACTGTGCCATTCTCGTGTAAAAATTGCAATAGGTCTCTAACTGCTTACGTGGTTTGAGTAACATTTCTCCGATCCCGTGAGAGTGAATTTTAGGCTGTAAAAAAATTTGCTCATCTGTTCTACACCAAAACACAGTTCTAAAGTTCGGTTTTAGTCGCAGTCGTCCACACATAGCCTATGATACCGTTGTATATAAGTGTAGCAAAGATTTGAGGGTTTTCTTGACTTATCTAAGAAGGTCTTCTTATTGTTATTGTGCCGTGGGTGCATAACCTGTCGAGTAAAAACTACTTCGTTCCTTCATACTGTGGTGCAACGTGCTCTGTGCCCGCCATGTGTCTTCTGTTTTTCTTTCTGATGATGAAACTGTGATCATGCATGCATGCGTCTTGTCAAAGTCGCGAGAGGGGGCGGGGTGAGACCACGAGAGAGACACGCATGTCATGACCACCCCCATGGCCCCATCTATCACTTGACCGATGGCCATGCACGACGTCCGTCACACAGATATATAGTGGCCAGGCCGGAACGGAGCAGGCGAACACGAGACGCGGTGCGGTCGTCGGGTACGCGTACGCCTTCCTGAGCGAGTCACATGCCGCGGGGCCCTAGCTAGCAGCTGCCATGTCTGGTGTGGGCGTGTGGCAGGCTAAAACACTATAGACAACAGTTGATGCTGCTGCTGTCGACTGTCGATGATCCTCCTCCCTCTGCATGTTTGCAGTTTTTTTTGAAGTTTATCTCAAAATGAAAGGGACATAGAATCTCAACTGTAACAACAGTTGCAACATGTGCATCTTGGAACCAGCGCCCAAGAAAATAAAAAAAATATAGTTTTCACCTCTGGCCTATTAGTTTGTTATCGTTGTACAATATTCATGTTGATCTAACTTAAGAAGCCAGATTATTGGTTGTGCCGCCCAATAAGTTCGGCAGTGCCGCCCTGTGCTACCTCAGTTAGGTTCTCACATGGTTGAACTGTCATGATCTATGTTTTACATCATATATATATTCTTGTATCACAATGTTGAACACCCCTTAGCATGTGTGGATGTAGGGGAGGCCCCAAATCACACATATATGTGAAAATTGGCTTTTCATGCCAATATTGGACTTCAAATCCTATTCACATATTGAGGGGAAGGCTCCTACACCCATGGCTCAAAAATTACAATTCATATTTCATATCTTGTGTAAGCTCTAATTGGATTGTCATCAATCACCAAAAAGAGAAGATTGTAAGTCCAATCAAGCCCTAATGAGGGTTTTGGTGTTGATGGCCACCGAATTAGAGAACTAATTAGATTTATTGAGATAACAAGTAGGGAATCAAAAAGAAAGGATGTTATACATGTTGAAGGAACCCCTAATCACCAATGGAGACTTTGTCGACTAATGAGTTTAAATTCTTTTATGTTTTGTGTCGGGTACCTAAGAACGGGGTACCTAGGGTAAGGCACATAACCTCTTTTATTGGGATGACTGTTGGAGCGAAGGCAGAAACGCCACCCTTCGCCCGAAGTCTCCACCGCTTAGCCCCTGCCCTGACAGACAAAGCGGGCAGGGACACCCTTCGCTTCATCGGCACCAGAGACAACGCGGAGACCCTTCGCTCGATTCGGCACCAGACGAAGGCCTGCGGCGACGCCTCCCCGCGGCGCGGCCTCGGTCAGCTCCGAGGCCCACATGAGATCTGGCCCATTGTAACGGGCCCTGCGTGGCCGTGTTTGTGTTACGGGCCTGATTTGTAAAGGCGTACTTGTAATTACAGCTTGTAACCCCGCTTTATGGGAATATTCTGGGGATAAACTAGGTACCTGAGGGCACATGCGTCCTTAACGCAAGGCGCCGTGCACTCGGATACCTATAAATACCCCCGCACAGTGCCCGTGAGAGGCTAGATTAACAGAGCTTTTGCCATCACACGCGAGTGCCCTGTTGCCATCACCATTCACTCGTGTTGGATCTCCTTGCTGTCGAGAGACAGTGCCAACATTTGGCGCCCACCGTTCGTGCCACGAGACAACCACCCGCGATGGCACCCAAGAGAGCTAACCCGAAGGCTGACGAGGCTGCGAAGGCAGCACTGCTCGCCGCATGAAAGGGCAAGGCCCTTGCCCTCACCCAATCCACCCACCAAGAGGCCACTGAAGACGACACCCTCCGCACCTGCGACCCTGAGGGACAACCCTCAGGCTTCGCACCTCCCTCAGGCTTCGCACCTCCCTCAGGCTTCGCACCACCGGAGGGCGCGGACCTCGCCGAGGACGGTGAGGTCCTCGGCATCTCAGCAGAAGAACAGCTACAGCTGCGCGCTCTGCGCCTCAAGAACCGCAACCTCCAGAGGCAGAAGGAGATACTGGAGGCCAAGCGCCAGCGTGTGTCCGCACTCGCCAAAGTGCGGCAGATGATACGCGACGAAGAGCACAAGGCCCAGGAACTCGAGCGGGAGATCGCGCTGGTGCAGCGCGAAGGCCACCTCGGCCCGCAGCACGAGTCATCCCTCCAGCAGCGCGCACAAAACGAAGACACGCGCGAAGGCCACCCCGGCCTGCAGCATGAGCCACCCCTGCAACACCGCGCGCAACCGGAGGACCCGCGTTTACCCCAGCGCGACTTCACTTTCCCGCACGCCGCGCCATTCCAAGGGGTCAATTATCTCGATGAGCGAAGTCCCCTGGCACCTCACCTGCAAGTGACGCCGTGGCCAGCTAACTTCCGGGCTGGGACCTACCCCAAGTACAACGGCAGCACCGACCCGGCTCAATACATAATGAGTTACCAGGTCGCCGTCGCATCGTCCGGGGGGGACGACGCCACAATGGCGAAGTCCTTCATCATCGCCCTCGAGGGCCCCGCACTCACCTGGTTCACCAGGTTGCCTCCGCTGTCCATCGATTCCTAGAGAAGTCTCCGGGACAAGTTCCTCCTCAACTTCCAAGGGTACCGCCCGGACACCGACGCCCTGGCCGAGCTCTCGCTCTGCAAGCAGCTAGAGAGGGAGACCCTGAGGGAATATTACCGCAAATTCCTGACACTCAAGTCACAGCTACCCTCAGTCGATGACCAGATTGCCATCCACTATGCTATCAGTGGTCTTCGCGCTGGCGTCCTTTACAGCCACTGCATCAGAGATCCGCCGAAGAACCTCCAAGAGTTGTACCAGCTGTTTGAAAAGTATGCCAGATCCGAGGAGCTCCACCAGCGCAAGATTGAGTCCCAGCGGAAGCCAAAAGACGCTCCACAGTCCAGCCGCACGTGGACAAGAACTCCGCAACCAGACTCCGGTCGAGATGGCCGCGGTCAGCCGCAAGTGCACAACATTGCCAACCAGCAGCCGGCCGCTGACCCCCTTCGCCGCCAGGAATATCCCCCCCAGGGCCGCGGAAGTGGAACTCGCGGCAGGGGCCGAGGGCGTACGCAGCCACCCCCTCCACCGCGCCGATTTTACTGCCTTTTCCATGGCGAAGACTGCGCCCACCCAACCAAAGACTGCCCCGAAGTGAAGGCCACCAGAGACAGAATGGCGAGGGCGCAGCCAGCCGACAACCCCAGAATTGTCACGCATAACTACCAGCCACCCCCTCCACCATATATCCACGCTCCCGCCCCGCATCCACCGCACCACGCTTACCAACATCATCAGGAAGTACAAATCGTACATCCTCCGCCCCCACCACCACACCAGCAACAACAAAACATCCCCCACGCCCCAAAGCAGGAGGACTTCGCCGATCAACCTTATCGCGGAGTCATTCATATGATAACTGGGGGGTCCAGCACCGACTTCGACACCAAGCGGCAGAAGCGGGACCACTACCGCAGCATAAACCATGTCGCCGTCACGGGCCCAGTTGTACAGACAAAGTGGTCCCACGTACCGCTCACCTTCGACGCACGGGACGTCGACTTGCGCAGCGCCCCCCACTGCGATGCCATGGTTATCAATTGCAGCGTGGCGGGCTGGGACCTACACAAGGTCCTCGTTGACAACGGCAGCCAGGCAGACATCATCTTCCTCCACGCCTTCGATCGCATGGGCATCAGCCACAGCCTGCTTAAGCCTTCGGACAACCCGTTGTATGGCTTCGGCGGCAAGGGCACCTTCCCCGTCGGCAAAATAGAATTGCCCCTCTCCTTCGGTGTAGCACCCAATGCCCGGAGTGAGCAGGTGACTTTTGACATTGTGGATATGGTATATCCATACAACGCCATCATGGGCCGGGGCTCCATCAATAAGTTTGAAGCTGCCATCCACGGACTGTATTTGTGCATGAAGATACCAGGCCCGCTAGGCGTAATTACAGTCTTCGGTAACCAGCAGACAGCGTGCAACATAGAGCGAGACTTCGTGCCGGGTCAGAGGAACGTGCACTGTCTCACGACACAGTGCGAGGTCCCTGCGCCCGCCAGCCCAACTGACAAGCAGCACGACAAGGCTCAGTTGCAGAGTCAGGATGGGACCAGGACTGTCCCCCTCGATCAGGCCACGCCCAAGCAGACAGTCACTATCAGCGAAGACCTTACTTCGCATGAAGAAGAGAAGCTCCTCTGCTGCCTGGCCAAGAATAAAGATGTCTTCGCCTGGTCCGCCCTCGACCTGGTCGGAGTCAGCCGATCTATAATCGAGCACAGTTTGGGAATTGACCCCTCGGTGCGACCAAGAAAACAAAGGCTCCGCAAAATGTCCGACGAAAAGACAGAGGCTGCCAAGGCGGAGGTGCACCGCCTCCTAGAGGCTAAATTCATTGAGCCAGTGGCTTACCCCACATGGCTCTCCAATGTTGTAATGGTGCAGAAAAAAAGCGGGAAATGGCGGATGTGCATAGACTTCACCAGTCTCAATAAGGCCTGCCCAAAAGACAATTTCCCATTGCCACGGATCGACAAAATAGTCGATAGCGCGGCCGGATGCGAGGTCATGTCTCTCCTCGACTGCTTCTCCGGCTATCACCAGATATACATGAAGGAGGAAGACAAGGCCAGCACCAGCTTTATAACACCCTTCGGCACTTATTGCTTCGTCAGAATGCCGGAGGGTCTCAAGAATGCCGGGTCCACCTTCTCCAGACTCACCAAAACAGTACTCGAAGGGCAGGTCGGCAGAAATATATTTACATATGTGGACGACATCGTCGTCGCCAGCAAAAATAAGGAGGACCATCTCGCCGACCTGGCCGAGACATTCGCAAACATGCGAGATGCACGACTCCGCCTAAACCCGGAAAAGTGCGTTTTCGGTGTTCGCCAGGGCAAGATATTGGGCTACCTGGTGTCCCACCGCGGCATCGAGGCCAACCCAACCAAGATCCAGGCCATCATCGACATGTCGCCTCCGCAGTCCACCAGGGACGTCCAGCGTCTGACAGGCAGATTGGCCGCTCTCAACAGATTCATCTCCAGGTCGGCCGAGCGAAGTCTTCCTTTCCTCAAAACTCTCCGCGGCACAAAAGACTTTGCCTGGGGGCCGAAGCAAGCAGCGGCCTTCGCCTCATTAAAACAGTACTTAACGGAGCTGACCACCCTCACGAGCCCCGACTCCTCGCTCCCATTATTGCTCTATGTCGCGGCTTCGCCGCACGCGGTCAGCGCGGCACTAGTGCAGGAGCAGACAGTCCAAGGCGCTGTCAGACAGTGCCCTGTTTATTACGTCTCCGAGGTCCTGACACCGTCCAAATGCAACATGACAGAGCTGGAGAAGATCGCCTACGCAGTCGTTATGTCCTCGCGCAAGCTGCGCCATTATTTTGAAGCATTCAAGGTCCGCGTCACCTCAGACAGGGGGCTCGGCGAACTGTTTAGAAACCCGGAGGCATCGGTGAGGATCGCCAAGTGGGCAGCCGAACTCTCCGGCTACCACATCAGCTTCGAGCCCAGGACAGCCATCAAATCGCAAGTCCTGGCAGACTTCGTCGTCGACTGGACCGGGCCAGTAGCACAGCCGGACCCGACCACAGAGAAGGTCTGGACGATCCATTGCGACGGTGCATGGTGCCATGCGGGGGCAGGCGTCGCTGCAATCATAACCTCACCAGTCGGGGTCAAGCACAGATATGCAGCACGACTCAACTTCAATCTGGACTCCGACAGATGCACAAATAATATAGCAGAGTACGAAGCAGTCATCCTCGGCCTCCGCAAGCTAAGGGCCCTCGGAGTCACCACTTGCATCATCAAAACAGACTCCAAGGTAGTTGCCGGCCAGGTCGAAAAAGACTATGCAGCCAAGGACCCCGCACTCATGCAGTACCTCGCGGCCATCCGAAGTCTCGAGAGGCAGTTCAAGGGGTTCACCGTGCAGCACGTGGACCGGGCCAAGAACGAGGAGGCCGATGCATTGGCCAAGGCCGCGGCCAGGGGCGAAACTCTGCCCTCCGACGTGTTCTTCCACGTCATCGGCACACCAGCAGTCCGGAGCCCCGAAGGGCTCCAAATAACCAATGACAGCGAGGGCCACCGTACAGTCAACCTCATCATGACCGAAGACTGGCGTGCACCCATAACCCTGTTCCTGCAGGGGTATTATCACCCAGCCGACATCAGTGAGGCCAAGCGCCTCAGACATCGAAGCCGAGACTTCGCTCTGATTGAAGGCCAACTCTACAAAAAAGGGGTCAGTCAACCAATGCTTAAGTGCGTCACCGAGGCCGAAGGCATGCAGATTCTACGTGAAGTCCACAGTGGCACGTGCGGCTCGCACGCGGGGCCGAGGGCCCTAGCTGCTAAGGTGATCCGCCAGGGTTTTTACTGGCCCGCAATGATTTGCGCTGCGAATCGGGTCACTCGGTCCTGCGAAGCCTGCCAGAAGTTCTCTCCTCGGTCAGGCGGCCCTTCGCAGTATACAAAGCTGATCGCCCACACATGGCCTCTCCAGCGCTGGGGTCTCGACATTGTTGGACCCTTGCCCACCGCTCAGGGGAACCTTAAGTTCGCCTTCGTCGCGGTCGAGTACTTCACCAAATGGATCGAGGCACGGGCTGTCTCCACAATAACATCAAAGACTGCCCAAAAATTCTTCTGGCAGAACATCGTTTGCCGCTTCGGAGTACCGTCCGAATTAACAGTCGACAACGGCAAGCAGTTTGATAACCAAGGCTTCAAGGATTTTTGCTTCTCCATTGGCACCAAGCTTGCCTTCGCCTCAGTCTATCATCCGCAGTCCAACGGGGTCGTGGAGCGCGCCAACGGAAAAATCTTCACAGCTATCAAAAAAATGCTCCTCGATGAAAAAAAGGGCAGATGGAGCGATTTTTTACCTGAGGCAGTCTGGGCACTAAACACGACTGAGTGCAGGGCGACCGGATTCACTCCCTTCCGTCTTTTATACGGATCGGAGGCCATGACCCCGCAAGAAATAAAGCACGGGTCCCCGCGAACAGTCCCGTCGGCCGTCCCAGATGTGGACGAGCCAACTTCAAAGGATCTCATCGATGGAGACCGTGTCTTCGCCCTACAGGCCCTGAACAAGTATCAAGCCCAGACCAAAGCATGGCGCGACCATTCAGTCACCCCGAGGGAGTTCAGCGAGGGGGACCTCGTACTCATTCGGACAGCTCGAACGGAGTCCAAGGGCAAGCTGGAGCCCAGGTGGGAGGGCCCTTTCATCGTCAAGACAAAAGCTTCCCCCAGCGCTTACAGGCTCACAACGCCAACCGGCGAGGACCTGGAGCACTCCTGGAACATTGACAACCTCCGCAAATTTTTTGTTTGATTCCTCAGGGCCGTCTTCGCCCTTGTAATTCGCAAAAACAATCCTGCACCGGCCCGCACTCTTTTCCTCCCGGGGGGTGAGGTTTTTAACGAGGCGGAGCCATGTAATATATGCGTAAAAAATCCCCCGCAAAAAGACATGCGTCGAAAAAGACCGCGATGACGGTCTTCGACATTCGACCACCACGAGGTCACCGCGAGGCTAAGCGCTAGCTACCCTCGCGTGCGACAAATCCGCGCAAAAGTCGCCTGAGGGTGCAGCCGGATTAGCACAACAAGTGCGAAAAAAATCTAAGTCTATCGCAAAGACTATCCGCGCAAAAGTCGCCTAAGGGTGCAGCCGGATTAGCACAACAAGTGCGAAAAAAATCTAAGTCTATCGCGAAGACTATCCGCGCAAAAGTCGCCTAAGGGTGCAGCCGGATTAGCACAACAAGTGCGAAAAAAAATCTAAGTCTATCGCGAAGACTATCCGCGCAAAAGTCGCCTAAGGGTGCAGCCGGATTAGCACAACAAGTGCGAAAAAAATCTGAGTCTATCGCGAAGACTATCCGCGCAAAAGTCGCCTAAGGGTGCAGCCGGATTAGCACAAGTGCGAAAAAAATCTGAGTCTATCGCGAAGACCATCCGCGCAAAAGTCGCCTTAGGGTGCAGCCGGATTAGCACAACAAGTGCGAAAAAAATCTGAGTCTATCGCGAAGACTATCCGCGCAAAAGTCGCCTAAGGGTGCAGCCGGATTAGCACAACAAGTGCGAAAAAAATCTGAGTCTATCGCGAAGGCTATCCATGCAGAAGTCGCTTAAAAGTGCAGCCGGATCAGCACAACAAGTGCGAAAAAACCGAAGACTATCTGTGCAGAAGACACCTAAGGGTACACCTGGACTAGCACAACAACGGCCGAAACGACAACATCAAACCATCCACACCAAGACCAACTATAATCAAACCAACACAGCGCAGCAAAACAAATCAGTAAGTACAAAACGCCTTCGCACACACACATGCACGCGAGGGCACACAATTCCACCATACAAGCCTCGACGTACACAAGCGAGGGCACCACACTCTACATCGGCTCAACCTTAGGAATAATTCCCATCTCCCTGTAATTAAATAACATTATCCTGAGCTCCTCACCCGCAAAAAGCCTTCGCAGTTCCCCTTCACCTACACCCTCGGCGGTCGGCAGGGACAACAGTTCCTGCCGACCAGCCCCACTCACACGAAGCAGAGCCCGCTCCTCCGCGCTAACCCTACGTTTTGCAACCGCCCTTCGTCGACGGCGCCCGGTGCTAGGGCCTGGCACGTCCGACGCGTCCGCGGCGTGTGGCGAAGCCTCCGCCGCAGCCACGTCCAAGGACGCAAAATAATCCAAATTCTCCTCCGACGACTCCTCAGTCCACTCAACCGAGCTCCCGGAGTCGGCAAAATCAAAAAACTCAGATGCAGACCCACTATATTCATTACCACCTTCCGCGGTCGAAGCCGCCAAAAACTCAGTAGCAGCGGTTGCGTGCGCAGGCCCAAAATCTTGAACCTGCGCAGCAACCAAAATTCAGTACAACATCCAAAATTCCCCAACCCTAAACAACCACTACGCCACCTGCGAGGGCCCTGACGCTGCGGGGGCCTCCGCCGTTGGCTCCGCTGCCACTTGCGCCATTGTTTCCACCGCCTCCGCCGCCGGATCTTCGACGGTCGGCGCAGCTGCTGCGAGGGCATCGGGAGCACCTTCGGCCACCTTCAGGGGCAGGTCTTCAACTGTTGCAGCAGATGTGGGCCTGGCGCCTGGTGCGTCTTCCGTGGTCTCCGGGTTCGGCTCCGGGTCCGGCAGGGCGTCGTTCAGTGCTCCGAAGTCGTCCACCCGCTCGCCTCGCTCCGCCTAAAACAAAACATACAAAAAGTCAGCAAACACACGCACAGACCACATCCAGCAAACGCCGAACAAACGACAACGTTACCTGAGCCCTCGCAGCCTCGGCCCGCTCCCTGACCACATCACCACCATACAGACCCCACATCCGGTCATAGAGGGCGCCGGCGGACTCCTTCACCACGGGGTCTTCGACCTTATAGATGTCTCGCCCAAAATCTTCATCTGCCTGGTCGAAGGCCTCATAGTGCCGGCACCCTTCGCGAGAGAGTGCGTTCATCGCCCCCTCGCAGGTGACCAGGGAGGCGAACGACATTAATCCCCCCAGGACAGTGGGGAGCTCCTGCAGCTCCTCTTGCACCCATTCCAAACAGCGAAGCCCGGCCTCTCGCTCCGGCACCACGAAGTCACCGGTCCGCGCACCCAGCTCGCGATATGTGGCCATAAGCTGTGTGCGCGTCCGTTCGGCCTCCGTTCGCACCGCGGCTTCGGCCCCCTTCACGCGGCTCTCCAGAGCGGTGAGCCGCCCCCGCAGGTCTTCGGCGAGATCCTTGGCAAGATTGGCTTCCGCCCGTGCCAGCCTAGCCTCCGCCTGCGCGGCCTGCTCCTTGGCGATGGCCTCGTTGGCCTCCCTCCTCTCCCCCGCCAGCTGGCGCCGGAGGTCAGCCTTTTCCTCCTCCAGGGCGGCCACCTTGTCTGCCAGGTTACGACACTTGCTGTCGGAGGCCGACTTCTCACGGACAGCGTCAGCATGTTGCGTCCGAAGTCTCTCGACTTCGGCAGATAAGGCTGCCGTAAGTGCCCCCGACGCAGTACGGCTGGTGAAGTCAGCCACCTGCAGAGCACACGTAAGGCCATGGCCGTCAAAAAAAAATAGCTCGGCGGACCTGACTCAGTGCCTCCGTCGCCTGACTCAGTGCCTCCGTCACTCCTTTCAGCCGGCGGGTCGCCGCGCCAGCCTCGTCCCTGACCAACGCGAGGGCCGACACCTCGCCTCCGGCGCCAAGGGTCCCGCCCCTCGCCTTCGACGACAGCGCAGCCGTCGCGATTGCCCCGGTAGGCACAGCTATAGCAAGCCGGCCCTCGTCCGACCCTGCAACGCATCAACGATCAAAAAAAAAAGGGCGGCCGGGTGACTTACCCCCAAGATAATCGTCCACACTAATGTCGGTGCCGAAGTCGGCAACGCGTTTGCCCGGCGGCGGCAACGTTCGGGCCGCCTTCGAAGCCACCGCCACTCCGCTGGCCGGCGGCACCACCTTCGTCAGCTTGGAGACTCCGGCGCCCGCCGTTGTCTCCGGCGCCTTGCTGGGTGCAGAGGCGCCCGCCTTCGCCGCCAGCGGCGGCTTGCCTCCGCTGGAGGCCGCAGCCTTCGCCGTTCCCCGCTGCCTTTTCGGCCGGGCCTCGTGAATCCTGACGGTCGCCTGGCGTTTTTGCGCCGCCCCTTGGCGATCCTTGTCCATCACTGCCCACACAACAGCACCGATATTTCGTCCGTAAGGAAAAACTCTCCACTGACGAGCCATACGAGATGTAAAACAGTCTTCCTCAGCCGCGCAGGGGACAGGAACATTTCTAGGCCAGCAGCCCCCGGTAACCCTCAGCATCCGAGCCGAAGACTCCCGGAGCTCGGGCGAAGACATCCTCTCCCCCGGGGCCGCACACGTCCTCATTAACTCTCTAGCAAAACTATCAGACACCCCGATTCCTCCCATCGCAGTACCTAATTTTCTCTTTTTTGAGGTGGGGGCGGCCGTCAGCGCAGGGTCGCCTCCAGTCTCCACCGCCGGCTTCTTCCCACGGCGGTCTGCTTCGTCTTGACCAGGGTAGCCGTCGTACGGCAATTGATTTAATTCGAAGACCCTGTTCAAACGTTCATTTGACCCGCGAATATCAAAGCTGCGCTGGCCTTCCGTCCTCGCCACGTACCGCCCCACGAGCCGCACCGCCAAGTCCTCCGCATCACGCACAAAGGCGGCCGGGTCACGGTTTCGCAAATTCAGTGCAAAGGCAGGACTTCGCACCACCCTTCCTCCGTGAAAAGGCATCTGGCGAGGGCACACTTCGCCCAGCGCCCAGCCGTGCGCCAAGGGCCAGACCCCGTACGCCACAAACTCTTCAACTAAATCACGACCACTGCTCTGGCCGGCGGCGCACCGAAGGGCCCCCTCGTCTGCATCCTCTTCTGCCACTTCAAAAGGCGGATACGCAGAGTAATAGTGAGAGCACATCTCAGACACGGGAAGTCCTTCATGGCCTTCGACAGTAGCCTCAGCAACGTAAAACCAAAATTCATTCCAATTGCCCCACTTGTTGCGGGCGCACGGAACCAACTCCACTACTGGCATTGTGGTCTTGCCGGTCTTCGGCGTGAATGTGCACGACCCGAACTGGGCAACTCCGTCCTCAACAATCCTCTTCTGCCAATGCAAGCAATAATTCTTCGCAAAAACTTCAACCGACGGCTGCCCGCCGTACGAAGTCGTCGCCCAGACATACTTCGCCAGCGCCACCACGGCGTTCGGTGTCAGCTGATGAATTTGAACGTTGAATCTACGCAGGACTTCGCCAACAAACCGGTGCGCAGGCAAGCGGAGACCGGCGACGAAGAACGCCTCGAAAACAACCAACTCACCCTCCGGCTCGGGGACTTCCTCCGTCCCCGGAGCACGAGCGACTCCGCCGCCAAAGTAGCCCAAACGCTGCATATCTTCAACGCGGGCCGACGTCATCCGCGACACACCAAAACCAACAGAGTCGCCGGCGCGCAGCTCCTCCACCATCACGCTACTCAACATCTCCTCAGACGAGGCGGCGGCCGGCGGCGTGGCGTCGGCGGAAGAAGAAGAGGATGGCATTGCTACGTACCGTCGGCGGCGGCGGGCGGTCTGCTTCACTCGAGCCAGAGCTCCGACGAGCAAAGGGAGCAGCAGAAGAAGAGGAGCAGAAAGACGGCGGGCGGCTAGGGTTTTCACGGAGCGCGGAAGGCAAAGTGCAAACAGCGCCGTCCCCCGCCCCCTTTTATAGGCAGGGCGCGGCTCCTCGGGAAACCCGCAATCCCACAGGGCGCGACGCTTCGGAAAACCCGCAATCCAACAGTACGATGTCCATCAACGGTCACATCAAAAACCCCCGCGGAACCACTTCGAGCGAGGGCAGCGTCTCCGCCATCTAGCGACGTCTTCGGCACCAGGTGACTTTGTCGAACTGGTCCCTCGGAGGGCAAATGTTGGAGCGAAGGCAGAAACGCCACCCTTCGCCCGAAGTCTCCACCGCTTAGCCCCTGCCCTGACAGACAAAGCGGGCAGGGACACCCTTCGCTTCATCGGCACCAGAGACAACGCGGAGACCCTTCGCTCGATTCGGCACCAGACGAAGGCCTGCGGCGACGCCTCCCCGCGGCGCGGCCTCGGTCAGCTCCGAGGCCCACATGAGATCTGGCCCATTGTAACGGGCCCTGCGTGGCCGTGTTTGTGTTACGGGCCTAATTTGTAAAGGCGTACTTGTAATTACAGCTTGTAACCCCGCTTTATGGGAATATTCTGGGGATAAACTAGGTACCTGAGGGCACATGCGTCCTTAACGCAAGGCGCCGTGCACTCGGATACCTATAAATACCCCCGCACAGTGCCCGTGAGAGGCTAGATTAACAGAGCTTTTGCCATCACACGCGAGTGCCCTGTTGCCATCACCATTCACTCGTGTTGGATCTCCTTGCTGTCGAGAGACAGTGCCAACAATGACCAAGTCCCCGCCGAGCAAGACCATGAGATGGCGTGGACGATCAAGACCCCGTCGAGCAAGTCCGCGAGGCGGGGCGAACTATTGGGTTCCCACCGAGTGGACCTGCGAAGGAGCCCTAGCCCGATGTTGTCGACCCACGTTAGCTACGACGAGACGCACTGTCCTTAGGCCACACCCAGGTAAACATGCGGCACACCGAAGGCGCGCCAAGTGGTCGCCATCAGAGCACGAACCTCACTCCATCGTGCACGAATTCAGTCACGCCACCACTGTGTTGTGGGGCTAGTCAAGCCCGGTCGTTGGATGACCTCAGTACTAAAATCCTAGCAGTGACCCGAATACCTGGAAGGACTGGACAGTATGCCATACCGGATGTATGTCTACAACAAGCTGAAGGATGACATAGGGCTCGTGATGATGGGAGGAGTCGTGTTTCGTACGACCGCACCGTAAAACTGATCCGCGAGACCCATACACACTATCATGAAGAGACATCAGCAGCAGACTCGCTACAGGGACCCATATGGCGGGTGAATAGGACGGAACGCCATACCAGTGGTACGTCAGCACACGACCCTACAGACGACGTCAGGAGGACCACGCCACCCAGAGGCAGGAAGACAAGCTCCCTTCCAGTAGAATACGAGTTCCTACTATAAAGTCCTCCCTTGATTTATAAAAGGACAGGGGCAACCTTACTTCTACACACAAGCACACAAGCTATAACTTTAATCTAATGTGATTCCATGATCAGTACTACACTAGAGTAGGGCCCCAGCCTGAACCAGTATGAACCCATGTCTCAGATTTCTCATCAAGTCCTAAAGGCTCATCATTCGGAGCAAGTCCATGCTAGCACCCCTGCCAAACACAAATCTCATTGTCCCCCAGTTTTCCATAACCATGATAGTTGGTGTGTCAGGTAGGGGGACGTTAGTGTGCCAAATGACACTTTCCGCTCTGATGGCCCAATCGTCAACATTCACATGAGGCGAGACCTTTACCCCAGGGAGCCGCTTCCGGAAAGCAGCAATCCATCATCGGATAGCTGAACCGAAGAAACAAACTGTAACACTACTTACGAGTTTATGTGACAAGGCAATTTCTGAATTGAAGTGTAAAAGCGACACTCACCGGCTTGGTTTAGGAATCGATAGCCTACAAAACTACTTTCTTTTGCTTGGTGTCCCAGCCACACCAGATTATTTTACACCACCGCCACCAGCGAGCTCAGCCTCACCACCCCCGATGTTCCTGACACCGTGGGCACACAATTTGCACACTCCACCAGGAGCAAGGCAGAGAAGCGGCACCGAAAAGGCGCGCCGCTGCCTTAAAGCGGCACCTCAATAGGCACATCAAAAGAAAAGCGGATGGAGCCTCGTCTTCAACTCTGGTGGACGTCATCGATCACCAGCTGACATCCGTCCTCGACTTGCTCGAGGACGATTCGAGCCACAACTCGACCGAGGCTAACTCCAACACTGAAGAAGCATCGGAAAGGGCCTACTTTGTGGCACCGTCGTCGCTAAATGACAATGGTAGAGGGGACAAGGAGGCCCCCAATCAAGAGGAGGAGTACCTGCACTAGCGCCAAGCGCGCATCCTCGCTCACAAAGCCTCCCTTCGCTAGCAGCAGGAAGAACTCAACACCCTCGTACAAAAACTCGACCGCATCTACAACGATGTCGAGTGGAGGAGCCTCGAGGCTGAAAGGCCCCGATCGATGAAGGTATGTGACCAGCTTGCTGAGTGCAGCGATAGCACGCAACATTTCCTCAATCCCGCAGCAGCCTTGATGCTCCGATCCAACCCAAAGCCAGGCGCGTTGGAGGTGAAGGTGATGTACTGGAACCTTCGCAACTTTGTGGATAGGGACGCCATGCAGCAAGCTGAGATCGATATGTAGTTCTCCCTCAGGATAGAAAGCTATGACCTAGAAACGACCTCATCTTGGAGTAGGGGGCACATCCCTCCCGATCAATAAGGACGCATGTTCCCATGAAAGACCGCCTTGGAGGCATCCGCGATATCTGACACATCATCGACAACAGGCGTTGGGAGTTGGAAGAAGTCGAGCAGCCGCGTGAAAGTAGGCACGAGCGCAGCCCCAACCCACTTGGACTAGGATCGCACGCCTTCTGGCACGAGATCAGGAATGCACATTTCCCCCTAAAGGTACATGCACCAGCAAACATCTCCAAATATGACGAATCCACAAACCCCGACGTATGGATGGAGGACTACTACCTCACGTGTCGCATGGCGGCGATCTAGGATGATTACCTAATCATCTAGTTCCTTGCCATACACCACGTGGAAGGGGCGAGAGCCTGGCTCGAGCATCTGCCGACCAGCACCATACACGACTAGGCGGACCTTCGGAAGGCTTTTGTCAGAAATTTTAGGGCACCTACAAGTGTCTCAAAAGAGTGGTGACAGCCTCCAGAACTACATCCAGAGGTCCTCATAGAAAAGGAACGAGCTCCCCGATGCCACTGACCCGACATGTTGAATGCCTTCACCTATGACACCATCAACGAGGACCTCGTCCACGAGCACAGGTAGGGGCAACCAAAGACGACTGTCGACCCCCTTGATATAGCGGCAAAAATATGGAGTGTCAGGAGCATCCTGACAGGCGTTGAAGGAACCATCGCCCTGCTCGTAATGAAGAAGAAGTCGCTGTTGCAGACTGATCGCCCAAGCCATCAACCAAGAACGGTAGTGACCACTTTTAGAAGTTGATGGACTCGTCGTGTCAGAATCATGGCTTCCTCGTCTGTCACAAACTTCTGGAGTACGAACTCCTAAAGCACTTCATCTCCAAGCCACCGACCAAGAAGGCAAAGCAAGAAGAGCCGACAAAGTCGGTGCAGCAGGAGACTCCCGTGGAGGATGTCCCCAAAACCACAGGGTGCCTCATGATCTTTGGTGGGGCAGAAGCATATGGTGACAAGCGTCGCCTCAATGTGGCTCAAGTAGAAGTGTTCGTGGCGTAACCTGTTGTCTCGCGATACCTCTGGTGGTCGGAGTTCCCGGTCATCTTTGACCGCCGTGACCACCTAGATAGGATCCCACATCCTGGGACCTATCCCCTCATCGTCGAGCTGGTCGTTGGCTCAAAGTGCTTCACTAAGGTGCTAATGGACGGGGGAAGTGATATGAACATCATGTACATTGAGACCTTCGATGGTTTGGGGATCGCACGCTCAGCTCTACGTCCCAATTCAGCGTCGTTCCACGACGTCAGCCTAGGCCACCAGGCCTACCCACTCGGGCGGATCACTCTATCCATCACATTTGGGGACTCCACCAACTTTCGCACCGAACGATTGTAGTTCGAGGTGGTGGACATCCTAGGGTCTTACAACGCCATCCTCGGAAGTCCATGCTACGTCAAGTTCATGGTCATACCAAACATACACGTACTTGATGTTGAAGATGCTAGGGCTGCACGGAATCATCATGGCCACCACATCATTCAGAGTCGTGTACGCCTGGGAATAGGCTAACTCCGAGCTTGCTTCGACGCTTGCTAGGCCCAGAGGAGCATCCCTCAGGACATCGCCAACACGACCATGGTAGACCCCGGTGCCACCTAGCCTATCGATGGAGAAGGAGGCGCCAAGGTGACCCCGAGCACCGCCGGTGTCCCCAAGCACGCACGGGTCGACGGATGAGACGACACGAAGATGGGGCATGTAGGCTCCTAGCAGGAAGAGTCGACAAGAGAGCGACTCTATATAAGCGCAAGGCACAGTCATGTATTTTGCTAAAAGATTAATGACTATCGGGAATATGCATCAACACCTCCTCTCAGTATGATAGTACCAACCAAATTGGCGCAGAGATAAGAAAAAATGAAGGGAAGATACGTGATGATGTGACGCAAGGCCCAAAGTGGAAGCAATGTTTTTACATATGTAGAAATGCCATACATGGGTTCATTACATAAGTTCTAGAGGCACCATCTAAATGGGGGCGAGCGGATGGCCGGCGGAAGACTCCAGAATTCGGGGTCCACTCAGGAGAGACTTGGCATCGACCCAGCTCGCAATCGACTGAGCATGGGGGTGAACCTGCTCTTCGATGACGTCTAGCTCCTCGTCGCTCTAGCTAGCACTGTGGCCCTCGATAATTACGACAACATCGATCTCATCAAAATGGGAGACCATGTGCCAAAGGGCTAGACCGACTCCATGACAAATGCCCTCATCGACCACGCGCTCCACATGGTTGGACAACCCCTATAGAAGATCAACCAGAGATGCCTCGATAGACGGCAGGGATGAGAGATGGGCACACACTGTGCCAGCAACCAGACAAAGCTCTCAGAGTTTGGTGCTCCTTTCCGAGAGCAGGACGTCCGCCTGGCGCGTCGCAGCAACAGTGCTATCTTGGGCGAGCGAGACCTTGCGCGCTTTCCCCTCTACCAATGCCTTTGCCTCCTCCACCACACCCCTCGCGTCCTGCACTTGAGAGAGCATCTTACGGAGCTCTACAAAAAGTGGAGGGCAAAATGATCAGGGACGTCAAATGATAAGGACGAAAGGGGGTGAGAAAAGAGGCTGACCTCCGGACGCATTGCGCTCAGTCACAAGCTCTGAGTCCGCTCACACATGGTGTGCCTTCGCCTCCTAGGAAGATGACTCGACTGTCTCGGTACAAGACTTTGCTCTTTCAAGTGCCACCTAGAGTTTGTGAAAGTCGCCTAGAGGGGGGTGAATAGGCGTAACCTGAAATTTATAACTTCAAACACACACTACAAGCTGGGGTTAGCGTTAGAATTAAATTCAAGTCCGGGAGAGAGGGAAAACAAATCAAATGGGAATCAAGCAAATGAACACTGTGATTTGTTTTATCGAGGTTTGGTTCCAAAGAACCTAGTCCGCGTTGAGGAGGTCACAAAGACCGGGTCTATTTTAACCCTTTCCCTCTCTCAAACGGTCACTTAGACCGAGTGAGCCTTTCGCTTAATCTCCCGGGTCACTTAGACCCCGCAAGGACCACCACACACTTAGGTGTCTCTTGCTTCGATTACAAATCACTTGAGAAAAGAAATGTGAAAGAAAGAAGGCAATCCAAGCAACAAGAGCGCAAATGAACACAAAATATCTCTCTCACAAGTCACTAAGTGTATGAGATGAATTTGGGACTTGGAGAGGATTTGATCTATTGAATTGTGTCTTGGAGTGAATGCTAGAGCTCTTGTATTGAATGTGATCTTCAGAAAACTTGGATGCCAAAGGTTGTGGAGGTCGGGGGAATTTATAGCCCCCAACCACTTTGGTAGCTATTGGCAAGGCTACTGGCGATGGGCGCACTGGACAGTTTGGTGCGCCACCGGACAGGTACTGTGCACTGTCTGATGCGCCGCCACGTCAGCCAACCATTAGGGTTCGGAGCTCGATCGACCATTAGAGCTTTGTCTTCTTGCGGCACCGGACAGTCTGGTGCCACACCGGACAGTCCGGTGCCCCTCTGACTTTACTGCTCTGACTTTTGCGCGACACTGTGCTGCACTGTTCCTGCTGTCAGAGTCGACCGTTGGTGCAGATAGTCGTTGCTCCGCTAGCTCAATAGAGTGTCCGATGAATTATAGCAGAGGGCGCCCTTGTTTTCCCGAGAGTGGCTGGTTCAGAGTGTAAGGCCCTGGTGCACCGGACAGTCCGGTGCGCCATTCTTCAACACACTCAAGTCCTTTTGCTCCATTAACTTTGTGTCCCTAACTTGATTTTTTATTGGTTTGTGTTGAACCTTATGCACCTGTAATACATGAGTTCTAGACAAACTAGTTAGTCCATGTGTTTGTGTTGATCATCAATCACCAAAATTATTTATAGGAAACGGTTAACCCGATTTCCTTTTCAATCTCCCCCTTTTTGGTAATTGATGCCAACACAAACCAAAGAAAATAATAAGTGCAGAAATATAACTAGTTTGCATTTATAATGTGCATAGGTTACTTGGAGTTAAACCAATTGAAAGCATTACTAAGAATAATATAAGAGTGATTGGATTGGCTTTCTTTTATTTAGCATTTTGGACCACATTTGCACCACATGTTTTGTTTTTGCAAATCCTTTTGGGAAATCTTTTAAAAGTATTTTTGCAAATAGTCAAAAGTATATGAATTAGATTGCAAGAAGCATTTTCAAGATTTGAAATTTCTCCCCCTGTTTCAAATGCTTTTCCTTTGACTAACTAAAAGCTCCCCTTGAATGAAATTCTCCTCTTAGCTTTCAAGAGGGTTTTGCAATAGATACCAATTTGAAATTTATTTCCATGTCAAACATAGATACCAATTTGAAAATTGACTTTTAAAGATACTAATTGAAAGATCAATTGTAAACTTAGATACTATTTGAAAAACAAACATTTGAGAAATTTTTGAAATTTTGGTGGTGCGATCCTTTTGCTTTGGGCTTAATATTTTCTCCCCCTTTGGCATTAATTGCCAAAAATGAAGAAAGTTGGAGCCCTTCTTGTATTTTCTCCCCCATTGATAAAAGAAATATGAGTGAAAGATTATACCAATTGGAGAGATGGTGGAGTAACGACAAAGGTTAAATGATACCGTTAGAGTTTGGAGTGGAAGCCTTGTCTTTGCCGAATACTCCATTTCCCTTCGACAGCAGCCCATCGACAGCAGCCTGCCCCAACAGTTGTTTGGTGGTTGAGGGCTATAAATACCCCCCAACCACCACCACTCCAAGCATCCAAGTTTCCAGCACTTCACATTCAATACAAGAGCTAGTGCATTCACTCCAAGACACATTTCCAAAAGATCAAAGCCTCTCCAAGTCCCAAATTCATTCCAACCACCTAGTAACTTGAGAGAGTGTGTTTTCGTGTTCATTTGCGCTCTTTTTGCTTGGATCGCTTTCTTCCTTCCTCATTCTTGTTCCCAAGTGTTTTGTAAGCAAGGCAAGAGACACCAATTGTGTGGTGATCCTTGCGGGGTCTAAGTGACCCGTGAGAATTAAGGAGAAAGCTCACTCGGTCTAAGTGACCGTTTGAGAGAGGGAAAGGGTTGAAAGAGACCCGGTATTTGTGACCACCTCAACGGGGACTAGGTTCTTTAGAACCGAACCTCGGTAAAACAAATCATCATGTTCATCCGCTTTATTTCTTGGTTGATTTGTTTTCCCCCTCTCTCCCAGACTCGGATTTAATTCTAATGCTAACCCTGGCTTGTAGTTTGTGTTTTAAGTTGTAAACTTCATATTACGCCTATTCACCCCCCCTCTAGGCGACTTTAATTGGTATCAGAGCATGGTACTTCATTAGAGTCTAAAAACTCGAAGTGATGTAGGGAGATCACGCCAAGTGGGAGATCGTGACCGGCAACAAGCCCACAGGCTCGGGGAGGACCCTCTCAAGGGAGTCCAGCCACAAGCATAAGGAGGAATCCTCTTCCTCCAACAAAACCCATCGGAGAGGCAACAAGAAGAAGTAGATGAAGAAAGTGGTCTACTACAAGACCGACTCATCGTCGCCCTCCACCTCCGGCTCCGACTCGTCATCCACTACTTCTAAGCGCCATGAGCACAAGAAGTATAGTAAGATGCCCCTCTGCTATCCTCGCATTTCTAAGCGCACTCCATTACTTTTCGTTCCACTAGGCAAACCACCATATTTTGATGGTGAGGATTATTATATGTGGAGTGATAAGATGAGGCATCACCTAACCTCACTCCACGCAAGCATTTGGGATATTGTTGAGTTTGGAGCGTAGGTACCTAAGGAGGGGGACAAGGACTACAATTCGGATGAGGTCACCCAAATTAGGCACTTTAACTCCCAAGTCACAACTATACTCCTCGCCTCCTTGTGTTAAGAGGAATATAACAAGGTGCAAGGGTTAAAGACCGCCAAGGAAATTTGGGACGTCCTCAAGACCGCGCACGAAGGGGATGAGGTGACCAAGATCACCAAACGGGAGACGATCGAGGGGGAGCTCGGTCGATTCGTCCTCAACCAAGGAGAGGAGCCACAAGCAATGTACAACCGGCTCAAGACCTTGGTCAATCAAGTGCGCAACCTCAGGAGCACCAAGTGGGATGACCATGAAATGGTCAAGGTATTCTTAGATCACTTGTTTTTCGTAATCCCACTCAAGTGCAACTAATCCATGGAGACCCTAGATATAAACAGATGTCTCCTAAGGAAGTAATTGGCAAGTTTATGAGCTTTGAACTTATGATCAAAGACTCCAAACATATTGTCAATTTGGAGCAAGGCGCCACCTCAACACTCGAGGTGCAACCCGTCGCATTCAAAGCGACGGAAGAGAAGAAAGAGGAGTCTACATCAAGTAGGCTTCCCATCGACACCTCCAAGCTCGACAATTAGGAGATAGCGCTCATCATCAAGAGCTTTCGCCAAATCCTCAAGCGAAGGAGGGGAAAGACTACAAACCCCGCTCCAAAAGGGTGTGCTACAAATGTGCTAAGCTCGGTCATTTTATTGCTAAATGTCCAATGTCTAGTGACAGTGACAGGGGCGACGACAAGAGGGGGAAGAAGAAGGAGAAGAAGAGGTACTACAAGAAGAAGGGTGGCGATGCCCATGTGTGTCGGGAATGGGACTCCTCCTCCGACGAGGATGCCGCCAACATCGCCGTCAACAAGGGCCTCCTCTTTCCCAACGTCGGCCACAAGTGCTTCATGGCCAAGGACGGCAAAAAGAAGAAGGTACAATTTAGAACCACCCCCAAGTATACTACATCTAGTGATGAGGGTAGTTCTAGTGATGATGAAGATGATTTGTTTACTCTTTTTGCCAATCTTAACATGCAACAAAAGGAAAAATTAAATGAACTAATAGGAGCTATTCATGAGAAGGATGAACTCTTGGATAGCCAAGAGGAATTCCTTATTAAAGAAAATAAAAAACATGTTAAGATGAAAAATGCTTATGCTCAAGAAGTAGAGAAATGTGAAAATTTAACTAAGGAGCTTAGCATTTGTCATGACTCTATTGCTAACCTTAGAACTGAGAATGCTAGTTTAATTACTAAGGTTGAAAAATTAAATGTTTGTCATGATTCAATTTCTAGCCTTAGAAATGAAAATGCTAGCTTAATTGCTAAGATTAAAGACTTATGTTTGCAATGATTCTATTTTTAGTCTTAGAAATGAGAATGCTATTTTACATGCTAAGATTGAGGAATTAAATTCATGCAAACCCTCTACATCTACTGTCAAGCATGTTTCCATTTGCACTAGATGTAGAGATGTTAATATAGATGCTATAAATGATCACCTTGCTTTAATTAAACAACAAAATGATCATATCGCTCAATTAACTATAAAAATTAATGGGCATGAACTTGAAAATGAAAAGTTTAAATTTGCTAGAAGTATGCTCTATAATGGGAGACGCCCTGGCATTAAGGATGGCATTGGTTTCCAACAGGGAAGCAATGTCAAGCTTAATGCCCCTAAAAGATTGCCTAATTTTGTTAAGGGCAAGGCTCCCATGGTTCAGGATAATGAGGGCTATATTTTATATCTTGCTAATTATCCTGAGCACAAAATTAGGAGAATTCATGCTAGAAAACCTCACACTGTTACTCATCATGCTTTTATGTATAAAAATGAGGCTTCTAGCTCTCGGCATTCTACTCATGTTAAAATGCCTAAAAGGAAAACTCTTGTTGCATCAAATGAGCATAATGTTTCATTTAAAACTTTTGATGCATCTTATGTGCTTACTAACAAATCAGGCAAAAAGTTGCCAAATATGTTAGGGGCAAACACAAGGGTTCAAAGACTTGTGTTTGGGTACCCAAGGTGCTTTTTTCTAACGTCAAAGGACCCAAGACTATTTGGGTACCTAAGAACAAGGCCTGAATTGTTTTGCAGGTTTATGCATCCGGGGGCTCAAGCTGGATAATTGATAGCGGATGCACAAACCATATGACAAGGGAGAAAAGAATGTTCTCCTCCTACGAGAAAAATGGAGATCTCCAACTATCACACCCGGTTTTAGAAGGCAAACCGAATGCGAACCATGTACGTGCCAGGATCAGCAATTCGCGTACACAGCAGTTACATAACTGGACATCATCACACAGTGGTCAAATAATAATATAAAAGGGTAATAATAGTCGATTACATCATAATGTCTGTAACACCTATGGTGTTACTGTCATTAAAACTTGAGCATAATATCATAAGCATTGGCATATCATGTGTTTGTCACACCTAAATGCATTCACTAGACAAAAAATTCAAATAAGTTGTCTTGATGTGACATTTCATGGACGAAACCCTAGGATACAGTACTTAACCCTAGAACTGGGCTTAAAAGAGTAAACAAAGCCTAATAATAGAAAACTTCAAAACTCATTAGTAATGGTCATAAAATGTCACCATGAATAGACTTCAATGGTACCAAACCCTAGAAGTACCAAAAACCCTAAATAGACCCCTAGAAAACCCTGGACTTAAACCCTAGCGGGTTATCTGTAAAAATGTGCACATTTTGGACCTAAGTGCAAAAATCATGGAAATAGGGTATCTTAAGTCATATGGTTCACATATTTGGAGATTTGCAAATGAAACCATAAGTTTTGGGCTGATTTGCAAAAAGGCCACATTTGTGCTCCAATGGCTAAGTCTGAATTTCAGTAAATGGGATCAACTTTGAAGCCCTGTATCTTCCAAATTATGTGGAATTTGCATAGGGTCAACACATCAAATTTGTAGAACTATGTAAAGAGAACAACTTTGCTATAGGGATTAAGCCTTGGTCACATGAAAAATTTGGAGTAAAATCAGCACAAAGTCGAGTTGTCAGACTGCTCTGGGTCTGAATTCAGACTAACAGTGAGATTGGGCAATCTTTGGACTAGGATTCGACCATGATCCAGTGGGAATTTGACTAAGGATGTTATAGCAAAAGTGAAGATGGATTATAGATCTATAACTTTGATGCAGATGGATGATGAGGCTGTCACATAAAATTTGGAGAAAATCTGCCTTGAATGTGCTCTGTCAAGCGCTTTAAACAGAGATTCCCATGGTACAGTAGCAAAAATATCTCAGAAACAACGCATCTCCCCGCCGGTGACCCTCCACCACGATTCACGCTGGCCGCTGTGATTCGTGCGCCGTGACTTGTGGATAACCATGGGCGAGTAAAGATCTTGGCGCCTGGATCAACTCGGGCTCGATTACGGCTAATCTCACCGTACCCACTTGCTCGTCGATCGGTCGGGATAGACCTCGCCGCTGTTGGCCGCATACCGCTGTGCGCCACGTGCTAAAGCGTTGTACCACGTCATAGTGAATCGCGTCATACATGCCCGGTGATCGCCGGAGAGCCGCCACGGTGAAAGCCACTAATCTCGAGCGCAAGTGACCCCATTCATCTCCGACCGCCACCGCGCTAACCCAAATTCATGCACCGCCGCCCCCGGAGCCTATAAATTGAGCGCACCCGTGGCTCTGCTAGGTAATTATGCATCCAACGCACCGGTCCTTGCCTCGGATTATCCACCAGAACCTCCCAATTTCTCTTTTCCCCCAATTCTGTTTTCGCCACCGTGGTTGAGCCCTCACCGTGGTCAGCAAATTCCAGGTCTATTCAAGCTCCCTGCTCTCTTGTTTCAGCATCCTTAGGTTCTCCTGATGCTCCTCGACCAATTCAATTGAGTTAAGCTGCCTTGGATCGCCGGGAACGCATTGTGCTATCCATTGTGCCCGCTGTCACCGTGGACAGAGCGAGTTAGAGCTCCGCTAGTGAAATTAGTTGAGGGGAAACACTTGTTGGGCTTGAATTAGGTCCTAGCCGAAGTAGAGCACCGGTCATCGAGTGATCCGGCCGGTATTAGCTCGCCAGAGCTCGGTTCCCCGCCATGCGGTGTCGTGGACTGCGGGATGCAAAGAGGAGAAAGCGCGGGGGTGTTTCTGCAAGTGTCAGCGAGACAGAGGAATAGTAGGAAGGACTCTTTATAGAATTTTCAAACCGTCAGGGTTCCCTGCGCAAAATGGGCAGCGCGGGCGCGCGCGGGCGCGCTTTCGCCAGTGAATGGGCCGACTCGGGCCAGATTAAGCCCAATCCTGTAGCATCTTTTCCTTTTTCTTTTTCTTCTGAACTTAGAGAATTTCTAGAAAATTATAGAAAACGCTAAAAATACCAAACCAATTTTGCTAGGCTCCTAATTTTCTATAGTAATTAATAAAAATAGATTCATGATTTTTAGTTCCAATAGGGAATTTTGGGATATTTAAAATAGCCAAAACCCATACTTCTGGAATTTTAGAGAATAATTAATAATTCCAAAATTCACCAAACTTTTTAGGTAAACTTTAAATATTATTTAGAAGCCTTGGGTAAATTTTGGTATGATTTGAACCATATTTGGTACTTAGAACCCAAAACCCTAACCTCTGTCCTATGAACTTCACTATAGACTCCGAAAACCCTAGTTTCCAGGAGAACCATGAAGGAAAGTTATATTGAAGACATTAGATAATATACTTTTATTATCTTTGCATTTTCATGAGCATTACATGAGCATTCATGATTATATATGGTTATATATAGAAAACGAGGAAGAAATAGAAGTCGAAGAAGCGAGGACTACACCACCACCACCTGAAGAACCTCAGGCAGGAAACTGCTTTTACTTTGATATCTATGGATTAGAGCCTGATTCACCTATCACACAAGGCAAGCCCCGGTGCATTTGCCACCTCCTTGCTATTTTGAAATCTTTCTCACTTACTTGATGCATTAGGTGATAGGAGTTGTGTGTTAAACCAGTTGCTGCATTTCCTTCCTTGGATTTGATTACTTCTCCTTAAATCCCTTATTTTACATAAAGGTTTTTCTTATGCTTAGTCTTGCTCTAGAAAAACAAAATGTTTTGTTTTGACAAAATATGATGCTTCAAAGTGGGTGGAATGTTTTCAAAAATAAAACTTGATGGTGGATCCGTCATGGCCATGATGGCTTCAACATCGGAAAAGATGTACCTCTGCTAGGTACCAAACTTTGGGTTTGAAATGATAAAGCTGAGACCGGGCGGGTGACTTGCACGAGAAGAGAGTCTCAGTGTAGTGTCTCCATCTGAGTCGATTACGGACCTTCTCGATGTAGGCCTGCTGACCGAGGACCCTTTAACTGGTCACATGCCTCATCATGGGTAAGCTTTGCCTTGGGCAGACTAATACCAGAATAAGATAACACGCAATGGGAGTGGAGAGATGGTGAGAGTAGCGTGTACCCTCCATGGCAAGAGCCTGGACAGTGGTGTATCTATGCTCTCGGTTGGCATGAACCTGATCTGGTCTTAAGAACCCTAGTGGTGAGTTGACATATGCAAGGGTTAAGTGCTACATATGTCGTGTGATTGGAGATCCTAAGCTGAGTATAATCAATTCGGATCGCCGTAACTTCGCGGACATGAAGACTTGGTCACTGACTTACACGTAGCATTCCAATGAATATGAAGGGTTGGTAAGAAATTGGCTAGTACAGGTCAAGTGATTGAACTAGGGTAGAAAGAACTCTAGATGTAGGTAACTTTACTTAATCTGGCAAGTAAAATTGGATTTTTTAAGGATCCACTTTAGTAAGCATTTATGCAAACAGAGTCTTTGATTCTTGACAAGCCATACCTTGATCCCAAAAAGCCAGCATATCCTTGAGAGTCTTTATTTTGACGGGTAAGACTTGCAAAAGTACACTTCGTACTCAGGGCTTTGTCCCATGTTGTTTTAGGTGAGGAAGCAGCAAACTTTTGTTGATTCTGTTCTAAGGTGGTGCCTAAAGAGGAAAACCAGGAGTGAAGCCTCGAGAGGAAGGGTCCTCCGTTAAAACTTTTGTTTAATGTTTATCGGGAGGGGTTTTTGCCTCCCAAGTTATGTATTAATATTACTTCTGCACTCTTATATTTGGCTCTAGTCTGTAATAATACTACTCTTTCTTTACTTTAACTAAAGTTAATTACTATAACTGCTTCCGCATTCTCGTTTCTCCAATGTGTTGTAATGTCTGCGTGACTGGTGAAACGCTCTTGGGAAAGGAAAAGAATACAGATACCAAACTTAACAAGTGATCAGGTGCACCTACAGGGTTGTCTGATGTTCGTTGGACAAGGACAACTGTAAGTGGGCCTAATGACTTGGGAGGTTCTGTCACAGCTGGTATCGGAGCGAAGCCCATCTCTGCAGATGTTATGAGGCATTTTCAAAAAGAATTTTCAATGACTTATCTAGAAAATTTCTTTCCTTCTTATCTACTTACCTTCTAAAGTACTGATTCTAAAGACCAGATAGTAGAGTGCGATGTATAGAAGGTTGTGAATCAACTAAAGTTGGTTCTGTAATTATGCATGCATCATACTAAAAACTATACTAATAAGATTTCCCCCTTATGGAGATATGCCGCCGCGCACAAGGAAAACTGCGCGCTAGTCTACCGGGCCAATTGGTGTGCCTCGCCATCAACTAGCTTCAAGGCATGAGGATAGTAGTAGTGGTAGCAATGATCCCATCGGAGATCTGGAAGCTCAGGTAGAACGGCTTCGATCGGAGCTCTGTCACAGTAACAATATGTGGGTCGAGGATGGTCAGCGAATAAACGAGTTAAGAACTGACATCCGACATCTGCAAGACCAACTTGCTGAACGAGATTTAGCACTCGATTGGGCTGTTAACTCCCATTCACTTGCTTGGGCCAAGGAAGCCAAAGCTCGAGCCCGTGTGGACGAGCTTAGCATAGCCGTGGACAACTTGCAGGTGTATTGTAATACACTACATGAGGAAGTTCATGAATTGTATTCACGACTACACCCTGATGTACCTGCCGAACCTGTTGGAATGGGAGCCGGACTTTCTGAAGCAGCGGGTGAAGCCCTTAGTGGGGAACTGGACCTTTTCAGGCCCCTCCTTCAATGAATCTGGTTGATGAATGGTCTCCTACCCACGACAGTGAAGCTACCAAAAGTGATAAGAAGCTAGAGTAGTGTAGTATAGAAATAGTGTTAATGTATAATAGGTAATGTGATCCTGTTGTAAATTCGAGTCTGTATCATTACCTTTTAAAGTAATGTAAAATGGATGGTTTGCTTTGGCATATTATATTTTCCAAATGTTCTTTGCCTCAGATGTCGTCTAAGACTCGTGGACAGGATGGTGCGAGAACCTCCCGTGGGAGGGAAGCTACTCCTAACCCGCCACCAGTACCCCCAACCTTGGCTAAGGCTATCGCTGCCTTAGTCAATGCAACAGCCGATAACACCCATTTTCTTCGAGAAATGGTGGGATAGCAAATGCAACAGCAAGGCGGGCGAGCCTATCCGCAAGGACCCCGTGGAACTTCATATTTGGATTTCTCAGAAACGCGACCCCCACTATTTGTCAAGGCTGAAGATCCTCTTGAAGCAGATGAATGGATTCGGGTTATCGAACAAAAGTTTGGGCTTCTCTGATGCACGGAGACTCAAAAGCCCTTATTTGCAGCACAGCAGTTGCGAGGCCCTGCCAGTACCTGGTGGGGAAATTATGTGGCTATTCAGCCGGCTGGTCATCAAATTACCTGGGACGAATTCAAACTGGCATTTCGGGAGCACTATATTCCAGAAGGAGTGCTCCATATGAAACAAGAAGAATTTATGAAGCTCAAACAAGGTGGAGATACTGTCACACAGTATCTCAACAAGTTCAACCATTTGTCCCAATATGCTATTGATTAGGTCAACACTGACCTGAAGAAGAAAATTTGTTTTATGAGGGGCCTTAATAACTGGCTGCAGCGGAAAATGGCCACCTGCCTCGATCTTTCTTATAGCAGGGCTGTCAGCACGGCGCTGGCAGTTGAAGCCAAATATGCAGGCCCAGGAAAATCGAAGGGCTATGGAGGTGACAGGTCCAACCAGGGGCCTGAGAAAAGACAAAGGTTGGTGATCTGACCTTTTAATCAAAATCGTTCTTCACCACGTCCACCCTCCTACCCCTTTAAACAACATGTCTTTATCCGTCCTGCCACTGCCCCACCTCAACAAATCAGCCGAGTGCCCCTGGTACTCGTTTCCCCGTCCTTCCAAGCTCCTCAACAGGCTGCTTTAATTGTGGGAAGTCTGGACATTTTATCAAGGACTACCCATATCCAAAGCAGAACAGATCAAATAATCAGCAGAGTTCAGGGAGTTCCGCCCAAGGCAAGAGAAACCTGACGAATAATACAGCGGGCAAAAATATGAAGAAAACTGGGCGGATTTATTATACGCAAGTGGCCACGACACCGAAAGGAGAACCGGTCATGATGGGTACGTTTCTCGTGGCCAATCATCCTATAGTTATTCTTTTTTATTCTGGTGATTCACATACATTCATAAGCAATAAGTTTGTGGAGCAACATTGCGTTCCATACAATGAATCAACGGAAGGGTTTATAATTCATTCGCCTGGGGGACAAATATTCACTAAAGAAGTGGCTTTCCATGTGCCCGTAACATTGGCTGAACGGGACTTTCCTACAAACATGATTATTCTAAAAGGCCAAGATATAGATGTAATTCTGGGCATGAATTGGTTAGCCCAGCATAAAGCAATCCTCAACACTGATCTGAGAACCATCAGGTTGAGTTATAGCCAGGAAGAGGTTCTCTTGTCCATTCCCATAGCTACTACAACTAAACCATATGGCAGAGTATATGAAGCCATCATACCAGAGATCCAAGATATTCCAGTAGTATGTGAATTTCTGGACGTCTTTCCGGAAGATCTGCCTGGATTGCCTCCAGAGAGAGATGTAGAATTTGTGATTGAGTTGAAGCCCAATATGGCTCCTATTTCTAGAAGGTCGTACCGAATGCCTCCGAATGAGTTGGCAGAGCTCAAGACACAATTACAAGATCTGCTAGAAAAGGGATTCACCCGACCGAGCTCGTCACCGTGGGGTTGTCCAGCCATCTTTGTCAAGAAGAAGGACCAAACACTTCGGATGTGTGTGGATTATAGACCCCTTAATGAGGTCACAATTAAGAATAAGTACCCTCTTCCTCGGATTGATATTTTATTTGATCAACTGATTGGAGCAAGGGTCTTCTCTAAGATTGACCTCAGGTCAGGCTACCATCAAATCTGTATCCGACCCGAAGATATACCAAAGACCGCATTCACTACGCGGTATGGGTTATTTGAATATCTGGTTATGTCTTTCGGATTAACAAATGCTCCTGTCCACTTCACATATCTTATGAACTCAGTATTCATGCCCGAGTTGGATAAATTCGTGGTGGTCTTCATTGATGATATTTTGATATATTCCAAGAATGAAGAGGAGCATGCTCGACATTTACGGATCGTGTTAACGCGCTTAAGGGAGCATCAACTGTATGCTAAATTCAGTAAGTGCGCATTCTGGCTGGAGGAGATCCAATTTTTGGGACACGTATTGTTTGCTAACGGGACTGCGGTGGATCCCAGCAAAGTCAAGGATATTTTGGAGTGGAAACCCCCAACCATTATACATCAAGTCTGAAGTTTCCTTGGACTGGCTGGTTATTATCGCCGATTTATTCCAGATTTTTCTAAGCTTGTGAAACCAATCACAAGTTTATTGAAGAATGATACCAAATTCAATTGGTCTTCAAGCTGTAATGAAGCCTTTGAGCAGCTGAAAGTATTACTGACCACTGCTCCGGTATTAGCTTAACTGAACATTAAAAAGCCCTTTGATGTGTATTGTGACGCATCAGGCAGTGGTCTAGGCTGTGTTTTAATGCAAGAGGGCTGAGTGATAGCTTATGCTTCAAGGTAGTTACACCAGCATGAGGAGCATTATCCAACTCATGACCTGGAATTAGCTGCTGTGGTTCATGCCCTAAAAATATGGCGTCATTATCTGTTAGGGAATATTTGTCATATTTATACAGATCATAAAAGCTTAAAGTACATCTTTACCCAGTCAGAGTTGAATATGAGGCAGAGGAGATGGCTTGAGCTGATTAAAGATTATGAATTGGGAATTCACTATCACCCAGGCAAAGCTAATGTGGTGGCAGATACACTAAGTCGTAAGGCTTCCTGCCATTGTCTAACGATGAAGACTTCTGACATTACGTTATGCCAAGAAATGGAGAAGTTGAACCTAGGAATGATTCAATAAGGAACTTCAAATCACTTGAAGCTTGAGTTGATTCTTCTGCAAAGGATAATTGATGCCCAAAGAAAGGATAAGGGTATGAAACACATACATGAGAAAATGGAGGCCGGTAAAGCCAACTGCTTCAGAAAAGATGATCAAGGTGTTGTATGGTTTAACAACCGCATAGTTGTGCCTAAGAATGATGAGATCCGCCAACAAATTTTAGATGAAGCACATCTTAGTCGTTATTCTATTCATCCCGGAAGCACTAAGATGTATCATGATCTAAAGCAACATTATTGGTGGACGAAGATGAAGATTGAAATTGCACGCTATGTGGCAAGATGTGACACATGCAGACGTGTCAAAGCCATACATATGAAAACTGCTGGTGCATTACAACCTTTACCTATCCCTACATGGAAATGGGAGGATATAAGCATGGACTTTATTGTGGGATTGCCCAGGATAGCAAAAGGATATGATTCTATTTGGGTTATAGTTGATCGACTTACCAAGATAGCCCATTTTCTGCCAGTCAAAGCAGATCATCCGGTTGCTGTCTATGCTCAATTATATATTGCTTGTATTCTTAGTCTGCATGGGGTTCCAAAGACCATAGTGTTGGATCGTGGACCGCAATTTGTAGCCAAGTTTTGGGAAGCACTTCATAAATCCCTGGGTACCAAGTTGCTTCATAGTTTAGCCTACCATCCCCAAACCAGTGGGCAGACGGAGAGGGTGAATCAGGTACTTGAAGATATGTTGCGAGCATGTGTTTTCGAATTCCCACAAAAATGGGATGACTGTTTACCATTAGCGGAGTTCTCATACAATAATAGCTTTCAAGAGAGCATCAAAATGGCACCCTTTGAAGCTTTGTATGGACGACGGTGTCGTACTCCATTAAACTGGTCGAAACCAGGTGAAAGATGTTTCTTCAGGCCTGATATGGTAAAGGAAATAGAAGAAAAGGTTCGACGAATAATTCATAATTTGAAAGAAGCCCATGCTCGCCAAAGGAGTTATGCAGACAAGCAACGAAAACCCTTGTACTTTCAAGTTGAAGATTATGTCTACTTGAAAGTTTCGCCAATGAAGGGTGTACCACGTTTCAGGGTAAAGGGGAAGCTTGCGCCCCGGTACATTGGTCCTTTTCCTATCCTTGAAAGATATGGACCAGTGGCATACCAACTCCAGTTACCCGAAACATTGTCTGTTGTGCATAATGTGTTCCACGTGTCTCAATTGAAGAAGTGTCTTCGGGTTCCCGATTGAACCATTGAAGTAACAGATGTGGCCTTAGAACCAGACTTGACATATTCCGAACATCCTATTTGAGTCTTGGATCAAAAGGACAGAATTATCTGAAGGAGAACTCTCAAGTTTTACAAGATACAGTGGAATCAACACACAGAAGATGAAGCTACTTGGGAAACTCAAGACTTTTTAGATAAGAATTTCCTAGGCTTTTTAGCTTCATGTAAATTGTAATATATGTACACTTGTTGTAATAGAGGAACGAACCCCATACCACCCCTGCCTTGTACCAAAAATAAGGGAATAAAAGTATGACACGTTTCCTTTTCCATTACTTGCTCTAGGACTTTTAATCTCGGGACGAGATTCCTTTATGGGGGAAGGATGTAACACCCCTGGTGTTACTGTCATTAAAACTTGATCATAACATCATAAGCATTGGCATATCATGTGTTTGTCACACCTAGAATGCATTCACTAGACAAAAATTTCAAATAAGTTGTCTTGATGTGACATTTCATGGATGAAACCCTAGGGTACAGTACTTAACCCTGGAACTGGGCTTAAAAGAGTAAACAAAGCCTAATAAGAGAAACTTCAAAAATCATTAGTAATGGTCATAAAATGTCACCATGAATAGACTTCAGTGGTATCCAAACCCAAGAAGTACCAAAAACCCTAAATAGACCCCTGGAAAACCCTGGACTGAAACCCTAGGGGGTTATCTGTAAAAATGTGCACATTTTGTACCTAAGTGCAAAAATCATGGAAATAGGTGTCTTAAGTCATATGGTTCACATATTTGGAGATTTGCAAATGAAACCATAAGTTTTGGGCTTATTTGCAAAAAGGCCACATTTGTGCTCCAATGGCTAAGTCTGAATTTCAGTAAATGGGATCAACTTTGAAGCCCTGTATCTTCCAAATTATGTAGAATTTGCCTAGGGTCAACACATCAAATTTGTAGAACTATGTAAAGAGAACAACTTCGCTATAGGGATTAAGCCTTGGTCACATGAAAAATTTGGAGTAAAATGAGCACAAAGTCGAGCTGTCAGACTGCTCTGGTCTGAATTCAGACTAACAGTGAGATTGGGCAATCTTTCGACTGGGATTCGACCATGATCCAGTGGGAATTTGACTAGGGATGTTATAGCAAAAGTGAAGATGGATTATAGATCTATAACTTTGATGCAGATGGATGATGAGGTTGTCACTTAAAATTTAGAGAAAATGTGCCTTGAATGTGCTTTGTCAGGCGCTTTAAACAGAGATTCCCATGGTACAGTAGCAGAAATATCTCAGAAACAATGCATCTCCCCGTCGGTGACCCTCCGCCGCGATTCACGCCGGCCGCCGTGATTCGTGCATCGTGACTTGCGGATAACCGTGGGCGAGTAAAGATCTTGGCGCCTGGATCGACTCGGGCTCGGTTACGGCTAAGCTCACCGTACCCACTTGCTCGTCGATCGGTCGGGATAGACCTCGCCGTTGTTGGCCGCTTACCGCGGTGTGCCACATGCTAAAGCATTGTACCACGTCGTAGTGAATCGCGTCATACATGCCCGGTGATCGCCGGAGAGCCTCCACGGTGAAAGCCACTAATCCCGAGCGCCAGTGACCCCTTTCATCTCTGACCGCCACCGCGCTAACCCAAATTCATGCACCGCTGCCCCCGGAGCCTATAAATTGAGCGCACCCGCGGCTCCGCTAGGTAATACCACTTACCATTACCATAGTCAATACCAAAACCATCATTCTCATCACCACCTATAATTCAAACATCTCTGATCAAGTATCTCTAATCAATGGAGCTCCCTTGGCCGCTCATAACCGCGAGCATGGCTGATATATCAGTTTTCATAACACTCTACAGAGGTTGCGCACTTTACCCACAAGTCGTGATTCCCTTTCTGCTCGGAGATCATGACTCTCCATTGATCACTACCAAGGTGACCCAGCAGGGCATCACTACGTAGCCTTTACAAAGATTCCTCAGGCTATAGCCGCTCGTTAGGTTTCCTAAAGGTACCGCACTCCTCACCAAGGGGCAAACCAACCTTGGCAGAGCGAGCCGCATACACCGAGCCCCATTAACGGCACGACGGCGAAGTGAACTATACCCCGGTTCCTCTAATTATTAAGCTAAGGTCATCCCATTCCACCCTCATGGTTGCACTGTTTTCCCAGGCGGTCATCCAATGAACAGGTCCTTACGGAGAGGCACTCGAGAAACCACTCGAGTCCCCTTAAATGCCACAAGTATATCATCATAATAAAGAAGGGAAACATCGTATCATTGATAAATCTCATCATGTTCATCGATTAATGTGAAGCACTAGCATGAAGCCAAACCAGAATAATCCAACCCAAATAGGTAGGCAAGGACATGAATAACAAAAGCTAGTCAATCCTTAGGTATAAACTGTGTAAATGCGGAAAGTGAATTAAGGAATGTATAGGACATAAGTGGGTCAAGGGACACTTGCCTCCACCAACTCGCTGCTACTCAGGGTCTTCTCCTGCGAGTTCTTCGAACTCCTCAACCAGATCATTATCTATGCGTGCAAACATACATCCATCTTTTTGAATTAGGAAATAAACAGTACACCATACAAAAGAGCAGATCAATCGAACATGCATATGATATGACATACGATTTGCATTCGCAATTTCTAGAAAGAGAAAAAGAAGGGACTCGCAGTGGCTAAAGCTATAGTCGAAACATATTACGTGTAAGGGTGCAATTAATTATTACATCGTCTAACTCTACCTAGCCATACTAAGAGGTATTAATCACATACACTAACAGAGTTACAATTATTCCAATTGGCCGACACTACTTAAGTCATCATTTAACTACGTGAGATAGTTAACGTGGTCAATTCTAAGTGGAGTTCGACTACATAAAATAAATGACACGCTCAACGCGCATAAAATACACGGGGGGGGGGGGGGGGGGGGGGGGTAGACGGGGTGGTCTAGGGGGGTAGACGGGCTCGTCTAGGGGTAGATGGGCATGTCACATGTGTGGCGGAGCGCTACGCGTCGCGCCGGGAGCACGGCGAACTGCGCCAAGACATTGTGCGTGGGACGGGACCGTGCCAGGCAACCTGCGCACCACGACGTCGCGTTGGGGTGCTAGGCCACCGCGAGCAGCACCGGGCCATGCCGAGCGCCGGGGAAACTCGCATTGAGCCGCGCCAAGGCATCGCGCGCCACACCGGGCTGGGGACCACGTCGGGGCCGAGCGCAGGGGCCCACGCGCACCACGCCGGACGTGAGCGAGCAAGCAGTCGTGCCGAGCGCCAAGCCGGGGCACCGCGCGCTGGCCGAGCTCAAGGCCGCGCGCCATCGGCACGCCGGGCCGAGCTCAAGGCCGCGCCGTGGGCACGGGGTGGCGAGCCGGGCGAGGCACGCCGTGCCGGGCGCCGAGGTGAGCTAAGGCCCCGGGCCGCGCCATGGGGAGAGGCGGGGCACGCCGGGGCGGGCGCCGCGTGGGGAGGGGCCGGGACCGGGGGCGAGCACGCCAGGGCGGGGGCGAGCGTGCCGCGCCGCGGGGGGGAGCGGGCGAGCCGGGGCCACCACGGGTCGGGGCGGGCAAGCCAAGGCGCACCGCGGGCTGGGGCACGTCGGGGTGGCCGTGCCGAGCCAGGCGAGCGCCCTGGCCATCGGGCCGAGGAAGAAGAGGGGTGGGCAGGGGAGAGAGAGGGGGACGGGGCTCACCGTGCGGGGGGGCGAGGGTGGCGCAGGCGGTCGGCGTTGAGGGGCAGCTCCGATCGGCGTGGGTCAGTGACTTAGTGCAATAGTGAATGGACCTATTTCTGCGAAGTCGCCAGCGCGGGCGCGCGCGCGGGCGCCTTTCCCTCTGGATTGGGCCGCCTGGGCCGAAATCAGCCCAGTCCTGTTAAATCTTTTCCTTTTTCTTTTTAGAAGAACTTGGGAAATTTGTTATAAATCGTAGAAAAATCCTAAAATTGTGAAACCAATTTTCCTAGGCTCATTATTTTCCCTAGAATTTAATAAAAATAGTTTCATGATTTTTAGTTTAAACAGGGAATTTTAGGGCATTTTAAGTAGTTTAAAGAAGTAGTTCTGGATTTTTAGAAAATAAGTAATTATCCCATAAATGCTCAAAATTTTTTATATGAGCTCCTTTTATTATTTAGAAGCCTTGGGTAGAAATTGGGTTGATTTGGACCTTGTTTGATCCCCAAACCCCAAAACACCCCCTTGCCCTGTGAACCCCTTTACCGACTCCGGAAACCCTAAGTTCTCGGAGTTCCGTGAAGGAAAATTGTATTCAAGACTTAGATAATAAGTTTGTATTATTTTTGCACCCTCATGAGCATTACATGGCATTCATTCTTATACATATATGTATGGTTATGATTAGAACACGAAGAAGTGGAAGCCACTGAAGAGCAAGTACCACCACCTTTGGAAACACAGGCTGAGAACTGTTTCTACTTCGATATTTGTGGATCTGAGCCTGACTCACCCATAAACAAAGGCAAGCCCCGGTGCATTTGCCACCCCCCTTATGTTTCAAAATCTTTCTCACTTGCTTGATGCACTAGGTGATAGGTGTTGATTGCTAAAACAATTCCTGCATTACCTTCCTTGGAACTTGATTACCTTCCTTGAAATCCCTGTTTTACAAAAGATTTTTTATGCTTAGCCTTGCTTTAGAAAAACAAAATGTTTTGTTTTTACAAAAGATGATGTGGCAAAAGTGGGTAGGATGTTTTCGAAAATACAAACTTGATGGTGAATCCATCACGGCCGTGATGGATTCAACATCAGAAAAGATGTACCTCTACCAGGTACCAACCTTTGGGGTTAAATGATTAAGCTGAGACCGGGCGGGTGACTTGCACGAGAAAGAGAGTCTCGATGTAGTGTCTCCGTCTAAGTCGATTAAGGGCCGTCTCGATGTAAGCCTGCTGACCGAGGACCCTTTAACTGGTCACATGCCTCGTCATGGGTAAGCTTTGCCTCGGGTGGACTAAGGCCAGAATAAGATAACACGAAATGGGTGTGGAGCGGTGGCGAGAGTAGCGTGTACCCTCCGTGGCAGGAGGCTGGACGGTGGTGTATCTGTGCTCTCGGTTTGCGTGAACCTGATCTGGTCTTAAGAAACTCAGTGGCGGGTTGACATATGCAAGGGTTAAGTGCTACATATGTCGTGTGATCGGAGATCCTCAGCTGAGTATAATCAATTCGGATCGCCGTACCTCCGCGGTTATGGAGACTTGGCCACTGACTTACACGTAGCAATCCAGTGAAGATGAAAGGTTGATAAGAAATTGGCTAGTGCAGGTCAAGTGATTGAACTAGGATAGAAAAAACTCTAGATGCAGGTAACTTTACCTAACCTGACAATAAAATTGGATTTTTAAGGATCCACTCATAGTAAGCTTTTCTGCAAAACAGAGTCCTTGATCCTTGATAAGCCTTACCTTGATTCCCACATAGCCAGCATTCCCTTGAGTGTCTTTTCTTTAGTCGGGTAAGACTTGTTGAGTAATTCCATACTCAGGGTTTATTCTCCCGTTGTTTTTAGGTGAGGAGACAACAAACCTTTGTTGTTTTTGTACCAAGGTGGTGAAAAACGAGGACAATCAAGAATGAAGCTACTGGAGGACCGGGTCTTCCTTAAAAACTTTTATGTAAAGAACTCAATGGGAGGAGCTTTTACCTCCCAGGTATTGTAATAATACTTTTCTGCACTTGCTTATACTCTGGTCTGTATTAAACGACTTACTCTTACTTTTCAATAAATGTAAGTTTATGTAATCACTTCCGCATTTCCGCATCTCCGATGAACATATTGTCTGTCAGACGGGTGAAACGTTCCTGGAAAGGTAAGAGAAAAGATACCGAACTTGTCAAGTGATTCAGGAACATCTACAGGGTTGTCTGATGTCTGTTGGACAAGGACAACTGTAGGTGGGCCTAATGACTTGGGAGGTTCCGTCACATATATACCTTTGATCATATCTCTTTCATTTGGTACATATACATATTTCATATTCTTCTTGTGCCAAGGCTATGACTAATGTGTTTTCAAGTGTATTTCTATCCTAAGTCGTAGATTGAAAGGGAAATGGAGTATTTGGCAAAGACAACGCTTCCACTCAACTTCAATGGTACTATTTACCCTTTGCTAGTTTTCTGCCATCTATCCGATTGGTATAATCTTTCACTCATATTTATTTTATCAACGGGGGAGAAAATATAAGAGGGCTCCAAAGTTCTCCGTTTCTGGCGATTAATACCAAGGGGGGAGAAAATATTAAGCCCAAAGCAAAAGAACCGCACCACCACCATTTCAAAAATTTCAAAATGAAAGATTTATTTGGTAATCACAAATGTTTGTTTTTCAATTAGTATTCAAGGCAATTTCAAATCGGTATCTATGCTTATGAAAATAAGATTTCAAAATTGATATCTATTCAAAACCCTTTTGAAAGCTAAGGGGAGAATTTCATTCATGGGGAGATTTTGTTTAGTCAAAGGAAAAACATTTGAAACAGGAAGAGAAATTTCAAATCTTGAAAATGCCTCTCGCAATCTTGTTCATATACCTTTGACTATTTGTAAAAGATTTTGCAAGGATTTTCCAAAATGATTTGCAAAAACAAAACAAGTGGTGCAAATGTGGTCCAAAATGTTAAATAAAAGAAAGCAATCCATTCACTCTTATTTATATGCAATAAGACTTCAATTGGTTTAATTCCAAGTAACCTATGCACTTACCATATGCAAACTAGTTCATTTCTGCACTTTAAATATTTGCTTTGGTTTGTGTTGGCATCAATCACCAAAAAGGGGGAGATTGAAAGGGAAATAGGGTTAACCTTTTCCCACAATTAATTTTGGTGGTTGAATGCCCAACACAAATATATGAACTAACTAGTTTGCTCTAGAATATATGTTCTACAGGTGCATAAAGGTTCAACACAAACCAATAAATATTCAAGATAGGGTTCAAATACAAAGGAGCAAAGAAACTGAGTGTGCTCTAGTCTGGCGCACCGGACTGTCCGGTGTGCCACCGGACAGTGTCCGGTGCACTAGGACCGTACAAGGATGAACTGGCCACTCTCGGGTTTCTCCAGGCGCGCTCCGCTATAACTCACCAGACTGTCCGGTGTGCCATTGGACTGTCCGGTGCACCAGCAGAGCAGTAGCTACTCCACACAACGGTCGACTGCAAAAGCGCGGTGATCAGAGCTATAGTGAAGAACAGTGCACGCAGAGTCAGAACCGCAGGTCAGAGGCGCACCGGATAGTGAACAGTGCATGTCTGGTGCGGCACCAGACTGTCCGATGCTACTAAAGGACAAAGCCTGCAACGGTCAAATGCTCTAGAACCCTAACGGTTGGGTGACGTGGCTAGCGCACCGGACAGTGTCCGGTGCGCCCATCGACAGCAGCCTGCCCCAATGGTTGTTTGGTGGTTGAGGGCTATAAATACTCCCCAACCACCACAACTCCAAGCATCCAAGTTTCCAGCACTTCACATTCAATACAAGAGCTAGTGCATTCACTCCAAGACACATTTCCAAAAGATCAAAGCCTCTCCAAGTCCCAAATTCATTCCAACCACCTAGTAACTTGAGAGAGTGTGTTTTCATGTTCATTTGCGCTCTTGTTGCTTGGATCGCTTTCTTCCTTCCTCATTCTTGTTCCCAAGTGTTTTGTAAGCAAGGCAAGAGACACCAATTGTGTGGTGATCCTTGCAGGGTCTAAGTGACCCATGAGAATTAAGGAGAAAGCTCACTCGTTCTAAGTGACCGTTTGAGAGAGGGAAAGGGTTGAAAGAGACGGGGACTAGGTTCTTTAGAACCGAACCTCGGTAAAACAAATCACCATGTTCATCCGCTTTATTTCTTGGTTTATTTGTTTTCCCCTCTCTCCCATACTCGGATTTAATTCTAACGCTAACCCCGGCTTGTAGTTTGTGTTTTAAGTTGTAAATTTCAGATTACGCCTATTCACCCCCCTCTAGGCGACTTTCAGTTGCTCAACATAGACCTCTTCCTTGATGGGTCTATTGAGGAAGGCACTCTTCACGTCCATTTGATAAAGCTTGAAGCCATGGTAAGTAGCATAGGCAAGTAATATGCGAATTGACTCAAACCTAGCTATGGATGCATAAGTTTTATCAAAGTCCAAACCTTCGACTTGTGAATAACCTTTAGCCACAAGTCGGGCTTTGTTTCTTGTCACCACACCATGCTCATCTTGTTTGTTGGGGAATACCCACTTGGTACCTACAACATTTTGGTTAGGACGTGGAACTAAATGCCATACCTCATTCTTTGTGAAGTTGTTGAGCTCCTCTTGCATTGCCAGCACCCAATCTGGATCTCTTAGTGCATCCTCCACCCTGTATGGCTCAATAGAGGACACAAAAGAGTAATGTTCACAAAAATGTGCAACCCGAGATCTAGTGGTTACCCCCTTATGTATGTCACCAAGGATGGAATTGATGGGGTGATCTCGTTGAATTACTTGGTGGACTCTTGGGTGTAGCAGTCTTTGACCCAGTATTTCTTGATCATCTTCCTTGTCTTTATAATCATCATCTCCCCCTTGATCATTGTCTTCCTCTTGAGGTGGCTCATCCTCTTGACCTTATCTTCATCATTTTGAGCCTGGTCCTCATCTTGGTTTGGTGGAGATGCTTGGTTGGAAGAAGACGGTTGATCTTGTACTTATGTAGGCTCTTCGGATTCCTTAGGACACACACATCCCCAATGGACATGTTCCTTAGCGCGACGCATGGAGCCTCTTCATCATCTAATTCATCAAGATCAACTTGCTCCACTTGGGAGCCATTAGTCTCATCAAACACAATGTCACAAGAAACCTCAACTAATCCAGTGGATTTGTTAAAGACTCTATATGCCCTTGTGTTTGAGTCATAACCTAGTAAAAAGCCTTCTACAGCCTTAGGAGCAAATTTAGATTTTCTACCTCTCTTAATAAGAATAAATCATTTACTCCCAAAGACTCTAAAATATGAAACATTGGGCTTTTTACCAGTGAGGAGTTCATATGATGTCTTCTTGAGGATTCGGTGAAGGTATAGCCGATTGATGGAGTAGCATGCAGTGTTGATTGCTTCCACCCAAAACCAGTCCGATGTCTTGTATTCATCAAGCATGGTCCTTGCCATGTCCAGTAGAGTTCTATTCTTCCTCTCCACAACACCATTTTGTTGAGGAGTGTAGGGAGAATAGAACTCATGCTTAATGCCCTCATCCTCAAGAAATCCTTCTATTTGTGAATTCTTGAACTCCGTCCCATTGTCGCTCCTTATCTTTTTTATCCTTAATCCGAACTCATTTTGAGCTCATCTCAAGAATCCCTTTAAGGTATCTTGGGTCTGAGATTTTTCCTGCAAAAAGAACACCCAAGTGAAGCAAGAATAATCTTCCACAATTACTAGACAGTACTTACTCCCACCGATGCTTCTGTAAGCAATCGGGCTGAATAGATCTATGTGGAGTAGCTCAAACGGTCTGTCCGTCGTCATTATGTTCTTGTGTGGATGATGAGCACCAACTTGCTTCCCTGCCTGGCATGCGCTAAAAATCCTAGCTTTCTCAAAATGAACATTGGTTAGTCCTAAAATGTACTCTCCCTTTAGAAGTTTGTGAAGATTCTTCATTCCAACATGGGCAAGTCGACGATGCCAGAGCCAGCCCATATTAGTCTTAGCAATTAAGCAAATGTCAAGTTCAGCTTTGTTATCATTAAAATCAACTAAATATAGCTGACCCTCTAACACTCCCTTAAATGCTATTGAATCATCACTTCTTCTAAAGACAGTAACACCTAACTCAGTAAAAAGACAGTTGTAACCCATTTTGCATAATTGAGAAACTGAAAGCAAATTGTAATCTAATGAATCTACAAGAAAAATATTGGAAATAGAATGGTCAGAGGATATAGCTATTTTACCCAAGCCTTTGACCAAACCTTGATTTCCATCCCCGAATGTGATAGTTCGTTGGGGATCTTCATTTCTCTCGTAGGAGGAGAACATTCTCTTCTCCCCTGTCATGTGGTTTGTGCACCCGCTATCGATTATCCAACTTGAACCACCGGATGCATAAACCTACAAAACAATTTAGGCCTTGTTCTTAGGTACCCAAACAGTCTTGGGTCCTTTGACGTTAGAAACAAGCACCTTGGGTACCCAAACACAAGTCTTAGGACTCTTGCGTTTGCCCCCAACATATTTGGCAATTATTTTGCCTGATTTGTTAGTTAAAACATATGATGCATTAAAAGTCTTAAAAATGTTATGCTCATTTGATGCAGTAGGAGTTTCCTTTTTAGGCATTTTAACATGAGTGGAATGCCCAGAGCTAGAAGCCTCATTTTTATACATAAATGCATGATGAGAAATAGTGTGAGGTTTCCTAGCATGAATTCTCCTAATTTTGTGCTCAGGATAGTTAGCAGGATATAAAATGTAGCCTTCCCTATCCTGAACTATGGGAGCCTTACCCTTTACAAAATTAGATAATTTCTTACAAAATTAGATAATTTCTTAGGGGCGTTTCGCTTGACATTGCTTTCCTGTTGGAAACCAATGCCATCCTTAATGCTAGGGCGTCTCCCATTATAAAGCATACTACGAGCAAATTTAAAATTTTCATTTTCGAGCTCATGCTCGGCAATTTTAGCATTTAATGTAGCTATGTGATCATTTTGTTTCTTAATCATGGCAAGGTGATCATCAATAGCTTCAACATTAATATCTCAACATCTAGTGCAAATGGAAACATGATCAACAGTAGATGTAGAAGGTTTGCAAGTATTTAATTCTTCTATCTTAGCATTTAAAATGGCATTTTCATCTCTAAGACAGGAAATGGAATCATTGCAAACATTTAACTTTTCAACCTTAGAAATTAAACTAGCATTCTCAGTTCTAAGGCTAGAGATTGAGTCATGACAAATGCTAAGCTCCTTTGATAAATTTTCACATTTTTCTACTTCCTGAGCATAAGCATTTTTCAACTTGACAATTTTTTGTTTTCTTTAATAAGGAAGTCCTCTTGGCTTTCCAAAAGACCATCCTTCTCATTAATGGTTTCTAATAATTCATTTAATTTTTTTATTTTGGTCCATGCTAAGGTTGGCAAAGAGAGACATTAAATTATCTTCATCATCACTAGAACTACTTTCATCACTAGATGTAGTGTATTTGGGTGTAGCTCTGGAGTGTACCTTCTTCTTTTTGCCGTCCTTAGCCATGAGACATTTGTGGCCGATGTTGGGGAAGAGGAGGCCTTTGTTGACGACGATGTTGGCGGCATCCTCATCGGAGGAGGAGTCGGTAGAGCTCTCATCGGAGTCCCATTCCCGACATATGTGGGCATCACTGCCCTTCTTCTTGTAGTACCTCTTCTTCTCCTTCTTCCCCTTCTTGTCATCGTCCCTGTCACTTTCACTTGACATTGGACATTTAGCAATAAAATGACCGGGCTTACCACATTTGTAGCACACCCTTTTGGAGCGGGGTTTGTAATCCTTCCCCCTCCTTTGTTTGAGGATTTTGCGGAAACTCTTGATGATGAGTGCCATTTCCTCGTTGTCGAGCTTGGAGGCATCGATTGGAAGCCTACTTGGTGTAGACTCCCTCTTCTCTTCTTCCGTCACTTTGAATGCGACGGGTTGCACCTCGGGTGTTGAGGTGGCGCCTTGCTCTAAGTTGACAATATGTTTGGAGTCTTTGATCATAAGTTCAAAGCTCATAAACTTGTCAATAACTTCCTCAGGAGACATTAGCTTGTATCTAGGATCTCCACGAATTAGTTGCACTTGAGTGGGATTACGAAAGACAAGAGATCTAAGAATAACCTTGACCATTTCATGGTCATCCCACTTGGTGCTCCCGAGGTTGCGCACTTGGTTCACTAAGGTCTTGAGCCGATTATACATTGCTTGCGCCTCCTCTCCCTTGTTGAGGACGAATCGACCGAGTTCTCCCTCGATCGTTTCGCGTTTGGTGATCTTGGTCACCTCGTCCCCTTAATGCGCTGTTTTGAGGACGTCCCAAATTTATTTGGCACTCTTTAACCCTTGCACCTTATTATACTCCTCTCGACACAAGGAAGCGAGGAGTATAGTTGTGGCTTGGGAGTTAAAGTGCCTAATTTAGGTGACCTCGTCCGAGTCGTAGTCCTCGTCCCCCACCTTAGGTACCTGCGCTCCATACTCAACAATATCCCAAAATGCTTGCGTGGAGTGAGGTTAGATGGTGCCTCATTTTATCACTCCACATACAATAATCTTCACCATCAAAATATGGTGGTTTGTCTAAGGGAACGGAAAGTAGAGGAGCGCGCTTAGAAATACGGGGATAGCGTAGGGGCATCTTACTATACTTCTTGCGCTCATGGCGCTTAGAAGTAGTGGACGATGATTCGGAGCCGGATGTGGAGGGTGACGAAGAGTCGGTCTCGTAGTAGGCCACCTTCTTCATCTTCTTCTTCTTGTCACCTCTCCAATGGGACTTGATGGAGGAAAAGGATTCCTCCTTGTGTTTGTTGCCGGACTCCCTTGAGAGGGTCCTCCCCGAGCTTGCGGGCTTGTCGCCGGTCATCATCTCTCTCTTGGCGTGATCTCCAGACATCACTTCGAGTTGGTTAGACTCTTAATGAAGCATTGGCTCTGATACCAACTGAAAGTCGCCTAGAGGGGGGTGAATAGGCGTAACCTGAAATTTATAACTTTAAACACACACTACAAGCCGGGGTTAGCGTTAGAATTAAATTCAAGTCTGGGGGAGAGGGAAAACAAATCAAATGGGAATCAAGTGAATGAACACAGTGATTTGTTTTACTGAGGTTCGGTTCCAAAGAACCTAGTCCCCGTTGAGGAGGTCACAAAGATCGGGTCTATTTCAACCCTTTCCCTCTCTCAAACGGTCACTTAGACCGAGTGAGCCTTTTCCTTAATCTCCCGGGTCACTTAGACCCCGCAAGGACCACCACACACTTAGGTGTCTCTTGCTTCGATTACAAATCACTTGAGAAAATAAATGAGAAAGGAAGAAGGCAATCCAAGCAACAAGGGCACAAATGAACACAAAATCTCTCTCACAAGTCACTAAGTGTATGAGATGAATTTGGGACTTGGAGAGGATTTGATCTATTGAATTGTGTCTTGGAGTGAATGCTAGAGCTCTTGTGTTGAATGTGATCTTCAGAAAACTTGGATGCCAAAGGTTGTGGAGGTTGGGGGGTATTTATAGCCCCCAACCACTTTGGTAGCCGTTGGCAAGGCTGCTGACGATGGGCGCACTGGACAGTCTGGTGCGCCACCGGACAGATACTGTGCGTTGTCCGGTGCGCCGTCACGTCAGCCAACCGTTAGGGTTTGGAGCTCGGTCGACCATTGGAGCTTTGTCTTCTTGCGGCACCGGATAGTTCGGTGCCACACCGGATAGTCCGGTGCCCCTCTGACTTCGCTGCTCTGACTTCTGCGCGACACTGTGCTGCATTGTTCCTGCTGTCAGAGTCGACCGTTGGCGCAGATAGCCATTGCTCCGCTGGCTCACCGGACAGTTCGATGAATTATAGTGGAGGGCGCCCTTGTTTTCTCGAGAGTGGCTGGTTCAGAGTGATGAGGACATCACTTCTATGCATAGAATGAATGGACCGATAACACGATCTCGTGCACGACAGCTAAATCTCCAGGTACGTTCTACCCTAGTCAATTGTGTTTCAGAGCTTACGCTTGGGGCCATGGATGTTTTGATGATTAGGTACCTTGAAAAGGACCAGCAAGGACTTGGGAAAGGCCAAGGTGTTGAGGAGGAGCAGCAAGGGCGTCCACAATAGGAAGGAGATCAAGTCCGAGTCAACTGTGACTCCATCTCGGGTTCCAGGACCAGTCTGCACTAAAATGGACGCCCAAGATGCATCCGGACTCCTATTACGATGGACTGGATATGGTTGGAAAGATAACGAGATTATCTAACCAACCCAACTGGTTCCACCCTAAAATTCATCTGGAGTCAACGGAAATCGTCTAAACAAGTCAGCGTTCAGATTCTGTTTTGGTGCTGCGACACCGTCTGTTGGGCCGTTGGGCCGTGTATCGCGTCGGAGCCCATTAGGGGCGAGTCCAACGGTCACGCACGCCCTAATACACTATTTATTCAGCAGCCGCCGCCATATTTAGGTTTGGGTTTTTCTTAGATCAATTCTGTCATCAAACAGTGTCACCATCATTGGCTTATGAGACCCCATCCCGTAATCAATACAATTTTGGTTGCATTTCTTTCCTGTTCTTGCTTGTGTTCTTGATTGCGCTTGCAGGGATATGCCTTCGTGGCGAGGTCATTCGTGTTTTACGGGTGATAACCAACGGAGCCGTGGTGTAGTGATTGCGAGGAACCGTTCGCTCGGAGCCTTGGATCATCAACGTCGAGATCTCCACTCAATCAAGTTATCGTATCTCACGGAAGATTGAGCCGCGTCTACTATCATAGAGTGTACGGCCCTGGTGCACCGGACACTGTCCGGTGGCATACCGGACAGTCCGGTGCGCCATTCTTCAACACACTCAAGTTCTTTTGCTCCATTAACTTTGTGTCCCTAACTTGATTTTTTTATTGGTTTGTGTTAAACCTTATGCACCTCTAATACATGAGTTCTAGATAAACTAGTTAGTCCATGTGTTTGTGTTGATTATCAATCACCAAAATTATTTATAGGAAACGGTTAACCCGATTTCCCTTTCAGTTAGAAACCCTGTTCCCAGAGGCGATCCGTGTCGCCCCAAGCGCCATCGCACTCTGCGTGTAGGGTTGACTCCTTGCCTTGAAGACGTCTAACTTCGAAGCAAAGATCGGTGACAAGCTCCCATGGAAAGCCGCTCCACCTCCAGCTGGGCACCTGTAGCGCCTCCACTCGAGCTGCCAATCGCGTGAGAAGGCGCTGATGGAACGAACCAAGCAGACGGTCAAGCATAAGCAAAGGATAGTAAAAAGGACGACCATGAAGAAGACACTCACCCAGCCGAAGGGGGCAAAATCTCGTGTCATTAATGCCTGGGCGATCAAGTTCGCCTCCCCAAAACCACCAATCATGCACTCGATGGTTTCTAAGCTCGCGTCAGCTCGCAGCGAAGCAGATTCGAGTCATGGACCCTCCTCCACCTCTGGTTCGCCGCCCGCCGCAGGTCGCACGGGTGGCACGGCCCCGCCGGAGCACAAGGCGACCACGGCTGGCGCTGATTGTCCCTAAGGCCCAACAACCGCCGGGACTGGCTGCCCCACCTCGGGGTCACCATCTGCCCTTACAGCAACTGGTGGCGGAGGAGCAGGGGCGGGTAAAAGGAGGGAAAGGGTGACTGGCTGCAGCGATGAGGACACACCGGGGGTGACCGCCTCGGCTGCCAGGCCCCCCTAGGATGGACATGAATGACGACAAATCGAGGAGGCCTACCTCCAGGGTGCCACGCTCGCCATCCTTAGGGGGTGTTTGGTTACCCCAAACTAAACTTTAGCCCCTATCACATCGAATGTTTGAACCTCCGTTCCGGGTATTAAATGTAGTCGGATTATAAAACTAATTTGTCAGCCGAAGATTAAAAGACGAGACGAATTTAGTCCAGTTGGTTGAGTCTATATTTCATACTCCTATTTGAAAGTCAAATGCTTGATGTGACCCGGGCTAAACTTTAGCAGGGGCAACCAAACACCCCCTTAGGATGACCTGGGTCGATGGCACCGCCACTTCAGGGGAAGGAGATGTCACATCTCCCAACGAAACAATCTAAAAGGGAAATGGCCTTTACCATTTTCTCTAAATTTATTTTGATGATTGATGACCATCATAATCTAATGGACTAACTAGTTTGTCTAGTTTGTGTCCGGAGATCTTTTTGGAGAATTTATGTGTGCGCGGACTATCCGGCTCTTTCGGTGAACCGTCCGTGACACCTCGTTGAGCCTTGGGCAAAACTATATAAATCACAGAACGTCTACTACGAACTGTTCGAAGGAGAGAAGAGTACCGTCCAAGACCAAGCACAGACTGTCTGGCTCTCAGGCATGGACTATCTGGCCCTCAAGCGTAGACCGTTCGCTTGTTGGAAACCAGAGAAACCCGAAGGTGCTGGGTTCGGTAAAATTGATTTTTAGCGTTCTTGTGGACCGTCTGGGGTGCATGACCGAACCATCTGCGCCAGTTTTATCTAATATCTAATGACGTATTTAATGCATTTATAGCCGTTGATATAGCCGTTATTGTTGATTGTTGTGTTTCCAGCCGTTGATGTACAGGGACAGACCATCCGACCCAGAGGCACGGACCGTCCACAAGTGCCAGAAACTTGGCAATGGCTATGTGGTGGTTAAGGGCTATAAATTCAACTCCAACCACCTCCATTCAACACATCCAAGCATTCCAACTCCCACATTCATTGCAAAGAGCTAGAGTTCACTCCAAAGCCTCACACAAGCGTCAAAGATCCTCCAAGTGCAACAATTGTGATTGTGTTCGTTAGTGATTAAGTGCCTTGTGAGAGATTCTAGAGAGAGTGAGATAATGTTTTATTTGTCACTCTTTGTTGCTTGGTTTCTTGATCGTGCTTTCTTCATCTCCTTCTAAACTCTCAAGTGACTTGTAAAGCTAGCAAGAGACACATAATTGTGTGGTGATCCTTGTGGGGTCTAAATGACCCTCAAGATTAGGAATAAGCACTCAGCCGGTCTAAGTGGCCATTTGAGAGAGTGAAAGGGTTGAAAGAGGCTCGGCCTACGTGGCATCCTCAATGGGGAGTAGGTTCTTCGGAATCGAACCTCAGAAAACAAATCGTCATTTTCATTTGTGTTGATCATTACCTTGCGATTTGATTCTTCCTCTCTTTCTAAGGTTCTCTTGCTTATCCATTTGAGTTAGCTCCCAAAGTAAATCCACACAATGATTAACCAACTCATGGCAAGGAGAACCATCTTCCACACTTCAATTTCATTATTACTCATTCTAACGCTAACTCCGGGTGAAGTTCGTGTTCAAAGTTTATAATTTCAGGTTTCGCCTATTCACTCCCCTCTAGGTGACTTTCACAACCCCGATAGCTAGAGGGGGCATTCCTCCCGATGGTGGCGACACGAAGGCCTAGGGAGATGGAAGCGTCCCCCTTGCCACCAAGGCTGCGTCCTTCACGGACTTATGTGGTAGATACACACTGGCTGGGAAGAAAAGAAGGAAGGACACAAGGTAATGGATGAAAGTCAAAGATAAGAAGGAAATCAAGTAAAATGTATTGAGAGGAGTGCATCTGGGTGGACCCCTCCCTTAGGCACCCGCCAAAGGAATCGAAGATCGTGACATAGCCCGAGGAGCCATCTCCACCATGGTGGGATAGGCCATGACCTACTCTTTCCCTATGCAGCACCTTGCGAACACCGAAGGCACCACAGGGCATGGCGCCGCCTGCGCCACTCCACCTAAAGCGGCGACCCCCACAGTAGGTGCTGCCACGACTAGGGTAGGATCCGTGGCTAGCCTGCCTATTTTGTCTAGGACGTTAAAACCGGCTACAACATCGACACTGCATGATGGGCCACCCACCAACGCTCCGACTTCTGCCCCTTAGGAAGCCATGGAAGACACTGTGGAGGAAGCACCCTCCGAATCAGAAGAGGAGGTGATTCCCTCACCTGACTTGACAGAGCGCAAGACCATCTTGCCTTTCTTCTGCACTTGGAGGCGCCTCAGGCACGCCCCCAAGGTCTCATTCTCGCTCCTTCTACGCATATGGCCTGCTTGAATGGAGGGCCCCTTAGGGAGTGGAAGACTAGGTGCTAGAAGCCCGATCCCCTGCAGGAGCCACGACCGAACGTCACCAACAAAGAAAAACGAAAGGACGAAGGAGAACAGAAAATAGAAAGCTCGCCAAATCACTCACAGCACTTCTGGGTGGGGAAAGTCCTTATCCATGAAGGATCTCGAAGACAACATGGTGACAACGTTGACTCACGCTTCAATCTCAGACAAGGCAAGCGGTTCAAAGGAATGTCAGTTAGGATCATTAATGCTGGAGTACCTGTGCATTGCCTCTGACATGCCATCAGATGCTGAATTCGGTGGTGCATGAAGATGCGCACTAGCCTCGCGCCTGTGAGACCTTGCTTCTTCAACGTACTGAGCACTATCACAAGAGGCTCCACCTTACCCTTCGGTCCCAGCTCGCCTAGCGATGCCAATCATTCATCGACACTTGCTCCCGATTGTGTTCTTGACGTAGGACCACTCGCCCTCATACCGCATGGAGGAGGGCAGTGGGATCTTGAAGTACCCCCCCTTCCTGCCAGAGCAATGTTGGAAGTTGGCCAAATCGACATATAGTTGGTCTCGATGGCCCAGAGTTACCCGACCACTAAAGAAGTATTGCCACAACTTCTAGTGGGGGTCAATCCCTAGGAACACCTTGCACAGTGTGATGAAGCATGCCATGTGTAGGACGGAGTTGGGATGAAGAGCATATGGATACCTGTGCCGACACGCCACCAACATATGGATCGACGGTTGGGCCGATTTGCGTCCCATCAGGCTGCCCACGCCAAGAGGCGTCATGATGACCATGCCTTCTTACCATGGCATCGTGGTAAATACCTTACACCGATCAAGTAAAAACTAGCACTCGCCTAGAAAATCCACACATAGAGCAAGGGGTGGACCGGGCAAGCTCCTAGTGAGCCGCAAGCTAGGTGACCATCCCATAGGTCATTTGCCTGCAACCATGTCCAAGGTCGTACCTTCCATTCTCTTGTAGAAACTTGGCTAACGGGGTGGCCATGGGACCCCCCTTTGATCGACCAGACCGACCAAAGGGCCGACATAGGATCGAATAAGGAAGGACTTAATGAGATGCACCCAGCAGGTCGAGTCCCCTATCGGGACCACTTGCCAAGACCTAACCCTACCAGAGGGAGGTTGGATCTTACTTAGATAACCCGTTCACAGCTTGGTTGCTCTTTTCCCCATGCTAGCAAGGTCGTAGGAGGGCGGCCCTTCCCTCGAAGAAACCCAAAAGGGCTTCCAGAGGGTAGATACTTGAATGACAAAAATCAGACGAAGGGTGAGCTTGGCCCTGACACCATGGACCCAAGCTCAGCACATGGCGACCATCGCAGGAAGTGTTCGTCCCCAAACTACCCCATCACCAAGCAAACACCCAGGCGATCCACATGGATCACTCGTGGGCTACATCTAACAGATGTGCTCGCGCGCACCGAAAGTCACGAACACCAGCAAAGTACAGAATAGCAACGGACTCGCGCTTAGAGCGTGACAACCATCGTAGAAAGGGTCTGTTCCCAAACTGCATTGTCACCCAGTAAACCTCCAAGGAATCCACATGGATTACTCGAGGGCTCGAGGGCTACATCTAGAAGATGCGCTTGTGCGCACCTAAGTGTATAAGGTACCAAGTGTAAGCCTCCGTGCGACTCAAAGGAGTCGCCCGAAGGCTTGAGGGCTGCTGTCGAGTACCTAAGAACGGGGTACCTAGGGTAAAGCCCATAACCTCTTTCTGGCCCATTTGTCGAGCTAGTCTGCGAGGCGAGATGGATGAACAAGTCCCCAACAAGCAAGTCTGCGAGACGAGACAGACGACCAAGTCCCCATCGAGCAAGTCCGCGAGGCGAGGTAGACGACCAAGTCCCTACCGAGCAAGTCCGTGAGGTGGAGTGAACGAACAAGACCCCACCGAACAAGTCCGTGAGGCGGGGCGAATGACTAGGCTCCCATAGAGTGGACCTATGAAGGAGCCCAAGTTTGACGCTGCTGGCAAACGTTGGCTACGATGGGACGTGTCATCCTTATGCCACACCTGGGTAAACGTGCGGTGCGCCGAAGGCGCACCGAGTGGTCGCCATCAGAACACAAATCGCACGCCCCTGCGTACGAACTCAGGCGCGCCACCACTGTGTTGTGGGGCCAGTCAAGCCCGGTCGTCGGATGACCTCAGTACCAAAATCCCAACAGTGACCCGAATACCTGGAAGGACTGGACAGTACGCCATACCAGGTGTATGTCTACAACAAGCCTAAGGATCACTTAGGGCTCATGATGACGGGAGGAGCCTCGTTCCGTACGACCACACCATGAGACAGATCTGCAGGATCCACACGCACTATCACGAAGAGACATCAACAATAGATTAGCTACATGGACCCATATGGCGAGTGAACAGGACGGAACGCCATACCAGGGGTACGACATCGCACGACCCTACGAACGACGTCAGTAGGACCACGCCACTAGAGGCAGCAAGCCAAGCTCCCTTCCAGTAGAATACAAGTTCCTACTGTAAAGTTGTCCCTTTAATTATAAAAGGCAGGGGCAACCTTCCTTCTACACACAAGCACACTAGTTGTAACACAATCTACTGTAATTCCACGATCAACACTACACTGAACTAGGGCCCCGACCTGAAGCAGAATAAACCCATGTCTCAGATTTCTCATCGAGTCCCAGCAGCTCACCATTCAGAGCAAGTCCGTGCTAGCACCCCTGCCGAATACAAATCTCATTGTCCCCCGGTTTCCGAAACCACAACATTTTTATCTTGAGTTTAGGAAAAGTCGTACTATGAAGGGGACTCAAGAATAGTTAGTCAACTATTGAACCATATGCTTATAATATGAGATTAATACCCTACACCTAGCCAAATCTGCCACCAAAATTTTAGATCCTATCTCTTGATTTGGCTAGGGTGACAATAGCGCCCTTAACATATCCATTGGAACCTGAGTATAAATACCCATATGTTCACCCACAACGGCTACTGCTTCTTCCTCGCATTTGATCGTTGCAAAATAGAAAACTATTGAGCCCTCTCTCCTCTGTTGTTCCCTCTCAAGCTCCCAAGCAAATCTTTGATTCCAACCATCAAAACTTAAGAGAAAAGGTAGCAAACTTTCACTGGAGAGTGGACTGGTTGGTTTCTCATCTCAAAGAGCATTTGGTTCACGTTTTAACGGCGGTTCTAGGATTTATTACTCTTGGAGCTTGCTCCTAGCCGGTTAGGCGGTTATGTGTTGCCCTTGTGCTTGTCAAGTGTAGTGGCAGCCTTGGGAAAGGATAGAAATTTACCTGATCTAAGCTTTTCTAGGTGCATTTTAAATTTGGTTTGAAATCCTCTGCGTAGGCCAACACTGCCTCCTCCCTATTACGGCGACAGTGTCACCCTATGATCTGACGAAATTTCGAATTGAATTTTTACAAGCGTATTTACCCTTTCTAGTTTTGCACTATTTACTTAGTAGTTTTTGAAATAATACATCAATCCTTGTTTTTGCTCTGTTTACTGGGCAGTGTTTGAAATAATACATCAATCCTTGCATGATTCCTGGTTGAACACGATGTAAATAAATTGTTATAGCTGTCGTAGCCTACCCGTTCTCCTGTGTATACACCATTTTAGGGGGTGTTTGGGAACAAAGTTTTTCTGCAATTTTGGAAGAATACTGCAGTATTCTCAAATACTGCAGTATTATATACATAATGGTGTTTGGCAAGCTTGGTAAAATCTCTGTTTTCAAAACTGAAGTATTGCAAATACTATGGTTGTTTTAAGGCATTCTAAACTTAGCTCTGGACCTCAGTTTTCAAAACTGCGGTATTATAAACTACGGTATTATCATAACTAAAGTATAGTATTTCAAAAACTGTGGTTTTCAAAAACTTTGTTCCCAAACAGGGCCTTAGTGGTTCGGTGATAGCAGCAGTGTACTGTATGGGGTAGTACCGAACTGCGAACTTGTGTGCTCCAGAAATTAGCTGACTACGATAAACAGAACTTATTACAATATATATAGTTAGTTAGATTAGAAGAGAAATCACGACATATTCACACTGATTTACGACTGAGATTGACAACATTGTTCTACCATTAGTCCACCTTTATGAAGCCAGGAGGGAAGAAGAACCCACAACCCACAAACCTCATAATTACTATACCTAACTTCGCATTGAAGGAAGTTCCTTTTTTTAAAAAAAAAAAGAAAGGCGAAAATAAGCTAGGGAAAGGAGCAGGAAAGGGACAATGTTCTAGCTAGGACTCATCCCCAAGCATACTGAGTGATGATTGATTCACGGCGCTTCAACCATGGCGATGTCTGTCGGTGATCAGCGGTGACATTGAGCTCCTTGAGATGGTTTACTTGGAACAGGGCCAACCCATGCGGAATTGCTGATCACATCAGTGAGCAGCTGTTGGCGTTCTCGTCGCTGAAGATGTTGTAAGGCTCGGCATGCGAGTGCGGGGGCGGCACTGGGTAGCCCATTGGGTAATGCGTCGGTGGCCGGCCATAGCCGTAGCCCATTGCCGCCGGGTATCCTGCTCCGCCGTTCCCGTGCTGCTGCTGCATCATCATCATCTGCTGCTGCTGCATCAAGGCCATGTACTGCTGCTGCGCCACGGGGTTCCCGGATGCCGCGGCGGCCTGAAGCATATCCGCCCCAGAATGCATTCCGCCGCCGCCCAATCCCGGGTGGAACCCCAGGCCCGGCATGCCACCACCACCGCCACCGCCGCTCTGCTGCATAATACCCATGTGCGGGTGGCCAACCGGCATGGTCATAGGTGCGCCGCCCATCTGGGCCGTGCTGGGGAAGCCGGCACCAGCAGCACCAAGCATGTTAGGAGGCCTCATCATGCCCTGTTGAGGCAGCATGCCGCCCATCGGGCCACCGACACCGACGGCGCCGCCGCCGCCGCCCTTCTTCCCCTGGCCCAGGTGGGCCCCGCCTCCCGGGGCGCCTCCCTTTGCATTGTGCGGCTGCCCACCGGCACCGCCGTGGTTGTTTCCCTTGATCTGCACCGGGATCTCGTTCCCCCCACCACCACCCTTCTTGCCGCCACCGCCCTTCTTCTCGCCCCCGCCGGCCGGCGGCGGCACAGCCATGGGCTTCATCATCATCTTGGGGTCGCCGTAGACGTCGTCGTCCAGGCCGTCGTCGTCGTAGTCGTCCTCGTCGTCGTCGAAGCCGTCGTCGAAGTCATCGTCGAACTCGCTGCCGTCGTCGTCGAAGTTGTCCTCGGGGAGGGCAAACTTGACGGACTTGGGGTCCTTCAACGGCGCAGCCGCGGGGAACGCCGGCATATTGCCGCCCAAGAGGTGCGGCGGAAGCTTCAGCCCCTTCATCTGCAGCTGCTGCTGCAGCTGCTGGAGCTGCTGCGGCGTCGGCTGCGGCATCACCATCTTAGGATTGCCCACGCCACCACCGCCGCCTCCGCCACCGCCACCGCCACCGCCAGGGCCCTTGTGACCGCCGCCACCCGCACCGCCCTTCTGGGCCTTGCCGCCGCCGGCATCCTTGGAATGGCCCTTGCCACCTCCGGAGTCCTTGGAATGGCTCTTGCCGCCGCCAGCGTCCTTGGAATGGGCCTTGCCGCCGCCATGGTAGGCGTTCTGAGGGATGCCGGGCTTGGAACCCCACAGCTGAGCCGGCTTGCCGGCCTTGTTGAGCTTCCTGATGATGGTATCCGGATCCAGCAAACCGGACACCGTCACCTTGCCCTGTTCCGCGTCGATGCTGCTCTGGTAGACACCTACAGGTTAAATTTCATCACGTCTCCGTCAGAAGCAGACGCAGAGCAAAGGTTGACAGAGAAACAGAAACAAACAGCAAGCAAATCGCTGCCGCAAAAGATGAGTTTTTTTTTCTTGTACCGTCGATCTTGTGGAGGGTCTTCTTGACCTTCTTCTCGCACCCGTCACAGTGTATGTTCACTCTCAGCATCAATGTCTGCAACGAGGAAGGAAAACGTCACGGAAAACAACAGAAACAGAGGGGATTTCATTTCAATGGACAAGAACAAACATGGCAGGACTGCAGGAGAGGGAACATATGCTGCGAGCACACAAGCAAAGCTGCCTCCCGCGGTAGTCCCGCCTGCCTTGATTGAAAATGGCAGCAAAAAGAAAAAAAAGCAAGAGAAGATGAACAGTAGAGGAGCTGAGAACAGGCCAGCAAATGCCTCACACACACACACACCTGCACCTTGAGGACATCCTCCTTGCTCATCCTGGAACTGGAACAGCACCTCTACTAGCTCAATGCTACACCAAACTACCAAAGGCACAGCACAAGAGGTTTCAGATCTGGCGCCCGAGCTCTCAAATCTCAGGAAGCAGTAGGGAAGGGCGGTGTATGGGATTGGAGGCTGCAATAATATCTGGCTTCCCAGGCAAGTGAGTGTCCTGTGAGCGAGCCTGCAGCCTGCTCTGTGCTCAAGAAGGAAGGCTAGCGGAAGGGTGCGAGTGTGCCGCAGAGGGAGAGAGAGCGCCAGAGCGGTGGTACAGCGGCATGCCATGGTCTCGCAGCCAAAAACCTCATGTGAGGGGCCACCAAGGCAGGCGCCATGTGACCCTTGTCTCCTCCTCGCTTTCACACAAGCCACGAGCACATCCTGCACAGAGCACACTGCACCGCAAGGGGATACAATTTTTCCAACGCTCCCTCCAGTCCTCTTCCATCAATTCCCTAAGGGCGTGTTTGGGAGGGTGGCCCAGTAGCCTGGTTGCGCCCGTAGGCTGCAACTAGCCTTGTTTGCAAGGTTGGCCCGTTTCGCGGCCTGGCTGAAAACAGCCAAAAGGCTGCCTCCTAGGTGGCTCCCAGGAAACGCGGCTAGGGTTCGTTTCCTGGGAGCGCGGCTGCGCGCGGCGCACTGGCGGCGGGCGAGGTGGCTGGCGGGAGCTCGCGCGGGCTCGCGCGGGAATGGTGAGGTTTTCGCGCGCGCGGGAAGGAGCGCTCCGGTGAATCCTCTTGCGGCTATATATGGCGACGGTGCACCCTCCTTTTCCCCTCTTCTCGCTGCTCGTTCTTCTTCCACCCCCTCCCTCCCTCGTGAGAGACCGGCGGCGAGTGGCTGTGCGTCGCGGCTGCGTCCAGCTCCGCCTGGTGCCGGGACTCCGTGGCTTTGGGCATCTGCTTCGTCGCTTCGTCTCTGGTCGATCTGCTTCCTATACTTCTAGATCTGCTCCGTCTCCGTTGCTACGACCTTGACCCCAAGGTGAAATCAACCCCCAATCGTTCTATTTTCTGGTTCATGCTTCATGAGTTAGGGTTTGGTACAGTGTGTTGTTCATGTTATACCTACTGCGAGTTTGATTTTCATGTGGTTTGCTTTGGATTTATGTTAAATTGGTCGATGATGTTGTCCTTTACGTTCACTTGGAGGTATCATATAGATGATGCAGCCGTGTTCTTTTTCCTTACTGATTCATTTTGCAAACATGCTGAGGCCAAGCAGGGTATGATTAGATTAATTCTTGTATCATTGTTATATGCATGTAGATGGATCTCTCTTTGAGCCGCGAGCTGTTGTGTAAGCAAGCAGCTGCCTTGACAGTAGTGATGGTTTCATTTGTTACAACTAGGCTTAAAAGAAAAAGGTTTGATCCTGAAGTAGAGCCTGACCCTCTAGTCTATGTACTTAGGGAACAAAGTGAACTTCACAGACAGAGGACCCTCAACATGATTTACAACTCCACTGATGTAGAGTGCATTTCCATGCTTAGGATGAAGAGAGCCCCTTTTTTTGCTTTATGCACGACCTTTAGAGAGAGGGGACTGGTAACTGATAGGGAGGGGGTGTCAGTAGAGGAGCAAGTTGCCATGTTCTTGCATGTTGTTGGTCACAACCAAAGGTTCAGAGTTGTGCACCAGGCCTTTAGGAGGTCCATTCAGACAGTACACAAGCACTTTCATCAGGGTTTGTATGCTGTTGGAGAGCTTAGGAAGGAACTTATCAAGGCACCTAGCCCTACCACTCACCCAAAGATCACTGGAAGCTATAGATGGAATCCATATTTAAAGGTATTTGCCTACCTTGGGTTCATTAGTTGTTCATATTCACATGTTCATTTATCTTACATATATGGTTTTTAGGACTGCATTGGTGCCATTGATGGCACCCATGTGCTGGCAAGGGTGCCTAGACACATGCAGCAAGCTTTCAGGGGTAGGAAAACTAACCCGACACAAAATGTGATGGTTGCTGTGGACTTTGACCTCAAGTTCACATACGTTCTAGCTGGTTGGGAGGGGTCTGCCCATGATGCACTTATCCTGGTTGATGCCATTGAGAGGGATGATGGGTTCACTGTCCCACAAGGTAATTGCACTACCAAGTTCACATTGTAGGTAAATTCTACAATGTCACACAAGCTCACAGTAGATTTCACATTGTAGGTAAATTCTACTTGGTAGATGCGGGGTATGCATGCCGCACTGGCTTTCTACCCCCCTTCAGGGGGGTTAGGTACCATTTGAGTGAGTTTGGGAGCAGAAATCGACCTACCAATGCAAGAGAACTGTTCAACCTGAGACACTCATCACTTAGAGTAACTGTGGAGAGGGCTATAGGTGCATTGAAGAACAGGTTTCGTATCTTGGACAACAAGCCCTTTCACAAGTATAAGACACAAGTCAAGCTTGTGTTGGCATGCTCGATCCTGCATAACTGGATTTTAGGATTTGGCATTGATGAAGTAGTGCCTGATGAGGAGGGTTTCACTGGCACACAACAAGATCCACTAGATGATAATGGTAGCCAGAGCCAAGAATCCAGTGCCATGGCTGCAAAGAGGGATGCCATTTGCAATGTTATGTGGGAAGGGAGGGGAAGCTCTAGGATATGATGGTTTGTTTACCCTGCTATGGAACTCATGTTTGTTTGATGATAATGTAATAATATGATGGACATGGCTGAGACCAATTTTTTTATTCCCATTTGACTCTTCTTGTTGTGCTGATATTATTATACTAATTTGCACATGCAAACCAGTGGTAAGATGCCTTCAGTCCCAGCTGGTGATCAGGGTGGGTTTGTCCCAACTACTGATGTGATGACTGAGATGATAAGGGTTGGTGCTAGTGCAGCAGCTAACGCTGATGATGCTACTGCATCTAGTGCCGGTGCTGCTCCAACAGCAGCTGGTCTTGTTGCTGCTGTTCCCGGGGGTCCTAGGGCAATGAGGTGGAACAACAACACCTCTGGATTTATTCTTAGGAGGATGGCTCAACTTCTTAGTGATGGTAGCAGGCCTGACAAGGTCTTCAAGGACAAGGATGTCAACTCTGTGGCCAAAGCCCTTAAGGAGTACAGTGGGGAGGCAGTGAGTCCAACTCAGGTGTATAACCACTTGAGGAAATGGAGGCAAAAATGGTCTAGGGTGTCTAAGCTCAAAGACCTTAGTGGGGCTTTATGGGATAGTGACTCCAATGCTATCTTGCTTGATCAGGAGCACTACCTTGGCCACTGCAAGGTAGCACTATGATTTGTTTCCTATGTCTCCTTGCTTTTTTTACTTGTCTAAAACACTATCTTTTCAATTACTTGATCAGGACCATCCAAAAGATGCAGAGTTCCTAAACTGCCCTATTAGGTTCTACACTGAGATGGAGGCCATTTTTGGCCATGCTATGGCCACTGGCAAATTTGCACTTGGTTCTGGTGAAGCCTTAGGACAGAACCAGGTTGATAGTGTTGCTGCCAAGGTTGAGGGACCTGCCTTCACCTATATCTCTGAAGAGAGAGCACAAACTGATGTTGGAGAGGGTAGCAAGGCCACCGAGATCCCCTCCATAGCTGTGGGTAGGAAGAGGAAGAGAGGGAACTTCAGTGAGGATGAGATGCTTATGTTGACCAATATGTCTGATGTAGTGAACAATGTGGCTAATGCCCTTAGAGAGACTGGACCTACCCATGTGGATGGTAACCTCTACTTAGCTGTGATGGAGATGCCTGGCTATTCTGAGGAGGCACTGATTGTTGCCTACACCTTCCTCCTGGACAACAAGGCTCAAGGCAGGGGCTTTGTTCACATGACTGAGGCACATAGAAACATTTGGCTTAGGACCTTCCTAGCCAAGAACTACTACATGTAGGTGAATTACATGTTGGTGTGCGCCACCACCCACTCTCTCTTCCTACCCACTCTCTCTTTTGACTGTAGCTGGGAATAGTTTGTTGTAGACATTTTGGTGTGCAGTCTGGTTTACTCCCACCAGTCCTTTTGTCTAATTTACCTAGGAGGGTGGCTAACAATAGGTAACATTTGGGTGGACACCATTTGAACCCTAAGCTGTGAATTACATGTTGGCTGCTGTGGTAAGTTTATATTATTTCATCCATTTCATACTATGATTGAAGTTTTTACTTGGCCAATGATGCTATATACACCAATCTGAGGTGCATTTGCATTTGATGTGTTGTACTGCAGCTGAGGCCCGTGTTTACTTGTGCTTTCCTTTATTCCTATGATGACATAATTGCCATTGAACCATGTTGTCATTATTGCCCGTGTTAATGTGGATGATCTTTAAATTGTGAGGTACTGGGCATATGCTGAAAATTATGTTGTTTCCACCATGTTGTGATTATTGCCTTGGAACCATGGGGCACATCCATGCCCAATGCAACTGTTATCCACAAAAGATGACTTGATGGCTGGGTTGGATGAATATCATGGTTTCATGGCTGCCCAGCTATGTTCCTTATGCTCCAAGTTAAAAGATCACATGAAAATGGCAATTAATATCTGAGGAAAATCATTGCTATTGTCAATCTTGCATGGCTTCTTTGATGGATATGTTGCAGATGGATGCCCAACTACCTGACTATGCTGCAGATGGATGCCCAACTACCTGATCATGGCTTCTTTGATTGTAACTTGTAAATAGCAATGGCAATAATTGATTCAGTTAAGTTAAAATTGTTTGAGGCTAACTCAGCTGTAATGCTTGTATTGTTGTAAATAGCAATGATAATAATGACAATTGTCTCTATTTTCTATCTATGGGCCAGGCCGACCACAGCCAGCTGCCAAACATATTCTCAGTTTGGCAGTTGGGCAGTTGGCCTCTTAGCCCAGCTGTCAAAAAGGGTCGCAAACACAATCTCGCCTGGGCCGAGCTCATCTTGTACAGGAACACAAACAAGATCACTTGCACCAACTGGGCCAAGCCAACTTAGGACTGGCCCAGTAGAGCAGGCCGAGCCAGCCTGGTGCAGGGTCGCAAACACGCCCTAATTCGCTCCTCCTAGGAATACATTAGCTCTAGATTGCCTTATTCGGCTATATAATAAGTCGTAACAACAATGTCACACCTAGATTTAAATACAAATTAGAATACGAATAGAATATATGCTAGAATCAAGTCTCACATATATAATGACTTATGGTATATAAAGTAATGTCGCATCTTTAATACATGTGGGGTGAGTACAGCAAGTGTGAGCTCACATACGTTCATGAACTCACCTACGGTGGGCGCTCATGTGAAGTGTAAGACTTAACAAAGAGAATAGTTAAAGCTGAACATTGATTTTAGAGTTGGTCAAAATTTTATTAGCAATTACTAAGTATAAATATATACCAACCCAATTAAATAATTGATCATAATTAATAATAAATCACACAATGCAATACAAATGACAGATTAAGTTTTAATTTCATAAGTTAATCATGTGAGGGTCTGAGCCGCTCATAACCGTGAGAACGACTGATATACTAGTTTACACATTACAGAGATTGCACATCTTTATCCACAAGCCGTGTTACCCATTGTCACGGGGTCATGAATCTCATACACCTCTACCGAGGAGGCGAGACATAGTATCACTACGAGGCCTTTACAAAGTTCCACTAGGTTCAGAAACCCCGCTACGGTTCTCTGAGAAAGGTGATATAGGAATCCCTCGTCCGAAAAGCCATCGCAGCAAGATCGACCCGAGAACCTCCTTATACCAGCAGCTCCTCTACCGCTTTGCACCTTTCGGGTAAGGTAGTCCTCCACTAGCTTTCCTAGTTAGTTAGCCAAGGACATTCCATACCACCCCTTGTGGTAGCACTGTTTTCTTGAGTGGTTCTCCATGTTCCAATTAACACAATAATCTTATCATGAGCAATAATTAAACCAATAGTAATAATGGAACATGATCATAATTCATATATAACATTAATCGCAAAAACTAGGTATAGCAATAGCAATACTACCCAATAGTTCATTTGTTTGCAAGGTGTGGGGTGAACAAAACTAGGGTAACCTATTAGGTCCTCTCAAATTAATCTGAGCATGTCAGAGTGATTAACAGGAATATTATTAGGTAAAGAAGAGTGATCAATGGCATAACTTGCCTTATACTTGAGATTCCAGGTACTTCACCAAGTTGGTCTTCGGGTTCCTCGTGACCTTGCTTCTACTCGTAGCAATACATACAATCAAGCAAAAAATGGATATGGTAACATTACACCAAAGCATAGGAACAAACTGCGTAAGAATATTCTATGCGCTGCTACGAGATCGCAGGTTCGAGAATCACTAAAATCAGAGTTACGATTGAAATGATATAGTTTTCCAAAGTTTTTAGGTGATTAAACAATAAAAGTGTATTCTATAAAAATCATGTGAGAAAATACATTAAAAATAACTAATTCAACATTAATTTAAGTTATATCCTAAATGGAAATCATAGTTTCATCAATTATGGAGGAATCAATTATAATATCACATTTAACTTGTATTGAAAAAGTTAACTTGATAACTAAAGGTTAAACAAATTAGTCATTTACGTTTAAGATCATGATTAAAAATAAAGTTACTAAAGTGTAGGCAATAACATTATGAAGCTAAAACAACTTGAACGGACTAAATCAGAGGATTTATGCAAAATGTATGGCTAAATATGTTTTAGAGCTGTCTAATATTAATATTATAGGTTCCAGGAGTTTATTTTGTTAATCATAGGGACTCAGATGCAAAGTTCTCCTACAGTGGAGGAATGGCGGGGTTTTTTACATAAAAGAGCATGGGCTCTTTAATAAAATACCAGCAAGTACTATAACACGCGTGACAGATGTCCATCAGATCTAGATCCAATGGCCAGAAATAGATTGCGAAGCGTTATGCGCCCATAGCCACTAGATCTCCAATCTATGGCTCGGATTGAATCAAGAGAAAGGGTATAAGGGATCTAATCTCGTCCGTCTATATCCGATTTAACGGCACTCGGCCATCTTCCTTCTTTAGGCCGGGGCAGAGCCGTGGCGCCCTTCTCCACAGCGGCGCGACAGCGGCGAGATGGCCTAGTGGCGCCTCAGGGCCCCATACACCCAACCAACCACTGCTACACGATGATACGAACGCGGCGAAGAATATCTGAGGACTTACCAGAGACCGGGATGACGACAGGAAAGACGTCCACTGCAGAGTGCAGCCCGCGACGAAGCATTATCTTCGACGAGCAATCGTTGGTGCTCCGGTCACTAGTGCAATTTGGCTCTATACAAGCGGTAGGCTTTTTACATCATAGACGGTTCGGTTAGAAAACCGCCTAGGATGTCCCAGGCTATTCGGACCGCCTGTGATGTATTAGTATCACAAGCGGTTTTTGTTTCGGACCGCTTGTGGTGCTCTATTCTTTTCACAAACAGACCGTAATGAAAAACCGCCTGTGATTGTGATTTGATTACCATATTAATATTTTAATTTTTAACAGAAATATGCAAATACAATTTAAATGAATTAATATTTTAATTTTTAACAGAAATATGCAAATACAATTTAAATGAATTAATATTTTAATTTTTAACAGAAATATGCAAATACAATTTAAATGAATTTTAATAGCACACATAGATAACTAGAGAGATTTTAAATTAATTGGCAACCACAATGCATAGTCGATCATACATGCTAACAAATACAATTTGATTCATACAATTTTTTATGAACTACCATTTTTCCGCATGTATGGCTTTAAGTTCTTATCAATTTTCTTTTCCACATGCTTGATTCTCTCTGGACCGTTAAAGACGAACATCTCTTCATACTTATTGTATTCCTCATCTCCGTCTCCCACATTCTCAATCCAACATTTTTTTGCTTTCCAGAAATAACTACATGCATCTTCTCATCTGCTGGATCGAGTACATAGAACACTTGTGCACACATTCGGCGAGAACCCACAAGTCATCTTTATATCCTACTTTCTTTAAGTCTACCATTGTGAGTCCGTAGTTATCCACTATCACCCCCACGGGATGTTGTACCCATTGGCACTTAAATAAGGGTATTTTCATGCTTGGGCCATAATCAAGTTCCCATATTTCCTCTATGAATCCAAAATATGTGGTCTTCTGTCCATGTAGGTCAAAAGCATCGATACGAACACCGCTATTTTGTGCAACACTTTTCATGTCTTTTGATTTAGCGTAGAATGTGTACCCATTGATGTCATATGCTTGCCATGATGTCACAAAACACGATGGTCCAGATGCCAAATTCTTCATTGTTTTCTCTTCTAAAGAGTCTCTGAATGGGATGTTTTTGTCCATTAACCATTCGCTGAAACGATGTTTGTGCTCCTCATGATCCAGTCCTCTGTGCGGTTCTGATTTTCTTTACGAAGCTCATCTAGGTGTTCCTCTATGTAAGGCTCAGCTATCGTGAGATGTTGTAGTACACTACTATGAGCACAATGTACTAGCTTGTAATCCTCAACGCGAAAAGTTTTCCTGCCCATTCTCCCTCTCCCACATAGTTTACCCTCATGTTTAGGTACAGGCACACCTATCATTGTTTCATATATGAAAGGACATTAATTATTTCAATATATAGATTTCAAATGAAGAGAAGAAAGAGGATGCATGTTCTACACAAAACACGGAGGATGCTCCGATGCCTGAATCATCTGTTTCACATAAGCGGAAACGAGGGCGACGAGGTCCCAATCAGATGAAAGAAGGTGCAGTTATGTACGTAACAAAACTAAATGCAGAGGGGTTTCCTGAAGAACCACTTGACAAGGTTACAAAGTTTCGAAATTCCTGCGGGTCTACTGTTAGAGATATAGTGCCAATCACACTTCAGAAATGGAAGGATTTAGATGAAGACACCCGCAATAAGCTATGGGCTAAGTTGTCTGAGTCATTCAAGGTCCCAAAAGGCACAGAGGATGCAGTAAGGAAGTCGATGCTCTCTGCTATGGCCAAGATGTTTCATGGGTGGAAGGCCGAGATGAATAGGGATTTTGTTAAGAAGAATAAGGTTCCTCTGCCCAAGAAAATGGGGAAAATCACTCAAGCTCAGTGGGAGGAATTTGTTCGTCAGAAGACCGAACTGAAGGCTAAAGAACTGGGCGAAACTAATTCTCAGAGAGCGAAGATGAACAAACACCCCCATCGCCTGGGGTCAACCGGATATCACCATAAAGTTGTGCAGTGGAACAGGATAATCGAGGAAGCTATAGCTAACGACACTTTGGACCCAATATTAAAAGATATCGATGAGCGAGCTATTCGTTGGATCTTAGGTCGGGCAGGTTTGAGTGAGGACGGCAAACTTTTGCATCCAGAATTGGTAGGCAAAGTTTCGACAAAAATTCAAGTATATGCAGAAAAGACAAAGAAGGGCGAATTTAAGCCTCGGAGGGAGAATGACATACTAACTGCAGCACTAGGCAATCCTGAACACACTGGATGGGCTCGGGGAATCTCTTCTAAGATTTCCTGGAGAGAGGCATTTCCAGAGTATGCGGCGTCATATAGGAAACACGAGAAGTCGAAAAGGACCCTTGAAGAGACTATTGATGAAAGGGTACAAAAGGCTATTAATGACGTGATGAACAAAATGAAGAAAACAGAATGCATATCATTTGAACTCAAGCCAGGCCACATGAGTCCACCTATAGTCCCTAGCAGCGTAGGATCTGTGCAAGAATTCGTATCGGGCACCAAGTACCCTATAGACGATATTGTTGAGGACAAGCCTTGCTTTATTCATATTCCAATCAATCGATCCAGGACAAAAACAAAACAAGCTGCTACTGGTTTGGTAAAACCAGGACTTGTTAACTACAAGGATAATCCTGTCCTGCCACACTATGCTGTGGTCCAAGTTCTAGAGATCACAGACAGTGGTTGTGAAGATTGGGAGATAGACTTTCCAATTGAGGGGATCATAACTTTGCAGGAGGCAATGAACGAGTTGGTCCTTTGGCATCGACGCGACATCAAGTTGGGTGATGAGCCAATCTTAAGTCGTCTATCGCGTCATAAGTCACCAACGTCGAATTCAACACCAATGCAACAGAAAGATAGTTCAATCATTCCATACCCCATGGTGCAGGAAAATATAGCACTGACCTCCAAAAAAATCGTTGAAACAATCATATCACCTCTTGCGAAGGAACTCGACGAGGGGGACGTAGACAAAATTGTTCCTCAGAATGTCGACGCAAACATCAAAAAGGAAGCAAAGGTTGACACCAATGTTGAAGGGCCAACTACTTCAAAGAAAATTCATCAGCAAATTGCTACTGACAATGTCAAGAAACCGCCAGAATCAGTGACACGCTACCTGCAAAAATTGAAGAGAGTTATGACAGATCAATCAAAAGCGGAATCAGCATCTCGTGGAGTACGCACACGGTCCCAAATAGACAATTTCGAAGTATGGGAAGAAGATGGAATGATTCATACTCGAGAATCATTACGTCTTAAAATCAATATCCCGATATACAAGAAGGAGGATGTTCCTCCTAAATTTGTGAATGGGAGGCCGTTCTTGACGACGGTGCAACTTTCTAAGTTGTCGACTCCGGAGATTAGAATGCATGAGTGGTACATGGTGGCTAGCAACAAATACAAACTCGAGGACTTTACATTTGTTGTGCCAGAAGATGCATTTTGGAGCAATGATAATATAGATCCTGTGCGGTATTTATTCTTTGACGATCTGTGGTCGTTGTACCACCGACAAAGGATGGAAACCAACTACTTAACCCTCTTTTGCTTGTAAGTACTTCTAAACTTTCATATTTGTTAGTTTTGTACACGCACACATAAACGAGAGTCTAACGATTAACACTTTTTACACGTAGGATGCAATACATGGATGATAAGAAGAAACAACTTAAGACAGGGTTTCTTGACCCGTTGATGATATCCCAAGCTCGCTACAAAGAAGTTGCTCGGAGACATGGAGAAGAATACAAAGACTTGGATGATGATGAATTTGAGAAAGCAGTCAAACAGAATCAGAGAAATAAAATGAAGGTAATGGCGGCATACATTGGACGAGCCATGTATAATCATGTACAACATGGCAAGGACTTAATAATAGCTCCGCACCACTTTAAGTAAGTTCTCGACATGGTTTTGAACTATAAATTATGGCAATCGTGATCTTAACATGTGTTTTCGTCTATGTCTATATAGTGACCACTACATTTGTATCATGATCTTTCCAAAGCATGGTAAAGTCGTGGTCTTCGACTCACTGAGAATGGAAAAGGCTGCGTATAATGACTTCTTGAAGATTTTAGAGAAGTATGATTATTATTGCACACTTGTACTTACTACAACTTAACAAATGTATTCTTAATCTCACAATGTTATTCTTATATGCAGTGCATACCATTTTTTTGGAAAGATCTTGGCGGCGAACATCCAGAGGACAAGCCTAATTTGTCAATATCATTATTTCCATATGGTGACAAACAACCTCCGGGTACTGTCTTGTGCGGTTATTATGTATGCGAATGGTGTCGTGTCACCTTCCATTACATGATCAATCGTGAGGATGTAAGTTCGCTATCATTGTCTATGTTGCAATTTTTATGTTATATTGTTGCTCATCACATTACTCTTAGCACTGCTTGCTTTTTGCTTTCATTACAGGTTCCTAAATCCAAGATCAATGCTGAATGGTTAGAAAGAGATATGGTTTCCGTCGGCGTGGCTAAGGTTGTAAAAGACTTGCTTTACTTTATGCGCCGTGAAGTTCTTCATCAACAAGGGCTATTCTACAATACAAATGGAAATTTGCAACACTTCCCAGAACTAAGTTTGTACACGATATCATACAGTTTAGATCTTTAGTTTGGAACTTGAGATGTTCAGTTGTCTATGGAACTTGAGATGTTGAGTTGTATATGGAACTTGATATGTGTATGAATCTGTGTATGAAACTTGATATGTGTATGAATCTGTGTATGGAACTTGTTATGCAACATATCTGTGTATGAATCTGTGTATGAATCTGTTATTAATTCTGTATATGAATCTAGAATCTGCAATTGAATCTGGAATCTGTATATTGAAATACAGTCGGACCTATATTTAAAACCGCCTGTGATGTGTCTAACACAAGCGGCTAGGGTTAGAAACCGCCTGTGATGTGTGGCTAACACAAGCGGCTAGGATTAGAAACCGCCTGTGATGTGTGTCTATCACAATCGGTTTTTTATTGACCGTCTGTGATGTTGTTTTACATCACAGTCGGTGCACCACAAGCGGTTTCTGGAACTGCATGTGTAGAGGCTAACTGGACCGCCTGTATAGAGGTTTACTTAGTAGTGGGTTGATTTCCCCGCCAATAATCCTGTGGTATGCCCGGCGCCTTCCAACAAATCTTCTAGGATCTTATCTGTGGCTTGATAAACGATGTAGGCGCGGGTTTGTAGTGGCTCTTTCCCAATCTCCCGGCGACCCAGGCTTGTGCTCTCCCCCAGTTGTTGTCAGGGTCGCGGATGGTTCACTTTTATATCCCGGACACCAAATCCCAACAACCTGCGCGAAATCGCAATGGACTTCCAGCTGGTGGCATACATGAGCCCACCCAGCAGCGAGAGCCGGGAGGCCCAAGAGTGTGCGATTGGCTACTGGCCGAGCGGACCCGCCGATCGGTGCTGTCCACGTAGATGTGCGCACGCTTGAGACTGCCCCGTGGGCCCATCATGTCAGCCATCCAGGCCATGCGCGATTGATGCAAGCTGGGCTGTGAGGCTAGCGTGGGAGGGTAAGTGGGTGCTCGGTCGGCTGTCAGCGTGCGGGCCGCGCAGCGTGGTTAGAAGACTGGGTCGAGACGAGGAGGCTGGCCTAGAGCGTAGGTTTGTGTCTTTCTTTCTTTTTTTATTTCTTTTCTACCTTTTTTTAACTTGAATCCAAATCCAAATTCAAATATGACTTGGATCACTAATTCCTAACCAAATGCAACACAACAAAGAATCCCGCATGTATGCAAAGTTTAGTTTACTTATTACTTAGTTAAGTGATTGCCTATAAATGAATGGAATATTCATTCGAATAAATAAGAAATCCTTCAATTGTTTCTTTTTCTAAGTTTCAAATTTATATTCCAAAATTTTAAAATCTCAAATTAGTTTTGAAACATCAAAAATCAAGCATTACTTATATTTGTATATCTATCGAGAAGGATATGCTTCGATAAAGATTCACATACTAGAATAAATGATAAATTTATTTCTCGATTAACTAAGGAACTTCCTAACAACTTATAGACATATTTTAGGGTTTACAAATCCTACCCCCTTAAAGAGAATCTCGACCACGAGATTAGTATCTCTACTAACTATTAAGACAATAGTGTAGACCATACACGTGCCCCCGCCTCCCATACGAAAGGAGCCTCCGCGCATGCCCAGTGCCGCCCCGCCCTCCCTGCATGCATCGTCAGCCTTGCCTTGTGGGGCTCGCTCTCCCCGCATGTCGCGCGACATGCACCACGCCGGCACAGCAAAACCTCCTCTCCGCGCGACCGAACTCAGATCTCGCCGCCACCGAGCTTCAGAAGGACGACTCTGGGCTCCAGGGGGGTGCTTTCCGCCGCTGCAACGCAGATCCGACTGCTGCCATCGCCAGAGGGGGAGAACTACTGAACTAGGACCGCGGAGCACCTCCACCGCTGCTACTGACAGACACTGCTTCCTTCTCGCGCCTGCAACCGTGGCCCCGGCCCACTCTGTGCAGCAGGGGAGGAGGAGGTCGCCTTGCTTCGCTTTGCTTCTTCTGTCTTCCTCGTGAGCGCAGAGCCTAGAGGGTCTCCCTCGGGGCTCAGCAGCTGGCACATGACGCTGGCGCTGGCATCGATATCCATCCGACGAAATTTAGCCAAACCCCGAAGCAAAATCTAAGATTAAGCTAGCGCAACAAGGGGATTAGCAACTGTTATGCTCTGAATAGAAGCGTGCGAAGAGAAGAAACCGATGCAAGTGAACGAGCGTACCAGTAGAGGAGGAAGAGGGCGGCGGCGGCGGAGGAGCAAGCAACTTCTGCTGATGAACCCTGTGAACAAGTTGTCAATAAGAAGAGAAAAAAGAAACTAAATAAGCAATTTGAACTCGAGCTCTGTTTTGAAACACAAGGGAACTGGCAGAGAGGGTCTCGTCTCTCGTGGAGCGCATTGGAAGCAGCAGCCAACAGACACAAAATCCTCCACCGTTTACATGGAGAAACACGAACGGCGGTGGCCGGTGGATACAGATCAGCGTCTGCAGCCAGCAGCACCCCTGTCGAAGCCTCGGAGCACTGGGTACGTACGGGGACTCTGGTAGCAGACTAGATCTCATCTCTTGTTTCTTTCTGCGCCAGACCGATAAACAGAATAACAAGAAGAGCACGAACGAAGGGAAGGATGGAGAAGCTCCTGTTTTTCCGCCGCCACCGCAAGGAAGGAACGGAATCGATGCCAGAGTTGCAACGCATGCACGCACAAGTAGCATCCGCGGGCATCCCGAGAGCCAAGGCGTTTCCCTCCATCGAATTTTCAGCGCCGAATCCAGCGATAAAGAGAGGAGGAGGTGCCAAACAGCACAGGAAGGAAGGAAAGGGAGGAGAAAGCGAGGAGGAGGCGTAGCTCACCGGCGGCAGCGGGGCTGGGGAGACGAGGAGGCCCGGACGGATGCGGCGGCCGCGCGTGGGACGGGACAGGGATGAGGGGCGGCGGCGTCTGGTGAATGGTGTCTCTGGTGTTGGTGGTGTGCGGCTGTGCGCAGGGAGGGGGGAGATGGGAATCGAGCACGCGAGGTGAGGGGGCAGCCAGCGGCGCAGCAACGCAGGCGGTATATAATTATAAAAATAATCTCTATTGACTATTAATACAATAGTGTAGATTATTCTCGTGCTCCCGTCTCCCCTACAAAAGCTGCCTCCACGCATGCTCAGTGCCGCCCCGCCCTCCCTGCGTGCATCGTCAGCCTTGCCTTGTGGGGCTCGCCCTCCCCGCATATCGCGCTCATGCAGCGTCAGAACGCAACCACATGTCGCGCCTCCACACCGCCATCTGACGTAGCCTCATCCCCTTCTATCCTCATATCTCCACTACTTCTTAAGAGCAGAGCGTAGGCGTCCACACCGGTATAGTGCACGGTTTTGCCTCCCACCCCCGACATCCTCTGCTCCGCTCCGATCCCGGATGGTGGTCGCGCTTTCATCGCCGCCATCAACGGTCTCATTCCCACGTCCGCGGCCGCCCCCGCAATCAACTCCATTGCCCCCGCAATCCCTTTCCAATCCTGGAGCTCACCTTCCATCGACGAAGCGGTTCTTCCTCGCACCTCGTTATGCCCCACCCCGACCATGACAAGTGGGCCCTTAATGTCAGCGTCCCCCCTGCACTTCCTCGCGCTTGCGTCCCAGCAAACACCTCTCCGTCTAGGGTTGCCGCCGCCCGATCCAGCAGCCATGGTGATGCCCCTCTACCCCACCCCTGTTGCTACAAGAACATTTAGGTTATCGGTCGCACGGTTCCCCGTGCCACGTGTCCCTTCTCCTCCGTCACTGCCCGACTCCCTCGCGTGGACAGCGTCGCGCAACACAGGAGAGCGGGCTGCTGCTTTGTCCCAGGTCAAGGTGAGCCTCCCTCTCCCTGATCTGACACGAAGTGCTGAGCGTCTCGTGGGCGTGCTCGTCGTCGTGGAGGTCGAGCCAGCACTCGAGCGGCTGTCCGGAGGCGACGCGCGCGGCGGTAACAGATCCGGCCCAGGTCAAGGTGAGCCCCCTCCCCCTGATCCAACACGAAGTGATGAGCGTCTCGTGGGTGTGCTCGTCGTCGTGGAGGTCGAGCCAGCACTCGAGCGGCCGTCTGGACTACAGTCCGAGCTGCTCAGAGCTCTCCTCGCGCGGGACTGTGCCCATTAGCATTTCATCGAGCACATGAATGCTTATGGTCGCTTAACTGCTCCGATTTGTAGGTTGCGATCCATATCCGGCCGCTTAGCAGCACTAAGGTGTCGCTGCAGGGGAAGACACGGTGCGTTAGATATGAATAGAATCAGAGCCTTGCCTAGATTGGACACCTGAGCCCCGATTCACTTTCGACCTTGACACAGACGAACATGTCACGTAGGTCCTCTTGTTACTCTCGCTTCTCAGTTTAGCATTCGCCCTTCTTTCCTTCTGCTGACTTTTTTTGTGTTAACTGTGCAAAAATGTGCAACTTCTCCTTTTCGTGTTGTTCAGGATGATGGACTTAATTGGGAGATTATTTGACGGACTCAAAATTCAATCAAGAAATTTATGTGAGCAGTTTAGTATCTGAATTTTGAGCAAGGATAACCATTAGGATGGCATGTTCAAGGTTGTCGCGGTGCCCATGGTGGAGAACTGCATAGTTAGCTATAACAGCCGCATTCTTGTTTACGGCCAACTAAACTGCAGGTTTAAGTTGTTGATCGCTGTTGTAAATACTCAAGTTATAAGATTGCATTGTTATGGGTTTACCTTTCAATTAATTACAAATTTGTCTACTTCTGCTAGACAGGAAGCGAAAAATTACAATGCTTGGTGACATAGAAAATGGAACACGGAGGAACAACACACTAGACATCATCTACCTAGCGCATATTATAGTGATGTTTGTCGTTCTATATCTATGTTTAATACAAATTTTTTACTTCCGTCGCAATGCACGGGTACATATCTAGTAAAGATAGAAGATTATAATTTTGCTGCTCACTATCTTTTTCATAGGCTTCTTCACTTTCTCTCGACAATTGTTTTAATACTGCTTTACTTATATTTCCTTCTAAAGACCCCCGTTCTCAAGCTAACACTTCAACAAAGTGGTAAATTAAGAATGAAGGTTCAACTTTTTTAACTTATGTTGCCTTGTTTTTAATGCCATATAGCAATTAAAAACAAGATCACAACATTGGTGCTCACCTCTGATGAACTCACTTCTGCAACCACAACAAGCTTTGTCATGGCACCAAAGAAGTCAGCAGCAGCTAGCTCCATCCTCGCATCCTTGGACATGAACCAGGGAGAAGAAGCACTGCAGCAGGCACACAACCAAAAGAGGAAGACAGTTAGTCCAACTGAACAAGACGAAGCACTTGATCAAGAGATACAAAAACTAGAGGCCATCCAACAACAAGTGGAAAACGCAAAGAAAAGATGCTTCGTCTCTCAGAATTATAGAAGAAGATTGCTGACGCAACCAAAGAAATGTGCAACATTGTGTAGACCATAGAACAACTAGAACACCAATACCAACATAGGGATCTTTGAAATGAAGATCACAACCAAGACAATCTTCGGTATGAAGTTTTCAACCATAATGATTTTCTCTATGATGATGCTTCCCCTGACTGTGGAGTTGCAGGCACTACCTTGGCCACCTTCGTACAAACCACCACGGTTGCCAATGTATGATGGCCATTCTGATCCAAAACAATTCTTGATGAGTTACGAGGCCACGATATCTTCATATGGGGGTGACACATCGGTGATGGCAAAATCCTTCGTCATGGTGGTCAGGAATGTCGCTCAAATGTGGTATTCTTCCCTCCATCCAGGGAAAGTGACTTTTTGGCAAAAGCTTAAAGATATGTTTATTATTACAAATTTCCAAGGTTTTCAAATGAAGCCAGTCACTGCCTTGGCCTTATTCCAATGCACACAAGACCATGAAGAGTACTTGCAAGCTTTTGGCCGAAGGTTCCTTCGGCTAAGAGCTCAAGCACCAACAGTTCCGAATGAGATAGTTACAAAAGTCATGATCAAGGGACTTCGGCCGGCCAGCTGGTCAATATTTTGCCAGAAAGCCTCCCCCGACTTTGGAAAAACTTCTCTAGAAGATGGGTGAATACATCAGGACAGACAATGATTTTCGCCACATAAAAGAAGAAGCTCAAGGATATGTAGAAATGACTAAGGGCTTCGGAGGGCGTTTTCAACCAAGGCATGTCAGAAGTATACATAACCAATCTCAAGTAGAAGATAATACAAATTAGATTCAAGGTTAGCAGAGTCAATCACAAGTCTTCAGTACTCAACAACAATCATCATAAAGCATCTTTAGACCACTAGCCCTAAAGGGTGGTAGAGGAGGGAGAAGCTCTAGAGAAGGTTTAATTCTTAGCCAAGAAAGATATTGTTTTTTTTCTGTGGGGAAGATAAAGGACACACAACAAGAACATGCCAGGTGACAATTCAAAAGCAAAAGGAGATTGCTGAAGCTCAGGCACGTCAAAACTCAAAGCAAGTATTTCACACTTCATCTTGTTATTCTACGTATATTCCAGAGTATGTTCACCATCAACATTCAAACCCTCATCCCTCAGGATCTGTTGCTTCGGCAAGTCACTCTTCAGCTAGTTGGATTATGCCTCAGCCATTCACACCAACACCTTCTTCATATGAGCAACAACTTCCAGGACCATCTCAGATCCAACAACAGTTTTCTACACAAAACCTGCTACAACATGATACAAGGGAATGATTCGAGGCTAGAACTATTAATAATGCAGTTCCCGGATTAAAACACATCTACTAAAGGACCTGAGGGGCTGGCTCTTGAGGACGAAGCCACAAGAAGGAAAATCTGTGAAATCTATTGTAATTGCAATTCCCATTTTTCTACATTTTCTGTTATAAGAGAACATTAAGAAGGTTCATCCTTCAATAGCTTGTAATAAATCTGAGGTTACACCATCGAGTTTAACAAAGGAATTGACAAAGCTCCAAAGTCGTTCCTAAGGGAATGCAGAGCTGAGTTGAAACACCTAGTTAAGGTGGAAAAAGCTTTGAAGTCGTTCCTAAGGGAATACAGAGCTCAGTTAAAACACCTAGTAACGGTGGAAAAAGCTCCAAATTCATTCCTAAGGGAATGCTGAATTCAGTTGAAACACCTAGTAAAGGTGGAAAAGGCTCAAAAGTCGTTCCTAGGGGAATGCAGAGTTCAGACAAAACACCTAGTAAAGGTGACAGACTTCAAAGTCGTTCCTAAGGGAATGCAGATTCATTAAACAGTTGCACTTTGTCCATCTCCTTTTTACCATTACCATTTTACACCATACGTCATGCATCATGTCATCATTCCATCATCATATCATACATATCATCACAAATAAGTGTGTAGGGAAAAGAAGGGAAGTTGTTCCCTCTGAAGTACTTAAAAAGGGTAAGGGAAGTCACTATTCTCCTTGTGATAAACAACTAACTTTGAATGTTTCAATGAAGGGATCTTAGAATAGCAAGATTTTCTTTGCAAAGTATGAAAAGAAGGGAAGGTGTTTTTTGCTCTCACTCAAAAAGGTACGTGTGATTGTTTCACGCTTTACAAAGAAAACAAAAATACAAAGCATGTGTATTTCTACATAATTTTTTACAAAACAAGCTTGGACATGTTCTTAATCTCAAAACACAAAACTCATCATTCCTCTCTCAGAACTTTTTCAGCTACATCGCGTAAAGCTTCATCCACAGTCTTGTCAATAATCTTGTGTACAACTTCAAGCAGGCCAAGGCATCTTTAAGCTCTGGATCATTCTTAGGTATGTACTGCTTCGGTAGAGGTAAGAGGGCAGCTGTGCATAATACAATCATAACTTAGGAACAATCTTCCGAAGCACGAATAAAGTAAGCAAATAAGATACATATAACTTCTTATAAACATAAAGTTTTTTCATCTTCTTCAGCTGCCTTTGTGGCCCGGTGAACCTAAAAAACAATCGATGTATGTAAGTAGAGTGCAAGAAACCGAAGCCATAAGAGTAAAAATAAAAAAGAAACCTTCTCACTGTCTCTAACAGCTTCATCCGCCATTTGAATTCCACCAGCAAGCTATGATATCCTGGCCCCTGGGATGGTGATATCCTGGCCCAAGGCTTAATAGAATTAATAGAGTATCCATACCAACAAGGTGCATCTTATTTTTTGGAAGCCTATCTCGAAAGAACCTCCAAGTTAAGCGTGCTTGGCTTGGAGCAATTTGGGATGAGTGACCGACCGGGAAGTTTTCTCGGGTGCGTATGAGTGAGGACAAAATGCGCACAAAAGACCGTGTTGGTTGGTGGGGACAATATATGATTCTAGAGAGCTGCCAAAAGTAAGTACCGCCGGTCCGGGATTGGACGAGGTGTTACACAAGCACCAGCTGTCAGAATAGAATTTCCATCCCAATTCAACAACTTCGGCTGAAGAGTCTTTGATATCATTAGCGGAGATCTTAAACTCAGGTGGGATCACATATTTCACATGATCACATCCTGCCTTTTTAAGGAGAGAAGCAGCTCCTCACACACCTACACAGGCGCAGAAATCCCCCTGACCAGTCAACACTTCATCAAAGACCTCAACTTCACCTTCAATCCATTTTATGGCTTCAACAACATCGCCACGAACAAACTCTTCTTCACTAGAGAATGCTCCGATACTGGTGAACATGTTCTTTAATTTCTCGCAACATTTAAAAGCAGTTGAGAAGTTTTCTTATTTTGATTCCCGAAGCTCTTCGACATTTTTCTGGATCCTATTCTTTTCATTTTTGGCAATTTCCCATTTCTCCTTTAATTTAAATACTTCAGACTTGTGCAATGCTGCTTCTGCCACTATTTTAGCTTCGAGATCCGCAATGCATTTAGTGTTCTATGCCTTCTCAGCTTCTAGCTTTACAATCTTGTCATCTTTTTCTTCAAATAATTTCTTAAAATTCGTACGATCCTCAATTAGTTTGTTTGCAAGAGTGTTTAAGGTTGCTTCCTTTTCTTCAACTCGATGTTGAAGTTCAATAACCTCGGATTGAACATTTCCGAAGGCTATCCGAGTACTCTCATCTTCCACATCTTTCTTAGCTTTTAAAGCCTTACTTAGAATAAGTACATGAGTGTAACAAAAAAACCAAAAGTTAGCCACAAAGAGCTACATCCATGAGAAAATACGCAAAGTCGCACGCCAACCATCAAATTGTTGAATGTCAAGCAATCTGCAAGCTGATCTTTTGGCATAGCAGACAACCCACATTCAAGCTTCGGATAGCCTATTTTATCTATTATTTCACAGCAGACTTCAAGTTCTCTACTGTCTAGAAGACACTAGACATAGTCATCTTCATCATTGCCACCATAAACAAGAGAGCCTGAGGGGTATTTTAGTTTTTCAGCATAATCTTGGACCTTAGCAATTTGTTTAGCAGTAAGCTTTCCTCTAAAAGCATGGCGAATAATATGTTCGCGACTTGTGGATGCCATTTCTTCAACCGTTGTTGAAGCCTTCTCATATGCAAAATCTTCAACTTTAGAGGCCTCGATTTTATCTTATTCTCTTTCTCTGATAGATATGTTTTTTTAGTAAACTTTTGAAATGCTAGCTTTGCCCATGTTAGGAGAAGCCTTTGAACTAGTGATCACCTTTAGCTTAGTTGTCACGCTCCCAGTAACAGGAATGCTGGGAGGAGTCTCGGTAACCTTCGGCATTGTGGTCGGCGTCGCCTTCAAAGGTCTCAAGATAGCTTGTAGAACGTTGGTGAAAGTCGCCTAGAGGGGGGTGAATAGGGTGAAACTGAAATTTACAAAGTTAATCACAACTACAAGCCGGGTTAGCGTTAGAAATATAAGCGAGTCCGAGAGAGAGGGTGAAAAACAAATCGCAAGCAAATAAAGAGTGAGACACAAGGATTTGTTTTACCGAGGTTCGGTTCTTGCAAACCTACTCCCCGTTGAGGTGGTCACAAAGACCGGGTCTCTTTCAACCCTTTCCCTCTCTCAATCGGTCACTTAGACCGAGTGAGCTTCTCTTCTCAATCACACGGGACACAAAGTCCTCGCAAGGACCACCACACAATTGGTGTCTCTTGCCTCGGTTACAATTGAGTTTGTCACAAGAAAGAATGATAAAGAAAAGAAGCAATCCAAGCGCAAGAGCTCAAATGAACACAAATGTCGCTCTCTCTAGTCACTATTTGATTTGGAGTGATTCCGGACTTGGGAGAGGATTTGATATCTTTGGTTGTGTCTAGAATTGAATGTTATAGCTCTTGTATGAGGTGTGAATGCTGAAAACTTGGATGCCATTGAATGTGGGGTGGTTGGGGTATTTATAGCCCCAACCACCAAAATGTGGCCGTTGGAAGTCTGCTGCCGCATGGCGCACCGGACAGTCCGGTGCGCCACCGGACACCGGCCGGTGCGCCAGCCACGTCAGCCAGCCGTTGGGGTTCGACCGTTGGAGCTCTGACTTGTGGGGCCTCTGGGCTGTCTGGTGGTGCACCGGACAAGTCCTGTAGACTGTCCGGTGCGCCTGCTGCGTGTGCTCTGACCTTTGCGCGCGCAGGCGCGCATTAAATGCGTTGCAGTCGACCGTTGCGCGTGAAGTAGCCGTTGCTCCGCTGGGACACCGGACAGTCCGGTGTGCCACCGGACACTGTCCAGTGCATACACCGGACGGTCCGGTGAATTATAGCGGAGCAGCCTCCATTTTCCCGAAGGTAGCGAGTTCAGCGTCGAGTTCCCTGGTGCACCGGACACTGTCCGGTGGCACACCGGACAGTCCGATGCGCCAGACCAGGGTGCCTTTGGGTTGTCTTTAGCTCACTTTGTTTGAACCCTTTCTTGGTCATTTTATTGGTCTATTGTGAACCTTTGGCACCTGTAAAACTTATAAACTAGAGCAAACTAGTTAGTCCAATTATTTGTGTTGGGCAATTCAACCACCAAAATCAATTAGGAGAAGGTGTAAGCCTATTTCCCTTTCAATCTCCCCCTTTTTGGTGATTGATGCCAACACAAACCAAAGCAAATATGGAAGTGCAGAATTGAACTAGTTTGCATAATTGTAAGTGCAAAGGTTGCTTGGAATGAAACCAATAAATATTACTTACTAGATGCGCATGGATGGCTTTTCTTCTTATTAACATTTTGGACCACGCTTGCACCACATGTTTTGTTTTGCAAAATGTTTTGGAAATTCTTTTCAAAGATCTTTTGCAAATAGTCAAAGGTAAATGAATAAGATTTTGAGAAGCATTTTCAAGTTTTGAAATTTTCTCCCTTGTTTCAAATGCTTTTCCTTTGACTAAACAAAACTCCCCCTTATTTAAATCCTCCTCTTAGTGTTCAAGAGGGTTTTAGATATTAACTTTGAAGAGGGTATGCCAATTTGAAATTATATCAAAATAAGACATCAATTGAAAAACTTCTTTTAATACCAAATAAAAGACTACATTTTTGAAATTGGTGGTGGTGCGGTCCTTTTGCTTTGGGCTAATACTCTCTCCCCCTTTGGCATGAATCGCCAAAAATGGATGTTTGAGTGACATATAAGCCCTTTGAAACTACTCTCTCCCCCTTTGGATGGAAGTAAAGGAGTGAAGATTATGCCAAAGTTGGAGAGTTAGTGCGGAGCGACGGCGAAGGATGAATGATTCGATCAAGCGGAGTGGAAGCCTTGTCTTCGCCGAAGACTCCTTTTCCCTTTCAATCTATGACTTAGCATGAAATGGACTTGAAAGAACACATTAGTCATAGCACATGAAAGAGATGATCAAAGGTATACATATGAGCTATGTGTGCAAAACATCAATAAAAGTTTCTAGAATCAAGAATATTTAGCTCATGCCTAAGTTTGGTAAAAGTTTGTTCATCCAATGGCTTGGTAAAGATATCGGCTAATTATTCTTTGGTGCTAACATATGCAATCTCGATATCCCCCTTTTGTTGGTGATCCCTTAGAAAATGATACCGAATGGCTATGTGTTTAGTGCAGCTATGCTCAACGGGATTATCCGCCATGCGGATTGCACTCTCATTATCACATAGAAGAGGAACTTTGGTTAATTTGTAACCATAGTCCCTAAGGGTTTGCCTCATCCAAAGCAATTGCACGCAACAATGGCCTGCTGCAATATACTCGGCTTCGGCGGTTGAAAGAGCCACAGAATTTTGCTTCTTTGAAGCCCAAGACACCAGAGATCTTCCCAAGAACTGGCAAGTCCCTGATGTGCTCTTTCTATTAATTTTACACCCTGCCCAATCGGCATCCGAATAACCAATTAAATCAAATGTGGATCCCCTAGGGTACCAAAGGCCAAACTTAGGAGTATAAACTAAATATCTCAAGATTCGTTTTACGGCCCTAAGGTGAGCTTCCTTAGGGTCGGCTTGGAATCTTGCACACATGCATATGGAAAGCATAATATCCGATCGTGAAGCACATAAATAGAGTAAAGAACCTATCATCGACCGGTATACCTTTTGATCTACGGATTTACCTCCCGTGTCGAGGTCGAGATGCCCATTAGTTCCCATGGGTGTCTTGATGGGTTTGGCGTCCTTCATCCCAAACTTGGTAAGAGTGTCTTGAATGTACTTCGTTTGGCTAATGAAGGTGCCCTCTTGGAGTTGTTTGACTTGGAATCCTAGAAAAAACTTCAACTCCCCCATCATTGACATTTCGAATTTTTGTGTCATGATCCTACTAAACTCTTCACATGTAGATTCGTTAGTAGACCCAAATATAATATCATCAACATAAATTTGGCATACAAACAAATCATTTTCAAGTGTTTTACTAAAGAGTGTAGGATCGGCTTTTCCGACTTTGAATCCATTAGCAATAATAAAATCTCTTAGGCATTCATACCATGCTCTTGGGGCTTGCTTGAGCCCATAAAGCGCCTTAGAGAGTCTATAAACATGATTAGGATACTCACTGTCTTCAAAGCCGGGAGGTTGCTCAACATAGACCTCTTCCTTGATTGGTCCATTGAGGAAGGCACTCTTCACGTCCATTTGATAAAGCTTGAAGCCATGGTAAGTAGCATAGGCAAGTAAAATGCGAATTGATTCAAGCCTAGCTACGGGTGCATAGGTTTCACTGAAATCCAAACCTTCGACTTGTGAATATCCCTTGGCCACAAGTCGGGCTTTGTTCCTTGTCACCACACCATGCTCGTCTTGCTTGTTGCGGAAGACCCACTTGGTTCCTACAACATTTTGGTTAGGACGTGGAACTAAATGCCATACCTCATTCCTTGTGAAGTTGTTGAGCTCCTCTTGCATCGCCATCACCCAATCCGAATCTTGAAGTGCTTCCTCTACCCTGTGTGGCTCAATAGAGGAAACAAAAGAGTAATGCTCACAAAAATGTGCAACACAAGATCTAGTGGTTACCCCCTTATGGATGTCGCCGAGGATGGTGTTCACGGGGTGATCTCGTTGGATTGCTTGGTGGACTCTTGGGTGTGGCGGCCTTGGAACTTGCTCATCCTCCTTGTATTGATTATTTGCATCTCCCCCTTGATCATTGCCGTCGTCTTGAGGTGGCTCGTCTTCTTGATCTTCTTCTTCATCATATTGAGCCTCATCCTCATCTTGAGTTGGTGGAGATGCTTGCATGGAGGAGGATGGTTGATCTTGTGCTTGAATGGGCTCGTCGGATTCCTTAGGACACACATCCCCAATGGACATGTTCCTTAGCGTGACGCACGGAGCCTCTTCATCATCTAATTCATCAAGATCAACTTGCTCTACTTGAGAGCCGTTAGTCTTATCAAACACAATGTCACAAGAAACTTCAACTAGTCCAGTGGACTTGTTAAAGACTCTATATGCCCTTGTGTTTGAATCATATCCTAGTAAAAAGCCTTCTACAGCCTTAGGAGCAAATTTTGATTTTCTACCTCTTTTAAAAAGAATAAAACATTTGCTACCAAAGACTCTAAAATATGAAACATTGGGCTTTTTACCGGTGAGGAGTTCGTATGATGTCTTCTTGAGGATTCGGTGTAGATACAACCGGTTGAAGGCGTAGCAGGTGGTGTTGACCGCCTCGGCCCAAAACCGATCCGAAGTCTTGTACTCATCAAGCATGGTTCTTGCCATGTCCAATTGAGTTCTATTCTTCCTCTCCACTACACCATTTTGTTGTGGTGTGTAGGGAGAAAAGAACTCATGCTTGATGCCCTCGTCCTCAAGGAAGCCTTCAATTTGTGAATTCTTGAACTCCGTCCCATTATCGCTTCTAACTTTCTTGATCCTCAAGCCGAACTCATTTTGAGCCTGTCTCAAGAATCCCTTTAAGGTCTCTTAGGTTTGTGATTTTTCCTGCAAAAAGAATACCCAAGTGAAGCGAGAATAGTCATCCACAATAACAAGACAGTACTTACTCCCGTCGATGCTTATGTAAGCGATCGGGACGAATAGGTCCATGTGGAGGAGCATAAGTGGCCTGTCAGTCGTCAAGATGTTCTTATGTGGATGATGAGCGCCAACTTGCTTCCCGGCTTGGCATGCGCTACAAATCCTGTCTTTCTCAAAATGAACATTGGTTAGTCCTAAAATGTGTTCTCCCTTTAGAAGTTTGTGAAGATTCTTCATCCCAACATGTGCTAGTCGGCGATGCTAGAGCCAGCCCATGTTAGTCTTAGCAATTAAGCAGGTGTCGAGTTCAGCTCTATTGAAATCAACTAAGTATAGGTAACCCTCTAACACTCCCTTAAATGCTACTGAATCATCACTTCTTCTAAAGACAGTGACACCTACATCAGTAAATAGACAGTTGTAGCCCATTTTGCATAGTTGAGAAACGGAAAGCAAATTGTAATCTAATGAATCAACAAGAAAAACATTGGAAATGGAATGGTCAGGTGATATAGCAATTTTACCCAATCCTTTGACCAAACCTTAATTTCCATCCCCGAATGTGATAGCTCGTTGGGGATCTTGGTTTTTCTCGTAGGAGGAGAACATCTTCTTCTCCCCTGTCATGTGGTTTGTGCACCCGCTATCGATGATCCAACTTGAGCCCCCGGATGCATAAACCTACAAAACAAATTTAGTTCTTGATTTTAGGTACCCAAACAGTTTTGGGTCCTTTGACATTAGATACAAGAACTTTGGGTACCCAAACACAAGTTTTTGCTCCCTTGTGTTTGTCCCCAACATACTTGGCAACTACTTTGCCGGATTTGTTAGTCAAAACATATGATGCATCAAAAGTCTTAAATGAAATGCTAGGTTCATTTGATGCACTAGGAGTTTTCTTCTTAGGCAATTTAGCACGAGTTGATTGCCTAGAGCTAGATGTCTCACCCTTATACATAAAAGCATGATTAGGGCCAGAGTGAGAGTTCCTAGAATGAATTCTCCTAATTTTATGCTCGGGATAACCGGCAGGGTACAAAATGTAACCCTCGTTATCCTGAGGCATGGGAGCCTTGCCCTTAACAAAGTTAGATAATTTTTTAGGAGGGGCATTAAGTTTGACATTGTCTCCCTTTTGGAAGCCAATGCCATCCTTGATGCCGGCGCGTCTCCCACTATAAAGCATACTACGAGCAAATTTAAATTTTTCATTTTCTAGTTCATGCTCGGCAATTTTAGCATCTAATTTTGCTATATGATCGTTTTGTTGTTTAATTAAAGCCATATGATCATGAATAGCATCAATATCAACATCTCTACATCTAGTGCAAATAGAAACATGCTCAATAGTAGATGTAGAGGGTTTGCAAGTTTTTAGTTCAACAATCTTAGCATGTAAAATATCATTTTCACTTCTAAGATCGGAAATGGAAGCATTGCAAACATCTAAGTCTTTAGCCTTAGCAATCAATTTTTCATTTTCAAATCTAAGGCTAACGAGAGAGGCATTTAATTTTTCAATCTTAGCAATAGAAATAGCATGATCATTTCTAAGATTGGCATATGAATCATCACAAATATTTGAATCAACTTTAGCAACTAATTTAGCATTTTCATTTCTAAGGTTGGTAATAACATCATGGCAAGTGCTTAGCTCACTAAATAATTTTTCACATTTTTCCATTTCTAGAGCATAAGCATTCTTAACCTTAACATGCTTCTTATTTTCCTTAATTAGGAAGTCCTCTTGGCTATCCAAGAGTTCATCCTTATCATGAATAGCGCTAATCAATTCATTTAACTTCTCTTTTTGTTCCATGTTAAGGTTGGCAAAAAGGGTAAACAAATTATCCTCCTCATTACTAGAATTGTCTTCATCACTAGAGGATGCATATTTAGTGGAGGATTTAGATTTAACCTTCTTCCTTTTGCCGTCCTTTGCCATGAGGCACTTGTGGCCGACGTTGGGGAAGAGGAGTCCATTGTTGACGGCGATGTTGGCGACGTCCTCGTCAGAGGAGGAGTCGGTGGAGCTCTCGTCGGAGTCCCACTCGCGGCACACATGGGCATCGCCGCCCTTCTTCTTGTGGTACCTCTTCTTTTCCTTTCTTCTCCCCTTCTTGTCGTCGCCCCTGTCACTGTCACTAGAAATAGGACATTTTGCTATAAAGTGACCGGGCTTACCACACTTGTAGCAAACCTTCTTGGAGCGGGGTTTGTAGTCCTTCCCCCTCCTTTGCTTGAGGATTTGTCGAAAGCTTTTGATGATTAAAGCCATCTCCTCAATGTCGAGCTTTGAGGCGTCGATGGGGAGCCTACTTGGTGTAGACTCTTCCTTCTTCTCCTCCGTTGCCTTAAATGCGATGGGTTGTGCCTCAGGCGTGGAGGAGGTGCCTTGCTCGATGATTTTCTTTGAGCCTTTAATCATTAGCTCAAAGCTCACAAATTTCCCTATGACTTCCTCGGGAGACATTAGCTTGTATCTAGGATCACCTCGAATTAATTGAACTTGCGTAGGGTTAAGAAAAATGAGGGATCTAAGAATAACCTTGACCATCTCATGGTCATCCCATTTTGTGCTCCCAAGGTTGCACACTTGGTTCACCAAGGTCTTCAAGCGGTTGTACATAGCTTGCGGATCCTCCCCTTGGTGAAGCATGAAGCGACCGAGCTCCCCCTCGATCGTCTCTCGCTTGGTGATCTTGGTCACCTCGTCTCCTTCGTGCGCGGTCTTGAGCACGTCCCAAATTTCCTTGGCGCTTTTCAATCCTTGCACCTTATTATACTCCTCTCGACTTAGAGAGGCGAGGAGTATAGTAGTGGCTTGGGAATTGAAGTGGTGGATTTGGGCCACTTCGTCCGAATCGTAGTCCTCATCCCCTACGGATGGTACCTGTACACCAAACTCAACAACATTCCAAATGCTTGTGTGGAGTGAGGTTAGATGGTGCCTCATTTTGTTACTCCACATATTATAATCTTCACCGTAAAAAACCGGTGGTTTGCCTAATGGAACGGAGAGTAAAGGAGTACGCTTTGAAATACGAGGGTAGCGTAGAGGAATCTTACTATACTTCTTGCGCTCATGGCGCTTAGAAGTTATGGACGGCGCGTCGGAGCCGGAGGTGGATGGCAATGAAGAATCGGTCTCGTAGTAGACCACTTTCTTCATCTTCTTTTTCTTGTCGCCACTCCGATGCGACTTGTGGGAAGAGGATTCCTTCTCCTTCCCTTTGTTGCGGCACTCTCCCGATGGAGCCTTCTCGTGGCTTGTAGCGGGCTTGTCGCCGGTCACCATTTCCTTCTTGGCGTGATCTCCCGACATCACTTCGAGCGGTTAGGCTCTAATGAAGCACCGGGCTCTGATACCAATTGAAAGTCGCCTAGAGGGGGGGGGGGTGAATAGGGCGAAACTGAAATTTACAAAGTTAATCACAACTACAAGCCGGGTTAGCGTTAGAAATATAAGCGAGTCCGAGAGAGAGGGTGAAAAACAAATCGCAAGCAAATAAAGAGTGAGACACAAGGATTTGTTTTACCGAGGTTCGGTTCTTGCAAACCTACTCCCTGTTGAGGTGGTCACAAAGACCTGGTCTCTTTCAACCCTTTCCCTCTCTCAATCGGTCACTTAGACCGAGTGAGCTTCTCTTCTCAATCACACGGGACACAAAGTCCCCGCAAGGACCACCACACAATTGGTGTCTCTTGCCTCGGTTACCATTGAGTTTGTCACAAGAAAGAATGAGAAAGAAAAGAAGCAATCCAAGCGCAAGAGCTCAAATGAACACAAATGTCGCTCTCTCTAGTCACTATTTGATTTGGAGTGATTCCGGACTTGGGAGAGGATTTGATCTCTTTGGTTGTGTCAAGAATTGAATCCTATAGCTCTTGTATGAGGTGTGAATGCTGAAAACTTGGATGCCATTGAATGTTGGGTGGTTGGGGTATTTATAGCCCCAACCACCAAAATGTGGCCGTTGGAAGTCTGCTGTCGCATGGCGCACCGGATAGTCCGGTGCGCCACCGGACACTGTCTGGTGCGCCAGCCACGTCAGCCAGCCATTGGGGTTCGACCGTTGGAGCTCTGACTTGTGGGGCCTCTGGGCTGTCCGGTGGTGCACCGGACAAGTCCTGTAGACTGTCCGGTGCGCCTGCTGCGCCTGCTCTGACCTCTGCGCGCAGGCGCGCATTAAATGTGTTGCAGTCGACCGTTGCGCGCGAAGTAGCCGTTGCTCCGCTGGCACACCGGACAGTTCGGTGTGCCACCGGACACTGTCCGGTGCATACACCGGATGGTCCGGTGAATTATAGCGGAGCGGCCTCCATTTTCCCGAAGGTAGCGAGTTCAGCGTCGAGTTCCCTGGTGCATCGGACACTGTCCGGTGCACCAGACCAGGGTGCCTTTGGGTTGTCTTTAGCTCACTTTGTTTGAACCCTTTCTTGGTCATTTTATTGGTCTATTGTGAACCTTTGACACCTGTAAAACTTATAAACTAGAGCAAACTAGTTAGTCCAATTATTTGTGTTGGGCAATTCAACCACCCAAATTAATTAGGAGAAGGTGTAAGCCTATTTCCCTTTCAGTTGGCCATTTTTCCCTTCTGAGGTGTTCCTGTAGCTACCATTTTGATCTCCGGTTGAGTTTTCGCCTTTGTTGACGTCTCATGCCGCATGACAGCCAGGGACACTTTGTCTTAAATTAACACCTCAATAACTTCCTTATGTTTTTTCTCCTCCTGCAATTACAATTAAAATCATATCACAAAATAATGCTAAAAAGAAGAAGAAAAAGAAAAAGAGAAAAAAGCCAGTACCTTCATTTGAAACTGTGTGAGGGGTTGACGAAGTACTTGGTTCTACATTGATATCATCACCCTTGAGCATCAATTTTCTGGAAATGCTTGGACTTTAGTATCTACTATGTCTTGAGCAACTCAAGCTTTTCTTTCATGGATAACAATGTCCAACACAGGATATCTTAATCATGCATGTTGTCTAATGCATGATCAACTAAACCCCCCAATGTTTGGCTGGCATCCTCAGCATAGTCGACAAGGCATTTGATTAAAGCCTTCAAGTTTTGTTCTGTTGAGGATGCCATGAGGATAGTTGTTGTGACCTTGTGTACCTAGTTTGGCCAACCATTGCACAAATGTATAAAGTTAGATTACAAACAAAACAATTTTATTTGTTTTGCCGTCTCTATTATGTTAAATGAGTAAGTGAGGAATATATTATGGTGAGTAGTTCTGTACAGAGAATCTATAAATTGGATTGTATTGCCAAGAATGCATTGAAGGAATGTTTGTTTGTTTGAAAGCATAATTAAGTATTAGGTGCTGGATACAAATGTTTGCACGAAGTAGGCGATTAATATAAATACAAACTGTCACCACGAACAAAGAACAATGGTACTCATTTATATGTGTCAAACTAGGACATAGCGACACATATGAGAAATGAAAACCAGTGGACACGATTTCAAAAAAAGCTTTGACAGACAATCAAGTGCACCATCAAAGTTTGTAATTCATTTTTACAGTGGACAAGGATTTTTATAGTGCATGGACTCACGAAGCAGTCCACTAATCTAGATATAGACCGTAATGCTGAACAAATAATATTGCTGCTCATTGATATTTTCTGAACTAGGACATGGGAACACATATAAGAGATGAAAATAGGTGGACACGACTTCAGGAAACTAGGACAGACAGTAAAGTGCAGCATCAAAGTTTGTAATCATTGTTACAGTAAACAAGGATGCTTACAATTCATGGACTCATGAAGTAGTCCATTAATCTAGATATAAACCTAGTGCTAAACAAATAATAGTGTTGTTCATTGATATGTGTGAACTAGAACATGGGAACACATATGGGAAATGAAAACAAGTGGACATGATTTCAGAAAAATAGGACAGATAGTCAAGTGCACCATCAAAGTTTGTAATTCATTTTTACAGTGGGGAAGGATGTTTTAATTCATGGCCTCACAAAGTAGTCCAGTAATCTAGATATTGAACCTAACGCTCAACAAATAATAGTGGTGCTCATTGATATGTTGTGAACTAGGACATGGGAACAACTATAGCACATCAAAATAGATGAACACGATTTCAGGAAACTATGACAAGTAGTCAAATGCAGCATCAAACATTCTTCTATTCTACCAGATCCAAGAGGGGAAAGGTAATCCATGGTGTCCACTGCACAAACATTTACCACAAATTTTGAAGATCTACTAACCGTAGGGACAAAATCAAGGTTTATCTAAGTAACAACAAATAAGCATGAACTCCTTGTGCAACTTTAGTGGTTCTTACCCCACCGATTGTAGAACGGTGCTCATTGAAGGGAGGGAGGCAGGGGGAAAGCGGATCTAACACTGGTGTGGACTATAAGACTTCGTGAAGATGGCAGCGGCGGTGAGGATTTTTGCGGTTTTTGCTCGTAGTCGATCGACAGGATCGCTTCGACACCATGCCCGCCTCCTGCTTGTGCTCCTGCTCGCTGGCGACGTCGACAAGATCCGAGTCCACCTTTCCACCACACATGCCAGCGCCTCGGCTTCGGTCGCCCATAGTCCGCGCTCGAGTCGAATACCACCAAAAGGGAGCGGGAGATTTCTCCTCTAGCATGCGAGCAGTGGCGTCCGTGAGAAGCTAGGCATGGGGGATGAATAGGGCTCTTCCTCATCTGGCATGAGAGAGAAGTGGAATGCCAGCAAGGGGGTGCCGTAGGGCTCCACGATGTGGAAGGAAGGGGGAAACTGTAGCCCCTCGCCAGTGAATAATATTAGGGGAGGGGACACCTAGGGTCATGTGTTGCAGATAGTCTTAGTACATTTCCTATGTATGCTTTTCGTGAAAGTCCTAATATTTCTTTGTTTGTCTTTGTGGATTCCTATTCATAGCACATAAGAGGCTTCTCCTATGTCTTTTATATCAGAGTTTGAGGAAATAAATTTCTTTGTTTCAAGTAGCATGTTCTTATTAGTGCTAGCCAATAGAATGTCATCTACATATAGAACTAGGAAGATGTACTTTCCATTTTTAAACTTTGCATAAATGCAATTATCTTCCTTGTTTTCCTTGAAACCATTTTTTTCTTATAGTCTCATCAAACTTGAGGTACAACAGTCTATAGGTTTGTTTCAATCCATAAATGGACTTTCTTATAGCATCCCAACCTTTTTCCCTCTTATGACAAAACCCTTAGGTTGTGCCATGTAAACATTTTCTAGCAACTCTTCATTCAAGAATGTTGTCTTTACATCCATTTGATGGAGTTCAAAATTATGAAGAGCAACTAAGGTCATGGCTATCCTGAATGAGTCTTTGATTAAGATAGGTGAAAAGGTTTTATTATAATCAATTTCTTCTCTCTACGTAAGCCCTTTGGCCACAAGTCTGGCTTTATATCTTTATGCATTCCCTCTAGAGTCATGCTTGGTTTTGATGATCCACTTGTAGCCTACTATTTTGGCTCCTTTTGGAATGACATTTAAGTCCCAAACTTTGTTCATTCTTATAGAATGTACTTCACCTTTCATGCTAAAACTTCATCTTTCATGCTAAAAACCAATTGGATGAGCTTGGATTTCTCATGGCATCTTCATAAGTAGTGGGATCTCCTTTGGAGTCCATATCCTCACTAACATATATCTCACAGTCTTCTATTTCTTCACTAGCATATACTTCATAGCCATCAGAAGTTGTAGATCTTTTGGCTCTTTGAGACCTTCTTAAAATTACATCATTCTAAGTGTTCTAGGGCTGCTCTAATGACACATCATAAAACACAACATTCCCTTGCTCTAAGGGCTCCTGCGTTGCTGGCACCAAAAGCTCATACACCATAGGGCTAATGCAACTTGCTCATTGATTTTTGTGCTTGACGAATGCAACTAGGAGGTATAAAGGCCCCATAAAATGAAAAACTTTCTATGAATTTGGAGTCAACACAATTCTTATGAGTTGGATTTAACACACAAAATATATGCCATTGCAAGATACTTAGGTGTTGTTTGGTTATGAGAATGGTAATGGATTCTTTATTGGCGATAATGGTTACAAGGGAACAAAAAATGCCATTTGTTTGGTTGGCTCCAGTGATGCTTCCCTCTTCATTTTTATAGTATACGAAGGCGGCATGGGGCGACAGAGCCAAGAAGACGAGCAATGCGGGATCAGATAGCGTCAGGTGGTGAGCGGTAATAAGTTTTATGGCATAGTATCTAATCGCGATGTGATCCTTTGCAGGTCAATCTAACCAAACAACATGCACCATATTTGGTACCTCTATCAACCGATCATGGGCTAAGACTGTCTCCAACAACAACCTATAAAGGATTCTATCCGCTAAACTTAGAGGATGCACTACCGGAATCGGCCTCTTTGCCGAGTGTCTGAAGCACTCAGCAAAGCCTGGAAAACACTCAGCAAAAACTTTGCCAAGTGTGACACTCGGCAAAGAGAGCTCGACGAACTATACATCGACAACGGCTTCTTTGCTGAGTACTTTTTATCGGGCACTCGGTAAAGACTTTGTTGAGTGTCACTCGGTACTCGACAAAAAAAAACCGCCATCACGGCAGCTGGTAATGGATGCGATGCCTTTGCCGAGTGTACTAGGTGACACTCGGCAAAGAGTATCCCTTTGCCGAGTGTATTAGGTGACACTCGGCAAAGAGTTTCCCTCTTTGCCGAGTGTCCGCTAGACTAGCACTCGGCAATGAGGCCACTAGCTGGCCCTTTGTCAGTTTCTTTACCGAGTGCGCTAGGAGGCACTCGGCAAAGCTTGCTTCTTTGCCGAGTGCCAGGGCCGTAGCACTCGCAAAAGAGCTTTACCGGTTTGGTTGGGAAAAGGAAAAAATTAAAATATGCTTTGCCAAGTGTCCAAAAATGGCACTCGGCAATGCTTTCTTTGTCGAGTGTCGGGCGTGGGGCACTCGGCAAAGTTAACGGCCATCAGCTATAGATGGTTGCTGATGGCCCTTTGCCGAGCGTCTCCATTTGTCGAGTGTTAGGCACTCGGCAAAGAGGTCTTTGCCGAGTGTCTACCTATGCCGAGAGTCCTGCTCTCGGCAAACATGGTCGTTACCGAGAGTAGGACTTTGCCGAGTGCGGCACTCGGTAAAGAATTCTTTACCGAATGTCCGATAAAAAGTACTCAACAAAGAGCCGGATTACGGTAATGATGCATTTGTCTGGTAGTTCTCTAGCAACGTCCCCTAACGCATTAGGTAAAATAGAGTTTGTCTCCACGAGCCGCCAATTGTAGAGGTGATCTGTGCATCCACTATTCGCGTGTGTGTGGGCTTCCCGTGCTGGCTTAGAAAGTTCTGCCTCATGCTCGTTGTTCGTTCATCGCTCCAATCGTCTTCTAGCCATTGTTTTGACGCATGGGTCGAGATCCGTGCCCGCTTCGTCACAACTCCGTGAACTTTGTTGCGATAGCTGAAGCCTCCACATTGTCTACGCAGGTGCGCTGAGGCGGCTAGCCAAGCTCTCGGCCTCTACCTCCGAAGGCAACCCTAGCGACCACCCGCAACGTCGGAGGCGTGGGGTGCCATGCTGTTCCATGTGGGAGGGCAGCGCACGACCCACCTTCTTCGAGATGCCTACCACACAGGTGCAATAGGCCTGCAAGCCTCGGTGCCATCCTGACCTACTCGCTAAGGGTAAAACCACTCACCTCATCCCTTTGTTGTTGCTTGTCTTTGATTAGAACAATCAAATCGCTAAGCTTGTGTGCCAGATTCTATGGATTGTTTAATCGATCGTGCGCCCATTGGTATGGCTAGTAGGATTGTGCAACTTCGAGCAACACATTGAAATTCTCTAGCTTGAGGACAATTAAATGGCTGAAGCACACATATATTGATGGAATTGCTTGGTTACAAAAATGTGGTTGCAGATCGGCTCTCCACTAGATTTGCAGCTGTAGGTCCTGATTTGTCAAAAGTTGATGTTGTGAGAACTCCAATGCTAATTTCATTGGTACTAGAATGGTAATTGCACACTGTCTTCAGCAGCAGCATCATGTTCAAGTATGCAATGCTCTGATAGCATCCTATTTCTTGGTAATTTGAGATAGATTGCATCCTGTGATTTTCTTTCATTGCTCTATGTATTTGTTTTCCATGTGTTTTGCAACCAGTTTTGTCAGTGCTGCTTTCATCTTACATATTCAATTCTTGCAACTTGAGGAAGATTGATATCCTAGCACAACAGGAATCTGGCTCTTTGCTAAGTGCTCGGCGCTTTGCCGAGTGCAATTTATCGGGCACTCGGCAAAGCATGCTTTGTCGAGTTCCACACTCGACGAAATAAGACTCTCGGCACAAACATTGTTTACCAAGAGTGAAACACTCGGCGTAGAATGATACTCGGCAAAGAAGACTTTGTCGAGTGTTACATTTGGAACAAACATTATTTGGATGGAATAATAAAAACAAATAAAAGGGGTATTCTGGTCACTTTGCCGAGTGTTACACTCGGCAAAAAAGGAACACCTGAGAACCGGTAAAAGCTTCTTTGCCGACTGTTGTGTCTGAGGTACTCGGCAAAGAGACTGTCAAAGGGGCCCACTGGTGCTCTCGTTGCCGAGAGCTAGTCCAGCTAGCACTCGGCAAAGATGGAGCCTTTGTCTAGTGCCTCCTGTAGGAAACAGGTGACGCCTAAGAGGGGGGGGGGGGTGAATTAGGACTTCTAAAACTTTTACTAAACTAGGCCACAATTAAATCCCTAGAGCAAAACCTATGCAAATAATCAAACTAGAAAGTGCAATCTAGGTTTTGTCTAAGTGTTGCTATCTCTACCGCAAAGGCTAAGTTTCAATCTACACTAAATAAGTATGAATACAAGATTGAAACTTAAATGCTTAATATAAATGCGGAAACTTAAAGAGCAAAGTAGAGAAGCAAACTCTCGTGGATGACGCCGGTATTTTTACCGAGGTATCTGGAACCACGCAAGGTCCCGACTAATCCTCGTTGGTGCCCCTACGCAAAGGGAAGCCCACACGAGGGCCAAGCACCACGGTCGAGTAACTCCGTAGAGAGCTGCGGGCCTTCTCCACGCGCAAGTGGTGCTCTGCTTCCGGCTCCTCTCGGACGCTCCCCGCCGTCTCTACTATTGAGCTTCTGGCCGAAATGCCGCGGGCCTCGTTCCCTTCGGTACACGGTGGCGGCCGTGACACAAACGCGGTTGTCATGGTCTCGCAAGACTCTCACCCCACTCGGTACAATTACAATGACTCACGCAAGAGCCGAGGGGTTGTGTGGTTTGTCTAAACTCAATCAACTAACTAGGGTTCACCTAGAGCAAGTGCTAAAGCGGTCTAACTAACCTAAGCACTTTGCAAAGCACCTACGCTAATCATCGAGTGATTCTATTAAGCACTTGGGTGTTTGAGCTCTTAGAAATATGCACTATGTGTCTTGGTATGTTGCTTGGGCTCCCACACCTTCAAATGGCCAGTTGGGTGAAGTATATATAGGCCCCAACTCAATTCTAGCCGTTGGAGAAAAGCTGCAGTTCTCTGCGGCACACCAGACAGTCCGATGGTGCACCGGACAGCGCACTGTAGCCTATCCGGTGCGCCTAGTCGTTGCCCTGTCAGAGCAGGTGACCGTTGGCGCCGCAGGCTTTTCTCACCGGATAGTCTGGTGCTCACACCGGACAGTCCGGTGGTCTTCTCTCCGAGTGCCACCTGGAACTAGCCGTTGGGCTGCAGTTCCCTGGTGCACCGGACAGTCCGGCGTGTGGGCACCGGACAGTCCGGTGTGCCACCGGACAGTTCGGTGCTCCACACACAGACAGTCCGTAGGCAACACACATCTTCATTCTTGGACTTTTCTTAGATCTTCTTAATGTCTTCTTTTGAGGTGTTACTTTCCTCAATTCCTTAGTCCAAGTAGATCTTACATCCTGTGTACTACAAACACAAACACTAGAAAACTTATTAGTTCACGGATTATGTTGATCATCAAACACCAAAACTCAATTAGCCAAATGGCCCGGGGTCCATTTTCCTTACAATCTCCCCCTTTTTGGTGATTGATGACAACACAACCAAAGCAAGCAAATAATACAAGTATTTGAATGAAAATATGCAATCTACTTGCTAGGATGCATGTTTGTCCCCACAATGTGATATTATGGACTTAAGCCTCCCCCTAACTCCATAATTCACTTACTTCCTATATTTGGACCAAATAACCAAAACCACTTGAAAAACCATTTGTAGATTTAAAATTTTAAATTGGTAGTGTTTGGTGTTTGATATTGTTTTCATTGCTTTGGTCCCTAAACTTCTCCCCCTTTGGCATCAACCACCGAAAAGGAAGACATTAAAAGCATGTAGGAAGTAAATAAAAGCTTGCCCTCAACAAAATTTTTTCAGATGATACCACTAGAAGGATACTAATTTAAACCACATGTATGGTAGCAGTTGAAAAGATTACTCCCCCTAAATGAGTGTTCTCTTTTAGAAAGAATTTTCTCCCTCTTTGTGAGACGAAGAAATACTCCCCCTGATAGAGATCTTCTACTTAGGAAAAAGCATGTGAAAATTAGAGGTGCAAGACATGATTTGAAAAGACTAACTTCCCTTATGCATACGTAACAGAATATGAGTTAAGTACTTATGCATTTTTAGCAACATGGAAGTATATGATATGAAATATAGTCTAATCAAATACTGGAGAAGACATGTAAATGATACTAAATGTAGTCTCAAAGGTACCGATTGAAAGTCAATGGCGTGCTTGTGAGACATGAGAGTTCTTGGAGATTTTGCAGTGGAAGTTTGTTGTCATTCTCCGGGGACTTCATTTTCCTTACAATGGGACTATCACATGAAATAGACTTAAAAAGGTGTTAGTCTCAAAGTATTTAGATTATAGAGTAACCTCCCCCTGAAGGTGTGCATACAAGTTTTGAATACTTGTAGGAGACATGCACTTTGATTTGATATCAAGAGGGGCAAATTATCTATAATCCGAACTTTGGCACATATAGATTAAATGATACACATTGTAGGATGTGAGTGTTTTACCATTTGTAATATTGACAATATAAATTGATGCATCATTTATTATGGAGTGATAAAGGAGCTATGTGCCGTACTCAAATGAACATTTTAAATCATGTTGGCTTGCTTAAGTGTATGAATTTAAAACAAGCAGACCTACCATCACTACAACACATGTGACCTTCTATGACAAATATGTGATGACACTAGTGAGAATCGTCATTAGATCGCTCTGTTTATGACGATTTCAATGAGACGTGTAAGTTTAATGACAAAAAATTAACCACCGTCATTAAAACTGTCATAACTCATTCTAACATACTTTTTGTGACGATGATCCATGACAATATGGGCTCGTCATGAGAATAAATCGTCATATTTTGCTCTACATCAGACTTGTGACAATTGTATGACAAAATCATTCATCATTGATATATGTGATAGAATTTTTAAAATGAAATATTATATAATCGATGTAACGAGAGGTCCACCATCAAGGCTAAATGGGTTCTGCATGAGGTGCTTATTGATGTAACACATTAAATTATTTTTTTAATTTTTCATCTATTTATATTAAAGTGTCTCTAGTATATAGCTAATCTATAGGATTTTGCCTCCTATCACCTTGTTTTTTAGCCCATAATATATTAACTTGCCCACGATGACAAATCTTTCGCACCTACGCATATGGTCAAGCTACTGTTTTATAGATGTGGAGAGGCAAGGCCAACTTTGTTACACATCTTTTAATTCTCAACCCATCTAGCGTCTTTGACTAGGAGCCCACTTCAATTGAAGAGTATTCAGTTGAATCCTATTGTTGTTTTCAACACAAGTTGCATATATATTGCATAATTTATATCTATCAAGATTTTCATGATTTTCTATTCACCCCAAAATAAATATAACGACGATGAATAAATATAATATATAATATAATGTCGACGAATCAAAGGAGTGCATGCTACGTTTTTTGTTGTAACACTTGTGGCACTACATAAGCCTGGACTTCATTTCCCACACCTTACAAACATGACCTGATACAACATTTGCTTACACACACGTCAGAGCAGACAAATCAGCTAGCTGTGTCGTCGACTCCTTGGTGAATGATTTTACTGCCTTTAGAAGCGACCCAGGCAACATGGCCCAATGGCAAGACGTGTCCAGGTCCATGGATGTCCAGGTCTATAAACAATGCGGCTAGTTCTGTTGCCCAAACGTCAGGTAGCCCGCAGGAGCTTGAAGCGTCCAGGTCCATAAACAATGCGGCTAGTTCTGTTGCCCAAACGTCAGGTAGCCCGCAGGAGCTTGAAGCCGTCGAACCTGGGAACCTGGGAACCCAGGCAACATGGCCCAATGCCATCTAGTTCTATTGCCCAAATAAACAATGCGGCTGCTTGTGATCCACGTCTAGTTCTGTTGCCCAAATAAACACACGCAGGAGCTTGAAGCCGTCGACGGCTGTTCTGGCGCTATCACCGCGGCAAGGTGTTTCCTGCCGTACAAGGGAGAAGAAACATCAAAAGGTTTGTAGATCTTAAGTACCATCTGTCACCATGAAAACAGTCCTAGGTGTTACTCCTAATGGCTGTTATGATCCGTGATCCATCCTTCTAGGTGTAGAAGTCGAATGACACATAAAAATCCTCAACTTCCATCGGCTGCAGCCTTAATGTCATCCTGATGCGGGACCAACATCTCCTCATCGTGGTCCTGCTGTGTGTTGGAGCGAAGGCAGAAACGCCACCCTTCGCCCGAAGTCTCCACCGCTTAGCCCCTGCCCTGACAGGCAAAGCAGGCAGGGACACCCTTCGCTTGATCGACACCAGGGACAACATGGAGACCCTTCGCTCGATTCGGCACCAGACGAAGGCCTGCGGCAACGCCTCCCTACGGCGCGGCCTCGGTCAGCTCCGAGGCCCACATGAGGTCGGGCCCATTGTAACGGGCCCTGCGTGGCCGCGGTTGTGTTACGGGCCTAATTTGTAAAGGCGTACTTGTAATTACAGCTTGTAACCCCGCTTTATGGGAATATTCTGGGGATAAACTAGGTACCTGAGGGCACATGCGTCCTTAACGCAAGGCGCCGTGCACTCGGATACCTATAAATACCCCCGCACAGTGCCCGTGAGAGGCCGGATTAACAGAGCTTTTGCCATCACGCGCGAGTGCCCTGTTGCCATCTCCATTCACTCGTGTTGGATCTCCTTGCTGTCGAGAGACAGTGCCAACATTTGGCGCCGTCCGTTCGTGCTACGAGACAACCACCCGCGATGGCACCCAAGAGAGCTAACCCGAAGGCTGACGAGGCTGTGAAGGCAGCACTGCTCGCCGCAAGAAAGGGCAAGGCCCTCGCCCTCACCCAATCCACCCACCAAGAGGCCACTGAAGACGACACCCTCCGCACCTGCGACCCTGAGGGACAACCCTCAGGCTTCGCACCTCCCTCAGACATCGCTCCACCGGAGGGCGCGGATCTCGCCGAGGACGGTGATGTCCTCGGCATCTCAGCAGAAGAACAGCTACAGCTGCGCGCCCTGCGCCTCAAGAACCGCAACCTCTAGAGGCAGAAGGAGATACTGGAGGCCAAGCGCCAGCGTGTGTCCGCACTTGCCAAGGTGCGGCAGATGATACGCGACGAAGAGCACAAGGCCCAAGAACTCGAGCGGGAGATCGCGCTGATGCAGCGCGAAGGCCACCTCAGCCCGCGGCACGAGTCATCCCTCCAGCAGCGCGCACAAAACGAAGACACGCGCGAAGGCCACCCCAGCCTGCAGCATGGGCCACCCCTGCAACACCGCGCGCAACCGGAGGACCCGCGTTTCCCCCAGCGCGACTTCACTTTCCAGCACGCCGCGCCATTCCAAGGGGTCAACTATCTCGATGAGCGAAGCCCCCTGGCGCCTCACCTGCAAGTGACGCCGTGGCCAGCTAACTTCCGGGCTGGGACCTACCCCAAGTACAACGGCAGCACTGACCCGGCTCAATACATAATGAGTTACCAGGTCGCCGTCGCATCGTCCGGGGGGGACGACGCCACAATGGCGAAGTCCTTCATCATCGCCCTCGAGGGCCCCACGCTCACCTGGTTCACCAGGTTGCCCCCGCTGTCCATCGATTCCTGGAGAAGTCTCCGGGACAAGTTCCTCCTCAACTTCCAGGGGTACCGCCCGGACACCGACGCCCTGGCCGAGCTCTCGCTCTGCAAGCAGCTAGAGAAGGAGACCCTGAGGGAATATTACCGCAAATTCTTGACACTCAAGTCACAGCTACCCTCAGTCGATGACCAGATTGCCATCCACTATGCTATCAGTGGTCTTCGCGCTGGCGTCCTTTACAGCCATTGCATCAGGGACCCGCCCAAGAACCTCCAAGAGTTATACCAGCTGTTTGAAAAGTACGCCAGATCCGAGGAGCTCCACCAGCGCAAGATTGAGTCCCAGCGGAAGCCAAAAGATGCTCCGCAGTCCAGCCGCACGTGGACAAGGACTCCGCAGCCAGACTCCGGTCGGGATGGCCGCGGTCAGCAGCAAGTGCACAACATCGCCAACCAGCAGCCGGCCGCTGACCCCCTTCGTCGCCAGGAATATCCCCCCCAGGGCCGCGGAAGTGGAACTCGCGGCAGGGGCCGAGGGCGTGCGCAGCCACCCCCTCCGCCGCGCCGATTTTACTGCCTTTTCCATGGCGAAGACTGCGCCCACCAAACTAAAGACTGCCCCGAAGTAAAGGCCACCAGAGACAGAATGGCGAGGGCGCAGCCAGCCGACAACCCCAGAATTGTCGCGCATAATTACCAGCCACCCCCTCCACCATATATCCACGCTCCCGCCCCGCATCCACCGCACCACGCTTACCAACATCATCAGGAAGTACAAATCGTACATCCTCCGCCTCCGCCACCACACCAGCAACAACAAAACATCCCCCACGCCCCAAAACAGGAAGACTTCGCCGATCAACCTTATCGCGGAGTCATTCATATGATAACTGGGGGGTCCAGCACCGACTTCGACACCAAGCGGCAGAAGCGGGACCACTACCGCAGCATAAACCATGTCGCTGTCACGGGCCCAGTTGTGCAGACGAAGTGGTCCCACATACCGCTCACCTTCGACGCACGGGACGTCGACTTGCGTAGCGCCCCCCACTGCGATGCCATGGTCATCAATTGCAGCGTGGCAGGCTGGGACCTACACAAGGTCCTCGTTGACAACGGCAGCCAGGCGGACATCATCTTCCTCCACGCCTTCGATCGCATGGGCATCAGCCACAGCCTGCTCAAGCCTTCGGACAACCCGTTGTATGGCTTCGGCGGCAAGGGCACCTTCCCCGTCGGCAAAATAGAGTTGCCCCTCTCCTTCGGTGTAGCACCCAATGCCCGAAGCGAGCAAGTGACTTTTGACATTGTGGATATGGTATATCCATACAACGCCATCATGGGTCGGGGCTCCATCAATAAGTTTGAAGCTACCATCCACGGACTGTATTTGTGCATGAAGATACCAGGCCCTCTAGGCGTAATTACAGTCCGCGGTAACCAGCAAGCTGCGCGCAACATAGAGCGGGACTTCGTGCCTGGTCAGAGGAACGTGCACTGTCTCACGACACAGCGCGAGGTCCCTGCGCCCGCCAGCCCAACTGACAAGCAGCACGACAAGGCTCAGTTGCAGAGTCAGGATGGGACCAAGACTGTCCCCCTCGATCAGGCCACGCCCAAGCAGACTTTCACTATCAGCGAAGACCTTACTTCGCATGAAGAAGAGAAGCTTCTCTGCTGCCTGGCCAAGAATAAAGATGTCTTCGCCTGGTCCGCCCTCGACCTGGTCGGAGTCAGCCGATCCATAATCGAGCACAGTCTGGGGATCGACCCCTCGGTGCGACCAAGAAAGCAAAAGCTTCGCAAAATGTCCGATGAAAAGACAGAGGCCGCCAAGGCGGAGGTGCACCGCCTCCTAGAGGCTAAATTCATTGAGCCAGTGGCTTACCCCACATGGCTCTCCAATGTTGTAATGGTGCAGAAAAAAAGCGGGAAATGGCGGATGTGCATAGACTTCACCAGTCTCAATAAGGCCTGCCCAAAAGACAATTTCCCGTTGCCACGGATCGACAAAATAGTCGATAGCGCGGCCGGCTGCGAGGTCATGTCTCTCCTCGACTGCTTCTCCGGCTATCACCAGATATACATGAAGGAGGAAGACAAGGCCAGCACCAGCTTTATAACACCCTTCGGCACTTATTGCTTCATCAGAATGCCGGAGGGTCTCAAGAACGCCGGATCCACCTTCTCCAGACTCACCAAAACAGTACTCGAGGGGCAGGTCGGCAGAAATATATTTACATATGTGGACGACATCGTCGTCGCCAGCAAAAATAAGGAGGATCACCTCGCCGACCTGGCCGAGACGTTCGCAAACATGCGAGACGCACGACTCCGCTTAAACCCGGAAAAGTGCGTTTTCGGTGTTCGCCAAGGCAAGATATTGGGCTACCTGGTGTCGCACCGCGGCATCGAGGCCAACCCAACCAAGATCCAGGCCATTATCGACATGTCGCCTCCGCAGTCCACCAGGGATGTCCAGCGTCTGACAGGCAGATTGGCCGCTCTCAACAGATTCATTTCCAAGTCGGCCGAGCGAAGTCTTCCTTTCCTCAAAACTCTCCGCGGCGCAAAAGACTTCGCCTGGGGGCCGGAGCAAGCAGCGGCCTTCGCCTCATTAAAGCAGTACTTAACGGAGCTGGCCACCCTCACGAGCCCCGACTCCTCGCTCCCCTTATTGCTCTATGTCGCGGCTTCGCCGCACGCGGTCAGCGCGGCACTAGTGCAGGAGCAGACAGTCGAAGGCGCTGTCAGACAGTGCCCTGTTTATTACGTCTCCGAGGTCCTGACTCCGTCCAAATGCAACATGACAGAGCTGGAGAAGATCGCCTACGCAGTCGTTATGTCCTCGCGCAAGCTGCGCCATTATTTTGAAGCATTCAAGGTCCGCGTCACCTCAGATAGGGGGCTCGGCGAACTATTTAGAAACCCGGAGGCATCGGTGAGGATCGCCAAGTGGGCAGCCGAACTCTCCGGCTACCACATCAGCTTCGAGCCCAGGACAGCCATCAAATCGCAAGTCCTGGCAGACTTCGTCATCGACTGGACCGGGCCAGTAACACAGCCGGACCCGACCACAGAGAAGGTCTGGACGATCCATTGCGACGGCGCATGGTGCCATGCGGGGGCAGGCGTCGCTGCAATCATAACATCACCAGTCGGGGTCAGGCACAGATATGCAGCACGACTCAACTTCAATCTGGAATCCGACAGGTGCACAAATAATATAGCAGAATACGAAGCAGTAATCCTCGGCCTCCGCAAGCTGAGGGCCCTCGGAGTCACCACTTGCATCATCAAAACAGACTCCAAGGTAGTTGCCGGCCAGGTCGACAAAGACTATGCAGCCAAGGACCCCGCGCTCATGCAGTACCTCGCGGCCATCCGAAGTCTCGAGAGGCAGTTCAAGGGGTTCACCGTGCAGCATGTGGACCGGGCCAAGAATGAGGAGGCCGACGCATTGGCCAAGGCCGCGGCCAGGGGCGAAACTCTGCCCTCCGACGTGTTCTTCCACGTCATCGGCACGCCAGCAGTCCGGAGCCCCGAAGGGCTCCAGATAACCAATGACAGCGAGGGCCACCGTACAGTCAACCTCATCATGACCGAAGACTGGCGAGCACCCATTACCCTGTTCCTGCAGGGGTTTTATCACCCAGCCGACATCAGTGAGGCCAAGCGCCTCAGACATCGAAGCCGGGACTTCGCTCTGATTGAAGGCCAACTCTACAAAAAAGGGGTCAGCCAACCAATGCTTAAGTGCGTCACCGAGGCCGAAGGCATGCAGGTCCTACGCGAAGTCCACAGTGGCACGTGCGGCTCGCACGCGGGGCCAAGGGCCCTAGCTGCTAAGGTGATACGCCAGGGTTTTTACTGGCCAGCAATGATTTGCGCCGCGAATCGGGTCACTCGGTCCTGCGAAGCCTGCCAGAAGTTCTCTCCTCGGTCAGGCGGCCCTTCGCAGTACACAAAGCTGATCGCCCACACATGGCCTCTCCAGCGCTGGGGTCTCGACATTGTTGGACCCCTGCCCACCGCTCAGGGGAACCTCAAGTTCGCCTTCGTCGCGGTCGAATACTTCACCAAATGGATCGAGGCACGGGCTGTCTCCACAATAACATCGAAGACTGCCCAAAAATTCTTCTGGCAGAACATCGTTTGCCGTTTCGGAGTACCGTCCGAGTTAACGGTCGACAACGGCAAACAGTTTGATAACCAAGACTTCAAGGATTTTTGTTTCTCCATTGGCACCAAGCTTGCCTTCGCCTCAGTCTATCATCCGCAGTCCAACGGGGTCGTGGAGCGCGCCAACGGAAAAATCTTCACAGCTATCAAAAAAATGCTCCTCGATGAAAAAAAGGGCAGATGGAGCGATTTCTTACCTGAGGCAGTCTGGGCACTAAACACGACTGAGTGCAGGGCAACCGGGTTTACTCCCTTCCGTCTGTTATACGGATCGGAGGCCATGACCCCACAGGAAATAAAGCACGGGTCCCCGCGAACAGTCCCGTCAGCCGTCCCAGATGTGGACGAGCCAACTTCAAAGGATCTCATCGACGGAGACCGTGTCTTCGCCCTACAGGCCCTGAACAAGTATCAAGCCCAGACCAAAGCATGGCGCGACCACTCAGTCACCCCGAGGGAGTTCAGCGAGGGGGACCTCGTGCTCATTCGGACAGCTCGGACGGAGTCAAAGGGCAAGCTGGAGCCCAAGTGGGAGGGCCCTTTCATCGTCAAGACAAAGGCTTCCCCCAGCGCATACAGGCTCACAACGTCAACCGGCGAGGACCTGGAGCATTCATGGAACATTGACAACCTCCGCAAATTTTTTGTTTGATTCCTCAGGGCTGTCTTCGCCCTTGTAATTCGCAAAAACAATCTTGCACCGGCCCGCACTCTTTTCCTCCCGGGGGGTGAGGTTTTTAACGAGGCGGAGCCATGTAATATATGCGTAAAAAAATCCCCCGCAAAAAGACATGCGTCGAAAAAGACCGCGATGACGGTCTTCGACATTCGACCACCACGAGGTCACCGCGAGGCTAAGCGCTAGCTACCCTCGCGTGCGACAAATCCGCGCCGAAGTCGCCTACGGGTGCAGCCGGATTAGCACAACAAGTGCAGAAAAAATCCAAGTCTATCGCGAAGACTATCCGTGCAGAAGTCGCCTAAGGGTGCAGCCGGGAAAAAATCTAAGTCTATCGCGAAGACTATCCGCGCCGAAGTCGCCTACGGGTGCAGCCGGATTAGCACAACAAGTGCAGAAAAAATCTGTCTATCGCGAAGACTATCCGTGCAGAAGTCGCCTAAGGGTGCAGCCGGGAAAAAATCTAAGTCTATCGCGAAGACTGTCCGCGCCGAAGTCGCCTACGGGTGCAGCCGGATTAGCACAACAAGTGCAGAAAAAATCTGTCTATCGCGAAGACTATCCGTGCAGAAGTCGCCTAAGGGTGCAGCCGGGAAAAAATCTAAGTCTATCGCGAAGACTATCCGCGCCGAAGTCGCCTACGGGTGCAGCCGGATTAGCACAACAAGTGCAGAAAAAATCTAAGTCTATCGCGAAGACTATCCGCGCAGAAGTCGCCAAAGGGTGCAGCCGGAAAAAATCTAAGTCCATCGCGAAGACTATCCGCGCGGAAGTCGCCTAAGGGTACAGCCGGTTTAACACAACAAGTGCGAAAAAACCGAAGACTATCTGTGCAGCGCAACAACGGCCGAAACGACAACATCAAACCATTCACGCCAAGACCAATTATAATCAAGCAAGCACAGCGCAGCCGAACGAATCAGTTAGTACAAAACGCCTTCACACACATGCACGCGAGGGCACACAATTCCACCATACAAGCCTCTACATACGCAAGCGAGGGCACCACACTCTACATCGGCTCAACCTTAGGAATAATTCCCATCTCCCTATAATTAAATAACATTATCCTGAGCTCCTCACCCGCAAAAAGCCTTCGCAGTTCCCCTTCACCTACACTCTCGGCGGTCGGCTGAGACAACAGTTCCTGCCGACCAGCCCCACTCACACGAAGCAGAGCCCGCTCCTCCGCGCTAACCCTACGTTTTGCAACCGCCCTTCGTCGACGGCGCCCGGCGCTAGGGCCTGGCACGTCCGACGCGTCCGCGGCGTGTGGCGAGGCCTCCGCCGCAGCCACGTCCAAGGCCGTAAAATAATCCAAATTCTCCTCCGACGACTCCTCAGTCCACTCAACCGAGCTCCCGGAGTCAGCAAAGTCAAAAAACTCAGATGCAGACCCACTATATTGATTACCACCTTCCGCGGTCGAGGCCGCCAAAAACTCAGTAGCAGTGGTTGCGTGCGCAGGCCCAAAATCTTGAACCTGCGCAGCAACCAAAGTTCAGTACAACATCCAAAATTCCCTAACCCTAAACAACCACTACGCCACCTGCGAGGGCCCTGACGCGGCGGGTGCCTCCGCCGTTGTCTCCGCCGCCACTCCCGCCATTGTTTCCACCGCCTCCGCCGTCGGATCTTCGACGGTCGGCGCAGCTGCTGCGAGGGCATCAGGAGCGCCTTCGGCCACCTTCAGGGGCAGGTCTTCAACTGTCGCAGCAGATGTGGGGGCGCCTGGTGCCGGCTCCGGGTCAGGCAGGGCGTCGTTCAGTGCTCCGAAATCGTCCACCCGCTCGCCTCGCTCCGCCTAAAACAAAACATACAAAAAGTCAGCAAACACACGCACAGACCACACCCAGCAAACGCCAAACAAACGACAACGTTACCTGAGCCCTCGCAGCCTCGGCCCGCTCCCTGACCACTTCACCACCATACAGACCCCACATCCGGTCATAGAGGGCGCCGGCGGACTCCTTCACCACGGGGTCTTCGACCTTATAGATGTCTCGCCCAAAATCTTCATCCGCCTGGTCGAAGGCCTCATAGTGCCGGCACCCTTCGCGAGAGAGTGCGTTCATCGCCCCCTCGCAGGTGACCAGGGAGGCGAACGACATTAACCCCCCCAGGACAGTGGGGAGCTCCTGCAGCTCCTCTTGCACCCATTCCAAACAGCGAAGCCCGGCCTCTCGCTCCGGCACCACGAAGTCACCGGTCCGCGCACCCAGCTCGCGATATGTGGCCATAAGCTGTGTGCGCGTCCGTTCGGCCTCCGTTCGCACCGCGGCTTCGGCCCCCTTCGCGCGGCTCTCCAGAGCGGTGAGCCGCCCCCGCAGGTCTTCGGCGAGATCCTTGGCAAGATTGGCTTCCGCCCGTGCCAACCTAGCCTCCGCCTGCGCGGCCTGCTCCTTGGCGATGGCCTCGTTGGTCTCCCTCCTCTCCCCCGCCAGCTGGCGCCGGAGGTCAGCCTTTTCCTCCTCCAGGGCGGCCACCTTGTCCGCCAGTTTACGACACTTGCTGTCGGAGGCAGACTTCTCACGGACAGCGTCAGCATGTTGCGTCCGAAGTCTCTCGACTTCGGCAGATAAGGCTGCCGTAAGTGCCCCCGACGCAGTACGGCTGGTGAAGTCCGCCACCTGCAGAGAACACGTAAGGCCATGGCCGTAAAAAAAAAAGAACTCGGCGGACCTGACTCAGCGCCTCCGTCGCCTGACTCAGCGCCTCCGTCACTCCCTTCAGCCGGCGGGTCGCCGCGCCAGCCTCGTCTCTGACCAACGCGAGGGCCGACACCTCGCCTCCGGCGCCAAGGGTCCCGCCCTTCGCCTTCGACGACAGCGCAGCCGTCGCGATTGCCCCGGCAGGCACAGCTATAGCAAGCCGGCCCTCGTCCGACCCTGCAGCGCATCAACGATCAAAAAAAAAAGGCGGCCGGGTGACTTACCCCCAAGATAATCGTCCACACTAATGTCGGTGCCGAAGTCGGCAACGCGCTTGCCCGGCGGCGGCAACGCTCGGGCCGCCCTCGAAGCCTCCGCCACTCCGCTGGCCGGCGGCACCACCTTCGTCGGCTTGGAGACTCCGGCGCCCGCCGTTGTCTCCGGCGCCTTGCTGGGCGCAGAGGCGCCCGCCTTCGCCGCCAGCGGCGGCTTGCCTCCGCTGGAGGCCACAGCCTTCGCCGTTCCCCGTTGCCTTTTCGGCCGGGCGTCGTGAATCCTTACGGTCGCCTGGCGTTTTTGCGCCGCCCCTTGGCGATCCTTGTCCATCACTGCCCACACAACAGCACCGATATTTCGCCCGTAAGGAAAAACCCTCCACTGACGAACCATACGAGATGTAAAACAGTCTTCCTCAGCCGCGCAGGGGACAGGAACATTTCTAGGCCAGCAGCCCCCGGTAACCCTCAGCATCCGAGCCGAAGACTCCCGGAGCTCGGGCGAAGACATCCTCTCCCCCGGGGCCGCACACGTCCTCATTAACTCCCTAGCAAAACTATCAGACACCCCGATTCCTCCCATCGCAGTACCTAATTTTCTCTTTTTTGAGGAGGGGGCGGCCGTCAGCGCAGGGTCGCCTCCAGTCTCCACCGCCGGCTTCTTCCCACGGCGGTCCGCTTCGTCTTGACCAAGGTAGCCGTCGTACGGCAATTGATTCAATTCGAAGACCCTGTTCAAACGTTCATTTGACCCGCGAATATCAAAGCTGCGCTGGCCTTCCGTCCTCGCCACGTACCGCCCCATGAGCCGCACCGCCAAGTCCTCCGCATCACGCACAAAGGCGGCCGGGTCACGGTTTCGCAAATTCAGTGCAAAGGCAGGACTTCGCACCACCCTCCCTCCGTGAAAAGGCATCTGGCGAGGGCACACTTCGCCCAACGCCCAGCCGTGCGCCAAGGGCCAGACCCCGTACGCCACAAACTCTTCAACTAAATCACGACCACTGCTCTGGCCGGCGGCGCATCGAAGGGCCCCTTCGTCTGCATCCTCTTCTGCCACTTCAAAAGGCGGATACGCAGAGTAATAGTGAGAGCACATCTCAGACACGGGCAGTCCTTCATGGCCTTCGACAGTCGCCTCAGCAACGTAAAACCAAAATTCATTCCAATTGCCCCACTTGTTGCGGGCGCACGGAACCAACTCCACTACTGGCATTGTGGTCTTGCCGGTCTTCGGCGTGAATGTGCACGACCCAAACTGGGCAACTCCGTCCTCAATCACCCTCTTCTGCCAATGCAAGCAGTAATTCTTCGCAAAAACTTCAACCGACGGCTGTCCGCCGTACGAAGTCGTCGCCCAGACATACTTCGCCAGCGCCACCACAGCGTTCGGTGTCAGCTGATGAATTTGAACGTTGAATCTACGCAGGACTTCGCCAACAAACCGGTGCGCAGGCAAGCGGAGACCGGCGACGAAGAACGCCTCAAAAACAACCAACTCACCCTCCGGCTCGGGGACTTCCTCCGTCCCCGGAGCACGAGCGACTCCGCCGCCAAAGTAGCCCAAGCGCTGCATTTCTTCGACGCGGGCCGACGTCATCCGTGACACACCAAAATCAACAGAGTCGCCGGCGCGCAGCTCCTCCACCATCACGCTACTCAACATCTCCTCAGACGAGGCGGCGGCCGGCGGCGTGGCGTCGGCGGAAGAAGAAGAGGATGGCATTGCTACGTACCGTCGGCGGCGGCGGGCGGTCTGCTTCACTCGAGCCAGATCTCCGACGAGCAAAGCGAGCAGTAGAAGAAGAGGAGCAGAAAGACGGCGGGCGGCTAGGGTTTTCACGGAGCGCGGAAGGCAAAGTGCAAACAGCGCCGTCCCCCGCCCCCCTTTATAGGCAGGGCGCGGCTCCTCGGGAAACTCGCAATCCCACAGGGCGCGACGCTTCGGAAAACCCGCAGTCCAACAGTACGATGTCCATCAACGGTCACATCAAAAACCCCCGCGGAACCACTTCGAGCGAGGGCAGCGTCTCCGCCATCTAGCGACGTCTTCGGCACCAGGTGACTTTGTCGAACTGGTCCCTCGGAGGGCAAATGTTGGAGCGAAGGCAGAAACGCCACCCTTCGCCCGAAGTCTCCACCGCTTAGCCCCTGCCCTGACAGGCAAAGCAGGCAGGGACACCCTTCGCTTGATCGACACCAGGGACAACATGGAGACCCTTCGCTCGATTCGGCACCAGACGAAGGCCTGCGGCAACGCCTCCCTACGGCGCGGCCTCGGTCAGCTCCGAGGCCCACATGAGGTCGGGCCCATTGTAACGGGCCCTGCGTGGCCGCGGTTGTGTTACGGGCCTAATTTGTAAAGGCGTACTTGTAATTACAGCTTGTAACCCCGCTTTATGGGAATATTCTGGGGATAAACTAGGTACCTGAGGGCACATGCGTCCTTAACGCAAGGCGCCGTGCACTCGGATACCTATAAATACCCCCGCACAGTGCCCGTGAGAGGCCGGATTAACAGAGCTTTTGCCATCACGCGCGAGTGCCCTGTTGCCATCTCCATTCACTCGTGTTGGATCTCCTTGCTGTCGAGAGACAGTGCCAACACTGTGTCTGCCATCTCTGTGTCTGTCATCTGAGTAGCAGCCCTCACGGTGATACTGCTCTTCACTACCGCTGCAACATCCTGGCTGCTATGCACTGTCATCTCTGCATCCTTTACTCCCATCAAACAACTCTTTTATCACCATCATTTACAACATCAAGGTCGTGGTCAAATTTGCCTGTCAAAATTGCAATCACCTTGCAGTAACTAATAAGATGGCAATCTAATAAAGTAGTAGTAAGTAATACTCGGTAACTAATAAGATCAAAAAATCAGGTCGGTGCAAAGGATATTGTGGCACTCATGAATCTGCCCAGTACATGTGGGAATTAGAGATTCTAAAAGAGTACTAAAAAAGTGTGTATTATATGATTACCTGCACTACCAAGAATGTTTTTTCTTGTGAATTTTATTAGAAACAAAAAATAAAAATGTTACATGCTGACACAATTTTCTGAGGAGAAATGCTGCAATAAAGACCATGGTTAGCGAGAGCGTGCCACTACCCGTATAACTTCGGTAGAACAACCAACTAGGAACTGAACCAAGAACGATGCTTTTTGGCTCTACAACTGTGATAAGAAGATCTGTTACCTTCTCTAGAATGCCATTTTGTACCATCAAATTAGTTTCCTACAAGATGGGATTCAAATATACAGAACTTTCAGTTACTGTGTAACCTCTCAAAAATACAATCATGAGAATAATAAAGAATTTGAAGAAGTAATTAAAAATCTAAAACTGGATCAACATTCTGGCTACCTTGCAATTGAATAAAAAATGAAGCGTTATCTTCATGGCTAGTATTATATTTAGTTGGTATTAGTTACATTTATTCAGAAAATTTTTAGTGGGTTAGAATTTTAATTTATCTAACCTACATTCTTTTATTATTTCAATGTATGGCAGATGGACAGATCTTGGATCAATTCTAGGCTTTTCAGCAACAAGTATCTAGCCGGAGTGGATGAGTTCATGAAGTTTGTTGAAGAGCGGTTTCCTGATGCTGAGGAGATCCTATGCCCATGTCGACAGTGCTTGAATCAACTTTCTAAACATAAATCACAAGTAGAGGATCACTTATATATTAATGGGATGGCGAGCACATACACAACATGGATACATCATGGAGAGCCACTATGGATAAATGAAAATGCTGACCATCTAGATGAACAACCTAGTTTGAATGAGGATGCTAGTATGAATGAGTATGAACAAGATAACCCTGGTGATAGATTACCAGATATGGTGCATGAGTTATTCACATCTGAAGAAGGTACAGGGAAGTCCATGTTTGCAGTTGTGTTAGATGAGATGAAGCAGACACTTCACCCAGGTTCACCATTCACAAAATTTTCTTTTGTGGTTCGGTTACTTCATATCAAGTCATTTTATCGGATCAGCAATGTGGCATTCAATGCAATTTTGAAGTTATTATCATTGTCGTTCCCACAATGTAGCCTTCTAGCATCTTATAATGAAGCAAAGAAACTTATTCGTGTATTAGGACTCGGATATGAGTCAATCCATGTGTGCCCAAATAATTGTGTTTTGTTTCGGAAGGATTATGCAAAAAAAGATGAATGCCCAGTGTGTGAAGAATCTAGATGGAAAGATGGTGAAGGTAAAAATAAGAGTCCTCAAAAGGTACTGCGGCATTTTCCTTTGATTCCTAGGTTGAAAAGGATGTTTTCCTCGAAAAAAATATCTGAGGAGGCACAATGGCATAAGTTGAAGAGGAAAGTTGTGGAAAATGAGCTCAACCATCCAGCGGATGGTAAGGCATGGAAGGACTTCGATAAGCAACACGGTTGGTTTGCAGAAGATCCTAGGAATATCAGGCTTGGTCTTGCAACAAATGGTTTCAATCCATTTGGGAAAATGAGCTCCTCTTATAGTATGTGGCCTGTTTTTGTTATCCCTTACAACTTTCCTCCATGGGTATGTGTCGACAAATCAAACTTCATGATGTGTCTACTCATCCCTGGCAAAGAATGCCCAGGAAAGGATTTTGATGTCTTTTTAGAGCCACTAATTGACGAGTTGCAAGATCTTTGGTTGGGTGTCAATACTATTGATGCAAGAGCTGGAAAAGAGTTTATTCTACATGCTGTGGTGCTATGGTGCATACATGATTATCCAGCGCTAAGCACATTGTCTGGTAGAGTCACCAGAGGGTATTATGCTTGTTTGCATTGTGACAAAAATCCCTGCTCTAGAAGAATACGGAATAAGATTTGCTATATTGGGCATCGACGATTCCTTGAAAAGGATCATCCATGGAGAAAAAAGAAAGACTTTGATGGGAAAGTTGAAAACCGTGACAAGCCAGAGGCATTTAGTGAGGTTGAATTGAAGCAGCAGTTGGACAGTGTCAAGGATGTTAGACCAGGAAAGCATCCTCAAAACAAGAAGAGAAAGCGGGATGCAAATGATGGCCAATGTTGGAAGAAAAGGTCGTGTTTGTGGGATTTGCCTTACTGGACAGGTTTGAAGCTGCGACATAACCTTGATGTGATGCACATCGAAAAAAATATATGTGAGTCAATTCTTGGTACATTACTAGGTATTCCTGGGAAGTCGAAGGATAGTATTAATGCTAGGCTTGATATGGAAGACATGGGCATACGAAAATCTTTGCACTTGAAGCGTGATGGAGATTCATATAGCGCTCCTCCTGCTCCATACACAATGGATAAAAAGCAAAAGCTTGCTTTCTATGACTTTCTAAGAAGTGTAAAGTTTCCAGATGGATATGCTTCTAACCTAGCAACATGTATTACAGCTGATGGATGCAACCTCCAAGGGTTAAAACTCATGATTGCCATATAATATTGCAATGTATTTTACCTGCCGCTCTTCGAGGAATCATGGATAATGACATGTACATAGCAATTGCTGAACTAGGTAACTTTTTTCAGCAATTATGTGCTAGGACATTGAAGTTAAATATTTTGCATAGAATGAAAGAGGAAATCCCAATTGTTCTATGCAAGCTTGAGAAAATATTTCCTCCTGCATTTTTTGATGTCATGGTCCACTTGACTGTCCATTTACCTGATGAAGCTATCCTGAGAGGCCCAGTGCAATATGGTTGGATGTACCCCGTCGAAAGACGGTTATTTACTTTGAAGCATTCTGTGAGGAACATGGCACGGCCTGAAGGCTCAATTGCTGAAGCATATGTTGCTAATGAATGCTTGACTGCTTGTTCGCGGTATTTTGATGATCTCGACACACGACATAATTGGGAGGGCAGGAACAGAGAGCGCGTTGATATGAGCAAGGGTGATTTATCTGTTTTCCAACATGGAGTCGATTTACTCAGAGGGCATAGGATTACATACCAAGAAAATATATATGACAAGATGGTTTGGTATGTGTTAAACAATTGTCCAGAGGTTGAACAATATATAGAGTATGTCTTCCTATCCACAATTTCGCTTCATTTGTCTACAAACCTACTAATTTGATGTGCTAATTGTTTGTTTAAAAATGCTCTGCAGGTTATATAGAAAGGAGCTACAGAATGAAGGAAATCAAGGTAATGAAAAAACCATTGAGAAACAATTTGCTACCTGGTTTAAGAACCATGTGAGTTGTTGTTGCATATTTTCTTTAACATTTTTAGTGGTTGAAGATGTTTTAACCATCTTGGGGAATTATGTGTACAGATTGCAACTCTATGATTTGTGAATGGTGAAGATGTAAGTGGTGACCTATACGCTTTGTCATGTCAACCAGATCTGCGAGTAAGAATATTTTCAGCATGTATTGTTGGTGGTGTAAGGTTCCACACTATTGAGCGTGAGAAAAATAGAAGGACACAGAATAGTGGAGTTATGGTTCATGGCACCCATAATGGAGAAGATGTTGAATTTTATGGTTGCTTGAAAGAAATAATTCAGCTGCAGTACAACGCAGACTCTAGCGGACATCGGTCAGTGGTTCTATTTCGGTGTGATTGGGTTGATACCTGTAGTAACAGGGCAAGGATGAAAGATGATGGATTCTTTAGAAGCATCAACCATGCATGTATTTGGTACAAGGATGATCCTTTTATTCTATCCACGCAGGCGACAAAGGTATTTTACTTGGAAGACACCAAATATCGTGGAGACTGGCGAGTTGTTCAAAAATTCTCACATAGGCATTTGTGGAATGTGGCTGAAATTTCAAGCGTTGAAATATCAAAGGGTGTGGAGCTGTCATACCAAGACGATGAGTGTGTTGATTTTCATATTCAAGATTGTGATGTCAATATGGACAATGACGCGTTGGTTGGTGAAAATTCTTTTACTGTTCATGCAAGTATAGTTCAAGACCTTCAGAGACAAAGGGAAGATGAACCGGAAGATTTATTTGAAGACGAAGAAGACGAAACATTTCTGCAATATGCTAGTGATAATAATGGAGAAAGAACAATCCATAACGGCGAAGATGATGATAGCGATGATGAGTAGCTTGGCGAAGAATCAGCACAGATTCCAACAAAACAATCTGGTTGCTACTGCTACTAAGTGGTCACTAACATTATCTAAGATTCATGAGCCTTTGATCTTGAAAGCTAATTTTTCACCTTGCTAAAATACTTAGACTTATGGAGTAGTGCATTTCTTGCTGATTAATGATGATGCTCATAGAAAAAATAAGTATCATTATGTAAGGCCAGAAGATTGCTTTCAGATCATCCCATTTGTTTCTATATTTTTTTACCATTTCCTAAGAGACCAATAATGTCCATGTTACCTTTCCTAATCAAATAAACATTTTATAGAGGTATACACAACAACGCTAACAGTTACGCTAATACTATGAAGATACTTGTACCCAAGGATCGAAAGACTCAGATTGACTTAATAATTTTCCATCATGATTCAGAGGCTTGAATGGACCACCAATGGCTGCAGTGCCAACTGATTGTCCACGCTTCACATCTCCATTTTGTCATACTGCAATGGTGTCAAAACAAAAATACAAGTAAGTGCATGATATCTTAGTTTAGCTGATCGTTTCATGGTCAAAAGGATTGAGGTTGTCGAACTACAAAGTATCTGGCTCGTTTAGCTACCTTGAGAGGACATGGCATTTGCTGAAAATAGACCTGCAACCAGTGAACACAATTTCAAGCTTAAGAAACATGAGCTTAACTATCACTAAACACTAATGCAAAAACAACATATACCTGCTGGCAATACTAGAAAAGATCAATTAGGTGACCATGCCAACCTCCAGAAGAAAGATGGTAGTGACTCATCATGAAACAAATGAGATTTGATTGGTGGCTGCAAGACAAAAAAGGGTTATGTATTGCTGTGTTAAAACTCAGCATGCATTCAAATGTTGCTGCAAATAATGGACTGCATACTGTAGTGGGGGTCACCTTTACTAGCTTCCCAAATTATGCTATTGTTGTCAACTAATGCAGACATTTCCCGTCCTGGCATCGATCTCCCATAGGAAAATTCCCCAAAGCCCGAAATAAATCAAGCAGCAACCACGGAATGGCCATTTCGCACAATTGGCACAAGACGTTCATGGCCTCCGTGCCCCAGGCCACACCGGTCGCCGTGAATGTGCACCAACAGCAGCACTTCCACCAATACCCCGCCGCCTTCTTCTAGGGAATTCAGCGACTGTGTGATGAGGGGGCAGCTCGAAATCCGATAAGTAGGTGAAGTGAAACTGTCGTCAGATCCTCACTACAGTGCGCCGGAACTGCACACTTCCTAGCTCCACAAGCTTCTTGAACAGACAGTGGATGGGGGGCGAGTCCTCCTACTCCTTTCCTACTCGATTCAACGCAACAGCACAACTGCTGAAATACCTCGAGAACCCTCTGGGCAAATCGCTGCTATCGTCACCACTAAAGAAACGAGTTCACGATGCGTAGGGAAGCGCGAGAACGAGCGCAAATCCAAGGAAGAAAAGGCGAGATCTGAGAGCAGGAGAAGGGAATTGAAGCAGATTCGTGATGTGCCCGCTTACCCTGTCCGAAGTGCCGGTCTCTCATCGCGCCTCGCTCACGGCACCTCGCCGGATCCGAGTGCTCACCTCCTCAAGCAGTGGATTTGGGGAACGACTCAGATCGGTCCAGTGAAGAAAATCTTATTCTCGTTGACGTGTGGGTCACCCACGGACAGCGGGCTATTTACCGCGTCTGCTCTCCGACTGTCATCTCGCGCCACTTTTTTTAAGAAGAAAAACTAATATGCTCAAACCGTATTTAAACCGTATTGAAACCTTATTTAGTGAGAGATGTGACCGCCTGTGAACAATCTACAAACCAACTTTTGTATAATCCTCTGATTTTTTTATCACAAGCAACTAGAACCAAGTTAAGACTCCATGCTAAGTTTCACTATTTTTTGACCACCTTTGGTATTTATTTGATTTTTTCGGATTGGAAAGGCATTTAGACCATAGAAATCAATAAATAATCCGAAATGGGAGATCTTCAGAGGAAATAAGTTTGTAGCGGTAAGAAGAACAGATGGTACACTTTTCAAGCAAAAAACAAGCAAAGGTATGAAATATGGCTCAAACCGTGAAGTACTACTCCAATGTTATGGATCTTAGTGAGAGATGTGACCGCCTGTGAACAATCTACAAACCAACTTTTGTATAATCCTCTGATTTTTTTATCGCAAGCAACTAGAACCAAGTTAAGACTCCATGCCAAGTTTCACTATTTTTTGACCTCCTTTGGTATTTATTTGATTTTTTCGGATTGGAAAGGCATTTATACCATAGAAATCAATAAGTAATCCGAAATGGGAGATCTTCAGAGGAAATAAGTTTGTAGCGGTTAGAAGAACAGATGGTACACTTTTCAAGCAAAAAACAAGCAAAGGTATGAAATATGGCTCAAACCGTGAAGTACTACTCCAATGTTATGGATCTTAGTGAGAGATGTGACCGCCTGTGAACAATCTACAAACCAACTTTTGTATAATCCTCAGATTTTTTTATCGCAAGCAACTAGAACCAAGTTAAGACTCCATGCCAAGTTTCACTATTTTTTGACCACCTTTGGTATTTATTTGATTTTTTCGGATTGGAAAGGCATTTAGACCATAGAAATCAATAAATAATCCGAAATGGGAGATCTTCAGAGGAAATAAGTTTGTAGCGGTTAGAAGAACAGATGGTACACTTTTCAAGCAAAAAACAAGCAAAGGTATGAAATATGGCTCAAACCGTGAAGTACTACTCCAATGTTATGGATCTTAGTGAGAGATGTGATCGCATGTGAACAATCTACAAACCAACTTTTGTATAATCCTCTGATTTTTTTATCGCAAGCAACTAGAACCAAGTTAAGACTCCATGCCAAGTTTCACTATTTTTTGACCTCCTTTGGTATTTATTTGATTTTTTCGGATTGGAAAGGCATTTAAACCATAGAAATCAATAAATAATCCGAAATGGGAGATCTTCAGCGGAAGTAAGTTTGTAGCGGTTAGAAGAGCAAATGGTACACTTTTCAAGCAAAAACCAAACAAAGGTATGAAATATGGCTCAAACCGTGAAGTACTACTCCAATGCTATGAATCTTAGTGAGAGATGTGACCGCATGTGAACAATCTACAAACCAACTTTTGTATAATCCTCTGATTTTTTTATCGCAAGCAACTAGAACCAAGTTAAGACTCTATGCCGAGTTTCACTATTTTTTGACCACCTTTGGTATTTATTTGATTTTTTCGGATTGGAAAGGCATTTATACCATAGAAATCAATAAATAATCCGAAATGGGAGATCTTCAGAGGAAATAAGTTTGTAGCGGTTAGAAGAACAGATGGTACACTTTTCAAGCAAAAACCAAGCAAAGGTATGAAATATGGCTCAAACCGTGAAGTACTACTCCAATGTTATGGATCTTAGTGAGAGATGTGACCGCCTGTGAACAATCTACAAACCAACTTTTGTATAATCCTCAGATTTTTTTATCGCAAGCAACTAGAACCAAGTTAAGACTCCATGCCAAGTTTCACTATTTTTTGACCTCCTTTGGTATTTATTTGATTTTTTCGGATTGGAAAGGCATTTAAACCATAGAAATCAATAAATAATCCGAAATGGGAGATCTTCAGCGGAAGTAAGTTTGTAGCGGTTAGAAGAGCAAATGGTACACTTTTCAAGCAAAAACCAAACAAAGGTATGAAATATGGCTCAAACCGTGAAGTACAACTCCAATGCTATGAATCTTAGTGAGAGATGTGACCGCTTGTGAACAATCTACAAACTAACTTTTGTATAATCCTCTGAATTTTTTATCACAAGCAACTAGGACCAAATTATGACTCTATACCAAGTTTCACTATTTTTAACCATGTTTGGTATTTATTTAAATTTTTGGCTTGGAAAACCATTTAAACCATAGAAATAGAGTTGTTTCCATACAAATAGATTTGTTTCCCATACATCAATGAATATCTCAGTTATTGCAATGGTATATCACAACATCTCGCTCTGCAAGAGCTCCCAGGTTCGAATCCCGGCTACAGCGGAGAACCCATTTTTTTGATTAATTACAGAACCATTTTTTTGCATTTTTAATCGCTGAACCCGCACGTCCAGACCCCACGTCCGCCGAGCAGCATCTTTTCTTATCTCCTTCACAGCATCTTTCCTTATCTCCCTGCAACTTCCCCAAACGGCGGCGGCGGGAGGGACTTCCCCAAACGGCGGCGGCAGGAGGGACTTCCCCAAACGGCGGCGACGGGAGGGACTTCCCCAAACGGCGGCTTCACGGCTCCAGGGAGACACCACCTGCACGGGCGACTTCACCTGCACGGGCGACTTCACCTGCACGGGCGCATCCTTCAGCCGATCCGAAGACACCATGCCTCCAGGGAGGAAGGGAATACAAAGCACAAGGGAACCCCCACCAGGTAAATTTCAATCGCTCTCGGATTCGACAGGTCCAGTCAGTAAGAATCCCCACCTTTTGTATCTCTTTCAGTTTAGGGTACTGGATCTTGTTTTTCCTATGCTGCAAAGTGTACCTTATTCCTCTAATCAGGCGTTCATTTGTTCTAGTGATGGGCATGGTTCAGTACATAGCGAGTAAAATGTATGGATGAGGTATCCAAAACTAACTATGCCAATAATGAAGCAACCGAACAAGGATAGCAATTTTATTCAGTGTATTAGTCAGAATATTACATCATAATTGTAAAGCTAGAAAAAAACATTGACATAAAACAGTGAGTCATCTTTATAAAATACTAAAAAAGGATGTTTTCCAATTACCTTAAGAGCCATAAACCCTCATCATGTATCTGATGTCTTGACGACACATAGGGCATAATGGATGAGGTGTACGCTCTATTGTTAATGCGCATTCGGAACAGCAGACAAGATGCCCACATGGAATAAAAGCTGCTCTCCTTCTCTTCCTTAAGCACACAACACATAGTTGCCCGTCTCCTATTTCATCATCATCACTAGAGTCATCCCTGTGAATAGCATCTTCAGCCTCCTCAAACATCTGTCGTGCCTGCCTAGCCTCTCTTCATAGTTTGATTCTCGTCCAGCCCCTGCAACATTATAAACTTCAAATTGTCAGAGGACTGCAAAAACTAAAATTGAGTCCGAGATTGGTACCCACGACTGACCAATGAGCAGGGCCTATTCAGTTTGTTCCTTTTATATAGTAAGTAGTAATAAGTATTAATTGTAATTTTTCAGTCGAAAGTTCTGAGACTTGTACAGACCGTAAATATTGAGTCCGAGAAATCTCACTACGTTCAGTGTTCTGAGGCATGTACAGACTGTAATTTTTTCAGTCGAATGAATATGAGTAAGAGTCTTCGTTGGATCAATTGGTAGTTATTTGCTGGGGCTTAGTCCAAATTACATGAGTTTTGCAAGCTAGTTTTCTAAACAATTAGTTGAAAGTTTTGGCTAAAAACTTAGCCCAGTTGTGGCAGATACACTCCAACTAATGTTCTTAAGTGCATCCCTTGAAGATTTTTTACCTAGTTCAAATGTGGTTTCTTTGTTCAGTATTTTTTACCACTACCAGCCAGTTTTTATAAATGTCTCATATATCAAAGAATAGTTGTTGCCTTGCCACTAGTAATAATAACATACCAAAGAAATTTCTCTACTGTGTACAGTACTAATACATTATCTAGTGATTATTCCATCCATTTTCAAATTGGGATTTCATTCCTTCTTTTCTAATGTTTTTAGTGTTTTCTTTTTTTGCTACTGTGCTCTTGAGGGTCAGTACATGCATTTGTATTCTATTAATTTTTAGAGTGATTTATTATTTATCAAATCATGTCATTAATGTACAGAAATCACTTCTACTGAGTATGAGAAACAAAGGGCAGCAAATGTGATGAGGAACAATCAGATGTTCCAACGGCTTGGGATTAATCAGTTACGCACAATGATGACTGCTACAAGAGTAAAGAGCAAATATGATGGTCCAGAGGAATCAGGGTCTTTGTTTGATGGCGAGGATAGTGAAGGCTCTGAGCCAGAGAAGGTAAGCAAGTTTCTAATTCATCTATTTGTTTCCTCATGTTATATATCATTACACTTGCATTTGCAAACAAATTGATATGCACATGATTATTGTGTTATACCTACAGGATTCCCATGTTGCACAAGGTGTACGTAGCCACAACCCAACTCATGTTGCTGACAAACCTACACAACAAACACGAGGTTCTAAAAGGGTTGTGGCCCCTGATGTTCATGGACAATAGATTAGATTCACTAGGCAAAGGAGTGCTGCCATAAATCAACAATCCTCCCTAAGCCTAACTACTACTACACAAGCTGGTTCAAGAGCCACCACAAACCAAGAATCCACCCAAAACTTGGCTGCTGCAACACAATTTACTTCAAGTGTTGCCACTGAGCAAGATTACACCGCAGGCCTGACTACTACTGCACAGCCTAGTTCTCCCACACAAGCTGAGGTCAATGACCACAATAGAGATGAAGGCAAGTGATTATTTGTTATTCAATGCATTTATTAATGTATCAAATAATCTAAAATTTCTCAAATAAATTAATCTGTCTTTCTCATGATCTGTAGTAGCTATATATAATATTGATAAAAAGCCTGAGCACAAAGATCTTCGTGTAACAGAGTGCCTGTGTAGGTAACAAATCCTCTATATACAGATTTCAGTTATAGAATGCATGTGTAGGTAACAGATGCAACTAGTACTTGATTTTTGATTATTGGGCTGTTAAACATAGAACAAGGCTAGAGCAATGAAGTTGCATGTTTGTCTAGATATTACTGTATGTTCTGCTCTGTCTAGGGAAAATGCTCACATGCACCAGAACCCATATGATCTTTGCCATTCACTAGATTGTTTCTGCTAGTTTGAAAATTTAATATCTTTTTGCCTTTTATGATGCTAATCACCAGAATTGGTACCAAGGCAAAGAAGTAGGGGCAAACAACTTGAATCCTTGAGCAGAGGGTTAGGCACTAAGATTCCAATCCAAATCTCTAATGGGAAGCGAAGGCCAGAGCCACCTATTCAGGCTGCAAAGTTTGCATCGGAGGGTGGGATCATATTGAGGCAACACATTCCAATATTTCTGCACTGGAAGGAGTACAAGAAGCAAGAGAACGAGGGTAAAATTACAGACTACATTGGGAAGCTTGCTGTAAGTCATTTTTCCCTCACTTGTTCAGTTACAGTTCATTGCCCTTTTTAATTGAGTATCATAGAGTCACCACTTCTTTGCTAGGGTCAATTCACCATGGATGTTGAGAGTAATGCAGTAAAAGATGCATGTGTTGATATGCTAAAGGGTGGACAGCGCCAAATGAGGTATAGGCTGAAAAAAAGTACTTCACTGGAGTTCCTGCAAATCAAGTGAGGACTACATCACCTGTTTCATGTATGACTGATGATCAATGGAGAGAGTTGGTACAAATGTGGTCTAGCCCAAACCACAAGGTATTTGCGATCAAGCTCCACTTATCCGTCTATATAAATAATATTTTCATTTATGAAGTGTTTGGAATGCAACTTTTCTTTTTCTTGAGAAAATTGTTCTTTGTTAGTACTATTTGAGAACCTAGTGGTTGATTCCACCTCCAATAATTCAGTAACCGTTTATGTGTGGCCTGTATTGATCATTATCAGAGCTTCTTGCATGTTACTTCATTTAGGACATGAGAACACTAGTTTGCTACAAAATGAGCAGTTTCCTATTGGCTACAAAAACACCTTGTACGTCACAGAGATATTTTTTTGGCCAACATAATTTAATTGAGTATTATGGGTGTAGGACTAATCTGCCCTTCCCTCTCCCTCCTTGCTCTCTTCTCTAACACGGTCATGGCCAAGTTTTGCTTGTTGTTGGTAAAGTGTTGCTTGCCGTTCCATCAAATGAAGGTGTTGCTTGCTGTCATGCTGTAAGAAATGAAGCAGCAAGAATTCTGATGCTAGCAGCAAGCAACATGATTTCTAAAAATTATGATTAGCAACAACAGCAAGCAGCAACTAGTTCATTTTCAATAGCAAGCAGTTCACTTGCAAGCACACCAAAAATTGTTTTCTGATCAGCAAGAACAACAAGCAGCAACCCGTTTAGTTTCAACAGCAAATGGTTCAACAACTGTTTCAGTTTCAACCAGTTTTCTGTCTTACTCGCTGCAAGAACGGCAAGCAAGCAACCATTTCAGTTTCAACCAGTTTTCTGAATTTCTGAATTTTCCATGTGATATATGAGTTGACAGACTTATTATTTACCTTCACTCAATATTAATGTAACCCAAGACAAAATTATTGAAGTGTCTTATATGCTTTTCAATGTCCATATTATCTTCTAAAAGTAGTCTGTTTTTGTTCTGTATTTATGATGAAAAGATAGCTCCTACAATTATGAAAATATGTTGCAAGCTGCACTCGTTTCATGACTCACGTTGATTGTATATTCATAAACATAATCTATTAATTTATTATCGCTATTTTGTCTACCTTACAATTGTATTTTACATACAGAACAATTGTGTGAAGAACAAACTTAATCGTGAGAAGGTGCAATTTCCACAGTGCACAGGATCTCAATCATATGTTGCAAAAGCTTATGTAGTGGTAAGAAACTAATTATGTTATGCTTGGAGGAACTTGTTGCTTCTCACAATCTTGGTTATTGTATGAATGGCTACTGCTACCAACACAATCGCTTCATTATCTCTAATATTTGAGTCACATCTTTTGTTTGTTAGTGTATACACTGATTCCTGGTTGTCTATTTTTTTCAACAATATTTTTTTGTGTATTTACAGTAGTGTAGCTGCATCTAATTGAGTGGCTTTTTGCTAGCAGCAGTGTGTATTTATAGCATTGTTCCTAGTTCCTGGTTCCTGTTTGTTACCGTATACACCTGAATGAAGCACATAATCATGTTCATGGCATTGTCCACTGTTGTGTGCCAATTGTCTTCCAACATGTTCACTTGTTATTGTTTTGGAAGCAATTGCATCCTGCTGCTGCATTGCAGTAACATCAGGCCAACAACAGTTGCACTGTAGCAACTGTAGGCGAACAACACTTGATGTATTAGTTGTTGATAGCTGATGTATAATTTTGCATAGCAGCTGATGTATTAGTAGCTAAGAATTCAGACCTGATAGTTGTATTAGTAGCTGATGTATACTTTTGCTGTCATTTAATTACTCATGAGAAAACCTTGCTATAATTAGCTTATGTTTTGATCTCCATGCTGATCAAATTGTTGCATTGAAATTAATTTATGTTTTGATCTCCATGCTGATCAAATTTATTTGACTTCATTTCAGAGACAAGAAAAATATAAAGATGTCGAACCTAGTGCAATTGATCTTTTCAAGGAGATGCATTGCAGCAAGAAAAAAGGATTTAGTGAAGTTGTTCAGAAAGCCATAGTAAGTACATGTTTTTCTCTTTGTTACTACATTCCAATTTGTATTACACTATATTAAGTTTTAATACTTATGCTAGGGTGATATGGAAGCAATGGTGGCAACACCAGCTGAAGATGGACAGCCTGCAAAGTCTGCAACAGAAGTTGTTTCCAATGTGCTGCCTGGTTCAAGTAAATTTCTTCACAATGCTGGCCTTTTGCCCTCCTCCAAGAGAAGCAACACAGGGACTGTTTCAGCAAGAATGCAAGAGCTTCAGTCTCAATTGGACAATGAGAGGCGAGAAAAAGATGGACTTCGAGAAGATATGGATACCTTAAAAGCCAAGTCACAAGCATCTGAGGCAACCATTGCTAATCAATCAACTGAGATTGCAGATTTAAAGAAGTCCTTAGCAGAAAATAGCATCCTACTTCGACAGATATTAAGTATTAGTCGTGATCAGCTGAATCCTTAAGCATGCTTGCTAAGATGCTGGTGTCAACCATCCTGAATACACATCTCACAAAACTGTGGACCTCTTTTTATCCTTATGTTTGCTATATGGAACTGCAACTTACAGTCTATTATATGTGTTCTCTTGCTATAGAGTTTTAGTACTTGTCTGGTTAAAGAATTATGAACCATGTTCTTTTGTGTGTTGGACATATTATGCTTGAAATATATGGATGTTGGAAAAAGTTGTGACTTTGGATGATTGTGAAATATATGCATTATGTTTTGGATGGTTGTAGGCATCAATGTATTTAGTGATGAACCAAAATATCACAATATGATTGCCACGTCACCTGCCATGTCATCAACCATACAAGTGTTTTGTGACAATAAATTTCGTCATAATTTATTTGACACGTCATCTGCCACGTCATCCATTTTATGATGAAATTTATTGTCACAAAGTTATTGCCACATCAGCATCCACATAAGCTTATTTATGACGAATATATCTGTCATAAAATTTTGCCACGTCACCTGCCACGTCATATCGCCACGTCATCAGCCATGTGGCAACCTGTCTAGTGCTACACTTAATGACGTTTTCCCCTCATCTATGATGATTTGGAGCATCATAGATTTAATGACAAAAATATGTGGTCGTCATTAAATCTGTGACGTTTCTTAACCATTCGTCATAGAAGGTGCTTTAACACGGCACTTCTGTGACGACAGTCTTTTTGTCATAAAGTCGTCACAACCACTTATGCTATGACAAAAATACCATTGTTGGTGACGTAATCTAAATGTCATAGAAGGTCACATGTGTTGTAGTGCATGTGATTTTCCTAGTATGCATGCATTTAAGCTAAAGTAAGCACAAAATGTAATACTAGGCATGAAAGGTAAAACTAGATACATAAAAGATAGATACTCATATCTAAAAAATGAAATACAATAAATCTAGTTACCTTAGTCATAGGTGGGAAATTTGAGTCCAAGAATTTCACTAACCCACTTGGCAATAAACTTGATCCAATATGATGTATCCCATGATATACATCCCAACTTTACCAAGTCTCCAAATTTCCCGAAGACCTTCGGTCCACTCACTTCCCTTTCGGGATCCAAACTTTCTTGGTGCTTTTCATAGTTGAAATTATTTCCTTTGGCACCCAGATGCGTTTGGCCCCCTTTCCTTTGTTGGCTTGATTGTTGGCCTTGATTGCTATCACCTTTCCATTCTTTTTCTTCTTGATTAAATATGGTGTAGCAGCCTTTTTGTCCACCTTTTTGATGTAGGTGTTGGAGATTTTGCTTGATGGCTTTTGCTTGAGCTTTTGCCTTTGTTTGTCCCCGGTCATTGCCTTGCATTGGAAAGACTTGTAGCCTTCCATGTGGCATAGCCTACAAATCACAGTTTCTCCCTCTACAGGCTTGTTCACTCCCTCAGTGGTGTTATCCTATGGAGGTCGGATTTGCTTGGCTTTGTCTTTCTTGTCATACAAAGCCTTGCCAAGGCGAGCCACTTCTTGCTTTAATTGTTCATTTTCCTTTGCAACCTTATCCGAACATGTCTCTACAACAATATTCTCAACAAAGACTTGGTTGCAGGGGTTAGAATCATCAATTAAATCAAAGCAGGAAGTAGAAGCATCTTTCTTAATTATTTCAGGTATTTCAACTAAAGATGCTACTGGGGTGCTACCAATGTTTTCTAGCTTAGTAGTTAGCTCATTATTGTGTATGCTAAGAATTTTCATTTTCTCTAGCAAATTTTCAATAGCTTCTTGGGAGCTAGCTAACTTAGCCTTAAGTTTTTCATTCTTTTTAATAAGGCCATCATCGGTAGCAGTGGATGGAGCACTAGACTCTAATAGCTCAATTTTAGTTGACAGCTCACTATTTAAGTTTGCAAAAGTTTCAAATTTTTCTAACAAACCTTTATAATCATTTTGGGAGCTAATCAACTTATTTTTCAAAGTTTTAAGTTGAGCTTTTTGCTTAGTGCAAACATCCTGGAAAAATTCTACGGCTTCCGCAAGTTCATCTACGGAGGGCTTTCCCTCACCTTCATCATCACTACTACTTTCATCACTAGAGGATGGAATGCTTTTGTTACCTCTTGCCATAAGGCATTTGTGTGATGAGCGTGATGAGGATCGGTGGCTGCGCGTCCTTGGTGGTTCATCTTCGCTTGAAGAATCATCCCAAGTTTTGACACTTTTTAGCGCCTTCCCTTTGCTCCTCTCCTTTTTGGGTTCGGCCATAGTTGGACAGCTGTCCCTGAAGTGGCCCTTTTCCCCGCATGCGAAGCATCCTCTCTTTCTTTGCTTTTTCCTGTCAATGTTAAAGAGAAGATCCTCTACCTGCAGAGGTACACCCATTAGATTAATCTTGCGGATCATCCTCATTACCTTTCCGACGTGTCGGATTGTTTCTTCGTCCTTGGAGGATGATGTGCATGGTTGATTATCTTCATCATCATCACTTTCTTGTTTTTCCTCTTCTTCACTTGAGAAACTTGGAGTAGGAGCCTTCTTTTTGCCCTTCCTTTCATCACATGCAAAAGCATATGGCCTTGAGGAAGTTGGCTCCTCTCCCCGACACATTTTTCGTGACATTTCAAAAGCCGTGATTTTCCCAATCACAATGGTCGGGGTCATGTTGCTCAAGTCCTCCATATTGTGAAGGATGGTGATGATGCTCCCATATCTTAATTGTGGTAGCAGAGAGATAATCTTCCTTACAATGTCTGCATCACCTAGCTTATTAATGCCAATAGAATTGAGCTCATTGATAATTAGATTCAAACGAGAATACATGTCTCTAACAAGCTCATCATCTTTCATAGCAAAAGAATTATACTCATTTAAGACTAGGCAATGTTTTTGCTCACGAACATTGGATGTGCCGTCATGGAGCTCATGCAATTTTAGCCAAATCACATTAGCAGTTTTCAAGGTAAATACTTGATTAAAAATATCCATGCTAAGAGATTCATACAAGCAATTTTTGGCTCTAGCATTTAAATGAATTTCTTTTTCCTCACTCGTGGTGAGTTTCTCGGGATTCTTGATGGGTTTCATCCCGTCACGAGTGACTCTCCAAACACCTAGATCAATGGCCTCTAGGTAACAAGCCATTCTAGCACTATAATATAGAAAGTTAGTGTCGTTGAAGTGTGGTGGCCTATGGGTATCCATCCCTTCCTCTAAAAAGCATCGACTCTTTTAGCGGTGAAGCTAAAGCGTTTCAAATGATCCAAACCGGCTCTGATACCACTTGTAGGAAACAGGTGATGCCTAAGAGGGGGGTGAATTAGGACTTCTAAAACTTTTACTAAACTAGGCCACAATTAAATCCCTAGAGCAAAACCTATGCAAATAATCAAACTAGAAAGTGCAATCTAGGTTTTGTCTAAGTGTTGCTATTTCAATCGCACATGCTAAGTTTCAATCTACAATAAATAAGTATGAATACAAGATTGAAACTTAAATGCTTAATATAAATGCGGAAACTTAAAGAGCAAAGTAGAGAAGCAAACTCTTGTGGATGACGCCGGTATTTTTACCGAGGTATCCTGAACCACACAAGGTCCCCACTAATCCTCGTTGGTGCCCCTACACAAAGGGAAGCCCACGCGAGGGCCAAGCACCACGGTCGAGTAACTCCATAGAGAGCCGCGGGCCTTCTCCACGTGCAAGTGGTGCTCCGCTTCCGGCTCCTCTCGGACACTCCCCGCCGTCTCCACTATCGAGCTTCCGGCTGAAACGTCGTGGGCCTCGTTCCCTCCAGTACACGGTGGCGGCCGTGACACAAACGCGGTTGTCACGGTCTCACAAGACTCTCGCCCCACTCGGTACAATTACAACAGCTCGCGCAAGAGCCGAGGGGTTGTGTGGTTTGTCTAAACTCACTCAACTAACTAGGGTTCACCTAGAGCAAGCGCTAAAGCGGTCTAACTAACCTAAGCACTTTGCAAAGCACCTACACTAATCACCGAGTGATTCTATTAAGCACTTAGGTGTTTGAGCTCTTGGAAATATGCACTATGTGTCTTGGTATGTTGATTGGGTTCCCACACCTTCAAATGGCCGGTTGGGTGAAGTATATATAGGCCCCAACTCAATTCTAGCCGTTGGAGAAAAGCTGCAGTTCTCTGCGGCACACCGGACAGTCCGGTGGTGCACCGGACATTCCGGTGGTGCACCGGATAGCGCACTGTAGCCTGTCCGGTGCGCCTAGCCGTTGCCCTGTCAGAGCAGGTGACCGTTGGCACCGCAGGCTTTTCTCACCGGACAGTCTAGTGCTCACACCGGACAGTCCGATGGTCTTCTCTCCGAGTGCCACCTGGAACTAGCCGTTGGGCTGCAGTTCCCTGGTGCACCGGACAGTCCGGCGTGTGGGCACCGGACAGTCCTGTGTACCACCGGACAGTCCGGTGCTCCACGCACAGACAGTCCACAGGCAACACACATCTTCATTCTTGGACTTTTGTTGGATCTTCTTAATGTCTTCTTTTGAGGTGTTTCTTTTCTTAATTCCTTAGTCCAAGTAGATCTTGCATCCTGTGAACTACAAACACAAATACTAGAAAACTTATTAGTTCACGGATTGTGTTGATCATCAAACACCAAAACTCAATTAGCCAAATGGCCTGGGGTCCATTTTCCTTACACCTCCTAATGCACTCGACAAAGGAACCGACAAAGAGTCCCATAGGTGCTTCTTTGCGAGGGCCGGTACAGAAGACACTTGGCAAAGAGGGAGCTTTTGTCGAGTGTTAGGGGCCTTCCTCTTCCGAAAGTCCTCAAAAATGTGACTAACCATATGATTTTAGTATGACATGGAGCATTACAGGAGGGCTTCGGCTTAGGGATAAAGATGTAGCCCGAAGATAATAAGAACAGATGATGAAGCTACAGTCGAAGAGCTTCGGCTTGATGTAATGACAAAGACCAAGTATGATGATGACCGAAATGGGACAAAGACTATTCTATCCTTAATGACTCGTGTTACATTTATAGACGAATGTCAAGGGCATGAATGTACTTTAACTCGGGCTACGTCACGTGCCTATAAATAGATGAACAGTAGCACCGTACTGTTCACGCTAATCTGTAATCACTTTCACGTCAGCACCTTCAGGCAAGCCGAAGGTATCAATGTAATACAGATTCTATTAATACTCATGCATATTCTATGGAATGCAAATATGAATGAATCAATGAGTCAATGGATTATACTCACTATTTTTCATCTTTACGTATTCTTGTTTATTTATAAGATGATGAAGGCATGTCCTTCATGACCTTCATCTAATGATCATTATGTCCACGGGGAGATAATGCTTCAGGAGACGAAGGTTCTTAATACTTAACAATTGTGTTGCCTTGTTCTTGATTCACATCATTTGAGAACAAGTGACCAATATTGGCGCCCACCTTCGATGAACTAAAACGACCACCTTCGGCAAGCATTCACCTTCGCCATGCCATCGAAGAAGACAACAGCGCCAGGGGCTACCCTGCAGCCACTAGACATAAATCAGGAGACACTCTCCCTGCGAGAAGCCAGGAGCTAGAAGAGAAAAGTACCAGCCCAACACCTCAGGAGGAGGAGTTGGATCAGGAGATCAGAGACTTAGAGGCCATTCATCAGCAAGTACAAAGGAAGAAAGAAAAGATGCTTTGGCTAGCCAACCTTCAGAAGAAGATCGACAAAGCAGCCGAGGAAATGCGTCATCTCACTCAGGATGACCAAGACCGAAGGCCCCAACATAGGGAGCTCCATCAAGAGAGCCCAATCAATGATGATGAATGGTACGACGATTTTCATCATGGTAACTTTGCTTTCGATGATGCTTCTCCTTTGGCAGCAGAGTTGCAAGCTACCCCGTGGCCACCATCTTACAAGCCACCTAAGCTCCCCATGTATGATGGGCACTCAGATCCGAAGCAGTTTCTGATGAGCTACGAGGCTACCATATCCTCGTATGGGAGCAATACTGCTGTCATGGCGAAAGTCCTTCGTCATGGCAGTCAGAAGTGTGGCTCAGACATGATATTCTTCTCTTCGGTCGGGGACAATTATGTTGTTGCAGAAGTTAAATGATATGCTAGTCACAAGGTTCTAGGGCTTCTAGACGAAGCCAGTCACTGCCCAAGCCCTCTTCCAGTGCATGCAGGACCATGAGGAGTACCTGCAGGCATACGTTCGAAGGTTCTTGCGACTGAGAGCTCAGGCGCCTACAATGCCCAATGAGATTGTCATCGAAGCCATGATCAAGGGGCTTCGACTAGGACCCACAGCACAATATTTTGCAAGGAAGCCACCACAGACCTTGGAGAAGCTCCTCCAAAAAATGGATGAATACATCCAAGCTGACAATGATTTTCGCCAAAGAAGGGAAGAAGCGTACAGGTATTCTGAGATGACTAGGGGCTTTGGAGGAAGACTCCACCCTAGGCACGTCAGAACAATCCACAATCCCAACACAAATGATGACAGGGCCAATCATACTCAGAGCAGCCAACACAACTCACAATCTTCGGGAACGCAACAAACTTCCTACAGGCCACAAGCCCCGAGAGGCAGAGGGGGGAGAAACTTTGGAGGAAGGTATGGTAATTAGCCCAGAAAACTGTTCTGCCTATTTTGTGGTGAAGACAAGGGACACACCACAAGGATGTGCTAAGTCACGATCCAGAAGCAAAAAGACATAGCTGAAGCCAAAGCAAGGCAGAATCAGCTAAAGTAGGTCCTGCATACCGCTTCGTGCTATTCCCCATACATTCCTGAGTATGTGGGAAACCAACAGCCCACAACATCAGTTGCTTCGGCAAGCCACTCTCAAGCTTCATGGGTCCCGCTACCACCACCACCACCTATGGCACCAGCCTTGACCCACAATCAGCAGCTAGAAGGCCACCGCCAAACACAGCAACAACGTGACACGCGTGAAGAATCCGAAGCTCGCACAGTCAATAGCACTGTGCCCGAGTCGAGGCACATTTACCGTAGACATACAGGGGCTCCATCACAAAATTTTCATACTTAATGTACTCTTTACCTTTCTGTCCATATGTTGCTTCGCCCCCAAAGACAATATAAGAAGGTTTAACCTTCGACCTATTGTAAAAAATCTGTGGTCACACTATAGAGTGTAACAAGAAAAGTGATGAAGCTCCAAAGTCATTCCTAAGGGAATGCAGAGCTAAGATACCACCTAAGTAAAAGGTGAAGAAGCTCCAAAGTCGTTCCTAAGGGGATGTAGAGCTTAAATGCCACCTAAGTAAAAGGTGAAGAGCTCTAAAGTCGTTCCTAAGGGGATGTAGAGCTTAGCTCCAAAGTTGTTCATAAGGGAATGCAGAGCTGAAATACCACCTAAGTAAAAGGTAAAGAGCCTCAAAAGTCGTTCCCAAGGGGATGCAGAGTCTGGGTGTGTATTCATATGGGTTTTTACCTTCGGCATAAACATCATTTTGCATCATACCATCATATCATATCGCATAGCATAGCATCGCATCATACATCATTTCGCATCAGCAAAAAGCCGTGGAGAAACAAGGAAAAGTTGTTGCTTCGAAAATATTTGTCGGATCATGTAAATAACATGCTGTAGCACAAGATATGGCTTCGACAGATATATTTTTACACATGAGGAGAATCTTCGTTAGCAGTATTACTACACAGCAACCGTGGCATAATACCTAGTATTGAATCGATAGAAGGGGAATCTTTTTCTTCGTGAAGCATGAAAAGAAGAGAAGGTGTTTTTTCGCCAGCGGCTCAAAAATAGTATGTATGAAGGTTTCATGCATCACAAAAAATATATTACATTAGCACACATACAAATACTTGATGCTTGGTTCTTACAAAAGACGAAAGCCATGTACAAACACTAAACTCTAAAATATACAAAGTTTTAATCTTCTTTCAACACTTTCTCGGCGGCTTCATTTAGCAGTCTGTTGATAGCTTCGTCAACAGCTTCATTAGCAATTTTAATCATATCTAGCGCTTCCTTCAAGGTTGGGTTGGCTTCGAGATTGTATGGCTCCGGTGGGGGTGAAAGTTCAGCTACATAAAATATGTTTGTTAATTCTGAAGCTAAAATTGAATTACGAAGCTAAACCTCAATAAAGGTACCTATAAGCCTCGCACGCTCAGCAGCTTCTTCAGCTCTTTTGGCTTTTTCTTGAGCATCATGAGATTCTTTTTCATTCTTTCTAATAGCTTCATCAGTTATCTCACTTCCACCCTTCATCCATACTTCGGAGTAAAATTTCCCACCTAATGCAGAAGCTACAGCTGAAGGGTTTTTAATATCGTCGGCTGAGAAAGCAAAATTCGGCTGAACTACAGCCTTGGCATGATCACAACTGACCTTCTCTAGAATTGATACAGCCTCGTGGGCACTGGCGAAGGCGCAAAAATCCCCTCTGTCACTTAGAATTTCTTCAAAAGCTTCGGCCTCACCACTGATCCACTAGATAACCCCATCGGGGTCAACGCGGATGAATTTTTGTTCGGAGGAGAAGGCTCCAACTTTGGAGAAACTATTCTTTAAATTTTAGCGCACTCCATGGATATCTCATAGCATTTTTCTTTGACTGCGTGAAGCTCATCAACATTCTTTTGTGCTCTTGATCTTTCAATTTCGCATATCTCATGCTTTACTACTTCAACTTCAAAATTTTCAGTTGCTTCGGCAACATTCCTTTTCAGCTCTTGCACTTCGGCTTTGTGAGCTTCTGCTTGAGCAGACATATTAGCTTCACTAGACTTCAGCCTTTCGACCAGAGATAGCAAAATTTTATCTTTAGCAAGAGCTTCATTCCTCAAAGTTATAACCTCCGATCGGAGATTACCAAGTGCCATTTGGCAACTCTCGTCTTCGGCATCCTTTTAGGCCTTCAAAGCTTTACTCAGAATTAGACCCTACAACACAAAACAAAAAGAGTAAACAACAAATGTAAGAACTACTAGATAACAGTTCGGAAAGAACTAAAACACGAAGCCAAAATTTGCAAACCTTCAAGCTATTGAAAGCAAGGCTGTCCATAAGTTGATCCTTTGTCATGGCAGATAAACCGAGCTCCAGCTTCGGAAATCCCATATTGTTCATCATCTCGCGGCAGACGTTGATTTCCTTATTATTAGGAAGACAATAGAGGAAGTCTTGTTCGTCATCCCCTCCGTATACCAAGGACCCTCGGGGGTACTTCAGATCCTTGGTATAATGTTGTACTTCGGCAATCTGCTCTTCTGTTAGTAGTTTTCCCGAAGCATGTCGAATAATATAGTCCAAGTCACCCTGGGAAGGTGCTTCGGGTGCAGGTGCTGAATGTTCCTCTGAAAGGCTCTCTTTCGTGGGGTTTTCTGGTACGATTTCTGAAGAGCCCGCTTCGGCATGGGTAGAGGCACTAGCAGTAATTATCTTTGGAGCCTCTTCAATTTTACTCCCAGAAGCCTCAGTAGAAGAAGAAAGTGGCGTCCTCGTAGATTCTAAAACAGCATCCAAAACGCTCACCATCGTCCTTTTCCTTGGAGTGCCCATGGCACTTGGCAGCTTCGGCAATATTGCTTCTTTCATCTTCGACGGCTCAGGTACTCTTTCTGTCATTGACTCTGACTCTCCGGTCAGGCCTGCAATAATTCCAGTAGGCACAACAAGAGTAGCCTCTGTTGTCGGGGGGGGGGGGGGGGTTGTTTCCACCTTTTCATTCAGCATCGACACTTCGGCCGTCTCAATGCGCCTAGGGCGGCGCGTCAAAACTTTAACCTTCTTCGACCTCGACACACTAGAAGTTGCCATGTAGCAACTTTCCTTTTCTTCTCTTGCTTCCGCGTGGGATAGCAGTAATCTGGATACACAAACCCGATAACATCAAACACCCTGTTCAATCTCTTCTTGCCCCGAGCACCGAAGGCAGTTGTCATAGCTTCGTCTTCGGCCTTTGAGTACGATCCAAGCAGCTCATCGCTGGTTGCCTCTATAGCATATAACCAATCATCATTAGGTTCATCAAACTGGCTTCTATATCGAAAGGTATACTTCAGATAGACTAAGCCATTTTGACTGGAGCCAGCGGCAGCCTCCTTCGGCATTTCCCATCCGTTAGCAAGTGGCCACACTCTATAAGCAATATGCTCCTGGACCAAGTCTCTTGTGTCGATATAAGTGCACACTGTGTTAAAAGCTGTCTAACACGATTGCACGTCATTCCCAAGTGCAACGAGTGGCCTCCTAATGACGAAGCGAGACCATATAGGGCGCTGAATAATCCCTTTTACATCCTCTCTTTGACTTAGGTCAATCTTCACACAAAACCGTTCCTGCATCCAAGAGTCTGGCCATTTTTTCCAAAATGTCGGCACCGGATAACTGGCCTCTTAGCGGGGCACGAAGCTGTAACAGCCGAAGTTGTTATGATATTGCTCTTTTCCGGTTGCCTTCATCTGGTAAGATAACTCGTGAATATTATAGAAGCACTTGACATCTGGCTCTAGCCCTTGGCTCCTCATGGCCCATATGAAAACCCCTACTTTGATAAAAGTTTCGGGGGTAAGTTGATGAAGATAAATTTCAAAAGTTTTTAGAACTTCGACCAACATCTTGTCTAGAGAGAACCGAAGTCTAGCTTTCACGAAGCTTCTGAAAATCACAACTTCATCGGCTTCGGGAAGAGGAACGATACTCTCCCCTCCAACCCTCATGATGGAAATGTCACGAAAGTATATCCCTTTCATCGCTTCGATCTGCCCTTGCTTAATAGTAAACTTTCCATAGACAGCATGGCTCGACCTCTATGGCCGGTCTGTGGCATCTTCATTTCCACTTTCTACATCGAAACTCTCGCTATCGCTGGAGTTTTCAGATAACCCAGCCAACATTTCATTAGTAATTTTCTCCGTATTGTTCTCTCCATAGCTTCATAGAAACCGGCCAATGCAGGGTCAGTAATCTTCTTCTCCTCAGCCATTTAGACGATGGTTGCGCAGATGCCAAAGCTCAAAAGTTAATCAAGCTCCAGAAAGCAAAGAAAGTTAAAATGGCAAACACAGTGCAAGCAACTAAATGGCACGAAAAAATACTCACGACATAGGTCTCTATATATACACTCAGAACCCCGCAACATGGTGGGTCCCACGGGTCAGAATGATTCGCTATTCTAGCGAAGGGAAGATATTTTTTTGGACCTTCGGCTAAAGGCCTTCGTTCACGTCGTAGTCTAAATTTGTTACAAAGAAACAAATCAATACTGCGAGGGGCTACTGTTGGGGGCCTTTCTCTTCCGAAGGTCCTAAAAAATACGACTAACCATGTGATTTCAGTATTACATGGAGCATTACAGGAGGGCTTCGGCTTAGGGATAAAGATGTAGCGCGAAGATAATAAGAACAGACGATGAAGCTACAACCGAAGAGCTTCGACTTGATGTAATGACGAAGACCAGGTATGATGATGACCGAAATGGGACAAAGACTATTCTATCCTTAATGACTCTTGTTACATTTATAGACGAACATCAAGGGCATGAATGTACTTTAACTCGGGCTACGTCCCATGCCTATAAATAGATAAACAGTAGCACTGTACCGTTCACGCTGAATTGTAATCACTTTCACGTCAGCACCTTCAGGCAAGCCGAAGGTATCAATGTAATACAAATTATGTTAATACTCATGCATATTCTATGGAATGCAAATATGAATGAACCAATGAGTTAATGGATTATACTAACTATTTTTCATCTAATGAGTTAATGGATTATACTAACTATTTTTCATCTTTACGTATTCTTGTTTATTTATAAGATGAAGGCATGTCTTTATGACCTTCGTCTGATGATCATTATGTCCACGGGGAGATAATGCTTTAGGAGACGAAGGTCCTTAATACTTAACAATTGTGTTGCCTTATTCTTGATTCACAATATTTAAGAATAAGTGACCAACACCGAGTGTCACGGTGACACTCTGCAAAGTCTCCGTCACCGTCACTTGGCGCCGTGACAGCGACTTTTCTTTGCCGAGAACCAGGTGGCACTCGTCAAAGTCTTTACCGAGTACCCGACAAAAAATACTCGGTAAAGAAGCCGTTGCCGATGTACAGTTCATCGAGACTTTTTTGTCGAGTATCACAATCGGCAAACAGTTTGCCGAGTGTTTTTTTGGCCAGTCGGCAAAACAGCTATATCCGGTAGTGTAGATCCTAGATTGCGTATTCAGTTGTGTGCAAAACGAGATTGTTTACACATAAAGAGCAGCCAATTTATTATGTTTTTTTTTGTGAACTGAAAACACACTAGACAGTGGGAGACGATTTTCGTACGCTTAAAATGATTAGTCATGTAGGTCATGAAATATAACTAATTTACGTACTCCATATCTCAATTTCGACAGACACCTTCTGACCTTCAAATATTTGTTTGTACAAAACCAGATAAATATATAATACAAAGGTCTTGAACATGTTTTTCCATGGAAAATGAAATTAAAATTTTACTTCTGCGCGAAATGGCGAATAAACAAACTAGTTCATGAAATGAGTTAACAATGTAGATATAGATAACCAAATTTAGAGTGACGTTATTAGAGATAGAGAAGATACACAGAACATATAATCTTTTAGAGAGTGATATAAAATAAATAAAATATTATTTTAGAGAACATCATCGGAGACAGTCTAAAACTAGTTAATCAAACAGCGCCTTATCCTCTTCTCTGCACATTTTGGTGTACTTTTTTTTAACAAGATTCAGATCCTAGCTAACAAATTAATCTGGAGAGCTCTCTATTTTCATCGATCATGAGACCCGGCCTGCGAGCCTTTCTGCCGCTGCCGCGTGATACACCAGCGGCACGCCGGCACCAGCACATTATTCCTGTCGTGGCATGGCGGGATCATCTCAGTCGATCTATGGGGGCCCAAAAGGTAAAAGTCGTCATAATTAAAATGTGGCACCCCGTACCCCACACAAGCTACTACTACTACTCCACTGAACTACATGAACAGCTATATCCAACACACCACACACCAGCACCAGCTACACAGCCTATTGATAGCAACAGGTCCATCCTTTGCACTGCAATGATTCAGTGCACCCTCAAAACATGGCCCCGAACTCGTTCATGCCGCCACCTATTCTTTTGACCGCCACTTGTTTGCTTTGCCACTTGGACAGACTACAATGAGACTAATTTGGGAGCTAAAATATTGGAGTGAATTAGAGAAGCTGAAATCTCATTCTTATTCAAAATTAAGTAAGAAGGAGATTTTAGCTCATTCAATCACATCCGGTTTTGTGGCTCCCAGACTAACTCTGACAAGACCTTTCGTGGCAGGAAAAATATGGCACTACAAAAATTATGATTTGATTTGAAGATGTTGCGAAGGAACATTATTGTTTGGTTTGATGAATCTATATATCTTAGGTGGAATGATGCATCATACGAGTCTATTCTTTAAGTAGTGTTTGGTTCACGAGTTAGTTGGGATGGAGCGGTTCCATGCCAAGGAGAAGCAGCGTTCCGTTTGGAACATTTTTGAAGCCAGATGGTTTAACATTTAAGCATAATTTTTTTAGAGCCACTCTTCCTACATGAAACCAATATAAACAATAACAAGTTGGGAGCCGAACGGCTCCGTCCCACTATACTTCGGAGCCGAACGCTATCTAAATGTTTAGTGCAGTAACTATTGCTCGTATTAGCATTAACTAATAGCTTGTGAAAATTGAGATAGTCAAAGGTTATTTTATTTTATTTGAAGAAGCAAACAATAAACTATGGTGAAATAATAATCAGTCACGCCGTTCTTCTAACCAAACACCCCATTAATGTTTCTCTCGGGAATCACCCTGTCTCTAAAAAACACAAAGTGTCGTCAAATAACTGCACAAAATTTCGTCGGCCAGTAGCCAAAGTGTTCGCAAAGATACAATAACATGCACTTTGGCTCGCTTCTCTATTGTAGAAATATAGCGCATAAATATTTTTAATATATGATCAACAATAGTATACAATATATTCTATATAAAACATATTAGGTTAATTGATCTATGCTTAAATTATAATTATTAGAATACAATTCAATTTAAAGGATCCAAACTAGGGTTGGGACTCTAACTAGGGTTGGCTCGCCTTAAAGAAATGATTTCATTCTTCATGATAGTGGGAAACACTAACCCTAACTAGGGTTGGGACTTCTATTAATAGACTAAGAATTGTTGGGCCTGACCCATTACACAAGGGGGAGACAGTAATTACAAGGGGCTAACCCCTAAACCCTAAACGGGACTCTAACGCCCTCGCATTCTCAACTCTATCATGTACAGATGTTGAGACTGGAGCGAAAATCAGCGAAGACATTAGACGACAGCCCCTTGGTGAAGACGTCGGCGAACTACAGCATGATCGGGACGCTGAGAACCAAAACGTCACTGGCGGTGACACGCTCGCGGACGAAGTACATGTCGATCTCTATGTGCTTCATGTGCTGATGCTGCACACGGTTGGTGGAGAGGTAGACCGCGCTAATGTTGTCGCAGTAGATGAGGGTGGCGCAACCAGGAAGCCTCTACCACATCGTTGGCCACAGCATGGTTTTTGGCCTCTTCACTAGAGCAAGAGACGACGGGCTGTCGCTTGGCAGCCCAGGAAACAAGGTTGGCGCCCAAGAACGCAACATAGCTAGAATTGGATTGGCACGTGTCGGGACAACCAGCCTAGTCAGCGTCGGTGTAAACCACAAGCTTCGACTTCAGGGAGGATTGGAGTAGAAGGTCGTAGTCGAGGAGTTGCATAGGTAGCGAAAGGTCCTCTTAAGAACGATGAGATGAGGCTCACAGGGTGTGTGCATGTGAAGGCACACATGCTGGACGGCATAGGCAATATCTGACCTAGAGAAGGTCAGATACTGGAGCACGCCGGTGAGGCTCCAGTAGGCTGTCGCGTCGGCGACTGATGGTCTGTCGTCCTCAGAGAGCTTCACCTAAGTGTTGACAGGTGTGGAGCAAGGCTTGCAGCTGAACATGCCAGACCGATCCAGGATGTCAAGAGGGTACTGGCACTAGTGGAGGAAGAAACCCTGAGGTCAGCGCTCGGCGGTGGTGCCGAGGAAGTGCTAGAGAGGCCCTAGGTTTTTCATCGCGAACTCTCGCTGAAGAGCGTCGATCGTGTGATGAAGAAGGTCGACGGTGGATGCCATGAGCATGATGTCGTCGACGTAGAGTAGTCGTCGCGCCAATAGATGAACAGGGACATGTCCAACTTGACCTCAATGAAGTCGAGGGAAGCCAAGTAGGAAGTGAAGCGATTGTATCAGGCCCGCGACACCTAATTGAGGCTATATAGGGAGTAGTCAGCTGACACACCAGATTCGGACGAGCGGAGTCAACGAAGCCGACAGGATGACTACAGTAGACCGTCTCTATTAGAGTGTCGTGGAGGAAGGCATTCTTGACATCAAGCTGATGGACTGCCTAGTCCCAACAGAGGGTGATGGAGAGGACGACCTGAATGGTGTTGAACATGAAGATGGGGTTGAAGGTCTCGTCGTAGTACACTCCAGGGTGCTGGGTGAAACTTCAAAGAACCCAACGGGCCTTGTAGCAGTCGAGCAAGCCATCCGTGGTCAGCTTGTGGCAGAAGAACCACTTGTTGGTAACCACATGGTGCTTGGAGGGCGTTGCACCATGTCCCATGTGTGGTTGGCCAGCACGATTGCATACTCCTCCTCCATGGCGTGACACTAGTGGGGATCCGCGAGGGTGGCATGGACAAGGAGGGAACTAAGGAGGTGTCCGGAGGTGCGTCGGCTGTCAGGACCAAGCGGTCGACGGGACGGAGAGTGTCGGTCGCCCGACGAGTCAACATTGGGTGAACATGGTGGGGTCACAGTGGATGGATACCGGGTGGTACACCGGTGGCTTGGTGTGGGAATGAGATGGTGGGGTAGCGGGGACCAAGGTAGCAGGCCACTCGCGACGGTGGTAGACGAGGGTGGGTCGGCGAAACGAGCTAGACAAGGGGTAGATGGCGGGGCCATACCACTCGTCGATGGGGCCGCGCAGGGCGCGGGTGGGGTCGATGGTGAGACGCGTTGTGCTGGTAGAGTCGATGGGCCCGCACGGCGTAGGCGACGAGGCCGCGCATGGCGTGGGTAGAGGCGTGAGCGGAGGCATCAGGGCCACGTGTGGTGCGGGTAGCTCTGCAAGCGGTGCGTTTGGGCCACACGAAGCACGAGCCGGGGCGACTAGGCCACACGCGACACGGGAAGAGGCGTGAGCGGAAGACACGCCGGTGCAGGAGGAATAGGATCAGATTCAAGGAGTGAGTCTAGATCAGTAGGCGGGGAGGAGCCAACAAACGAAAAACATCTTCGTCAAAAACAACATGACGGGAGATGAGTATGCGGTGGGAGAGGATGTCGAGGCAGGATACCCCTTGTGGTTAGGGGAGTAACCAAGGAAAAGACAACGAGTGGAGCGGGAAGATAGCTTGTGGGGAGCGGTGGAGGAGGTGTTGGGATAGTAAGCACACCCGAACACACGAAGGTGGTCATAGGAGGGGGTTGTGCCATACAAGTCAAAGTGGGGAGTGGGGTGGCTCACCGCTTTCGAAGGGAGGCGGTTGTAGATGGGTAGCGGTGTTCAGGGCCTCTTCCCAGTAGCTAGCTGGGAGAGACGCCTGAAAGAGGAGGCAGTGAATCATGTTGGTGTGCGAATGATGTGTTCGGCCCGACCGTTTTGGGGAGAGGTGTAAGGGCATGAGAGACACAACTGAACGTCGTGGGAGAGAAAGGAGCGAGAGGCAGAGTTGTCAAACTCGCGGCCATTGTCACACTAGAGGACAAGAATCGGTTGACGGAACTGGGTAGAGACCCAGAGGAAGAAGTGGGTGAGGGTGACAAACATGTCGGACTTCAATCAAAGCGGAAAAGTCCAAAGAAAATGAGAGAAATCATTTAAAATCACCAGTTAGTATTTATATCCAGAAAGGCTGAGTACAGAAGAAGTCCAGAGATCACAATGAACTAAATCAAAAGCCTGTTCAACCAAAGAATAAGAAGTAGTAAATGGAAGACGAGTATGGCGGTGTAGCTGACAAGCATGATAGAGAGCCTTAGAATGTCTCCTACTACATGAAATGTCTAAACTATTGGTGTGATTTATCATGACGTTAGGCAAGGTCAGGTCGGTGGCGGCTGTGAGGGAGGGAGGGAGAAGTTGGAATTGGAACCGATAGTTCTGATACCAAGTGGGCAACTCTAACTAGGGTTGAGACTTGTATTAATAAACCAAAAGTTGTTGGCCCTGAATCATTATAAAGGGGGAGATGGTAATTACAAGGGGCTAACCCCTTAACCCTGGGCTCTAACAATGATAGTGCTAATTATCAGCCTATGAGAATTAAGATGGTCATAGACCAACCTATTTTATTCCACTAAACAGATAATAAACTAGAGTGGAATAATAATGAACGAATCACGTCATTCTACCAACCAAACACCCCATTAGTGTTTCTCTACAGAATCACCAGTCTCTAAAAAACACTTTTAGGGATGATTTAGTGGATAGGGATCACGGGGGATCCATGGGAGAGGAATCCCCTTGCAATTTAAAATTGAATAGCTAGGAGTAGGGATGGCAATGGATGTGATTTATCTGCGTACCCGCGGATAAAAAACCCGTTGGGCACGGTTTTGGGCACGAGTCTGTACTCATGGATACGGATACGGGTAGCACTTGATATCCGTGGATATTTTTAAAACGGATACGAAAAATCAATATCCATACCCAAATAACCGAATATCCGTTAAAATATCTTGTACTCCCGTCCCACAGGCCCATGGGCCACAGCCCACAAGGCCACAAGCCTAGGTTCTCTAGGCTTCCAGCGAAGCCCTCGCTCGTCCTCCATCTCTCATTCTCTCCTCTGTCCTCTCCCACTCGGCCACTCCTACCGCCGCCGTCCACTCCGTCTCTCCTCTCCCAGACTCCCGTCGTAGTCCAGCACTCCGGCTCCTACCGCAGCCGCTACCGGGTGTCGCCGCCATGCGGCTGCACGCAGATCTCCAACTCCTCAGTCCCTGCGCAGCTGCACGCAGCGTGCCTACGGCCTGCGCCCTGTGCCCATCACCTCCCCTCAGTTCGACAGTCCCTGCGAGCTGCGAGCCTGCGACGACGACTCGGCCACTCCCCTTAGTCCCCGCTGTATGCCTTAATACATGTATCAGATTTCATTTGCTAGACAAATTCTGTATGGCTGTATGTTTTTATCATATTTGAATTTGTTGGATTTAAATATGTTGTATGTGTAGTGGGCAAACGGATATATCCGCGGATATCCGTTACCTACGGGTAATGGATGTGGATACTGTTTGTTATCCATAGCGCGTAACGGGTACGGGTTTGGATATCAGATATAAGTCGCGGATATGGATCCAGAGACACTATCCGCGGATAGTTTACCCGTTGCCATTCCTGGCTAGGAGATTCCTTCCTCATGGATTCGCGTGATCCCTATCCATCAAATTAGCCTTTAGAATTCTGAACTGACCGAACTAGCGAAACTATTGCATATAAGGTAATTATTGTTTCGCTGAATTCTAGCAAACTAGCCAAATAACTACACAAAATGTCGTCGGTATGTAACCAAAGTGTTTGCAAAGATAAAAATCTAATCAGAATTTGAAGAATCCAGAATCCGGTGATGGGACCGAAGAATGAGATAGGCATGCAAAAGAATAAACCACACTGACACTGTTCTAAGGTGGTAAAGCGTCAACACGGCAAAGCTGTAGCACTATTGTAAGAGTACTAGTCTTGAGCTCATCGGTAGCGTTCTTACTGATGGCACACACACAAATAATTAATCTAAGCGCGCGTGGAGCGGTGATCATTGCTGTTCGCCCATGCCTGACAGTCCCCATCAATATATACAACTATATATCGTGCGAATAGAGTAAACATATGGTACCTACCAAGTGAAAGCTAGCGAACAATTTCACGCAATGAATCTCTATATTGCATTGGTCTTAGAGGCAACATGGAAGAGTTTAACACATGAGAAAAAAAGTTCAATGATCACCGCTCCAGGTGCCACAACAGTGCTACAACATCACTAAGGCGCCACAAAATGTCTTTTTTGGTTGAGCTTTTTTTTCGTTTTGGACCTGTTTGGCCTGCTAACATGTCTAACTTTTCTATCTAAGCGTAGTTATTCAATTTAAATGACTAAGGTTAGATAGATTGTAACATCTTAGTTAGGAAACTAAACAGCCCTCATATGGATGTTGCCTCAGGCAACGCATGCACGTGAAGGAAGCGCCCGTACAAGCATGCCATCATGCATACTCATGTACACAGGAACGTGCATATATATCATGCAGACGGCTAACACTCGCAGTTCAAACCGTAGAAGAACGAACGTTGAGACTAAAGCAAAATTTTATGAAGACAATCCCCAAGTGTGAAGATATCCGCATACTGCATACTACGATACTGTAGGCACATGAGCATACTATGCAACACGCTCGTGAACAAGTTTAGTTCACTGATGCTGAACCGAGTAAATGGAGAGAGATATGGCACTTATGTCACACCCGTTTCCAAAGGGGCAGAGCCGGGTGCATAGCATATGTGTGCCAGGATCTATTTCCACACATATGTTGACGTCACAAGTGTAATATATCAAAAGAACAATGCATAAAAGCGTAAATAACGATTATATTAACATATTACACTTTGAACAGACATAATGTCTTAACCTTTATTCATCAAAGTACAGCGAAACAAGGACATCCATCCACAGGAAGATGACCGGGGGTTTCACTAGACTAGCATCCATGGAGTCCAGCATCATAACTTCATCTGCAACTTCTGATCAAAATTAAGCAAGGGTGAGCTCACTTATGGTCGGGGCTCAGCAAGTGGGGGAAAACTAATGCAAGTCTAACAAGGTGAGGCTGAGGTTGAGCAGTAAGCATTTTAGTTGGTCAACATTTTATTAACAACACCTGTCTTACTAATAAGTGTGAATCCCAAGTATTCCCATTAAGCAAAGATACAAGAGTATTTCAAAAACACTTAAGTGAAACCACTTAAGCAAACCATTGACAGATCATCGGATCTCGATTTATTTTCATCTTCAAGTTCAATTATCATGTGAGGAGTCCAGGCTGCTCATAACCGTGAGCACGACTGATATATCAGTTTTACACTCTGCAGAGGTGGCACATCTTTACCCATGAGTCGCGATTCCCTTCTAGCCCGGGTTAGCTAGACCCGTATTCACTTCCGAGGTGAATGGCCAGGGTCTCACTACGAGGCTTCTCCCTAGAGTCCTCATTACGCAAATACTGGAAATGGTCAAACTACATAAGGCACACCTACCGTAACCAACTTATAGTCCGGACCACAGGGTAAAGCTTTGGGAACTATGCCCGTATCCAATCTGCCTGAGCCGGTACTACAAGCGCTTGCCAGATGCCCCCGTTCCGGTCGACCACGACCAACACCCAACATAAGACTTCCCTAGTTATTTAGCCAAGACCAGAGCCATGATAGTCCTCATGGTAGCACTGTTTTCCCGGGTGGTCACTCCATGTTCCAATTAATATGCAATAATCTTGTTTAACCATCGGGTTAACAACAATAATGTAAACTTACAATTTGGAACATTAATATCATAAACAGGAGTGACTGCATAAATTTAAAGTTGTAGCAATAGCATAGCTACTAAGGTAAAGTATAATTCCCAGGTTTGATCAAGGAATAATGTTAGAAAGGTTATCTAAATAGGTAACCCGTCAAATTATGCATATATTCATCGAAGAATAAACTTTATTAAATGTATTGTTTGGGATCAAACAGAGTATGCAGAGGGAGAAGTCCACTTGCCTTGCTTATTGAAAACTTGAGACTCTTCCACGGATCTGAATAGATCTTGATTCTTAACTACTAGATCAACCACTGAATATCACACAAACAAACAAGAAGAAACAAACACCACTCAATAACATACAATATTCACCATACGTAAAGCTAAAAGAAAGCCTAACGAAAAGAGCGTTCGCTTTTAAAGAACATCGCAAGTAATGGTTATAATAAGAGGGTATTCTTTTCAAAAATGTGTGATCTATATTTTATAAAACAAGACATGAGCTTATAAATATCTTAATTAAATTATACCAATATTAGGTTCAACAATTTAATCTTTTATAAAACGACATACGTGATATGTCTAAGATAAAGGGTTTATAAGATGATAAAATACGTTATAACAATATTAAACCTTTTTAACCTTTTAGAACACATATAAGTTATATCTAAGGTTAATGTGTTATGAAATACATTGTTAATTTATGAAGCATTATGGAACATATAATTCATTGTTAAACCTATCACTTATGATAAATTAAGATATAAGTCTAAATAGATTTTATTTGAAAAGGTCATTATTATTAGACACCTATTTATGACGAGTTAGGTTATGGGTCTTAAATGAACTTTTATGTAGGAGAAAATCAACAAACAATTATATTTTATTTTTATTAGAAAGTACATGTCCTGTATTCTTTGTTAAGAAAGCTATATACAAAACAAATATGTAAACTAACATTTAATTATAAAAAGGACATGAACATTAATTTTCTTTATTTTATCCTTCAGGGACCACTAAATGATATATATATAAATAATATGGATTCAATGTGATGAAAATGGATTAATCACGCCTACATTACTAGTTATGGACAAATTGAAACATAAGTGTAATTATTAAATTGTGAGAAAATATAAATAATCTATTGATTATATTTAGTTTCAATTTAGGAATATATGACCTAAATCATTTCAAAGGAAAAAAAGTATGAACTATCATTTTAGTTTATAAAAGCACTGACCCTTGTTATCTTTTAATTAAGAAAATATAAATAATCTATTAATTGGACATATATTTATCTTTTATTTTTATTAAGAAACATATGTCTACATATTTATTTAAGTTTCTATTTAATACTGCTATACTTAAACATCTATAACAAATCTTATTAAATCAAAATCATGATGTCTATTAAAAAGGTCATTTTAAAGATATGAACACCAATTCTATTATTTTAGTATCTTTAGAAAACTCTATTCTTTCTGTTTTCTCCTTTCTTTTCTAAATATAATTTATACATATAACTAAAAATTATTTATTTATAATTCTTCTGACAATAATATACTAAGAATTAATTGTAAATTACTAAATGGGACTTTTAATAACATATTCAAATTAAGTTGCAAAAGCATGGAAAATGGTGAAAATACTAATTAAAATTGTTTATAACATCGTTATAAAATTAATCAATCAAATTTCTATTTTATTTAGGTAGGAAAATATGGATGAAAATCACTGCAGGGATAGCTAATCTATTCACGACGTACATCAGATGTAGTCTAAAAAATGTCTTCTATACCTCACGTAAGGACACACCAGGAAGAAATTCGACGACGTCAAGCTTTGGTGAACGAGGTCAGCAACGTCACGGTGTTCGGCGCGGGATCGACGCTTGGCGCGGAGACGGGGAAGCAACACAACAGCACGGATATAATGACGACGTCGAGCAAGCGCGACAATTGACCGATGAGCAGCAGGAGGGCGCGAGCTTTAGCGTAGAGAAGCTTGGCGAGGAGGCGGTGATGCCTGGTTGCGTCTGACAACCGCGGCGAACTGCACGCGCGGACAGTGGAGGTGACGCTCGGAGAGAGGCAAGCATATGAGCAGCATGGGAGAGTGAGCGGGGCAATGAGAACTACACAACGAGCAGTGGCTTTATAGGCCGAGCAGGGAGAAGATTTACGAGCAAATTAACGATATTGATGTTGCACAAATGGTTGTCTCTTGAAATCCATTAATGTCGGCGGCTCGCCATCAATTACAGTGCAATAGAGAAGTGAAACGCCAGAATTAATGGAGGGAAGGAGAGAGACGTCCGGCTGCGGCGTGACAAGCACGGATGTGGATGCAGTGCAGCACGGCAGTGCAAGCGCGAGTGTTGTGTGCGCGGCTGGCTGGCAGCGATACGTACGCGCGAGCAGATGATTTGGAGAAGAAGGAGCTCTTACACGCGGGCCCCACAAGGAATAAAAAGATACTGAAAAGGAGAGAAGGCCCACATGTAAGAGAGAGGGAGGCAATCGGATGAGCTTGAATCATAAATGGGCTGAACGCATATAGTTTTGTTTTGTTTTTTTTCAATCTTACACATATTCCATTAACGTATACATATATACTCCAAATATTAAGACAATTTCAAAGATAACATTAACACAAATAGAGTACGCATTTTTTTCAGAAAAAAAAATATTTAGTGATCCATTATATCATTATAAAATAAGTCCACACCGATGAATAAACATATTTATATTGGAATAACGACAAGGATATAATTAACATGTCCAACTATTTTTTTTAAAAAAATACTTTATTATAATTTTAGCAAATCAGGTTTTCTCATCGAATCAAATCCTAAAAATTGGAGTTGGAATTCAAGCCAAACAAAATTTATGCCTCAACATGAAAGGGCCAAAGACTTTGTAAAATTTTATCTAATCAAGAAATTGTTCCAATTATTTATATCACCATTTCATTATTTGAAAACATAAATATTTTCATTTCTACTTCCTACAGGAAATTAATAATACAAACTAAGTTATCTTTAATTGATGGATTTAGGGTGTTACAAAATCTACCCCTCTTAAAAGAATCTCGTCCTCGAGATTAAGTAAGACTAGCATGAAAGCAAAGGAGATACATGGTTATTTGTGGGTTCTCAGTTCACATTGAACTCTTCTAATATCGAGAAACTTCCTTACTTCTTTGCTCCAAAATGTATACTAATCAAGCGACCTTCATCATCATACTTATAAAATGGTGGGTCTTCTGAATTATTGCTTAGGTCATGCTTGGCAGCTTTCTTCTCTAGTCGGTCCAGACGCTTCTTGGGGCATTCACGAATAAGATGTCCTTCGTTTTTGCAGTAGTAGCAAGCACCTCTTGCTTTGAGTTCTTTGCGAGTCAACTTTGCTTGACCAACAGGGGGTGAGGGTTGACTGGGTGTCTGTATCTCATATAGCTGAGTCTGACTTGATTCTTCTGTTTGGGTATCCATGTGTTTTGTGGCTTTTGCTTGTGGTTGAGGTGAACTAATCATGTATCCAAACATTTTTCTATTCCTTTTGTTGTTCTTCATTCCATTCATTGAATATCTCTGTGACTCATTTTTCTCGTTCATAGTTGTTAAGGTAGGAATATTGGCGTTGGCATCATTTACTTCATTTCCATTGGGGTTCATCATCTGGTTAGAGAGTAAAAGAGATAGTGAGACAAGATTACATAAGAGGCTTCTACGATATGAAGATAAAGGGCGAACACAACTTTTTGATTTCCAAGATTAGTCAAGGAACAAGGGTGGTTTCATATTTCTCCTAGCTTCATCATACTACAAGAGCGTACAAGTGTTATATTCCTTAACAAAGATCTTTTGAACCTTATAGATTTCAGAGCATGATATCCAATTCATCTTTCTGATCCAAGAATATTTCCTTGAGCACAAATTGAGAGAAAGACTTGAGCGGGATTTTAGGGCAACTAGAGTATCACATTATTTACGTATAGCAAATGACACTATACTCTATTCTCTTTATAAAGAGGCAAAACACAATAGGCGCGAAAGATTCTCCAAATTTATTCATATATCACTTAGCACAATTACAAATCTTGAAAGGGGCAACACTTTGACATATTTTTTTTCGTGAGACATTCTCCTTCTTCTAGCTAATTGATATATTATTCTTCCTTGTCAGATGTACCAATCTTCAGTGCTGGAGGTCGGTCGTCTTCAACTACTATTCTTTCTCCAGATGGAGTTTCCAAACACATGGTTCTCTCAGTATGTTGGATTACTGCCTTAGTTCTTTGTAACCAATTCTTTCCAAGAATCACATCCTTTCCCATTATTTCTATCACTAGGAGATCAGCTGGAAAATCTATCCCATTGATTTTAACACTTACTTTCGGACATATGTAGTTTACTAACATTTTTCCTTCAGGTGTACTGATGGTCTTCCTTGATCTCAAGGGACACTTGAAGATACCATACTTTGTTGCAAACTGGGCACTGATAAGGGAATGTGTTGTACGAGGATCATACAACACGGTGGCGATGGTTGTGTGAATGACTAGTGTTCCAAAAATTACTGCATCATCATATGGAATGGTTCCTATCACTGCATAACTTATCTTTCCTGTGGTCTCTTTCCGTTGTTTATTCTTTGTTGATGCTTGAGTTTGAGGGTGTTGTCTTTTCTTTTGGACCTTATTGATCTCCACATCCTTCTTAGGACAACCATTAACAAGATGGCCGGTATCACCACAGCCAAAGCAAGCACGACTTGATAAGTTACATGGTGGAGTTGTCTTTACTGAATTGGTAGAAGTTTCTGTGCATTTTTGTTCATATTCCATGTCTGAAGACTGAGATAGCTTCATCTCGGTGGTGATCTGAAGTGAACTCTTCTCAGGACAGTTACAGAAGTAATGACCTTCACGTCCACATTGATAGCAAGCTTTTCTTGAAGTTATTTCTTGACTTTTTCCATGTTTCCCATTTTGTTTCTTGGATCTGATGCGACGACGAGGCTGAAACTGTGTACAAGTAATAGTCCATCCATCAATGTAACACTCATGTGTTTCTTTTTGGAGCTGGGCATCCTTGTGATGTTTCCTTTTTGGAATACTTTGCAATTCATCATCTGACAGTACATTAGGTACGAGAGAATCTGCTATTAGATGTTCTTGGGGGAACATTTGTCTTTTTATACCAGAAAACAAAATCCGGTTCTTCTGTTTTGTAGTTTCACTTTCGTTTGTACTGATCTAGCGACAAGGAATTCCATAGTACTCACAACAACAACATGTTCTAAAGTCACTTGTCTGTTGGTTTGGTTGTGCATCCTTTTGTGTCTTGAATGTCTGTTCATCAGCTGTTTTATTTATAGTGTTGTTTTGACTTGCCAAAACACCACATTCTTTACATTTAGTGACATCACTTGTAGTTGACATTCCAAGGTCTGACATCTGTATGGGTATAGAGGAATGGAATGGACGAAAGGGTTGAGCAAAGACAGATTATAGAGAGCAGAGAAAATCCATCTATCTAAAGTTTTACCTAGCTAACTGATGTCTTTGGGACAAAAGTCACACAATACACCAACAATCATTTCAAAGAAGCAAATCAAACATGAACACAAAGGACAATGAACTCAAGCATACCAGCACAACACAATCTAATTCTATTCATTCAACCAAAACAAAAGGTGAGACAAGGTTTGGAATAAGAAAGATATTATAAAGTCAAGGAGTTAGGTAAGAATTATCAAGGAGTTAGACAAGACATATTTGTTGGTGGCCAAGAGTGAAATAAGATAATCATGAACTATTAAAGTGGGGATAAATGATACAACCAAGGATATGAAGTGAGTTAGGGAGAAAGCATTATCAAGGAGTAGAGAGCCAAAGGTTTCATACATCAAGGTAGATATTGCGCAAGGGTGGCAATACAATGGCACAAAAGCAAAAGTATAAGAATTCAATAGGGAGAAAGCATTATCAAGGAGAAAAGTAGAGAGGCCAAAAGTGTAATATATCAAGGTAGATATTGCACAAGGGTGGCAATACAATGGCAAGAAAACAAAAGTATAAGAAGTCAAGGGTTATATAGCAATATTAGGGATTAGAAAACCACTTATAATATAATATCGCCATTACCGATCTAGTCGAAAATCTTAATACTAAAGAACAATCCTATCACCTTAGCCAAGAAGTCAAATAATAGATCTAAGGGATCCATAACAAAACTTCTTGCAGAGTGGGGATAAGATAGAGAATAGGGCATTGTCGATAGCTTCGAGAGGGTTTCTTCTGGCAAACTTCGCTTCAAGTTCCGCAATCATAGCTTGATCATCATCTTGCAATGCTTCTCATTAGAATCTTCTGATAGACGAAGAATCAGACAAGAAGAGTTGAAAATGAAAGAGACGAGGTTTGATATAAAGTAAGTTTTTATGAAGACAATTAAGTCAAGTTTTGAACGACTGACTGGGCTTTCCATTTCTAACTAATCTAGCGACCTATGGTCACATTGCTTTGATACCACTTCTGTCACACCCGTTTCCAAAGGGGCAGAGCCGGGTGCATAGCATATGTGTGCCAGGATCTATTTCCACACATATGTTGACGTCACAAGTGTAATATATCAAAAGAACAATGCATAAAAGCGTAAATAACGATTATATTAACATATTACACTTTGAACAGACATAATGTCTTAACCTTTATTCATCAAAGTACAGCGAAACAAGGACATCCATCCACAGGAAGATGACCGGGGGTTTCACTAGACTAGCATCCATGGAGTCCAGCATCATAACTTCATCTGCAACTTCTGATCAAAATTAAGCAAGGGTGAGCTCACTTATGGTCGGGGCTCAGCAAGTGGGGGAAAACTAATGCAAGTCTAACAAGGTGAGGCTGAGGTTGAGCAGTAAGCATTTTAATTGGTCAACATTTTATTAACAACACCTGTCTTACTAATAATTGTGAATCCCAAGTATTCCCATTAAGCAAAGATATAAGAGTATTTCAAAAACACTTAAGTGAAACCACTTAAGCAAACCATTGACAGATCATCGGATCTCGATTTATTTTCATCTTCAAGTTCAATTATCATGTGAGGAGTCCAGGCTGCTCATAACCGTGAGCACGGCTGATATATCAGTTTTACACTCTGCAGAGGTGGCACATCTTTACCCATGAGTCGCGATTCCCTTTTAGCCCGGGTTAGCTAGACCCGTATTCACTTCCGAGGTGAATGGCCAGGGTCTCACTACGAGGCTTCTCCCTAGAGTCCTCATTACGCAAATACTGGAAATGGTCAAACTGCATAAGGCACACCTACCGTAACCAACTTATAGTCCGGACCACAGGGTAAAGCTTTGGGAACTATGCCCGTATCCAATCTGCCTGAGCCGGTACTACAAGCGCTTGCCAGATGCCCCCGTTCCGGTCGACCACGACCAACACCCAACATAAGACTTCCCTAGTTATTTAGCCAAGACCAGAGCCATGATAGTCCTCATGGTAGCACTGTTTTCCCGGGTGGTCACTCCATGTTCCAATTAATATGCAATAATCTTGTTTAACCATCGGGTTAACAACAATAATGTAAACTTACAATTTGGAACATTAATATCATAAACAGGAGTGACTGCATAAATTTAAAGTTGTAGCAATAGCATAGCTACTAAGGTAAAGTATAATTCCCAGGTTTGATCAAGGAATAAGGTTGGAAAGGTTATCTAAATAGGTAACCCGTCAAATTATGCATATATTCATCGAAGAATAAACTTTATTAAATGTATTGTTTGGGATCAAACAGAGTATGCAGAGGGAGAAGTCCACTTGCCTTGCTTATTGAAAACTTGAGACTCTTCCACGGATCTGAATAGATCTTGATTCTTAACTACTAGATCAACCACTGAATATCACACAAACAAACAAGAAGAAACAAACACCACTCAATAACATACAATATTCACCATACGTAAAGCTAAAAGAAAGCCTAACGAAAAGAGCGTTCGCTTTTAAAGAACATCGCAAGTAATGGTTATAATAAGAGGGTATTCTTTTCAAAAATGTGTGATCTATATTTTATAAAACAAGACATGAGCTTATAAATATCTTAATTAAATTATACCAATATTAGGTTCACCAATTTAATCTTTTATAAAACGACATACGTGATATGTCTAAGATAAAGGGTTTATAAGATGATAAAATACGTTATAACAATATTAAACCTTTTTAACCTTTTAGAACATATATAAGTTATATCTAAGGTTAATGTGTTATGAAATACATTGTTAATTTATGAAGCATTATGGAACATATAATTCATTGTTAAACCTATCACTTATGATAAATTAAGATATAAGTCTAAATAGATTTTATTTGAAAAGGTCATTATTATTAGACACCTATTTATGACGAGTTAGGTTATGGGTCTTAAATGAACTTTTATGTAGGAGAAAATCAACAAACAATTATATTTTATTTTTATTAGAAAGTACATGTCCTGTATTCTTTGTTAAGAAAGCTATATACAAAACAAATATGTAAACTAACATTTAATTATAAAAAGGACATGAACATTAATTTTCTTTATTTTATCCTTTAGGGACCACTAAATGATATATATATAAATAATATGGATTCAATGTGATGAAAATGGATTAATCACGCCTACATTACTAGTTATGGACAAATTGAAACATAAGTGTAATTATTAAATTGTGAGAAAATATAAATAATCTATTGATTATATTTAGTTTCAATTTTGGAATATATGACCTAAATCATTTCAAAGGAAAAAAAGTATGAACTATCATTTTAGTTTATAAAAGCACTGACCCTTGTTATCTTTTAATTAAGAAAATATAAATAATCTATTAATTGGACATATATTTATCTTTTATTTTTATTAAGAAACATATGTCTACATATTTATTTAAGTTTCTATTTAATACTGCTATACTTAAACATCTATAACAAATCTTATTAAATCAAAATCATGATGTCTATTAAAAAGGTCATTTTAAAGATATGAACACCAATTCTATTATTTTAGTATCTTTAGAAAACTCTATTCTTTCTGTTTTCTCCTTTCTTTTCTAAATATAATTTATACATATAACTAAAAATTGTTTATTTATAATTCTTCTGACAATAATATACTAAGAATTAATTGTAAATTACTAAATGGGACTTTTAATAACATATTCAAATTAAGTTGCAAAAGCATGGAAAATGGTGAAAATACTAATTAAAATTGTTTATAACATCGTTATAAAATTAATCAATCAAATTTCTATTTTATTTAGGTAGAAAAATATGGATGAAAATCACTGCAGGGATAGCTAATCTATTCACTACGTACATCAGATGTAGTCTAAAAAATGTCTTCTATACCTCACGTAAGGACACACCAGGAAGAAATTCGACGACGTCAAGCTTTGGTGAACGAGGTCAGCAACGTCACGGTGTTCGGCGCGGGATCGACGCTTGGCGCGGAGACGGGGAAGCAACACAACAGCACGGATATAATGACGACGTCGAGCAAGCGCGACAATTGACCGATGAGCAGCAGGAGGGCGCGAGCTTTAGCGTAGAGAAGCTTGGCAAGGAGGCGGTGATGCCTGGTTGCGTCTGACAACCGCGGCGAACTGCACGCGCGGACAGTGGAGGTGACGCTCGGAAAGAGGCAAGCATATGAGCAGCATGGGAGTGAGCGGGGCAATGAGAACTACACAACGAGCAGTGGCTTTATAGGCCGAGCAGGGAGAAGATTTACGAGCAAATTAACGATATTGATGTTGCACAAACGGTTGTCTCTTGAAATCCATTAATGCCGGCGGCTCGCCATCAATTACAGTGCAATAGAGAAGTGAAACGCCAGAATTAATGGAGGGAAGGAGAGAGACGTCCGGCTGCGGCGTGACAAGCACGGATGTGGATGCAGTGCAGCACGGCACTGCAAGCGCGAGTGCTGTGTGCGCGGCTGGCTGGCAGCGATACGTACGCGCGAGCAGATGATTTGGAGAAGAAGGAGCTCTTACACGCGGGCCCCACAAGGAATAAAAAGATACTGAAAAGGAGAGAAGGCCCACATGTAAGAGAGAGGGAGGCAATCAGATGAGCTTGAATCATAAATGGGCTGAACGCATATAGTTTTGTTTTGTTTTTTTTTCAATCTTACACATATTCCATTAACGTATACATATATACTCCAAATATTAAGACAATTTCAAAGATAACATTAACACAAATAGAGTACGCATTTTTTTCAGAAAAAAAATATTTAGTGATCCATTATATCATTATAAAATAAGTCCACACCGATGAATAAACATATTTATATTGGAATAACGACAAGGATATAATTAACATGTCCAACTATTTTTTTTTAAAAAATACTTTATTATAATTTTAGCAAATCAGGTTTTCTCATCGAATCAAATCCTAAAAATTGGAGTTGGAATTCAAGCCAAACAAAATTTATGCCTCAACATGAAAGGGCCAAAGACTTTGTAAAATTTTATCTAATCAAGAAATTGTTCCAATTATTTATATCACCATTTCATTATTTGAAAACATAAATATTTTCATTTCTACTTCCTACAGGAAATTAATAATACAAACTAAGTTATCTTTAATTGATGGATTTAGGGTGTTACAACTTAGGTTGTCATAAATACTCTAAGAGCTCGTTTGATGGCAACATGTTTATAGGGTATTTGGTTTGATGAATGAGTTAGTACATCATCTTCTCACTCCTCATTTTTTATTTGACTTGTGGAATTGAATGAGTTGATCCATCACGACCTCATTCCTCGTAGTTAATTAGGTAGTACTAATATAAGAAATAAAGTCATTCCACAAAATTTAAAGAATGGATCTATGATGCACTATCTCATTTTGGATGGAATGATTCCTTAAACCAAACACCCCTTTAGAGTAGATCGATGAAAGAGAAAATCCCTTACTATTCAATTTTAACTATGACTAGCAAAGTAATAGAACGATCCAGAAATAATTAATTTTAAAGTGGGGCTACTTAAATATGACTAAAGAATTAGATTAAACTAAATGATATAATTCAAATCTTTAAAAAATATGGTTCTCATTAATTTCAAATATTGTGTTAGAACAATCATCTTTTTCTTTTCTTGATGAGAAACGTATCCATCTCCTACCATCGATATCCTACCCCTCTAAACTTAAAAATGAATTTTATTGAATAACGTAGCAATTAATTATTGAAATAAAATTAATTAAAATAAAAATAAAAACAGTTTACATAGAGCGAAAGAGCTGGTAACAACTTACGTGCCACTTGCCACTGTGCACCTTGCATTTGGTCCTTGGCTGCTAGCTAGCGCACTCCTTGCTGCAGGCCGCTGCTACTTGTTGGCCTGCACGCTGCTAGCTGTTTTGCCTACTGCGGCATAGACACAGGCTGGTGCAACCACGCAGGTGCATTCGGTGTGATGCGACAAAGAGGCTAGCTTACGTGTTGCAATGCTGGATTACACACTATAGGCATTATTGGGCTGAGTGACCGGGGCTGCATCCCGAGCTACCCCGGTCGCAAATCTGCCTCTAGAGCAAGAAATTTGGAGGGTTTAATAGATTAATTATTGAAAACTTCTTCTATTTCTCTCCTTCCAATTATTCCACAAAAATGACAAATCAGGCCACTGAAATCTCTTCCACCAGACCTTGGAATTGTAGTCCTACATTTTCTCCGTCATCTGATAAGAGACTCACCTTGATGAATAGTTGGTAAATGGTTTAGGTTGAACCAGCTAGGTAGCTAATTGCAAACCTGCCATGAGAAACCACAATCTTTACAAAGATGAGTCAGTATTTCTTGCGCAATGTTACAAACCTTGCAGATTAGGTCATGTGGCCAGTTTTCTTTTGGCCAAGTTGTTAGCACTTAAGGTTTTCTTCCAAAGGAGGATCCAAACAAAGATCTTATACTTTGGCTCTGTTTAGCTTTCCAGATCTGTGCAATATGTTTATATCTTCTAGCAAATTGGATCTGATATGCACTAGAAGTAGAATAATTACCATTTGATGTTCATTTCCACATAATTTCATCCTCGATGGATTCATTTGTATTGATTTCTTGAACTTCCTCCCATAAGGCAACATATTATCTTATGAGCTATTGTGTTGTGAGCCCATGAAGATGGGAAACCCAGCTATTCTTCTAGAGCGCTTTCTAAACAGTGATGTTCTTCCGTCTAGATTTGCTAAAGACATGAGGTTCAAGGTTTTTTGGTGCTTGTCCATATAACCAAATTGAATGCTAGAAGAGGGCTTTGTTTCTAATACCAACAGTAACAATCGTGGAAGTGTGGAATAAATCTCGATCACTTTTGTCGCAAGGGATCTCCATGTTTGCCTAGGGCCCCTCGCTTTGCTTCCATTTAAACCAATACCATCTTAGCCTCAAATCCCTCGCGAACAGCTCAAGGTCTAGAATGCCTAGTCCCCCTAATTCTTTTGGAATACAGACTATTAGCCAATTTACCAAGCAATGACCACCATTAATGTTTTCTGGTTCCATACCTTTCCATAATAAACTTCTCTGATATCGATCAATTTTGTTGATTAACCATTTTTGAATGGGGAAATAGTGAGGTCAGATTTTTCTTAGATTTTTCTGTTTCATACAATTTTGTTGTCTCATCGGTTTGTAGAACACCAACTTGAAGATACATATGTGAGGTTGTGTTCTTCTTAATCCTTGTTTACACAAGTTAGTAACCAATAGAGTAGTGATGTAGTGATTGTGGAAGTTTTTACGTCATTACAAAACTTTAGATCATCGACGTCAAAATCTCCACCCCAAATGACTTAATTATTAGAAGTTTGGGTTCCCCTTCTCTATCTTGTGGTATCCGATTTTTAGGTTACTCGATAAGTATCTTATATATTTCTCTTAGTAAAATGAATCTGTTTTCCATGCCTAGAGTCTACAAAAAGCCTCACAAAAAAATTTAGACCTATCGCCCTAGAATCCACAAAAAGCCTCACAAAAAACTAGACCTATCGCCCATAGAGCCTACAATTTCGTTTATAGTTGATTTGTTGAGTTTGTTTTTCTTGTGGTTTGCATTTGTTCATGGTTATAGAGTCATGTGTTAGGTCCTAGTTCATTACATCCATGTCTGTTTCTACCGCTATCCCATCCACCAACTGAAACTACAAACTAATCCACTGTGCTAAATTGGTTTGTCCTCGCTAGTTGCCTTCGTATGAACTCAAGTTGTTGTGGGTCCTCGCTAGATCACAGATCCTTTGAGCCTTTCACCCTTTACCACCAAAAAGCCATACCTCAATTTTGTTGTTGTTGAATCTAAGTTCAATTGGGCTTCAATTTGGTTTCTGGTGGGCAATCAGAGGGCCAAAACCTAATTTTACCCCTCCATCGGACACCATTCGGTAAAACCATGATAACTTTCACATACGAACTCTGATTGAGGTGATTTTCAAATTGTGTGAAATTAAATTTTACATCAGAAATGGTGGCTTTGCCACATCCTATAAAAGTTTGATGTCCACATTCCCTCAAGAAGGCACCTAACTTAGCATCCGAAGTTTAGACATCAGTGTCCACTTGGGTTGAAATTCCACTGTTGGGGCTGAAATTTTGTGCGCGCACCTCTATTGGTAAAAGAAAGAAGATAAAATAAAAAAGAGAAAAGGGAGAAAAGAAAAGAGAGAAAAATTACAAAGAAATAAAAAATTGGAGACATCCTAGTTGTTGTGCCTTCTGCCTATTCCTGTGTAATTTACCTTGATGTATCTTGCTTGTTCATCTTGGTTTATGCTTATGGCATGTGTTATACTAGCATTTGTCTCCCAAATGAGTACTTATTTAGCTTTACTTTTTTTGTTTTTAAATTGTTTTTCTTAGCCACTATATATTGCCACCCAAAACTACACTTTTATCCTAGTTGTATTGGTACCTCTTGGCAAACACCCCATGTTCCATTGTGTTCAACGTATTTTGCCTTGTATCTGAGACACTTGTAAGAGCGGAATAAGATGCTCGAGCGTCTGTGATTCCACCTTCTTGTCCTATTAGTTGATTAATTGATTTCGATAATACCTTTGTCTTTCCTTTATTCTACTAATAGTGTTAGGAAAAGAGGTTGATGAAGAATGTGTGAACCAAGTCAAGCTTTATGCATTCATGAAGAGTAGATACAATGAACACAAACCAAGCTACAACTATTAGACAACTTGAGATGTTGGACCAACATTTTTTGGTCTTGTGGATCTAATTGAGGCCTTAGACTACCTACTTTGGAACATGAAGGCAACATAGATGACAAACATCTTGCTCGAGAGGAGCATCAACAACAACACATTTGTAACAATTGTCAAGGTATGGGATGTAATAATAATAATAATAATCAACACAATAATAACAATGATAACCATGATCATTTTGCTAAGGTCAAATTTTCCATTCCTACTTTCTTTCGTGCTTACGATGCTAAAGCTTACTTAGATGGGGAGATGACAGTCGAGCAAAAAATTAATTCCATCTAGTTCCTAAAACTCATAGAGTTAGACAAGCCACTAGTGAATTTAAGGACTTTTCTACAAGAATTAGAAGTGTGACCTTCGCAAAACATTGTAATGCCTACATCAAGGTAGCATGTCGATATATGATTATTATCAAGAATTACATAAAAGACATGTTGCTTTGTAGTGTTGTTGAGGATATGGGGGATAAGATGGTACACTTTTATGGAGGTCTTAGTCAGTAAATTAAGGACATCGTTGACTATAAAGAGTATGATTCTATGCAACATTTGTTCCATGTAGCTATGCTTGTAAAGAAGGAATTACATGGGCGTAACCAACGAACATACAACAAGGGTGTTGCTGCTCTTACACCATGACTATCATCATCGTTTTGTGCTACATGAGCTCCTGCTCCTTCCTCTTCGCGAAGTCAAGACAACTCCAAGACCACCACCACATCAGCACCAGTGGTTTCGAACACGACTTTGTCTTCCACTTCGACCATGCATACCTCTGACACCCAGTGCCACCACTGCCAAGGAGTTTGCCATATGTAGTGGGAGTTTCCTAGCAAACATGCTTATGTTGCTACTGTTGATGGTGGGTATGTTAGTTCTTCTAATCTTGAGGATGAAGATATTGTTGTAGCTAAAATTACAAGGGTTGATGTTGAACATGAGACAAGTGATGAGGAGGTCCTTATCGATCATGCCACGGAGAATTACAAGTCTCTCTTTGTTCAATGGGCTTTGAGTGCTCAGATGGTCGAGTGGTCAAGCTACAACACCACAATTTGTTCCACACCTTCTTCATTGTCAACAATTATTGTGTTCTTACGATCATTGATGGTGGTAGCTGTAATAATTTGGTCAACGTTGATGTAGTGAAGAACCTTGGTTTTACTATGAGAGCACACACACATTCATATCATATTCAGTTGTTCAACACCATTGGTAAGGTCAAGATAACACTAACTGTTAGAGTGCATTTTTCATTGTATCTTACAAAGACTTCCTAATTTAAATGTTGTGTCTATCGATGTGTGTTCTCTTTTATTAGTATACCATTGTGAGTTTGATATAGATGGTATTCACCATGGTAGAACTAATAATAACACTCTCATATATAAGGACAAAAACATTACCTTGGTTACCATGACTCCTACTAAAATTGTTAAGCATGAGCAAGATAAGCTTAATAATGCTAAAGAAAAGAGTGTCTTACAATCTAGAAAACAACAATCGATTAAGTTGAAAAGGTCGTCTTTTCTTGCTACTAAAACTGGTCTTATTGAATTGATGCTTTTTCTCAGTCATGCTATGCTTTTGTTTGCAAACATGCTTTGTTTTCACTTAAGGATGTAGCTACTTTGTTGTCACTTGGTGTTGCTAATCTTTTACAGGAGTATTTGGATGTTTTTCTTCAGAGAGACCTCCTGTATTTCCACCAGGTGGGATTAATGATGAGATACTGTCGAGGATGACTTTAATTCAAAAGGGGGATGATGAAGACATCACTATTACCAAGGAAGCACTCAGAGTACATGACAATGCACTGGACAAGGGATGGGACAAGCACCCAATAAGCCTGAGTCCTACTTATATACAACTTTGAGACCCACTTAGAGTCCAAGACTAGTTCAACTTGAAATTGATGCCCAGGATACATACGAACTCAAAATTGGAACTTCTACACTAGATGAAAAGCTAACGACAAGACCTTTCCCAATAACACCAGTATCACTTCCAAATTCGACAAAAGTCATTAGGAAATGTCCAAACAAGTCTTATCTTAGAATTTATTTTGCTGTTCCGCCACCAAATGGGCTCATTGGGCCTTGTACCGAGTTAGGTCCATTAGGCACGCGTCTTTAGGGTTAGCCATTCCCTAAACTATATGTATAATCAGAAGTCATCGTGAGTTAGGGTTGGGTTTTGCTTAGAGTATTTTGTTTCATAATCTTCTCATCAGTATCTAGAACCCCAACTTGAGGATTCATTTGTGAGGTTGTGTTCTTCTTAATTAGTTCTTACTTGTGTTTCTTGTTTGCATTGATAAGAATCAGCCTTCTTGACGAGGCTAATTCGTGTTTACATGAGTTAGTAACTAATAGAGCAGTGTAGTTATTACAGGAGTTTCTTGTGTCATTGAGAAACTTCGAATCATCAATGTCAAAATCTCCACCCCAAACAACTTATTGGAAGATTGGGCCTCCCCTTCTCTACCAAAGATTATATCATAGATTTCAAGCTCTATGGCTCACTTAGCAACTTGGCCAATTGCATCTTTTTTTTATGCTAGACTTCTCCCAATGTTGAAGAGTGTAGGAAATGGGTGAAGCCTAAGAGGGGGTGAATTAGGACTTCTAAAACTTTCTCTAAACTAGGCCATAAATAAATCCCTAGAGCAAAACCTATGCAAATAAACAATCTAGAATGTGCAAACTAGGTTTTGTCTAAGTGTTGCTATCTCTACCGCAAAGTCCAAGTTTTAATCCTAAACAATCTAAGTATAAAGACAAGATTGAAACTTAAATGCTTAATATAAAGGTGAAAGCTTAAGAGCAAGGTAGAGATGCAAACTCTCGTGGATGACGTTGGTATTTTTACCGAGGTATCTGGAACCACGCAAGGTCCCGACTAATCCTCGTTGGTGCCCCTACGCAAAGGGTAGCCCACGCGAGGGCTAAGCACCACGGTCGAGTAACTCCGTAGAGAGCCATGTGCCTTCTCCACGCACAAGTGGTGCTCCGCTTCCGGCTCCTCTCGGACGCTCCCACCATCTCCACTATCGAGCTTCTAGTCGAAAACGCCGCGAGCCTCGTTCCCTCCGGTACATGGTGGCCATCGTGACTCAAACACGGTTGTCACAGTCTCGCAAGACTCTTGCCCCACTCGGTACAATTACAACGGCTCGTGCAAGAGCCGAGGGGTTGTGAGTTTTTTCTAAACTCGCTCAACTAATTAGGATTCACCTAGAGCAAGCGCTAAAGCGGTCTAACTAACCTAAGCACCTCACAAAGCACCTACGCTAATCACCGAGTGATTCTATTAAGCACTTGGGTGTATGAGCAGTTCGAGATGTCTATACTATGCCTTGGTATGTTGCTTGGGCTCCCACACCTTCAAATGGCTGGTTGGGGGGAGGGTATTTATAACCTCCCCCACACTTCTAGTAGTTGGACAAAAAGCAACAACTTTCTATTGATGGGCACATCGGACAGTCTGGTGCACACCGGACACGCACTGTTCATTGTTCGGTGCCCTGCCACTTTAGCTGACCATTGGAGTCTGGAACAGTCGGTTGTTGGATCCGACCATTGCCAGACTGTTCAGTGCACACCAGACAGTCCGATGCTACAGCCCGAGGGTGCCTGTCTGCGGGCCCCTTTGCGCAGACTATCCGGGTGTCCCACCGGATAGTCCGGTGCACATCGGACAGTCTAGTGCACACCAAATAGGGTACTATTCACTGTCCGGTGCACCACCAGGGCGCTGGCTGACTACCCACTTCATGGATTTCTTCGCTGATTCTTTGGGCTTCTTTTGTTCTTGAGTCTTGGACTTCTAAGCTCTTTATATGTCTTCTTTTGAGGTGTTGCATTCTCAGTGCCTTAGTCTAATCCTCTTCGGATCCTGTGAACTATAAACATAAACACTAGCAAACACATTAGTCCATAGGTTATGTTGATCATCAAACACCAAAACCTTTTGGACCAAATGGCCCGGGGTCCATTTTCCTTACAATATCTCCCTTTTTGGTGATTGATGACAACACAACTAAAGGAAGCAAATATAACAAACATTTGAATGAAAATATGCAATCTACTTGCTAGGATGCATCAGTGTCCCCTCAAAGTGAGATTATGGACTTAAGCCTCCCCCTAACTCCATAATTCACTTGCTTCCTATTTTAGACTAAAAGACCAAAACCACTCGCAAGATCAAAATTTAAATTTGGTGGTGTTTGGTGTTTGATATCTTTTTCATTGCTTTGGTCCCTAAAACTTCTCCCCTTTGGCATCAACCACCAAAAAGGAAGACACTAAAAGCATGTAGGAAGCAAACAAGACTTGCCCTCTTAAAGGATTTATTAAATTAAGCACTAAAAAGATTACTCTTTCTAGATGAGTGTTCTCCTTTTGGAAGAAATTTATCCCCCTTTTGAGACGAAGAAATACTCACCCTGACATAGATCTTCTACTTAGGAAAAAGCATGTGAGTAATAGAGGAACAAGACATGATTTGATTAGATTAACTTCCCTTATGCATAGGTAACAGAATAGGATTTAACAGTATATGCATTTATAGCAACATGGTAATTATAGGATACCAATTGAAGTAAAATATAATCTAATCATGTATTGGAGAAGACATGTAGATGATACCAAATGAAGTCTCAAAGATACCAATTGAAGGCCAAATGAAGGCCAATTGTAGACTTGTGAGACATAGGAATACTTGTAGATTTGCATTGGAAGCTTATTGTCTATCTCTGGGGACTCCATTTTCCTTCAATGAGATTACTACATATAATAGACTTGAAAACAGGTATTAGGCTTAAAGACTTAGATTATAGAGTAACATCCCCCTGAAAGGGTGCATACAAGTTTTTAATACTTGTAGGAGACATGCACTTTGATTTGATGTTAAGAGGGGCAAAATATTTATAATCCGAGCTTTGGCACATATAAGTTAAATGATACCAGTTGAAGCATAATTGAAGTATTATACCACTTGTAGTATTTGTCATATGGAAATACCAATTGATGTATCATTTTCTTAGGAATTTTAGATAAGCTATGTGACGTGCTTAATTAATCATTTTAAACCATGTAGGTTTGCTCAAGAATACGAATTGAAAGTGAGCAATCCTACCATATGATTTACCTAGTATACATGCATTTTTAAACAAAAGTAAATACCAATCGTAGCACTAGGTATGAAAGGTAAAAACTAGATGCAAGAAAATAGATACGCATATCTAAAACAGGAAATACAATAAGTCTAGTTACCTTAGTCGTGGATGGGGAATTTGGGTCCAAAGTATACACTAACCCACTTGGCAATAGACTTGATCTAGTATGATGCATCCCATGATATACATCCCAAATTTGCCAAGTCTCCAAATTCCTTGAGGGTCCTTTGGACTCCTCACTTCCCTCTCGAGATCCAAACCTTCTTGGTGCTTTTCATGGTTGAAATAATTTCCTTTGGCACCCAGATGCATTTGGCCCCCTTTCCTTTGTTGGCTTGCTTGTTGGCATTGATTGCTACACCTTTCCATTATTTTTCTTTTTGATCAAGTATGGTGTAGCAGCCTTTTTATCCACCTTGTTGATGTAGGTGTTGGAGATTTGGCTTGTTGGCTTCTTCTTGAGCTTTTGCTTTTGCTTATCCCTAGTCTTTGCCTTGCATTGGTAAGACTTGTGTCCTTCCTTGTGACATAGCCTACAAATCATAGTTTCTCCCTCCATAGGCTTGTTCACTCCCACAGTGGTGTTATCCTAAGGAGGATAGATTTGTTTGGCTTTGCCTTTCTTGTCATACAAAGTCTTGTCAAGGCGAGCCACTTCTTGCCTTAATTGTTCATTCTCCTTTGCAACCTCATTTGAACATGTTTCTACAACAATATTCTTAACAAGAACTCTTGCCATAAGGCACTTGTGTGATGACCATGATGAGCGTGATGAGGACCGGTGGCTACGCGTCCTTGGAGGTTCATCTTCGCTTGAAGAGTCATCCCAAGTTTTGACACTTGTAAGTGCCTTGCCTTTCATCCTCCCTTTTGTGGGTTCGGCCATATTTGGACAGTTGTCCCTGAAGTGGCCCTTCTCCCTGCATGCGAAGCATCCTCTCTTTCTTTGCTTTTTCCTATCAATGTTAAAGAGAAGATCTTCGAACTGCAGAGGCACACCCATTAGATTAATCTTGCAGATCATCCTCATTACCTTTTCGACACGTCGGATTGTTTCTTCGTCTTCAGAGGATGATGTTGATGGCTGATTATCTTCATCATCATCACTTTCTTCTTCCTCTTCTTCACTCGAGGAGCTTAGAGCGGGAGACTTCTTTTTGCCCTTCCTTTCATCACATGCAAAAGCATATGGCCTTGAGGAAGTTGTCTCCTCTTGTCGACCCATTTTTTGCGACATCTTAAATGCCGCAATTTTTCCGATCACAATGGTCGGGGTCATTGTACTCAGGTCCTCCATGCTGTGAAGAATAGTGATGATGCTCCCATATCTTTGTTGTGGTAGTAGGGAGATAATCTTCCTCACAATGTCTGCATCACCTAGCTTATTAATGCCAATAGAATTGAGCTCATTGATGATTAGATTTAAATGAGAATACATATCTCTAAAAAGCTCATTATCCTTCATGGCAGAAGAATTATACTCATTTAAGACTAGGCAATGTTTTTGCTCACAGACATTAGATGTGCCGTCATGGAGCTCATGTAGTTTTAGGAAAATCTCATTAGCATTTTTTAAAGTAAAAACTTGATTAAAAATGTCCATGCTAAGAGATTCATACAAGCAATTTTTGGCTCTAGCATTTAAATGAATTTCTTTTTCCTCACTCGTGGTGGGTTTCTCGGGATTCTTAGGTGTCATCCCATCACAAGTGACTCTCCAAACACCTAGATCAATGACCTCTAGGTAACAAGCCATTCTAGCAATATAATATCGGAAGTTAGTGCCATCGAAGTGTGGTGGCCTATGGGTATCCATTCCCTTTCTCTAAAAAGCATCGGCTCTTTTAGCGGTGAAGCTAAAGCGTTTCAAATGAGCCAAACCAGAATTTGATACCAATTGTAGGAAATGGGTGACACCTAAGAGGGGTGAATTAGGACTTCTAAAACTTTCTCTAAATTAGGCCACAAATAAACCCCTAGAGCAAAACCTATGCAAATAAACAATCTAGAATCTGCAAACTAGGTTTTGTCTAAGTGCTGCTATCTCTACCGCAAAGTCTAAGTTTCAATCCTAAACAATCTAAGTATAAAGACAAGATTGAAACTTAAATGCTTAATATAAATGCGGAAGCTAAAGAGCAAGGTAGAGATGCAACTCTCGTGGATGACGCCGGTATTTTTACCGAGGTATCCAGAACCATGCAAGGTCCCGATTAATCCTTGTTGGTGCCTCTACGCAAAGGGTAGCCCATGCAAGGGCCAAGCACCACGGTCAAAAACGCCGCAGGCCTTGTTCCCTCCGGTACACGGTGGCGGTCATGACACAAACGCAGTTGTCACGGTCTCGCAAGACTCTCGCCCCACTCGGTACAATTACAACGGCTCGCGCAAGAGCTAAGGGGTTGTGAGGTTTTTATAAACTCACTCAACTAACTAGGATTCACCTAGAGCAAGCGCTAAAGCGGTCTAACTAACCTAAGCACTTCGCAAAGCACCTACGCTAATCACCGAGTGATTCTATTAAGCACTTGGGTGTATGAGCACTTGGAAATGTCTATACTATGCCTTGGTATGTTGCTTGGGCTCCCACACCTTCAAATGGCCGGTTGGGGTATTTATAGGCTCCCCCAGCACTTCTAGCCGTTGGACAGAAAGCAGCAGCTTTCTGTCGACGGGCGCACCGGATAGTCTGGTGCACACCGGACAGTCCAGTGCTACAGCCCGAGGGTGCCTGTCTGCGGGCCCCTCTGTGCAGACTGTCCGAGTGTCTCACCGGACAGTCCGGTGCACACCGGACAGGGTACTGTTCACTGTTTGGTGCGCCACCAGGGCGCTGGATGATTGCCCACTTCATGGATTTCTTTGCTGATTCTTTGGGCTTCTTTTGTTCTTGAGTCTTGGACTTCTAAGATCTTTTTATGTCTTCTTTTGACGTGTTACATCCTCAGTGCCTCAGTCCAATCCTCTTCGCATCCTATGAACTATAAACATAAACACTAGCAAACACATTAGTCCACAGGTTATGTTGATCATCAAACACCAAAATATTTTGAGCCAAATGGCTCTTGGTCCATTTTCCTTACAAAGAGGTGTGAACTTCAATCAAATATGCTTTGAAATAGTGGACAAGTTTCCACGAAATAATGAGCAGTGCATAAGCCAACTTCATAATGTGAAAGTATCGAACCTTGGACTCGGTCAACACTTCACTGATGAAATAAACTAGAAAATGTATGGGATGAGTATTGTCTTCCACTTTTTCAAGCACCAGAGCTATATGAAAGGGAAATGTGCCCTTGGGCCATTTCCAAAGTGTTTTGGTGATTAAGTGTCCAACACATTTTCTCTAAGTGCTAAATTGTGCCAAAGAGTGAAGAAATGCAAATTATATTGCAAGGTACGTTTCTAGACTTAGTACATTGATTTGCGTGCTAATGTATTGTGTCTAAGTGTTAGAAACAGGAGAAATTGGTTTGGAATAGAGTTAGCTGTGTATAGCCAAATGCAGCTCGATCTGGGTGCACCGGATAGTGTCCGGTGCGCTAGGTCAGCCTCCGGTGAATAGGCCACTCTCGGGAACTGATGACGGTGTACGGCTATAATTCATCGGACTGTCCGGTGGTGCACCGGACTGTCCGGTGAGCCACCTGCAGTGAAGTCATTGCTCTCGGGAATCATTCAACGACGTACGGCTATAATTCACCGGACCGTCCGGTGAGGCACCGGACTGTCCGGTGAGCCAACGGTCGACTACGCCAACGGTCGGCCGCGCAATCCGCGCGTGACGCGTGGGCGCGCCAACGGTCGGTAGGGGGGCACCGGACTGTCTGGTTTGCACCGGACAGTGTCCGGTGTGCCAACCGTAGCAAATCTGCAATGGTCGGATGCGCCAGGAAAGGAAGGATATCACGCATCGGACAGCTACAGGGACTGTCCGGTGGCACACCGGACTGTCCGGTGCGCCACCCGACAGAAGGCAAGATTAGCCTTCCAAAGTTGCCTCCAACGGCTCCTAGCTGCCTTGGGGCTATAAAAGGGACCCCTAGGCGCATGGAGGAGTCACCCAAGCATTCTTTGATCATTCTTAAACATCCATACTCCACTCTCGCACATTTGATTCTTTGTGCTAGCAATTTGAGCTCCTCTTGAGTTGAGAACTCCGTGTGTTGAACTTAGAGCTCAAGTTGTGAGTTATGTGCGTGATTGTACTCTCGTTTTGAGTCTTGTGTGCGTTGCTCTCCCCTCCCTTACTTCCGTGCTTTTTGTGATCATCAATTGTAAGGGCGAGAGGCTCCAAGTTGTGGAGATTCCTCGCGAACGGGAGAAAATATAAGAAAGGAAAACACCATGGTATTCAAGTTGATCATTGGATCACTTGAAAGGGGTTGAGTGCAACCCTCGTCCATTGGGACGCCACAACGTGGAGTAGGCAAGTAATACACTTGGCCGAACCACGGGATAAATCACCGTGTCTTGTGTGTTGTCTTTCTTTGTGACCATTGTGTTTCACAAGAACTCGCTCCTTAGCCACTTGGTTCTATTGCACTAACACTTAACCATGTTTTGTGGCTACAAGTATTTGATTTTTATAGGATCACCTATTCACCCCCCCTCTAGGTGCTCTCAATTGGTATCAGAGTCGTTCTCTTCACGAAAGGGACTAATCGCCCGAAGAGATGGATCCTAAGGGAAAGGAGATGGTGGTCAATGATAAGGAGAAGGAGTCCATCTTCAACGAGCCGAGGGATGACAAGCCCACTGACTCTGGCTCAAGTCATAAGAAGAAGGACGGGAAGAAGAAGAGGCGCATAAAGAAGATCGTCTACTACGACAGCGACGAGTCTTCTTCTTCCCAAAGAGACGACGACTACGACGAGAAAAAGAAACCGGTTAACTCAAACTTTTCTTTTGATTATTCTCGTATTCCGTATAATTCCAATGCTCATTTGCTTTCCATTCCTCTTAGTAAACCTCCACACTTTGATGGAGAAGACTATGCCTTTTGGAGTCACAAAATGCGTAGTCACCTTTTCTCTCTCCATCCTAGTATTTGGGAGATAGTTGAGATTGGAATGCAATTTGATAGTATGGATAACCCTGTATTCATTAACGAACAAATCCATAAAAATGCACAAGCTACCACTGTTTTGTTAGCATCATTGTGCAGGGATGAATACAACAAGGTGAGCGGCTTGGACAACGCCAAGCAAATATGGGACACCCTCAAGATCTCGCATGAGGGGAATGACGACACCATAATCACCAAAATGGAGTTGGTGGAAGGCGAGCTGGGAAGGTTTGCGATGATCAGGGGGGAGGAGCCGACGCAAACTTACAACAGGCTCAAGACCCTGGTCAACAAGACTAGGAGCTATGGAAGCACGAGATGGACGGACCACGACGTCGTCTGACTTATGCTCAGGTCTTTTACTGTCCTTGATCCTCATCTTGTGAACTCAATCCGTGAGAATCCTAGGTACACAAAGATGACGCTCGAGGAAATACTCGGAAAGTTTGTGAGCGGGCGTATGATGATCAAGGAAGCAAGATACGTTGATGATGCATTGAATGGCCCAATGCCCATCTATGAGCCCCAACCCATTGCACTCAAGGCAACAAGTAGCAGCAGGGAGGCGCTACCTAGCAAGGTGGCACAAGTTGAAGCTGCCAGGCTGAATGAAGATGAAATGGCCCTCATCATCAAGCGCTTCAAGACGGTGCTAAGAGGACGAAAGGAGCATCGCAACAAGAGCAAAGCAAAGGGAAAGCGCTCCTGTTTTAAATGTGGTAAGACTGGTCATTTCATAGCAAATTGTCCTGATAACTCTAGTGACCAGGAACAAGGAAAGGGCAGGAAGAAAGAGAAGAAAAAGAGCTATAGGAAGGCAAAGGGCGAGGCACATATTGGAAAGGAATGGGACTCGGACTGCTCGTCTTCTGATTCCGACGATGAAGGACTCGCTGCCTCAGCCTTCAACAAGTCCTCTCTCTTCCCCAACGAACGCCACACCTGTCTCATGGCAAAGGAGAAAAAGGTAAGCATTCAAGAAACTCCTAAGTATACTACTTCAAGCGATGATGAATCTAGTGATGATGAAGTAGATTATACTAATTTATTTAAGGGGTTAGATAGAGCAAAGGTAGATAAAATTAATGAATTAATTGATGCCTTAAATGAAAAGGATAGACTTTTAGAGAAGCATGAAGACATTTTGTATGAATATTTGTTAGTGTACAAAAATCTCTTGCTTTAGAAACTAAAAGGAATGAAATTCTATCTTCTGAAATATCTGCTTGTCATGAGTCTATTTCTAGCTTAAAGAGTGTTAATGATGAATTAAATGCCAAGCTAGAAGTAGCTAATAAATCTAGTTCATGTGTAGAACATGTTGTTATCTGCAATAGATGCAAGGATTTTGATGTTAATGCTTGTAATAAACATCTCATTGCTATTACAAAATTAAATGATGAAGTAGCAAGTCTTAATGCTCAACTTAAGACTTGCAAAAGTGACTTTGATAAGTTAAAATTTGCTAGGGATGCCTACACGATTGGTAGACACCCCTCAATTAAGGATGGGCTTGGCTTTCGCAAGGAAGCCAAGAACTTAACAGCCAAAGGGCTCCCATTCCCAACAAGGAGAAAGGGAAGGCCCCTATGGCTAGTAGCATTCAAAGGAATCATGCATTCATTTATGATAGAAAATTTTCTAGGAATGCTCATTATAACAGGAGTTATGATGCTTATGATTCACATGCTATGATTGCTTCAAGTTCTACTTTTGTGCATGGTAGAAGTAGGCCTAGGAAGGGAAATGTTATTCATCACGTGCCTAGGAAAATGCATAATGAATCTGCTACTGTTTTCCATGCTTGCAACACTGCATTTGTACTTTCATATAGAAATAAGAAAGTGGTTGCCAAGAAGTTGGGGGCCAAATGCAAGGGAGACAAGACTTGCATTTGGGTCCCAAAGGCTATTGTTACTAACGTCGTAGGACCCAACAAGAGTTGGGTACCTAAAACCCAAGCCTAATTTGCCTTGCAGGTTTATGCATCTGGGGGCTCAAGCTGGATTATCGACAGCGGATGCACAAACCACATGACGGGGGAGAAGAAGATGTTCTCCTCCTACGTCAAGAACAATGGTCCCCAAGATTCGATCATCTTTGGAGATAGGAATCAAGGCAAGGTTAAAGGACTAGGGAAGATAGCTATTTCATCCGAGCATTCCATTTCAAATGTGTTCTTAGTTGAATCACTCGGGTACAATTTATTGTCCGTTAGTCAACTATGTAATATGGGCTACAATTGTTTATTTACCAATGTAGATGTGCTTGTCTTTAGAAGGAGTGATGGTTCACTAGCTTTTAAGGGTGTACTAGACGACAAACTCTACTTAGTTGATTTTTCGGAAGAGGAGGTCGATCTAGATGCATGCTTAATTGCTAAGACTAGCATGGGCTGGCTGTGGCATCGCCGTCTAGCACATGTTGGGATGAAGAACCTTCACAAACTTTTAAAGGGAGAACATGTGTTAGGTCTAACAAATGTATTTTTCGAAAAAGATAGACCTTGTGCAGCTTGTCAAGCAGGTAAACAAGTGGGAAGTACTCATCACAGCAAGAATGTGATGACCACATCAAGACCTCTCGAGCTACTTCATATGGACCTCTTCGGACCCGTCGCCTACCTCAGCATCAAGGGAAGTAAGTATGGTCTTGTTGTTGTTGATGATTTTTCCCGCTTCACTTGGGTATTCTTTTTGCATTATAAAACAGAAACCCAAGGGACCCTAAAGCGCTTTCTAAGGAGAGTTCAAAACGAATTTGAGCTCAAGGTGAAGAAGATAAGAAGCGACAATGGGTCCGAGTTCAAGAACTTACAAGTGGAGGAGTACCTTGAGGAGGAAGGAATCAAGCATGAGTTCTCTGCTCCCTACACACCACAGCAAAACAGTGTGGTAGAGAGGAAGAACAGGACGCTCATAGACATGGCGAGGACGATGCTTGGAGAATTCAAGACGCCTGAGCGGTTTTGGTCGGAAGCTGTGAACACAGCTTGCCACGCCATAAACCTGGTCTACCTTCATCGCCTCCTCAAGAAGACCTCATATGAACTTCTAATCGGTAACAAACCCAACGTGTCATACTTTCATGTATTTGGGAGTAAATGTTATATTCTAGTAAAGAAAGGTAGAAGTTCTAAATTTGCTCCTAAAGTTGTAGAAGGGTTTTTGCTAGGTTATGACTCAAATACAAAGGCGTATAGAGTCTTCAACAAATCACCGGGTTTGGTTGAAGTCTCTAGCGACGTTGTATTTGATGAAACTAATGGCTCTCCAAGAGAGCAAGTTGATCTTAAGGATGTAGATGAAGATGATGTTCCAACGGACGCAATTCGCACCATGGCGATTGGAGATGTGCGACCACAGGAACACCAAGAGCAAGATCAACCTTCTTCCTCAATGATGATGCATCCCTCGACTCAAGATGATGAACATGTTCCTTAAGAGGAGGCGTGTGATCAAGGGGGAGCACAAGATGACCAAGTTGTGGAGGAAGAAGCTCCACGGGCCCCTCCAATTCAAGTCCGAGCGAAGATTCAAAGGAATCATCCCGTCGACCAGATTTTGGGTGATATAAGCAAGGGAGTAACAACTCGCTCATGTCTAGCTAATTTTTGTGAGCATTACTTGTTTGTCTATTCTATTGAGCCTTTCAGGGTAGAAGAGGCCTTGCTAGATCTGGACTGGGTGTTGGCCATGCAGGAAGAGCTCAACAACTTCAAGCGAAATGAAGTTTGGACCCTGGTGCCACGTACCAAGCAAAACGTTGTGGGAACCAAGTGGGTGTTCCGCAACAAACAGGACGAGCACGGGGTGGTGACAAGGAACAAGGCTCGACTTGTGGCAAAAGGTTATGCCCAAGTCGCAGGTTTGGACTTTGAGGAGACTTTTGCTCCTGTGGCTAGGCTAGAGTCTATTCGCATTTTGTTAGCCTATGCCGCTCACCATTCTTTCAGGTTGTTCCAAATGGATGTGAAGAGCGCTTTCCTCAATGGGCCAATAAGGAGGAGGTGTACGTGGAGCAACCCCCTGGCTTTGAGGATGAACGGTACCCCGACCATGTGTGTAAGCTCTCTAAGGTGCTCTATGGACTTAAGCAAGCCCTAAGAGCATGGTATGAATGCCTTAGAGATTTCCTTATTGCTAATGCTTTCAAGGTTGGGAAAGCCGATCCAACTCTTTTCACTAAGACTTGTGATGGTGACTTATTTGTGTGCCAAATTTATGTCGATGACATAATATTTGGTTCAACTAACCAAAAGTCTTGTGAGGAGTTTAGCAGGGTGATGACGCAGAAATTTGAGATGTCGATGATGGGCGAGTTGAACTACTTCCTTGGGTTCCAAGTGAAGCAACTCAAGGAAGGCACTTTCATCTCCCAAACGAAGTACACGCAAGACTTGCTCAAGCGGTTTGGGATGAAGGACGCCAAGCCCGCAAAGACACCATTGGGAACTGACGGACATGTCGACCTCAACAAAGGAGGTAAGTCCGTTGATCAAAAGGCATACCGGTCTATGATAGGTTCCTTGCTTTACTTATGTGCTAGTAGACCGGATATTATGCTTAGCGTTTGCATGTGTGCTAGATATCAATCCGACCCAAGGGAGTGTCACCTTGTGGCCGTTAAGCGGATTCTTAGATATTTAGTTGCTACGCCTTGCTTCGGGATCTGGTATCCAAAGGGGTCTACCTTTGACTTGATTGGATATTCAGACTCCGATTATGCCGGGTGCAAGGTTGATAGGAAGAGTACATCAGGGACGTGCCAATTCCTAGGAAGGTCCCTGGTGTCTTGGAGTTCAAAGAAACAAACTTCTGTTGCCCTATCCACCGCTGAGGCCGAGTATGTTGCCGCAGGACAGTGTTGCACGCAACTACTTTGGATGAGGCAAACCCTACAGGACTTTGTCTACAATCTGAGCAAAGTCCCACTCCTATGTGACAATGAGAGTGCAATCCGCATGGCGGATAATCCTATTGAACACAGCCGCACTAAGCACATAGACATCCGGCATCACTTTTTGAGAGATCACCAGCAAAAGGGAGATATCAAAGTGTTCTATATTAGCACCGAGAACCAGCTAGCTGATATCTTTACCAAGCCTTTAGATAAGAAAACCTTTTGCAGGATGCGTAGTGAGCTAAATGTCTTAGATTCGCGTAACTTGGATTGATCTATAGCATACATGTGTTTTATGCCTTTGATCTTGTTCATTTGTGCATTCAATCTATTTTTGTTCATTTGTGGTGCTCAAGGTGTAAACATGATCCCCGGACCTCACAAGTCCAAGTGCATGTGATGCACTTTTTTAGGGGGAGGCATGCTACAACTTGACACTTTGAGAATAACCTTTGTGTTTGAGTTCTTGATTTAGTCTCAAAAGTGGATTGAAAGGGAAAGGTGAACTTGGACCATGCAAAGACTTCCACTGCACTCCGGTAATAACTCCAAGTTCATATCTATGCTCTTATTGCCTTTTTGCTCGTAATTGACAATTTTGGTGAGGCAATGGGGTTAAAGGGCCAAGATTGATCCTGTTTTGGTGCTTAATGCCAAAGGGGGAGAAATTAAAGGCCAAAGCAAATGGATCAGCTACCACTTGAGAAATTTGAAAATAGTAGAGTTAGCATTTTTTATTTGTCAAAATTCTCTTATGTGCAAAATTTGGCCTCTTGTTGGGAGAATGTAGGATTATGGGAAAAGGGGGAGTTTTTGGCTCTTGATCAATTTTTCTCTTGGAATACCTCTCTTTATGCCTAAACAAGTGTGTTTGACCTAGAGATAGGAAAATGAGTTTGATTTCAAAAACAAAACCAAGTGGTGGCAAAGAATGATCCAAATATGCCAAATTTGAATCAAAAACAATTATTGTTCTCAATTGCATCGATACTGCACTTCTTTTAGTTGCTTTTTGATGTGTTGGCATAAATCACCAAAAAGGGGGAGATTGAAAGGGAAATGTGCCCTTGGGACATTTCCAAAGTGTTTTGGTGATTAAGTGTCCAACACATTTTCTCTAAGTGCTAATTTGTGCCAAAGAGTGAAGAAATGCAAATCATATTGCAAGGTACGTTTCTAGACTTAGTACATTGATTTGAGTACTAATGTATTGTGTCTAAGTGTTAGAAACAGGAGAAATTGGTTTGGAATGGAGTTGGCTGTGTACAGCCGAATGCAGCTCGGTCTGGGTGCACCGGACAGTGTCCGGTGCGCCAGGCCAGCCTCCGGTGAATAGGCCACTCTCGGAAACTGACGGCAGTGTACGGCTATAATTCACCGGACTGTCCGGTGGTGCACCGGACTGTCCGGTGAGCCGTCTGCGGCGAAGTCGTCGCTCTCGGGAATCATTCAACAACGTACGACTATAATTCACCGGACCATCCGGTGAGGCACCGGGCTGTCCGGTGAGCCAACAGTCGACTGCGCCAACGGTTGGCCGCGCAATCCGCGCGCGACGCGTGGGCGCGCCAACGGTCGGCAGGGGGCACCGGACTGTCCGGTGTGCACCGGACAGTGTCCGGTGTGCCAATTGCCACAAATCTGCAACGGTCGGATGCGCCAAGAAAGGAAGGAGATCGCGCACCGGACAGCTACAGGGACTGTCCGGTGGCGCACCGGACTGTCCAGTGCGCCACCCGACAGAAGGCAAGATTAGCCTTCCAAAGTTGCCTCCAACGGCTCCTAGCTGCCTTGGGGCTATAAAAGGGACCCCTAGGCGCATGGAGGAGTCACTCAAGCATTCTTTGATCATTCCTAAACATCCAGACTCCACTCTCGCGCATTTGATTCTTTGTGCTGGCAATTTGAGCTCCTCTTGAGTTGAGAACTCCGTGTGTTGAACTTAGAGCTCAAGTTGTGACTTGTGTGCGTGATTGTACTCTCATTTTGAGTCTTGTGTGCGTTGCTCTCCCCTCCCTTACTTCCGTGCTTTTTGTGATCATCAATTGTAAGGGCGAGAGGCTCCAAGTTGTGGAGATTCCTCGCGAACGGGAGAAAATATAAGAAAGGAAAACACCGTGGTATTCAAGTTGATCATTGGATCACTTGAAAGGGGTTGAGTGCAACCCTCGTCCATTGGGACGCCACATCTTGGAATAGGCAAGTATTACACTTGGCCGAACCATGGGATAAATCACCATGTCTTGTGTGTTGTCTTTCTTTGTGACCATTGTGTTTCACAAGAACTCGCTCCTTAGCCACTTGGTTCTATTGCACTAACACTTAACCAAGTTTTGTGGCTACAAGTATTTGATTATTACAGGATCACCTATTCACCCCCCTCTAGGTGCTCTCACTATAGTAACCACATATGCACGCAATCCGAAGAAGAATACACAAGGAGAGGTTTGAAGGCTGAGCGCTTCAAAGATAGCGATGGCACGTGATTTCTCTTCACTCATGCATGCATGGACATTGTTCACCTATCTATAGGGTTAAGACACTATACACCTTCACATAAAATTACATAAATGTCATGATTCCTATGTACAAAATCTATAGGGTTCATTCTCGTCAATTCTCTTGAAAACGTGTCATGTATGTCTCTTTAGAATTCATTTGTCTTTCCCTCATCCAAGTATGTCCGAACCTTTATTCGATCATTACTTCTATTGTCTGGATATGGCATCATGTCAATGTTATGCCTCATTCATAAGAACTAAAATGTTCTTTCTCTCTTGGCTTATCGAAGCGAGAAGCCAAAAGTCTCCTTGGCCCCTGATACACATTGAAAACGGTAGTATTTGTTATTTGAGGGCCTTCAAAAAAGTCTTCTTCCCAATCATTACCATATGTTAGATACCGCTTGAAGATTAATTTTTTCACGGACGTAGATTTGGTATTTGATAAGGTTTGGGCTTGCTTTTAGTTGTTCAAATTCTCCCTCTTTGGAATCAAACACCAAAAGGAAGACATTGAAGTACTAGAAGGGTCAAATTTTGTGGTCATAAAAATTTGCCATTAAAACTTGAATTTTGTATTTTTAAGTAAAAAGGGTCTCAAAAGAATTCTACATTTATATTATATACTATACCCCTCCTATATGCATGAGTATGAAGAAAAGTATATTCTAATGATATCAACTAAAAAAATCTTATGCATATTAGATTAAAAAACAAAAGTAACCATTGTATATATAAAAAATAGAGAAAACGTGTAAAAGATGCTAAATGATCTTGATATGGTATTGATGATACTAAATGAACTTGATACTTGTATATATGAATCCAATCACTACATTTTGTTAAAGTTGAACTACATTGATTTTCTTCAAGGATGCCATTTTTCTTTAATGAGACTACTATGCATATGATAAACTTGCAAAAGTGTTAGACTCAAAGATACCAATTTACATAGTAACCTCCCCTAAAATGCACATATAGGTTTTGAATACTATTAAGAGGCATCCACGTATAAAAAAATAAATGGAATGGCATTCAAAATAGAAGTGTAAAAAACTAAATTTTCAATGAGGCTCTTTGAGTTGCAAAGTAGCCGTTGCCGATGTTTGGTTCAGAAAAAGCCATTATAGATATCTCCCACTTGTACACATTTGGCATGACTCCACTCCTCCTTAGATCAGCTCTGCTCCAGAACTCTAGATTGGAGCTACCCTGCTCTAGAGTTTTGACTGTGTTTGGCTCAAAAGATGCACCATACTTAAAAAATGTGAATTTTGTGGGTGCAATGACCCTCCTACCCTTTGGTTATTTTGGCTGATTATTTTATTGAGAATAATGATATTTATGCAACTATTTTTTGCTATGAACTTGAATATTCAACAATATAATAAAGATAAAATACTATTAAAGTGACTACATCTAGTTACAATCGTAGTTGAAGTGATCCGTAGTTGAAGCTCCACCTGCACACACCATTTCGTTCAAACATAAAAAGGACACATTTGCAAAGCAGTTGACCACAACTTCACAGGAAAAGCAACCATCACCGTTTCCCCAATCCCATCTGCTTGAAGTAATGCAGAATCCGCGTCTAGAAAATTTAAGCAAATGTTCATATATATAGGGCAGGTATAATAGGAGCCCTGGGCTTCGGATGGTAAAGGGAGCCTGGGTCGGTGAAGGGGTTAGGGAAGTGTATAGGACAGCAAGATCCACGTGCGTGCGGGTTGGACCGGACCGTGATAGGGTACATGCAGGACGGACAGCGCAGTGAAGCGCGTTATGGGTCAAACGTTGGTCAGAATGGCAAGGACGTAAACAAATGGTAGTGGGCGGAGTTGAAGGGATTAGATTCTGCGTGCAGACGTGGATTAAGGTAATCATGGTCGCGGAATTTATGGATCTTGCATGGAGCATGAAGGCGTAAGGGATAGAGAAAAATATGGCATAAGATGTTAACAGATAGGCCATAAGACATAGACGTTGTAAAATTTTGCATATTATGGTATATACCATTTGGTATAATACATTGAGTCAAGATGCGTAAATAGTGGTTGAGAGATATTTGGATGCTGGGTTACTTGGTCCATTATCGGTAACAGTTCGAAAAAAGTGGAATACCCTGTAAAGGGTGATGCGGTTACACGTTTAGTATAGCATCCATCATTGTCTTCATACGAAAAAACATAGGGCTTCAGTCTGCATCAATCATTGAGGGTGGAGATGGCCGACTCTAGACCATCACCGATGATGGCAGGAGATGGAGTTGTAATTCGTCGAGACACCAAGGCAGCTGTTGATGGTAACTTGATGGATACACCACCACCTATTCTGATGGGGCCTGGAATCAACAAGATAAGCAATGGGGAGGAAGGAGAACATCAGATTCGACCTCCACTGTCCAATATTAGCTCCCAGGAGATGGATACACCTCAAGTAATACATTCACATGTAAGTTCAATTGTTGTATTTGATAGTTGTGTGAGTAGATTGTTATGAGCATAATCATTGGTACACACTACATTGTTAATGAATTGCAGCAAACAACAATTGCTCCGAGTATAGTTCCAACAATAGGGATGACTTTCAAGGATATTGATGATGCATATAAATTTTATAAAAGGTATGCATATGAAGTTGGTTTTCCCTTGAAGAAATACAGGGAGAAGACGTTCAGTAAGTGGATAAATTGTCCACGAGAAGGAAAATGTGCACCTAGGCCAAATGATACACCTAGGTTGAGGAATAAGATATCTAGACATACGCAATGTAAGGCTAGAATCAAATTAAAAAATATATTATGATGATAAAAAAATGTGGTAGCTGCAAAGATTGAATTGGTGAATTTGGAGCATAATCATGATTTCATTAGTGACGAAGCAGAGAAACAACATCTACATTGCATCAAAAGTCGTGCTGCAGAGTTCATAAATTTTGTTGATGCAATGCATGATAGTCGAGTGCCCCAGCATTGCATAGTTGATTTTATATCAGACTTGCATGATGGGCTAAAGAACGTACCGGTTACAGCACAAGATCTTAAAACCTGTAAGAATTGTTTTGAGTGTATATGAAATATATTTATGAGTAATTGATGGTAATTTTTGTTGAAAATTTTGTAGGAGGGCAGCAAGGAGACGAGAGAACTGTGCTAATGATGTAGCTAAACTTCTATCTTTCTTTACCGCATGCAAGAAACAGAATCCACAATTCTTTTGTGATTTTTAGCTAGATAAGGATGGCAAAATAGTGAGTATTTTTTGGTCACACGCAAGTATGCAGGGGGAATATACAGATTATGGTGTTGCTATAACCTTTGATACAACACACAAGACCAATCCATATGATAAGCTACTGGGCATGTTTATTGGAGCTAACAACCATCTACAATGCACTATGTTTGGCTTTGTGTTGTTGGGAGATGACCGTTGAAACATTTGAATGGGGTTTCAATGCATTCAAAACCTGTATAGGATGCGACGATGTAACACCCTGAATTTGGGGGTAGAATTTTTTCTTCTTTAATACTCACCAAATTCAGGTGTTACTCTCTTTTCTCTTCCTGTCTCGCTCCTTCTTCACAGTTTCAAAGCAGTATAACGACTGGTGTCCGTGTCGCGTGTAAACAAAACCTAAGTTGACATGGGTGTTGCATCATGCCGAAGCATATTTCTTTTGCCTGATGTTGTGCTTTATCGTGCGTCCGCCTCGCCTCGTTTCGGATTTCGATTCACGATTTGAATTCCGATCAGTGGTCGTGTGCGTTGTGGGTTTTCGTCTCGGCCTGCGACCTAGCCCAGCCCAGACCAGCCCGGCCCACGTGCTCCTGGCGCCCCTCCCTCCCACCATGTGCACCCCCTCTCCATCTCTCCCATTCTCTCATTTGATTTTCCCGCGCAGCAACTCCCTCTCCCTCTCTTCCACCTCTCTCCCTCCCACCTCGTGCCCTAGGTGATCCGGTGACGGTTATCGCCGGATTTTGGATCCCAAGGTGAGCCTCCCCCTCCCTCTCTCTCCCTCCCCCTCCCCTTTCTTCTCCCCTGCGCGGCGCCCTGCCCCTCCTCGGTGCGGCCCCCGCCTGACCTCCCGCGATGTCCCGTCCCGCCCCCGGCATGACCCTTGCCTAGCCCTCGCGCGGTGCCCCCGTCCCACCCCTGGCGTGGCCCCTACTCGCCCCCGCGCGGCGCCCTTGCCCCCTGCCTCGGCACGGCCCCGCCTGGCCCCCGGCGGAGCCCCGTCCTGCCCTCGGCGTGGCCCCCGCCTGGCCCTCGCGCGGCGCCCCCGTCCAGCCCCCGCGCGACGCCCTCGCCCCCTGCCCCGGCGCGGCCTCGCCTGGCCCGCGGCGGCGCCCCGTCCTACCACGGCGCGGCAGCCATCCCGCCCTCGCGCAGCCCCTGCCCGCCCCTCGCGCGACGCCTTCGCCCTCGCCCCCCCCCCCCCCCGCGCGGCGCCCTCGCCTGGCCCTCGGCGGCGCCCCTGCCCGCCCCGACGCAGCCCCCTGCCCGCCCCGACGTGGCCCCATCCCGCCCCTGCGTGGCGCCTCAGCCCTGCTCCGGCACGGCCTCGCGCGCCCCCGGCAAGCGCAGCGCATTTCCGCGCGCGCAGCCCCACGCGCGCAGTGATTAATTTTTGGTTTTAACTAATTTTAAATTTTTGTTTAATTAACATGCTGTGTAGCGCGCTTCGTCGCGCGACAAACTAATTTAATTTCAGTTTAATTAGTTTTGAATTTAGTTTAATTAACGTGCTGCGTCGTGCGTTTAGTCACGCGGCGAATTAGTTTAATTTCAGATTTTACTAGTGTGCTGCGTCGCGCGGCGGTTCATCTTAAATTATTTAATATGTAGCATCACGCGTCTGGTTGCGCGATGTTTCGTTTTAAATTCAGTTTAGGTGACGTATGCTGTCGTGCGCTTCGTCGCGCGATGCTTGTCATTGTTTTCTATAATTAATTCAAGTGTCTCGATGCGCGCTTCGTCGCGCGACGATATGTTTTATTTCAAGTTCAGTCTAAGTGTTGGGTCATGCGCTTCGCCGCGCGACGACTCATTTTATTCTCAGTTTAGTTCGTATGTGCTGTCGTGCGTTTCGCCGCGCAACAATTCTTTTAAATTTACCTTGGATTGTTGATAATAATTTAACATATAGCATAACTTTGTTCTATGTATACTGTGATAATCAAATTAATGTGGTTATGTTTAAGAAAATACTTTAATCCATAACTGCTTAACGTGATCGCTCTTCGACCGTAGCCTCGATCGTTGCTTTCTCTTTCTCGCTTAGTCGTAGGTGTGAGCCCTGCGCCGAGCGTCTGCTTATTTATTACATTTTACTGCATGGTGTACTGTTCTTTTTGTATTAAATTTGTGGAATGTATGTTTGAACTCGTATAGATAACGGTCAGTTGGCGGAGTCTGAAGGAGTTGTAGCTGAAGACCCTGAGCAGTAGCTGGTTGGTGAAGGCAAGTGTCTCTTGACCCATCTATGTCCTACTCATTTTATAATTCACTCCTCGCATTTACACAATTTATACCTAAGGACTGACTAGCTTTTGTTTATCTTGTCCTTGTTTACCTATTTCGGTTGGGTTATTTTGGTTTAGCTTTAGACTAGTGCTTCACATTAATCAATGAACATGATGAGATTATTTATGATATGATGTTTTCCCTTTTGATTATGATGATATACTTGTGGCATTTAAGGGGACTCAAGCTATTTCTCGAGTGCCTCTCCGTAAGGACTGGTTCATTGGATGACCGCCCGTGAAAACAGTGCAACCATGAGGGTGGAATGGGACACCCTTAGCTGAATAATTAGAGAAACTGAGGTGTAGTTCGCTTCGCCGTCGTGCCGTCAATGGGGCTCGGTGTATACGGCTCGCTCTGCCGAGGGTGGATTGCCCCTTGGGGAGGAGTGTCGTACATTTAGGAAACCTAACGAGCAACTACAGCCTCAGGTAATTTTTGTAAAGGCTACGTAGTGAGACCCTGCTTGTTCACCTCGGTAGTGTTTAAGGGTTTGATCGGCTCGAGGCAAAAGGGAATCACGGCTTGTGGGTAAAGTGCACAACCTCTACAGAGTGTTATGAAACTAATATATCAGTCGTGCTCATAGTTATGAGCGGCCAAGGGAGCTCCATTGATTAGAGATACTTTGATCAAAGATGGTTGGTTTACAGGTGGTGACAAGGATGATGGTTTGATTATGCTTATGGTACAATTTCTGTTATTCTTTCCGTTTGGAAAGGGTACTTTTGGGTTAATAACTTGGGTTAATGCTAAAACCTGGCTCTCCACTAGTAATAATAACCTGACCAACTAAAAGCAACTGCTTGACTTAACCCCACATAAAGCTAGTCCATTACAGCGAAACAGGACATCTGCTGAGTATGTTGATGTGTACTCACCCTTGCTTTTGCACACCAAACCCCCCAGGTTGTCCACATTGCAACCACTGCTCAGGAGAAGATGAAGTCGTGGAGGAGGACTTCCAGGAGTTCCAAGAGTACGATGAGTTATAGGCATGGGTTAGCAGCAAACCCCCAGTCGGCTGCCTGTGAAGGTCGTGTGTATCTACGTTTCTTTTCCACACTTTGATAATTGTTAATGACTATGTGGATGTCTCGGACATCATGATGTAATCGACTATTACTATCTTTTATGTTATTATTTGAGCACTGTGTGATGATGTCCATTTATGTAGTGCTAGCTTATCTTCCGTAGGGTCGTTAAGACCGGAGCTTTTTGTAGTGCTAGCAGGAATGCAAGTGAATGAATCCAATCCCCTTTCAAATCGGCGAGGTAATACCTTATTGAAGTAGGGCACGCTACGGCAACACAGGACTGACGGGGTGGGGGCTTGCTGTCTACTTGGCGAGCCTTCACTGCCCCCTTCTGTAACTTCCCTTCTTTCGTCCGTCCACGAGGCAGTCAAAAGAAAGAGAGAAAGGGGCGGCTATAACGCAGGAGTCGTGGTGGTTGTATGCCACAAGGTCCCTATAGACAAGGGGACAAGTGAATCATCGCTTTTGGGCGCAGGCAGCCCTCTACCATCCATCCCATTGCATTCCTCTCATAGAGTACTGTACCGTCTCAGACCAGATACATCTATGGAAAGAAAGGATTTCATAGAAAATATTCATTTTTCTCTTTTTTTGGATCCCCATGCATTCCGTTATTCCCGTAACTATGGATTGGATTGGATTGGATTGGATTGGATTGGATTGATTGATTGTCCCTACCTAACTAAATGGTAGTGGTCTAGGGAGCGCAATTGCTAGAGCACGGGAGAATGAAGAGTAATGATTTAAGCAAGAGCAGCCGGACGGACTACTATAGTCAGTCTAGTGACTACTATAGTCTTTTCTTTCTTTGTAGTTAAGTAATAATGTTTGGTATAGCAGCCTTTCCGAGCGAGTCTCTGGGATCTCCTGTAAACCCCCATGATGTGGTAAAGGGAGGATATTAGGGGAAGCAGTGAGTGGAGATTCCCCTGCGGAGAGCCGGATGAGGGGAGACCCTCACGTCCGGTTCGGAGGGCGGGGATATCCCGACCCTACTATCATTATGCCTTTGCAATGTTACTTGGTTCAACTCCATTTGTGACCTTTTCTCGTATGTGGGACTCTCTATCTTCTTGGGTAGATTCTAGATCGTCTTTCATTTTGTTAGTGAGTAGTTTTATTATTAATAAGTCAAGTCAAGAATAATAAGAGAACTGTAGGAGCTTGCCAGGACGGCTTGGTAAGCAAGCTACCTGTTATGTAGGCGCCAACTCCCAGTTCTTTCTCTTCTTTCTTTTGGCGGCATGGCCAAGCGGTAAGGCAGGGGACTGCAAATCCTTTATCCCCAGTTCAAATCTGGGTGTCGCCTGACCCACAAAATACTTTTGATTTCTTATTGTACTGATTGAACTCTACAAATTCTTGCCCTGCATAAGCAAAGGAAAAGAACTAGGCCTGTCGATACTGGATTTTTCTGAATGCCTTAAAGTCTGATGTATAGTTTCAAAAAGCAAGTCGTTTTTTCAAGACAGTGTTTTTCATGCAAGGGTAGAGTCTCAATAGAAGTAAGGACTAGGTGTTTTAGCAGCACTGGTTTATGCATAATAGCTAGGTAAGAAAGCACAGTATTCGAGGGTCAGTAACTAGAACTAATAGAAGAGATGGGATAGTGATATTTCTTGAAATAGATATATATATGGGATAGTGATATTCCTTTCACCGAGCAAGAAAGAGATGGGATAGCTGATATGAACTGTCAAAGAAAAGAAGGCACTCATCTTTAGCGTGGATATCATAGGTATAAATGAAAGAAACAACTTCCTGATTCCTGTTTCTTTAGCGTGGATAGATAAGCAAGCACCGGTCAAGTAGAAGCAGAAGCAAGGTAGGTCAAAGATAAGTCACGGATAGAAAAGAAAAGCACTGCTTTCCTGTAGAGGAAGACTCTCTTCGGGGAAGAGAGGATTTCTCGGACAACAGCGAAGGAGGGAGAAGCAGAGGAAGAACATCCGGATTGAGAGCAGGTAGGAGTTTTGCCATCATATCGGATCATCCGAACTAACCGGAGTAGGTTATGCGAACTCATCTCAGCCATCCCATCCCTTGGATCTTAAGTGTGGAAACAAAAGCTAGGCGCCACTATAGTCGCTACAAGGAGTGCAGCTGTCTGTCTTTCGAGTAAGTAAGTTGATCAGTTACTATCGGTAGGGAGGTTGGTCTTCAGTCGATAGAACTGCTATTTCCGGTACCTGCGCCTGTGATCCAATGCTCAGGGCTGCTTCCTAAGTCGACACTACTGTTTGTTTCTGGAATTGCACTTGTGTGACACCACTCTTACCTCTTTTGAACTTGTGTGAAGTCGGTACTAGACTATGTCGGGAACGGAGTGCCACTATTGCGGTTCATCAAGCTGGCACTTCTCCTGAAGCCACAAGCGAACCAGATCTAGTTAGATCCGAAATCTGGTCCCGATCCGTTCTTTTATTCTACACATTATTACTCATTGGGTATCGATTGCAGTTTGATTTGTTGGCCCTGGAGAACTGCAGTCTTCAACTGGCATTCGCACTGGAAAGTGAGAACTCTTTCTTTCCTTTTGATTGAACTCTACAATACGATTTCGGAGATTGGTACCAGATTGGAATTCATTCTCGGAACTCTCCTCTAGAGAATGGCCTGGCTAAAGAGAAAGATCTGATCTGTATTGTATCCCGGCACCGGCACGAATCGAACAAGAGTGCAGCGCGTTGATCTTATGATATGCGCCAGGAAATAGTGCCACTGGCAGCCACTAGGTGAGATCAAATCTACTTTTGGAATTGTAAATCCATTCTCCCGAGGCAAAATCGGGTGATGAAGAGGTGGTCCAGGCCCAGGAACGGAGGAATGCTACACGAACAGAAGTTTGCACTTTCTTAGGAATGGCTCCCAAGCTTGCCATACGATTCACAACTTTCGCCCAACTCTAGAAATAATATTGAATTTAATAAAGCTACTTCCTAGCTTTGGGTCAAGGTAACCCACACAGGTAGTTGTAGAAGCACGGGGTGGGTCATCATTAGGCCTATATCCTCTGGCACATGCTTTAGGGCTCCCGCGGGTCCATCCTCTGCAAAGTAAACAGCATCTCGATTCCCCGAATTAAAGAGTGACTGGTTCCCAGCTTGGGAAGAGGTCCAGAATTAGTACTAGAGATGTTGGCAGGGGAAGCCCATATCCATCCCTCGCCTCGAAAAGGGCTTAAGAGCTCCATACCTTTTGGGTATAGATCAAACAAAATAGGGGTATGGGCCATGGGTCGACTCGGGTAAGCGATTGGGACATCCCTCGAAAGAGGCGAACTGCTCTCGTTTCCATATCCGCTTAGCAGTTGCGTGTTGTTGCGCGGGATCATATGCGGGGAAGGGTCCGGTCCGAATAAGACGATGGCAGCTCCAGAACATAAAAAACAAGGCTTTTCCAGGGGCCTCTCCTTGGGGAGCACGGCATCAACTCCCTGGTGGCATTTCATTTGATTAAATATTAAATAAATAAATAAGTGTGTGTTGTCCACTGCCTCCAATTCCTTAAGAGTAAGAGCCAGGGTTCATTGGATCTCGCTACACCCCTTCTCTTTGTTTAGGCATTCCGCGCCATCTACCGCTATGAATGGCACCTTTGTCCCTAGATTTCTATCACAGTTCTGTATATCCGGTTCGGGATGGAAAGGCAAGGATGGCACCCTAATCCCAAACTATCCCTCGAAAGATTGGATCTTTTCGGTCTGTTTATAGTTTCAATGCCATCTTCCTATTGGTATTTCGATTGAGCTGAGCTATTAAGGTGCGGTTGACGGCACAAGTGCCCCTCCACAGCCGCTTTCTTTAGGAGAATGGGACAACTCCGTACCGCCCCGCGCCCCTTCCCCTTTCAAGAGGTTGTATTGGTGCATCAGCGATCGCCACTTCCGTTTCATATAGCAGCAAAAGTTGACAAGTCCTTTTCCCTCTATGGATGGAAAAGAAGAAAGTGCGTTTCAGAAAAGTTGCCTTTTTTCTGATTTCTAGTAGGGATGCCTTGCCGGAAGGTGCCGGAGGAGAATAGATAGTTGGGGCAGGCTATCGAGGTCAAATAGCTGGTAGTACTTTTCCCATTTCCCACTAGGGAATCATCCTTTTCTGATTCGGATGAGTTTCCGAGGAAGAGTAGTAGTAGTGACGAATTGGCTAAAAGCAGGTGGCATTGGGATCTGTTGTCAAACAAACTCTATTGCTGATACACGAGCGGAAGGAAGTCGCAGATCAGTCGTTCAAAGAAGATCTCGGTCCCCCGCGTGGAATAGGCGAATCAACAAAGAATTTCTCAACAAATAAGGGACTCGTACGTACCAATGATTTACTATCGAGATCGAGTTTCGCTAGAAAACTGACTTTTCTCTATTCCACAAGGACAAAAGAAGTGCCGAGTGGTGTTACACAAGTTCAAAAGAAGGAAGTAAGAGTGGTGTCGACTTATTGCCCAGAACGAGCCAGTGCCGCTATCAAGCAGTAAAGTGGCCGGGCCCTTCCCTGCCGCCCTGGGGGCAGATCCACACTCGATACTTACTGTGAAAGAAGCCTTCTCTTCTCATATCATTTTTAAGGAAGAACCACCAATGGTGTCCACCTCCAACACATGATATCCGGATTGGCATAACGGGTTCTACGTGAAGTCAGCCGTTCGTCATCATTATAGGGGTCTGGGCCGATTGATTGAGGAAAAGACGATTGAGATTAGTGAATGGCATCGATCTGAAGTTCATAGAATCTCTAGCGTCTCTTTGTTCGTAACATTAGTAGTTACTCATTGGGTTCGTTTAGTCAGTGCATATTTCTTGGCCAATGGATAAGAACTTGTTTGTTATCAGTAAGTGGAAGTGGAAAGAGCTTCCTTCTAGTATAGGATTTGGGACGATCAAACCATCTTTTCTTATGAAAATCAAAGTGCCGGATTAGCCCTAGTAGAGATGGATTAGTATTTGGGCACTTCTATTGATGGCCGGGCCTGTCTATCTGAGGGAGGGAGCATAGGATTCATTTCACTTGAGAAGACAAGAAGTGGATTTACGGATCCATTTGTGTGTGCGAATACTCCACTAGATCTTTCCGGATCTCCACTGGGTCTAGTTCTCGGCCAGGCTGCTTAGAATGATAGCAAAAGCAGATGTCCCTGACTAGACTTGCTTTACGCGAGCAAAGAGGATGCGCGTTACTAAGGCTTGAGCTCTTGGAGTTGCTTGTTGGGAGTCTGCTGCCCCCCTGTCTTTGTTAGGGATCGAACCATCTCCACTAGGATCCGGATCTGTCTTATTGACCGGTCGAGCAACCGCTACATTTATGGAACGGCAACTGCCTACATAACTTGTCTTCCTCTTTTCTTTCTTCACAGACACGGAGCAAGAAAGATGATCCAGTCTAACTGGCCGTGGTCTTCTAACTACCCTTTTTCACTACTGTACCAACACGACTTAGTTAATTCTGTACTTTCACTTTCTTTTTTGTTGGAGAGAGCGAGAATCAAAGATGAATTCATTAGAGGAGCTTTCTCATCAAAGAAATACCACACCATATATTAAAACATTCCCCGATAGCAATTGCGCTCCCTAGACCACTACCATTTAGTTAGGTAGGGACAATCAATCAATCCAATCCAATCCAATCCAATCCAATCCAATCCATAGTTACGGGAATAACGGAATGCATGGGGATCCAAAAAAAGAGAAAAATGAATATTTTCTATGAAATCCTTTCTTTCCATAGATGTATCTGGTCTGAGACGGTACAGTACTCTATGAGAGGAATGCAATGGGATGGATGGTAGAGGGCTGCCTGCGCCCAAAAGCGATGATTCACTTGTCCCATTGTCTATAGGGACCTTGTGGCATACAACCGCCACGACTCCTGCGTTATAGCCGCCCCTTTCTCTCTTTCTTTTGACTGCCTCGTGGACGGACGAAAGAAGGGAAGTTACAGAAGGGGGCAGTGAAGGCTCGCCAAGTAGACAGCAAGCCCCCACCCCGTCAGTCCTGTGTTGCCGTAGCGTGCCCTACTTCAATAAGGTATTACCTCGCCGATTTGAAAGGGGATTGGATTCATTCACTTGCATTCCTGCTAGCACTACAAAAAGCTCCGGTCTTAACGACCCTACGGAAGATAAGCAGCACTGAGTAGGCGCCCTTTTTCTTTTCCTTCTAAACTAGCTGCTCTCGCTCTACCAGTTCGTACTGAACTTTCACTTTAATTTATAGGCGATTTGCATTATCCGTTGGATAAAAATAAATATCATAATCAAGTAGATAATGCGATGACTGCCTATCTCTTTCGAGAAGGAGTCCTTTTTCCGATACTTACTATTGGGGTAGGCTAAGGTTACATAGATTGTCTCCTATCTCTCCCCTGTCCTCTCGAGCTAATGACTAAACCGACCCACGACGAGAGGATCAACCACTGCCATAGAAAGAGCAGCGACTAACTAAAACCAAGGAATCCATCATCTGGCATATTGGCAATGGGCGAACTGTCCGAGTGTGGCGTGATCCGTGGATTCCCAGAGCCAGCACTCTAACCAACTGAGCGATTTCCCCAACTTTCAATTGCTAAAAACAGCAGTTCTTTCATTTCGGTATATTTATATATAGCTTTCGCCCTTTAGTTCAAACAAACTTCATCTCCTGCGTCGGCTCCTCAAAATGGCCTAAAGTACCTCGCCGATAAGCGAGTTCAACCACATCGTGAACCAATTGAAGTCGGTCGAGTACCCATTGGGCGATGAGTAGAAGGCACACTGCTTTTTTTTCCCTCTATGCCGGATAGTTGGTCCACAACCTTACTTATATGTTTATGTGGCAACGCCAAATTCTCTACTATACTATACTATACTATACTAAGATGTTTCAGTTCGCTAGGTTGTCTCTTGCCTGCCCGTGCTACAATTCCTTACTCAAAAGGACTAGAGTGCTAAGCTGCCTTCCCGGCACCACCACTATAATGAATGGCTCAAACAAATAGGAGATGAGAGAGCCCTTTTGATCCTTTCTATTCTATAATATAAAGAGAAGCTTGTTCATCTATCTAGAGAATGAAAAGGAACTAATGCCACTGATAAGAAAGGAAATCCATAGACCGTACGCCCACTTACCACTCTACCACTTCAATTCCATGACGGACTTCTCCGATACCTAGCTTGAGAGAGATCACAGGCATGTGGTGAACCATACCGAGAGAAAGAGCACTGAAATGAACCATATCGAGCACAGGTCTCACTCTACAAGTAAAGTTCGATGAGCTCTTAGCGGAGTTGTGCCTACTATCTACTAAGTGTGTGCTAGGGAAAGAAAGCAAGCAGAGCAGTTCTCACTCTGTCCGGTGACCAAGAAAGAAAGCTTCAAGAATACCGTAAACAGATCAGAGAAACCTCATACCGAATCGCCACGTGAAAGCGGGGTTAAGGTAAGGCAGGAAAGACTGACGCCGAAAGATATGTTTTGAAGAGAGCTCCATCGGGTTGAAGCCGAATTGCAGAGAATCAAGATCTTCTACCTTTGTTTGTTCCATCAATGCCCTTCGGACTGGCCTAAGAGTTGGGTCCCTGTCTGTAATTATGTGGCTAGGTAACCCATTTATGGCTTGTGGTCTTTCTGCTTATGACGTAGCACTATTCCATCTTGTAAATAACGCCTTCTTTAAGGCGCTACTATTTCTAGCGGCATAGGTGCTTTATCACAATACGAAACATGTACATACGATTCCTATTTAGAGATATTCCTACGACGTAGTAAAGAAATTAATAACAAATACGAATACGAATTACGCCTACGAGCCAAGGACGATATATGTATATGACTACGCCAATACTTGACTTGTTTCAATCAATTCTCCAGGGCCTAGAGAATTGATTGAAATCGTACGTCTATCGCTATCCAGTGCCTTTTCATCGAGGAAGTACATCCGATGCTTGGCTCCGACAGCTGAGGCCACCCTTCCCTCTTCTAACTGGTATGTATGTGTATTGGACAATCCTTTCATCTTGTTAGCACTTACTTTTCCGTGCTACCCATCCATTCATTAACGTGAATATAAGAATAGGGCCCCGGATATCTTTGCCTCGAAGCCGGTGGAAGGTGAAAAGCACAAAACTAAGCCTTATCCATCCGCTGGTCTAAAGAAGACCTTTTCGGCCGATAGAGAGCTTATTAATAAAAACATTATGCAGGGGCTGAGAATGCGTTGACAGCTGAAGCAACAAAAGAACTTTTCCATAGATAGGCGTACTATGGATGAATTACCACCTCCTTGGAGGAGTGAATGCAAGGACCACTAAAAAACGGATACTTTACCTTTGCTTCTTCTTTCGATTGGATAGAAGCTCATACTCCACTTCAACAACTGGTTTGGTGCTGATGTGTCCAAATCCCATGCTCCTACACCGGGTTGATTGATGTGTCAAAGACTAATGCTCCTTCGAAGGTTTTGATAGGTAAAGCTGTGGCCCAAGAACCCACTACATCTAAGCCCAAGTCCAAACAAAACTAGACCCAAGAATGCTGGAATGAGAATCCTTACCCGTGACGACCATGCATACTTTTCTGACCTATGTATGCCTTTCCTCGCCTACTTCGTTCTTGCTTTCCAAAGAAACTTATTTTATACTTGCTGTGGCTAATACCCCATAAATTCATTCTGAGCAGAGCTTTCTAGCAGATTGATTGAGCTATGTAAGAGTAAGTACGTGATGAGAATCTTGTCATCAAAGTGAAAGCACATCTTTGAGAGTTTCATATATTCCAATATGAAGTGAAAGGGAGTCAGAGGTTAGCAAATCCTTATCAAGGTGTCTTCTTTTGACTAGCCCCATTCCAGGAGAGTAGGTCTTGCTCGCTATCTTGAAAGCAGTCCTATACAACCGTACTCAGAATTCCACTTGGCATACCAGTTTAAGGACCCTATCTAAAGTGGAAATTGAGAAAGAAGTGTTGTTTCTTTCAAACGTTGCTTCATTGACTTCTGTCGACAACCTATTGCTTTTGGAAGCGTAAGAATAGAATATAGAGCTTTGAGTTTAGGAATGCTGCAATGCAAGAAAAGAAGAAAATCAAGTATACGTTTGCTTGTTGGCTTGAGCACTCGTTTCAGAAGAACCTTCTTTTGGGATAACTCTTTCAGGCAATATCTCGCTGTAGCAGTAATAGCCCAATGGCTTCTAGTTGTTTTTTTACCCTTCCGGGCTCCGGCGGCTAGTTTCAGCATAAAAGGAAGAAGTCGGGTCCGCGCGGTTCGCCTTTTCGAATGCAGCAGTGTTTTTGGCTTTGGCAATACCAGCTAGCTAGCTACTTACTTGTGTGGGAGTCCTATAAAGAAAAGCCTGAGTTATAGACTGACTAAAGAAATCCACCTAAGCCGTAAGTTTTTGTTACAGCTGGCACACCTGCTTGCAAACTAGAAAATCTGATTCTAGTAGAAAGTGGACTAAGTCTTAAGAGAGATAAGCCGGTCTTTATACACTGGCCCTACTTCGAATTCAGTCAGTGGCCAGATGCATTGTAAGCAATTCCAGTCCCAGCTGCTGAGGTGGCGTAGTCAGCCCTACCTATACCTAAGTATTGAACAAAACCAACCATTTATATTATCCTGCATATTAATTAATACTTTCGTTAGAAAATAGAAAAACCAACGGAAAATCAAGTCTCATGTTGCTCCTCAGAAAACGCGTATAGTATATAGTATATAGTATATAGTATATAGTATATAGTATATAGTATAGTAGTAGTAGTATCATTGGCCAAAGTAAAGTCGATGTTCGTTAGAACTAGCATTTTGTTTTGTCATGGAATCAAGTCTATTTGTTCGAATGTTCTTTTTTTTCGTTGGAAAAACCTACGCCCACATATTTCTCTTTAAGTCTCCTTTCTCTTTTGGGAGCAGAGCTGAAAAAGATGGACAGTAACGATCGCGTAATATCAATTTATCGGCCTCGTCATCGAAAGCGGCTTCCAATTGCTCGGAAATTCTCAGCTATATGGGGGACTTTGATGGTGAGCAAAAAGAATTGATCAAGAAATTGGTAAACTTTCGCATGATCGATGGTAAAAGAACGAGAGTTCGTGCTATTGTTTATAAAACTTTTCACCGCCTAGCTCGAACTGAACGCGATGTAATCAAACTTATGGTTGACGCCGTAGATAATATAAAGCCAATATGCGAAGTGGTCAAAGTAGGAGTCGCAGGTACTATTTATGATGTTCCTGGGATTGTAGCCAGGGATCGTCAACAAACCTTAGCTATTCGTTGGATCCTTGGAGCAGCTTTCAAACGACGTATAAGCTACAGGATAAGCTTAGAGAAATGTTCATTTGCTGAGATACTGGATGCTTACCGAAAGAGGGGAATTTCACGTAAGAGAAGGGAGAATCTTCATGGACTGGCTTCCACCAATCGGAGTTTCGCGCATTTCAGATGGTGGTAAAGTGATACCACATAAGGAGCTCTTCCTCATTCAGTCATACTCAACAAAAGTAAGAAATGTTTGACCCTGATCCTTTTTTCATCTTCATATAGAAAGAAAATCGGCCTTCCTCATACTCCCCCCTTCATTCATGGAGTTGGAGGAATCCACAAGAGGCCTGCCCGTTCATAATTGCATAAAAGAACCATTCTTTTTATGAAAACTCTTGTTCCAAACAAGCAAGGGATTGAGCAACTAGCGCTAGGCGCATCCGTTTTCTTGCTGGGATGGTTTGAGACAAAGATTTTACTTTGACTTATACTTAGGATTAGGATCAGCTTGCGAATTTGCAGCACCGTATCTATATCTATATCTATATCTATATCTATATCTATATCTATAGTAGAATCAAGGGCAAAGAAAGGCAGGCAAGTCTCATTAGCCTTCGTCGATGGGACAAACGCTGTTCGTTAGAACTAGCATTTTGTTTTTTCTCGGTAAGAAGGCTGCGTGTTCAACAATGGGTTCGGCAACTACCATCTGTAGTGACAAGACCGGTACACTCACTTGAAATCCGGTAGTAACATTGTGTTCTTTCACCTCTTATGAGTCTCGGAGCAAACAACAAAGCATCAGATGAGAAAAGGATCTTCTCAACCTCTTACGATTTCAATTGACCAATGCCATAGTATAGTATAGTATAGTAAAGATCCGCAGTACAGGTGTAACAGCAATCAAGCTACTAAGGAGGAAGAAGTGCTCTTTATTTACAATATGGGCTTTCGTAAGCATAAATATCAAAAGAGAGGATACCACACCAGGTACGGTGCAACATACTTGAGTGGAAAGAGGAGAGTTTTTCCTCCGAGGGCGAGTTCGATCAGGCAGACATCGCAATGGATGGTTCCAATAGGAATAGTAGTCCAGTGATTGTCAGTGCATATTCATTAGTATACGATACTTAATACTGTTGCATAGTCTAGGTTACCGAATAGGAATAGCATAGCAAAGAATCCTACGCTAAGGAATGTGTCACCTACTAGGTTCACAGTAAGGGCCGCCCTTAATAGCAGACTTGTTAGCTTGGAGTCGTGTATATCATAAGTTGATTAGTAGGTATGAGCTTACCCCGATACCTTCTCAACCTAGGAACATAATTAGGTAGTTGTCCCAGCACAAGCATAAAGAATGTTAACATAGAGAGGTCTGAGAAGAATCGTTGGTTGTGTGTATCTCCTGCCATATCATATAGCTTAACGAGAAGATGTGTACTAGTGCTTATACAGTTACTACAGCGAGGTCTTCGATGAGCGGTTAGGCTATCGAATAGGAATCCTCAGTCAACTGTGCCATTCTGAATAGATTCAGCTACCAAGTCGAATTGATACAGGTGATCCTGATAGACCCACTTCATAGAATGCTACGTAAGATAGGAGAGCTGTTGTACACATAGCTAATAATATGTGCACCAGTTTTTCTTACCTTACGTCCAAGGAGTCCTGCACCCATTGCACCTAGCATAGGGAGAGTCAGAATAGACCCTAGGGCCCGAAGGACGATACATGTTAGCTTAGTTAAATTTCTCCTTGTAGACGGTAATATGCTACAAGAATACCTATACCTATAGCTTATTCTGCACCTGCAATAGCGATGATGTAGCTACTAGATGTTTGTCCTACGATATCATCGAATGAGAATGAGCTTACAATCACTAGTACTGTCACAGCTAGCAGCATGATTTCAATTGAGATCAGCATGAGGATGATCTATCTACTTTCGGTTGAGGACGAATCCTAGGATACCGAGAAGAAAGAGTACGATAGAGAGTGTCATGTTAATGTTTGATTACCAGAGCAATGACCACAGGAAGGAAACCGAGTCAACACATTGCGTAGGGATAGCAATACCCAAATACTCTAACTCTAGGTAGTCTATGTCTGTATAGGTATGGGGAGGGAGATACCTGAGAGGATACATATAGGGCTAACTATATACATCCCTCACCTCGGGCCATCAGAGAGATCGTATGTATCACCAGCATCAGGATATGTATTTCGGAATTACGCGCTGGTGCAGATTTGTACGTTCAGGTTATCCATGACTTCATTAGTGTCACGGATTCGCCCGAACTTTTGTCGCATAGTGCTCTGCCGATCCATAAGCTGCACCAGCATTAGATAGACTAGAGAAGTGTTGTGCGACTTGCTTCTTTACATCCACTACATAGATAGACTTAGCATCAGCAGCTATACCATGAGTATGAGCAGATCGTCGATAATCCTTGGCATCAAAGGTAGCACCTCACAAAGTGGCCAACAAGTCTACCGGACCATAGACGAGTAGGTTAGGATCAAGATCTCGGGCTTCCATTAGACTAGGAGCTACTTCGATCTTCATACCGCGCGCATGTAGAGGAGTTTTGGCATCGAGATGCTTCTTATCTTAAGAGTACTTCGCTATTGCCGCTCTATGAAAGCAGGTATTGGATCTCTATTCCGAACGAGGAAAGAAGACTGAACTGGGGTAGTTTATTCTGATCCAACAACTGGCTATTAACATTGGTTGATGCTTCATTCATACAAATCTCCTTACGGAGGAAGAGAGTGAGTGGTTTCCCCTTAAGATAGAATAGCAGGCCACATGGTATAATCCCTTATAGGACAAGGGATTATAAGGTTGACAAATGAAGCCAAACGTAGTGATACTCTAGCACGGAGAACCAAGAAGGGTGCTTCTGCTACAACCAAAACCCTCTATCTCATGCCTACTTGATCTCATAACACTTATAGTAAGAATGAATCCCCTGATTATAGATTAAAAGGGATATTGGCGTGTAATACTTTGATTTCTTATATTTAACAAGAATCCTTGATTTATTTAATAAATCGCTCTTGCTTGCGCAAGGGATATGCTGATTCTTAGCATAGCTTTTTTACCGAATACAAGGATTCCTTGGCACCTGATACTGCTGAAGAGAATGATTTAGTGGAGGAGACTGGAGGTACTACGAAGAGTGTGAGGAGGGACCTAAGCACATTCGTGATTCTTAGTCTCTTAAGATCCGTGAGCGAGACCGAAGCTGGAGAAGGAAAGGAGGCAGCAAGACCTATTTCTCCGATAGATGATCTATAGCTTCATAGAGAGAGAGAAAGGAAGCTCTCCTTCACTACGTTCCACCAGCTTAAGTAAGACATCGATACCCAGCATACCATTATGACTAGTTAGGGCGATCCCGCGCGGGAAGGCTATATCTGACCTTTGACTTTGCTGTTTCCACCTCTGCTTGCTCTGATGCGGGCAAGTAGGAAGAAAGCATATCAAGGGTCCAAGATGCTTTACAATACATTACAACATGTGATAAAGATAAAGATAAAGTAGTGAAAAACTTTTCACTCTAGAAGTAAGAAATATATCTTCAGAAAGGCAAACAGGATTTATTCCGTAGCGTGCATCCCCATAAGGGCTGATTCGCTTTCCAGACTAGAGACCCTGTGCCCTTTCTTCGAGCTTTCACTCATAGATTCGCACTGCTTTTGTTGAAAAAAAAACGGCCAAAGCATAGTGATCCACCGCTTATTCGAGTTAGTACAGGAAAAAGAGCCAGATAAAATTACTATTTTTCGTAAACATGGTTTTTCTATTTAGTCGGTTCGAGTTAAACTAAAGAGTTCATTTCCCTATTTCCTCATTCAATCACCAAAACGAAAGTAGTACTTTTCTTTTGGAAGAAAAAGTTTTGAAAGACACTTTCTTCTTTACAACGATAGCTCGCCTTACTGCTCTTAAATCCCTACTAGCCATCCATCTCTTCCCTCCCTCGCCCAGGCAGGGCTGGTGACATCTAAGGAGGATGGAGCACCTTCCATTGAAGAATAGGCATGGAAGGAATGCCCTATTTATCTCTTTGATAGAAGAAGCAGCTTACTTTCCACACCTTGCCTACTTGACAACGCTTTTATATGGAGTGGCTTCAACCCATCACGCATGAAAGTGCCAAAGGATTTTATTTTCTTTACGACAACTCAGAGTCAAATTGGTCCTTTGCAAGTGGACGCCAGCCGTAGAGCCCTAGTTCTAGCCTACTATGTAGAGTAGAGTAGAGTAGAGTAGAGTAGAGTAGACTCTTACTTGAAAAAAGAGAAGTTAAGAAATCAATTCTTATTCGCTTTTCACTTTCACTACTGGTCAAAGCTCGTCCTTAGAGACTACTGCCTTACTTTCAAGAACTCACTAGGGCTAGCTTATTAGGGATAGGTTATTCAGCTTGCTGACAAGGTTAGTGCTTACCAGGCTATATTCTATCAATAAAATTGCTTAGGGATAAAAGAGATTGTCTTATCCTACTTAGGTATTAGGGTTTAGATGACCTCCTCATCCTCTTGAGTATGATGCAATTACATCGGCCCTCATGTATTATTGCATCAATACCCCATCATAGGCAAGTTTACACACTGGGACAACATAGGGTGGGCCCCACCAGAGAGTAGCCAACAGAACCAAGAACAAGATCTAGCAGATGGTGGGAGATTCTCGCTCGTGATGAAACTCTCATCTCCTACGAGAATATGCACTACATCGGCATCAATCAACCTGGCTTCGCGTTCTATTCTTACGATAGGGGGGCTCAATCTCGTCAGTCTCCTGGATTCCAGTCATGTCTCTACCATCGGTTTCTCCCTTTTCTCCGGCTGGCGTAATAAGGAGGGAGTCAGAGACTACCAACTCGACAATGTTGGCTCGATCATGTTTATATTGGCAGGAGGAAGTACAGCATGCTTCTTAAGCTTATTTTCCAAGGCGCGGCTGAGAGTTATGCCGAACGGAGTGAAAGTCCTGAGTGTCTTTGGTTTTCCGTCAGACAAGATATTCACTTCACTGTTCTTGCCCCCAGGGCTATCTTCTTTCCTTTTGGATCTGCCTCTTTGACCTGTGATCCATGAGTCCCATCCCATTGTAGATAGCATCTTCAATACGAGTGGCTGCTTCAATCAAAGAGCGTGGTCATCGCTTGGAAATCGAAATAGTCATGGTATTGCCTACTCATGTTATTCATCATTATCCGAACTTGTTCCTTTTCTGGGGAGAGATCAATCACTTGGGCTGCTTTGGCCTTCCAACGGGCCAGGAAATTGGTCACAATCATAAAAGACCTGAACCGGAGGTGCTTGAGGTGCAGTAGAAGGAACAGACTTTGATTGATGAGAGATTTTGGATAAGAGTTCATAAAAGGCGCTAGCCTGTTTCATGGTCAGGAAGGGAAAGGAAAGAGCTGGGTTTCTAACAAAAAAGGAAACGTTTCCGTAGGAAAAATCTATCACATGGAAACTCGAGTAAATAGAAGTTTTTTTCAATCCTTGGTTCAATCGAGAGAAGAGCAAGTCAATTTCATAAATTGGAACAACCACATCAGCTTCATTCTTTTCGCATAGGGGTAGTTTTGTCAACTCGCCTGAAGACCACTGGAATCGTAACCAATACCCCTGGCCACACAATTCAAACCTACCAAACTCTAGTACTTACATCCCTAACCATTATCCACCTTCTCTCATTCTCTCTCTGCGAATGAGCTAATGCTTTTTTTTTCGATCCCTGCCCGGCATCGTGTTACCATTTGATGACTTCTTAGGGGGACAGTTTAAGTAAGAGTAGGGATAGTTGAAAGAGTAGTTAGATGAGTCCTGACTCCTGCGTATTTGTACGAGATACCTTAGAGCTTCAAAGTGACAAAGTCCGGTGTGAGGTTAATTGAACATATTGAAATATGGGTCCCTAAAGTAAGAAACCAGATTTTCCTTAAGGAATTGGCTCTGAGGCCCGGCAACTCGAACTTTCCTAAGCAGGAAGGAAAGATAAAATCAAGATCTTTCTTTATTATTGCATCCCTCTATCCCTTACGATCTAATCTATGTTCTGTACCAGTGTGAATACATACTCTTTAGGCTGGTTTCTTTACCGATTCAGTGTCCCTGCTTGACTTGCTTGGATTGCGTACAAAGCTTCCCCATATTTCTTATAGGGATGATGACCACTGACATTTGACATTGTCTTCATTCGTTTACTGCTGGCCTGAATATTCCATAATTGGATGGATGCCCGAGCATATGCTCTTGTAGGTGCCGTAGCCCATTCTCTCCAAAGAAAGGAAGCAGGAAGCGATCCATACGTTTTGTCTGGTTGGAAGAAGAAAGAAGCAGCGAAATTACGGTGCCTAAAGAATGGGGGTTGAAGTGAGGACATGACAGAGTGTGCGGAAAGCAGGCTTGACCTAACTAAAGTTACGGCGGAGCACTGGGCTGTAGATTTTCAAGTGGGAATAGGAATAAGCGCCTCAGAGTGTTAATTTTCCGATGAGTAGGGAGACTTACTCACTCTTGAAAAAGCTTGAATCATCCGAGAATCCTAGTTTATTTTTTTTATGGAACACCCGCTTGCTAACTGACTTTTGTCAAGCCCGTCTCCACGAGATCTATTTTCATCCGAGGGAGGGGCAACGTCCCAAAGCTGGACTTCCCGCTGGAAGCTCCCTATTCTGAGTGGTTGATAAGCCTGCTCATACGAGAAGAGCCCTAGTTTTTTCGGAACCACACAATTGAGAGTGGCCCGATGCACCGGAGCCGTGTGACCAGCCACGAACAATCGATGCGTCTGCCAAACTACTTCAAAAAGGAAAACACGAGCTAAACCAGTAAGTAGTTGCTTTGCTTTGGACTGTGATTTCGTAAGCGAATTGCTTTAACACTCCTCTTTCAATCAGCAGACCAAAAAATAAAACTCGTTATTCCACGCACGTTACGTTATTAGTAGTTAGTATTAGTAAAGGAAAGACAAAAAAATAGCAATCGAGTAGTTCAAACGAGTATAGATTTCTACAGGTAGACATCAGGTTAGGTTAGTAGAACAGATAGACAACGAACAAGTAAGGGGGCAATGCTTACTCCCACTTAAACTTCTCCAACAATGCCGAGGGGTTGATACCTTCTACCCTTTCAATTCTATTACCAATAGACAGCCCTTACGTTTATTTTGCGCGGATTGGGGAAACACCTACCTTAAGCTACGCAATTTCACTCTTTAGGGTAGGGATTCTGGAGACGAAGCATAATCTAGAGACGAAGCAGACACCACAAAACCATCTTCAGGTTCGAACCCAACTACGGAAAGTAGAAATCTCCATTCCTACACTAATTCGGCTCTTTTCTTGTCTCCGGACCTGTGAAAAACCACACTCGTACCAACACCCACGGAGAACGTTGCACCTCTTAAGATATTACCCAAAACCAGGCATATTCTCATATGCTTCACAACAACTAACGTTTATAACCAACAACAACTACTACCAACGAGAAACGTTACCTTACAACGTTTATAAACTAGGAATCAAAACACAATTCCATAATAATACAACTACCTACGGCAGCTTCGTTTTGCACACAGAGGAGGATGATCGTTATTTAAGATTATATGTGAATTGCTAATATTAAATAGGATTCCATTCTCTTTGTCTTCGAGCTTTTATTCCTCAATCCACTTATTCGTTCCCTTCTTTCATATACCTCCCCACCAATAAATAGAGACAAATGGGAATAACCGAACCACGTCTACAAAATGCCAGTACCATGCAGCTGCTTCAAAGCCAACGTGATGCTTCTTGGTCAGATGACCAAGATATTGGCGAATACCACATACGATCAAGAAAAGAGTACCTATAATCACATGAAAACCATGAAAGCCAGTTGCTAAGAAAAAGGTAGAACCATAAATACTATCCGAAATAGTGGAGGGTGCTTGGTAATATTCCATTCCTTGAAAGCCAGTGGATACTAGAGCCAGTAAAACGGTTGCTACTAAAGCGTAAACTGCTCGTTTTTCCTTCCCCGCGAGTATAGCATGATGAGCCCAAGTTACGGCAGCTCCGGATGAAGGGAGAATAGGGGTATTAAGAAGAGGGATTTCCCAAGGATCTAAAACCCCAATCCCTTTTGGGGGCCAAATACCTCCGATCTCTACCGTAGGTGCCAAAGAAGAATGAGAAGAAGCCCAAAAAAAAGCAAAAAGGAACATAACCTCCGAGACTATGAAGAGAATAGAACCATATCGAGGTCCTAATTGTACAGCTTTTGTATGATGCCCTTCCAACGTGGATTCACGTAGAACATCCCGCCACCATACGAACATGGTATAAAGGAGAAATATTAGGCCCAAACTGAGAAGTGTTGCACCCCCTTGAAATGAGTGCATGTACATCACACCTCCTACGGTGGTTGCCAAAGCTCCGAGTGAACCCGAAATAGGCCATGGACTTGGATCTACCAAATGATAAGAATGCCTCTGAGATTCAATCATAAACCACTTTGCCCCGGTTGTATGTAAACCCCCCTTCACCCCCATCCCCTAAAGTGGTAAAGAAGGAGGCTCTTCTTTGTCTCATTAGGACAAACAAATAGGAAGGGATAGTTCTTTCATTGCATTGATAGAAGTGATACTATCAAAACAAAAGATCTCTCTATTATTTGAGAGAAGAGTCGGCGTTGGTTCTACCAACGAAACGAAGAAGTTTTGGATTGGTCTTTATCATGTCATGGGATAACCCCCCCGAAAGAAGAGTGCAAAGACCAAGTTCCCATTTCCTCCGTTCATCCACGAGAATCGATATTCGTTCTTTCCACTTTGAATACGTCAATTCTCATCCGTTACTTGAGATTCGATACGTAAGATACGTCATTTCTCATCTGTAACTTCCATCCGATAAGGGCAATAAAGCCAAGGCAAGCTCATATTTGCGTATCTAAAGGCTTGGTGTGGAGTTTTGGGGAGGTTTCGGGAGATGAAAAAAGCCTACTTTTACAGCTAAGTGATTAGGACTTGACCGAAAAATATTGCTCTCAAAACATGCATTTATGAGGTAAACTAGAAAAACACTACTTTTGACCCAGTGATCCGCACTTTTTTCATTGGAAATCGAGTTTCCTTAGGGAAAAAGGACTTGCTAACTTTTGCAGCTATATGAAACGGACTTGCCTACTTTTGCACCGAAGAAACTCAAAAATAGTCTTTCTCAAAAGCAAGGTAGGATTTCTACGAAACAAGTCCGGATAGGTAACTAGGCGGATAGGAAGGATTTCTACGAGCTTCAGTTCATGAATTGAAATATGCATGCATCCCATTCATAAGGAGTAGCTGGCTATCCGTGTGCAACACTCATTTCTTTCTAGGAAGATAAGATCCCGCTCTAAGGCATTGGAGCTGCTGGAATATGATACGAAAATACAGATTGATGTTTCTGCTTCTCCTCTCTCGGGAATAGTTTACCGACCGGGCCACCTGTAAATTCTTTAGTTAAAACAGGCCTCGGGAGTAGTCATCCTAGTATCGAAAATCATCTTTTTTTCTTTCCGCGTTGATTCTCCGATTATACGATGGCAACATGTGTGAAGTCTAGTACCAGATCATATCGGGGATAGCTAGCTCATCAGCAGTTCATTTCTATGTATGGCGAGAAGTCCAACTGTCAAGCATGGCACGATTCCAGAATCATCGCTTGGCTGCTGCTTAGATGAGATGAAACCTGAGCTGACTTCTCTGTTGGCCAGGCCTGCTTCTTAAGTGAACTCATCCATTCCCTTGATTGATTCGTACAGAAGGAGGCGATATCGTGTCAATTCCCTAAAGAAAACCGTCTTTTCCAATGATTTAGGGCCACCCAATAATGATGACGAAGAGGTCTTCCTGCTTCAAAAACAGGGCTTCCTGACCCGAGAAAAGAGTGCACATGGAAGTAGTTCCGCTCAATTCTCCAATACGACTTCGGGTGTGACCCCAACCCCACCAAATGGTGATCCTCGAGACCAAAGGGCATTGAACGAGAGAGAAGGAAATCGTCCACAGAGAATCGGAGTATCCGGCCTAGTGATAGTTAGAAAGAGTTGGCCAATACAGAATCTCATGCGCCTCTCATTGATGAACCCCTTTTTCCTTTATCCTCTACTGGTGGCTGATTGATTGAGCGCCGGTCTCACTCATTCTTTATGAGCGGAAGCCATGCACCTATCACCTATAACCGGAGAAGTACTATAGCGCACCTGGAGAAGTACTATACGGCACGGCACCTTCGGCGAGGACTCAACTCAACAGAGAATGATTTGACAAACATTGATCCGCCAGCTCAACTCTGAAAAAGAAAAGAGGAGAATCTCTCTAGCTTGTGGAATCACTTCCCTGGATGCTTAGATAGCTCGAGAAAGTGCGCCACTTCTCCCTGAGAATCTATGGTATAAAAACAGATAAATAGGCTCATTAAGTGAAGTGAGAACAGAACTCGATCTTTGCTAGGCGTGAGAAGAAGATATCGGTCCTTTGGCCATCGGGAGCAGTGGTAAAGAAATCCTTTGAATGGATCAGTGAGTTCCGGCACGATTGCTGGAACGAACGGAATCTACGGGAACGAGATCTTTCTGTTGGCACGATATCTTTCAGGAACTGCGCTAAGGACGAATGCTTGATTTGCAATCTTTCAAGACGATTTTCTTGTAGCAGATGTGGAATCCAGATTGGCATAACGGGTTCTACGTGAAGTCAGCCGTTCGTCATCATTTGAGGGTTCGGGTCGGGATCATGGCCATAAATCGCTACTTTTTCCACTAGAGCGAATAGCATTCTTCGAAACAGGCACGCACAGGACTTGAAGCAGAATCAGAGAGCCTTTCCAACAGACTGATCGAATTCCAGTGATACACTACGCCTGGCACTATTCGTCACATTAGTAGTTAAGTTACTCATTTGTTACGAACAAAGAGACGCTAGAGATTCTATGAACTTCAGATCGATGCCATTCACTAATCTCAATCGTCTTTCTATGGATTTCTGGGCCGATGGGCGATAAACCTTCAAAGTCGCTGCTACGGGCTCTGTGGTGCGTCTCAGAGCCCTTCCCCGTGGGGGGTTCCCGTTCTGCTAATCTTGCTATCTTCCCCAGGTTTGCTCGTTTCGATTGGAACAAGAAGTCCGTATTGGTATTTCTTGGTATTGGTAGCAGATGTTCAGCGGTAACAAACAGTAGCTGCAAGTAGATCATCTCTCTTTCTTTCGTACAAGTAGATCGTTTCTGTTGGGATGAGATCTGTAGTCTAAGAATCGGTTCATAGGAAAGCACGCCTTGCAGTTGGCATCGGTAGAAGATTTCCGTCTTGTCCCTCGGAGTGGAGCTAGACTCACTTCCTTTGTTCGTAACATTATACGTTACTCACTGAGGAAGAAGGGAGTAAAGTATCTACACTCGTATCGGATCTGGAGATCTGCCCCGGGATGGAAAGGTATCGATCGACCAAGAACTTGTCGAATTTCTTTGACCTCGGAGCCCGTACAAGCTCTTCTTCCACAACCATATGTGACCTCCCCGAGTTTCGAACCCCTCGCCCTCTAAATGTGGATCTCCTCCTCCTCGTTGTTGCCGTGGAGAAAGACCGTATTCACGTCTAGTTGAGTTGAAATAGATGCAAGTCCTCGGCCGCTACTATACTATACTATACTATACTATACTATACTATACTATGGTAATATAAATTAGTCTCTCTATCCTTTACCAAAGCATGGTGCGTCTCTCCCCATCCCCAAGTGTTCCTATAGAAAATCCCTCCCGCCCCCATGGGGGGGATTTCCTATGGGAGTGGGGATCTATCTCTTTAGCTCACCTCACACTGAATTCCAGGGAAAGATTGGACATCCTCGGATTACTAAGATGAATGAACTCTACTCTCGTATCGTCTCTACTCGGATCTATCTGGAGAATGGCATGGCCTGTACAGTTGCGAAAAAGCCCACATCTGTCCCGAAGGGTCATTATTGACCAGGAATTCCGAATAAAGAGATTATTATTCCCATGGCGACACTAATTAGTTTAGTCCAATGAAAGAATGCTATTATCCAGGTGACGACACCGCTCTATTGGCGATACGTTCTTCTTTCGAACCAAACCAGTGAACTACAACCTATGAACTTACCATTCTGTGGAAATGAAATACAGCTAACACTTTCTTCTGATCTTCGGGCAGTCCAATCTCATCAAGAGTAGACAATCATATCAACTCCGATATTACACACTTAAAATGCTTCTCCCAAGCCCAAGTCAACCCCAACAATTCCAAGAAAGCGTATCTCCTATCCGGGACAAGCCTTGCTTTGGGAATATAGAGGAGTTCACACCCAGTCCAGACTTCACTGTATCTTTCGTTTTAGGCCAGTCCAATGATACGATACGAGTGCCTAAGGCATTCCACGGTTCCTACTGGAAGTCAAGTACCCCTCGCTAATCCAATGAGGAACTACCGGTTATATTCGTCTTTCTATTCGTAACGTTAGTAGTTACTCATGAATTATACGTGACTCGTTCATTATACGTTCCTCATTCATTAGTCGTGACTCATTTGTTCCGAATATCAAGAAAGCATTCATGGCCTAAGGAGCATATTCTTTTGACAACGGTTTCCCTCACCTCCTCTGAACATACACTCTTATCACGGGCTTCAACAGACGGGATATGCTCGAAATCATACTTGCTTGCACGGATACAGACTTGCACTTGATGGACTAAACTAATAGGTGAGTTCTCTTCTAATCTAAAGGAAGAGTAACGAATTGGGTATTCTCAAGTATGGAAACTGCTAGGCAATTCTAAAGTACCTGTCAACGGGCACATACCTCTTGACGGCTTGGGGATTCAAACTTAAGTTCCCCATGGTTTTAACTGAATGGCGATTCGTAAGTCCCCTATTCTCAACTATGGAATATGAGATGTTTGCATATCACGTTTAAAAAACTATGAATTTTACTCAGTAAACTCCCCAGGCACTTTGCTAGCAGATGTTTCAGTACAGCAAGGAACCTGAGAAGAGACCCGAGGAACCCTGTAGGTAGATAGTTTTCAAGTGCTCTAGTCCTGAACAAAACAACAAGATGCACGGTCCCCGATTGGGAATATTGATATCATTGCCTGCAGGTGGGATCTGTTGCAGTATTCAATGAATAAGTATCAATCTCTTCTCTGCGGTTCTGGGGAAGCGGTTGTATGTCTGGGTCCTGGGCCAAGTAGATTGATCGTTTGTTTGATATTCCCGCTGGAATATTTTCCAAGAAGGAATCCGGGGATGTCCATGATTCGAGTGATATTGGCGCTCCACTTTCATATGGGATCTCTTTCGTATTGGATGTGGATGGGTCTAGAGAATGGCATGGCCTGTACTTGTTGTGAGGAAGCCCACCTGTTGCGAAGAATAGGATCCATCCCGTTGCCAAAGAAGAGGTTGCTTGTCAAAGAAGAGGCTGGTATCGGCTTTCCCTAGTGCTCCCTGGCAATATTTCCACAAGATGCCCGTATACAGATTTGAAAGAATTTCATGAATGAGATCATTTCTGTTGCGAGGAATGCCATTGGCAGTCAACTCTTGACTCGTATCTTGAGAATGGACGCTGGCCTAAACCCCTCTTTGGAGTAGGCCTACCTTTCTAATCTAACAAGTGAATACTAAATACTTACTAAACTAAACTAAACAAAGTAGTAGATTTCTTCCGTCACAGCTCTGCAGCTGTCCCTCACCAATGTCAAAGATAGGCCACGGATTACATTCAAGGGATATCTTGCTAGGAGAAGTCTGTACAAGCTTGTTAGCCAGATCGAGATGTGGTTCTGTTGGGAATCCAATCTCCTGTCCGAGGAATAGAATCTCTTGCGAGGAATGGCTAGCTCGATCCATCTTGTGGAATACCCCAAGTATCATATCATAGTCATAGCATTGGAGCTCGTATCGTATCGGAACACTTGTATCTCGTATCAACGGAGTCAAGCATCTAATCTATATTCTACTCTTCTACTCTAGAGATTGGGCCTGTACGAAGATCTTTCTTTTTGCGGGCTAAAGATCACTCTTGTCCCTCCAGTGAAGTGGTAGTTTTCTTGCTTTGCTTATAGAACAGAACTGAGCCTCTTATGTTCGTAACATACATTAAGTGTTACTCACTCCATTGGCATCTACAAGTGGTGCTTACGAGAGAGGCCTGCCTAGACCGAGATAGGAATCATCAGTGGATACGAGCGAGAAGAAAGAAATCTATCTGTCCAGCTTTGGCAGTAGGGAATCATACCAATTCGTCTTTATACTCATTCGTTATACGTGATTCGTTCAACACAGTCTAGTCGATCTGTCTTGTCCCTCGCAACTTGACAGTGGAAACAGAAGCATGAGTGAATCCGTACTGTACTATACTATACTATACTATACTATACTATACTATTAGAACACATCTCTTCACCCAGTGCCATGCCACAGTGAGTGGAGCTAAGGATGAATGCATGGGATCCGTGTTCTAAGTGTTGTCTTAAGTGTTCTAAGTTCAGTTGTATCTTTTTCTTGTAAGTTTCCGAATATTCTAAAAAATATTGGAATGCCTCTGTCTTGTCCTTTGAGAAGTGAGTGGAGGGTAGGATCCCGCCTTCTTATATTCGTCACGTTACAACTCTTATCCTTCGATTTCGCAACGAAGGAACTCAGGCTTGGTATGGTAGGAGGATGGATATGCTTTGTAGCAGAATCAGATGCTGGCTTTATATTCTCTTTTCTATTCTTTTCAAGCGAGAAACGACTAATTCATGAGGAACTCCCGGTTATATTCTATTCATTCCTTGGTTGTTCCGAATCTAGGGACGAGCAGGGATTAGTATAGTATAGAAGTGACTCATGAATTACAACTCTTATCCTTGATTATTATATTATAGTGTGGAAGACGAAGATCTTAAAGAAGAAAAGATGGAGTGCCATGCCACTAAAAGAAACCTAGGTGGGGAAACCGGTTATATTCGTAACAACTCATTGGCTTTTTCAGAGAGAAGTAGCCGCTCCGTCGTCTATTCTATATAGTGCTGCAAGCTGAGAACAAAGTAGCTCTCGCCTAGCAAACTAGATTCGTAACATTGCCTACGAACTCATATCTGCTCCGCATGAAGAAAATCATATCTAAGGATAGAATTCATCAAGCCATAAAATCATAAATCATAGAGAAATGTTCTTCTATCTGCGCATAAGTGCAGTTCCTCAAAATAAAAAACAAGAAAATGGGAGTTCCTCCTATCTGTTCCGCTCAATCAGTGACAGTGGATAGATTCAGAAAAATATCTCGAATTCACTTACATAGAATAGAAACATACTCGTCACATTCGATAGAATTCATCGAAAACATACTCGTCATATGCTCGTCACGGAACTATTTTAGTGACTCGCTCATTACTTAAAAAATATGTCATTCCTTCTATTTTTGGTTTCTTGATTGACGGCACATCTCCGAAAAGATTGGGGGCCCAAAGTGCACCACAGTAGCGCCATCCAAAGGAGGGCCGTGGAGCCGGTAACCTGGCCAGTTTACGAGATGTGATACAGGATCACCTCTGTCATTTCTAGATTCCAATGAGTAACTCCTAACGAGCGAGTAACGACTAATGTTACGAGCATATTGAGGAATCTATTAATCGTTTCATTCATTTAGAATATAAATTGCAAAAACTTGTATTTAGCTCATCCAGAAAAATATTCATAGAACATGTGAAGCAAGGAGACAATCATTTCTTTGGCTAGCAGCAACGATCAAATTAGATTCGTCTTTATGCTTTACACGGAAGTGAGTTGCATCTAAGTTAAGTGACTCGCTCGAGTTTATCATTGATTAAGGGAACAAGCAATCCTCGCTAATCGACTAATACCTAGCGAACCAACCACCTACTCTACTTTTGTATCGGGTGCCCAATATTTGAAAGGCCACTCTACCTCTATGATCAATCAATCCTTCCGAGTACGGGTTGTTGTTGCTTTGCTTATGAAATAACATAATGCCCGCCATCAGGAGGAATCGCTGGCTCGATATCACTCTGAAAGGTGGAATCTCATAGTGAGTTGAGTCAAGTTGTGCGTGCCAACCAATAGCCCTGAACAGTGCCAGTAGCTCCTATCTCGTTCCAGTAGTCCTATCTCTAGTGATGCTTTCCCCCCCAAAGAAGACAGTCAAATCAAGGAAAAAGTACTTTAAAGTATTCGATTCTATTAGCACGCTCCTTCATACCCAACTTGGCCTGCTAAGTAAGATATCATGATTGGAGGGATTTCCAGACATTAGTCATGCTTACAACCAATCCGTATCCCCTTGGTGCCAGCACGGGTTTCTTCATTGTAGGAAAGAGAGATGTAGGGAGATCGCCGTTCCAGGTCCTCCTATCAAACAAAGAAAGGGAACTACCTCCAACTATGGTTACTACTGTAAAGGAGCCGGTTCTAGAAATTTAGAACATAAGTGATCCGGATGCGCTAGACGAGAAATAGCACTAGTAAAGTGAAGCAAGTAGTTGAAAGCGTTGGCGCGAAGCGTTGTTCGAAGATGCATTTTCTATAATTATAATGGAGCAAAAAGCTAGAAAGGGATCATCCGAGAGCCATATGTGAATGTATGGTGCGCTGGGCCAGCGAAGCCATAGAAACTCTCTCTCAAAGCAGTAAGCGAGCTTCGCCATCACTCTATTAGATAGGCCGTGCGTGGGGTAAGAGATCTCTCTCAGCAGTTCGTTCCCTGGGCCTCAAGGTGCGGAGCTTGTATATACGTAATTAGATCGATCTATGAACAAAGGAAAGAGTCAGTCCGGTAAATCTCATATTGGCGTACTATCTAGAGGGATTCGAGATGTGAAAATAGGAGTGGTTGAAGCATCGAAAGGTGTCTCCGTTTTTATTACTTGGTTGGGTGCCAGTCTGTCTGCTTTTTTTTAGTCGAACTCTCGCATCAAAGGGGTATGGGCAATCGCCGCTATCCGTGGACATGACTTGGGAAGTCTTTAGTTGCCACAGGTACGGGTCCGTTCGAGGCAGACTGAGAAGCGGTCTCTTAACAGATAGATCCGGAGATTTTGGAGAAACACGGAATCCTCACTCTACAGCAATTCATGGAAATGGTGCAGTACGGGTCGCGGAAAAAAAGTGCCAGAGTAATTTCGCGGGATTTCTATCGTATACATACAGTTGAGGTACTCCCGCCAATCTCGGGTCCTGCTTCTAGCAACCATAATAACTAGCCGTTTAGCACTCTCGAACTAGATGAGGATTCTCAAAGAATAGCAATGAAATAGCGTAAGAGTGGTGCCTCACATTGGTTAAGTGGTCCGAATAGAGAAGTTCTAAGTGTGAATGGTATCGCCCTGTTTCTCACTCTGTTTTGTAAAGGTAACTGGTTCCACCATCGTTTCCGGGCAGTGATCTCCACTCTGAATAGTCCTCCCTCAAGTTGCAGGTAGGGGTACAGCTTCGTGCGTTGATGGTGAAAACCTATTCTTTTGGAAAGGATCACTCCAATCCGGTTCCGGTTTAAGTAGGAGCGGCATTTCTAGCTGACTATAGAAATCTGGTTGCCGGGCTTTCTTCAAACAATTGGCACTATAGACGTAGTTACGGTAATAGAATTGCCATGTTCCGCGCTCGAGAAGCTATCTATTTTACTTTTACGGTGAGACATAGACAAAAAAATAAATAATTGGAACTCTTTCGTGGTGTAGGTATCTCTCTTTGCAAATTGAGATACCGAGGCCCCTACTTACCTACCGGGTAGGTGGCATAAGAGAATCCTGTGCAGTCGAGCATTTTCATCCTCTCTTCAACCACTGCCAGCAACTTTTTCTACTAGTCGGAAATCAATTCAATATAGTATTGCAATCATGAGCATCACTGGATCTTTAGATCTTCTCGATCTGGCACTTTGGTAAGCTAAGCGGATTGAGTGAACTGACTTTCCTCTCGTTCCGAGAAACAGGTAGATCGGTAAAGCAGGTAAAGAGTGCCGCCCTGTGACTTAAATGTGTAGACTAGCTTCTTCTTTTCTTCGGAATGGCTCCCGGGTTAAAATAGGCTTTAGGCCTACACGAACGGAAGGAAGCAAGCAGTTGGGGCATCAGGAGAAGTTCTTGCTGTGGGAACTCAGATAGCTGACTGGCTGGATAGCACTGGTCTGTCTAGTTCTTGGAGATAGCTCTTGTCTGGTGTCTGGCCTGGGTTTCGAGAGTGAGTTCCGCCTACACGAATGGAAGGAAAAGCAGGTACTTTATAGAGTGGTTTGTATCCACGAGTTTCGTAAGTGGTATCCTTTCTTGTTTGACAATGTGTCAATAGAGCTCTCCTCTTCATTTGCCGTCTCTCTAGATCGAGAGGATTATGCTTGCTTGTCTGATTCTGGAAACAATGTAGTGATCATTGGAGTGGAGTTTTTTGTATATGCATGCTCCTGCTCATGAGCTTGACTTGAGCACTGTTCCGCATACAGGATTCATTCCAAGCCAAGGGAAGACTCATGATTTCGACCGAAGCGGCCGGATTGGAGGTAGAATAGTTTGCTGGTTGTTTCCAGAGAGAGACAGACTGCCTTCTCTCAGGCTAGGAAGGAGGAAGAGCAATATAAGTCCGCCAATGGAGGAATAGCAAATCAGTCCGCTAGTTCGGCTACAGAATGGAATGGACAAAGGAGTAGACTTGGAAAGGAAGGGTTATCCTTGAATGGAAAGTAAGCACTGCAGGTATCTTCTGTTTATACTAATGGTGCCGCTAGCAATCGGCCTGTTCGCCCACATAACCCTTACCACTCTCTTCGGCTTCTCTTCTCTTACTGAAATCGAGAAAAAAAGTGAATGGTTTGGCTTGTCGCGGACTCTTCTCCATAACGCCTCCGCTGTTGTGCCATTCTCTAGTCTCATAACTCATGGATGTGCCATAGGTTCGATTCTATTCTCAGCAGCAGCATCACAATCATTGGACCCACAGGCCAAGAAACAAGATTGATCTGGTTTTCTTGCTTGAGTTGTGTCAATGACATAAATAAGTTGTGGTGCCATTCATTCTATCATCCATCGTGTACCGGTCGTCCCTAGTTAGAGACAACCACTTCAACAGGAGCGAGGATGGAATGCTCGACCGAAAGGGATCTTAGGCTGGGCTCGGCCAACGGGAGAGGCTGAAATGATCGAATGAAATGAGAGGAATAAGGCGAGATACGATAGAGATTTCTCAAATCAAGAGCTTATCCGTGGCCTATGCTGCTCTGCCCGGCTTCTAATTCTTAAACGATCTCTTCACCGGAACTCGTAAAAGATAGGGCTCCCCCAGGCCTAGAGCAACGATCAACTCATCTGTTGAATTTCATTCATTTCTGTGCATTGCTTTTTGTTTGGGAATGGGGATCCGGAGTCTTCATTTGAGGCAAAGAGTAGTTCTTGTTTTGGATCAAGCCGGTAGAAATTCGAATCATAAGATTTGCATGATCTGTAATGTAATTTGGCCCAGGCTGATTCCTCTTTCTATTTATCTTGGGCTTAACCCCGCTTCTCTTCGAAACCGAGGCATTCCCCGTAGATAATTTAAGCCAAGGCTTAGGCGTAGAGCTCAACAAAGACAGTCTAGGCTCAAAAATAAAAAGTCAAGTCAGAATATGGAATATGAGTGGGCCGCCAAGGCAAGACTTCTATTCTCCCAACTCCTGAGAACTAATAACAGGATGAAACCGGAGACCAATAGGCGGGCATCTTACCAATAGATCTACGGAAAAACTAGCTAGATCCGGAGAAACTAGCTAGCTATATGATAACCGGAGAAAAAGAGAGTTGTCTTTCTCTTTACCAGATTCCCGAGTGAGAGTCCGCGCTGGCCCCGGGGCAGATATGGACATTGCCAATCCCATAGGCAGATGGAAACTTATTCATTCGAGAACTCTCCACCAACGGAAGATATGGAAATGCACGGTACAACACTTAGCCCTTAGCCCGAGAAAGAGATCTGAATACGGATAGTGGAGTACTTCCCTCCGAAATCCAAAAAGTGCCACGACTTCCTAAACCCACCTTTCAAGTTGCGATACAGGAATAGTTCGATTTCGAAGAATGGCTTGAGTCCAATTCCAATTTGAATTTCTCTTAATTAATACGTTCTCCTAATTAATACGATTCTCTTTACTCCTTTACTCTATGATAAATTACAGTAATTAGCGAATGGTCCGGACTTGTCCGGACGGTTTTCAAAATAATAAAAATAATGATTAATGATTGATTTCTGACTATTCTCTTCTCTTCTCTGTCTCCTTCAAGCTTCAGAAAAAGATTGAAAGTCGGTAATTTCAGGAATGGCGATTTTTGATACGATGCAACTGGTGAGGCCAGATGTGTATACAATCCGCCTTAGAAAAGCGTTGTCCATGGCCTCCTTGATTCTGCTTGGATGAGAACCCACTGGCACTAATCGAATATCGGTTCCCAGCTCGCGCGGAGAGGGGGTCCCACTTTAAAGAGTGTGTATAGTTTTTTAAAGGTACCTCGGTTGTTTAGAAGAGGCCCTGCTGGTGAACATCATTATTCCTTTCTTCAAATCCTTAATCCGGTCAATATATCTCGGATAGAGCTGCAAATCAAAGCAAATACAGTTCTATGTCTCTTTACTTGCGAGTTCTCTTTCCACCACCCACTGCCCGCGCCACGTTCTGCCAGCGGTCCGGCGTGTCCTTGTCGTATGTCGCCAGTGCCCTCTCGAACAGCTTGTTCTGCTTCGTCGTCCATGATGAACTCATGGTTAGATTTCTCTCAATATATGTTCAAGGAAAAGTTTAAGGTGTTCTGTAATGGCTGCAACTGCTACTACTTTAGCTATAAGGTCACTGGCTAGCTTGTGTTTGTATGCAAGAAGAGCGAGGGACAATGCCCAAATGGGAAGCTTTACTGCACTCTGACCTTCAAATAAGGTGCTGCTAACTACTAATATTAGTAATCCTCATAGGCAAAATATACCAGAAAGACTACTTGAAGAATACAAAACAAGGCACTAGGCAGCCCTCCCGGCGAGCATTTCTTTGCCCTTCAGCCCATAGCCATGTCCTGAATGAGTGATATCACCAACTTGCATTGAGGAATACTGCGCATAACAAAAAGCTGCAATGCCGGGGCATTTTCACGTACACTGATGGAATGTCCGTTGGAGACATGGTGCACAATATGCACCATCAGCTGCAGCCCAATACCACGAATTATCTGTACGATGATTCCAATTTCTAAAAGCAGGATCATATTTTGGAATCACAATGCAGATTATTGTACCTCAAAGGTAGGATGAATGTCAATAGAATACATCTAGCTTCCTACCTTTACTTGTCTTCTCTTTACTTGACTAGCCGTTACTTCAACCCGAAACGAAGCAATACTTCTGCTACAAAAGGCAACAATTACTTGTTACTTATTCCTCTATTGGTTTCTCAAAACTAGACATAATGACACCAAAACGAACCGCCATCCGAGTATGGTTACCACTACCTTGGCTAGATTTCCCTAACTGCTCTGTGCTTAACGTCTCTAAAAGGAACTTTGCTGCTCTGCGCATTCAAGGTAGGGCCCTGTTAGAAAAGAGGTGTACCTCTTGAATAAAAGAAGAGCTGAACCCTTCCAAGCTACTAGACCTGGAGGATGATATGAGTGGAACACAGCTTTAGGCCTGCCAACGTAGTTCAAATAAGTAATTTCAATCTTTTATGGCAGATTACTGTGAGGGCCTCTTTCGATTTGTCAACGAGAAGCAGATTACCTTTTAAATATGCACTTTGAACAGCCAAGAAAGCTGATACGCACGAGCACGAACCGAGGTTGTCTTTCTTTTCTATTTCTCCTCAATGCAAAAAGTGGAATCACTCTTTGCAATGGTTGTTATGCTAATTATGATATTATTAGCCGCGTTCGATAAAAAGAGAAATGAGTAGCCGGTATAATAGAGAAAGTATTTTCCAGTTAAGCACTCCGATCTGTGAAGGCTTTCCCGTGCCTCTTTTACTTTCTAGTCACATAGCCTGCTTCCAATTAATTTCGCCGCTTGCTGCCCAATGAACAATAAGGACAGAAGACGATTTTGATTAGCAGACTATCTTTTGTGCCAGAGTTAGAATCGAATGCGCTTTGGTTCACTGATTTGGTGTTCCATCCCGTTTCTTTAAATAGGACGACTTGTCCTTAAGAGTCCTCAGAATATCTGAAAGTGGTGCATTGAACAGCACACTTGTAAGATTGGACTTATTCTTAGACTGGCTACTGGAGGAAAGTTAAGGGATAGTACAGAGTACGGAGTACGGACTCCAGGGATGAATGGGGCGTTTCCTCGAGGGAGGGCATAGATTGCGAGACTTCCATGTCCATATGTCTCAACTGTTGGTCTCTTTTTGAGGTTCTACTATTACGGCAGCTTTGCTTCCGGTGTGCGATCCCGCGCCTTCCCTTCATAGCGCCTATTGGTATTTATGAAATCCTATTGATTTCAGGGTTGTGTATTTCTTTTCGTATATTTATTCTACTTTCTTTAATGGAAAGAATTCCATTCCGACATGATAGGCAAATCCGAGGGGAAGTGGGAAGGGGCCCAGCGTGGCGTGGTGATGTTCGTCTTGAGCGCGCGTACCGAACTATTGATTAGATTATTGGCTCATGAGTCTAGGCCATATGTGTTCTTCGTATATGATTCCTATGGCTTAAAAGTATATGATTCCTATCTAAGAGAAGAGCCTGGTATTTCAAGTAGAATTCAGTGCCGGTGCCTGGTCAGGTTCTAGGCAAGTCAACCCAAGGTCAGGTGCTCGCTATCCAGCCAGTCATCCTCAGAACTCTTTTTGTGATGTCTCCAGGTCTGGTCTAAAGGTGCCGTCTCTAGATCGATAGTCCAGGGAAACCGAAAGGAAGGGATTGATTAGGTTATGTACCCAAAAGTCGAGTAGGGAAAGCACAACTATCAACGTTTGATTGAGGGTTAGCGGTCAAGAGTATGCGCCGTTCTAGGTAGCGGCTTCCTGCTGTTCCGATTCATCTTCCGCTTCTTCCCATAGCAGTATAACAATTGAGCACTCACTTATATGATCTTCAAGGCGCGCAGCGGTGAGGGGAATAGAAATCCTCTCGAGTGGAACCTTAGCGGCCTTTGTCAGCAGCAAATAACCTACTGCGATTCAGGTAAGAACTAGCTATGACAAGCTATTTGCGAATCACCGGAATCAGATGCTTGAGATGAGAACACTTCTGCTTAATATTTTCATTATCTTATTTGAGTCTATGATCAAACAACTATAACTGAATCATCTAGAAAGAGTGCCTCGCTGCATCTTCTCATTTGGAGCATGAGATGCTTGAAAAACGCCTTCCCTGTTTATTCGTTGATATTCTGGACAACCTTCTCATTTTTCTTTATCCAGCCCGAATGTGGAGAGAGTAAAAGGCCGCGGCAGGGCTACTTCTTCTAGGTGTGAATTCTACCAAACCAAGGAAGGGGGAGTTCTGACTCTATTTAGAAAGTTTTGATCATCATTAGTTTAGTATTGTAATTACGTCTGTTTTCTGGACTTGGATCTCCTACCTCCTGCGCCGATTGTTCATTCTTTAGTGAAAAGTAAGAAGAGGCGCGCAGGGAAAAGGGTCAAGTTCTGGAGATCGGATTGGCGAGGAGAGTATTTATTAAATAGGAAAGCTCTCTTCTTGTCTGCGTACACCTATAGCTGCTGGACTGACCCCAGAGTCATATAATTCCAAAATTCCTAAATGGATGTGAGTAGGCTCGTTTGGCCTTTTTAGCCTCAGAACGGAAAGAGTGAAGCCTTTGTTCGTAACTTTAAAGTAAAGCAACGGATTTGATTTCTTTCTAGCGCTCTTTTTTCTATTTCTAGCGCGAAAGCCTTTGCGCGTTAGTCACGCGCATCCTAACTTGCTAGATCCGTTGCGCTGAAGCGCAGCCGTTTTCTTGCTGCATCCTAACTCTGGATCCGTTCCGTACACGCGGATCCGTGGCACTTGCTCACTAGCCTTTCTAAATAGTTTTAGTTAGGCGCATCCTAACTTCTTAATATCTGGGTGCCAGAGCTCACTTGCTTTTTTATAGAGTCTTCTTTCTTCAACCTGGCACTGCTTGGGACTTGATGCTTTGCTTGTGACTTGACTAGTACTATGGTGTGTTAGTGACTAAGACTTCCCTGATCTTGCTTTCTCTCAATAGGCAGAATCTTTCTTTCCGTGACTGCTCTCCTGCTAGTCATTTCTAAGGTCTTATGGGTAGTAAGCGGGCACCGAAGTCAGTGCTGTATAGAACTGAAACTCTTTGACTTGACCCAAGAAGGTGGAGTCCATTAGTCATATTTGCTAACCGGTTAAAACTCTTAGGCTTTGTGTTCATTTGAGCCTACAAAGAGACATATAAATGCTTTCTGTCTGCCGATAACCAACTGGCTTTGTTTTGCTCTTTGGAATACCATTTCCTCCCTATGGAGCTGGTCAATTGAATCGGCTTGCTACACTTTCCATGGAATTCTGTACTATTTAAATAGGAGCAGGATGATCATTCTATTCCTTCACTTTGCTATAGACAATAAGTGCCAGAACGGATTGATTCTCGACAAGGCTCAAACAGTGCTTCTGTCTACACTAATTTGATAGCTGGACAATAGTCAACAACTTCGAAACAACGGCACTCCACTGGCAGTTCAAACTACTGGCTTTGACATTCTGTTCCGGTAATTTGAGACAAATTCAGAAGCGGCACTTGTTGAACAATTCTATCAATATGTGGCGGTTTGAGATCAATGTCATATCAAAACCTAGATTAGGTGCCAAAAGGAGAGTGCAACGGTAGAAGTCAGCAAGGGGGAATGGGTTAAGAAGTGCCGGGAAGCAGCTATTGCCCGAGGTTAGAAAAAGATGGGAACCAATCCTTTCAAGGCAAGTCAATACTCCACTCTACGCGCCATTCGAGGAATAGGGTCAATTGTTAGTTAGAAATGCATTGACCAGTTCCATTTCCTTGTTCGTCCTACTTTGATTTGAAGAAAGCAGTCAATGAGAAAGATGCATCCGGAGCTAGTAGTTACTTAGAAAAGTGCGGAACCTTACCTGTATGAGATCTGTATCAACTTTTCTATAGACCTGGTCGTGTCATTGCAGTGAGTGCCATACCATAGCCATAGGGTTGTATTTATCTTGGCGAGGCTTCGATTCTATTCTCGAGTCAAGTCTAGTCGACTTAAGCTCCTAGTATAGTAGGTGATCTATGACATTAGCACAAGCCGATACCGGCGAAGCAGCACCAGACAGAGGCATATTGACAACTCCTCCAAATCTAGACGGAGTCTATTCACTGCTATTAGAGCCAAAAGGATTGATCCCTTTATATAGAAAAGGTTCACCACTTCCAATCTTCTTAGAGTCGATTCTATTAGATCGGCCCTTATCTGCCACAGGAAAGATTGACCAGAAACGAGGCAGCCAATAGATCACAACACAAACACAACAACAAAATACGAATGCAAGCTCTTGTTCCCGGCAAGCCTATCCTTCTGTCTTCAGCCTATCTAGAATATGTATATTACAGCTTACACACTATCGCAACCTTCCTTTTTGGTAGCCGATTCCCGGGGAAGTGAAATGAAGTAGTCGACGTTTGTGTTGTAGGCCCGGTAGTTATGATACGATCTTTAGCAAGTGCCATCGAGAAATTGACTCTGCTCAGCGCATTTTCAAAAGCTTAGAAATAGGAAATAGATTCTAAAAGCTCATGGGTAAAGGGCGAAGAGGTTGTTACATGAGATGGGAAATGAGATTAGCCCACAGGAGCTTGGTATTTTAGCTAGCTTGGTACAGTAGGCGCGCAGCGGAGAAGAGAAGCTTATTATGACTCTATGCCCGCTAGGTTCTATCTACATGCTTAACACAGGCAAGCAAGTAGTTCCAATTTTTCTTCTCACATTCAGCGTCATAAAATTGAAAGCAAGCAGATGAACGCTGTTTAGTTGAAAAAAAGCATCCCCCATCATCCTCATTCGATCCTGCCGAAGAAAGAGTTGAATAAGCTAGGAAAGGGCCCCTAAGCTAGAGCTAGAAGGGCTAAGATACAAAGACAAAGTAGGTTTAAAGCTAAGAGTTCACTTTTCTCAAGCAGATAAGCCAGATAATAAAGCGGATAACCCTGTGCTATTCCATGCATACTTGAGCTACAGTATAGTATTTTGAAACCCTTTTTCACTTACTTTGACAAGCAAAGGCTACTTCGGACAATATAGACAAGATCAGACACCTTTTAGCTATGTTTCTTTAGAGGAAAGAACCAATAGTCGGGTCGGACCCCTCCCGCCTTTAACTACTAGAGCTGTAGTTATACTACTCTACTAATCCCAAACCCCTAACTTAAGAGGAGGAATGGTTAACCCATACTTTTATTGAACTGATAGACTTGTATTTTATGTTGGAAAAGAGTTCCATCTCAGAAATTAAGGGAATGCAAAATATCATATTATGGTGATCGAGATCACCTGCTGTGCTGGGAATCCAGGTTCCCCACTTTTCGACTCTACTCGAGCAAGCAAAAATAGTAATGATTTACGATTCGAGGAATGAATCGGGTTAGCCACCCACAGTATGTCGGGCGTGTAACCATTTAACAGTTCAAAACCCAACAAATCGGGTTCCTTAATTGACTTGATGCTTAGAGGAGTTGTTCCCGGTACTACTAGGTTATAGCTTAACCGACCCAGGAGACGACGTAAAGACTATAGAGATAAGAGGTAGAAGGAAATTACTATAGGGTACAGCCTTGGGTAGTCTTAGGGTTTTCCAAGATATGATATGATCGGGTTATTTATTCAAATTGGAAATAGCTAGAACTCCTGCGCAGGCTTGCTGTACTGAATCTCTTTATAGTCTACCTGTCAAGCCGGGCAGGGCTGGGTTTATTATTCCACTATGTGGGTTTTAGGTTTTCCAGTTTCATTGAAGCAACTCCTTTCGCTTTCATCTGTTCAACTAAGGATAAGGAGAGGAGGAAGGAATCAAATCAACGAGAAATACTATACTCGAACTCGAAATTTCGAGTTGCGAAGGAAAAGCGTGAAACTCGACAATGTCAACTCTCTACTCTACATGTTAGAAGGAGCTAAATCAATAGGTGCTGGAGCTGCTACAATTGCTTTAGCGGGAGCTGCTGTCGGTATTGGAAACGTTCTCAGTTCTTCGATTCATTCCGTGGCGCGAAATCCTTCATTGGCTAAACAATCATTCGGTTATGCCATTTTGGGCTTTGCTCTCACCGAAGCTATTGCATCGTTTGCCCCAATGATGGCCTTTCTGATCTCATTCGTTTTCTAATTCGTAAAAATAAGGTGTAGTTTCTCCGTCTTCCTGGGAAGGAAAATAAATAGAGATGACGAGGCCCCTACTTACCTACCGGGTAGGTGGGGGGAAAGAAGAGTGGGTTAGCGGGCTTCTTTCACTTGAGTTTCGGGTGTTAATTCAAATGGGCCTCAGATTAAGAGGAGTAAGAAGACGGGGACCCCAGGGGGAGGAGCTTCCTAGCTACCTCCAAGAGAACGAAGAAGAATAGGACGAAAGAGGAAACAAAGAAATCGTCAAGTTGGGAGGAGCCTGAAAAAGACAACGAAGATGCATGTCATACTAACCTAACCCACGATCGGGCGCATTCCCGAAAGGCCCAAGGCGAATACAGAGGCTAAGAATCAAAGCAAGGACTTTTTTATTTGAAAAAGATGATAAAACAGGTCAAAGAGCCAATAGAGGGATGTGCTCGCCGCACTTCTTAGCGTTTTCGATGCAAAATCATTTGTCGCGGGAATTACGAGAAGTCCTCATTCAAGCACTAGAAAAACCAGAGGAATTTAAAGCCCCGAAAGAAAGATGATGGAAACAATGCACATCGACCAAGTAGCGACCATTACCTTTGAGGATGAGGACCTGATAAACGGATCTGCTAATCATAATAAACCCTTGTATGTCACGGAGCTTAACTTCACTTAAGTTGGTGGATCCAGGTTGTCTACAAACATAAACATTCTCCCTTTGAAGAAAATCACAAATGACATTGAGTGAGCGCAAGTCTATAGGGTCCATGGGTTCAATCAAAACTCTCAGAAAGCTCTGGGGGCAATTACACTGCCCATGCAATTCGGTTCATTTCCGACCTTGGTCAAATTCTATGTCATTGACGCCGACACTTCCTACCGAGCCCGGGACCTTGGTTACATGAAAACCGAATGGTGCCCTCGACCTGTGTTTGAAGAAAATTACGAACAGAATAAGAGGCTACGCGCAGTACTACGCGGTGCATGGCATTGAAACAGAAGAAGAGCATGGCACCCGTCTCCCGAAAAGTGTGTAAGATGACCAGCCTCCTATGCCCCGATATGTTGAAAGGAAAGAACGTGGAGCAAGCGCTTCCGATCAGGTGTGGTCAATTTGATAGCTGCCAGTTTGCAAAATTATGGTTGTCCTATCGGCGCTAGAAGAAGCGTCCATACGCCGCTTTTAGGTATCTCCGCTTCAGACTGAAGTTTCCCACGGCTTAGAATAGAAGACGTTGAAGCCGCACTAGCTATGTGCCAGGACGATGATACAGCAAGATTAAGGATCTCCGTAAACAGAAGAAACTCAAGTGAAAGAAGCCCACTAATTGAATAGTCAACTTAGATGGTTCCACTAGAATGGAGGGCAACTTCGGACACTCCTCTTATTTTACTAACTTAATATTCTCTGGCTGGTTCTTAGAGTTTTCGTCCTGACATTGTTAAGCATACTGCGATTCACACACCTACCGACTTACGACTGCTTACACAATAAAGGTTTTCACTGCCTTAGCTTACGGATAGAATGAATGCTTGTACTTGCCCAAGGTGACTTCGCATTACTCTATACACAGGGTACTGTACTATAGGGTTAGGGTTAGGGTTAGGGTAGGGTTCCGTTGAGATGAGCCTTCCCCACTGTACAAGAGTTATAATATTCTATTAGATTGGGAACGCTGGTTTTCTTTTAAGAAAAGACACAGAGTCCTACTTGGGATTGGGACTTCCACAGTAGCTCCTTTACCAAGACTTGATAAAGTAGTTCGCAGTAAAGAAAGAACACGGATACGTTACTAATAATAATAAGATTGGAGTTAAGATGCGGATCAATTTGATATGCTATTTGTTATTAAACACTGGTGTAGTACGACTACATACATAGCCTTCTTATCAGGGTGAAATAAGTATTCAAAGTACCAGCAACACTCGAGAAGAGAGATTCTGTCGAAAGAAGAAGTGCGCCAACGCTGGAGACCTACAATATACCATATCCGAGGGGCTACCCAACAAGGAGTAGCTACCCAGTGCGATAGCTTGCTTTTACTAATTAATAAAGGACCAACTTCTATACTCTCCGTGAGAGACATCGGAAGAATAAGGGCTTGACGGGATGGGCTAATTGAAGAGATATTTAAGCCCCCTATGAATTCAATGTGCACGCGGACCGGGGGAAATCCGCTTTGGGCGAGCGTGATGAAACTCCTTCTCATTCACTCGGTCGAGATCTGGTGTGAACGAATAGGCTATGAGAAAGTGAACTTGACTACGCGCTGTCGGGTATTACGTTGGTGGGAGAAAGAGACATGAATACTCCTCCTCGCTTACTGTATTTCCTGGCTTTGCTGCTTATTTGAGCACTGTATTTCCACACTGAAATGCTTAATTCAAAGCAGACTAGGTCTTTGCTTGCTTTAGTACAGACATCCCCGGTGATGAACTCGCTACCTACTTGAACATCCCATTTACTTTCCTTTTCTCTCTGCCGGCTGAGCGCTTATTCAAGTAGTTTTTCTTTACTATAATATAATATAAGCCCCACCTATTACTTCTGCTAATCTTGGATTGCCGAGCCGAACAGACACTGTACCTACCTCAGCCAGGATTTTGGACAGCAAAAGATGGCCAGGATGTAACACATTAGGAGGGATAGGCTCCGCTGAAATAGCCACTCGGGACAATAAAACTTGACACGGTTGCTTTGCTTTAGCTATAACAGGAGGAATAGCCTTCATCTAGAGTGAAATCATTATTAGATAGGATATTCTTTGAATTCACATAGAAAAGTCTAGTCTACTGAATATATGATACTGAAAGCAAGACGTAGGCGTTGGCAAAGGAATTTGCCTTTACTATACTATACTATAACGCACACGTTTCATTATTGTTGCTTTACTATATATGATATGATATGATATTCCTTTTATCATGAATTGGATTGGAACCAAGGAAGTTTTATAGCTTATTGAATTTTGGGGAAAGAATCACTCTCACTTATAGGCTTACTAGTTCCCGTAGTTCCACTACACAGTTCATCAGTTGGAAATAGAGTCCTATTGCTTTAGTAGGGGTTGTAAGATCACACCTGAAACTTTGGTTGTAATCCCTGGGGCATTTAACCTTGTTTTTCCCTTGTGAGCCGCCTATGTAAATCCACGATCTTTAGGCAAATTTGAATCAATCATCGCTCCAGTGAGTAACGTATTTTTTGGACTTGTAATAATAGCCTTGTCCAGTAGCGAAGTACTAACTTCTTTACTTTGCTTGCCCTGTCCGCCTTTCAGGAAGCCTACTTGGCGATGAACAAGACTTTGAAGGTCGAGTAAACTATTCGAAGGCCGATTCAGTCCTCTTTTTTGATGTTGTAGAGTCCGTAACTGGTCTTTTCTTTGGGAATGGTAACCTTACCCCGTGGTCAAACTCTTGTCTTGTGGGTGGTCAATCTCAAACTCTTTATTAATATAGGCGGATATTCTAAGAAGGCTAATAATCATTCTCAAAAAATCCTTGCCTAAATCTGCGCCATCTGTGTCCGTCTAGTGAAGATAGCTAATGGATTCCTCCCCAAGCTTCTTTCTTATTAGTTGCCTCAGCACCCGAGTAATAGACAGTGGGACTAGTTCTTAGTAGGCAAGCACCTCCTTGAGTGTCCAGTGTCAAAAGAATGCCAGGACCAGCCGATCCATCCAAGGTGAATGAGCCGCACGAACTGCTAACTACAGATAATTCTTCATTTGCTCCTTGGTTTAGACTTTAGAACAGCACTAGATCTTAAGTATAAGTAATTGTGGGAGCAGACCTCCTAAAGCACCAGACCATTTTATGAACCAATTGCAAGTAAAAGTAGTCTTTGCAGCAAGTTAAACAATAGTATCACAAGTTCACAACTATGAATGCTCACACTCAGGATAGACGCCCAGCTTTATTAAGAAAGCCAAAGTTCATACAATAAAAAGGAAATAAGGAAAGCAGGGGACACCTGCGTTACAATGAGGTAATCTGACTTATAACGACTCCTGAACAACTCAAACACTAGAAAGCACTAGTATCACCAAACCAACAACTGAGCTTTCGACAGACGGACTTAGTCTTTCTTCAGGTCCCGCTAACCTAGTGATGTAGAAGATTAGCGCCGGATGGCACAAGGCGCTTTGCTGTGCAGCCTCTCCACAGAATTTTGCTGCATGCTGTGATGGTGGAACTGTCATTTTGGGGAAGAAGAAAGCCGCCCCCTTTTGCGGCAGAGTGGGCAGCATCGCTTTCCCTCGCGTAGCTTCGATGCCATGAAAAAGCAGAACAGAAAAAAGACAAGAAAAAGAAAAAACAGTATCTTTTGGATTCCTGCCATTAATTACAGGAAAACGAATTGTGGAGCTGTAGGCTTCAAAGTAAGGGGAGGACCGAGATTATATACCCAGCAGCAGCGCGGGATCGAAGGGCTTGGTTGGAAGGTAAGTTGGTGGTAGGTTAGGGGTCTTTCCCGCGTGATAGGCTTGGCGCTTCCCGCCTGATAGATAACCACCACCACCTTTTACATGCAAGACTGCCATGCGGCACGAATTTCACGGTAGGTACAATCCTGATAAGTTTGCAGCAGTTGAGTCATGCCTTTGTAAACAAACCTTTCCCACCTTTAACAAACCGATCCAAAACCAAGAAAGAAAGAAAAGAAGGAATTTTAGCACAAGGTTCGCCAGACTTGCTTCTCGCTGCGCTCGATCAAAGAAAGATAAATCGAACAAGAGCTGCGCTCGACCAAGAAGTCATGGGGCTAGCTCGAACGATATAAAGATGGAATCAGCAGTGTCAGAAGGTACTTCAACCAAAACAGAGTAGCATGGCCGGGCAGTAAGCTTTCGAAGCCTGTGTTCTCCCGAATAGCAATAGAATATTTTCTGACGGTATTTTCATTTTTTCAAGTGCTATTGCCTTCTCGGTATCGTTTTCTTCAAGAAGGGAAGGAATCGGGGGTTCCGGGCAAGACTGTTTGGCTCTATGTTCAGGAACCCTCAGGGAAGAAAGAGGAAAGTAGCATAGCAGAGAAAAGAATCTCTGTTCTCAGTCTAAGTAAGCCCGTCCTAGCAATAGTGGCTGAAGCTGGTCTCGATCTCGAACTCAAACTGATGCCTAGCTGCCTCCATCTCCGCTTCCTTCTACTACCAGCGTGCGCTCATCCCTTGCTTGTTCTTTCAGGACTGAGTATGATGAAATATTTGGAGATCTGACTTACTTTAGTCCGTATCGTCGGTCTACTTCTGACAAGCAAAAGGCATAATATCCCCAATGAGTCAGGAATAGAAGATGCCAACGTGTTGAGACCGACCTAAAGATCTTGTCAAACAATACAGGCTTTCTTCCAAAGAATATCCCACTTTGTTGGCTGGCCTGGAAAATCTTCCTAGCCTTGACTGTCGTTGCGTTTAACGAGCTTGACAAAACTACCTCCCCGCTTCTCAAAACAAGGCAGATTAAGGGAGAATGCCATCTTTTTCGTAGATAGTCAGAGTTCGAGCTACTGGACTGGCTTCGGCTTCTTCCTTCGAGTTAGAGTGCCCAATGCTAATATTCTCAAATGCCTTAACCGTAATTTTCGTTGATTCGTTTAGACTTCATCCTATATACGCTTATGGACAGGCAGAAATGAACGGATACCATTCTCCAGAGCCAGAGATAGTAGCTTAATTAGCTTAGGTTTCAATCCTAACGCACGAGAAGAAAAACGAAAAGCATGGGACTTCCAGTACGATAGGGTCGGACCTCAATGGTCCTTTATGTCTGAAGCGGATGTGAGCGTGGTCAACCGTGAGCCGTGTGCACTGCCATGCCAGGCGTCGGAACGCTAATCGGAGCACATAGAGTGGGCGGTGGCAAAGCAGTCATCGCGCGTGTGTGTATCTCTCCCCGAGAAGAGGCGCATGGGGTAGCGAGGCAAATCGTGTTTCATCAAATGTGACATGTCTTGAGACGTGCGGGGATCATAACAGCAGTACCCCTTGTGCTGATCACTATAGCCAACGAAATAAATGACTTTTTTCTCAAAGGATTTACTTTGGCCACACCGTCTTGATCAAAGAGCTCGGGTTACACAAATCTCCCTTCTTTGTGTACTGGAACAGCTACCACTTCCTTTTCCTTTTCCTTATCCTTAGAACAGCACTAACTTACCGCTCTCTATACTATATAAAAATAAAAGAAAGAGAATAGCTCCATAACAAAAAAAATAGTGAACTGCCATGAATTACACACACGCTAGTAGTGGCTCGGCTAGAGGACTACAGCAGCCGAAGCCGTGATTTGTATGGTATGTCTTGCCCTCAATGTCTGGTTGGTTGGTAAGTCACTAAATCCCTATCTCCCGGTGGTCGAGTACCCCCGACGCGTCGAATGGGTTGTTTAGTCTGACTTCTTGTGCTGGCCCGACATCATTCTGTCTCCCGCATTCTCTCCTTTCATCGGTTTGTTTTTTTACTTCGCTTCGCGATTAGAGTTGTACGCATCATGCATGGGAATCCTTCCGTCCTTGATGTTAACGCTCTCGTGCGGGTCAAAGGCATCTCGAAGGAAGCTGCTCCGCATATGCGATCACCTCCATGTACCTACAGATGAGGGCTCCAACGCCTACTGTACAATCATGTGGGAAGTGCATCCTGCACACCAGAAAGTAAGTGGCTACGCCACACCCCCTCCCCCTGTACCTACACCCATTGAAACGTTTATTGTCTGACAATCTCCGACGCGACGCGCAACGCCCCATGCAAATCCCTACGTCGGTCGATCGATGCGCACAGAAGGAGAGCTTGTCCATAACGAAAACGCGTATGTTAAGTAAAGTTATGTTAAGTTAAGTAAAGTAAAGTAAAGTAAGGACAGCAAGCCAGTAATGAGAATAAGCTCTTCATCTTAGTTTCCGCTTTCAGGACAAGTACAGCGTCCACTTTTCTCATATTTGCAAATTGCAGATCTTCATCTTATAGGATGTTGGCTAAAATAAGGGAGGGATCGGATCCAAATACGCAGTGCAAGATGATATGGCCGAAAGAAAGATTAGAAAGTATGCCCTCGATTGGGCTGTGACCGACACACTCACATTGAGTCGCCGATACAGGTAGTGGTCAGTCTGCGCAAAGCCATAATACCAGATATCGGAAAGCGAAGCGTGGTGCTAACATGACTAAAAAAACGATTCGGAAATCTGGAACGAAGAGAAGTTAGTAAATAGGCCTTTTGGGAAGCCCTTGATCGAGTAGTGAAAGCATTTGATCCATTAGATCAGTGCTTGATCTTCTACTTATACTTAATAGGTTCAAGACCTAAATAAAGGAATGAAAACTGCTGCAAGATCCGCTTACTTCTTTCTCTTAGTCAGCTCTATCTCATATTGCCTACGAGCTCTCGTAGTATCTCACAGCAGTATCGAATAATGAAAAGAAGGAAAGCTCTATTGAATAAGCCAAGGATAGAGAGAGGCCCCTTAAAGAACTATTTGAGAAAAGGAATATATCTCCAGGTTATTCATTCAATCCTAATTTTCAATCTCGCGAATTCAATAAAAAGAACTCAAGGCTGCTTTAAGACTAGTTAAAAAGAAAAGGTTCCACCCTTCTAGTTAGACAACCGATATGCGGACATCATACTTAGTATGGGAGTTGCCGCTGATCTGCGACATCAATAGATAAGCATGGTATGCGAATATGTTTGTTGATCTCTGCATCGCGATGCTACTTTCGTAGGGGAGAGCAGTCAGTCCCCACCAAGGTGGGTCTAAGGGCTTTTTGGGGGGGTAATTTCGCTTCGTTCATCTTCAAGTGCCGACAGTTTTCTATTCCCGAGTGTGAAAAGCCAGTACTGGATAGACGGTTTAGATACGTCACTGAATGCCCCATGGGTCATCTTGTTTCCTATATTATTGGAAGCTACATAAAGCATCCCTATATTAAGATGAAGTAAGAAAAGCATCAGTCCTCTTTTTTTCTGTCTTCTATGAAAGAATGTAGCTCGCTCCCTCTGCGGAACTGTTTGAGTTTAGCATTGACCCCATTTCCTTTGATCGTATTACGCTTGACTCGCTGCAAAACATTTCGCTTTCTGCGCTCCGCTCGTACGTGGTTACACTCCTTGCCTTTCATCTTACTTTTCCATCGGGCAATTGTTTGTTTTCAACTGGATTGGATTCCAAAGCAAAGATAGGCAACTTTCACTTGAAAAGAAAGGAGCTTCAGAACTATTGTATTCCACCGAATAAGAATAAGAGCAAGAAGGGGCTATCTTTGTGAAGGGACCGGCACCAGAAAGTAGATCATATGGCCTTTCTTTCGCCAAAAAAAATAAAGTAAAGCCAGAAATGCAGCAAAGCAAGTCGTCTTTGGTTTGGAGCGAAATTCCCGGATGTATAGGCTTGATCGAGTGCCTTACCTGAAATCGACGATCTAAAGTGGGTTCTTTAGCTTGCTCCGACAGAGGTCTCCTTCTCCCTTAGCAGCGAGACCAGTCCCTACCTCTTTTCCAGAAATCTTTCATACCTTTTCTACGCCTAAAACAGTTCATGTCTCTCCTCTCTGAAAAGTAAGTCGGACCTTATTGAAAAGTAGTACGCTTTCTTTCGTGGTGTTCAGGATCCCGTGCTTTGTAGTTCACGCATGGCTTTCTCTAACGAAGCTAATGCCGAATTAAAGACCTTAAACGGAGGAGGTGGCGAAAAACAAAAAAGAGAAAGAGCTTACAAACTTCTCTGAACCCGGTAGCCAGCGGAGCCCTTATTCATGCATGGGTTAGGGACTAGCATTGAACAAAGTTGGTGACAGCCGAAGAAAAAGTGAAAGGGCAAGTAAATAATCTAAACATGCGCAAAAAAAGAAAAAAAGTAACGCGCCCTACCTGTTAGTATTAGTAAAGTAAGGCCTTCCAGAGCCACACAGACATACACGCGGAGCGGATGAGGGCACTGAAATAAATGGATGTCGATCCAAATTGCATAGAAAAAAAAGAAAGAAGTTCATACTTGATGAAACGCACATCATCCAATGAATGATTTAAGAACACAGACAGAGAGATATTGACTTTTTTCACATCTGTAACTACATTCTCACATTTCTTTTTTGATCTTTTTATGCGATCGGAAAACGAATGAGATCAGAAAGATAGGCAGACGACTTGACGATAAGGTCGGATGTTTCCGTGAGCAGTAAGCAGCGGATCTCCCCTTTTTTTGGGGAAAGCTGGTGGCCCTTTTGGCGTGTTAATTCGGGCGGCCTTCTTCGTTCGGTAGATCCGGTCGAGGTGGTTTTCGTTTACCAGCGCGTAGGTGGTTGAAGTTCCTATGACCGAGTCTTTCTGGCCCCTGTGAACATATTTTCTTAATGTATTAAAGAGGGCCTCTCTAACCGGTGAAAAGTGGTAGGTGTCCACTAACGGCTATTCCTGGCTCGGCTCCGATAACGCAATTCCGGGAGGAGTCGGTAGTTGGGCACTGGATCCCTTCGGACCTGGAGAACGTGTGACACTGGGTCGGGGTTTGGTGAACCAACAGGTCGCTCCTTTAGTTGAAGTATCGGGCCCCTTTTTCGTTGCCTAGGTTACACCTTCGGAATACCCCAGACGGGGATTTCGCTCTATTCCCCCCAATCTTCACTTTACGCCACGCCGACTCTCCGTCGTGGAATTAGACCAAGGGTCGAAGACCCATACCATAGGACCCCGTCTCCCGTATCTTATCTTTCGCACGTAGGAGATCGAGACACAGCCTTAGGGCTATGGGGAAAGTAGATCGATTGCCCAAGAATTACAACTACATAGAGGGTCTCTACAAGTCTATAAAGAAGTTTCCAAAAATTGATCGGTAGTAGTCCGGTCGCACCCGAACAATAATATTCCAGAGGGAAATGCACCTAAGATCAAATATTTTGAGCCGGCTTCCGTGGAAAATTCAGACTTTCTTTTTGATGCTGCGATCACATAAAAACATAAACTTTGAAGCTCAATAGCTAAATACATGGCAATTAAATCATGAGCCGGGATCATTAAGAGCATACTGCGAGTAGGAAGTGGAATTAATACAATGAATTCAAAAGCATCAAACCTCTCTTTTTCGAAAGAATCGAAACACATCGAAATGGTACCAGCCGTACTTAATAATAGAAGGATTTGGCAGAAATATGTAAAATTGTCCCTCCTAAAAAAATTATTCCAGAATAAATGGGCAATAGTTAGGAGAGGTGCGCCAGCGGCGAGCAGAAGCAAGGTTATTAGATACCGAAGGAAAGCCCGGCCAGAACCACACGTGCAAGTTTCCCTGCATGTGGCTCGTCCGTGATAACTTCTTCGGATTTGCGTGAACTAGCGGACCGATCACTAAGTGGTTAGTACCTCCAGCATGAGCGAACCTTTTCTGAACTGGTTAGGAATGGGCGCCACTATCCCAGCCCGGATCGGATCCAGCCGGGTTCTATTGATCATGTCCCCTTCCCAACAGTTGTACCTTGTCTTGGGGCGTCTTTCTTTGGCTTTACTATCAAGCCCGCCCGCCCAGACGCGGCGCCCTTTCGCATTATCATCTACCGCCCTTTCTTTCCTCCCGTCCCTTCACGCATGAAGATCGTCGTATGTATGTTCGACTTCGGTTGCCGGTGCAATAGAATTGGCGGGAGTATATTATGGCAGGATCAGTCACCTGGGCAAACCAACCCTCCTCCAAGAAGAATTGTGCTATGCCCCCCCCGATATCCCTATAGAGCGAAAGAGCTGCCTGGTGATCCCTAGGTTGCAGCACGTCCGGTCGTTAACTCCTCGCTAGCTGCCGCCGTTTTTAGGACCGACCGACGCCTCACCTGCATGCACAGGTACCTACGTAGTGTAGTGTCGGTCGCACATTCATAATAGCGTTCGGACTCATGTGCCTTCCTGAACCAGGGGAGTTCCCTTGCTCCTGCTGCGTACGATTAGCCAGCCTTGCGGCGGCAAAAGGATTAGGACGTCCCCCCATGCTAAGGTTCCCTGCGGTCCGGCCGCATTAGGTTAGGGAGCTGGGCGATAATAGCTCCTCCGCATCCCAAGCGCGCTGCCCTCCTAGGCGCGCAACACTAAGTAATCCAAGCCAACCCACATTACTAACTAACGGTGGATAATCATCTTTCTTAGAGGTACTAAATACAACTCCATGAATGAGCAAAATGAAGGTTGCGTTAATGAGAAAGATCTCTGGGGAAACCGCTAAAAAAAGATTGAACATGTGTTTCGATAACTTCTTCTGCTTTCATTTCCTCTCCTCCGTCTGCAAAATCACTGAGTTAATTCAAAAGTCCTGTTAGGTCACATAAAGGCGCTTGCCGCTAAACTAAAATAGGAATGCTTAAATATGCCCCCGCCCCTTTTGAGATCTTCATATTGAAACAATAGTAGCGCATGCTCATACTCAGCCCTTTCGAGCTGAGCACGGCTGCGGGCGACCATCGGATCCTTTGCGCCAATTCATGGCACCTCCTGGAAGTGGTCTGTGCATCCAGGTAATCCTGGTTGTGCGAAACCACCTCCAAAAAGAAGATGGATCCTTCCCCATTCTCCCGCAGATCTTGATAAGCTGCCCGGAGAATAGAAAGATTATCCATTCCTTTGTCCAGATAGGAACGAACCGCCTCTTCTAAAATGTACGGCTCGAGGGCTTGTTAAGGAGGGAAGGAGGGAAAACGAAAGGCGTTTTCTGGTTAAATACATTACAAGATGTTTTTCCATACTTTCCGCCTTCAAGTCCTATCTCCGTCTAGGACCTCTGAGGTGTCTCATTCCCATCTCCTCTCTCTCGAGATTAGCTTCCGTCCCTTTAGAAGCCCGGAGGTCCCGGAAATCCTTATAAATTTAAGCGAAATAGGGTCCCTAAAACTTTGTAAGATTTCGGGCATCCCCGTGGCGCTCAGTTAAATCATCCACCAAGTGGGCTGGGCGCAACTCGCCCACTTTCTTCGACCCCAATTCATTGTAAAAACAAATAATGATTGGTTTCAATTCTTCTTCAATATCGAATAACTGTTCCATAGTCCTGATATCTTGCTCGGTAAGCGGCCTTGAAGGTGCACTGCTGTCCTCTGGCTGGTCCGGCCCAAGCGGAGCACTCGACGGCTCTCCCCGATCAGTTGGCTGAATCGATGGATTAGGCGCCGCTAAAGCCATTTCCGGCTGCACCTCTTGCCCAGGTTCCACAGGTGCCCCGGGTATCTCCCGAGAAAGCCCCTGGAAAAACGACGAGGACGGGCTAGAGGTTCCATCGGGGTTGCCCGCAGCGGATCCCCCCCGCATTCTGATCAGGTTCGTTACCCATTCCGCTGTGGTCATCAAAGAAGAATAATAAAAAAGTGCTGTTGTTACACTCAACAGAGTGAAAACGCGAGCAGCCGGCAACGCGGCCATAAAGCGACATCCGTGATACGAAAACCAAAATCAGAATGAGGAAGAAAAGGATATCTTTAGGTAAGTCATGAAAATGAAAACCCAATAAGAACTTACCCAATAATTTAGAACAGATCACTTCCAAACGAGACATGATGAGCTAAAGTCAAAATAAAATGCAAGAGAAATTCAAATTATGTAAGGCTTAGAAAAAAGTCCTGCGTAGAGTCCACGGGGAGCCTTTTTCGATTTGATCTCTAGTCAAACTAAGACTGGAGCTTGAAGCCACTACTCTAGAACCGGAAGAAGCCTAACTTCTGCATTTTGAGTAGATTTTCTGACTATCATTTGCCTTGAATTACAATACGATAATCTTCGATTGGTAGAAGTGAGTCCGGATCTCCCTCTTTTCCACTAAACCCGCCACTCCTACTTGTACTTTATTTTCCACCTGGCTAGCTTCAATTGCTTAGTAGGGAGTTTCCATCCTTGACTTTCGCGGTTCTTTCTTTGCTTTCTTCAGTTGTGTTGAGGAGCTATCTTTTGAACCCAACTAACTCTTAAATCCGAACTTTCCCTGCAGCTTTAGGGCTTCTAGTGAGGAGAGGTGATTCTCTAGTTTCTCATTCGCATAGCCATCTCGATTAACTGAGTTGACTTGTGAGCTCCCCTAACCCGGCAGGCCAAAGAATGAAGGGCAGTGAAAATGGTTTCTTCTTCTGGCTAATTCCGATACGAATACCAAAAACAGCTTACTTCCGTTCGTGTCCTCGGAAATTTGATTACTTATGAGTTTCTTCGGTGCAAAAGTAGGCAAGTCCATTTTCTCGTGTTTTTCGTCCTCAAGACCTGATTTTCCAAAGTGCATTTCATATAGCTGCAAAAGTTGCTCATCCGATTTTCCCTCGCTTTTATTCGTAACATGGCGTAGTTACTCATTGGGTCCGCTGAGAAGAAAACAATAGGTCGTCACTACCTATGCTTTCATCTAGAGGAAGTCAGGCTGTGATTCGTAACATGGCGTAGTTACTCACAGGCCGTGGATCTCCTTTTTCTAATCAAGCAGCAGGCCGTGGGTTTTCTGGTTCTGCGCTTCAGAAGAGGCAAAGTTTCCGTGATTCGTATCTGCTTTGAGGGCAGGTGCGGGTTGGTTCATGCTTCGAAGAAGAATCGTTCTTTCTAGATCGAAGAAGAATCGTTCTCTTTCTCGAAATGAAATAAGTTAAGTGAAGTGATCCTGCGAAACCTAAGATGCCGGACCAAACCAATGGAGAGCCCACAGATGATATCAAGGAAACTGTTCCCAATGCCAACTAATACGACTTCGGACGAATACGCTTTCCTAGAAGGCTCGCTTTCCTCCGTTCGTGTAGCTGCACTCCACTTCACTGCTTTGATTCGGCACCTTGGCATGCTTCTTTGCTTGCGTTGGTGCCGTACTTCCTATTGAGGCGAGGGAAAGGCGGTCATGCTGGTTCTAAGCGATGAATTTCCTCGGGCAAGTAAATAAGCAGTTTCCCCAGAGCCTGATTTGTTTGTTGACTTCCTGCTGCAAGTTAAGGTATGCCAGAGGCATGTTATCGGGTTCTTCGTGTCGTATCATCAGTTTGGGGAGCCGGCCAAAGGAGGATCAGGATTTGCAGGTTTCATTTCTGGTAAGGAAGAGGGAGCTCTTTCGTATAAGGAAGATAGCGCTCTTTAAAAAAGACAGAACTCTAGGAAGCCTAGGCAATCCTGTTACAATCCCGTGTAAAAAGGAAAGTGGTTTAAGGGACCACGCTTTCTTACAGTTCAGGGCTTGGCCTGTTCTGCTCCTCAACCAAGGTGGAAGTCTTCCCAAAGGATCGATTTTCTAACTGCTCTAGAGGAAACCCTCTGTCTGGAAAACAAACCAGTATTGGCCATTGTCCGCTTCTAGATCAGCCATTGCTTCTGACTCTCCCTTTGGTCGAGCCCTATTTCCTCGCTATTAGTGGCTCCGGAGCATTGCCAGCCCATTTACCAATGATAGGCATCTTTAGAGATGGACAACCCAAGGCGGAGTTCTGCCGGGCACAGGCCTAAACCGAGTAGCATATAGCCGAACCAGACAGATCGCATCATGCCATTATTCTTTACTTCCTGGATTCGTTGCTCTCTCTTCCATTTCCTCGGCTGCTCGTCGATTCGCCATAATAATCAGATAATAGAGTTGGGTTGTGAACAATAGGGCCCTTGGTCAGCACAGCACATCTACGCCTCTTGACAGCCCCAAAGGGTGGGAGTCGCCTTTAAGCCAGAAAGGCGTCATGGTCAATCTGCAACTACGAGGAGTATAGACCGCTTCCCTGCACCAAGACCCGGCTCCTAGCCAGTTAAACAAATCGAAAAAGATCGATCTCAGAAAGGCCAGGATGGATCCATCTCAACCCGCCATCCCAGCTTTGCCTGTCCCCACGACTGCCCGCATCAACTTGAAACCGGAGAGCACTGGCACTGAGATACCTTACTTACTGAATTTCCTGCTGGCCTTCCCTTACCTGCCCTTCCATTTAGGTTGACGAATGGGATTTCCTTTTCTAGAAACACTGGGAGACTGGGTCTTATCAGACAGAGATGGTTCTGCTCAGCGAGAGAACGAGCATACGAATCAATTCCATGCCCTGAACTTTGAACCAGAGATCCAGCTGGCACTTCTCTTTTGATTCATAACCCTTGCTTTGGAATATCCGGTTGACTTGGGCAGTTTCTTCTATATCTCGAATGCTTCAATCGCCAGGCCAGGTTCGATCAAAGAAGTTGATAGCGCGAAAGCTGTTTTAGTTAGTCACGTGCATCCTCGCCTCTTGCTGAGTCAGGCTATCAAGCCGTTGCGCTGCGTCTATCCGTTTTCTTGTTGGGTCAGGTTGAGTTCTAAGCCCGTGTAAAGTGAGCTTGGTCTGGAGCAAGCTTGACTCGTACAATAACTCGTCTCGTATAGTATAGACGTTGAAGAAGCAGTCAATGGTGCCTGCTCTAGAAAATTCATATATCAATCAAGGAAGTGTTCCAGAATTCGTCGTATCCTGAGGTGAATCTTGCTTGTTTTGCTAATGACGTAAATGGAAATGAAATGAAATCTTGCTTCGTAATGAATTCCGCGAATCAAGAGCTGGAAGAGTGCTTTCAACTCACTCCAAGGGGCAAGGGATGGCACTATCACGACTGAATCGCCTATTCGACTAGTGCCAAGCGACCGATATCCTGATTGCCAATCGAACCCATAGGGACAAGAAACAGATCAAACAAACCATTCACATCACATGACCCTGACACTGTGCCTATCTCGTCTCGTAAGAAAAGAATTGGGTGGAGAAGCTGGCCTGGTCAATCCAAGAAAAAAGGATCAGTCCGATTCAGTGGTTTCGCCCATAAGGGAAGCATACTTTGATCAGAAAGGCGGGTCCTCTACGCTTTGAAAATAGCAGGTAGTAGGCCCATGGGAAAACAGACTTGCTCAAATCCATATTCTTGTTTCCCGAGGCAAAACCCACTAGTGAGTCAAGTGAAAGTCCTCCAATCTGTGAGGAGAGGAAAATCCTTATTGCATAGTTGAGCAACTATCTACTATTGATGACTGAGGCATTACAACGACGAAGATTGCAGATTTGGAAAGAGTATCATTGTCTGACAACTCTTCCTTTATACAGGAAGCAACAGTAGGAAATATGAGGAGTTTATGTTCACATCCACCAACCTACCAGCTTACTAGGACGGACTATGAAGAACTGCAGCGGATGACAATGGCGCTTCTATTCGAATCGAACACAAAGACGACCCAAATACAAATACTATTTCATTTCATTTCATTTCATTTAGTAGAGTAGAGTAGAGTAGAGGAGGGGAGCCCCACCTTTGATATCCAGTCGTGTGCCTGCCTGCTCTTAGATATGATTATTTCGATTAGACCGCTCTGCGGATCTTACTCCACTAATGGTTCTGTTTTCGTACCAACTGCCCCGCTTTAAAAAGGGCTGTCTGCATTACTGGAAAAAAAAGTAGTAAAATAAAAGTAGGGGCCACGTAGACTATTCTGAGGTGGTATGCTAAATCCATGATCCACTGATGTAGCTAGTGTGACTAAAGCTGCAGCTATTGGCTTAACAGGTTCTAAACTCTCCCACCCGATAAAGGAATTGAAAGACTACCCCGGGCCACGTAGACTATTCCCTTCCGCGGACATTCTTTTATAGTCTAGAAGGAAAGTAGCAAAGCCGAACGCAAATACACATGCAAATTGACCTCATCACTGTCAAAAATGGGGGATACCGCTATTCATACATGGATGGACGAGGGACTCCGCTGACAACATCAGTAGATGACTTTTCTCTTTTCTCGCGGAATGCTATTAACGTTGGAAAAAACACAGCTCTCAAACTCACCCGGAGGGTGATAGGTAGAAGCATTAGTACCTAACCTAACGGAGCGGTATCTAACCAAAAAGGGAGGTGATGTTCTTTTTATAAACAGGATGGAGCATGGCTTCCTTTCTTCTTAGATACATTTCATTCATTCCATTTCTCTAGAGTTTACACTATAACATCTTAAAAATCCTGACAGATCTCGAAAAGGGTGGGGGCACTAGAACCAAATCTACATACACATCGAAACTTCCTATCTCAGCCAAGCTAGCACCTTCATCCCACCAATGCATTGTACGACTCTCCACCCTCCGCCTTGCCTTTTCCTCCCTCATGAAATCCTAATTTCCCGCAATGAAATTCGATTTCGTTCATGTCGGCGGTTGGCAAAACGGCCCTGAGATCCGGGACTGGTAAAACATGGGTGCCCCATTTTCTTTTCCGTGCTCCGCCTTAGTGCCCTTATGAAGGCGGCGGGGAGTCCTTAGCCTTTGAACCAAACTCTAGGGAACGCTCAATTGCCTGACGTCTCAACTGCAATGGTGAACTCAGTGACATACACTGAAATGGATTGCATCTATTGTTCCAAACAAGGCTGATATTAGCAGGGCAAGCCCTTCCATGCAATTAATTTCTTGCTTCGCTCTACAGACGAAAGTGCCGGATAGTCAATGGTAACCAGAAGATCTATGGTTTTCGAGAGAAGGTAATTGGAAAAACGATTCATTCCTTTGCTTTCTTTCAGATATATATTCAATAAGTCTGACCTTACCTGAAAACTAGATTCATGAAGAAGCCCAAAAAGTGCCGGGCTTAGTGCAGCCCAGTTCCTAGCCAGTGTTCAGTTATTTTTTCAGAGCTGTCCTCCTTCCCTTTAAGCTGCTCTCTATTTGAAGCCAAAGTCACTATTTCTATCTTTCCTGTTATTTCGTACCTAGTAGTATATATGGAGAATACCAAAAAGCTATCAATTACGCATAGGAGTTGTATAAAAAAGGGCCCTGACTTGTTGAAGTGCTTATTTTTTAGAGAGATTGACTTTTCTTTCAAAAGGATACATCAACCTGTAGTGAACCGGGCCACCGAGCTTGCTTTTACCGCTCTTACAGCTCTCTCTCTTCTTTTTTTTTGGTAGTTTGGCCAGGAAAGAGAAAGAGGAATGTACCCATTTCTATTTATCCATTCTAATAGAAAGTACCCAAAATGTTTTTAATGTATGGAGCAGGCGTATGAGTTGATATCTTCAAGAGTAAAATCCTTTTCTTGCCAGCCATAAAAAGAAAAAATCGTTACGAGCATCTCCAAAATGGAATTGAAAAGCTCCAATTTCCATAATGGTAGCGGGGAAATACCCAGGGAAGAATCATTCTTTTAATCATCCAGATCTATCAATTTGCGAATTCAATAAAAAACGGACTGATCCTCGGAATACACCATTATCTTTCGAAGTGCGTAGTCAATACTATGTTATATTATATTCAAAGAAACAAGTAAAAGAGTAAAGGCTTCGCCCTTCAATACCACACTTCCAATCTAAATTCCTACGAGATTGACGTTCGAAGAAAAAGACATGGTTTGATAGAAACTTTAAGTGGGTATCAAATAAGCTGGAATGAATGGTATCAATTTCTTCTTTTCTATACTGAATCTGCTTCGGTATCTCTTTCTTCCTTCCCTTCTGTAAACCAAGCAGTGACTAGCCTCTGGCACTCACTTTCCAAAGCACCAATTGACTTGCTTTCAGAACAACCCTGATCAGTTATACCGGAAATACCACCCGTACTACGTACGCCATTCCCAACGCGGAGCGCCTTTATTTTCGTATTGAACTCCGCTAGGAAGAAAAAGTTAGACCGTAGCCTAGTCACTCTTCTTTCCAATATACTTATAAATAATCGTGGCCGGCGCAAACCTAGCACCGCGTTGACATCTTCGCTTCAAAAGCTTTCATTTTATTTCTTTCAAAGGAACATGAACTAGGTTATTTACGGGAAGTCGTCCAGTCTAGGAGCACTCCCTTAGATTTGTAGAACGTGAACATGAGTGGTAGACTGAACACCCACACAATCTCGATTTTAGAGAGCAACACCTTGAACGAAATCAAAATACTAAACAGAGTGGGTTACCGGCTCTACGACCCCATTCCGGGGCACTACTGTAGAGCTCTTTGGGCCTTCCATCTTTCTTTCGTCGTTTCGCACATAGATACAACTGTACTCTCTATTAGAAACTATATAATATAATAAAAATGGAAGTACTTTCGAGTAGTCTTACATTCACATCTTTAACTACTAGTTTTTTCTCGTTGCTAGCTAGCGTCTCACCTTCTTTTCCGAAAACGTAGGAACTAAAGAGGCCGGCCTTCGGCAAAGGGAAAGCGTGAAAGGATTTAAAAAAGGGGCTTTACTAAACTAAACTAATATAGAAATGGAAATCTGATAAAGATGCCTAGTCTGCGCTGTTAGAATCCATTGGAGAAAGGCTTGCTCACTTCTTCATCTGTGAGATACTCGTATTATAATAATTTAGAATAATGGGATTGGACCTTGCTTCGATCCCCTCTTTAAGAGACTCCAGAAACTCGTTGACCCATAGATGTAATAGCCGAAATGAAACTCTTTTCCTTTACGCCATAGGAACTAGTATAGAATTATAAAAGAGGTCTTTCCTTTACGTCGTAAAGAGAAGCATGTGCCTTCCACCTATCCTTCCACGTATAGCTGGGCTTTAATAAAGAACGCATCGGGCAGCGAGCGGAAAAGAAAGTCGATTGAATCTTGGTAATTGAGTGAAGAAGCTCTCAGCGAAGAACAACCCGTAAATCTAGGAAGTATTGAATCGGGATCCGATCTCTTTTGGTACACTCGAGTCATAAGGTGTGTACAGACAGACAGGCTTCCTTTCGAAAGGCTAGGCACCATTTGGTCCAAAGCTCCTCATATGATGGGTATAGGGTGACGACCTTAATGAATCAAGTATTCAGGTGGCAGAGTTATTAGCTACATAAGCGCTAAAATTCCAGAATACTTATTGCCCTGGCTTCTATGATCAACCCCTGGCACATTTCGGTTTTGATCTGAGGCTATCCTGGTCTGCAGGACCCACACAAGTATTCATCCTTTCCAATCTGAAAAAGGTGTTGCCG